>CAVLGL010000002.1:41518928-42763928 GCA_963668995.1 Parnassius mnemosyne
GAACTATTTTATTCATACAGCTGTGATTTTTTATTTGTTGGTGTTATATTTTATTCTATGAATATCTTTCGTGTGAGGATTGAAAAATCGGCCCTTAATCTGTTAAACGTGCTTTAAACCCAACTTAGCAATTCCTTAATGTCCACCAACGAGCACATTTCTCACTCGCCGACGCAGTTTTGACATCCCCCGATGATATTTGTCTTAAAACTCAGTCAAGCGAATAATAATCAATTACTTATGATCACTACCAAGCTATTTCTAACTTGTTTTGGGTTGTTAGTTTTTGTAACATATATCATTGTAAGCTGTAATTTTTTTCACTAGCCTTTCCTCACTAGCTCACTAACAGTTAGCGGTCAGCTACCGCAGAGTCTAGATCACCTGAAGATGCCTCGTCTTGTCGTCAGTGGTGTGTCTTTACTAGTGTGGTGATTTTGGGAGTAGTGGTGCTAGGATTAGTGGTGACGGTGATAGTGCACGCAATTGAGGGAGGGCGGGAGGTGCTCTTGAAACTAGGTAAGACACATAATTTTGTTTTATCGAGCGGATGTACGCGAAGTAACTTTTTACCAACTTTAATATAATGGACTTCCGCAAAGTAACGCCTGATTCTATTAATTATATTTTATTTATTTTATTTTATAGAAGAGGAGGCAAACGAGCATGCAACTCACCTGACGGTAAGCAACTACCGCCGTCCAACTGTAACACCAAGGGACTTGCACGTGCGTTGCTGGCATTTTAAAAAGGAGTAAGCTCTTTTCTTGAAGGTCCCTAAGTTGTATCGGTCCGAAAAAACTGCCGGTGGTAAATTATTCCTCAAAGAGATCGTACGCGGAAGAAAACTCCTAGTAGAATAGAATAATTTTTTATTCAATATCGATTATTACATAATTCTTATTGAAAGTCATTTTTTATCTACCACTGGTTGGGAAAATACCTCTGTCCTGGGAAGAACCAGCAACAAACCCAGCGGGAGTTTTTTTCAAACATAATTTCGTTTATACAATTTTTAAATAATTTTTCCTAGAACCAGCATGGTGGCGATCACCTTATTCCCAGGGGTTATTTTCATTCATGTATTCCTTGATATTATAATAACCCTTTTTGTACAGTTTTTCTTTAATAAAACTTTTAAACTTGTTTATTGACAAACTTTAAATATGTTCTGGGATTTTGTTGTAAAAGCGTATACATTGCCCCATAAATGAATTACTGATTCTGTGGAGTCTAGTAACTGGTATTACAAGCTTGTTATGTTTGTTCCTAGTGTTTAAAGTATGCACATCCTTATTCTTATTAAAGCTATTTATGTTTTTATGTACATACATTACATTTTCATAAATATATTGCGATGCCAAAGTTAATATGTTTATTTCGTAAATTTTAGTCTGAGGGACTCTTTACAATTTAGGTTGTAAATCGCCCGAACGGCTCGCTTTTGCAAAACAAACATAGCTTCAATATCAGTCGCATTACCCCATAGCAAAATTCCATAAGACATTACGCTATGAAAGTAACTAAAATACACTAATCTAACTGTCTCAACATCTGTGAGACTTCTAATCTTTCTTACAGCATATGCTGCAGAACTAAGTCTGCTTGCTAATTTAGATATATGGGGGCCCCATTGAGATTTGAAGTTTTCATTTGAGTAGTGAAACCTACAGTAGTGGACCGTCAAGCATCCTCATGGTGCAGGTGGTATTGCGAGTTTTGCTGCGATGTGCGTTCGTGAAATTTGGCCGCTGGGATTAATCCGAACAATTTCTCAGAGCACTCCCCGTGGTAGATGCGAAAGAAAATGAAAAGGGATGCAACATCTCTTCGCAGCGCCAGTGAATCATGCCGATCGGTAAGGACTCGGTCGTCGACGATTCGAGACACTCTGCGTGGGATGCGGTCTAGTGGAAGGAGCTAGCACTGGGGAGACCCAGCCCAGAGATGTGAAAAGTACTCCATATGAGGCCGAACCTGCGCCTTGTTAAGTAGCAGACGGTGTGCCGGTATGAAAAAGTGTCCCTGAAGTCTCTGAGCACGGCAAGTTTTTTAAAGGCCACTTTGCCTTCTCTTTCCACGAGGCAACACGGGGAGCGGAGTATCTTGGAATTGAGGAGATACAACAAAGCGGTTCTTTTTAGCGGTAAACGCGCAAACTTGTGTCTTCTGAGGATTAAACTGGACTAGATTTAGTCGCCCCCAATCCGAGACTTTGTCCAGCAAAGACTCGACTTCAGACACAAGTTTGTTCCGGTACTCGGTGACGTTTTCCCGAGAAATATTGGTACGGCCACACCGGCCGTATAGAGCACCACCAATGCTTTCATCCGCATAGCAATTAATGTTACCGCATCGCAACATATCACTGATTTGCAGAAGAAACTGCGTTGGTTATAGCACGTAGTCTTATGGAACACCGGCATTAATAGGCTTGTAGTCGGAGCAATCACTATCTACAGCATCCTTTCCGCTCCGGTCTGCAAGAAAGCTGGTGATCCAGTTGCACAATTTCTCGGAAAGCCCATAGGAAGGGAGCTTCGAAAGAAGTGCTTTGTGCCAAACCCGATCGAAGGCCTTCATAATGTCCAAACGAACGGCTAATGCCTTATCCTTGATCTCTACTGCCTCCGCCTATCTATGAGTCTGGTAGACCAGTAGATGACCAGCTGATCGACCCCGACGAAAACCGTATTGGCGGTCACTAATCAGCTGGTGATCCTCAAGGTACCACATGAGCTGGCAGTTTATGATGGATTCCATTATTTTGGACAACAAGGAGGTGAAGGTGATAGGAACAGGCCAATTAGACGGGTCTAGCAGTCGCCTTTTTTAGGGATCGGATGGACAAAAGCCATCTTCCATGATTTCGGGAATACGCCTAGGGAATAGAAGTACCGGAAAAGACGCATTAGAACCAGTGCTAACTCCGGAGCACACGTCGTCAGCACAATTGGGGGATACCGTTAGGTCCACTAGACTTGTAGATGTACAGGGAGAGGAGTGCTTTGTGAACCGAGCGCTGTGTGAACCGCACATCCGGCATGGAGCATTCATACCGTGGGATGGTCGGCGTTGTGTTCCCCCCGTCATCGAGAATCGAGTTGGACGCATAGAAAGAGCTTAGCAGATCGGCTTTCCCCTGTGTGGCATGAGACAGTGAGTCATCCCCCTGTGCAGAAATGGAAGAGACGGCTGATAGAAGTTCCCTCGGACAGCCTTGGCGAGAGATCAGAATACACGGATTCCCGAAGTAAGGCGAACTAGTTTCTCGCCAATTCTGTCTATGTGCTCTGACTTGCGTTGGCATTGATTTTTTTAAAGGACCTGGAGGCGGAGTTATACTTATTTTTAAGGGTGCTGGTGTTTACATCCTAGGATGTTGATGCGTCAGCCCAGGCCTGGTAGCACTCCTGCTTGTAGCGTGATGCTAATTACAGGAGCGGTTAAACCATGGCTGAGATCTGCCTCCGATGGGCAACACAGAGAAAGGAATAAAAAGTTCCATACTCTTAAGTACCACATCAGCAACAGAATTAGCAACAACGTCGGGATCGTCTAGCGAGAAGCAAATCCGCCCCCAAGGGTAGGACGCAAAGAAAGACCGCATCCCATCCCAATCGACCGACCTATAGTGCCAAACACGGCGACAGCCTGCAGAAAGCAACCACTATTTCAGCGGGAGTGGCACCACACTCCCACGGGCATCCACGGAGACCTGATATCTGTCCGGATGAGAGGTAGCAGAAGGTCCAACAGGGAAGGTGCATGATCCTCCATTTGGAATCCGCGTAGGCGTAGTAACCAGTTGTGTCAGACCATATGCCAAGGCAAAATCATAAACAAATCTCCCCGCATGATCGGTTAAACGTGAACCGAACCATTTGGTGTGGTGGGCGTTAATATCACCAAGGAACACTATCTCTGCGGATGGGACCTGTTGTAGCAAGGAATCTGTAGCCATTTGGACATGGTCGATGAGTCAGTCTGTGTTGGCATTAACGCTATGGGACCTATAGAGGCACTCGTAGACGCGCGGATGGTCGTCACTGTCTACGCTTAGCCAAAGAATGGACAGGTCCGAACCTTCAAGACTGCCGAGGCGTCGAGAACAGATGTCTTCTCTGACATTTACGCAATCTCCAGCCCGGACACAAAGGAGTGTTCTAATTTGTACCCCGAGGAGGAGAGATACGAAGTTTAGCCGGAGAGGACACCTGAGTCTCGGTCAGAAAGAGCAAGGCCGGATTCGCCGTCTCAAGATGGAAGGGATGGCGTTTAGGTTCGAGTGAATTCCCTGATGTTGCAGAAATTCACGGATAACGTGGCAGAGGTTGCCTTGGTCTTCTTGCTCAGTTTGCCCCGAGCAGTAATTGTTTAGAACGGAAGTTTGCTCTACCACCGTTAAAACCTATTTCTGTTTCTATTCCCGAATACAATTGACCTGAGTTACATTTTTTTTTTTAAATATGAAAACATTACATCCAGTATTGCTCACAAGCTCATAACATTAAATCATCCGGTGATAACCTTTGAAGTTATGATGTGGTCATTCATTGGTGACCAAGAATTTTTTTTATTTGTCTGGGATTCTTTCATTATTAAGGTTCTTTATCGAGGTTGTAGGACTCTTTTTCTGTTCAGGAGTCCATCTGGTTAAGAGTTATCCTCTTACTTATTGTACTTTACCCTGTGTTCCGATCTGAAGGGTATAGATCGGAACACAGGGTAAAGTACAGGAGAGCCAGTATTATTACAAACTGTGAGACATTACACCTTAGCCCTTAGTGATAACACGGTTACAGTATTCAACCTCCATTAGGTTGACTGTGAGTTTGTTCGTCACTTAGGTTTAACAAAGAAAACGCCGTTAACCAGTGAGGTATTTCCAGATATTCTCATAGTCACCACTTACGATACTAACGGGGCGTTGGTGTGATGAATGAGTTGAAGGATTCTCTTATGACTCCACCTTACAGCAGGTTTCCTTCCTGATAGAAATGAAAATAAATACACAGTATAGATCGCCAGGCATTCCATTTATCAATAAAAATATTCTTTGTTGTACACCAATACACATTAAAACAAAATCAATATAAAATGTGTAAAGAAAGTGCAATAGGCGGTCTTGCGGCATGGAAGCAATTTCTTCTAGACAACTTGTTATGTAAAGAACTGTCGTTTACGACGAATAGCAAAGAATGAAGCGTATACATTACTATACCTATAATTTAGTTAAAAAACGCTGGACTATTTGTCATTTATATATTGTAAAATTTTCTCTTTAAATATTGAAGCTTAAGCGCATGATTATGGTAATTACTTTTGAACACTATGGGATATATGATGACACACGAGAAATAAGGTGGCATAGTGTAAAAACCACTTGTGGCTCCCGTGTCGACAATTTAAACGATTTTTGAGGTTAAGCAACTTTAGTCGCGATAAATTTTCACATCTGTAAGCGTGATACCATTTTTATTATTGAGCGTATTTTTAATCTTTTAATCGTGAACTTTATCGTTGTTAAAAGAATGTTATTATCAACACGTTTGAAAGATGTATCTGTCCATCGCTAAGCTGAGTATTTTCTTTCTGGCGTAAATGAAATGTTACTAGAGCCGTGAATGAAATGCTAGAAGATTTTTCTGACAATTCCCTTAGATGTCTCTTTTAGCACTCAAGCGAATAAATGGGAATTTTTACGTGATAGAGTCACGCTGCAGCACGCTATGGTTGAGCTCGAAGGCATAGGATCACGCTATCACAGCTATTGCATAAAATAGCAGCTCAATGCTGCTGTGTTACTTATGGTAAGCGTAGAGAACCGGAGACCATTGTTACTGGAAAAGGGGCATTCTCTCATAGTCCTCAGGGGTGACAACGCTTTCTGCATTTTGATTCTTGGTAGAGGATAGTCGTAGTTGTCTATGGGCTGTGACATCCGCTTACCATCAGGTTGACTGTGTGCTCACTAGTCATCCTTTTTCTATTAAATATCATAACGCTGCCACCACACATGATATAGTTTGATTAGTAATAAATAAAATTAAAGTTATGAAATATTATTTTTAAGGTCTTTTGCAAGGTAAACATTTATACATGCATACAATGAATAAATCCAGCGTGCCGAAATTTTTTGAGCTATTAATTACCCCATTTATTATTAACATTTTAATAACATTACTAAATTACTCCATATTGTTTGAATCGCAGTTAGCTCATGACATAATAAGCACAGTTACAGATCCATTGTTCGAAGTAAATTACTGAGTAAAAGCAAAACATAGACCAGAATGAGACCTCGCTATAAAAGTGTAAGTCTTTATAGTAGTACTTTATCGACAGACCAAAAGCGGTATTTAATCGACATTTCAGAATTTTACAGGACAGCGGTTTAAGATTTACGATTTTGGAACAAAATGCAACAAAAGGATGGTTATTTTTTTTATAGGAAAGTGTCAGTAACGGTTTCTATTTCTGATGCGTCAAATTTTAATTAAACAAATAAAAAATAATATTTATAAAAAATAAATGCCACTTAATACGAAGAATAAATAACTTTTTAAATGTGGGGCAAAATGTTTCAATCATCACAGTTTTGGTTCCTGGGCACTTTTAGACATACACCATGCAAAAGCAACAACGAAGGTATTCTATTAAAGTTCCAAATAATAAAATAATATTTATAAAGACAATAGAGACAGATTCATTGTTGCTATTCATAGCTCGCTGATCTATCTCATTAGGTTTTCTTTAAAATACTCGTCAGATACGTCATCAATATTTACGAAGTCCTTGTGAGTTAGACCTTTATAGGCGATAGTTGTAAGTGACATGCTGTAACGAAAAATGTTTTAAGCAACGTTCTTATTGCGACATTGTATAAAGCAAAATATTTTCAGGGGCAATGTAAATAAATAATAATTGAAAAAAAAAAAACTACAGAACATGCTCACACTCGAAAAACATTACCTTCCTTCTGAAGCATTAAGGTAAAAAGGATCAACTCGTAAAATAACGGTCAACAGCTAATGTTGTTATCAGGAAACTTTAACTTACGGTATCTAATAAAGGACGCAACAAGTGCATAATACCCGACTCACCTTTTACTTGCCTAATAACAATCGCAAGCAATATGGCGGTATTCGTTTATGATACCTATAACAGTGAGGATATAGAGTTTACGAGATATATGGTGTTGTCTGCGCTGACCTGTCCAAGATGAAAAAATAGGATGGTAATTGTGAGGGAAAGCCTCACATCGACGGTGAGCTGAAGTGCGGGTTGAACGAAATAAGAGAGGAAATGTAAGGGTGTGCACTTACTTGGAATGCAGATGGGCGGAAGATAAATGAATGGTGCTGGGTGGCTGGCACGCTCCTGAGCTGGTTATGCCGTTGAATGTATACACGTGCAACTAAAGTCTTATATCATACACTGTCACTTTCACTTTAATGTTTAATTGTTCGTAATGATTATCACTTAGATATATTAGATACCGGCCGGCAATATATACATAATTAATGCGAGCCGATGAGCTGAAGGTCGCGGACGCGCTTTCTTACACCTTTTCTTGAACAAGAGCGGCGCGTGACTCCCATCCGGGGTTGCGACTGACGCGATACAGCGCTCGCGCCGAATCAATGAGTGAGAGAGAGAAAGCGAATCAGGGAATCAATCGTCGCGCCCGAGTGGCGCGAACATCCTGGGGGGCCCGAGAGAGCACCTCTTCCTGGGTTGAATCCAACGGCAGCCTTGCTATCTTGAGCACAGGTCTGCGCAGATGTCCGTAGGCCGTGTCCAGATCCACAACACGGATCACTCCATCCTTCCCAGGTATTGTGCGGGTAATTCTTCCCAGTTTCCATTGGAGCGGGGGCAGGTTATCTTCTTTGATGAGTACAAGTTCGCCAACTTGAGGAGGTGAGGAAGGGGAAAGCCATTTGGAGCGGGTCTGTAGGGTATGGAGGTAGGATCTGGTCCACAGTGTCCAAAAGCGTTGAGAAAGAGCTTGTATGAGTTGAAAACGTTTAAGAGCAGATAATGGCCTGTCATCGAAGGACGGCTCGGGCAGAGCTGTGAGTGGAAGGCCTATAATAAAATGGCCAGCGGTTAAGGGCTGAAGGTCCGACGGGTCGGATGAGAGTGGGCAGAGAGGTCTGGAGTTAAGTACAGCCTCAATTCGTGTCAGAAGTGTGGAAAATTCTTCAAATGTAAGGTGTTGTTCACCAATTACCCGATAAAGTAATTGTTTCGTAGAATTAATGTTAATTTCATGTAACGCGCCAAACCAGGGCCCCTTTGGGGGGTTCAACAACCAGGTTACGTGCTGGTTGGCTAGTTTGTGTGTGATTGCATCATTATTAGCAGTGAGAAAATTTTGAACTTCTATGAGGTGATTTCTGGAGCCTACATAATTGGTGCCACAATCTGATCTAATTAGTACCGGCGTACCGCGCCGTGAGATAAATCGTTGTAACGCTGCGAGATAGGCTTCTGTGGTAAGAGCAGAGACGGCCTGTAAATGAACCGCCTTCGTTGAGAGACACACGAATATACAAAAGTACGCTTTTAAGAGCTTAGCGTTCCGTAATGTGCTAGATTTAATGAGAAACGGGCCGGCAAAGTCAGTCGTGACTTGGCTAAATACAGGTTGAGGGTTAACCCTGTCCGCGGGAAGGTCACCCATTAACGGGGCTTCGGGTTGAGCGCGACATCGGAAACATCTTATACATTTAAACACCCTGCGTCTGATCACGCGGCGAGCGGATAGTATCCAGAATTGCTGGCGTAGAATGGCGTGTAGAGTGTCTGAGCCAGGATGGCAGTATATTTTGTGATAGTGGTCAATGATGAGATCTACGAGTGGGCTGGAGCTCGGCAGAATGAGTGGATGTTGAGCATCGTACCTAATCGAAGCATGAGAGAGACGACCACCGACTCTCAAGAGACCGTCCTTCATAAATGGCGAAAGACGCTGCAATCGAGCGGTAAAAAGTTTATCTGTTTGAAGACGGTGAAAGTCCTCTGCGAACTCATTTCGTTGAACGGAGCGGACCCAAAATAACAGAGCGTCCCTACGTTCACTAACTGTCAACGGACCAGCGCGTCGTGACTCTGGACCGCGCTTGCAATTAAAAATGAAACGCCTGATACAAGCCGTCACCCCGACGAGCTTATCAAGTGAGCTGAAACGAGTGAGCAGATCATGGTCAACATCCGGAATCGCTATATGCGCTGGCACTTTTTTCGGTTTAAGGCCTGGTAAAGCATGATGGCCTAAAGCAACTGGCATCTTGGGCCAGGTGCTAGGGGGCTCTTTGAGCCAACTGGGAGACCACCAGAAACCATGAGCTGATAGAGATTGTGCTGACATGCCCCTGCTTGCACAGTCTGCAGGGTTGAGATTCGTGGGAACATGTCTCCATATAGTGCTAGTCGGACTAGACGTTATTTTTGACACTCGATTGGCCTCGAATGTCTGGAGCCAATGAGAGGGCGTGTTAAGCCAAGCTATAACTATTGTGCTATCCGACCAACCGATATGCTGGTCAATCGCAATATGAGCTGATAATTTAGTGGACACACGAGTCATGAGTTGTGATAAAAGAGCTGCAGCTGATAGTTCCAGTTTAGGAATTGAGAGGCGATTCTTAATAGGCGCGACCTTTGACTTGGCAATGACCAGGTGTACATTGACCTGTCCATTGGCATTGAGCTCATGAAGATAAATGACAGACGCAAATCCAGCTTCTGATGCGTCCGCGAATCCGTGGAGTGAGTAAGTGGATGTCGGCTTATATTTGCAAATGTGACGAGGTAAGCGGAGATTCGAGAGTTGAGGAAGATCTTGTGAAATGTGCTGCCACTCTGTGTAAACTTCATTGCCAGGGGGTTCGTCCCATCCCAGTTTCAGAATCCATAACTTCTGTAAAAGGAGCTTTGCGCGGAAAATGACCGGTGTGGCCCAACCGTTGGGGTCATAGAGTGATGCTACTGTGCTGAGAATAGAGCGTTTTGTGATTTGGGTTATTGGAGGGAGAGAGATGCGATAAGTGAACTCATCCGATTGAGGAATCCATTGTATCCCAAGCACTTTAATGGTGTTCGATTCTGGGCTGATGTCAAAGTCCTTAGGCATGTCACATTGGTCGTCTGGAAACCGTTCCAGGAGCTGGGGACAGTTTGAAGTCCATTTACTGAGCTGAAAGCCACCCATGCCAAGCAAATTAATTAACTCGGTTTGTAGTACCTGAGCAGACTCCACAGAGTCATGGCCACAGAGTATATCGTCAACGAAGATAGAATTGTGTAGGATCTGAGCAGCTTGTGGGTAACGATTACCTTCGTCATCAGCTAATTGTAGCAGTGTGCGGATGGCATGGTAGGGGCTGGACCGTAAACCATACGTGACTGTATTTAGCGCATATGTGAGCAGAGGCTGGTCAGGTGACGACCGCCAGAGAATAAGTTGATACTGTCTTTGGTCTGGATGAATGAGTATGTTTCTGAACATCTTTCTGATGTCAGTACTGAAGACTACAGGTTGGGTTCTAAATGACATAATAATATCGACAATATCCTGTTGGAGAGCTGGACCTGTGTGCAAGCAATCATTTAAACTTACGCCATTTGAGTTTTTACTGCTACCATCAAATACAGTGCGTAGCTTATTTGATCCCGTCTTAAAGATGCCATGATGCGGAATATAGAAGTGCGGCCTACCTGCAAAGGTACTTGGGTGACAAGGTGACATGTGTCCCAAGTTGAGATACTCATTCATAAAGTCAACATATTGAGAGCGGAGGGGCGGATTTGCTTGAAGCTTCTTTTCGAGATTGAGAAATCTACGTAACGCAATAGCATGAGTGTTGCCTAAGGTCGGTGCATTTGGTAGAAAAGGCAATGTTACCATATATTTGCCTGATGGTTCTCGAGTTGTTGTGGTGCGGTAAATTTCTTCGCATTGCTCCTCCAAAGGACTGGTCGCTATATGAGGTTGGGGTTCTTCTGACTCCCAGAACCTCTCAAGGCGCTTGCAAATTTCGCGTGTAGTTACGTCGGATTCTCGGTGTGAGCTGATAACGTGAGCTGAAATGGGCTGGTTCGCAGACTTTGCATATAAATCCTCAATAGGTCCTATCAATGCATAATCGAAAATCGTGCCGAAGGCTATAGGCTTCCCCCGGCCTAAAGAAACCTTAGTCCCGTCCAGAACCTGGCCGAGAACGTCGGAACCCAATAAGAGATCGATCGGAGCTGGTGTGTGGTAATCTTGATCTGCCAAGGGAATCGGAGGCTCTGCATCTGCTATGCGCGGAACTTTTTGTAATGGCAAATAACCTGTAACATTTTTTAAAATGTGCGCTGTAGCCGTAATCGTAGGTGTGTCATGGTGTGTTGGTCTACACACTACTGTGATTGATGCCTTTGAGTCCTGTGTATGGTGGTTGCCCACTCCGGCGATTTTTAGAGATGTTTGATTTAGCGGTAAATACAAAATTCGAGCCATGCTCTGAGTTATAAGTGTTATCATGCTACCACAATCTAACAATGCTCGAGCTGTGTGAAACTGGCCATGTACGTCTGCTGTTTTTAGCGAGACGGTGGGCAATAAAATTGGTAAATTGGTAACGTGCTCTTCACGTTGAACGGAATTGCAAAAATAACTATTCATAGTTGGAGCTGATATCGCAGAGTAAGCTTGTGATGTCTGTTGTGAGCTGAGTTTGAGTGAGTGTGCTGATTAGTTTCTGGTTCGTAATGTTCGTTTATTGTAGATAGTCATTGTTGACTACCTACACGAGACCTACTAGGAGAGCGCGAATGACTTGGATCATTGTTGTGTGGCCTGGGATTGACATGTGCGACGTGTGCTGAAAAATGTTGGGGCTCTTGAGCTGAGCGCTGTCTGGGTTGCTCTCTCAAATGCGAGGGTAGAAGATGAGCATTCGAGTGAGTTGGAGAAGGAACATTGGGGCGATGCAATGATGTGTGGTGTTTTCTATTTCCACACTCTTTGCAAGCCTTCGTGGACTTGCACTCATTCTCATAATGAGAGCCTAAACAGCGTCGACATCGATTGCGAGCGTTGATGAAGTCCCATCGGCCCTGGATCGGTTGGTCATTGTACCTCGGGCAGGCGATGAGCTTGTGCCCTCTATGTCTGCAGAATGGGCAGGGCATATTATCCGCAATGGGAGCGGCAGGAGCTGATGGTTGAGCCGAGTATACCGGCCTGAGCGGAGCCGGCTGCGGGGTTTTATAGTCGTGCCGACTTGTAGTCGGGTGAATGGGCCGAAATTGATGATGAGCGGGTTGACGAGGCGAAACCTGTGGAGAAGAAGAGGAGGACCGCCTGCGGTATTGGTTGGTCTGTGGGGAGTGCCGACTGGCTTGTGAAGACTGTGGGCTGGACCACTCGGTCTCCACACAACGCGCGTGCTCTTCCAAGAAGGTGATTAAATTCTTGAGAGTTGGCAGAGTCTGACGTGATCCATATTTACGCTCAAAGAGGGTGCGAAGCTCACCCTTAAGCTTTTGTACTACTATCGATACGAAAACGTAGTCACTATCCTTCATGGGCAGATCGAGATTGTTGAGGGCGCATTGCGCAGAAATGAGCGGAGTCAAGAAGAGTGTGCGGATATCAGAGTGCGTATGGATGTGTGGTAGCTCTAGTATAAATGTCCACAAACCGGTCGATCAGGACGCGACGGTTTTCATATCGTCTGGTCAGAATATCCATGGCCACGGCGAAATTCTCGTTGGTGAGCTGAAGATGAGATACCATACTGCGTGCCTCGCCTGATAGGCACGAGAGCAGGTAATGAAGCTTCACAGAATCCGAAATGGTGGTCATGTCATCGGTAAGACTTCTAAAGATGGCTATGAAGGAAGGCCAGTCTTCAATTTTAGAGCTGAACTTCGGCAGAGCAATTTTGGGCAGAACGTGAGCAGGTGTGGCTGACGTGGACGGGTGAGCAGTCTCCGGAAGAACTGAAGCCACACTTAATTTTTCAAACGCAACTAAGATGTCATTGTAATCTGAAATCGCCTTCTCATAATTGTTTGTATAGGTGGCCTTGACCTCATCGGTGAGGTCCTCATCATCCAGGATCTCGTAGAAGACGTTCTCCAATTTGTGCTTGTGTTCCTCTAGCTTGGCGTACCTAGCAGTAAAGTCCGTTATAGTATACTTTTTCGTATCCTTAGCTATTACCGCCAAGGCAATTTCCTTCAGCTGCTTAATTGCCTTTATCGCCTCACGAAAAATGGCCGCTTTAGACTTGGACGGCATTGTATGTAAATTATCATAAAAGAAGAATGAGAGAAAGAAAAAAAATACAATCGAATTGTGAACCTCCTCCTTTTTTGGAAGTCGGTTAAAAATAAATAAATGCGAGTTTGTGTTGTAAATGTTATAATATGTTACTGAGCAGAACTTAAGATAAACGCGGAGCAGAGAATGTAAAGTGGGCAGAATATACCTACAACCTAAATTATGTAAAAGTATTTTAAAAGTTAACACTAACAGTAGAATAAACAGGCAATATAATTTTTGCAACGAAAATATTACAATTCAATCGCCGTGTATTAGTCACCAGAACGAAAATAATAATAAAAAACTAATATACGAAATTAATAATAATGCCTATTGAGAAAGAAATAACACGAGTAAGTACATACCGAGTGACGATAAAGTTATCACATTAAATGAAAAGACGTATCCTACATATATTTCTTTAAGCATACACAACTAAAAAAATATATAACAATTAATATTTTAGTCGCGGTAGCATTTTTTTCGTTTTAATAATAAATAACATCATGTAAATGCATACAGATATCACCTGATGAATACTAGAAGGTCAAAGATCCATGGCATTTGAAGGCGATATACGTAGTTTAAACGTTGCCAATTTGAATTACTCAAATAAAGAAAAAATGTACTTACGGCTAACAACTTAAGGCATAATTTTATAAATCGCGCGAAATCAAAAACAAAGGGACCGTGCCATGCGGGTGTGTGAAAACAAATTCAAGCGAAAAATTTACTTAAAATAAAAGACTTAAGGCATAATTCTCTATGCGCGAAGTGACAAGAAATGGGACGAAGTGTCGAAACATAGCGACGTTGCCGCTTTTACAGGTCGCTTGAGGTCAGTAAACTAATATTAACAAGGTGATTTATTTCTTGTCAATTTTTACGCTATTTATTTTGTTTGAAAAATGCATTTTTTATTTTCTTTTAATATTGTTTATTTTATTATTTTAACATGCATATATCAACTTGTATTAACTGCTGTGCTATTTAACGTGATAACCTAGGCGCCACCCAGTATAATTAATAATATTAATACTATTTACTTATTACCTATTAAATTAAACAACAAAATATTTTAACGCTTGCTTCATAGAAGTATTAGGCTTAGAACCGCAGTAGGCGCACGCAAAGTGAAGCCATTTCAAGTTAGCCTTTAAAGGCTAAGTACGACTTTTGGGGCGTTAGTACTCGAGTCCACGTAGACGTGTAAACAGCTCGCACAATTTTTCAAAAAAATGACGAACTGTACTGTGAAAGGGTGTCACAACTCATCACATAATCACGAAAAAAATGTAAAAATCTAATTTCACGGTTAAGCACTGCCTAGCATCTTTTATTTTTGTAAAAAACATTCATGAAAACAAAATAATAAATGATAAATTTGTCAGACGCCAATATAATGAATAAGTTGCTAGGCATAGTAAAATATTTTACCCCATTTTTTCTTGTTATTATAATTATAAAAAAATGCACATTGATAAAAATACATACCTAGTCACAAAAAAGTTTATTGAATTCGAATTTCGAATTGTTCATGAAAATAAAACTGTATACTTTTTAGAATTTTACTCATTTTTAAATATGGAGTGGACGCTTAAAGAAGACCGTGTTACGCGCCAATTCAAATTTATGACATACTGAAAAATTTGAATATAACCAAAAGATTCGTTTATCGTACCATCAAACGATAAAATGAAGACTCTAGTGTAGATGACAGGTCAAGAAGTGGTCGCCCTCGGTCTGTTAGGACTCCAGCAGTGATAAAAGCTGTGAAGGCGCAAATTCAAAGAAATCCCAAACGTAAGCAGAAACTGTTGGCCCTTCAGATGGGGTTAAGCAGAAGCACGGTGAAAAGGGTATTAAATGAAGACTTAGGGCTTCGGGCATATCGAAGAAAAACAGGACATCGATTGAATGCTCGTCTAATGGACCTGAGACTGAAGAGATGCCGCGCTTTGTTGAAGCGGTACGCGGGAAAAAATATCGGGAAATTCTTTTTTCGAATGAAAAAAATTTTACCGTAGAAGAGAGCTACAACAAACAAAATGATAAGGTGTAAGCACACAGTAGTGAAGAAGCGAGCAACCGTATTCCGCGTGTCCAACGAGGTCATTTTCCATCCTCGCTCATGGTATGGTTGGGAGTTTCTTATTGGGGCTTAACAGAGGTACGTTTTTGTGAGAAAGGTGTAAAAAAGATTGCAGTTGTGTATCAAAATACAGTCCTGACGAACCTTGTGGAACCTGTTTCTCATACCATGTTCAATAACAGGCACTGGGTATTCCAACAAGATTCGGCGCCAGCTCATAAAGCGAAGAGCACACAAGACTGGCTGGCGGCGCGTGAAATCGACTTCATCCGGCACGAAGACTGGCCCTCCTCCAGTCCAGATTTGAATCCGTTAGATTACAAGATATGGCAACACTTGGAGGAAAAGGCGTGTTCAAAGCCTCATCCCAATTTGGAGTCACTCAAGACATCCTTGATTAAGGCAGCCGCCGATATTGACATGGACCTCATTCTATTCAAAATCACGGAGGTCATTTTGAATAAACTTTAGTGTCATAAGAATCTATGTTTTGTTGGTATATAAATGGTTACATAATGAATAAACTTGTTTCAATTATTTTATATTAAACATGTGACAGAATTTATGACCTGACTAGGTTCATACTGCCAATAGTATCATTCACATATAAATAGGTATTTATATTTGCTAAATATTATTAGGGTTCCCATTTGCCACGAAAAAAAATATGTTGATTTTATTTTGTTTTGATAATGTGCAGTTGTTTTTACCTTTTTATGGTATGTGTTTTAGGATAAATAACATAGCCTATGATTATTTTTTTATTCTAATTTACATATATTTAACATTTTTAGTTCGATTCTTTTATGAATCTAAAACAGATAACATTTCGAGGATAGAGTCATCAAAGCGGCAGTTGCTTAGAAAACAGTTGCAGTTTCAGGGTCATTAAGAGATATTTTTAAGTACTTGGGTATATTTTATTTTATATTTTTAATAAACATTTTTATTTCATGTTTTAGTTGAATAGTTATATCCTTCCGAATCTTATTTTGTTTTAATGCAAAACATAATATCTAATAAAGTAATAATAATAATCACTTGAAGCTGACCGCACTCTTAAGTCTCGTGATATCTTCTAATATTATATCTATTTTGTGAAAGTTGTAGGTTGTAACCTTTACGTTGAAACCGATTTAAATTAAATATATCACGTAGATTCTTAGAATGGCAAGAATTGAGATCAGTATATGCTTTAATATGCGGGTGAAGCCGCGGGCCACAGCCAAAATTAGTAAGGAATAACTAATGAAAAAATATCTGACAGCTAAAATGATTATCTGACAACTATTCACTTGTTAAGTGTAGGTGGAACTGGGTTGGAAAAACTGGAAAAAATAGACGTAGGCATTTGCCTCCTCCATTTCTTCCACTTCTCTATATATCATAGAATAAGGCCATTGAGTATTATATAAAAATTAATATTTACAAATAATATAAGATTTTATGGAAGATAAATAACAAATATTTATATAAATAATACCACTTCTAACAGAATAATATAATTACATAATAATTTGTGAATATAACGCAAGATATTACGTATATAACTAATTTAAATGTTACACAAGTTAACAAAAATAAATAATGTTACATTTTTCTCTTTGCAAATAGCTAATAAGTAATTATAAACGCAACCTAAATATTAGTTCTATGACGATGTCTACTATTATATTTTCCCCACATTTTGGGGAAAATGTCATTAACTTGCAAACATAACTCATTTGTTGTGTGCGTGTGGGCAAACGTAATTACAGGTCGCTTATGCACACATGCATTGTGTTCTTGCTTCAACTTTGAACGGAATTTTGAATCTCACTATCACTCTATATGTAATTACTCTAAGGCTTGCTTCTTTTCTACAAATGATCGAGACGGGACGGCGAGTCCTTGACCTACCTACGACTCAGCTGATCGTACAATAAAGGGCAGTGTTGAGCCGATTGTTACCACTTTTTTATGAACTTTTAATTATATTATATGTTTAAAAATGATGCAATCAAACACTTTTGTTGAAATACGAGACGTTATTTTGTAACAATTTTACACACTTGTGACTCGATATAATATTATATTCGAAAGCATCAGCTTAGTACCTACTTAAAGAGAAACAATGTATGGAGATGTGAACTATTTTTTAATAAATGTTAATGTTAAATATGTATTAATGAATTTTAATATATGGGCTGAGATTATATGATTACATACTTAAGAAGTTTTTATCTATTTAAAAGATTTTAATATTTTGTTGAGAGAAATGTGGGTAACTTTATGGGTGTGGTTGGGTTTATTTCCCGGTCTTAGGACACTGTTTATCCATAGGAGCTTATTTCTTATAATCGAAGGACCGTAAAATGAGCAGGGGTCGCTGGTTCAGAGGCTCGAAGGACCAGAAAATGTGAGGGAAAGCCTCACATCGACGGTGAGCTGAAGTGCGGGTTGAACGAAATAGGAGAGGAAATGTAAGGGTGTGCACTTACTTGGAATGCAGATGGGCGGAAGATAAATGAATGGTGCTGGGTGGCTGGCACGCTCCTGAGCTGGTTATGCCGTTGAATGTATACACGTGCAACTAAAGTCTTATATCATACACTGTCACTTTCACTTTAATGTTTAATTGTTCGTAATGATTATCACTTAGATATATTAGATACCGGCCGGCAATATATACATAATTAATGCGAGCCGATGAGCTGAAGGTCGCGGACGCGCTTTCTTACACCTTTTCTCGAACAAGGGTGGCGCGTGACTCCCTTCCGGGGTTGCGACTGACGCGATACAGCGCTCGCGCCGAATCAATGAGTGAGAGAGAGAAAGCGAATCAGGGAATCAATCGTCGCGCCCGAGTGGCGCGAACAGTAATAATTGATGGAAATTATAGTTAACTTACACTAAATACTAATTTCATTTACTTGCAGGTTTTTACGATCGTAAATACATTTGATAAGAACATTTTAGCTGTGGTAGCTGAGGGGCTAAGCGCTTCCTGTAAATTTCATAGTACGCGAGCAACCCAAATGCGATCCCCGCCAGTGTCAATGAAAATGTTAATTACAATTTTAAGTGTTGACTTACTACGTGCTCGGAGGTGAAAGAAAACATCCTGAGAAAACCTGCATGTCTGTGAAAAAAATATTTCGAAGACATGTTAAGTTCGCCAACACGCATTGGGGCAACAAACATAATTATTTTATTGATGAAACCTATCTGTATAAAGTTGGAAAGGAAACATTATCTCAATACAAACATTTATTAATAAATTTTACTCTCTCAGAAATGGGACATATATAGGCTGTAACTTTAATTTTATAAAATAACTTTATAAATTCTGATATTAAATGTGTATCATTCCAAGAAAAATTCATGCAAATACGAAACGGTTTAAATGACTTATTGACCATCGATAAAAAAGCTTAAGCGAAGATTTAATAGGCTTAAGTTGGATAAAATAAAGCATAATAAAGCATCGCACTTAGTTCTGAGAAAATCTTTGAATTGCGCATAAGTTTGTAACAATCTTCAAAATATTTTTCTTCGAGTCAACGACATAAATGTCGTCTAGTTTATTTAACTTCTTGCTTAATTTCGAGCACGACGTTTGAAAATCTATTTGATTTTTGTTTTTTTGGTTTTATTTATTGAAAATCTTAGATACGGTTCGACCGATTGATTTTAAAATCTAACCAGTTTGTAGTCTAAATGAACACATTCGGACACCGTGTCACCTATCTCGATCGGTTTGTTCATTCTAAAGATGTCGTACGATAAAATCGAAAACGGGACGGCTTCCTAGGACCTCAAAACGTGGAGTCTGATAAAAACTCGCACTCTCAAAATTGGACCGAAATCTATAGCTTCGTAAGTTTGAAAATTATTAATTTTCAAAGCGGGAAGTTAAATATGTACGTCGTTAGCATAAACTTTCGAAAACTTGAGTTAATAAAATGTTAGCCTTTATTAACCGTTACTTATGGAGGGATGATGATCATTACCGTGCGTTGTGGTATTCCTTGCAGGAGGCCTAAATTCAACAGTCTACTTAGAAAGGGCTGTAACTATTTTATGAATGAATATTAACCGTTTGTAAGTAGTAGTTCGTTTTCCACGTTATGGCGCCTAAATTTTTTGTACTGTACTCATCATCGATTTAGATTTCTTTAAACACACGACTTACGTGTGGAATGTTGTGGGTAATCTTGATATTTATATAAAATTGTGGCCCCTAATAATTTCACTGTTAAACATGAGCCTCCCCCAACGAATATCACAAAACATGGACCACTATAACTTACGTACACAAATTTTTACACTATGCACTCAGAAAGCGAGGCAGAAATAAAGGATTTCCATTTTTATGATCCGGATACACCTCTGCCGTTTCTTTCAGATATGTTATAGAGAGACAGAGGTGGTTCATGATTTTAAAATTATCTAATTAGGTTTAGATAATAAAATTATCATTTTATTTAACTGTACCAACATGATGGGGCGTGAATAAAGCTAATAAAACGTTGCGAAAAGATGTTTTTTTTTTTCCTCAGGATTGATTTTATTTCTCACTCATCATCAAAGGTATAGTTAGTACTATTGTCTGTCTTCGTTTTCGGGAGCGTTTCACAAACGCCCGGTATATATCTACGTATAATATAGTCTAGATGGAATTTCGGTCACGTCGACCAGTCCTGGCAGTTACTAGCCATCTTTCTTCAACATTTGCACAGGAAATTATTATAGTGCTCGAGTGTGTGTGTGTAAGCACATGTGCATTCTTTATTACCTCACTCTCATAGTCCTATGGGACGGCCATATGAGACTAACGAAAAGAGATCAGGCGAAATACCAAAGGCTTATTATCAGCAGTAGTGCTCTAGACCAGCGCGGCGGTAGTTATCTACGCACGTGTATGCAATATACGTATACAGTATACACGCTCGTGGTTCGACTGCCTTGTTGGTCTAGTGGTTGTAGTAGTGCGACAGCTGATCAATAGGTCCCGGGTTCGAATCCCGGGTCGGGCCAAAAATCAGTTATTGAGTTTTTCCATCAAGAAATTCTCAGTAGCTGCCCGGAGTCAGGAAGTTGGCGGTGTCTCACCCCCATGCCTCGGAAAGCACGTAAAACCGTTGGTCCTGCGGCCTGATCTCTCTTCGGTCGTGTCGGCTTACCGTTCCATTGGACTATGAGATTGAGGGAATAGAGAGTGCACCTCTGCTTGCGCATACACTTGGGCACTATAATCCTATCCTGCGCCGATGGCTAGTCTCCGTTGAGGCTGGCCGCTGTGACCGAAATCCGGTCTGGAGGACATTACATGCTCGTGGGTTGACGTTGCTCTTATTTCAGCTCATCTTCAATATATCGCCAATTGGGTCAGAAACTTCCATCTAGGGCGTCCCTGCCGCTCTGCAGATTCCACCACTCAGCAAGATTATTATAAGATAGAATTTCAATGATTGTTTTTACTTATTTTAACATATTTAACATGTTTAGTTAAAAATGAAAACTGAATTGAAATTCTAACGAAGTAATTAAGGTACTTTCGTTTAAATTTAAATTTAAACTTATTGTGGAAATATTAAGCAGCATGGATGTAATGCAGCGGACTTAGGGTAACTGGTTAAAGCCAACGTAAGTTTAGGATAGAACAGACTAAGAATAACGTCTAAGTTTTGAGCGAGTTTTAATTGCAAAGTTTAATAATTCTATTATATATATTTCGTACTTTGCTAATGGGAATATTGAAGTAAGCCTTTGTAATATATCTGTACATATAAATAAAATTGAATTGTCTGTCTGTTATATCGAAATAACTGACACTTATTGGGCACAGTGGGTTATTTGAATGCTATTAAGACATGAATGACTAGTTATAAAATATCTGCCTCTTTGTATGTCCAATTTTCTAGAATAATTTTCGGAATGGCTGAAACGATTGTAATGAAACTTCACGAACAGATTAAGAGCATTGTGAGAATTTTATTCCTTTAACTTGCAGATTTTCTTGAAAAGTAATAAAGTAAATGATCTTTGATGGTCATCTTAAATCTAAATAAGGTCATATTAAAAGATCCTACCCAGGCGAGGCCAGTGCGGAGCGCTAGCTCAATATAAAATTTTAATGCTGGCTAATGAAAGTTATACAAAGAGGTATTCACAATAACTTAAGTTCTGAAATTCAATAATCTTTGTGTACAGTCTTAGAAAACTGACGTCAATTACCCTCCTCCCATTAGGATCCACTAGCCATACTTATATCTATTAACGATTATTTTGCGGTTATAATACGGATAAAACAAACAACAGCTGATGGAAGTAGGTATCACAAGTCTTGACCGTAATCCAAAAATAAATTACTCTTAAGAGAAAAAAAAAACGAGTTACCAACTTGGTCATTGGTGGCTAACAGCAATTAATACTAATAAAAGTTTTCTTTTTATTTAGTTGATCCTAAAAATTTAATAGATCTAAAATGTTTTGCTAACAAGGTTGTGAGGCGACGCTGCAGCCTTTTTTTAATTCTAATGTACTTTATAAATCTACTATTGTGCACAAACAAAATCATTTAACAAACATTGAACCTAAGGAAAAGAGTTGTGTGGCAACAGATACGGGAAATATAATAATTGGTTAAAAAAAAATCTCTATATAAACGTGTAGCTTGAAGAAATTCCATTATGAAACAGTGTATAAAATATGTACAATATGAAAAGGTTTATTAATTTTAGGACACTATAAGAATATAACCGAACAATTTGCACAAGCAGCTGCTCGGCTTTTCGATGTTCTACATTTTGAAGAGTATACGAAGCATTCCATAACTTAATTTCTCCTTCCTTCTTCCACCATCGGATAACCAGACTCTCGGATGGCCTCTTCATTGTTGACTTACCACGCTTTCGAACTAAATGGTTTGTTTCGTCTTTCGTCATGCGATCAGAAGAGGATCGTAATAAATCTCTTAAATGGAAATAAGACAAAATGTATTAAATTTACAATACCTAACGATAAACATTCGAATACCAATTGATGTGCTCATAAAAGGGGAGGAGTTGAGTCTTGTGCACAGTAATACCAAGATAAACAGTGGATACTACTGTTTTTCTTGGTATTACTTTTGACGCGAAGCTTCAATGTGACCTCCATATATCTAAATTAGCAGTTGGACTTAGTTATTCAGCATGATATGCTGTAAGAAAGATTAGATGTCTCACTAATGTTGAGATTAGTTTATTTTAGTTACTTTCATAGCGTGATGTCTTATGGAATTTTGCTATGGGGTAATGCGATTGACAATGTCAGTCGCATTACCCCATAGCAATAGCATAGCCTCAAGCATACAGTCATATTTGTTTTGTAAAAGAGAGCCGTACCGGCGATTTATAACTTTAATTGTAAAGAGTCTTTTGTGAGAAAATATTAAAAAAATAAACATATAAACTTTGGAAAATTGCAATATATTTATGAAAACGGAAATGTATGTACTTAAAAACATACATAGCTTCGATAGCATAGATGTTTATACTTTAAAGACTAGGAACAAACATAAGCTTGTAATATATATGTTGTATATGTAAATAATATAATGTTACTAGACTCCACAGAATTAGTAATTTATTTATGAGACAATGTATACGTTTTCACAACAAAATCCCAGAAAATGTAAAAAATTTGTCAATAGACAAGTTTAAATGTCTTATTCAGAAGAAATAATACAAAAAGGGTTATTATAATATCAGAGAATACACAAATAAAAATACCCCTGGGAATAAGGTGATCGCCAACATGCTGGTTTTATTAAAATTCATTCAAAAATTGTATACACAAAACTACTGTAAAGTGAAATATTATGTTTAAAAAAGTACCGCTGGGTTTCTTGCTGATACTTCACAAGGCAGAGGTACTCGTATGCGTGTGGTCAGTTGGAAAAATCATTCAGTGCAGTGGTAAATAAAATGACTTTCAATAAGTATTATGTAATTATCTATATTGAATAAAAATTATTCTATTCTAATTTGCCTTTTCCAATTGACCACATTGTAAGGCAAGAATGAATAGGCTTTTGATAAGCTAAGTTAGTGTTTTTTACCATCTTAAGCTGCGTTTAGAATTTCTTTTGCTGTCTTTTTAGTAGTAAATACATTTTCTATCACATCTTTAATCCTTTTTCCGTGCCCCACCCAGCTCAAGTATTATACTTAATAATAGATTTTATTTCCAGTCGGTGAAATTTGATTTCAGTCTAACTGGGAAGATTTTCCGCCACGAGTTTTTTAGTCATTTTAGAGCTTTGTTCGTTGATAAGAAGAGTTTTTAGTTCTAAGTATTTCGATTTGTAAAAAAAGGTAACACAATTAAAAATATTTCATGCCAAATATAGCCAAGATCTTTATAACAATAAAATGTGATATATAAAAATTTTAATAACTATTTCAGTGTACTGAAAGCGCTTTGTGAGTAACTTCTTAGATTCCTGAAAGTCTGTGCAAGTTATAATTGATCAATTTATCTCGATCGTCTCACTTTTGATCGGATATAAGAGCGTTTATTGTTACATTCAGACATTATTAACTTTGTAATTACAAAGATTATTAACTACACTTTCATTGCTTTTTAATGATAAAGTTTAGGGATTCCGCAATGTCATATTAAGATTATATTAAGGATTAGACTAATAAAGTAAAAAAAAAAAAAAAAAAAAGTATATTTGTCTAATCCTTAATATAATCTTATATAAAGAGATTAAGGATTAGAGAAATTTTGACATTGCCTATTTAGAAATATTTCGAAATAGTAATATTTAATCTTTTTTGCAGAAAAATTACATGAAAAGCATGCATGTATTTTTTATGAAGTGTCTGTGTATTTCCGTATGGTTGTGAGCGCGTGTGTGTGTGCACGGACTTTGATACTTTC
Organism: Parnassius mnemosyne; assembly: GCA_963668995.1. Classification (NCBI taxonomy): domain Eukaryota; kingdom Metazoa; phylum Arthropoda; class Insecta; order Lepidoptera; family Papilionidae; genus Parnassius; species Parnassius mnemosyne. The sequence continues at coordinate 41,543,261 of CAVLGL010000002.1, forward strand.
GTAGTATTGCCATATTCATCAGCGTTTTTCCCAAATGGATGCAGATCGTAAATAAATAAATGCTCTATTTTACTAATAACTTTGAAAAATAAATGAAAAGTCCTGACTCCTAATGTACTTATGATATTCTTTGTGTACACAAACACTACATAAATATTGAATTTAATTATTTTTTACATACAATGTAATGGGTTTGATTTATCTTAATGTTATTTTTCTTCAAAAGTCTTTACTTTGATAAGCCTCAGAGAAAATTTAAATCAATCGAAGTTCTACAAAGCACTTAACTTTTAGATTGTTAAATGTCTTTATAAAAAATATTGCTTGGACAAAAGAGTCACAGTGATGTTGCAAGAGCTGTTTCCATAAAGTTTTAATTGCAAAGTTTGAGTTAGTTAACCCAAGCAAAATTTTAGTAACACAATTTTGAAATATAAAAAAAAAGCAAATGGCTTGCATTAAATATTTTCATTACGTTTTACTGCATTGTCAAGCCTTTTTTAAGAATCTGCTGTTAGATACGCATGTTTTATAAGGTATGTAAGACTAACACAGTACTTATATTGAACTGGTTATCAGTTTTATACGAAAACAAATCTTTGTGTTTTGTTCAAATATTCAGTCCGACCAGAATTTGAACGGGATAGCCGTGAGTGATCAGTAAATCACGAGTTGCGAAGTTAACCAAGATATATTTCTACAGTCGTTAAAGCTAATGAAAAACTACGAGATTTGTGGTGTCATATCAATGATAAGATTTTTCCGCAGTAGTTTCGTGGCAGGAATAGTAACTTAAATCTAATAGAACGCCCTCATTCTGAGTTACGTCATATGTGGAATAATATGATAATGGTTACGTAATGATTTCTTATATTTATGAATACTTCACATTAGATAAAACTGCAGCGGCTTTTGCTGTTGGACGTATGGGCCGGCTCGAGCCGTTTTGGTACCATGATCTCACAGAATATTGGCGTGAAGTAGAAGCTCTGCTTCTGCGTTTTGTCTGGTGAGTGCAGGTGGCAGAAGGCTCAATTCCCCCCTCTATCAACATGGTAGCGGAATTAAATGAAAAACTACGCCAAGAGCGTATCAGCACCCCTGGGGAATCCCTCGTTGAACATCCGACCAAGCTACTCCACTCCTGAGCGTGGTTACTCAGGCTGCCCCGCGTATCCTGGTTCCCAAGGATTTATGGTTTATTAAATTTACTGTAATTGCGGAAACGGTCTTGAAGATGTTCACAGACTGCAGACTTCACGGAACGTCAGTACTTCACTATATGGTCGCTTACGCAGGTTTTTATCGATTTTTTTTCATACGTAAGAAAGACCACATTCACAATCAAGCGTGTAAATTCTTGCATCTTATAGAGAGATTTGGCGCTTGGTAAGAAGTGACTAAGCAGTATGTTCATGTGGAATCTCAATCAAAATGTAGCCAATTTTGTTGTTGTACAAATTAAAAAAAATATAAATATCTAACTTTTTCTAATTATATATTTTGTTTCCTTTCATCCTCAAGTTCAATCACAAAATCAAGAAATCAATAAAAGAAATCAGAAAACAATAATAATTTTTTAGTGGTAGTAGTTTAAAGAGCAATGGCAGAAAAATAGTTGACAAAAATTATAGCGTCTAGAAATAAGTTATATATAAAATGAGTTTAATTATTTTTCTATGATTTTTCAAATAAAAATGTATTTTAATTAAAGCCACAGAAAAAAACAAACATTTTTGGGAATATCAAATGACTGAAATCATTTTACTCTATTCAAATGTTGCCATTTAGTATATTCCTACTATTTTCGTATACACTTTGTAACACTATCAACACAACACACAAAATATTTTTATATTAAGTTATTATTAGTAATAACTGTACTATCAGTAATAACAAAAATAAAAGTAATATGGCTGAGAATAAGTCTCTTACAAAGAATTTCCTACAATAATACATTATCTCAACCATAGTACTATGTAACAATTCCATTTAATATTATGCCAACACTAGCTAAAATAAAATGTCATTTTTTTTTACTGGCTTTACGGCTCTGGGTTCTAGCCCTTCTGAGAATATCACTATGGTACAAATGCCCTGGAGCCATGCCAGAAATATACATTTATAGTATGCAAATATATAATGGAGATATAATAATCTAAAAACTCTCAATTATGTATTATGTATTAAGCTAACATCAAACAACCACAGGAAGCATGACTTTTCCAAGTGACATAGGACGTAACCTAAAAAGGTTCAAATGTAAATATCTTTTTTTTGACGCCTTCTCAGTACAAAATTCTTTGACAGAGTTATTAAGGGACTGACGCTTAACATTTTAAGATATTTTTGGTATATAGACGCTACCATTTCTTCTCAACTAATTTTATGTATGAAAGTCTGTCATTGCTCTTTATAAAATTAACAGCATGAAACTCCGGAGTTGTCCATGTGTATTAAAAATGTTGTTTGAGCTTCTATGAGAAAGCCATATAAACGGCAAGCAATGAAGAGAAACTATAAAATGTGTTATCAATAAGAACTTTGCTCTTTTCAGACTTCTATGTGATAAAAATAATATTTCTTATTTAATGTGCTTGTATTTTTAAAATTGAAAATTGAAATTGAAAATTTATTTATTTTCTCACTACAAAACCACAAAATACATATATTAAAACTACTAGTAGTAGTAATTAAAACTTTAGTTTCAGGTCACCAAGCCTCCATCTTAGTTACCAATAATCACTAAGATTTTAAAGTAAAACATTATAAATATAGATGTGGGTGAGAGGAGAAGAGGAGAGGAGAATTTATGAGTGCGTGCGCGTAAATAGTTTCTAGAAAAATATACTAAAATGCATTGAATCAGTTTAAAAGTCCCTAGAGGTTTGTTGATTGCAATTTTATTTCCTATTTTTCCCAGTGACCGCATTTATTACTTTCTACTCTCACTTCAGCCAGTACAATAAAAAAAAAAACTAAATGTTCATAAAAATCGGATTGGTGTCAATTGCAAAAAGTTTCGTGACATTTTTAAGAAAGGCTTTTAACGAAATCTTCAGAAAAAGGAAATTGATAAAATTTAAAGTTGAATAATTTTTTTCTATCCTTTAATCAATTACAGTCCTTCACAAGTTCACCGGTGAAGATAGGCATCCCCGAAAACACGATACTAAGCCACCGGCATTCATCGACTTACTGTATGTACTTTATGTATGATTGCAGCACGAATAGTTCGGCTCGTCCTGGGAGAAAGCTTTTTTTTTTATAGGAGAGGGGGCAAACGAGCATGCGGCTCACCTGATGGTAAGTGACTACCGCCGCCCATGAACAAGTGCAACACTAGGGTGGGAATTGCAGATGCGTTGCCGGCCTTTTAAAAAGGAGTACGCTCTTTTCTTGAAGGTCCCTAGGTCGTATCGGTCCGGAAAAATCGCTGATGGTAATCGATTCCACAAGGAAGTCGTGCGAGGAAGAAAATATCTTCTAAATCGCACAGTGGTGGACCGCCAATCATCCAGATGGTGTGGATGGTATCGGGAGTTCTGCCGCGATGTGCGTTCATGAAATTTGGCGGCTGGGATTAATCCGAACAATTCCTCAGAGCACTCCCCATGGTAGATGCGAAAGAAAATATAAAGAGATGCAACATCTCTTCGCAGTGCGAATGAATCGAGCCGATCGGAAAGGGCTCGGTCGTCGACGATTCGAGCCGCTCTGCGCTGGATGCGGTCAAGTGGAAGGAGCTGGCACTGGGGAGCCCCTGCCCAGAGATGGGAACAGTATTCCATGTGAGGCCGAACCTGCGCCTTGTAAAGTTACAGGCGGTGTGCCGGCATGAAATACTGTCCCGCTCTGCTGAGCACGCCAAGCTTTTTAGAGGCCAATTTGGCCTTCTCTTCCAAGTGACCACGAAACTGCACGTCACTCGATATGTCGACTCCGAGGATACCGATACTGGCTGAGGCAAGAAGGGGAGTGCCTTGAAACTGAGGAGATACGACAAATGGGTTCTTTTTAGCGGTAAACGCGCAAACTTGTGTCTTCTGAGGATTAAACTGGACTAGATTTAGTCGCCCCCAATCCGAGACTTTGTTCAGCAAATACTCGACTTCAGACACAAGTTTGTTCCGGTACTCGGCGACGTTTTCCCGAGAAATATTATACACGGCCGGTGTATAGAGCATCACCAGTGCTGTCATCCGCATAGCAATGAATGTTACCAGTTAGCAACATATCATTGAAAATAATTAAAATAAGTTATATTAAGCGAGATAAAATCCGTAAAATTCGTTTTCCAAAACTTAAAAGTTTATTGGCTTCAGGTGCATTATTAAGAAATTATTCATTTTGTTATTATTTTTGATTATGATTGTTATTTCGACGTTTTAAACATTGTGGATGATTATCATCAAAAGGTTATGCATGAGTAAAAGTAATTGATAAAGACGAGACACTTATGCACACTCCTTGAATTTAATATAAAAAATTGTAAGGTTTCTCAAAACACCACCCATACTTATGATTACAGTCGAACTAACACCGCCGAAGAGACTGCATTACTTAAATTTCGACGGAATCAAAGTTTAGTCTTGTCAAATTGTGTTAACAATTTTAAATAACTATAATATAAAATTACAGTATCAACAAGGCTATCAGTCTTATCCGCCTTATTTAATATTCTCAACTTAGTTACAAAGTTCCCTCATTAGTTGACGGCGACAAGAAGTGCAGTCCGGATGCGAACTTACTTTATTTACTAGTACAAATTAGTAAATAACTGAACCGTCGTGCTCTTTATTATTTAATTTACTATGCCTCCTTTTACCGAAGCCGTTTAAGTTCTCACTTTAAGATTTAAATTTCTTTTTATTTATCACTGACGCCCTTTCTCATAATACATACAGTTAAAGGAAGAGGTATCTCTAAAAATATAAAAAAAAGTCCATAATAGCAATCGAGGGTTAACCTATTTACCGCTTGTAGACACAAAGTCATCATCGGGCTACCTTTCTACACTTGGCTCTGGCCCTTGAATCTCGGGGAAAATAAGAAGATAAGACATAAAAAAACATTGAAAATAATAACCTAACACTTTTATACTTAATGGTACTGGTACTACCAGAAAATATTGTGGGTATACTGCACTTTTTCAAAGGGGTTCGTTTCATATTTTTAATAAAACAGTCGTCTGTGAAGTGTTTAGAACAAAGATAATAATTATATTTCGGATGCCAATTCACAACTTTTGTTATTTTTAGCCATAACTTTAATCTAGGTTTAGTGGGAAACCTGTTAATTAATAAACATTTGATAATAATCTGTTGTCGGCGACTTTGGTTGATTGAATTTTATTGTTCATCAAAACTCAGTAATATAAAGCCAAACATGTTGGTAATTACGTTATTAAGATTAGTAACAAATTTTTAAGTAATTATGTTATGAAATAGTTTTAATTTGTTTAATATTAGTTGTAAATTCACTTACTTGTGGAATGTTATCCCACTTTCCTTTGGATAACGAGTTTTACATAAAATAATTCTTATTATATAACTAAAATAAAATATAATCGAACCAAATAAAATACTTTAATTTTTTAGTTTAATTATTCGAAGATACGATTTAAACAACACATCAGTCTTTGGAATATCATGTCAATTTTAGTTCCCGGTACAAAAAATTAGGGCGCTTCAAATCGCCATAAGCATTTTGTATGGTATAGCCAGTCCAGCGTACTTGTATATATAGAGGTCAGTGGTCATGCTATCATTCGATTGCACATACACCAATCTTTTTACCAGACAGGATCTGTAGATGATATTTGTCTTATTATTGATGGTAAGACTGTGCTTTTCCTATACTTTTATTGGAAGTAAAGACTAGAAATGAGTTGGCGGGTGACTCGAACTTTAGGCCTAGTCAGTTTGAATAGCCTATCATGTAGTTCATGATTGAATAGGGGCAAAAAGTTCTCACTAGGAGTGTAATGAGAGTGTAAGAGAGGAGGGTCAAAATTTCTAAAAACGAAAAAATTTAAAATTCGGCGGTTTTTCAGTCTTTATTTCCCGCATCTCTCTTGTTATATTAATTAGTCTCAAGTAAAATATGTAATTATAAAATTTTACCAATGCCACTGTCGGCAGGTATAAAAGAAATGCTTTGTTAAATGCATAATTTTGTCAATTTTATTTTAATTTTAATATAATTACTGTTTCATAATACTTCATAACATACATTATATTATTATTTATTCCTCTCGCACCTCCATATCTCCGCGAGCGTTTTATGTATCTTGTACCTCACGAAACTCCGTTCCGGACCACTAAACAGCTATTTCTCCAAACTCCTTTTCATTTCACAAGTCGATGTGGTAGATTCTTCACTGTAAGGGCGATCAAGCTATGGAAATCAATTCCACATGACATACGTGCCTTAGCCCTACTCTTGATATATTTCGGAACAGAGTAAATCTATCAACCTCGAATTTTAAATATTCATATATTTTCTTTATTTTAGATAACATATATTATCTTTATTTATATATGTATTATTTCTCGCGTTTGTACATCTTATTTGAATATTTATTAATTGTTATAAACTACCAGTGTGTACAATAAAGAATAAAATAAATTAATAAATTGTTTTGGGTAAAAATGTTTATAAGTGATTAGTATTATTAGTTATGCTAGGTGATTGGACTCATTCTCTGCCTAGGAATTTGATCATTATCCTGAAAATTTTGTTTTAACACCAATCTAGTACACATTTGATACACAAACATTTTCAGAGCATTTGCAAACGCTGAAGTTCCGTACGTCTCATTAAATATTCGCGAGTTGGATACCAAGTTGTTTTGTTCTCATGCTGAATTTCAAGAATGTTTGTAGAGGTGTCAGCTTGAGAAGTTATTCTTGAATCTTCTTTGGTGTAGATTTTCCTAACTACAGTTTTTTTTGTTTGTCTTTAACTAATATAATGATAGCTTATATATTCTGCTATATCATGATTGTAGCACGAATGGATCGGCTTGACCGTGGAAGGACCACGCTCTCACATAAAACAACCGTAAAATAGCATCTTAATGCTGCTGCATTTTGTACGTTAGTGCGACAACAAACGTGCGGCAGTGTGACAAACTGTATCAAAACCTATCGAGACTTATTATTGATAATCTGTTGTTTTCAGATTTAGCGTTTGAATACGTCTAATGTTCTATATTTATACCAAATTACACAAGCACTGGATAAAATTATTGGTGAATGAGTCAGTAAATCAGTGAGTGATAAAAATTGCAGACCTTAATAAACCAAGAAATATCAGAGGTTTATACGTTAAATTTTTAATTCTTGGTACTATAAGGGTGTTTACTCCATCCATACATTAATATCTATCAAAAGTCCATTAGTGAACATAGGCCTCATTGCCTTATACGGTAGACATTGGCAAATATTCTTACCACGCTTGACAAGCGGGTTGGCAACCGTAATTATTTATAATCTCATTGTTTGTTTCCCTCTGTCGCCTCTTACGAACGACACCGAATGGACGATATGGGGTAGTGGATATCCTTACACCGACACTACACGATCTTTTACAGAATATCAGCGTAGTGTGTCGTATGGTGAGTGTAGAGAACCGGATACCGCTTTATCTGGAAACGAGATATTCCACCTTAGTCTTCAGGCGCAGTAATGCATCTTTATATGTAGATGTCTATTGGCCACAGCATCCACTTACCATTAAGTGGACTGTGTGTTGACACAAAGGACTATTAAATAACCGGGTCAGTAGATTGAAGCTGAGATCAACTTTTACCACAACTTGGCACAACATACAAGAGTCGCGGATCATTTGAGCGAGACATGCGGCTCGTATATTATGCTTTCCATTGAGTCGCAAAATTTTAAAAGATTGTTCCTACACGCACCAGCGTCCAAACGTATTTTAAGTAATTAGATGCACCATATATATCTTGGATATCAAGTTTTAGAAAACACTGATAAATACTGAATTTACAATGAATCGGATGCCTGTGACCACTACCTACTAGTGTACGTATTTAGAACATGCGCAGTGGACAAATAACCGAGAACGCGAAGGGAAAAATTCCATTGAAGAGCAAAAGGGTATCGGTTGCAAAATAATTAACACGATTAAACCAGTCAACTTGTAATTGTAGTTTTAATTGAGGTGTTTATAATTTACTAGATGAACATTTTGCACACGGTAGTAGTACTTGCATGCAAGCTAAAACGCGTCGTCTGCAACGGGCAATACGGGCAGTTGCGAGGCAAGGCAAAATCGAGACATAATTAAGATGCGGGAAATTGGTACATTTGTGCAGCTGTTTTGTTTTAATAGAAAAATTGACAATATTTTCCTTCATTAACTCCTAAAAGTTCGCAGGGAATATGGGCCTCTTCGGTTGTAGGGAATATTTTCCATCCAGCCGTAGGTGGAAAGTTATTTTATTTTTTTTACTTTTTAATCATTTTTCAATTGGACCTAAAGCAAATTTTGTTTAATGCAATCTATATTTACCACTATTATGTTTAATAGTTTAATTTTTTTGAACAGATCACTAGCGCTGTGGTTTAGCAATGAGTTATGGCGCTGAGGGCGGGTTCGAATTCCGCACTGAACAAGTATTTGTATGACCTATAGGTAATTGTCCTGGGTCAGGATGTTTGTTCTTGTGGAATATATGTACATTTGTATACTCCATGATACAGGAGAAAATCCTACTGTGGGGATAATGTTTTAAAAAAATAATTATTTTGCAGACCCTTAAAATTACTAAATTTGCCAAGTATTCCCTCCTCGGTTCGGTCATCCAGTAAATAAATTTAACGAACATAAAAAAGAGAACCGTACAGACACAATCCATAATCTTCTTTTAAAGGAAGGTTTTGAAGGAAGAAACAGGGGAATGCGTTTAATAATTTTGTCAATTTTTACAGGTATTATCAGTCCGAGCTGCAGTTGGTTCCCTCGATTATCTAGCTCGGTCGTTTGAGCACAGCGCAACAAAAAAAAAGACTTATTCGAAATGTATTCTTCAAATGTACGAATATCTCCTTAATGCTTTCTTAAACATATATATGACGATGGTATCGACTTTTTTATATTAGTCTCGTAGACCATCTTATTCCTTAGGGGTGACAATGCATCTGCACTTCGATGCTTATTCTAATTACCATCACGTGGACTGTGTGCTCATTCGTCACTCAGACACTATTAAAAAAGTCATAGTACTTTGAGAACATTGCTATACTTATAGTGTCTTATTACTGACAAAAGCGGGAAATCCTAAAAATTATTGTTTAATATATTTTATGGAAATTCTAGCGTAATTTATTCTACGTATTCAGCTCTCCCCCATCAAATCCCTACGACAAGGAGGTAAAATTATCTGAAGTATACCGAACAAAATGAATATTAAATAAGGACGAACTTAATTCATTATTTATGTAACTTTTTTTTATAGTATAGGGTGACAAACGAGCACACAGTCCACCTGATGGTAAGTGGTTGCTGTGGCCCATAGACATCTACATTTATCCTCGTTTGCGAATCAAAATGCAGATGCGTTGTCACCTGTGAGGACTAAGATGGAATGCCTCTTTTCCAGTAAAAAGGGTATCCGCTTCTGTACACTCACCATACGAAAAACAGCAGTGTTAAGCTGCTATATTACGCTGGTATTCTGTGAGAGCGTAGTCATTCCCCGGTCGAGCCGACCCATTCGTGCTACAACTGTACCTCTAATATAGCTGCAGCATGGCTCTACCACGTAAACTTTCTACATGCCTCACTCTTAGAGAACAATTCTTAATAAAAATGGCCTTATAAATGTAAGCTTCGATAGTAAATTACATTTTTATTGGATAAAAAAGAAAGTTAGTTATTTTAATTTAACATTTGTTAAAAAAATTATAAAAGATACATATTTTTACAAGAATTTTTCTTCATGGAATATTGAAATAATCAATCCTAAAATCCCTGACTTTTAATGATTCCTAGTGTGGCTGTAAATCTTGAACGGACTTTTCTAATGAATATAGACCTCCTGTCATGAAACATAATGTCATCGATTAGGTAAAATCATGGTACTCACCATACTGAGGTTAATTTGCCTAGTTGATGCGCGCACATATAACCTTACTGATGATGCTTTATATGTTTAATTGAGGCTCGAGTGGTCCTTGGGTCACCCCAAAGCCGATTACATTTATTTTATATAATATATAAAATTGAAGTAGACTATATTGAAAATACGATATAAGTGCCATTAGCGGCGATTAATAAAACAATTTTACGCAAGAGCCATACAATGGTTGAAGTTTGAACATCATCGTGAAATAGTCGTGAATAGAGATCGTTTCCCGATATTAACAACTATTTGTGTCGTTAAATGATTTATATTTATTGATTTGGTCAATGCATCTTATTATAATATGATCAACAAACAGTGTAATAATTTAACAAATACCTTATTTTATGAAATGGTCAACTACTCTAACTGATATGATCAATTCAACGATTTAGCCCCGACATGCATACCACTAGCTCTAGATGCGGTATTTTAAAATGGACACTTCCCATGCCGATTGTTTAATTTATTAAATTTAAAAATTTATTAAACTGGTTGGTTTGTTGGTTAATTAAAAACTGTCGCTGCAGTTGCACGCGATAGAGCCATGATGCAGCTATATTACTGGTATACTTGTAGAACGAATGGGTCGTCTCGACCGGGACCACGCTCTCACAGAATACCAGCGTGAAACAGCAGCTCAATGCTGCTGTGTTCCTTATGGTGAGTGTAGAGAACCGGAGACCCTTTTACTGGAAACGAGTCATTCCATCTTGGTACTCACAAGTGACAACGTATATGCATTTTGATTCGTAATAAGATAGATGTAGATGTCTATAGGCCACAGCAACCACTTAAGATCAGGTGGACTCTGTGCTTGTTTGTCACCCTTATCCTATGTAAAAAGCTGTATTATGGCTGCAGGATGAAAGTATTGGTTCGACCGGGGAAAGACCATGCTCGAACAGAATACCATAATGTCCATGTGTTTTACATCATTCACCTACGATTTGCCGACAATATAGAGTGACGAAAATTGGAGACCTTTTTTACTGGATAGTGTACGAGTATTTGTATTTTGATACTTAGATGCAGATATCTATGTAAAAGCCGATTTCAAACAACAAAAAATATATTTTTTCGTACTGAACTCATGGCTTTAATCATTCTATACACTATATCTTAGTACAGACTTCAGTATGTGAAATTATTATATACCTTTTAGTTCGTTGATGTGTGCTTGTACTTTTTATTAAAAGCTTAATTTTCATCTAATATGATATAAGCCCCCTAGATGGAGTGACGACCTGGTAAGACATGGCTCCGTGCTGACCGTGCTTTGTTGTATTTCTTGGGGGAGACCTATGTTCCGCAGTAGACCTGTGAAATGACTCTCCCAAGGAATCTGAGAACACGGTCTTGAGCTACCTGTATCCATTGATTTCCAATCAAATAAAAAATAAATCCGTTTACGAGACAATTTATAATAAATAAAATGTAATTGATAAAAAATAAAGGTTAATAATTAAATATGAGATGAATTGGTATTAATTAACAAATAATATTTAATAAATCTTTTATCTTTGTCTCGAATTCATTTATGGTCCTTAATTGGATACTAATTATATACACCCAATTACATATATAATTTTTCACCCCCGACTTCGTTCTTGTAATACTTAAAGAATCTGTTTTATGTCTAAAAACCATTAAATCTTTGCTGGGACGTAGTTTAGTCAAAGAATGATTCAGTAAGTTTCATTACATTTCGACTTAAATTCGAATTCGAACAGTTTTCCGGAGAAATGGTTTTTCGGGCACACAGCACATGGGTAAAGAAATACTTATGTTCGTCGTTATGGACGTCGCTCAGCCTGATGTCCGGGATATCTGCGCAATAGTGTCGGATAAGACTCGCTCTTAAATTGATACTCACACATGACGAGTACAGCTGCCCATAGAACCTCTCAATCTCACTCAATATCTCAGGTGTCCCGGAAACGATGCTGCCACACTCGGTCTTCAGCTTTGACAGTTGGCTCTTTTTAGCAGACTTTGGAGCCTTGGTTCCGCTAGATTGCTTCTTCAATACAAGTTGTATTGAAGTTGCGCAAGTCCCGCCGCATGCATTCGGAGATCTGTCTGTTCAGTTGCCTGTATGCTATCAAATCTGTTGAAGAATGTAGCTTCATCTCCCGTCTAACAGCCATGAGATTAAGAGTGAGATCGGAGAGTTTTTGTGTTCTTCTGCGGCAGGTCTTGCAGAAATTAGCTCCGACCGCATGGACAGTTTCCACGAGATTCATATCGTCCACTTCATTGCAGTCTTCTAGGCACTAAAAACGGTTTTATAACTCCAGCTGAAAGGTTTCGGGACTTTGGAACAGAGCACGAGGGGGACGGAGCGTTGACTTCATTAGACGAGACCTCTCCAACTTATGTTTAATCGCTACTAGTTTTCACCCTCGCGATCACGGAGACATTACTGAACAGTTGTCATCTGGTCGTTATAATGAAGTCAATCTTATTTTTTGTCGAACCGTCGGGGCTCGACCAGGTCCACTTCCTGTGGGGCCGCTTCTGGAAGAAAGAGTTCATCATAAAGAGTCCCTCTTTCTCCATGACGTCGGCCAGCTGCTGGCTCCTTGGGTTCCGTTGCCCTATTCCAAATTTCCTTATTTTCAGCTCACCGTTCTTTCTTGTGCCTATCTTTGCATTGAAGTCTCCCATTAACACCGTATAGTGGGTTTTGGAGGAATTCCTGGCTATAGAGATATCCTCATAAATTTTCTCCACCTCCTCATCGGGATGTGCCGAGGTTGGTGCGTAAACCTGTATGACCTTCAGCGAATACCGTTTGGTGATTCTGAGTATAAGGTACGCAACCCTCGTCGACACACAATCTTTACAACATTGTTAACGAGAGACTTGTGGACGATAAATCCGACACCTCCTTGGGACAGATGGTCACCCTCTCGGTGATAGAAGAAGGTGCCGGATTCGAGGATTACCGTGTCCTCCCCCTCTCTTCGGACCTCAGATAATCCTATATTATGCCAGCGTAACTTGTCTATCTCTTCTTCCAGCTCCACGATCTTCTCGTCAGTCCTCAGGGTGCGTGCGTTGTATGTTGCCAGGTTGAGTTGTTTTAGATGCCAACCGAACCTCCACTGGAGAATCTTAGCACCCCCTGCCCCGCCGTTACCATGATCGCCACCGTAGCCAGAAATAGCGGGACCGCTGGGAACTGGGGGCCGTCTCTTTGTTGCTTTAATTATTGCGGGGTATTTGCCATAGTTGCCACGCTTGGCGAGCGGGTTGGTAACCGCAGTTTTTTTATTGTACTTTTGCTGTTATCAGAAAGATACTGCTGCCTATCTCCTGCCTGTTTCCCTTTGTCGCCTTTTACGACACCCACGGGAAGATATGGGGTAGTGGATATTCTTAACCGCTACTACACGGCAACCCTATACTATTCTATTAAAAAACTTCAATTTATTTTACATGTATGTATATTTTATATTAATTTCCAACTTTGATAAAATAATTTACTAAGCTTCATGGAACTGGAACTGGATTGCCATATAGTGGCGGCATTAGAAATTTCATCTCCAAATTTCGTCCCTTGGGTACGTACGATTAAGGGGTATTTCAGAAAGATCTTGTGGCTTTAGATTCATGGCGATATAACAGTTTCGTTTACGCCAGGCATAAAATACGCAGGATAACTACGGGAAGAAGCGTCAAAGGTGTGAGACGTCTGGTAGACCTATTGTTATTCCGCCTGCCAAGACAAAGCCGCAGAATATAGCAGCAGAGGCGCATGTTTTTCAGGGATATATAACAGGCTGATGAAGAAGAAGAAAAAGATGGAACTGGAAGCATTTCTGTCATAGTCATTATTGTTAAATATATTCTTAGAAATTTTGTGATTACAGATGCGTTTTTCAGTGATATTTGTGTTGTTAGGTTTTTACATGAAATAGTCATACTGGAGCTGTATTAGGGTAAAAGCACAGATGGGTCGGCTTGACCGGGAAAGGAACACACTCTCACAGAATACCAGTGTAAAATAGCATTTTAATATTTCGGTGTTTCGTAGAGAAACGGCGACCTTTTTTTTCTAGAAATGTGGCACTTTATTTTATTCCTCAGAAATGAAATTATCTGCATTTTAATAATTATTCAAAGATAATATATCTACCTCAGATGTACCTCAACATCCAATGAACACGCAGTCATTTGTAACCCTTATTCTTTAAAAAAATGTAAGTATATTAAGATACGCGGTAATGTTAATTTTAAAACAGAAATATCCTAACACAGGTATCTTTTTACCCGGACACGGTTAAAATTAATTTAATTTTAAGTATAAAACGTATTAAGCCCTAATTGCCAGGCTTAAGAACGATAATCTCACAAAGGTTTACTTAACAGGAAAATTAAGGTCCTTTTCGCCCAATTAGGTCCGAATCAACCCGTCGGAGTAATATAGGTTTGATTGCCCTATTTATTACTCCATCAATTAGCGAAGATCATGTGATCTTTACGGCATATCCCGTAGTTGAATTATAAAATGACCTAGAGACAAAGTGGGTCAATATATTAATACCCTTACGCTGTTACTGAAAAACATGTTTTTTTAAATATTCTACTAAGCCAGCGCTTATCTACGATCCCACCTGATGGTAAGTGGTGATGTGGCCTAAGATGGTGAAGCGCACTGACTTAACAAACGCCTATTCACTCTTGCCTTGAAGACACCCACACTGTAATCGGATGGAAAGACAGATGCTGGCAACTTTTCCACTCCTTTGCTGTACGCATGATGAACGACGTGGCGAATCGTTTGGTTCAAATGCTTGGTAAGTCAACAACGAAAGGGTGGAGACTGGCCCAACGTCTGGTTGTCCGATGGTGGAAGGACAGGGAGGAATTAAATTATGCAATTCCTGCGCACACTCTCCGAAATGCATCCTGTAGAAAACCGAAAGGCTGGCTACTTTACGTTTGTGTTCGAGGCTGATAAGATTGGTTTTAACCAAATTCGGGTCACCAATAAGCCTCTTAGCACGCCTTTACATTGAGTCCAGAGCTGTTAGGTGGCATTTTGCAGCATCAGGCCATATATGGCAGCAATACTCTATGCACGACCGGACTTGCGCTTTATATAAAGTAAGCAGCTGTACCGGCGTGAAGTATCGCTGAACATTTGCAAGGACTCCCAGCTTTCTTGCAGCTGCTTTGCCTTTGGACTCAATGAACCGCCCAAAGTTCAAAATGAGGATATTTCAAACCCTAACAACTGAAGGCGGTCGGTATATTTCAGTCATACATTTCGGAAAGAAGGAGCCAAGGTGAGCTGGCTCCTTTTTGCAGTGAAGAGACACGCTTGTGTTTTGGAGGCGTTGAACTTCTCAAGATTGGCATCGCCCCATTCGGAGACTGCCTGTAGTGTGAGATTCACACGCTCTACCATAGCTTCTCTTTCGAACTGGATTTGATCCCGACTGGACCGAGGACTTGGTTGGAACAAGCGTGTCAACACAGGAGACAACTCAGGTGCACAAGCCTTTAGAAATATAGTTGGTATACCATTTCGTCCACTAGCTTTATTCACGTCTAGACACCGCAAGGTTTTAAGAAACTCCTTATTTGTTATACGAATCTCCGACTTAGAGGTCCCGCAGTGAGGTCATTTTGATGGAAAGTTGTTGCCACTGTCCAGACGTAAATTATAGGCAAAGAGAGACGCGAACAAGTCCGCTTTCTCTTCAGCCGTAAGCGCCAGTGTGCCATCCGGTTTTACCAATGGAGGCAGTGTAGGTCGACAGAAGTTTGTTTCGACCACTTTGGCGAGAGACCAAAAAGCTCTAGTGCCGGATGGTCTGGCAGAGAGTTTTGCGCCAATATGACCGTCTACATCGGGTACAATTAATATAGCCGCAGCATGGCTCTACCACGTAAAATACGTCTTTGTACCTCGTCTCTGCCTCATTTTACATCGCTGTGAACTTTCGTACATTCATTTTTTTAATCTGTTTGAAGAGAGTGGACTGTTAAAGAGTAAATGGTAGATAATACATTTGGTGCTATTTTAATAACTGTAATATATTGTTAATATTTATAAATGATGATATGAAAAAGTGTCCCGCTGAGTTTCTTGCTAATCTACCCAGGACAGATATTTTTTCAGAACCTGTGGTAAAAGTATAAATGACATTCAATAAGTATTACTTGAAATCTGTTTTGAATAAAACATATTTTACTCTATTCAATTTTACTGTATGTCATAACGAAAAGAAAATAAAAAGAATATTTTGTAAAGATAGTAATGGAACTGTTATTTTCTTGTACACAGCTTTATTGCATTTGCATTAGTTGCTTTTCGTAGCCCATACTACAAAGTCTGAAGACGTGAAACTTCAAACGGCGCTTCTGCCTGTAGCTACCTTTTTTACCAGGGAATGCCTACACACATCTGCCTCGCGACGCAAGGACGGGTTATGTAGGACTCGCACCGACTAAAGCTCGATGGTGTTCTATCTTCGCTGTTTATGGGCAGGGCCGCGGCTTCTAACTCCACCTGTGCCTCCCCCCATGAAAAGACCATGGGGCCAGAAAAGTTGAGCCTGTACTTACTTGTGGTGCCGAAATGTAGACACCGATACGGATACTCTAAAAGCTCAATGTCGATCAAGGAGTATCAATTTTCCCCTGGTAGTAAAGGAATGTAAACATAAATATAAATAAATATAATTAAAAATTGATTTACAGTTAATTAATAGCAGTTTAAGAGTTAATTAAGTAGTTTTATTCAATAAACGTATTTTTCCTTGTAGAAAGCTTGAATAGAGTAATTTAACAAGCTATTCCAGAATGAAACTCTTATTAGATAGAACAATATCTAACTCGTGATATAAATGAAGCCGTGCCGTGGGTACGGAGTATAAAACAAAAGAGTGATTAGGTAAATTGCCTGCATTAAAAGATTTGCTTAGGTTTGTATTTATAAACTATGTTTGATATTTCTAATCTGATTTACTCAGTTTTTTTTTTTGGTATTTATTTGTTACTAGCGATTTTATACGCGCAAACATGTTCATCTAGAAATTCTACTAATTAATGTGTACAAATGAACATCTCTTGTACGTTGTAATGTAGGTATTGCCCACACGACAAAATCTATATATGTATATACTATCTATACAAATGAATAAAATTGAAGTGTCTGTTTGTAATGTCAAAATAACAGCTTTTTAATAAATGCGTATGAAAGTATATACGATACTTATAAAAAGAAAAACAAATTTAAAATGTTTGTCTGTCTGTGTGTTCGGCTAATCTCCTAAACAGCTGGACTGATTTTGACGGGACTTTCACTGGCCGATAGCTAAAGTTATAGGAAGTAATATAGGTTACTTTTATTGTAGAAAAAGAATTAGGGTTCCACGTAAAAAAAATCATGAAATCTAATCGTAATAAATTCCACGCGGACGAAGTCGCAGGGAACAGCTAATATATTTTAATGATGTTAATCGTAGATTAAATAGATTAGTCTAATTAAAGAGACAGATAAACTCGCCTCTCATCAACACCTTCTAACATTATAACGTTAGCTGTCTATTCATAATATTCAACCCGTAAAGGAGAATTTTCTTTAACCGTCACGTGATAGGTGGATTGAGGATCACAGTACTCGACGTCTCAAACCTTTGGCACTGCTTTCCGTCATCGGTCTGGAAATTTTATCCCTGGCATAAAAATGTGGTAATACCGCCAACCCACCTAATGCTAATCTCATTGTCGCCTCTTACAGCACTTACAGGTAGGAATGGTGAATTATCTTAAGACGCCACCACACGTCTAGCAACTTGAAAAAAAAAAGGATTATCTTTTCGAAGGAGTGGTAAAGCATAAATGACTTTTAGTAATTATTCACGTACTATTCATCCAAGAACACACCCACGGAGCAAATACAAAGAGGAGGTGTTGTGATTAGATTTCACTATGTAACAACATGTGACGATTTGCGAGGTAAGGGGGTGTTAAGCCCCGCCCGCTTTACTCTTTTTCATCTACCGATAAATAGTAAAACTACTCGCATTGTTCCATATTGATGTTGAAATGTAATTTAGCTACCTAGATAATAGATGACGCACTTTTCACAAAATGATTATAAAACCTATAAAAATAATATTTTGGCGATTAAAAATTCTTTAGGACTGAACAAATTTCAGCACCTTCGTATGATTATTTTACCAATACTGAGCTCTACGTACCTTTATATGTTTAGTTCTCATAACACAAAGTGTCGCCATCTAATGTCGAATATATTTAAGTTATATTTGAAAGCCGACGCAGAGATTTTTTTAGAACTATTTTAACAAATTAGGTATAAAATTACTTCCAAATGAAATATGATACCATCCATAGCACCAGCACGTCTATTTCAGTAGTTTTTACACGATAAAACACAATACAGAAACGGATGAAGTTTCTCCTTAATATTACGAAAAAGCACCGATTTGCGATTTTAGACACATAAACGCATAGCACGAATGCTGACAGTATGCTAATTAAAGCCACGCCCACAATGATGACGTCAGGACCTAGTTAAAATCACAGTTTACAGTTGCTTATGCCGTCTTCTTTTTGTATTTGCTCAGTGAACACAGTTGGATTGAATTCACTGTAAGATATGCCTATACTTATTATATGTAGTAATGATGACACACTCATCATTAGTGACGCCTTGTGGTGGCGGCGTTAAACAATTCACTATCCCATAACATCCCATAAGTGTTGAAAGAGGCGACCGAGGGAAAGTAAAATAGTACAACAAGTCCTGATAAAAAAGCAATAATAATAAAAGTAATTGCGGTTGCAAACTCGACTGTCAAGCGTGGTGACTATGGCAAATATCCCCCCTATTAGGCAATCTATGGGTACCATTTTAAAATAAATAAATGAATTAGTAAGCCCATCACTACCACTTGAAATTTGGAAAACGTCTTTCCTTCGATGGATCTTCCGCCATCCGGCAGTCGCTAGAGCCTCGTCTGTCGAACAGGGATTGCAATCTGGCAGTGTTTTCTATCCCGAGTGATGACAGTTGTATTGGCGCTAATGCCGTTCCTTAGCCAATAATCTGTCTGAATTTGCTGACGGATTAATGATTTAGGAACGGATTTATGATATACTAGTGGTAGTCTAGTGGTAGAAATTCGACCGTAATTCATAAAAGAATTTAATCTGCTTATTATGCAAGCTGTAGTTTACTTTCAACTCTTAGTGTAATAATGTATTATCTATGCTTTTAACTGTACATTAATAAAAATGTCTTATTTACAAAATATAAAATAATCGCTTGTTTTCCTTGTCATACATGCAACAGATTATTGAAAGAGAAAAGGTAATAATGAACAAAATTTACAGCTTATTTAGTACTTATAATTATTTCGTTGGTAACATTTTAAAATTCCTTGGCGACACTATACTCTATGCGACTGTTTGACCATAGACTATTAGTAAAATGTAGTGATTATATTATTATATAGTCTTTGACTTATGTCTTTGAACATTGATATTTTTTTTAATAAAATAACGGTGACAAACGAGCACACAGTTCACTTGATAGCAAGTGAGTACTTTGGCGCATCAAAATTCAAAACTCCGACGCGCTGTTATCCCTGAGGACTAAGATGAAACGCCTCATATCCAGTAAAGATTTTCTTCGGTTGTTTACACTTACCATAGGAAATACAGCAGCATTAGGTTGCTATTTTACGCTGGTATTCTGTGAAAGCGTGGTCCTTCCCCGGTCGAGCCGACCCATTTGCTCCACAACTATATGACTGGCTATAACACGTATAAATTGACAGTATGAATGTAAACAATAATTAATGATATATTTAATTTATATATATTATGTAATTACTCTATGATTTTATTTAATGTAATGTGACATTTTTCGAAGTGAAAACTTATTTAGAATAGTAATTGTGATTTGAAACTCGATGAAACGAAAATATGACAGTAAAAAGAGACGGCACGTATACATCTATAGGATTTGGCCTACGAGGGAAAGAGATAGAATCCAGTATGGTGTTTCCTATTTTCTCAAGTCATAAATAGTTAAAAAGTAATTATGATTGAAGCTTCACTTCAACCGCGTGTGAATTGCACATATCTTTTTTTAAATTAATAAACCTTATCTCCACACTAATAATGTGGGGGCAGATTAGATGCATAAATTTTACAAAAAACAGTTATCCAGACCCGCAACAATTACTTGTAGGCCATACAACTTTTCACCACAGACTCAATAGTGCGGGATTCGAAGCAATGGCCCTTAGCTCTGCAACCCATTGCTAAGCTACCTCTTCACGGAGCCGTTAAATTTACTTTAAACTATGTCAAATCTCATACATCTCAGTTCGTGCAATATCCTTAAAATGGGCTACAAAATGTTCGTTTAATAAATTAAGCGTAAGAGTTTCGTAAAACTTTGATCAAATTACTTATAACAGTATCAGTAAAGAATGCTTAGAAACTTTTTGATGCCTAGAAAGTTATATTAGTCAACTTCAAGAAAGGATGAGGTTTTCAATTCGTGACTCCGTGGCGCATTGACTAAGAAATGAGTTCCAGCGCTAAGGGCCGCGAGTTCGAATCCCGCATGGAACAAGTATTAATAAGGCCTACAAATAATTGATTCTTGTGATATTTATGTATGTAAATTGCCCTCACGATACAGGAGTAAATCCTAGTGGTAACGATTTTTAAAGAAAAAAAAAAGAAAAATGAAACACTACTTAAGTTACTAGATGTCTTCGTCAATTGTGAAATGATTTTAATGATTCTTTTTTTCTATGAAATCGCTTAAAGTACCACAGGTGGTTCCATATATTATATTTAAAGAAAAGAACATACGTTTACTCGTGGTAGAGCCATGCTGCAGCTATATTAACTGTATAGTTGTAGCACGAATAGGTCAGCTCGACCGGGGAAGGACCACGCTCTCACAGAATACCAGCGGAAAAGAGCAGCTTAACACTGCTGTGTTTCGTATGGTGAGTGTAAAGAACCGGATACCCTTTTTACTAGAAAAGAGGCATTCCATCTTAGTCCTCACGGGTGACAACGCATCTGCATGTAGATTCTTTATTGAGGATAGATGTAGATTGACGGATTCGTGGTGCAGTGGCGTAGCAATGAGATGCTACGTTAGGGACCGCGGGTTCGAATCCCGCACGGAACAAGTATTTCTACTATAGTTTTGGCTTACAAATATTTGTTCCGGGTCTGGATGTTTGTCCTTGTGCAATTTGCTGATGCAGGCCGCTGGTGTCGTTTGGGGGAAAAATATACTAAAACAATTTGGTGATCGCGTGTACATTCGCGAGGAGGGAGACATATGTCGTATGACGTTCTAGTGTAACTAAACGACAAGGGCACTAGCATGTACTCAGCGGTACAACACCAATGTTTCAAATATACCTTTTAAATTGCGGTACCTAAGTGGCACCGTCCCCGTATGCACATACGGGGACGGTGCCACTTAGGTACCATCAGGTGAGCCGCATGCTCATTTGCCCCCTCTCTTATAAAATAAATAAAAAATAAATAATACTATTAGTTCTCTTTATTGGGATATCCTCAATAACGAGAACTAATAATAAGCTGAGTAAGGGGCAATTTCCGACACAACACTACAATAATATATGAATGGAGCAGTCAAAGTTTAGCAAGATACAAACAACACGATCAGGATTGGTTTTGTTTTTGTTATTTTGTATATTAGTAGTAAATTATCGTATTTAATTTGTTTGTATGTTCAAGTCAGGTTTTAGTAATTAACGGCATCATCATCATCATCCTTATCCTCCCAATCATCATCATCATGATCATAATCGTCCTCATTATGATTACAATCTTCCACATGTCCACTCCTGAATAAACCATAGACTTTCCCTATGTATTGTCATAAGGCAACGGACTTGAGCCACCTGCATGCATCGACTTTCTGCATTTTTAACTAGGTCGTCACTTTATCTAGTAAGATCTTCTTACACTGTACTGGCCTAGAACCACATTACTATATATATATATATATATATATATATATATATATATATATATATATATATATATACTATAGAGCCAGCACATTGCTACTTAAGCTTATTGATCTGAATTTGGAAAGGTTTTAAACTACCAAGAAACCAAGTAATAAACGTTTCCTGAAAATGTGTAGTTATTTTTTTGCGTGACCTTTATGAAGTTGTTGCAAATATCATTAGAAATATGTATAATAGAGACGTGGAAAAAATTCGTCAATAACGTAATAAAATTTTTCCTTCAAAGTGTTTCTATGGAAAGTTTAATATCGCTAGGAAAATTTTGATTTCGTTTGAAAAAGTTTTTTTTTTACTTCACAGAACCTCTATTATGTGACATTTATCGGGTTTCTTAGCAATGAGCGATAACATCTGAAGGATTTTTTAAATATCTAAGAACCTCTAATGTTATGATTTCAATAAATGGTCGCCTATAATTTTTAAAGTATTTTTTATGAATAACGGACTTAAGATGTAGCTAATGTAATAGAACTAGTTATCTTATTTGTTCTCGCTATAATCTATGTCGACTTCTGTTTTAAGACAAATATCGAACTGTAAAAAAAAAAAAACCAAATCTGAGCTTATGTGGATGAATGTTATGGATGTAATATGACAAAAA
Source organism: Parnassius mnemosyne (assembly GCA_963668995.1). Lineage (NCBI taxonomy): Eukaryota > Metazoa > Arthropoda > Insecta > Lepidoptera > Papilionidae > Parnassius > Parnassius mnemosyne. The sequence goes on from CAVLGL010000002.1 coordinate 41,566,098, forward strand.
CTTAATTTCATATACTGACACAGTCGTCCAGATCGAGATTCGGACATGGTGGTTAATAGAATAAGGGTGACAATGAAGTACACAGTCCACTTGGTGTTAATTGGCCCATAGACTTCCTCGATTAAAAATCAAAATGCAGATGCATTGAAAACTCTGAGGATAGGATGAAACGTTTCCAAAAAAAGGGCTCCGGTACTCTACACTTACCATACGAAATATAAAATAAAGCTGCTGTTTCACGCTGGTATCCTATGAGAGTTTAATCGTTCCCCGATTGAGTCAATCTACTGGTGCTGCAGCGTAGCTCTACCACGTTACATCTGCGCAGCACATGATTATAGTAATTACACTTTCCTTTCATTTATTTTTTCTTTCAGCTCGTAAAAGTCCACTGTTGGACGTGGGTCCCTTCCGTTGTAGGCAGAGTTTGATTTAATCATCACTCTCGACAGCAGGACTAGCGATCGCAGATTTAGACGTCTCCCACCTTTAACGCTGCTATCAGTTACAGGTTTGATTATTTTATGTCTGGCACAAGCAAGGTGGATATATAGCCATCTATATGTCCCATAGACACTTTTAACGTCATCTACGGGATCTTATATAGGATGATAGATTGTCGTACGCTATCACCACATCACAGGAACTAATTTCATTTGCTTGAAAGAAAAATAATTAAAATATTATAGTATGCAAGTTAAGTTGCAGAACCAGCTAGTAAATTTCTATGTATACGAAGGGAAACTGAAGCAGGCAGCAGCATCATCTTAATAACAGTTAAAAAAATGAAAAAAAAAACTGCGGTTGCCTACATTTAAGGCAATCCCAGCTATGAGGCAATCTTTGAATGAGGACTATGTTCAGAACTGAACTTGTGGCTGTAATAAATGAATAAATAATCCCACTTAAGAAAATATGATTAAATACCTAAATAGCAGTTAGATAAAGTGCTTTAAATCAGCAGACCATGTATAATTATTATAACGAAGTAAGTTACCATATGTATGTGTAAGAAAAGATATAAATGTATTTGTCTTTCAGTCTGAAGTTGCGACCTTCGTGACGTCCTCGTCCTTGCTGTAGTTTTAATTTAACCTTTGAGAAACTTATATTTCTAGATTTAAAACAAATTTTGTTAAAGTAATAAACTTTTTTTTTAATTTTATTTAATAGTTTTAATTTCTTTTAGACTGATATTTCAATCATCAGCTAACATTTATTGATAGAATAAAATACAATATACACAAATTATAAATTACTATTGTATGAATAAAATAGTTCAATTGTTTTACTTTTATATTCAGTTACAATTCATTTGATGGATTACTTTTATTTGACGAGTTTTTGATTTTAAGAATAATTTAATATGTATTATTTATTTTTAATAATGTTGTCTGATTAATTATGTGTCCGTAAATGAACGTGTAACTTCTGAACGACTTAGCCTTAGCCTATACTAGGATTTGATAGTTGCGCTATAGTCAATTCTACAACAACAAATTCTATATTTACGAACCAAAATGACTAATATTCATAATATTATATACAATTTATATAACCTATATTACTATTCCTCACAAATTTGGCCATAATATAAAAAATATTTTTAAAATTAGACCAGTACAATAGTTCCAGAGATTAGTGTGTTTAATAAATAAAAAATAAAAAAATTTCTGCTTTATTATATTAGTATAGATTGCCAAAAATTGATGGAAACGGTAAGTGGCGCTGTGTACAAGTTATTAATAAATTTTCATTTACACTTTTAGTAGTAAGCGCAGAACAACGTCTACCGGTCAGGTAGTTATGGCTTAAAATCAAAAGTGAGATCAAGAATATGAATAAAAGAGTTATCATTACAAATAATAGTAAGGTTGGTAATTAGTTATCAACCATTTTAAATTCTAAACAGTTTATATAACAAAAAAATTATTTTGACTTTTAATACACCCATGAAAGTCGATAAAATAAACCGAAAAATAAATTATGAAAACAAATACCAAACAAGAAATAAGACTACGTATTTTATTTAAACTGCTCTATGTTATTTATGTGGCGCTAAAATGTTTTAAGTTACAGGCAAGTAGGCAGGTCGTAATTATTTTTATAGAATTAGGGTGCAAACGAGCCTGAGTCCACCTGATGGTAAGTGTATGCTGTGGCCCATAGACATCTACATTTATCCTCAATCAAGAATCAAAATGCAGATGCGCCGCCACCTCTGAGGACTGAGCTGGAGTGCCTCGTTTCCAGTAAAATGGGTCCCCGGTTCTCTACACTCACCACACGAAACACAGCAGCATTGAGCTGCTATTTTACGCTGGTATTCAAATACAAAGAAAAAGTAATATTTGGTTCTTTTATATTTTTTATAAAATGAGCGACATGAGTGACAATTGAGCACACAGTCCACCTTTTGGTATCTGAACGCTGTTGCCCATAGACATATCTATCCTCATTAAGAGAAATAGGAAATTATTCGTGTAGGTATGTGCGAGACAGGGATGAAATTATGATACATTTTTGTTTCTTGACTATCGGCTACGCACGGTAGATTTCTGGATCTTGATAACAACGCCAGATACCGGGACCAATTGTGAATCTAAACCATTTTCTAATCAACTTAGCACAAAAAATTTCATCAAAAGTGGTCCAGCCACTTAGGAGGAGTTCAGTCACATACACACGGACAGAAGAACTATATAATATACTAGCTTTTTACCCGCGGCTTCGCTCGCGTGAGCTTGAATTTAGGAACGCCATTAAATGCTATTCCGTGGCAAATTTAGAAAAATTCGATCGCTTTTAGTCACCTGTGTCTGTATCTCTATGTCTGTCAAAGATTTTTTTTTTAATTCTAAAAGACTATTAAACGTACATTATGCATAGATTATGTATATTTGGCATAGATATAATATGCTACAGGAACACGTGAATGTATATGTATAGAATGCATATGTATAGAAAACACCTACTATTTTTTATATCGGGCATGTATTCCGATGTATCCATGAGAAAGGTAAATTATCTCGGAATGAAAATGTATTATTATCTATTATTTACATTTTCCTCTTTACATTAATTTATTCACTTAAAGTTAATTTAGTTTTAACATAATAATGATGAGTTTCATGGTCTTCTACCAATTTACGGGATAATGTTTATTTTTGAGATATTTTATATTGATCGGCACCAGAAAATAGATGTAAATATTTTTTTTTACGTTCGAGTAGACTATAAAATTTCATAAATGCAGTTCTATAGTGATGAATACAGTATACATCATTATAGAAATGCATTTATGAAATTATAAAATTTAGTATACAGTATACTATACATGGAATAAAACTAATGTTACGGATTTTATCCCGTTTAATTTTAACTTCTTTAAGTGGGGTCTTTTTACGCATCTTTGGATGAAAGTTCCATAAAAACCCGCATAAAAGAACACATCGTTGATGTGAAACACCGACGATCCGGGAAGTCTAAAGTATATCAACATGTTTAGTATCGTCCCAACCATTATATCGCATCTGATATATAAAAAATCCTTGCAATAGAACACCAATTCCTACCAATGATGATTCGCGAGCCTTTTGAAATTAAAAAACATCCTAATTTTAAAATGGAAGATGGCTGAGTGCTATCATCTGCTAAGGACCCTATCTATACAAATAAATAAAATTGAAGTATCTGTTTGTAATGTCAAAATAACAGCTTTTTACTAAATGTATATGAAAGTATATACGGTACGTACTTATAACAAAACACAATTTATAAAATTTTTGTCTGTCTGTTTGTTCCGGCTAATCTCCGAAACGGCTGAACCTGGCAGATAGCTGATGTTATAGGAAGTAACTTAGACTACTTATATTTTAGAAAAACGATTAAGGTTCCGCGCAACATAATTAAAATCCTAAATTACACGAGGTTGAAGTCGCGGGGAACAGCTAGTAATTAATTAAATTCAATTCAAACCCAAGCATACTATTATTGCATTTATTGTATTCATTTCTATTTTTATTCCATTCTATTCTAAATATGATATCAGGTCGTCAAACACCTTAGTCCTCCTGTGACCATGGGTACTGCAAAAGTGCCCAAAACATCGGGAATTAAAAAAGTTTAAATTAAACGCGATAAAATTCTTAAAATTACTTTCATTGCTTATAAATTTTATTCACAGTGAACGTGGGAATCACTACACTCATGAACGGGAGTAGAAAAATGTTCGTCTTGTTGTGGCGGTGAAAGAGAATCTGCCACCTCATATCGTCCTGTCGCAAGAGGCGACATCGGAAAACAAACAGGAGATGGGCAGCATCATTTTCCTGACAACAGATGTACCTAAATAATAATATCTACAGTTGCCAACCCGCCTTCCAAACGTGGCAACTATAGCAAATATCCAGCTACTTGACAATTTATGGGGGAGGTCTATGTTCATTTCAGTGGACTTTTGATAGGTTGACGATAATGAGTTCTACTCATTTTTTGCAACCCTTAATATTTACGTTAGAGTGAAAACAAAAAAGTAACATAGTCGAAAATATGAATGAAATAAATACTGCATATATTATAGCCCCATGAAAAGTAAAAAAGTAGCAGCTTACATACATTTTTTTTTTATAGGATAAGGGTGACAAACGAGCACACAGTCCACCTGATGGTAAGTGGTTGCTGCGGCCCATAGACATCTACATCTATCCTCGTTTGCGAATCGAAATGCAGATTCGTTGTCACCCGTGAGGACTAAGATGGAATGCCTCATTTCCAGTAAAAAGGGCCTACGGCCACCTGCACTCACCAAGCGAAACGCAGAGGTAAACCTCTACTTCACGCTGGTATTATGTGAGGTCGTGGTACCACCCCGGTTCGAGCCGGCCTATCCGTGCAACAGCAAAAGCTGCCGCGTGGCTCTACCACTGTTAAAAATACATGTTACTATTGGGCACAGGCCGCCGAGTTTTTGGCCAAAAGTCTTCGCTGCGCAATTCCAACGCGGGATGTCCTTAACTGCGAAACTTCTGTTTTCCTTTACCGCCAAAAATGTGGTAAATTGACATTCCAAATTGCAATTCAAATATATGCTAAAATATATAATAATGCTTACGTACCATGAAATTTAAATTTTAATCAGTTTGATTACCCCCATTGACAAGTAAAATAAAATGAACCTTTGTTTAAGTAAAACCGGCTTTCTTTAATTAGTAAGTAAGTATTTTTCCGCAATAGCCTGTCCATTTACATATAGGTATTCATATGAGCTATGAAACCAGGACTATCAAATATATCTTAATGTGTTTGAAAATATGAAAGCTATTTTAATTTACAAACTGATTTATAAGTCTCGTTAAAGGTAAAAAATCTAAAGTAGCAGTTAATATACGTCTCACTAATGTCCACAGGGCTCATCATTACCTATAGTGTTTTGTGGGCAGAAAAATAGAATATACTGCAATGCTTTAATGCATATTAACTGTTTTTACATCTCTACGACTACTTTAATTGCTCAGACATCTAGGTTTCCCCACGAAGTTATTCGTTACCACTTTAACGGACACGTGTTAAGTCAGCACGTAAAGTTTTCTATAATAGTTTTGCTCCCGTGCGATGAAATCTCACGGCGAGAGCTACACGGCCCTCGTATTTGTTTAAATACAATTTCTAAAAACTGAAACTTAGCTTGTGTATGATTGTTGACCACATCTACCTAGTAATTACCCTTCCAAAGATGCCACGAACAAATTTTCAATTAGTTACATCGGAATTCAGTAACATTATATTATTTAATGAGGGCTAATAATCTTCCACTCACCAGATGTCGCTAGTTGTGACTGAGGTAAAGTTTTTCGTTACATAGTGTCAGTTAATTGAGAAATTAGTTTTAAATAATAGTTTATCATTATCTAGAGTATCATATTAATATACAACACTGAGTCAGTGGTTTGATTTTTAATTTTGCTACTTTAAGTTATATTTATAGTTTGGTTTCTAGTTTAGTATAATTGAAATAAAAACCTTATCAATTTTCATATTTTTGATAGATGTCACTATTATCTATTGACATTATTACACTTTTAAAATAAAATAACAAACATACAAAAAACTAAACGTTACAATTTTTAAATAATTTTAAAAATCTTATTATTTAAACATATACATATTTTTATTAATATTATTTAATTTATTAGTAACTGAAGGCAATATATACTAAATTTTCCATTTGATGATAGATGGCGCTATTTTGATAACTACATCGGTGTATATGGTATTATTAATATTTGATTTATAAATATTTGAAAAACCCCCGTTATCCCGCCTGTAACTAATATATAATAGAAAATTAACATTTAAAGGAAGGAAAATACTTAACCTTCTTTTTTTGAAGTTCCATAATCGGATAAAAAGTAGCCTATAAGTTGCCCCGAGTTACTAACTACCTACATATAAAATTTTATGTAAATCAGTCCAGTGGTTTTTGCGTGAATCCGGAATACACAGACAGACAGACGGACAAAATTCTAAAAACCACTGATTTGACTTGAGAACCCTTTATTTAGTCCCCTGGACTTGTTTTTTCAAGAATATGTTAGAATTACAGACACGACTTTTCTACAGATTTATTATATGTATAGATAATATGCATGTATTATACATGATAAACGTCACTCTTAAACAATTCTGTCTATTAATGAAAACCGCATCAAAATCCGTTGTGTACTTTAAAAGATCTAATATTTTGTTCTATACAATGTAGAGAAGAGAAATTTCTAAATTATGCTACAGAAGTAGTGGCAGAGTCGTCAAGGGATTCCCTAGACAGAAGTTTGTCAACCAAATTTGTGATTCATTTAAGATTGACCAAATTAAGAGTACCCTCAACCGATGAGCGTGTATGCGCAGGTATAATGGTGTATAGGTAGGATACACGATTATAAATAGGTGTAGGATGTGAAAGACGCAAGAGAGTTGTGTCAGGATCGTGACAAATGGAACTCTGTAGTATCCGCCTATCTCTCTAAATAAGAGGCGTAGGAACTTATGTTGTGTTAATTATAAAATAATATACGAATATAATGTATTAATAATGAAATGAAAATGAAAATATGTTTATTTACAGCTAAGGCGGTACAGATTATAATATACAATATAACATAATAAAATGGAAGTACAGTAGTCTTAATTCTCTAGTATATAATTACAAACTATGATCTTATCACACTGTATAGTTCTGTGTAACAACGAATGTGAAAAATCTGAGTACCAATGTGTTTTTAAATGGGAAGAACTGAGCCCTGTTGAATCCACTGTTTTTCTTGGCATCACTCTCGACGCAAAGCTTCAGTGGGGCCCCCATATGTCCAAACTAGCAAGCAGACTAAGTTCTGCAGCCTATGCTGTAAAAAAGATTAGAGGTCTCACTAGTGTCGAGACAGCTAGATTAATTTATTTCAGTTATTTCCATAGCATAATGTCTTATGGGATTTTGCTATGGGGAAATGCGGCTGATTCAGAAACTATTTTTGTTTTACAGAAGAGTGCCATTAGAGCTATTTACAATCTTAAACCGAGAGTCTCTTAGAGATAAATTTAAAGAAATAAATATATTAACCCTTTCGCTGTCCCGTGCACTACATATAGGTCATTGCTATTGTCTTACTATTTTGTCTGCAAACCGGACAGTGAAAGTGTTAACTTTGGCCTCTCAGTATGTTTACGAAAATTTAATGTATGTTCACAAAAACAAAGGTAGTTTTAGTAAAAAAAGTGATATACATTCTGTAAGCACTAGGAACAAACACAATCTAGTGATACCAGTTTCTCGACTCCACGGATTCAGTAATTCATTCTTGGGGCAATGTATACGCTGTTACAACAAGATCCCGGAAAGTGTACAGGCTCTGTCTATTACCAAGTTTAAATGTTTTGTTAAGTTGAAACTGTATAAAAAGGGTAATTATAGTATAAATGAATACATGGTTGATAATAATCCCTGGGAATGAGGTGGTCGCTTCCAAGCTGTGTTAAAAAATAAATTTTGTACTTATATAGTTTGTACAACCATTAATGTAAAATATGCTTTAAAAAAAAGTCCCGCTGGGTTGCTTGCTGGTTCTTCCCAGGACAGAGGTTTTTTTTCAAAACAGTGGTAAAGCAAAAAATGACTTTCAATAAGAATTACACATGTGATCTATATTGAATAAAAATTATTCTATTCTATTCTATTCTATTCTGTGGTCTTCACATTAGACATGTCTGTGTCGTGAGGGCCTGATACAATTTTCTTATCACACGTGGCTTTTTTAAATCGACACTGGGTCGACGTACGATTAATTCATTACGTAAGATTTTTTTAAATCAAATAATATGACGGCTCCGTGGCGCAGTGGCTTAGCAATTAGTTGTTGCGCTGGGGGCTGCTGGTTTGAATCCCGCACGGACCAAGTATTTGTATGGCCTACAAATAATTGTTCCGGGTCTGGATGTTTGTCCTTGTGCAATTTATGTTTGTAAACTGCCTCCACGATACAGGAGAAAATCCTAGTGTGGTGGTAAAGTTTTTAAAAAAAATATTTATATTAAGTAAATATTTATAAAAACAAATAATTTGTGGAAAAATAATAAATAGTTTGTAAAGAAAATACTGTTGTTCGTTAATATTAAAATATAATAAATTATAAAATATATATAAATTAGAAACTCCTATAGATGCATATGGATGTTAAATACTGTATTCATACATTTTACTTACGTAAATTTAAGATAAAGATTTCGGTTTAATAAGATAAAGTTTTAACGGTGGTAGAGCCACGCAGCAGTTTTTGCTGTTGCATGTATGGGCCGGCTCGAGCCGGGTTGGTACCACGACCTCACAGAATACCGGCGTGAAGTAGAAGCTTTGCTTCTGCGTTTCGTCTGGTGAGTGCAGGTGGCCGGAGGCCCAATTCCCCCCCCCCCCATTAACATGGTAGCGGAATTACACGAAGAACTACCCCTACAGCATCCACGACCATGTTATTCCGATCCTGAGCGTGGGTGCTGAGCAAGAACACCAAGGCGACCCCTGCCACGCTATCCGTGAATTTCTGCAACATCAGGGGACTTCACTCTAACCTAAACGCCGTCCACTACCATCTCGAGACGGCGAAGCCGGCCTTGCTCTTTCTGACCGAGACGCAGGTTTCCTCTCCGGCTGATATTTCGTATCTCTCCTACCCGGGGTACAAATTGGAGCATTCCTTTGTGCCTCGGGCTGGAGTTTGCGTGTATGTCAGAGAGGACATCTGTTCTCGACGCCTCGGCAGTCTTGAAGGTTCGGACCTGTCCATCCTTTGGCTACGCGTAGACAGCGACGACCATCCGCGCGTCTACGGGTGCCTCTATAGGTCCCATAGCGGTAATGCCGAAACAGACCGACTCATCGACCACGTCCAAATGGCTACAGATTTCTTGCTACAACAGGTCCCATCCGCAGAGATCGTGATCCTTGGCGATTTTAACGCCCACCATGCCGAATGGCTCGGTTCACGTATAACCGATCATGCGGGGAGATCTGTTTATGACTTTGCCTTGGCATATGGTCTGACACAACTGGTTACTTCGCCTACGCGGATTCCAGATGTGGAGGATGATACACCTTCCCTGTTGGACCTTCTGCTGACCTCTCATCCGGACGGATATCAGGTTTCCGTCGATGCCCCTCTCGGCTCTTCGGACCATTGTCTGATCCGGAGTGTGGTGCCACTCACGCTCCCTTCGCGGTTGCGTTCTGCAGGTTGCCGCCGTGTTTGGCATTACAGGTCGGCGGATTGGGACGGAATACGGACCGTATTCTTTGCATCCTACCCATGGGGGCGGGTTTGCTTCTCGCCGGATGATCCCAGCGCTGTTGCTGACTCTGTCACTGATGTGGTGCTACAGGGAATGGAACTATTTATTCCATCATCTGTGGTACCCATCGGAGGCAGATCTCAGCCTTGGTTTGGTCGCTCCTGTAAGACTGCATTACGCAGTAAGCAGGAGTGTTATCAAGCCTGGGCTGCAGCTTCGGCGACTCGGGATGTAAATACCAGCACACTTAAAAAGAAGTATAACTTCGCCTCCAGGTCCTTCAAAAGAGTTATTGCCAAGGCAAAGTCAGAGCACATAGGCAGAATTGGCGAGAAACTAGTTCGCCTTCCTTCGGGAACCCGTGCATTCTGGTCTCTCGCCAAGGCTGTCCAAGGGAATTTCTGTAAGCCATCACTACTATCTCTGCACAGGGAGGATGACTCACTGGCCCATGACGCAAAAGACAAAGCCGACCTTTTAGGCTCCCTTTATGCGTCCAACTCGACTCTTGATGACGGGGGGAAAACACCGCCGACCATCCCGCGGTGTGAGTGCTCCATGCCGGATGTGCTGTTCTCACAGCGCTCGGTTCGCAAAGCACTGCTCTCCCTGGACATCCAGAAGTCGAGTGGGCCTGACGGAATCCCCCCAATTGTGCTGAGGACGTGTGCTCCGGAGTTGGCACCGGTGCTAACGCGTCTTTTCCGGTACTCCTACTCCCAAGGCGTAGTCCCGAATTCATGGAAGACAGCTTTTGTCCACCCGATCCCTAAAAAAGGCGACCGCTCAGACCCATCCAACTATAGGCCTATCGCGATCACCTCCTTGTTCTCCTAAATAATGGAAACCATTATTAACTGCCAGCTCATCCGGTACCTTGAGGATCACCAGCTGATTAGTGACCGCCAATACGGTTTTCGTCGGGGTTGATCAGCTGGTGATCTTCTGGTCTACCTGACCCATAGATGGGCGGAGGCAGTAGAGTCCAAGGGGGAGGCGTTGGCCGTTAGTCTGGACATTGCGAAGGCCTTCGATCGGGTTTGGCACAAAGCGCTTCTTTCGAAGCTCCCTTCCTATGGGCTTCCCGAGAAATTGTGCAATTGGATCACCAGCTTCCTTGCAGATCGGAGCATCAAGGTCGTTGTAGACGGTGCATGCTCTGACTACAAGCCTATTAACGCTGGTGTTCCACAAGGCTGTGTACTATCACCAACGCTGTTTCTTCTGCATATCAATGATATGTTGCTAACTGGTAACATTCATTGCTATGCGGATGACAGCACTGGTGATGCTCTATACACCGGCCGTGCCAATATTTCTCGGGAAAACGTCGCTGAGTACCGGAACAAACTTGTGTCTGAAGTCGAGTCTTTGCTGAACAAAGTCTCGGATTGGGGGCGACTAAATCTAGTCAAATTTAATCCTCAGAAGACACAAGTTTGCGCGTTTACCGCTAAAAAGAACCCCTTTGTCGTATCTCCTCAGTTTCAAAGCACTCCCCTTCTTGCCTCAGCCAGTATCGGTATCCTCGGAGTCGACATATCGAGTGACGTGCAGTTTCGTGGTCACTTGGAAGGGAAGGCCAAATTGGCCTCTAAAAAGCTTGGCGTGCTCAGCAGAACGGGACAGTATTTCATGCCGGCACACCGCCTGCTACTTTACAAGGCGCAAGTTCGGCCTCACATGGAATACTGTTCCCATCTCTGGGCAGGGGCTCCCCAGTGCCAGCTCCTTCCACTTGACCGCATCCAACGCAGAGCGGCTCGAATTGTCGACGACCGAGCCCTTTCCGATCGGCTCGATTCATTGGCACTGCGAAGAGATGTTGCATCCCTTTGCATTTTCTTCCGCATCTACCATGGGGAGTGCTTTGAGGAATTGTTCGGATTAATCCCAGCCGCCAAATTTCACGAACGCACATCGCGGCAGAACTCCCGATACCATCCACACCATCTGGATGATCCACCACTGTGCGATTTAGAAGATGTTTTCTTCCTCGCACGACCTCCTTGTGGAATCGATTACCATCAGCGATTTTTCCGGACCGATACGACTTAGGGACCTTCAAGAAAAGAGCGTACTCCTTTTTAAAAGGCCGGCAACGCATCTGCGATTCCCCTGGTGTTGCAGTTGTTCATGGGCGGCGGTAGTCACTTACCATCAGGTGAGCCGCATGCTCGTTTGCTCCCTCTCCTATAAAAAAAAAATTAGGATTTCTGTACTATTGTAGCTCTGAGTAAGTAACCATTTTGTAATAGCTCTTTTAGCTTCCACCACTGATTTTTCTTTCGTATCGCAATACTTAAGGATAGAGTTGTACAATTGAGTTCACGCGAATTGCCCAAAATGTTTAGAAAAAGCAGAGTTGATTGCGGAAGTTGGCAAACGGAATACTCTTCGTTTCAACAATCTCTTATACTCTCAAAATGCGAGAGTACACTTATGAACAGTTAGAGAGGTATTCAATATTAAAAGTTCTCTTACATTTAATAGTTAGTTAATAATTTCCACTGTCCTTATACAAATCAAATGTTGCATATCTATACGGTTTTTTTTACATTACTTTTATAACCGAATGTTGCGCTCTCTCAACTCTGATCAGGAAAGTTTATGCTGCACTTCCCCAGAAAGTAATAAAGTAAGTTATAAGCGACTGCCATAACGCATAATACACAGATCTTAGAGCATTTAAGCCTGCTGTGTCACGTAGATGCTTTACAACACCAATAATCTTCCTGACTCGAGCCGAAAGAGCATTTATGTGATTTTCAAATGTCAGTTTATCATCAACGAAGACAACGAGCTATTTGATGACATCGGATTTACTCAAGGTCTCACAGTACACGATTTGCTTGTGCAAGAAGGCTCATGAATCTTAACCCCTGTTTGTTGTACTGGCGGAGTGTTGTTCTTGGTATTTAGGGTCAAGAGATTATTTTGTTGCCAACTAAAGACCTACCGCAGGCCTCTTTCCACACTGTTTCCGGTCCGTGAGATAGCTTTGAAACGAATCACCGGCAATACCTCTAACACCCATATTGTTTAATATTTTTTAAAGTGTTGGATTTTAAAGTATTACAGTTGAAGACCTAGTTAGGAAAACGCCAACACGGCTCTGTTTAGAGCTATGTATTAATGATCGTAGATATTAAGAGGGATACAGCATCTTCAGTATTTCGACCTTTTCTAAAACCGAATTGTCTTGGCGTGATCAATTGTCGAGATTCCAAATATCCAGTTAACCTTTTGTTTACAAGCTTCTCAAGTACCTTTGAAAAGGCGCCTGATAGCGAGATAGGCCTACAATTTTCTACAGCTACCTTCAAGCCACATCTCTTATAAATAGGACAAACAGATGCAAGCTTCCAATCATATGGAAAAACTCCGCTTTCTAGGCTTAGGTTGTAGATATAGGTAAGTGTCTGGATGACCTATCTTCTATATGTTTTGTTAAAAAGTTAGCTCAGCCATCCGTACCAGAAACCTTGTCATTCTGTAATCCTATAGTCATAGCACTGACTTCTTTGGGATCAGTGGGGGCCATGAAAAATAATTCTGTGGAATTACAATTGATTCGTATTTTACTTGTAAGATCTGGCCAAGTTTTATTAATTTTTTTAAGTGTTTGATTGGCTTGGCTTACTCCTACCGTTGAAAAATAATCATTAGATGAGTCAAGTGGAGAACGTGTTATATCAGAGCATTGCATATCTAATAAATCTGTGGAATCGTTTATATTGTTGGGAAAATCTATACAAATAAACAAAATTGAAATGTCTGTTTGTAATGTTAAAATAACAGCTTTTTACTAAATGCATATGAAAGGAAATACGGTATTTATAACTAAAATACAATTTTTAAAATTTTTGTCTGTCTGTCTGTTTGTTCCGGCTGATCTCCGAAACGGCTGGATCGATTTTAACGGAACTTTCACTGGCAGATAGCTGATGTCATAAGGAGTAACTTTATTTTCGAAAAAGAATAAGGGTTCCGCGCAAAAAAATAAAAACCCTAACTCGCGAGCGAAGTTGCGGGGAACAGCTAGTTACAAATATATTTAATTGACTTCCAGAGTTTTCGCGGGTTATTCTTATTTTCAATTAGTTTGCTGCTTTCAAACAACAAAATATAATTTACGTTTACGCAAGAGATCAATAAAAAGTTCCAATATCTAGTATAAGTGACCTTAAGCGGAACGTTATCAGGTTCAAGCTTTGTGAGTTGGTGAAGTCGGTCCTTAAGTTTCATACATCAGATGAGCCGCAGCGTCATCCAGGGTTTTAAATTATATTCTCTTCTGATCAGTCTCACTTCATGCGTATGCTTATTTAATGTATTGATTGATATATATTTCAAAATGCTTGTCGCTTCATTCATCTTTTTTTTATAGGAGAGGAGGAAAACGAGCATACGGCTCACCTGATGGTAAGTGACTACCGCCACCCATGAACAACTGCAACACCAAGGGAATCGTAGGTGCATTATCGGCCTTTTAAAAAGGATTAAGCTTTTTTCTTGAAGGTCCCTAGGTCGTATCGGTCCGGAAAAATCACCGGTGGTAAGCTATTCTACAGAGAGGTCGTACGCGGAAAAAAACTCCTAGTGAAACACTACAGTCGTGGTCTGCCAAGCATCCGGATGGTATGGGTGGTATCGGCAGTTTTGCCTCGATGTGCGTTCGTAAAATCTGCAAATCTAATTGCACAGACAATTTCTCGGGAAGCCCAACTTTGAAAAAAGCGTTTTGTGCCAAGCTCGATCGAAGGCCTTCGCAATGTCCAAACTTGCGTCCAATACCTCCCACTTGGATTCTACTGCCTCTGCCCGTCAAGGAGTCAGGTAAACCAGAAGATCACCAGCTGATCGACTCCAACGAAAACGGCGGTCACTAATCAGCTGGTGATCCTCAAGGTACCGTATGAGCTGGCAGTTTTTAATGGACTTCATTATTTTGGAGATCAAAGAGGTGATGACGATAGGCCTGTAGTTAGACGGGTCTGAGCAGTCACCTTTTTAGGGATCCGGTGTACAAAAGCCGTCGTCCTTGATTTCGGGACTACCGATGCCAACTCCGGAGCACACGTCCTCAGCACAATCGGGGGGATTTCTTCAGACCCTTTCGACTTGAGGATGTCCAGGGAGATGAGTGCTTTGCGAAGCAGCGCGCAGCGAACTGTGAGAACCGTACATCCGGCATGGAGCCGAGTTAGACGCAAAGAAAGAGCCTAGCAGAGCGGCTTTCCCCTTTGCGGCATGGGCCAGTGAGTCGTCATCCCTGTGCAGAGATGGTAGAGATGGCTGACAGAAGTTCCCATGGACAGCCTTAGCGAGTGACCAGAATGCACGGGTTCCCGAAGGAAGGAAGGAAGGAAACTCGTTTCTCGGAAACTATGTGCTCTGACTTTGCCTTGACTATTACACTTTTGAAGGACCCGGAGGCGAAATTATACTTCTTTTTAAGGGCGCTTGTGTTTAAATCCCGGGACGTTGATGCATCAGCCTAGGAGCGACTAAACCATGGCTGAGATCTGCCTCCGATGAGCACCACAGCGGAAGGAATAAAAAGTTCCATACCCAGAAGATAGCAGAGATACCACATCAGCAACAAAATTAGCAACAACCTTGGGATTATCCGACGAGAAACAAACCTGCCCCAAGGGTAGGCTGCAAAGATAGACCGTATCTCATCCCAATCGACCAAACTATAGTGCCAAACACGGCGGCAGCCTGCAGAAAGCAAGCGCGATTTCAGTGTGAGTGGCACCACACTCTGGACTAGACAATGGTCCAAGGAGCCAAGATTGGCGTCTACGGAGACTTGCTATCTGTCTGGATGAGAGGTCAGCAGAAGGTCCAACAGGGAAGGTGCATGATCCTCCACATCTGGAATCCGCGTATACGCAGTAACCAGTTGTGTCAGACCAAATGCCCAGGCAAAATCATGAACAGATCTCCCCGCATGATCGGTTAAACGTGAATCGAGCTATTCAACGTGATTGGCGATAAAATCGCCAAGGACCACGATCTCTGCGGATGGGACCTGATGTAGCAAGGAATCTGTAGTCATTTGGACGTAGTCGATGATTCGGTCTGTTTTGGCATTACCGCTATGGGACCTATGAAGGCACCCGTAGACGCGCGGATGGTCGTCGCTTTCTTTCAAGACTGACGAGGCGTCGAGAACAGATGTCCTCTCTGACGTATACGCAAACTCCAGCCCGAGGCACAAAGGAGTGTTCCAATTTGTACCCCGGGTAGGAAAGATACGACGTATCAGCCGGAGAGGACACCTGCGTCTTGGTCAAAAAGAGCAAGGCCGGCTTAGCCGTCTCGAGATGGGAGTGGACAGCGTTTAGGTTCGAGTGAAGTCCCTGGGATGAATCGGGCCTTCGGCCACTTGCGCTCACCATACGAACCGCAGAAGCAGAGTTTCCACTTCACGCCAGTATTCTGTGAGGTCGTGGTACCAAACCGGCACGATCCGGCCCATACATGTAACAGCAAAAGCTGCCGCCTGGCTCTACCACCGTTAAATCATCTCTTTTTTGTCAGTAACTACAGCTGAGTCAAAAGCTGATATGTAGGTCTTTTAGTTCCTTTAAAACCTCTTTTGAGAAATGTTCGGCTCGGCCGCATGGGTTTGATTTTAATTAAATTCAGACCCAATATAACCGGATAGTGGTCTGTTATATCAGATTGACAGGCAATGCCCACTGGTTTCCGGCTTAGTTCAGAATTTAAAAGACAGATATGGTTGAGACATGATTTTCCTCTGGTAGGCTCTGTGATAGCCGGTAGTAGACTATATTTCGCCATAATGCATTGATATTCCAAAACCTCAGTATATCTGATATATTGACGTTCATAGACATAGTTACTGCTGTAATGGTCAAGTATGGTGGACCTCGCGTCTGGGACAGCTTTCATCTGCTGTGCAATTTGTGCTGGTGGACGGGGGATGTCCCGGATGATTGGCGATCCGCAGTCATTGTGCCTTTATATAAAGGTAAAGGTTCATATTTTGACTGCGGGTGCTATCGAGTGATCAGCATCAAAGTTTACTCGAAGGTTTTGACACGTAGGATGCAAGAGAAATCGGAAAGATTTCTATGGGAGGCACAATGCGGATTTAGACCTGGAAGAGGATGCACGGATCAAATGTTTTCTCTCCGCATGATCACGGAAAAGCTCCTGGATGCTAACCAGAGGATTTTCTGTGCTTTTGTGGATCTTGAGAAAGCATTTGATAAGGTTGTAAGGAAGAAAATGTGGGAACTGTTGCCGGGGTATGGTGTGGATGGTCGATTGCTAAGGGCTGTGCAGTCTCTTTACTGTGACTGTAAAGCCTGTGTGCGGGTAGGGCATGACCTGTCACCCACGTTAAGCGTCCAAAAGGGCGTAAAGCAGGATTGTGTCATGTCTTCCTGGCTGTTCATACTGTATCTCGACAGCTGTTTACAGAAGCTGAAAGATAGCTGTTTGGGTGTGAAATTGGGTGACATAAAAGTAAATTGTCTGCTGTATGCTGATGATGCAGTGCTTATTGCACCATCAGAGGCAGAACTGCAGGCATTAGTCACGTGTATGAAAGAGGAATGTGAAATTAAAGGTCTCCGTTTGAATGCTAATAAAACTAAGGTTCTGGTATTTGAAAGGGACGAAGAGAGAACGAAGTGTGAAATATGGGTAAATCAGGAATGTCTAGAACAGGTAAATGAAATTGTATACTTGGGGAGTGCTTTTAGCCGGGAGGGAAGATGTGATTTAGATGTGGACAGGCGTGTCGCTGCCGGGAACAAAGTCAATGGTGCCCTGACTGCGTTAGTCAAAAGGCAAGGCGTAGTGAAGAGTGCACGCCTTGCAATACATAACGCAGTGTTGGTACCGACTTTGTTATATGGGAGCGAAACCTGGGTATGCCAGAAAAAGCATAAAAGTAAGTTAAATACAGTGGAGATGCGATCTCTTCGTAAAATGTGCGGCGTTACCATGGCCGACCGAAAGCGAAACGAAGAGATTCGCAATATGGCAGGTTTGAAAGATGACCTTATCACAAAAATTGATAAGGGCGTGCTTCGGTGGTTCGGGCACGTTGAGCGAATGAGTGAAGACCGAATAGTGAAGAAAATATATAGCGCGAAAGTTAATATTAAAAGGTGTCGAGGTAGACCGAGACTAACTTTCGAAGACCATGTGAGCAAATTGCTCGAAGAGGGTAGGGTCAAGAGTACTCGGATACCTAGACGTGCATGTATGAAGAAGATAATGAATCTGAAAGAAGCGAAAGAGGTTTGTAAGGATCGTGACACTTGGCGATCTGTTCTCTCTGGCTACCCTGTCAGGGATTGTGCGTGAAGATAATTAAGTATATCTCCAGCAATTATAAGGGAGCAACTGTTAGTGGCGGAATTCATATAGGATTATCGAGTGATGTCAGAAAATCTCCTATATTTCTACAGGACGGATAACGACAGATAGCTAGTATAGAAATCATGTCTAGCAACTAGAGTCGTTAATACATGGTTCTGAAACCATTGCTCGCCATATATCCCTAACGTAAATTCAAACGCCACTGTTTCGGTTTGAGTTATTTTCAGATATATAGACGCTATATCCTTGTAGTTGGCGAATATTTATCATATCATTTGGCCAACACTCTGTAAAGAATATAACATCATAAACAATACCTGTTCGCCGCATTGATTTTATGGCACATTTAAATGTTACTTCACTATTTTCACAAAGCAATGATAAGGCGGTAGAAAGTACTGATGAGTGATACTTGAATTCTATTCGAAATATTGTTATGGTATAGGAGTGTAGAATTATTAAAGCATTTATATGCAGTATACAAATAGTACAATATAATATGGTTATTATTAAGAAAAAATGATTAAATTTTAGGTTTTTGCTTCGAACATAGATTAATGATAAGTCATCGCGCGCTCAGACTAGATACCGCGCTCCCTGCAAGTAACAGATGAATGGCTTCGAAAAATAATTTTATAATTTCAAAACTTAATACTACAATAATAAGCAAGTTTCCTGAACAAGGAAGCAAAAGTCACAAAACCTAAAGTAACATTTAAGATGGTTCACTATTAGGACTCTAAGTGCAATAAAATTAAATTGGAGACAATTACTTTATCTTACTGTAGTTAAGAGCGAGAAAACGTAGAATGCACCGTCGGTTTAATTCTTAGATACTCGTAGCTCGTTAAATTAATTTAAGTCACTGATTTCCATAAAAATTATTGTTGCAGTAATAAGAATTAATTATTACAGCCTACCAAAGTCCACTGCTGAGTAAACGTCTCCCCTTATATTGACTTCATAAGCGGGATATTTGTCATAGTTGGCGCGCCTGGCAGGCGGGTTGCAAATCGCAGTTTTTTTAGTGGTTTTCAGCAAGACGCTGCATCTTGTGGTTTGTTTTCCTCTGTCACCCCTGTTACGACACACGAGACGTTATGTGGAAGCTATCCTTAAAAAGTCACCATTACACCGTATGTACAAAAAATCTTTCTGCTCTATATTGGCCTGGCATCAGATACTGCTATTTATCAGTTCGCATGCCAAGTGGGGCGATTTAAGTCATATACAGCAGTGTTTGGACTGATAACAGAGAATTTTATTCACAAACGATACGCCGGAGCTAGATGCTAGAGCGTTGATTCTCGTTCAGTTAAAGTTATTATTAATATTTTTAAATATTTTTAATCACTAATGCACAACATGCCTTGTTCGTAAACGATGTCTACACTAAAGTATGACAGTAAGCATATGATAATACACCTTTACTATTATGCGGTACTGCCTATGAAAATGAAAAAAAAAATATTCCCGTTATCATAATATTATAGCTCGGAATTTCAGTTAAAGATGTTATGAAGTAATAGATTTTTTTAATGAGAAACACATCGCAGCGGAGAAAGAGAAGAGAACTTGGATTTAAAGTAATACGATATATTTTTTCTTCTGTTAAACGAAGTCTATACTAAAATGAGGCAACATGCGTAAAGACCATAATATTTAATTTAAATTTTATTTTAACTTTGTTATGAAAACTTACAGTTCCATTACCATTACAGCCAAAATAGTCCATTGCTGAGCATATGCCTCCCCTATACATTGTATCATGGCTTTTGCTATAGCTGACATCGTTGGTGAGCCGGTTGTGTAATTTACAGTTATTCACAATTAATTTTTCTTATTAAGTTATGTACAAATTAACCATTACAAAAGTACACATAGGGATATATATACATTTAATCCTGAAAAGGCCTTTAAAATAAGAGAAAATATTATGTTTATCTTCATATCATAGCTGAGAATTTCATCATTATATAAACATTAATATACTCACCTGTTACTTGGGTATAATCTTAATTCATAAATAGGTATATGTTAAAGCATTATTTTTACGTGGTCACTATTCAGTGCTTGCTCAATCAAATGGAACTGATTTATCTTTTGAGCAAGTTTATTAGACATGTCCTTTAATATTAAAGCATTCTAGTTATCGTTTGATGGCAGGTTATTGATGATTATCAACCATGTTTAAAAATGTTTGATATTAATTTTTATTCAATATTGATTATTACATAATTCTTATTGAAAGTCATTTTTTATTTATTTACCACTGGTTCGTAAAATACCTCTGTCCTGGGAAGCAGCAAGCAAGAAACCCAGCGGGACTTTTTTTTTCAAACATAATTTCGTTTATACAATTTTTAAATGATTTTTCATAGAACCAGCATGGTGGCGATCACCTTTATTTTTATTCATGTATTCCTTGATATTATAATAACCCTTTATGTACAGTTTTTCTTTAATAAAACTTTAAAACTTGTTTATTGACAAACTTTGAATATGTTCTGGGATTTTGTAAGTTGTAAAAGCGTATACATTGCCCTATACATGAATTACTGATTCTGTGAAGTCTAGTAACTGGTATTACAAGCTTATGTTTGTTCCTAGTGTTTAAAGTATGCACATCCTTATTCTTATTAAAGCTATTTATGTTTTTATGTATATACATTACATTTTCATAAATATATTGCTAAAGTTAATATGTTTATTTCTTTAAATTTTTGTCTGAGGGACTCTTTACAATTTAGGTTATAAATCGCCCGAACAGCTCTCTTTAGTAAAACAAATATAGCTTCAATATCAGTCGCATTACCCCATAGCAAAATTCCATAAGACATTACGCTACGAAAGTAACTAAAATACACTAATCTAGCTGTTTCAACATCTGTGAGACTTCTAATCTTTCTTACTGCATATGCTGCAGAACTAAGTCTGCTTGCTAATTTAGATATCTGGGGGCCCCATTGAAGTTTCGCGTCAATAGTAATACTGAGAAAAACAGTGGTATCCACAAGACTCAACTCCTCCCCATTTAACTAACTAGTAGCAGGTTAACCGATTTAGCTGATTTTTTATTGCATACACAGTAAACTTTTAGTCAATGGTATCATAAAAGTTAAAATAAGATCATATCAGTTTATAACTTGAATATAAAATAACATAAATACTCACGCCTTTCACCCAGATGGGTAGGTAGAGACTACGAACTTTTATTTAGCACACCTCGCCTCTTTATGTGAATGTGATTTATCTATATACATGTACTTAATCAGTTTATATTTTTACTAATAATTGAATTATTACGTCGAAGTATATCAAATTCATAACTTAGTTATAATCTTAAAATTTGTGGTAGATAATGAGTAGGAGCTTATACTTCACAGTAGGTTAGGAACCCGAATCCAATATCCAAAATTGCCATGACTAATATTAAATTGATTTTACGCTCTGATTATAACATACGATTTAATGAGAGAATGTAACCACAATAATATAATATATTTCAAGGTTTATAGTACGGCTCAATTTACTGAAGCAATTTTGATTCCTTAGACAAATATACTTGACACTACGAACTTACATTCCCACTGATGGTAAGTTGCTACTAGAGCCCATTTGAACCTCCAATCAAATTCAAATAAATATTCGTACATGTGTCGTCACCACTGAAGACTAGGATGTAATGCCTGCAATTATCCTGTCTCTCCGCATCAGTTTACTACTCATCAGTTTACTTTCCGCACCAAGTGATGATTATTATATTACATTTCAAATATTCGTTTCGCAAACTAATTGTTAGGGAGGTATGAATACTAAGTCTTGACACCCACATGATACGTTAACGAGTTGAATCTCATTTTTAATTCCAATTTTATGTGCTTACTTACGATCCGCCCCAGCTTCGCTCGACTGTTTTCTAGATATTGACATCTGTGCTGCTTACCGGGTCCAATTGTAAGTGCATCAAAACATACAGGTACATCAAAATCGATTCAGCCGTTCTTATAACATTGTAGTCTTTGGCCGTTTTTATGTGGTGATCGTTCATACAGGCAGCAATAAATTTTAATTTATATAGATTTACTACTTACTTAGCGCAAAGCTAGCGACTATATTAAAAAAAAGTATTTCTGCTTTGATGAAAATATTTCTAAATCATGAAGTTAAGGCCGGATCTTGATAATGATGTGCAGCGGGCGGCGTAAAAGAATCCACTACCTCCTACCTTTAATACCCCATACTATCTCGTGAGTATCGTTAATGACGACAAACGAAAATGAAGCATAAGCAATAGTATCTTCCTGATAACATCCTAAAACAATAAAAAAAATTACGGGTGCCCACCCACTTGCTAAGAGAGGGAACTATTGCAAACATGCCCTCTATGTTCAGCGGTGGATTTTTAATAGGCTGTAATTAATAAATGAAAGATAGATAATATCTTGAGAAAGCAGAGAGCAAAACGGGTAATACGTTCGTAATCGATTTATTGGTAGTTGTGGTCTAGCGATAAATGAGAAGGTAGACCGTAGTCGTGCCGCTGTCAATGTACGATCGTAGCAGTGTCTTCTGTGTATGTTCCATGAAGCAAACCCAGTGTCGATTCAAACACAGTCATTATTCCCTGTTAACCCATAATAAGTCTAAGGATATTTTGGCCAAAATAAACAGGCTGAATTTAAGTAGATTTGTCCGTGATAGAGCCATGCTGCAGCTATGTTAGCAGTATAGCTGTAGCACGAAGGGTCGCCTCGACCGGGGAAGGATCACGCTCTCATAGAATACCAGCGTAAAATAGCAGTTTAAGGCTGCTGTGTTTAATAACATAGAATACCAGCGTAAAATAGCAGTTTAAGGCTGCTGGGTGAGTGTAGAGAACCGAAAACCACTTTTACTGGAAATGAGGCATTCCATCTTAATCCTTACGGGTGACAACACATCTGCATTTTAATTCGTAGTTGAGGATGTCGATGTCTATGGGCCACTACAACTACTTAACATCAGTTGGACTGTGTGCCCGTTTGTCAGGATTATCCTAAATAAAAAAGGTTTCATAGTGACTTCTTCACGATGTATTTTAAATTATACAACGATAGTACGAAATCCCGCATTACTCGACTACGTTTTTATTGTAAGATATCATATGAAGCTTCCATAAATTTTCATTGATTTAAATAAGTATTTCGAACTGGCAAGTAGAAATCCCTAATTTTACTAAATTATAGAGTAAATTAATTTATCACCAACGTTTTCTGTTATATATATATATATAAAGAGTTCAGCTATAAGAATTTTGTTTTTATTTTAGGAATCTCTCTATGCTAGTAATTACACTGCAGTTTGAATAAATAAAGTCCTCTCTAAGCGTATTGATTATATTCTCGATGGTCCTCTCTGTTTAAATGTCACAGTTATATTTTAACGAGAGTAAAGATGCAAAGTAGCGTTTTTAGTGTTCTTAGGACACAAAGGGTTGATGGTCTTTGAAAAATGCTTAGTTTTACGGATAAATAATATCCTCCCGAGCTAATTTCCTTTACGTCGGCTAGTCTCAACGGAGGCTAGCCAGCTGCGCAGGACAGGGTGATAATGCAAGCACACGTGTACTCTATATTCCCTCACAGACATAGTCTAATAGGGCGGCCATCAGAATGATGGGAGGGAGATCAGACGCAGGAATGGCATTACGTGCTTTCGGAGGTACGGGGGTGGTACACTCTCAGGCGACTCCGGCCTGCTACAGTAAATTTCCTGGGCATCGAAGCCGGGACTACAACATGGTTGGAGCTAACACTTATGTCCACTAGACCACCGAGACAGTTAATATGTAAATCAAACAATAATATTAAAGTATGAATAGAGCTAATAAGTTTTAAAGACAATTGAGTTTTATAATACGAAATCGAAGGCATACTATTAATAAGCTATTGGGTATGCTTGTTATTGTTAATACAGTTATTTCAAATGCTACCACCACTCTAGGTATACAATGTCTTATATCGTGGAGGACTTTTCCATAATATATAAATTGTATATAGAGAAACTTCCAAATTGGAACGATTATTGTAGGCTATAATTAATTAACACCGAGTACGAATGCCACTCGGATTAGGCCCTCAATAATTTAAAATTAAAATTTTGTACAGCCGACTTCAATATAAGTTATTTAGAATAACTCAAATAACTCAAAAACTATTAGTATGACCTTGATCAAATTCATACGAGACCACACGAGAAGTATCAGCTTTCATATAAAAAAGAATCATCGAAATCGGTCAACCCCGTAAAATGTTATGAGGTAACACACATTAAAAAAAACATACGCCTCGAATTGAGTACCGTCTCCTTTTTGGAAGTCGGCAGAAAATAGAAACATTTTTTGTACAACTACCTAGAAGTTTGATACCACGCAGATCGATGATTTCTAGCGTTCACTGTGTCGTTCGTAAGGCATGTTATGAATAGAGCATGCTATATGCCAACTCAATAGTTGTGCATTAAGTGGGCTGTCACTACAAAATGTTCTCAAAATCAATCTGGTACTGCTTGTCACCATTATCATCGGCATCATTGTCATCTTTAGTTCCTCAGTTTTACTGACTTAACAAACGATCTATCAACTACTTGACACTACGAACTTTCAGTCAACCTGATGTTACGTGTTACTGCAGTCCATGTACACCTTTAACCTATTTCAAAGAAGGAATGTCAACAGTGCAAGAACTGCTATTTTGCAGAAGAAGTGGGTAAGAGTGTGGTATCTTCCCGAATGAACTTCTATGTAAAAAGCTCTTACCTACAAAATACGATGTTCAATTTAACTATCTGGGGGCACGACAGTGCCCCCGCCAAGTCGAGCAAAAAAGAGGCAAGGCCATACCATCCTTTTCTCAAAGCAGTTCAGGCCATTTTTGAAACCCTATAACTTCGTTGTAGATAAAACTATAAACCTGAGTTTTCAGTAACCAAGAATGCATTGTACAAACTCGGTATATTTCAAATTTCATTAAATTTGAACTAGTAGTTTAAGAATTGTAACTAGTCAAAATTTCTTAATTTTGTCACTCACTGACTGACCGATCATCAAAACTCTAAGGCACTTCTAGCAGACAAATAAGCTTCAAATTTGGAATACAATTATTGTCTAGTATATAAATTAAGGAAAAACTAAAATATTTTTTTTTTGGAATTTCGGTCCTGTTTTAGACATATACCAACTGCATAAATAACTTTGTAATCCCACATAAATATATAGGATAATCTCGATCTAGCCTCTTTAATTGCAGCACCTACTGTTGACGATAAAGTCTTGATTCTTAACCACAATGTTCTCAGCCTCTATGATGCTCATGCTCCAGTTCATAAGGTCAGATTGAAGCGTCGGCCTGCCCCATGGATGACGGAGGGCGTAAGGTTGGCAATGTCTAGACGAAATCGAGCTTTTCTTCGTTTCAAGAGAGATCGTACTGAAGAAAATTGGTTATCTTTTAAAGCAGCCAGGAATAGGTGTAATCAGATGGTACGTGCAGCTAAACGCCGATATTTCCATAATTGTATTAATAACTCTTCACCAGCCGTAGTGTGGAAATTTCTAAGATCTTTTGGTCTTTGCAGGCCAGCTACATTGGATTGTGGTCCTTCTCTATCACTCGATGAAATCAACCAACATTTCGCTTCTGTAAAAGCATTGGACCCTACAATTCGCTCCCAAACTATGACATCCATTGCTTCTATGCAAACTCCTAACATTCCTACCTTTAATTTTTCTCCTGTTTCTCAGGATGATGTCAAAAAGTCTATTTTAGCAATCCAATCCAAGGCGGTGGGTTATGATGAGATTAGTAGACATATGGTAGTATTTATACTAGAGCACCTTCTTCCTGCAATTTCCCATATCATCCATTTTACCCTTGATTCATGTCAGTACCCTAATCTTTGGAAGAGGGCTTTTATAAAGCCTCTCCCAAAAGTTCCTACTCCCATTCTTCCCAATCATTTTCGCCCAAAATCTATTCTACTCTTTCTTTCCAAAATTTTAGAATCCTGTGTTTACAAGCAAATCTCTACTTTTATTTCGAAACATAACCTACTGAGTATATTTCAGTCTGGGTTTCGCCCTGGTCATAGTACCGCTACTGCTTTAATTAATGTTACTGATAATATTAGACAAGGTATGGAAGAAAAAAAGATAACAGTACTGGTACTAGTTGATTTCTCAAATGCTTTCAACACAGTTGATCATGAAATCCTCCTTTCCATACTATCTCACCTGAATTTTGGTCCTACTGCTTTGGAATGGTTTGCATCTTATCTTTGCGGTCGACAGCAGTCAGTCTGTGTGGGGCAAATGTCCTCAGCTTGGGCTGATGTGGATGCCGGTATTCTTTCTCCTATAATATTTTTAATTTTCATAAACTTTATTACCTCCATCCTCGACTGCTCGTATCATTTGTACGCCGATGACCTTCAGCTTTATGTGCAAACTGAATTTGAGGATATACATAATGGGATCAAAAAACTTAACGACAACTTATCAGCTATCAAAGATTGGTCTACTCGTTATGGAGTTTTGGTCAATCCTTTGAAATGCCAAGCTATACTAGTGGGTAGCTCAAGAATGCTAGCTAAGATTAATCTGGCAGATTTACCTCCTATTTATTATGATAGTATTATAATTCCGTTCAGTAATTCTGTTAAAAATCTTGGCCTACATATCGACAGCACGTTGAATTGGAGAACCCAGGTTTCAGAAGTGAGTCGTAAAGTCATTGCCACTTTACGCTCTCTGTATCGTCTAAAACATTTTCTTCCCACAAAAACTAAAATCATGCTTGTCCATTCGCTCATATTAACCATAATTGATTATGCAGATGTGTGTTACCCAGATCTGTCCCAAGATCTTCTGAA
Source organism: Parnassius mnemosyne (assembly GCA_963668995.1). Lineage (NCBI taxonomy): Eukaryota > Metazoa > Arthropoda > Insecta > Lepidoptera > Papilionidae > Parnassius > Parnassius mnemosyne. The sequence goes on from CAVLGL010000002.1 coordinate 41,593,212, forward strand.
CAAACTGGAACGCCTTCTTAACAACTGTATACGATTTATTTTCGGGCTTCGTAAGTATGACCATATTTCGCAATATAGATCTAAGCTAAATTGGCTTACAATCCGTCAGAGGCACAATTCCAGAATATTGCTTGTTCTTTTTTCCATTTTAAATGACCCATCTTCGTCTTCTTATCTTAAGAGTAAATTTCACTATCTCTCCTCATCTCATGATAGGGTCCTACGTTCTTCTTCTAACAACAAAATCTGTATTCCTGTTCACTTCACCGAGTTCTATGGCAACTCCTTCACAGTTCAGGCTACACGCCTTTGGAACTCCTTGCCCGATGACATCAGAAAAACATCCAACAAGTATGTTTTTAAACAATTGGTCCGTAACCATCTATTGAAGACAAAGCATTTTACTTGATTCATCCATTTGATATGTATTGCTAAACAGACGCATATATTCATAGGTATTTATATGTACTAATTATATATTATGTATTTAAATATGTATATTTGTATGTATATTTGTATGTATATATTTGTATATATGTTTGTATACGTCATATATGTACAGTTTATTTATTAGTAAATTGTATGTATTATGTAGTTAATTATTATTTTGTGTACTGTTATTTTATTCTATATTGTCGCACCTACGTCAAATTCTCACCACTCCATGCGTTGACTGGTAGAGAATGCCTCAAGGCATTAAGTCCGCCCTTTGTATTCTTTCGTTTTAAGGAATGCAATAATGAATAAATAAATAAATAAATAGGATTACAAAGTTACATTTGCAGTGAATGAATCAATTTACCTATATATGTATATTATAATGGAATAATAGGTGTAGATAGGTACCTAGATATAACTATCTACAAAAAGAGATGCCATCAAAAACAAGTCTCGCAACGCAGTTCTTATACCGTAAAAAGTTGTGAGATCCATGTAATATCAAGTCAAGGCCAAGTCAATCTATTTATTTTAAATATAAAAGATTTTTAGTTTTGATGTGGTCACTATAAGATGTTGTTAGGTTAGCTAATTACGTAATAACTTAAGACAGAAGGACCCTTAAGTAGGGACTGAATAAATTAACCGACTTGGTATTACATGGATCTCACAACTTTTTACGGTAGAAGAACTGTGTTGCGTGACTTGGTTTTTTTACAAGTTATGTTTTTGATGGCATTAAATTTACGACGAGCGTTTGGACCCTGAACTATAAGACTCAAACAGACAAATAGTAGAAGCCGGCAGCTAACATACTTTCCACATTACAAACTGAAGCTCTATTAGAATTAATATCCATCCATCCATTACAGCCTATAAAAGTCCATTGGTGAACACAGAACTACCATGCTTATTGTTTCATAGGTGGGATTTTGAAACGCTTGATAGGCGGGTTGGTCGTACTTTCTTATTATACAAAGATGTTATCAGGAATGTGCTGTCACCCATCCCCTGTTTTAGTTTCCCTTTGTCACATCTCACGACACCCACGGGACGATATAGGGTAGCGGATATTTTTGCACCGCCAATACATAGTTGAGATAATTAATATATGTTGATTTTTTAAGGCATCGGGTGATTTTTCTTAAATTGGCAAATGTATCGCGTTCTTAGAAAGTTCGTCTTCGCATATCAGTGGGTATTAGGTTCTTGATAGATGGTGACAGGTGTTTACGAAGCGGCTCTTAAACTTTCGAAGAAATTCAAATAAAGTTTCTGAAATTAAGTTTCTGTTTGAAATTGGAAAGCTTAGCGACTTTAGTCTGCTTTAGAGTGAGATTATTGAAATTAAATTATCGAAAAATTTAGTTTTTGGAAAATTGAAAATTTTCAATTTGAGTAAGCCGGCCTCTGAAAAAGCTAATAAATTTAATGATTTGGCTGTTTATAGACAGTCTTTAAGATTTTTTATTGTGAATAGGCATAATTTAGATGGGACTGACATATCAAGTATCACGACAATGTAGCCACTGTTCGCAGTAAATGCATAACTTAATTCCACCCTCTCCATTCCATCACCGAATTTTCCTAACATTTTTATTTAAACGCTCTAAAAAGAGAAAATAAAATTTAAATTAAATGATACCGATCTCTTCATTACATTATACAATTTATGTGGTATGTTATTAAAAACTTGTCGTAAGATTTACCTGTGTTAATGATTTCTTATATATACGCGAACACTACACATTTAAATAAAACTAGTTTTATGGATTTATGGCGTATAGGAACTTATTTTATATTCGCAACGTTTCGAGCACTTTACTGCTCCCACTGTCGGGGGGGGGGGGGGTTGTCTCTATGTCATAGTTCACCGCGGCTACCTCCAGATTAAAATTATCAATTTTTGTTCCGATCTACGCAGGGTTAGTTTACTGACGGGACTAGTTATGAAGGATATAGAATGCTATAACTGATTATAGATATTATAGCTGATTAAATATAGAGATATAGATTGCTTTAAATGTATGAACGGTACTACAACACTGACACATCTCATCCTGTTATTTTTGTACCTATTTGGATAAATTTGGATTACATAGTTTTTAATAAGGGTAATACTTAATATTATAGGTAAGCTGTATCCTACCCAAAGATCAAACAAATTCGATCACATAATATAAGGTACGTGAGGGTAATATGGTCACCTTAAGCTTTTCCGCCAAAGGAAAACGAGGAGGACAGAGAGAAAAACACAAAGTCGTATACTTTAACTAATACATAAACAAAAATAGCAAACAAGCTGTCGCAATAATTAGAAACATGTCGAAATATCAACTTAAAAATAACTAACTACACTATACAATACTAAAACCGACTATGTCAAAATGGCGTCGACAAAGCAGCGCCCTTTTGACCCTTTATTATTATTAGATTGACTGATGAGGAGTTATCGTATCACAAAGCCTTCTATGTAAACAAAGCTGTAGTTTTTTAAATTATAAGAAAGTCACCATATTAACTGAATGACCATATTACCCTTATCGTATGTTAATCATAAATTATTATTCTATATTTCGCTCATCAGAAATCTTTTAGAATTTTTGATGAGGCTTTTAACAAAAAAAAAACTATCTGTATATAGTATAATAACTGAACTGAATAACTGGCTTCTATGAAACTTAGGGGTTATTTGCATTAAGGTATAAACACCATTTTTATAATTTTTGTCGTAGTGTATCTCTGTCTATCTGTCTGGGCTATTCTTGGAATGGCAGATCTGCCTGTGATGAAACTTTACGAACAGGTAGTGTGCAATGACAAGAGGGATCTAGACTATATTAAAAAATAGCTATTAACGCGGTAGAACCATGGTGCAGCTATATTAGTAGTACAGTCCGCTCGACCGGGGAAGGGCCACACGCTCACAGAACACAAGCGTAGTTTAACGCTGCTGTCATAGAATTATTACGCATAGTATACTAGTACGCGCACGGAAAGTGAAGCAAGTTAAACTAACGCGAAACCGCGTTAGTTCACTCAGCGACGCGTCAGTGCGCAACGTCATGTCTTACGGAGAGCTCGCGAAAAATTGTAAAAATGACAGTTTTTGTTGTAAAAGATTGTCACAACAGTGATGATAAACATAAAAGAAGTGATGGTACTGCATTTCACATACAAGTTTATATATTTAATTCATTATAACTACGTAAAACTAAAAAAATACTTACCTAAGCTATCCTAATACAAATGTTGCTAGTTGTGGGAAAAAAATCACAATTTTCTTTTAAAAATATTTTTTTCTATTTGTGTTTAAAACGTTTAATCGCAACGCTCTGTGTAAAACTCAAATATTTATATATAGATACCTACTTCTCTAAGTGTTAACATTATATTAATAATGGGTGCCTATTTAAAACTAATACGGAGTGATCAGCTAATCGCGATTCGTTGACGCCATTTTAACGCAACTATTTTATTTTAATTGCTTTGTTTACTGACTAAGGCCACGTTTTAGAGTATAGAATAAAAACTTTTTTATTTACAACATACAACATACATACAACAATAAGAACGCCTTTACTAACCAGATGTCACTTTACACCCAAACATTAACCAGATGTTACGTTAAACTCTCACATAGCCTATTTTAACCGACTCTCAAAAAGAAAGGTTAGCAATATGTACGTACACTGATTCTAAGCTTGATCAATTCGTATATACATGCTGAAATTTTAGTGGTTGTTGTACCGCAGCCAAATTATACTGTATCAATAATAGAGCCAATTTATTAAATTAAAAATATTACAATTAAAAAAGGGCAGATTTACAATACTAATACCTCACAAGCTAGTCGGGCGTCCTGACTAGTTTATGTCGTATCACCACGCATGAGACTTCATGTTATGAACATCTATTAGTGTCCCTTCACTGTGTAGGAAGCGCGTGGTAGCGCGTGCGATAGACGTAACACTACATTACGTCCAGCGAATTTATTTTTTCAGACAGATGGTTGTGGGGAAAAATCACAATTTTCTTTTAAAAATATTTATTTTCTATTTGTGTTTAAAATGTTTAATCGCAACGCTCTGTGTAAAACTCAAATGTTTATATATCGATACCTACTTCTCTAAGTATTAACATAATATTAACAATGGGTGCCTATTTAAAACTAATACGGAGTGATCAGCTAATCGCGATTCGCCGACGCCATTTTTAAGCAACTATTTTAATTGCTTTGTTTATTGACTAAGTCTACGTTTTAGAGTATAGAATAAAAACTTTTCTATTTACAATATCAAGATATTATTAATAAGAACGCCTTAACTAACCAGATGTCACTTTACACCCAAACATTAACCAGATGTTATTTTAGACCCAAACATAGTCTATTTTAACCGACTTCCAAAAAGGAGAGGTTATCAATATGTATGTACACTGATTTCTAAGACAATTCTATATTTACTAGTTTATGTCATATCACTACGCTTGAGAGTTCATGTTCTGAACATTTATTAGTGGCCCTTCACTGTGTAGGCAGCGCGCGGTAGCGCGTGCGATAGACGTAACACTAAGTTACATCCAGCGAAATTTTTTTCAGACTTTATTATAGTAATACGGTATAAGCTAACCTGCACGCCCGACCTACTTGCGAGATATTGCTATTGTTTTGAGATCGCATTCGAGTTTTGTTTTCTCGATTGTAAATCTGCCATTCTCGCATCCTAATTTTAATAAAATAATTACTACCAAGACAAAATAATTTGACATCGGGAAAACAACCATTAAAATTTTAGCGTGTATATTGGATCAATCTGTGTGTATATCCTTTCAAATAAAAAAATCTAAATCGATTTAGAAATTGTAGAATGCTGAGGTAAAAAACATTTTAAAAAAATACACCGAATTGAAAACCTCCTCCAGTTTTGAAGTCGGTTAAAATTAAATATTACACGATGTGCTTATTGTATTCGAGCAAATTAATTGTGTTTAATAATATTCTTAAATTTTATTACGTCTGTATTTTTGTACCATTAAAATATGTATAATTAAGTTATATTAGTACCATCATTATCGTGTTTATTTTATTCCATTTTATATTCTCATAAAATATATCTTCGTACGTAATACGTAATCTTTATTTTATCAATTTTTTAAAATTAATCAAAAAATAGTGATTTGCACAATTTGATTGCAAACGCCAGACACTGGTATCACTGAATGGCGTGTATGTGTGCGTGTGACGAGCGTAGGCACATTCGACTCGCGCCCACCAACATAATGACTTTGCATCATTTTAACGCTCGTGTTTTGTACTGGACTGCGTTTCTATGTGTAATAATTCTATGGCTGCTGTGTTTCGTATGGTCAGTGTAGAGAATCGGAGACCATTTTTACTGGAAGCGAGGCATTCCATCTTAGTCCTCACGGGTTATAACGCATATTATGCATTTTGATTCGTAGTCGAGGATAGATGTAGATGTCTATGGGCCACAGCAACCACTTACCATCAGGTGGACTATGTACTTGTTTGTCATACATATACTGTAAAAAACCATATCAAAATTGTTAAAGATGTTTTTGAAAAAAAATAAAACTAAAATTAATAAAATGAATGTTCTTTGATTATGTTATTAAATAAGTAGTCTAAATTACGCCACATTAATACATAGATCTTATCCATACTAAGCTAGGGCGAGATGCTAGTAATTTAAAAAAATAAATATTGACTAAAATATTATAATGATACAAAGAAAGCTTTTAACATTGATAATGTAGTTCGTAAATCTTATATTTCAGTCTCATACATAATTTACATCTCATTGTTTAAATAATCCCGCAGGTATCGAAAAGAAAATTTATCTACTTCCTAAAATTGAGTTTTGTCTTTCAGGCCCGACTTAATCAATTCTACATAGTCAATCCCCGATACGATTTTAGCGTTAATAAATTGCTATCTGTCTCTGTTTGTAATACCTATTTATATAGCTTATTTATTCCAATATACTATTTGGAAAAAAATTGGTTTAATATTTGTTTTGCTTTATAGAATAAGGTTGCACACTGACCTGATGGATGGTGTGCCCATGCTTGGCAACTATGGCAAAATTCCCCCTATGAATCAATCTGTGGGGGAGGTCTATGTTCAGCAAAATACTTTTAAGCTGTATTGGATGGATGGATTAATGTACTCATATGTGTCATACTCAGTACGTGTTACCATAAACATAGCTTTTGATTGAAGGAGTAATGTATTTGAATTGAGTACTATAACTTAAATCTTAAGAAGCAATTGCAAACCCGGATTCTTGATCTAGTTTATAAATATTTACAAACTTTAAAACACGATCGTTTTACCGGTTTTAAAAAGATCGACAAGAAGTTGGACAGACAGTAAGTTAAGCCATAAGCACATATTATATGAGTTGCCAAAAACCATGTTGCCGTAATTAAAAAATACTGAAAAATGTGGAAATTAAATAACAATAACATTATTAAATTTTGTATAGAATAATGGTGACAAACGAGCACACAGTTCACTCGATAAGTGGATGCTGTGCTCGTGCACATCTATATCTATCCTCGATTAAGAATCAAATTGTAATGTCTGAGGACCAAGATGGAATATCTCGTTTCCAGTAAATTCCGGTTCTCTACACTTATAATGAGCTGGTATTACGCTGGTATTCTGTGAGTATCATAATATATTCTTATAGCTATTAATATAGCAAAGTAATCATAAAACAATTCAAGTAGCATTCCTGTTAACCACTCAAAACTGAATTGTTAACAGGAAAGCGGCAAATGCCTGCCTTAAAAGTGTAACAAAAAAACATTAAATATCTTATGTCTGGTTTCTTTATTAGAAAACCATTTCCTTTTCTACTTTTGTTCTATAGTGCACAAAAATCCCATTCATAAAACAACAAATTGTTTCGTTTCAAATCGTTTTAAAATTCCTCACGAATAAAAACTATTTCAAATGCACTTCGACGTAATAAAAAATATCGTAAGGAATAACGTAACGTTTCTTGGACATATTATATGTGTTAGAGCCACTATGTGTTGCAGCACGAATGGGTCGTCTCGATCGGGGAAGGAACGCACTCTCAGAGAATATTATCGTAAAATTGCTGCTGCATTATGTAGCATATATAATATATAAGGTAGAGGGCCAGATACTTTTTTTACTGCAAATGAGGCATTCAATCTGAGTCCTCAGGGGTGACAGACTGATTTAGATATCATAGGCCGCAGCGTCCACTTATAATCAAGTGGACTATGTGTTCGTTTATCACCCTTATTCTATAATAAATATAGGATTACTATATAGAGTATCATTACAAAAATACATTAAGCCAAAAAACTTGGTTATGTATACATAGGCTCTATAAGGCCACTGCCTCGAATTTTGCGGGCAGCGGGGTGGCAGCGGTGGCGACGCGGGAGCGGGGCGGGCAACGCAGACCCGTTCTCGAAACCAGCGGGCAGATCGCGCGACACTATAGCGGCGTAGTGATGTGTTCGTGGTTGTGTTGTCGAGATATTTGTTATTATTATATTATGTCTGAACAACGGCGACAACATCTTTTTGATTTAAATTTATTCATAACGCTCAATTTATTGTGGGCAAAAGAAGAAGTGAATCCTAACTATAGGACAAGGAAAAAAAAATGCGAATTTTATCGAAATTACGGTATCGAAGTACGACGATTAGTTATTTCTACAATCACAGATTTGTTATTATTTGACAGTATTTTTTATTATAAGATCGATATAACTAGTGTTGAGTATTATACTCATACATATATGATTCATAAGACGGGTACCTACATGCCTTCATTTACACTTAACTCGTCTAGATGAGCTTGATTAATTTTTTGTCTCACGCTAATCTTTTGTACTGGCGTGAATTTTTCCATTTGTGGAAGCAAACTCATTAAAAAGTAGTGTTCTAAAATAAATTTGCTCTTGCACGTCCGAGGACATTTCGACACCGCTTGACTGGAGTGCACCGCTCGTAGCCCGCCCCCGCGCCGCTGCCGCGCTGCTGTTTTCGAGGGTCAGTCCATTTGATTTTACGCATAAGATCCTGCCGCTCCCGCGCCGCCGCCGCCGCCGCCCCGCTGCCCGCAAGATTCGAGACAGAGGCCTCAGAAGTGGCAACGTATCTGTAGCCTTCTTTGTTTTAAGTTGACTGCTGGAATGTTCATGGCCTGTAGTAGCCATTTACTATTAAGTAGACTAAAATTGATTGTCACTATCTTATGTTTACTTCAGCTTAACATGATTTATAGTTAGTTAATGCATTAAACTGCTACTTTCGCTGTTATTTCATAAGAGTGTGGTCCTTCCCTGGTCGAGCTGACCCATTTATGCTAAAAACTTACAGCTGCAGAAGTTGCGTAAATTAAATAATAATATAATATAATTATCAAATAATTGTTAAAATATTTCATTGTTAAGTATATAAATTTAAACCGTGGATACCGTAACAGAGAATATGGCTACTGGCAAAAAAAATTCCTGGCTCTCGTTACGTGATGATATAACCAAATAAAGCAAATAATTTATAAGAAACGTATAACGAAAACCTATTTTTCATAATTGACAAATTTAATAAATGACATAATTTTGATTTAGAAGTTTATTATATTTATTATTATAAGAAGCAGTATTATTGTAAGCTAACCCATATATCAAAGTCCATATTTAAAATAAATAAAAGTGTGGCTACAACGATCTAATTGGGACTTAGTCCTAAGTTATAAATAGCTAGATCCAAACATATAGTTAAAATAGATGTTAACTTGAGGAAATGTTTAATCTCCAGTTATTCATGTTAAATGACCGAAAGAAAAGCGTTAGAAAACATAGCATAAGAAGGTTTGTTGTCAAACTTGGTACACTTAGCACATCTTTCATCGTGATGTCATAGTTGTGACTACTTTATATCTGTATGTTTCCGGAATACACGACGGAAATTATATTTGCCACCGTAATTTCTGATAAACTTGCGGAAAAGTTTCTATTGTTTATCCAATATTTATTCGCCGTCATATGAGCGCTGGCACTGGAGTCAACGAACCACTCGGTTTTCTTGTAATTTCCATTCAGAAAAACCACACTAAAAGCATTTGTTTCCTTTTTCTTCAATAACGGACGTTGATTTCAGAAATTACCACTACCTTTGCATTTGTAGCTAGTAGTGTTCTTTTTTCTTTGTTTTAGACCGCCATCTTTGATATTAGAATTGTAATTCGTTCGGGAATTAAGCACTTTTTTCGCAGCAAATGGAGCGCCACTGGAATCGGAGTCGGTAAATCTTGCAACTTCCATATTGATTAGTTTCGAATTTATTGCTTCTGTGATTATCTGAACACCTGAATGCTCTATGGCCATATTCATGGGTGAAAGTAGCTCTGGCAAACCTGCTAATAATAATGAACCGATCCATTTATGCGTAATAGCAAAGTCTGTGCCTTTTCATATCTGCGCTGTATCCACCATTTCTGTTACGTATACCGCCATGGTACTACAACTTTCTTGCCTTATTGAGATTAAATGGCGTAGCAACTTATTTTTCTGAAATAGCTCGAGTCATGGAACAAATTTTTCAACTTCAACCACAGCTCTTTAAAACTACTTGTTTTACCCACATCCACACTCCATCCACACCCATACCACACGCACGCACGCATGTACGCACGCATGGATGCACGCACGCACGCACGCACGCAAACACGCACATACGCATGCACGCATGCACGTACGCATACAACACGCCCAAAAATTGTAAAAAATTTGTTTTTTTTTACTTTACCCTTTCATGAGCTTAATTGTCATTATTGTGTAATTTTTGTATATTGTGACACTGGAAGAGTACTTACTTTTACAGCAGGTTTTCCTATTGTAAGCATCAGCTGAAATACTGCTGTGTAGAACATGTAAACATTCATCATCATCATCATCATTACAGCCCTTCACAAGTCCATTGCTGAACATAGGCCTCCCCCAAGGAATGCCGCAAAGCACAGTCCTGAGCCACCTACATCCATCGACTTCCTGCATGTCTTACCATGTCGTCACTCCATTTAGTGGGGGGTCACGAGAACCTTTTTCCCTCATCATTTGTCGGTTCTTCGAACTGTGTGGACAGCCCATTGCCACTTCAGCTTACCAATCCATTGGACTATGTCAGATACTAGTTCTATTGCGGATATCCTCATTTGTAAATTTATCACGCAGAGAAACCCCGTGTATAGCCCTCTCCATAGATCGCTGAGCGACCTCAAGCGTCCTCATATGGCCAGCAATGAAAGACCACGTCTCAAATCTATAAGTCATCACTGGCAACATGCACTGGTTAAGAAGATGTGTCGTAATTTCCCGTAAGTAAACATTATGTATTTATTTTTCAGGACTTTGTATGGTGGTTACTTATTAAGCGCGATATGAAGTTTCTTGACCGAAAACCCTATAAGAAATGAGAGGAGGCCTGTACCCAGGAGTAGGATGTCGGGCTGTTACTTTTAACTAAAAAACCATCAAACCAATACAGATGAAGTTTACGTAGATTCAATTTAAAACATAGGCTGGTTTTTACAAAAATGGCAATGGCAGAAGATAAGTTCTTCCATTGTATTCCATTCCTTTTCATTCAATTCTGTTCTATTCTATTCTACTCGGTTCTATTCTATTTTATTCTAGCATAGAAAGTTGCTATATTTGATATATAATTTACTTGAATTAAAAGATCAATTTCAAATATACGGCGCATAAAATAATTTTATGAACAAATTTTCTCAGATTTTATTTAAAGTTGTCCTCTAGTACCGTAAAGTTATGAACGAAGCAAACTATAAAGTTTCTTATTTTACCAGTTTCCTTGAGCAAACATTTAAGTTTAATTCATAATATAAAATCTTGTGTGGTAAGTGCTTAAAATTTTATATTTACACGAGTTTTAACCGAGAGATAAAATCGGATAAAATGCTATCTCCGACGTTAGATTCCAAACCAATAAACTATTGTGTTAATAATTTTTTTCTTGAATGCTTATTATTTGAACTGTCTCATGCTCGTATGGGTCTTATAAGTCCGGTGCTTATCACGTAATTTTCTCATGATTGTGAGGCGTAAAGCCAAAAGTGTAATCTGTGTCAGAAAAAATGAACGCTGGAAGAAAGCCTAATAGTCGCTACTCTAGCCCTAAACTTGATCTTATATGATGATACATAACTTGCTATTTGAAGTCTTGAGGTGGCTTGTGGTGTTTCCGGGAACTGGGTATGGGGAGAAGTTCAATATGCTGCATTTATCCTTTAAATAGAAACAGTAACAAACGGCCAGTGTCACACAATCATCATTCAATATGTAAACAAAATAGGCGTAATAATATAAGGCCTTATAACAAAACGTGGTTTACTTGTAGAAGGGTTTAAAAAAAGTCTTTGTCACAGCATAAATCCCTTAGCCGCGACGAATTTGCCTTCGCGAAATTCGACATATGCTTATACGTTTTCTTCATTACGTCAGACTGTAGTTTAAAACTGAGATAAATGATAAATAATTTTTGCTAATAAAACGAATCCCGTCTGATTTTTTATTACAAAAAGAAACAAAGAAGAATGAAAGAAATAAGTTTATTTGACACATACATTATAACAAAGAAAAATAAATCAAATAAAACAGTTTTTGTTTAACTTAACAAAAATATAAAAAAAGGAATAACTTTTCTAGACGCTAAACAATAAAGACTAATTTTGAGATAAGAACTCCATGTTATTAAACTATAATTAATTTGAAAATAAAAATCTTATTTACTTACTTATACTTATCTTCACACACAATCCCTGACGGGGTAGCCAGAGAGAACAGATCGCCAAGTGTCACGATCCTTACATACCTCTTTCGCTTCTTTCAGATTCATTATCTTCCTCATACATGCACGTCTAGGTATCCGAGTACTCTTCGGGTCTTCGAAAGTTAGTCTGGGTTTACCTCAACACCTTTTAATATTAACTTTCGCGCTATATATTTTCTTCACCATTCGGTCTTCACTCATTCGCTCAACGTGCCCAAACCATCGAAGCAGGCCCTTATCAATTTTTGTGATAAGGTCATCTTTCAAACCTGCCATATTTCGAATCTCTTCGTTTCGCTTTCGGTCGGCCATGGTGACGCCGCACATTTTACGAAGAGATCGCATCTCCACTGCATTCAACTTACTTTTATGCTTCTTCTGGCATACCCAGGTTTCGCTGCCATATAACAAAGTCGGTACCAACACTGCGTTATGTATTGCAAGGCGTTTTTGTTAGTCAAACTAAAAATATTATTATTTATTAATTAACAGTGGTAGAGCCAAGCGGTAGCTTTTGCTGTCGCACGGATGGGCCAGCTAGAATCGGGGTGGTACCACGACCTCACACAATACCAGCGTGAAGTAGAGGTTTACCTTTGCGTTGCGCTTGGTAAGTGCAGGTGGCCGGAGGCCGAATTCCCTCCCCCCATCAATATGGTAGTAGATTTAAATAAAAGACTACCCCGGGAGGGTAATAGCACCCCTGGCGAATCCCGCGCTGAGCAGCCACGACCAAACTACTTCACTCCAGAGCGTGGGTGCTCAGGCTGCCCCACGTATTCTGGGGGGGCAAAATTCTGCTCGTGCCTAATGCTGCTCGAGGCAAGCGGAGCAATACAACCAAGGCGACCCCTGTCACGCTATCCGTGAATTTTTGCAACATCAGGGGACTTCATTCCAACCTTAACGCTGTCCATTACCATCTAGAGACGGCGAAACCGGCCTTGTTCTTTTTAACCGAGACTCATGTGTCCTCTCCGGCTGATACTTCATATCTCTCCTACCCGGGGTATAAATTGGAACACTCTTTTGTGCCCCGGTCTGGAGTTTGCGTATACGTCAGAGAGGACATCTGTTTTCGACGCCTCGGCAGTCTTGAAGGTACGGACCTGTCCATCCTACGGCTGCACGTAGACAGCTATGAGCGTCCCCACGTCTACGGGTTCCATAGGTCCCATAGCGGTAATGCTGACACAGACTGACTCATCGACCACGTCCAAATGGCTGCAGACTCCGTGCTACAACAGGTCCCATCCGCAGAGATCGTGATACTCGGTGATTTTAACGCCCACCACGCTGAATGGCTTGGTTCTCGTTTAACCGATCATGCGGGTAGAACTGTCTATGAATTTGCTTTGGCATATGGTCTAACAGAACTGGTTACTTCGCCTACGCGGATCCCAGATGTGGAAGACCATGTACCTTCCCTGTTGGACCTTCTGCTGATCTCTCATCCGGACGGATAGCAGCTCTCCATCGATGCCCCTCTGGGATCTTCGGAACATTGTCTGATTCGGAGTACGGTGCCACTCACGCTCCAATCGCAGTTGCGATCTGCAGCTTGCCGCCGTGTTTGGAACTATAGGTCAGCTGATTGGGACAAGATGCGGTCTTTTTTTGCATCCTACGCTTGGGGGTGGGTTTGCTTCTTGCCGATTCTGTTGCTGATGTGGTAATTCAGGGTATGAAACTTTTTATTCCATCCTCTGTGGTGCCCATCGGAGGCAGATCCTAGCCATGGTTTGGTCGCTCCTGTAAAATAGTATCACGCTATAAGCAGGAGTGCTACCGGGCCTGGGCTGACGCATCAAAGTCTCGGGATGTAAACACCAGCACACTTAAAAAGCAGTATAATTCCGCCTCCAGGTCCTTCAAAAGCGTCATTGCCAAGGCAAGGTCTGAGCACATCAGCAGAATTGGAGAGAAGCTAGTTCGCCTTCCTTCGGTAACCCGTACTATCTGGTCTCTTGCCAAGGCTGTCCAAGGGAACTTCTGTACGCCATCTCTTTCATCTCTGTACAGAGAGGACGACTCACTGACCCATGCCGCTAAGGAGGAAGCCGATCTGTTGAGCTCTCTCTTTGCATCCAACTCGAGTCTAGATGACGGGGGGAACAGACCGCCGACCATCCCGCGATGTGAGTGCTCCATGGCGGATGTGCGGTTTACACGTCGCTCGGTTCGTAAAGCACTCTTCTCCCAGGACGTCAGCAAATCGAGTGGGCCCGATGGAGTCCCTCCCATTATGCTGAAGACGTGTGCTCCGGAGTTGGCACCGGTTTTAACGCGTCTTTTCCGGTACTTCTACTCCCAAGGCGTAGTCCCGAATTCATGGAAGACAGCTTTGATCCACCCGATCGCTAAAAAAGACGACCGCTCAGACCTGTCCAACTACAGGCCCATTCCATCACCTCCTTGTTCTCCAAAATAATGGAACCCATTATAAACCACCAGCTCATGAGGTACTTTGGGGATCACCAGCTGATTAGTGACCGCCAGTATGGTTTTCGTCGGGGTCGATCAGGTGGTGATCTTCTAGTCTACTTGACTCATAGATGGGCGGAGGCAGTAGAATCCAAGGGGGAGGCATTGGCCGTTAGTTTGGACATTGCGAAGGCCTTCGATCGGGTTTGGCACAAAGCGCTTCTTTCGAAGCACCCTTCCTATGGGCTTCCCGAGAAATTGTGCAATTGGATCACCAGCTTCCTTGCAGATCGGAGCATCAAGGTCGTTGTAGACGGTGCATGCTCCGACTACAAGCCTATTAACGGTGGTGTTCCACAAGGCTGCATGCTATCACCAACGCTGTTTCTCCTGCATATCAATGATATGTTGATAACTGGTAGCATTCATTGCTATTTTTATTTATTTATTTAATTAATTACAACGGTTTTACTTCAATTACAGTAATTAATAATTTTGAAAGGCACATGAGAATAAACTATGCTATAATTAAAACTATACTATGAAAAATACAAATTATATATCATTGCTTTCGCAAAATCGTAAACAAGCTGACAACAGCACATTCCAACTATCCGCAAATATATCAAAGTCGGGTGCAGCCCTCACAAGATCGTTGATTGCGCTGTGCATTCGACACAGTAGGGAATTAGCGCGACAGCGTGCGCGATGATGCTGTCGCGAATATCTGTCTGGCGAGATGGCCTATTTCGCAAGTAGTGGGCAGGCACATAGATCTTGTATAAGGTATTGTGAAGTTCAGGGGCATCTATTACGCCTCTTAGAATTTTGAGTGCAATGATAATTATGTTGCGAGAACGACGATCTGCAAGAGAATTATACCCTAAGGTACCCAACAAAAATTGTGTGGGATATAAAAACGGGTAGTATCCGTTATTTTTTTTATAAAGGAAATGTAAGAAGGCCTTTTGAACTTTTTCTATGGTCAAAACATACTTAGACTCATAAGGATTCCAAACACATGCCGCTGATTCCAATTTACTCCTCACTAACGTGTTAAATAATTGTTTGATAACTTCTGTATTTTGAAATTCGCGGGAATTGTGCAAAACGAATCCGAGGCGTTTATAACAGTCAACAACCAAGGCGGATATATGGGCATGAAAAGTTAAGCTACAATCAAAAGTCACGCCAAGATCTTTTATGGTTGTCATGCGCGTTAGAGTAGTGTCTCCTAAAGTGTAGGTAGCTTGTAGAGGCTGTAGTTTGCGAGTAAAAGTCATAACATAACATTTACTCGTGTTGAAAAACATTTTATTGTCAATACTCCACTGGTAGACCCGATCGATGTCACTTTGGTGATGACTGTGATCGACATTTTCATTTATTTTAAGTGTCAGTTTTAAATCGTCTGCGTGAAGTAAGCATTTAGCATGCTTAACGAAGCTAACAAGATCATTGATCATAATAAGAAATAGGAGTGGACCGATTACCGATCCCTTAATAATTCCGGAGCGAGTATGGTATGATTGGGATAAGTAACAAACATGGGTAACATATTGGCGCCGGTAGAGAAGATAATTTGAAAAAAAAGGGATAGTAGTTTTGGCGTAAATCCTATAGCGCATAACTTTAGTAACAGTATGTCGTTGTCCACTTTATCAAACGCCTTTTTAAAATCGAGGTATAGCACATCTACCTGCCTACCTTTATCTCGACTCTGCGAAATGTAATCCACAAGCGAAAGAAGATTACTCTCTACTGAGCGACCAGGTCGAAAACCATGTTGTTCGTCGCATAAATAGGATTTTAACTGTTCGTAAATGACCTTATGTACAATATGTTCCAAGACCTTGGCAGGGGATGAGAGAATCGCAATGGGGCGATAATCCTCAACAGAGGACCTGTTACTAGTTTTTGGAATGGGGGTGACACGAAATAGCTTCCACTGTTCGGGATAAGTGCCACTATGCAGAGCCAGATTAAATATATGACAAAGGGAGGGTGCAATATGTTCCTTACATCCTTTTAATATATAAGTAGGAATCTTATCGGGACCGACAGAACTACCGGATTTTAATTTGTTGATACCAGCTTTGACTTCTGATAATGTAAAGTTGCGTATGTTTACATACAAAACTTGTGGTGCGATGTTAGCGGTACATACTTGATTAGGATCTATAATGGGGTTATTTGGTGGGAATACACTTGAAAAATAGTGCGCAAATGCATCAGCTGTTTCAGTACAGGAGAATTTTTTTTTTTTATAAGTCACTGGGTTCATAACCGCCCTTGAATTGCAAGTTGGCAATGTGCTGCCAAAACTTTTTTGGGTTAGACTTAATATTCATTTCGATAGCTATTATGTATGATTTGTAGGCTAACTCAATGCGGTTCTTTAAATTCGAACGTAATCTAGAGAAAGCATTATAAACAGTAACCATGTTTTTTCCATTGGTGATGAAGTCTTATTTTACGATTGATATCCTTTATGATATCAGCAGAAAACCAGACTGGGTAACGTTTACAATTTAATTTAGATCTCCGTTTTTTGGGTACACAAACATCAAAGACATTGTAAAGTATTTTGTAAAATTCAGCTGTCGCCAAATCAACATCATCTGCGTGAATGACGTTACACCAATTTGCCTTAGCCATCTGATCAAACAGTAAAAGAAAATCAGCTTTATTAAAATACCAGTCAGTTTTTGGATCAAAGTTACTGGGTTCAATATATTCGCTACTTTTAGGTAAATTTAGTTTTATCTCTACGTCTAGTGGGGATGATAGGGATCGATATTAACAATACCACCTATCTCAGCGGCATTTACTTGCACCGCACAATCAACAGTCCTTGAAAGTACTACATCCAACTTACCTCCAAATATATTAAAAACAAAATTAGTATCACAAATGCTGCAAAATGATAAAAAATAACAATAACAACTACAAACATTTTTTGAGGCACTATTTAGGTTAAGATCACCGAGAATCAATACAGTTCCATTAAGGTCATTTATAAAGCTTTCAACCAATCAAAATAGACCGCATCCGTAGCACTGGGTGGTATGTATACGACGCAGACATTTACATTGATGCCATGAAAATTAAATTTAATCCAGACGTCTTCGCCATTAAGGGTTTCTAAATTATGTTGTCTAACAGGCGTGATACTAGGTTTAGTGGAAAGCAATACCCCTCCTCCATAAGTTCTTCTATCACGCCGTATGAGACTCCATCCACCGCATACAACCTCAGCGTCTTCCACGGATGAATCTAGGAAAGTTTCAGTCGCAGCGACGATGGTATACTCTAGGATTAGTAGATTGGTTTTCCATGTATGCAGTTTCGTTTTAATACCACCGACGTTTTGATAAAAGATGTTTAGTACCGCTTTACTGTTAAAGGATCTCGGTGAGTTCGATCCAAACCTTGCAGAGATAGTTGCATGATTATTGTTTTTGCCTTCCATGACTTGTTGTAGGAAAGGAAAACCAAGGTTTAATTTGGGCGTTATCCGGCCAAATTTCAGCAGACAGGATCCTGTCGTAGAAAGCAATCGGTACACCATGCTTGTACAATCTATAGTCTCTTCTGGTTTTAATTTCCTCGACAGTACATTTTCCATGAGTACAAAATTGTTGCAAGTAAGCCAAAATTTCCTCAGGTCCCGATTCCATGTTCCATAAATGTACGAATTTCCTTTCCTCAACAGCTTTTAAGGTTGTGATACCAGGACCGCCTGTGCATTTGATGAGGTGTTTCTTTTATTTTTGTTCTTACTGGTCACTATCTTCCAGGGCTCAATGTTAGTAATATTACAGGTGGTGGAAAGAGTTACATCGCTTTTAGTTGACTGAAGGCTAATAAGTGACTCGGGAGGGGCAGGTTCTATATGAGTTTCAATTGATTTGTTTATTATATTGTTGTTTGTATAAGGCTGAGTAGTTTTAGTGTTATTTTCCATAGCTTGCGAGGTATCAATAGCTGAAGTTTAGGAGTAGTTGGCTGATCAAACGGATTCTGCTTAGTGGAATTCTGAGTTGATTTATGGTTCTTAAGCTTTTGAACTTTCGATGTATTTTTGGATTTACAACCTAAACCAGTACTAGGTTGTTGAGATTGCAAGTGTGTTGTTGTGCATACTTGATTTTGTGTGCCTCTGTTTTCGATTATAGTAACTTTATCGGTGAGAGTAGTTCTTCTGGTTTTAATTTCCTCGACAGTACATTTTCCATGAGTACAAAATTGTTGCAAGTAAGCCAAAATTTCCTCAGGTCCCGATTCCATGTTCCATAAATGTACGAATTTCCTTTCCTCAACAGCTTTTAAGGTTGTGATACCAGGACCGCCTGTGCATTTGATGAGGTGTTTCTTTTATTTTTGTTCTTACTGGTCACTATCTTCCAGGGCTCAATGTTAGTAATATTACAGGTGGTGGAAAGAGAAAAACTTATCCTTGCAGTCGTCAATTTTTTCATGACATTTATGGATATAATGGAGTAGTTCGATGAATTTTGTGTTCAGCTTAGAAATTTGTTGTTGTAATATTTTAAAATTCGAGGTGATATTACATGTTTCCTCAACAGAGTCTACTTTAAGTGATACAGATGGTATTTTACAAATGGTAATATTGGACTCGCGTACAGGAATAGGTGATCCAACTGGAATCTCAGAGTTATTACCACCCCTCTTCGCAGTACAGCGACATTCAGGGAAAATTCAGAAAGACCTCTCATCTAATGTTAATGTCTGATTATTGCATAAGTAATGATAAAGCTTGCCACATGATTCATTCATATACTGGAGAAATTCTTCTCCGGGTATTAGATTTCTTTCGCATGCTACGCACATCATTGTGTTAGTTTAAGTAAACTATATCGAGTTCCAACAAAACGTATTAAAAAGGCGCGGTGAAGCGGTGGCGGGATGTGTGACGCTCGAGGTGGCGAGAAAAAGGTCGTAGTCTTATGCGTTCGTCCGAGACACTTCACTTATCACAAATCGTTATTAATTTGAATATTTTCCAAGTGATAGATTGTCAATTGTATATGTAACACAGTTAACGTTCTTTGTTGTTCAAATTAATGGAAAAAAATTCACTGTAATTGGTTTAACACAATACTATACAAGTTTATCGACAGTGTATTTAGAAAATTAACTCGAAACAGTAACGTTAAACAAGATTTTAACGATTAAATGTGCGGAGCGTTTAGTTATATCAACCGCTCCAAAACCTATAAACCTATATCCTATGAGGACGACAGCACTGGTAATGCCTTATATACCGGCCGTGCCAATATTTCTAGGGAAAACGTGGCCGAGTACCAGGACAAACTTGTGTCTGAAGTCGAGTCTTTGCTTAACAAAGTCTCGGTTTGGGGGCGAATAAATCTAGTCTAGTTCAATCCCCAGAAGACACAAGTTTGCGCGTTTACCGCTAAAAAGAACCTCCTTGTCGTATCTCTTCAGTTAATAGGCACTCCCCTTGCTGCCTCAGCTAGTATCGGAATCCTTGGCGTCGACATATCGAATAGTGTGCATTTTCGTGGTTACTTGGAAGGGAAAGCCCAATTGGCCTCTAATAATCTTGGCGTGCTCAGCAGAGCGAGACAGTATTTCATGCCGGCACATCGCTTGCAACTTTACAAAGCGAAAGGTCGGACCCACATGGAATACTGTTCTCATCTCTGGGCAGGGGTACCCCAGTGCCAGCTCCTTCCACTTGACTGCATCCAGCGCAGAGCGGTTCGAATCGTCGACGACCGAGTTCTTTCTGATCGGCTCGATACACCGGCACTGCGTAGAGATGTTGCATCTCTCTGCGTATTTTATCGCATCTATCTCGGGGAGTGCTCTGAGGAATTGTTCGGACTAATTCCAGCCGTATAAAAGCTTTTAGAAATTTTTTTTTTACTTCGCTAATATACCAGCACCGCTACTCCCTCGGATTAGTGGTGACGGGGATAGTGCACGCTATTGACGGAGGGCGGGAGGTGCTCTTCATACTAGGTAAGACACATCATTTTATTTTATAACGCGCATATTTGCGAAGTAAAATTTTTCTAAAAGCTTTTATATAATGGATTTCCGCAAAGTAACACCTGATTCTATTAATTATAATTCCAGCCGCTCAATTTCACCATCACACATCGCGACAAAACTCGCGTTATCATCCATACCATCTGGACGATTCGCGTTCCACAACTGTGCGATTTAGAAGAAGTTTTCTCCTTTGCACAACTTCCTTGTGGAATCAATGACCACCAGTGAATTTTCCGGACCAATACCTTCCTGCCTCAGCTAGCGTTGCCGCCCCTGTGTGGTTGTGTTAGCCGCGCTCGCCGTCCCCGTACGGTGAGTGCCTTCCCGTCTCCGATAGCACCGCCGTCCCTGTGTAGTTGTGTTAGATGCCCGTGCTCAACGTCCCCGTACTTGAGTGCATTCCCGCTCATGCGATTCCCACATTAGCACTCCTTAGCACCGCCGCCCCCGTGCGGCTCGTCCTCCGTACGGTTGTGTCCCACACCCCCCTTCCTAATGGTCCTAGTCCCAGTTCCACAGGTGGTGTTTAGTAGGTAGTGTGGCACTTCGTAGTGAGTGCCACATAACCACGTAGCCGGCTGCGTGGTATGCTATAAGCATTCACCACCTCTCTCCTACGCTCCCGGAGGGAAGCCTTTTTTGGGCGCAAAAAAAAACTAAGAGGTAATCCTATGAGTCTCTCTGTCGTTACTATGCCCGTTAGGGTATTCTTACAGTGTAGGCAAGGAAGATCATGTTGCTGAAAAGCTGCCCTGTGTTGCTGTTAGTTAGAATGCTTAAATGTTATCATGTAATTGGGTGCTTTACGTTTGTGTGTTTATGACGGAAGCTACGGTTAGTAGATCTGTATTCCTGTTGATAATGATTGGTTGCCTAAGCAGGAAAGCAAGTTGAGCATACGTCCTCACACCCATATTATCCTTAGCGTTTGGCCTCCAGAATGGTTTCTGATAGTAAGGAGGGTTTCTTACCAAGTAACATTCTTTTATATAAATAATATTGGCATCCATAAAGGTGTCAGACAGGGCTGTGTGGCTTCCCCGTGGCTGTTCAACCTATTTATGGACAGTTGTTTGGAAAATTTGAAAGTAGAAGAATGCGGGTTAAGGATGGGTGAGTTAACCGTCAAATGCCTTTTGTACGCCGATGATCAAGTCATATTTGCATCGTCGGCAGCCGAATTGCAAATGATGGTTACATTAATGAACAGGACATTAAAAGAAAAGGGAATGAAAGTGAACGCAATTAAGACGAAAGTTATGGTTTTTGAAAGAGAAGAAAGTAAAACGATATGTGAAATAAGAATAGAAGGGAGTTGATGATAGGGATATAGAACGACGAGTGAATAGAGGAAATAGAGTGAATTGGGCTCTACACCCTATTGTGAAAAGTCAGAATGTGTCCAAAAAGACACGTATGGCAATTCACAATGTTGTGTTAGTACCTACTTTTAATGTATGGTAGTAGAAGTTGGGTGTGGCAGAAGAAGCACGAGAGTAGAATAAATGCTGTAGAAATGCGGTCATTAAGGAGTATTTTAGGGATGAATCTGAATGACAAAGTGAGAAATTGTTTAATAAGAGGAGAGTGTGGTTTGCAAGATGATGTTGTGACCAGGATTAAGAAAGGAATGCTTCGGTGGTTTGGTCATGTAGAAAGAATGAATGAGGAAAGAGTGACAAAGCAAATTTATGTTGCAGAGGTGAACGGCAGAGTCGAGAAGGGTCGCCCTAGGCGAAAGTTTATCGATCAAATTGGCGATATATTGAAAATGGGCCAAATCAAGTGTACCTTTAACCGACGAGCGTGTATGCGTAGGTATATGGATATGGAGGAAGCGAGAGAGGTGTGTCAGGATCGTGCCAAATGGAAGTTCATAGTCTCTGCCTACCCCTCTGGTGCCCCTCTGGGTGGCAGGCGTGAGTGTTTATGAGTGTTTATGTATGTAATATTGAGAATAATTTCTAACATCAAAAGTGAAATAGTTTCTTACATCAGAAGCTTTTTCTTGTAACTAGACTTTACATACATAACTTGTGCGTGTGTCTGTGTGTGTGTGTGTGTGTGTGTGTGAAAGAGAAAGAGATTATGAGTGAGTATGTATGTGTATGTAAGTGCACGTGTGTGTGTGTGTGTGTGTGTGTGTGTGTGTGTGTGTGTGTGTGTGTGTGTGTGTGTGTGTGTGTGTGTGTGTGTGTGTGTGTGTGTGTGTGTGTGTGTGTGTGTGTGTGTGTGTGAGTGTGTCACTCTGCCAGCCCTACAATTTCAGTCTTGGGATAGGGGTTAGCCATTGTGAAGAGTGGCTATGTAAGTGGGGGCGTATGTGTGAGCCTGATTAAGTGTATGGAAATTACACAAGTGTATCTATGACTTTCTCTATTTCATCATAACTTTAATCTCATAAGAAATAAGTTAATATAACTTTTCAGAGTGTATATTAAGTTTTCCATTTAAAGTATTATATAAGTAATTATCGGACCGTGATGTCAGTTGACGACGAGCAAAGGCATATGTACATATGACTTTTATTGACATTAACTTTACTGGGGTCGAAAAGTAGTTTTTGTTGAAGGTAAAGAAGAAGTTTTTAAATATATAATTTCCGAAGCGATAGGAGTTCACAAATTTTATTAAGTTCATGTGTCGAATATATCTAGATATACGGCTTAAAATACATATAACAATAATTAAACTTACAGTAAGTTTAAGCGATGTTCCTTACAGCTGTAATTTTTAGTTGGAACACTAAACACCATGTAATTAAAATACTTATGACTTTTACTTATTTTACAAACACAAATAAGTCGTATGTAACAACAGTAACTCAAAACTGAGGTGGATGTTATAAATTTACAATATCTAATTTTTAAAAATAGTTGGGAGCAATTATATTACAATTTGTCACCGCGTTTGCCAGAGAAAAATATAATAAATAAGTCACTTTCATTTCATACATTTAAAGTAGCAATTAACAGTTTTAACTTTGTCGGGGGGGATCAAACCCCAAGTTACTCAAGTACTGTAAAATTTACGCCACGGAATCCCTGAACTATCATCGTTCTTGAAATAAGTGTTAGAACTTAACTTTTAGTTGTAAATGCCGTCCAACTTGGGCAATAATTGAACGTCACTATTGCGACGTTACTCGCCATATTTCCTCAAGTCAAGTTCCACACGCTGCTACGAGACTAATACGCTTACACTTTTCAAATCTAACAGCAGTTACAACTAAATTCAATTCACTCGTCAGTGAGAAATTATTATTGCACTAAAGTTTTTATTCGCATTATTCTTGTGTCGTTTTATAGGGACAATGTGAGTGAGTGAATAAGTTTTAGTTACGCTAAGGCTGTGCGATTTACCATCCTTTTCTTCATTAGCACTTGCCATCCTTTGAGATTGTAGTTGTGCACTGGCTTATAAATAACTACCTTATACCCGCGACTTCGTCCGCGTTTCTTGATATATTAATAAAGAAAACACACATCACTGAACACGTAGTGCTTATAAAAATTGTTGTTTCTTAAAACTTTAATAACTTTATATAAAATAAAGATATCACAATATTTTTTTAGATAAGAGCCAAATGTTTAAGAAATAAAACTTAGAAAACGTAATTGAAATCTATACAGTAGTTTTCCCGTGATGCGCGCACAACTGCAAACCTCAATCGTGGGGACTGGGACTTATAAGACCGTACCGTATATTACTATGCACTGTAACATTCTTTCTTTAAAATGTATTATAACTTATTAAAAAATAATTTCTAGACAGTTTTACTGTCCACCCGTTAAGTATGGCGAATATAGCAACTGCTTTTTGTGTATGAGTTATCGTGTGCTGGCGACAGAGTATTTTTTTATAAACAAGGAGTGCTGGCGGACTAAGACATACACGAACTGGTGGATGCCCTACTTTGTGTCATGAGTGCTGTAGATTAGGTAGATATAGGCGATTAGACATATGTTAATCGTAAATGATTCGTTCAATTGACTCGGGTAGCATCAAGATATTGATGATTGCAATTATATTTTTGAACGTTCCGGATCAGACGATTGATAGGACCCACGACCAAAGAGTGTAGTAATGTCCAACAATCGACATTATCGAGTGGGTATCACAAATTACAGAGTACTGAAACTCAAAATGATCCGTTTGAATGATCGATCCGAATGTCCCAGTTTGTAAGACGAGTCAATACTTGAATAATCGCGATCGAAGCGATTTAGGAAAATGTCATAGAAATCTTTTGGCTTCTAAAAGATGGTGGTATAACCATCTCATTTTGAGATCGGACACGGGCTGTAGTGGCAATATGATTGTCTATCCTCCTGAGCAATCACCCTACAACCATGACATCAAAGTCCAAAGTCCATGTCAATCAATGGATTTTAATAGGTCAACACAAAACACGATGACTGTTGCGCCTTATAGTGAACCATATCAAAATTATTACTTGTATTTATACGAATACTTTATATTGAATGAAACTCATTTTACTGATTTCATCGCATATAATTTTACTTATTTTAAAATGCCGATACCAAATGTCTAGTCCAATAATATCATCTCAGACTAATTAATAAAAATGGTCTAGGAATATAATAGTAACGAGGCAATGTCCGTAAATAAATTACTATTTTAATATATATATAGCTGGCCTGACTGACTTTATTACATTTTGGTAGAGGTTAAATTAAGTAATAGGCTGATATTCTGGAAGGTTATAAAATATTATATATAAAAATACTCCAATAATTTAAATTTTTACAATATTATGATAATATTAGACAGGTTGGCGCGTGTTGAGGTGGGACACTACGGAGCAGGTCAAAAGAAAAATTATTTTGAGAAATTTTGAATCAGTTAAAGGATGAAAGAGATTATTTAATTTCTTTTCTCCGAAATAAATGCCGAGAACTTTCGAGCAAAATTCGCTTTATTCATCTATTCAATATGACCTATCAAAATTCTACCGTTTAACATAACAACAGGTTTCCCCTATAGATTGTCTCATAGAGGCGATTCTTGCCATAGTGCTACATTTGCCAGGCGAGTTAGCAACCGCAGTTTTTTATTAGTTTGAGTTGTTTTCAAAAGAAGGGCAAACTCGTACAGGTAAGTGAAGAGACGACTCCCCACTAGATGAAGTAACGATCTGGTATGATATATAGGGAGTCGATATATGCAGGTGGCTCAGGACAGTCCTTTATGGTATTCCGTGCGGGGAGGCCTATGTTCAGAATGGGACGTGTAAAGGGCTGTAATGATGATGATGAGTTTTTGTCGGTAAGACTGCTGCTCATATCTCGTTTTGTTCCTTCTGTCACCTCTTACGACACCCACGGGATGATATGAGGTAGTGTATTTTTTACGTCGAAACTACACGGCTATAATTTCACCCTGTACAATATAATGTGTTTATTTATTTATTTATTCTTTTTTACATCTACCTTATAATATAATATAAAGGGCGGACTTAATGCCTTGTGGCATTCTCTACCAGTCAACCCTGGATGATTTGAGAAGCTGTGGTAGGTGTAATACCACTTCATAAATTAATAAATAGGTAAAAACATTATATCTTACGACAAAAAGCAAATAAATATTTTTTTAAAATATACGAATTTAATATCTACTTTGTAATAAAGTAAAAATGAATAGTGAATATATAAAAAGATACTTATATATACAAAATCTCTTAATAAATATAAAATAATATAACACAAAAATAAAATAACATGATGCATATTAAAATATATATAATACAAAATATCAATTACAAAGCGAAAGAGGGAGAAAAACAAAAGTCGGATAAATTAGGTGGTATTATTCCTGTTAAAGAACTCTCGAACTAATCTTTAAAATAATATTTGTTACTGATTTTTTTTAATATGAAATGGCAAGGCATTCCAGAGCAGTATAGACTGCACAGTAAAAGAGAAATTAAAGAAACCACTTTTATGGGGTAGAATACGATTTTAAGACTATTTAGGGAACGGGGAACTCTATCATGAGTAGAATATTGGTACTGAAAGTTATCCTTAAGATGAGAAGGAGAATTAAGGTCATTTAAAATTGAATATAGTATTTGTAAAATTTGGGAGCTATGCCTTAGACCAGTGATGCACATACTTATTAAGACTAGGGACCACTCGGGCAAATTATGTTCTGATGGCCTGACGTATAGGTAATTAAAGACAATAAAGAATTGATAATAATGTATGAAAATTGAAAAAGAATTTATTAATTTGAAGCGTGGCACTGCATAGTGCTTACAATCTTTTTTATATTTGGCTCAAATTTACTTGTAGCAACACGTAAAACTGCTTCCAAACTTTCATTTGCAAGGCGGTTTCGATTTTTTTTTCACATATATAGGTAGAACCAAATAAGCTGGCACATTTCAGAGAGTTTATGCGCAACTCTTTGTAAGTATTTTTATCAATGCAGCGGTAAAAGTTCAGCAAGTCTCCTTCGTTGAATTTGTTGCGTAAATCTTGGTCGTTTTGAATGTCGATAATTTCTAACTGCATTGACTCTGGCGCATTTTCAATTGAAATCGTGAAAGGATTGCTGAATATGTTCAACAGAGGTTTCACTTTTTTAAACTCCGAAAATCAGTCTTGAAAAGATTGAATCAAAATATCTAGCTTTTCTACATATCTGAAATTAATCGCAGTTTTGTTGAATTTTTCAGCCATTTTCTTATAAATCGGAATATTATTGTAATTTCCAGAATTCAATTGCGATCTGAAAAGTGTCAGCTTGCATTGCAAGGATGATACATGAGCGTAGAGCTGGGATATCAGTTGATTTTTGCCTTGAAGCCGTGTGTTCAAGACATTTAAATGATTTGTAATATCAATTAAAAAAGCCAAATCACACCACTAATCAGGATCTTTTAGTTCCGGGACATCCCTTTGCTTTTTC
Organism: Parnassius mnemosyne; assembly: GCA_963668995.1. Lineage (NCBI taxonomy): Eukaryota > Metazoa > Arthropoda > Insecta > Lepidoptera > Papilionidae > Parnassius > Parnassius mnemosyne. Next base: position 41,620,918 of record CAVLGL010000002.1, read on the forward strand.
GTCAGAAATATTCCAATTTCTTCTATTAAATTTAGAAATCGTTCCAGTGTCAATCCTCGACTTAGCCACCTTACTTCTGTATAATACAGTAAATCTCCAAATTCGCTTTCGATGTCATCAAGGAATTGTTTTAATTGCCTGTGATTGAGTCCTCGTGATTTTATGAAATTTACAGTCGAAACTACCACTTTCTTGACATTTTGAAATTCAATTTTTTTAAGAACAGAGGGCTTCTTGGTGTATAATGCAATGAAACTGCATGAGATCTTCAGCGTTTATGTTTTTTTCTTGCAGATGCTTTTTCAGCAAAGTAACTAGCCCAGAATTGACACCAATCATCAAAGGAGCACCGTCAGTCGCTACTCCCGATAATTTTGATAAGTTCAAATCAGTTTTTGAACACTCATCCAAAAGTACATTGAGTATATCAGCTCCTCTGGTTTGACCATTCAATGAACACATTCCTAATAACTCTTCTAATACTTCAAAATCTTGAGTAACAACTCGTATGAATATCAGAAGTTGAGCTATGGAACTAATATAAGTGGATTCATCGAGTGCTAATGAAAAAAATTCAATGATCTTAGTTTTTTCATTTAATTGCTCCGCAATATTACCTAACAAAGACATAATTCGTCTTTAGATAGTCATACGATTCAGTTGAATTTTCTTAAATTTATTTGCTGCTTCTGGACACATTTTCTTAGCGGCAATTTCTATGCATTCTTTTACAAAATCCCCATCATTGAAGGGGCGACTTCGCTTTGTTATCATTCGAGAAATTTCATAACTAACTTCTGTAGCTGTTTCTGAATCTTGAATGGGTTTTGTAAACATAGCTTGCTGACCAATAAGCTCCCGTTTTAAAGACAACATTTTTTGCTTTCTTAATTCACCTGTAAACTTGGTAAAAGTAGGATGCTGCGTTTCATAGTACCTTTTTACATTATATTCCTTTGCAACCGCAACAGAATTCTTGCAAATTAAACAAACGACTTTGTTATGCGACCATACAGAAAAGTATTTCTCAGTCCAAATTTCTTGAAACTGCCGATTTTCATCTTTAACCTTACGTTTTTTACTAGGTCCTGGCTTGTCCATGTTGCGTTCTAATCCTGGCTAGGATTAACACAGCACCTAAAAACAATTACGGTACCTACTTAAATTACCCATCCTTTTTTAAATTACCAAAAATTTTTGATTAAATAGGTAGGGAAACACTTATTAATAACAGACTTTTACTTACGATTTCACAACACAATTATACACGGCACTTGACGGGAAATCTACGTTGAATGTGGATCAAAATGTATGACACCGGCTAGTCGAGTTAAAATCTATACTAGAACTATTGACACTTCACTCAAATTAAAACCGGACTGTCGCTCGCTGCGGTTAGCGTGGCTTTTATACCGCGCGTATATAGTCGAAAACTGTCTGGAGAAATCACGAAACCGACTCTGGAAGCTTCGTGTATGTACCTACGCGAGCAATCGGGAATTCGAGACTATTGCTATCTCGCTTGCTCTAACAATATAACCCGTGGATAAGCCGCCACCGCGCTGCCGTCGTCGCCGCGCCGACGGCCGCGGCGGTTCCTCAAGAAAACGAATTTAACCGAGATCAGCACGAACATTACCGACCGCTGTTACCGACGCATGCACGGCGCACCGATAAGCACACTTAAGAGCGCGCGCGCGAGATTCAAATTACTTTTCGAACATACTTTTATTTGTTTTATTTTGGAATATAATTCAATATTTTTCGAATGTACGAGAGTATTATTTTTGCTGTCGGCGGGCCACCAGTATTTGACTGGCGGGCCGCATGCGGCCCGCGGGCCGCGGTCTGTGCATCTACGTCTTAGATGAATAGAAAGCCATTTAAGCTTAGAACGGTACTGCAAAACATGGTCAAACTTACGTAAGCCGAAAATGAACCTAATCCAATTGTTGAGAAGGCGCTCCAACTTATCGAGAAGATATTGAGATACATCTGGGTAACACACATCCGCATAATCAATAATGGGTCATATCAAAGTCTGGAGAAGTAGAAGCATAGTTTTAAAAGGCAGAAAGTTTTTGAGACGGCAAAGAGAACGTAAGGTGGCAGTAACTTTATGGCTTATTTCAGCAACTTGAACTCCCCAGCTTAAGGTATGGTCCATATGTAAACCAAGATTTTTTACAGATTTACATAATGGCAGCAATGTTTCATTGAAAAATACAGGAGAAAGATCATTCTTATTAATCTTGGCAAATATTCTGCTACTACCTATAACCATTACTTTTCATTTGGAAGGGTTAACCAAAACGCCATGTATGTACGACCAATCTCTTATGATTGTAAACTAATATTAAATTCTAAGATTTCTAATATTAGACTAGAATCTAAATATTAAGATCCGTTAGTTTCAACACGTCAGGTCAATATTATTGTGAAGCTGTTTATTATAATCTTTATATCTATACAAATAAATAGAATAGGAGTGTCTGTTTGTAATGTCAAAATAACTTTAGCTTTTAGCTAAATGCATATAAATGTAGATACATTATTTATAACAAAAAAAAAGATTTTGATAATTTTTGTCTGTCTGCTATAAGGAGTAACTTTCAATCAGCCTGCTTTTATTTAAGAAAAACCATTGAGTTATATAAGACTAGAGGAGCAAGCCACATTACCGCGCGTTGAAAAAAGTGAAGCCACTATCTAACCGCGAGGACGTAGCTTTGAAACCACTAAATCTTTTTAAGTAAACATATATCTGTCTCACTTACACAAGTCGCGATAACAATACCGTCGCTAAGATTAGATAAAGATAGACACACAAACATGCAGTGACGGGTTAGTATTGCCTACTATATGAAATTTTACCCAAAAATAAGCAATAAAAAGGAGTTTTTTTAAGCTGCAGTTATTTGTTTTTATTTTAAATATGTCATCATCGTCATCATCATCATTACAGCCCTTCACAAATCCACTGCTGAACATAGGCCTCCCCCAAGGAATGTCACAAAGCTAGGTCCTGAGCCACCTGCATCCATCGACTTCCTGCATGTCTCACGAGGTCATCACTCCATCTAGTGGGGGGTCGCCCAAACTTCGCCTTTCTTCCCCATCGGTTGTCGGTTCTTCGAGCTATATGGCCGGCCCACTGCCACTTCAGCTTGCTAATCCGTTGCTATATCGGTTACTCTGGTTCTACTGCGGATATCCTCATTTCTAAGTTTATCACGCAGAGACACCCCGAGCATAGCCCTCTCTACAGCACGCTGAGCGACCTTGAGCTTCCTCATACAGCCAGCAGTGAAGGACCACGTCTCAGACACGTAAGTCATCACTGGCAACACGCACTGGTTGTACAATTTCGTTTTCAGGTTTTGAAGTATGTCTAACGAAAAGATGTGTCGTAATTTCGCGAACGCTGCCCAGCCGAGTTGAATCCGTCGATTGACCTCTCGGTCGAAGTTGAACTTACCTAGTAGGAATATTTGTCCCAGGTAAACATACTCGTCAACAACTTCGAGCTTAGTGCTCCCAACAACTACCGGCATAGGTGTGAGATGGACGTTAAACATGATTTTTGTTTTGTTCATGTTTATCTTAAGACCTATACGTTGGGAGACACTATTGAGGTCATTGAGCATAGTGCTTAGGTCCTCCAGCGATTCTGTCATAAGGACTATATCGTCGGCAAATCGAAGGTGAGTGATGTACTCGCCATTGATGTTAATACCGTATCCTTTTCAGTCCAGTAGCTTGAAAACGTCTTACATTGCAGCGGTGAAGAGTTTCGGGGATATAACGTCACACTGTCTTACACCTCTCTGCAGTTGGATAGGTTTCGTACTCTGGTTCTGTACTCGGATAGCCATCGTAGCTCTACTGTACAAACACTTCAGCACTTCGATATACCGACAGTCAACTTGGCACCGCTGAAGGGACTGCAGCACCGCCCAAATTTCGACGGAATCAAGAGCTTTCTCATAGTCCACATACGCAAAGCAAAGTGGCAGATTATACTCCTCTGTCTTCTGTACAATCTGTCGCAGGGTATGTATGTGGTCCATGGTACTAAAGCCTTTTGGGAAACCGGCTTGTTCAGGAGGCTGGAAGTCGTCAAGTCTGCGTGCGAGATTTAAATATGTATCTTTGCTTATTCGATGAAAAGAAGTATAACTAATGAAATGAAAGATATTTTTTTCGAAGTATCTTTTATTGTACTGATAAATCAAACAAAAAATAAATAAAGTAAAAAAAAACAATTTTGGGTTTCTTAACCAAGAAGATGTGAGTTTGAAATATGCATCATTGTGAAAGCATCGTCAAGTCTTTGTCTCCTAAATTTGGTCTCATGACATTAGCTACATAAACTGTGGTTATTAATAAATTTTTAATATAATACTAAATGGTGTTAATCTGTCGTACTAATTCGCTTTAATAAACACGGTCGCCATCGCTTTTTTGTCCTAGTTTGTCTTGATCCCGGAATTGCTTAGAAACTAATGATAGTAGATTTCGAAGGTGGTAGAGCCATGCTGCAGCTATATTATGTTTGTAGCACGAATGGGTCGGCTCGACTGGGGAAGGACCACGCTCTCACAGAAAACCGGCGTAAAATAGCAGCTTAACGTTGCTGTGTTTCGTATGGTGAGTGTAGAGAACTGGAGATTGGACTTTTACTGGCAAAGAGGCATTCCATCTTAGTCCTCACGGGTGACAACGCATCTGCATCTTGAGTCTTTATTGATGATAGATGTAGATGTCTATGGGTCACAGTAACCACTTACCATCAGGTGGACTGTGTGCTCGTTTGTCACCCTATCATATAAAAAAAAACCCTGCATAATTATTAATATAAAATAGGTAATAAAATGTAATTAACAGATATATAGATCTCTAGAATATTCTAAAATAAGAATAATTAATTCCTTTGTATAAAGGTTGAAACATAATTTTTATTACTATTTCCAAAATATTTAAAATCAGGGCTAACAAGTTAACTTATTCCATAAATTATATAGTCATAGTAGTGTTATGTGGGAAAATTGCAAAGGCAGAAAAGTGGCAACATTGAATCTAAATTGCAATATTCGATATTTTATTTTATTTTTTTGTGTTTTTTACGTTAATATGAAAACATAAACCAAAACTTACGTGTGGAAAGTGATTCCGCTTGATTAATGATGTTTTCGTATCCTTGAATCGCATTCTTTCACTACGCATTTACCCATTTTTTGTCGTGAATCGTTCGGCTCAACTCGGTCGGCGTCGCATTGAACACTGAACCGATGTTAGCTGGGCATATGGCTGTGGCCATATGTGAAGTGGCAACGCTTTGGCGCGGCAATTACTTATCTAGTGTAACATATAAATCTATGAGAAAAACAATCAAGATTCCGCGCAAAAAAATCAAATGCCATGAATTGCAACCGTAACAAATTCCACGACGAAATCGCGCGGACGAAGTCGCGGAGAACAGCTAGTCATAATATAAAGATGCATCACTTTCAACAAGTCATTGATCTGTCGGCAAACTTTTAATAAGTACTAAAGTCTTGAAAAGTTTTATTCAACAAGTTACTGTCATTATGTATGAAAGAAAAGCGAAAGGATACTAAACTTATTTATTAAATAGTTTCTCTTTTTTAATGGAATAGGTGATAAACAAAGATCTATGTTGGTAAAAATGTTTTAAACTTATAACATGAAGCTGTGAAAACACTATATAATTCATCTTTGAAATTAAATATATTGGACTTTGGTAAAATCTTTGTTCACTAGTGGCAGGATTCCTTCTCTGCTCAGGAGACGTTCTTGGCAGATAGCCCTCTTACTTTTTTCTACCGCTAAATAGCAGTGCTTGCATGTTCCATAGAAAGCTAGCATAATTATTAGCCGTGAGGGATTTCGTCTTGTTCTCAGAGAAGTAAAAACATTCTTAGCTTTCTTAGTTTGAGGCCGGCTACACGTGTGCTACTTCACAAACTACATCACTAATAGACTCAGACTTTACAGTGAAACATTATTTTATGGTTAAAGTTGAAAGTAAAAGTAGCATCCTTTAAATGTCCCACTGTAAGGCACAGGCCTCTTCTTATTTCTGAGAGGGTTTTAGGACAAGGTAATGTCCGCCGCGCTGCCCCAATTCGTGTTGGTGAACTTCACATGTCTTTGAAATATTTTATTCTTATTTCTCAGACATGTAGGTTTCTCCACGTTTGTTTTCTTTCACCGCCGTGCACGTGGTGTATCAGTGCTTAAAATTGCAATTAACAATTTCGTTGCTGACGGTGGGGATCGGACCCGGGTTTCTCGCGTACTGTAGAATTTACTTTAATTTACGTACAGCAGCAACTTACTATCAGGTGGACTGCAAGTTCCTTTGTCTCTTTTTTTTATAGAATAGGGGGTAAACGAGCATGCGGCTCACCTGATGGTAAGTGACTACCGCCGCCCATGAACAACAGCAACACCAGGGGAATTGCAGATGCGTTGCCGGCCTTTTAGAAAGGTGTAAGCTCTTTTCTTGAAGGTTCCTAAGTCGTATCGGTCCGGAAAATTCGCTGGTGGTAATTGATTCCACAAGGAAGTTGTGCGAGGGAGAAAACTTTTTCTAAATCGCACAGTTGTGGACCGCCAATCATCCGGATGGTATGGATGGTAACGCGAGTTTTGTCGCGATGTGCGATGGTGAAATTGAGCGGCTGGAATTAGTCCAAACAATTCCTCAGAGCACTCCCCGAGATAGATGCGGTAAAATACGCAAAGAGATGCAACATCTCTACGCAGTGCCAGTGTATCGAGCTGATCAGAAAGAACTCGGTCGTCGACGATTCGAATCGCTCTGCACTGGATGCGGTCAAGTGGAAGGAGCTGGCACTGGGGTGCCCCGGCCCAGAGATGAGAACAGTATTCCATGTGAGGCCGAACTTGCGCTTTGTAGAGTTGCAAGCGATGTGCTGGCATGAAATACCGTCTCGCTCTGCTGAGCACGCCAAGCTTTTTAGAGGCCAATTTGGCCTTCCCTTTCTAGTGACCACGAAACTACACACTATTCGATATGTCGACGCCAAGGATTCCGATACTGGCTGAGTCAGCAAGGGGAGTGCCTTGAAACTGAGGAGATACGACAAAGGGGTTCTTTTTAGCAGTAAACGCGCAAACTTGTGTCTTCTGGGTATTGAACTGGACTAGATTTAGTCGGCTCCAATCAGAGATTTTGTTAAGCAAAGACTCGACTTCAGACACAAGTTTGTCCCGTCTTTTCGACTTTATTAAAAAAAAACCTGCATGTCTGAAGGATTACGATATTTTGAAAACATCTGCAGTCCACTAACAAGCACTAGAGTGACGCGTTAGACTAATACCCCATTACTTTCCCAGAAATGAGTGAAGATCTGTGCACATCAATGGGGATTTAATATCATATTATTAATTTTGTATATTATAACTCATCATATTGACCGTGTAGTGGCGATGTAGGTCTAATAGCCATTAGACCATATCGTCTTCAGCGTATCGTAGGATACTATAACAACGAAAAAACAACAAAGAAATAAAAAACCTGCGGTCACGAACCCGCATACTAAGCTTAGCAACTATGGCAAATAGTAGCATATAAGGCAATCTATGGGGGAGGCTTATATTCAGCATGGACTTTTAATGTGCTGGTAACGGTATCCAAAGTTAGTCGACCTAGAGGGAGGAAATCAGTTTATAATTTCACATCTCATGACAATAGGGTAGTGAAGTGTGGACATCGTAATTATCACAACTTTATCGACAAAAGGCTTTTGTTCGAAAACAAGCGGAGATAATGAGAAGAATTTTTTTCTATGAAAATAATTGAAAATCGACTAAAATGTACTTTCTTTTTATGTCAGTCATTTATCTGTATTTTGTTTCCGTCATTACAATCAGATTTAATACGATTTTATTAGCTTCGCGTGTATGTAACGGAATGTTTTAATGTAATTTTCAACAACTTGTAGGCGGTCGATTGACTTGAAAATTTTCACACGTATCATGATCTAAACGACTTGATCGACTGAGGTCGTCTTATATATAAATAAAAGTTGACTACCTTAACACGGGCCTTCCAAAAAATTGACTTATAAGAAGGATATTTGCTGTAGTTACCACGTTTGGTAGTCATTAATATATTATATTTGTTTTGTCGAGACGACGGTTCATTTTTAATTTAATTTTAGTTTAATTTAATTCATATGTAATTCAAAATTTAATTTTCATTTCAAATGTACTACTGTAACTATGATCTGATGGATTGAAATAAATGATAATTATTATGGAGTATCTATAAAATTTTGTCATCTGATTGGGCAGTATAATTATATAATTGTAAATGAACATGATAACAATACTTAAATATCATTAAAATAAAATAAATATAAAAAATACATAAATATAAAAAAACCCCAACCACATGGTAGCTCTCAGCAGGTCACCAAACGGCTGAGGGTTAGGGGGAAAGGGAAAGAAACCGGCGTACGATTCTTAGAATAGCAAACATCAAGATCAGTTCAGTCAGAAATTTGTGAATATATATTACAACACAAGATATTACGTACCGTAAAACGGGGTGAATAGTAATGATTTTCTATTTTGTCTCAAGATATTTTTTACCGGGTGATTTTATATCATGTCCGGTGCCGTGTAAAAAGAGCTATAACAATATTTTTTAACTATAAGCAGAGGTTATCCAGAAAATTGGTAAAATATTTACCATTTCACAGCTCTAAGATACTACCTATATATTATGGACTTACTATTTATTAATACTAAAACTATGAAGGTAGTTATTTAGTCATGTTAAGAGTTTTTGACAACCCTATTTATTTATCTCTATTGAACCCTCATTAGTTTCTATTCAGACATTTCTATTAGTCCCTACTGTGTTTCCAATAAACCCATACTACTGTTCTATTCCCCCTTCAAAAGATTCTGCTAACCCCTTTTAAACAATAAATTTATATGTACTGTGATTTTAACAAATTTTTGAAGTTATATAACGGACTTTCACTAACCTTCACTGAATTTTTAAAATTTATCACATAAGTAATAAGATAAACACATTAAACAACACAATTCACTCATTTTTATTACCTAAATTAAGAGTTGCGGCAGTTAAATTAAAAGCGTTCACAGAAGGCATAGAAAAAATGTTGATGTGTAATAATTTAAAATTCTACCAAAATCCTTCAACGATAAACAGTCAAATATTAACCTTAAAAACTTTCTTGATATTTTTTCTATTCGCCCTGTAATTTCTATACATCCCGTTTTACGGTATGTAAATAATTTGAATATTACATTAGTTGTGAAAAATAAATATTGCTACATTTCTCCCTTTGCAAATAATTAATTCCAAACGCAACCTAAATATTAATTCTAATACTATGTCTACTATTACACTTTCCCCACTTTTTGGGGAAAATGTCATTTACTTGCAAAGATTACTTACTTGCTTGTGTGCGTGTAGGTAAACGTAATTACAGGCCGCTTATGCACACATTCAATGTGTTGTTGCTTCAATTTTGAACTGATATTTTGAATGACACTATCACTATAAGTCTGTATGTGCGTATGTGCTGTACTACATTTATTACTCAAAATAATATTTAAGATTAAGTGGAAGCATTAGTCACTTAAAGCTTACGTTACATTTTGTAGTCATTAATATTTCATGCTTTAATCTGACAGGTCTTGGACTTATACATGAGATAATCCACGGTCACATTTGTAGAACGCTCCAAAGAGTATGGTAATATTTAGAAAAGACCCCTCAGAACCAAATAGTATATAATTACTACGTTTAGTCAGAACCATAGTTAAGAGTGCTCAGAAAAATTCTTTTTTAAATGTTATTTATAAGAAATATACAACTAAAATTGTATTAGAATTGGTTTCGTTGCTAAATTATACTTCTCTAAATTAAGAGAATTTACTTCAAATGACGAGTTTCCGCCTTTACCTACACGTCGCGTTAATTTCAAATACTTTAGTCTATTTCCTTCGTCGAGTGAGTGTAAGAGGCAAATACAAATTAAAAAAAAATAAGTGTTTGTTGTTAGTTTTTTATATAAAAGTTAAGTAATTACACTGTTTTTAAAAGTTATTTGCTTATATTTTGCTTCGTAAGAATTTTATACACTTTATAAAATTTTCATTTCAAATACTGTATCATTTACGTATCATTTTATATTTAATAGTCAGAATTAACTGAAAATTAAATATAAAGTGTGAGTTATAACTATAAATCATGTAAAAACACAAATTTTCATATTCCACAAAGTCCAATGAGCGAAAATTACGTTTTATGTTATAATTTAGATGTATAGTGAAGTGGCGAAGTTGTTTTCAATAATAATTTAAAATTAACATTTTGTGCAACCGACTTCAATATAAATTATTAAGAATAACTCGAAAACTGTTGGACAGACCTTGATCAAATTTATATGGGGCTACATGTGAAGCACCAGCTTTCATATAAAAAATGAATCATCGAAATCGGTTTACTCAAAAAGAAGTTATAAGGTAACAAACATAAAAAAAAAAACATACAGTCGAATTGAGTACCTCCTCCTGTTTGAAGTCGGTAGAAAGATGGCGTTGGTCAAAGATAGCGGAATAAAGTATATGCTTATGATTTATTTTTTATTTTTTAGAGCCTACTGAGTATATCGATATAATTATATTATATATTTCTTTTCTTTATGAAAATCGAGTGTTTCTATGTCCTTGTTTCATTCTTCATAGTAGTTGTTTGATTTTAACATATAAATATTGAATTTTAACATATGGGGAATCATTAGATTTGCCTTAGTTGTAGAAGTGACATATAATATTTAATTGTTTTTCTTTTCAGTAAACATGTTTCGTTTTGTTTTAACCATTGAAATTGTTTACGCAACTTTTGTTTATTAAATTGTTTGATGTTGATGTTTGATGACATTTTACACACTAAAATATTTTTTCAAATAATCAAATTACCCCCTCCCTCTCCTTACAGTTTTCTTCCACTGCTGGCCATAGGCCATGGAAATAAAGGGGAGCAGAAAATTTTACTGCCACAAATATCACCCACCTATGCAACGCTGCCCTAAACCTAGCACGGAGCATCTGCGTTCCACCGAGATTAAATTTAGAATAAACGTTCGTCTTTTTTTCCTCCCACGTTTTTTGCTTGTCACTATTATAAGAAAAGTGCCGTGTAGTGGCGGTCAAGAATATCCACTACCCCATATCCTCCCGTGGGTGTCGTAAAAGGCGACAAAGGGAAACAGGCAGGAGATGGGCAGCAGCATCTTCCTGATAATAGCCAAAATTACAATAAAAAAACTGCGGTTGCCAACCCGCTCGCCAAGCGTGGCAACTATGGCAAATACCCCCCAATGACTAAAGCAACAAACAGACGGCCCCCAGTCCCCAGCGGCCCCCCTATTCCTGGCTACGGTGGCGACCATGATAACGGCGGGGCAGAGGGTGCTAAGAATCTCCGGTGGAGGTTCGGTTGCAACCTTAGACGACTCGACCTGGCAACATACAACGCACGCACCCTGAGGACTGACGAGAAGATCGTGGCGCTGGAATTCGAAGTCCGAAGAGAGGGGGAGGACACGGTAATCCTCGAATCCGGCAACTTGCTCTATCACCGGTAGGGCCATCTGTCCCAAGAAGGTGTCGGATTTATCGTCCACAAGTCTCTCGTTAACAACGTTGTAAAGATCGGGAGTGTGTCGACGAGGGTTGCGTACCTTATACTCAGAATCACTGAACGGTATTCGCTGAAGGTCATACAAGTTTACGCACCAACCTCGGCACACCCCGATGAGGAGGTGGAGGAAATGTATGAGGATATCTCTAGAGCCATGCATTCCCCCAAAACCCAATATTCGGTGTTAATGGGAGGCTTCAATGCAAAACTAGGCACAAGAGAGAACGTTGAGCTGAAAGTAGGGAAATTTGGAATAGGGCAACGGAACCCAAGGGGCCAGCAGCTGGCCGACTTCATGGAGAAAGAGGGACTCTTTATGATGAACTCTTTCTTCCAGAAGCGGCCCCACAGGAAGTAGACCTGGTCGAGCCCCGACGGTTCGACAAATAATGAGATTGACTTCATTATGACGACCAGACGACAACTGTTCAGTGATGTCTCCGTGATCGCGAGGGTGAAAACTGGTAGCGATCACCACATGGTTAAAGGCACACTGAACCTAAACGTTAAGTTGGAGAGGTCTCGTCTAATGAAGTCAACGCTCCGTCCCCCTCGTGCTCTGTTCCAAAGTCCCGAAACCTTTCGGCTCGAGTTACAAAACCGTTTTCAGTGCCTAGAAGACTGCAATGAAGTGGACGATATGAACGACAATCTCGTGGAAACTGTCCATGCGGTCGGAGCTAAGTTCTGCAAGACCCGCCGCAGAAGAACACAAAAATTCTCCGATCACACTCTTAATCTCATGGCTGTTAGACGGGAGATGAAGCTACATTCTTCAACAGACTTGACAGCATACAGGCATCTGAACAGACAGATCTCCAAATGCATGCGGCGGGACTTACGCAACTTCAATACAGCTCGTATTGAAAAAGCGATCGGCTCCAAAGTCTTTGCCAGAGATCTGTCTGCCAGAAAGAGCCAACTGTCAAAGCTGAAGACGGAATGTGGCAGCATCGTTTCCGGGACACCTAAAATTTTGAAAGAGATTGAGAGGTTCTATAGGCAGCTGTACACGTCATCGTTGGAGCCACACGCAAGTGTAACGATCCAAGAGCCAGTCTCATCCGACACTATTCCGAAGATATCCCGGACGTCAGTCTGAGCGAGATTAGAATGGCTCTCCAGCACCTTAAAAATTGTAAGGCCCCAGGCGAGGATGCAATTACAGCGGAGCTTCTGAAAGCGGGTGGAAGACCGGTACTTGAAGTCCTTCAGAAGCTCTTTAATTCCGTCCTCCATGGTGGCATTACACCGGAGGCGCGGAGCAGAAGTGCGGTGGTCTTGTTCTTCAAGAAAGGTGACAACGCTCTCTTGAAGAACTACAGACCGATTTCCCTTCTGAGCCGCGTCTACGTGCTGTTTTCGAGAGTCATTACGAATCGTCTCGCGCGCAGACTTGACGAGTTCCAGCCTCCCGAACAAGCCGGTTTCCGAAAGGGCTTTAGCATCATAGACCACATACATACCCTTCGGCAAGTTGTACAGAAGTCCGAAGAGTACAATTTGCCACTATGTCTGGCGAATGTAAACTATGAGAAAGCCTTTGATTCCGTCGAAATTTGGGCGGTGCTGCAGTCCCTTCAGCGGTGTCCTATCGAAATATTGAAGTGCTTGTACAGTAGGGCTACGATGGCTATCCGAGTACAGAACCAGAGTACAAAACCTATCCAATTGCAGAGAGGTGTAAGACAGGGTGACGTCATATCCCCGAAACTCTTCACCGCTGCATTGGAAGACGTTTTCAAGCTTCTGGACTGGAAAGGATACGGTATCAACATCAATGGCGTGTACATCACTCACCTTCGATTTGCCGACGATATAGTCCTTATGGCAGAATCGCTGGAGGGCCTAAGCACTATGCTCAATGACCTCAATAGTGTTTCCCAACGAATAGGTCTTAAGATGAACATGGACAAAACAAAGATCATGTTTAATGTCCATGTCACACCTATGCCGGTAGTTGTTGGGAGCACTAAGCTCGAAATTGTTGACGAGTATGTTTACCTGAGACAAATAGTCCGACTAGGTAAGTCCAACTTCGACCGAGAGGTCAATCGACGGATTCAACTCGGTTGGGCAGCGTTCGGGAAGCTACGACACATCTTCTCGTCAGACATACCTCAAAACCTGAAAACGAAATTGTACAACCAGTGCGTGTTGCCAGTGATGACTTACGGAACTGAGACGTGGTCCTTCACTGCTGACCGTATGAGGAAGCTCAAGGTCGCTCAGCGAGCTATGGAGAGGGCTATGCTCGGAGTTTCTCTGCGTGATAAACTTAGGAATGAGGATATCCGCAGTAGAACCAGAATAACCGACGTAGCCCAACGGATTAGTAAACTGAAGTGGCAGTGGGCCGGTCATATAGCTCGAAGAACCGACAGCCGATGGGGAAGAAAGGTTCTCGAGTGGCAGCCTCGTACCGGTAGGCGAAGTGTAGGGCGTCCCCCCACGAGATGGAGTGACGACCTGGTAAGACATGCAGGAAGTCGATGAATGCAGGTGGCTCAGGACCGTGCTTTGTGGCATTCTTTGGGGGAGGCCTATGTTCAGCAGTGGACTTGTGAAGGGCTGTAATGATGATGATGATGATTATAAGAAACACCGTTACAGGTTATAAAAACCCCGCTGAACTTGGCCTCCCCTATATATTGCCTCATAGAGGGTATATTTATCATAGTTGCTACGCTTGGCAAGCGGGTTGGCGACCAGAGTTTATTTTTATTTTTAGTCGTTATTAGGAAAACGCTGCTGCCCATCTTTATTTACCTCTGTCGCCTTTAGATATGAGTGATAAATAACAACACGGTGAAAAAGTCACCGTGATCAGCCTAAAACTCACGATGACTAACTACGTTCCAAAATAACGTTATTCTTTCGCACCGCCACCGTTCTATTTTCTCCGTTACTCCTGTCACTGATTTAATCAAACAAAATGAACTACGCGTACCTTGTTACACAGTTCATATGTACCGTAGAACAGTGGATCAGCCGTCTCTTACGAAACCCACGAAATGATATGAATTTTCATACATCACTACTACACGGTAATTGATAATTTTTTAAAACATTTCATTTATCGACAACGTCTTGCAATCTTTGTTTCGCTAGCGCTCACTTGACCTTCACACAAATAATTCGATATTTTAATTGTTGATAATTTATTTTTTATTTTTGGATAAGAACATAGTTATGACTCTAAGTTATATTTACCATCATTTAAAAAAAAATTGGCCTGACCTACGAGTACTATACTCTTTGACTTGACCAACGTTCTGACTAAGTTTGTCCAATAAAATGTCGGGGCCTGAGAGGTTAATCGCCTTAAGACAACGACAACAGCTGATGAGTTGTATACTGTCCGATTGCATAGAAAAGAAAGAGAGATGACACTACGGTTGTAACTTAAGTACCTATTACAAAATGTAAAACAACTATTTATTTAAATATAAGTTGAGGATACAATAATAAAAAATTTAAAATTTTGTACAGCCGACTTCAATATAAGTTATTAAGAATAACTCAAAAACTATTGGTCTGACCTCGATCATATATATGTCATATATATGATATACGACCACACGAGATATATCAGCTTTCATATAAAAAAAAGAATCATCGAAATCGGTTCACCTAGTAAAAAGTTATAAGGTAACACACATAAAAAAAACACAAAAAAAAATACAGTCGAATTGAGTACCGTCTTCTTTTTGGAAGTCGGCAGAAAATAAAATACAACCAACCAACCCCCTTGCCAAGGTTGGCAATAATGGCATTATATCCTCCATGACGAAAACTGATGGGGAAGAATGGTTCTCAAGTGGCAGCCTCATACTGATAAGCAGAGTGTAGGGCGGCCTTCCGCTAGATGGAGTAACGAACTAGTAAGAAATGCAAGAAGACGATGGATGCATGTCGCTAGGATCGTTATAATATATGGAATTGCTTGGGGGTGACTTGTGTTCAGCAGTGGACTTGGGATGGACTGTAATAATGTTGATGATGATGATTTTAAAACTGCTTTCGTTTTTGTAAAAGTATAAAGTTAATTTATCTATGAATATAGTTTGCATTTCAACGATTTTTACTATACAACCGATGATTTACGAACGCGTCAGAAATAGCTGCAGATGAAAAAAAAATATTATTATTTACATTATTTCCCATGTATAGATATAGAAAAGATTATGCAGCTATTTAATTGCAGCGTCATTAATTAATCGGTACAACTGGAGAATGAAAAGGAGAATTGTTGTGTAACAAATAATATTTAAAATACCTTCTCTATCTTCATCAGCCCGTAAATGGCCACGGTTACATGGGCCGCTCCTGTTATCCGGCAATACATGTTGGCCAAGCCTCAGCCAACATGAGCTTAGGCAAATTAATACAAGGCGAGTGCTACAGTCTACATGTTGGCCAAGTTTGAACAAGTGAACTTACTGACATGACCAAATAACATATGGACACGAATTGCCGAGTGCTGGCGAGTGCCTTTGATTTTGACACTGTTCCGAAGTGAGACGAGTCGTAGTGAGCGATCCCGAGTGGTGGCATGGCACGCCAAGCGAACCGTATACACACGCCGCTCTTCGCCTACAGCCGACATTAATCGTGACGTTGGTTGGGCAGGCGGATTATCAATCGCAGTATCAGACATCTTGACCTTTGACGCTGCTACCGGTCGCTGGTTTGGGTATTTTACTTCTGGCGTACGCGAGGTGATTATACCGCCGTCTATAGAAACCCACAAGACTTTTCTAGCGTTAAAACATGCAATGGTTTTTTTAGAAAGGCGCTGCTGTTGTTTTACAAATTAAAAAAAAAAACAACGCCAATTAAGAACTTTTTGTTTTCTTTTATTGAAAATAATTAAATACTTTAAATAGGGAAAATAATAATGGAAAAAACAGGTTTGTTGTACTTCATAAAAAGCTATTTGCGTTATCAAGAATTAACGAAGTCATTAATGAAGTTCCAAAACAAAGGTATTTAAAACTAAGACAAGCATCATTTTATTTGACATTATCAAAAATAAAATATAAATAGTTTCTATTATTATAATGCCGACAACTCATGACAAGTCAATTATGGGCCCATGGGGATACGGTAAAATAAGTCCAAGAGGCAACACACTAATTAATTTTTGTTTCGAGAATAAATTACATATAACAAACACATACTTTAAGAAGAAACCAAATCGTAGATGGACTTGGATACACCCAAATGGAGTATCACGAAATGAAATTGATTACATCTTAGTACGAAATAAAACAAGCATCCACAACATTGAAATGATATCAACAACACACCCTACCGATCACAGATTAGTTAGAGCATCAATACTACTTAATCATAAACGAATTTCATCCAGAAAATACTTTGGAAAGAGATCCACTACCGGTTAAACAACTACAGAAAAAGAATATCTAAATTTTTTATTCAGAGATAACGTTAAACAAGTATAATTTACAAACATTGAACAAACATATACCACTTTAGTAACGAAAATCAAAGACTGCAACAATAATCTTCCAAAGAGATGTAAAAATACTCTACCAATTCAGGAAAATATTGCTAAACTTACAAAAGAAAGAACACTACTAAAAGAAAAGAAAAATAAAACAATCTTTGAAAAGAAACAACTTTCAGCCTTATACAAACTCATTAAAAAACAAATACATAAAAGTCAAAAAGAGCATCGATATAAAATCATTGAAGAAAACTGGAAAAGAGCGCGTCTGTTAAAAGAGAATATAAAAGGTTAGACTCTAACAAAACTTGGATTGCACAATTAACAAAACATAGTTCTCAAATAACTAATAGAAACCAAATATTAGAAATAGCTACAAAATACTATACATCATTGTATGAATGCCGTATGTCTTATAAAAAAGAAACTCAAGAATTAGACGTACCAGACTGCGAAAACGTTCCGCAATTTTTAGAATGAGAAAAAATGTATGCTATACAACAACTAAAAACACTAAAAAGTCCCGGAGAAGACCGAATTACCAATGACATACTAAAAGCGATCAAAGAGCCCCTTACACCTATCTTAACAATTGTGTTCAATCAAATCCTTGCAAAAGAATTGATACCCTCTGACTGGCAAACTGCTATAATTACTCTTCTCTACAAAAAAGGAGATCCATCAGATATGGGTAATTATAGGCCAATAAGCTTACTTCAGACAATATATAAATTATTTACCAGCTTGTTACTAAAAAGAATCTTAAAAACTTTAGAAGAAAGTCAGCCGAGAGAACAAGCAGGGTTTAGAGTGGGCTTTTCTACAAATGACCACATATTCACTGTCACACAAATTATTGAAAGATATAATGAATACAACAAAAAACTCTACATCGCTTTTGTAGATTATTCAAAAGCATTTGACTCTATATATCATACATACCTGTGGCTGACGCTCCAAGAACAAGGAGTACATATTAAATATATCAAAATTCTGAAGGAAATATACAAACAGAGCAAGGCTGTGGTTAAATTAGAGAGAAAAGGAACACCATTTAATATTCAGAAAGGAGTGAGACAAGGTGATCCTATCTCGCCGTATTTATTTAACGCAATTTTAGAACATGTTTTTAGACAAGTTAATTGGCATAATATTGGCATAAAAATAAATGGAGAGTATTTAAGCCACCTACGATTCGCTGACGATGTTATCCTTATCAGTGAAAGTCATGCTGAACTAGAACACATGCTGATATCTCTAGATATAGAGAGTCGAAAGTGTGGACTCCATATGAATACTGAAAAAACGAGTCTCCTAACTAACAGCGTTACAGTGCCTATGAAGGTGCAAAATACATTGATAGAGTATGTAGACAATTATGTCTATCTTGGGCAGAACATTTGTTTTTCAAACCAAACTGAAAATGAAGTCGACCGCAGAATAAAAAGTGCTTGGAGAAAATACTGGTCACTAAAAGAAATATTTAAGTCTCCTATACCGACGCGACTAAAAAAGAAAGCAATGGATACTATTATTCTTCCAACACTACTCTATGGCTGTCAAAGCTGGGCACTAACAAAAACAATAATTAACAAACTTCAGGTCTTTCAGCGTGCAATAGAGAGGAACATGTTAGGCCTTAAGTTACGAGATAGACAAAAAAATAAAGAAATGAGAAAAACAACAAAAGTAATAGATGCTGCAGAACTAGCATGTAAATTAAAATGGAGATGGGCAGGCCACGTTGCAAGAGCTACAGATGGACGTTGGAGTGAGAGAGTCCTCCAATGGTACCCTCGCGAAGTACCACGGCCACGCGGTAGGCCCAGGCGCAGGTGGTGTGATGACATTGTGACCACAGCTGGCCACACCTGGATGAGACTCGCACAAGATAAACAAAAATGGCAAAAGATGGAGGAGGCCTTCACCCGCAAATGGGTACCCAAATAAATAAGAAAAAGAAAGAAAAAGAAAAAAAAATATATCAATGATTAGTAAAAAAAAAAGTAATAATTTAAATATTATGTAATCATAAGTAATCTGCTGTAAATTGATTTTCATAACATGTTATAATTAACCATTACTTATTTTATTATTGTTATTCTTACATATTTTATTAATGTTACTATTATTAATGGATTTAAATCGTTTAATAATGTAATCGCATTTCATTATTTTATATTTGATAATTATAAACTGTAGTTAATTGATATTTGATTTTAAGGATATTATATAACGATTTATTGAGCATAATTTACAAAATTTATTATAAATTCTGGCAAATTTTATATCTAAATTTTTGTTGAAGTTTTCTTTGAAGCATGATTGGTTTTGTAAATGTAAATGAAATTTTGTTAAATATTTAATTTTATGTATTTCTTTTTTGGGAAATAAAGGCTTAAATAAATAAATAAATAAATAAATAAATAGAGCTTTCAAAAGTCCAAAGAAAAGGTCCGGTGCGGAAGACAATGGAAAAATCAGCGAACCGATCTGAAGAATATTATGAGCCACTATAATTGCAGGCTATGAGGCATTCCATCTTAGTCCTCAGAAGTCAACTTCGTTTTTGAAGTTGACTGCACGTGTTCATGGGCTGCGGTAGCCACTCAATATCAGGTGGATTATAAATTCATTTGAAACCTGCAAACTGATAATACCGCAAGGTTGCTGGTGATTAACTGGCTGGTGGAATACCACCAGCAACCTTGCAGTAGTTATTATCTCCTAGACGAGCTCAATAAGCAAAGAATGAGTAGGCGAATTTGCATAGATCTCCACGAGATAGACTGAAAAGTAAGAATAAAAAAATGTTTCGATATCTCGCTTAGTTTCCGAGATATCGATACTTAAAAACCATTATCATAGCAGAGTTTAGAGCAACCTGACTATGTAGATAAGATAGGTCGAATCTGTACGCCCCGAATCCGCGCAGTCTTGTCTGCTCCACCCTTTGTATTTTTGTAAAGCCGTAGGCGTGGAGGGAGAGCAGCTCCCGTCCGCTGCAGCAATTAGCAGGCACCTGTGCGAGTCGTAGCGGCTGAGGCTTGTCACCAAAGGCGACCAATAAGCCAAAGCTGCGGAGGTGAGCAAAGAGGCTGAACTTCCCGCAGCGCCAAATCCGTAGCAGAAGTAACTTTGGCTCAATATTTAATAATGAGGTAATAATGAGGCGTTATATATTTTACAAAAAAAAATCATTACTCATAAACTGTACATTTACGCAACAATTTATTCTTAATTTTCGACGTATCTCGTCGAGATCTATCCTTCAAATCGTGGTGCCGTAAGAGCCGTAGTCATGTCCAATGTAGAGGAATCTCCTTTAGGCTCGTCGCGCCATTGTCTTGTCCGAAGTTCAGTGTCACTCACACTAACGTCGCGGTTCTATAGGCTGCCGCCGTGTTTGCAACTGTAGGTCAGCCCATTGGTATAGGATACGTTCTTTTTTTTTGCATCTTACCCTTGGGGGTGGGTTTGCTTCTCGTCGGAAGATCCCAGCGTTGTCGCTGATTCTGTTACTGATTTGATGCTTCAGGACATGGAACTTTTTATTTCCTCCTCTGTGGTGCCCATTGGAGACAGATCCCAGCCATGGTTTGGTCGCTCCTGCAAAATGGCGTCACGCACCACCATAAACACCAGCGATCTTAAAAAGAAGTATAATTCCGCTTCCAGGTCCTACAAAAGAGTCATTGCCAAGCCAAAGTCAGAGCACATCGGCAAAATTTGCGAGAAACTAGTTCACCTCCCTTCGGGAACACGTGCATTCTGGTCTCTCTCCCTCTCGCCAAGGCTGTTCAAGGGAATTTCTGTCAGCCATCTCTTCCATCTCTACATAGAGAGGACGACTCACTAGCCCATGCCGTAAAGGAAAAAGCCGATCTGTTAGGGGTCAACACACCGCCGACCATCCCGCGGTGTGAGTGCTCCATGCCGGATATGTGGTTTACACAGCGCTCGGTTCGCAAATAACTCCTCTCCCTGGACGTCAGCAAGTCAAATGGGCCTAATAGAGTCCCTCCTATTGTGCTGAAGACGTGTGCTTCAGAGTTGGAACCGGTTCTAAGACGTCTTTTCCGGAATTCCTATACCCAAGGCGTAGTCCCAAATTCATGGAAGACGGCTTTGGTCCACCCGATACCTAAAAAAGGTGACCGCTCAGACTCTGCCAACTACAGGCCTATCGCCATCACCTCCTTGTTCTTCAAAATAATTGAGTTCATTATAAACTGCCAGCTCACGAGGTACCTTGAGTATTACCAGCTGATTAGTGACCGCCAATGCGCTATTCGTGGGGGTCGGTTAGCTGGTGATCTTCTGGTCGACCTTACTCATAGATGGGCGGAGGCAGTAAAGTCCATTGGTCGTTATTTCCGACATAGCGAAGGCCTTCGATCGGATCTTCTTTCGAACCTCCGTTCCTATAGGCTTCTCGAGAACTTGTGCAATCGGATCATCAGTTTCGTTGCTGATCGGAGCATCTTTCTGATAACAGCAAATTACAATTAAAATACTGCGTTTGCCAACGCGCTGGTGAAGCGTGGCAACTATGGCAATACAACCCCCATGACAAGAGTTACAAAAAGACGGCTCCCATTACCCGGCAGCCCCGCTTTTCCCAGCTAAGGTGATTACCATGGTAACGGCGGGACAGGGTGTGCTAAGAATCTTCGTTGTAGGTTTGGTTGCCACCTAAGATGACTCAACCTGGCAACATACAACGCACGCACTCTGAGTATTGACGAGAAAATGCTGAAGCTGAAGGAAAAGATAGACAAGTTGCGCTGGGATGTTATAGGATTATCTGAGGTCCGAAGAGAGGGGGAGGACACGGTAATCCTCGAATTCGGCAACTTGTTCTATCACCGGTAGGGCAACCATCTGTCCCAAGGTGTCGGATTTATCGTCCACAAGTATCTCTTTAACAACATAGTAAAGATTGAGAGTGTATCGACGAGGGTTGCGTACCTTATACTCCGAATGATCAAACGGTATTGAGATAGACTTCATTATGACGACCAGATGACAACTTTTCAGTGATATCTCAGTAATCTAAAAAAAATAAGGGTTTTCACCCTGGTAGCGATCACTGAATGGTAAGAGGCACACTGAAACTAAACGTTAATTTTGAAAGGTATCGTCTAATGACGTCAACGCACCGCCCTCTAATCCAAAGTTCCGAATCCTTTCAGCTCGAGTTACAAAACCATTTTCAGTGCTTAGAGTCTTGCAATGCAGTGGAATGACAAGCTCGTGAAAACAGTCCAAGCGGTCGGAGCTAAGTTTTGCAAGACCCACCGCAGAACAACACAAAAAATCTCCGATCACACTCTTCATCTTATGGCTGTTACAGAAAATGAAGCTGCAGTCTTCAGTAGATTTGACAGCATACAGGCACTGAACAGACAGATCTCCAAATGTATGTGGAAGGACTGACGTAACTTTAATACTGCTCGTATTGAAGAAGCTATCGAGCGTAAACAGGGCTCCAATGTCATTTCCAGAGATCTGTAAGCCAGAAAGAGCCAAATGTCGAAGCTGAAGATCAAATGTACCAGCATCGTTACCGGGACACCTGAAATTTTGAGTGAGATTGAGAGGTTCTATGGGCAGCTGTACACATCAACGTTGGAGCCACACGCAAGTGTGAGTAACGATCCAAGCCAAGTCTTATCCAATAATCCGATGATATCCCGGACGTCAGTCTGAGCGAGATTAGAATGGCTCTTCAGCACCTTAAGTACGGCAAATCCCCAGGCGAGGCTGGTAAATTACAACGAAACTCCTGAAAGCGGGTGAAAAACCGGTACTTGAAGTCGTCAGAAGCTCTCGTGGCACTACTCCGGAGGGGTGAAGCAGATGTGCGGTGTTCTTGTTCTTTAAGAAAGACGACAATGCCCTCTTGAAGAACTACAGAACGATTTCCCTTCTGGGCCGCGTCTACGTGCTGTTTTCGAGAGTTATTACGAACCGTCTCGCACGCAGACTTGACGGCTATAGCACCATAGACTACATACATAGCCTTCGGTAAATTGGGCAGAAGACCGAGGAGTACAATTTGCCACCATGTCTGGCGTATGTGGGCTATGAGAAAGCCTTTGATTCCATCGAAATTGGGGCGGTGCTGCAATCCCTTCAGCGGTGCCAAGTTGACCGTCGGTATATCGAAGTGCTGAAGAGTTTGTGCAGTAGGGCTACGAATAAAGAACTACGAAACCTACCTATCTGCAGAGAGTTGTAAGACAGGGTGATGTTTTATTCCCGAAACTTTCCACCGCTGCATTGAAAGACATTTCTAAGATACTGGACTGGAAAGGGTACGATATTAACATCAACGGCGAGTACATCACTCACATTCGATTTGCTGACGATAAAGTCCTTATAGCAGAATCACTGTAGGACTTAAGCACTAAGTTCAATGACCTTAATAGTGCCTCCCAAAGGATAGGTCTTAAGATTAACATGGAAATACCAAATGTCATGTATAACGTCCATGCCCCACCTATGTCGGTATTTGTTGGGAGCACTAAGCTCGAAGTTGTTGACGAGTATGTTTACCTGGGACAAGTAGTTCGAATAGGTAAGTCCAACTTCGACCCAGATGTCATTTGACGGTTTTAGATGAAGCGGAGGGGCTGGGCAGCATCTGAGACCGACGACAATCGAAAGAAACCATCAGTGAACGCCGGTGCGTGAGGTGTCATAACATATATTTGTAAGCGAGGTGTCCACGTGCCATTACATACGCTTTGAGGTAGCGCGGCGGACACTTCCTTGCACTAAAACCATCTCAAAACATTTACAGTCATATAGAGTAATAAAGTCAGATTGACGATAAAAATTGAAATGCATAAAATCGAGTATCAAGCTGTGATAAATTTTTGACAAAAGAGGGGAAGACACCGGCGGAAATCAAACAACATACTGATAATGTGAAGTTAGCAGTTTTATCATATTTTAGGGCAAAAATTCAGATTATTTTTAAGGGTATAGAAAATTAAGCAGAGCGATGTGAAAACTGTATTAAAGGGAGATTAAATTTAAAACTAATTATAGTGATGTGAGATTTATCCTTCATTTTATAGTTTAGGTCAAAAACTTTTGGACCTTACTATAGTTTAGTCTGTAACTTTAAGCGTGGGGTGAAACCACGGGGCATAGCTAGTAATACAATAAGCAATTGTAATAATCCACAAATTTGCTTTCACTGAGCTACTAGTTCAAAATTAATTTATTACAGACATTAACATACAAAAAATTATCCTTGAGTGTTGGAAACCAGCTTAGGAAATTAAACAAATAAAATAATTTACAATTCTAATAAATTATTGACCCTTTAAAAGCGAAGACGGCGAATTAATTGTAATTAGATATTCCGAGATTGGGGACGGCATGTATCTCAGTTGATCGACAAAAATGATGGTAACTTCTTTACGATAAACATTTAATGAATTAAATTATACTATTTCTTGTGACGCACGTAAAATTTTTCAGTATGTTATTTTTATTTCAGACTAGCTACCGGCTTCGTCTTGATAGGATCTAATAATGTCGCGTTATTTAGATTTTAGATAATCAAAGACCATTTATTTTAAATATTTAGTTTTGTTTTTATAAAAACCTTCAAGATTTTAAATAGGCATAATGTTATTAATGTCTTTATAAAATTTCATACGTGGTAGAGCCATGCTGCAGCTATAGTTGTAACACGAATGTGTCGACTCGACCGCGGAAGGACCACGCTCTCACGGAATACCAGCGTAAAATGGCAGCCTGACACTGTTGTGTTTCGTATTGTGAGTGTAGAGAACCGGAGACCCATTTTACTGGAAAAGAGGCATTCCATCTTAGTCCTCACGGCTGACGGCGCATCTGCATTTTGATTCTTTACTGAGGATAAATGTAGATGTTTATGGGTCACAGCAACCACTTACCATCAGATGTACTGTTACATACATGCAATAAAACAAACAGCTGAATTGTTCGCCCTCCTTCTTTTTTAGTCGGTTGAAAATTATGTACAACCGACTTCAATATAAATTATCAAGATTAACTCAAATACTATTTATCAGACCTTAATCAAATTTATATGGGACCACGTGTGAAGCACCAGCTTTCAAATGAAAAAAGAATAATCCAAAGCACTACACCCAGTAAAAAGTTATGAGGTAACACACATAAAAAAACAGTCGAATTGAGTACCGTCTCCTTTTTGAAGTCGGTAGAAAAAACAATATTCTATGATCTACTGAAATGCATCTCAATTACTCAAATTACAAATATTCAATTTCATCGATTTTCCGTAATTTATTGTTTACTTTTGCTTACGGACTCGAATTTTCCGTTTCCAGTGTGACTAATGCTTGCATAAGGGTTCTTATTATCTGCCTATACGGCAAAAATATTTTGTATCTGTGGATTCTGTTTGATACCTTCAGTTTTGTTGTGTATGCATCGATTTGTTATTACGAGATAGAATGATTTTCCTGGAATTTTGACAAGTCGACTTTTACGTCACTAATGGAGTGGAATAGGTTTTTTTTTGCGCCCAGAAGCAATTGGAAAAAGGCTACCCTTTACGTAGGGAGGCGGAAAATGATTTTGCATACCACGACAGCCGGTATGTCGTGGTTATGCGGGACTCACTGTGATTACCTACGTGGGACCTAAGTGATACCCGCTAAAAACCGCCTGTGGGACTGGCAACTAGCTGTTTAAGCTTTTTATGCCGGATCGGAAGCGACCCTCTTTTGGGAGAAGAGGGCGCAGGCGGCTATGAGCCGTTGAGGAAGAGCCTATTAAGGCAAATTTATTATGAAAATTTATTATGAGTTGGCCTGAGCCGCCAGGAGGCAGTTCAGGTCGTTTGAAAGTTTGTTAGGCGTGTCCGAGAGGGAGTTTTTCGGCCTGCGGACTCGAATAAATTTATTGGAATGCGACTCTGGAATGCGAGGCTTTGAAGAAGTTCTCAGAGAGTTTTTTTAAGGAGTTGTTGTATTGTAGGGAGTTCTAAGTTTTGATGGAGGTCGGCATTACGGACGTACCAAGGTGCGTTCGTAGCTCGACGACAGAAGAAGTTTTGAACTATTTGGAGTTCATTAATAATTTTGGGGTTAGCGTGAGCAAATATAGGGCCCGCGTAAGACATGACTGGTCGTATACAGACCTTATAAAGGGTTCGCTTATTTCGGAGGGACATTTTACTATGTCGGCCCAACATACTGTTGAGCCTACCTAGATGAAAACGTGCTAGACGAGTTACTATTTTGACATGGGGCTCAAAAGTGAGCCTCGTGTCAAGGGTGTCGCCTAAATATTTGGCAGACGTATGCCAGGGGACAGGGGTCCCTAACATACGTATTGGTGGAGTATTATTGATGCGGCGTCGTTTATAATCAAAGTGAACTGCAGAGCTCTTCTCCGGGTTCACATCGATGCGCCATTTTTGGAACCAAGCTCCTAGGTCATCAACTGACTTTTGGATCTTGTTCCTTATGAAAGGTAGTGTGGTACCTTTACAGTAGAGAGCAGTGTCGTCTGCGAAGAGGGAAAGCTGGACACCTTTCGACGGGATGGGAATGTCGTTGGTGTACAGGATGTAGAGGAGGGGAGCAAGTACTGATCCCTGAGGAACACCAGCTTTGATGGGGCGCTGAGAGGATAGCGTGCCTTCGTGTCTAAAACGAAAGGTACGATGTTGTAAGTAAGAGGCCACGAGACGTACTAGACGATCAGGGAGACCTATTCTATATAGTTTGAAGATAAGGCCTTCATGCCAGACTCTATCGAAGACTTTGGCAATGTCGAAAAAGACCGCGATGGTCATTTGACGACGGGGATAAAAACCGCCGAGGATATATTCCACAATGCGGTGAACTTGTTGGGGGCAAGAGTGTTTCGCTCGGAAACAAAATTGATGGGGGATGACAAGAGGGTCACCGTCTGTGGGAAACAGATGGTGCCTCATGCGATTAAGGATAACTCTTTCGAGGAGTTTGCCCATGGCCTTGTGGAGGCTAATGGGACGATGACTGGAGGGGTTAAGAGGCTTGCCTGGCTTGGGAATACCAATGACAATTGCCTCTTTGCACGTAGTGGGAAAGTAACTAAGATTGAAGCAGGCGTTGAAGATAATAGATAAAAGTGTTAACACCTGCTCTGGAAAGTGTTTAAGGGCTTGGTTGGAGATGCAATCCGCGCCCGGAGCCTTTTTGGGCTTAAATCCTTTGATGAGGGATGAAATCTCATCATTGGACACAGTGAGACGGTCAGAGGCTCTAGGGGGTGAGTTCCGGCGGCGGACCTCATCCTCCATTGCCTGAATCTGTGAGGGGTCGACGGGTTGAGAGCTAGGAAAGCATTGTGCGGGAATGCTGTCTGCAAAGCACTCAGCCTTTTCCTCGTCCTCGAAGGCAACCGTACCGTCGGGGCGGGAGAGAGGGGGAGTGTGAGTGATAGCGTCTATACGGAGGGCTCTAGCCATCCGATTGTACGCTGTATGAGAGGGAGATATATTCTCCATGAGCTCACTCCTTTCGAGGTCTCAAAGTTCGGAGAGGCGGAAACGGAGTTCTCGTTGAAGACAATTGGCCGTACGCCTATATTAGGGGGTGGGATATTTTGCTGCTCTCCGGAAAGCAGCTTTCTTGGCTTTTAATAGGTTGCTAATATGTAGAGGAAGCCCACTATTATTAGCAACTGGGACGACCCTTTCATTCTCCTTAAGGGAGGATTTAATAAGGGTTGGGAGTGAATCGACCGCGGTGTCGATTTTTTCGGGACTGTCTAAGTCCGACGATAGGGAGATGGGGGAGTACTGTGAGTCCAGAGCTAGGGACTCCTTGAAACCCTTCCAATTAGTGAAGGTTTTCGTGGGTGTTAGGGGGGGGGGTGGCTGATGGCCAAGAATAAGGAAGACCGGTCGGTGGTTGGATCCTAGATCGTCTAGTGTCTCGATTTCCCTGAGGTTGCGAGAAACTCCTTTGAGTAATGCAAAATCTAGTACATCGGCGGCATGGTCGGTGTTATCGGGATAGTGCGTAACACCGAGGGGACTGTGGACAGTAAGGTCAAGAGACTGCGTTATTGCAAGCAGTTTCTTGCCACTATGGGAGGTAGAACGGCATGTCTATTCAGTATGCTTGGAGTTAAAATCTCCAAACATAATGACTGAATTGCCTAGAGATAAGATAGCCTCAAAATCTTTTTTGAGGGGGAGAGTTCCACTGGGGATGTAACAGGAGGCTATGACTAAGGACTGATGACCCGTCATAGCTAACCTGCATACCGTGGCTTCGATATTGGTAAGCTGCGGAGTATTAATGTGAGAGCAATGTAGTGACTTCTTGTAATAAATGGCCGTACCGCCGCCTCGGCGGTCGGGCCTGTCATTACGAAGAAGAGATTTTTTTTTAATTGTAAGGCCTTTAATGTCCTTAGATTTGAGATTGGTTTCCTGTAAGAGGAGGAAATCGGCTTCGCGATCTCGAAGGAAGAGCTTAAGATCTGGGAGGTTAATTCGCAAACCGCGAACGTCAAATGAAACAAGCCATAACCCTTTAGGCTTGATACGACCGTGACATTTTGACAGAGCAGATTGCTCTGTCATTGTATAGTTAAGTTAACTAAGTTAACTTAACCTACAGTGAGCACAAAAGATTATTATGCTCTATAAGAGCGAGGAGACGGTCCTGAGGGGACCGGGCAGCGCGCAATTTGCGCGCTAAGACAGCGACTTCCCCGATGTCGATGTTCCTTATAGCGGTGTAAACCGTGTTAAGGTCATCGACCATTGAGGGCTGTGGTTGTTGTGGGGTCGAGGTTTTCCGCGGTGGATCGGCCTTTTTGGGACCCCAGGGAAATACTGGAGGCTGCAAAGGCTGTGCGAAACCCGGAGGGGGCCTAAGAGGGGCCTGAAGGGGCCTGGGGGGCCACTGGGGGGGCCTAGGGGAACCCTGAGGGGGCCTAGGGGGACCCTGAGGGGCCTAGGGGGACCCTGAGGGGCCTAGGGGGACCCTGAGGGGGCCGAGAGAAGCCCTGGAGTGGCTGAGAGAAGCCCTGACGAGGCTTTCTTGGGTAGAGAGCCGGGAATTAACGGTCATTGACCGGCGGTGGAGCTTGTCTACTAGGACGACGACGAGGAGCACATGAGCAATCTCTGTAACTTGCCGGGTGGCCTGTTTGTTGACACAGGACGCACGCAGGTGGGGATTTGGCATCTTTGGGCCGGGGACACTCTTTCGTGTTATGCGGGTCGAGGCACTTAACGCACCTGGGTGGGGCGGAGCAATTGGCCGCCGCATGACCAAACAGCTGGCAGCGGTGGCACTGCGCCGGGAAACCGCGCCTATGCGGTGGCTCAACTTTCACTCCCGACAGGCTACAAACCGTACGTACCTGCCGGAAGATAGTTTTCGCCTCCGGCACGTTTTAGAGAATAACTAATGCAAACGGGTATCTCAAGCCCGTTCTGGACTATTTTAATTGCTACACCCATGTTGGTAGCTTGGTCATATTTGATACCTGCGTCATAGCAGATCTTAGAGAGGCGAGTGAATTCTTTCTTGTCTCTTAAAAAGACAGGGGGCTGGACTTGCTTCTTAGCAAGTACAGGAGCGCAGCGAGAGGCTGGTTTTGAAGGCGCTGGGATGTCAAGCGACATAAGGTGGGCCGGGGCAGCGGCAGGGGCTGCGGAGGAAGAGCCGAGAGTTAGCGAAAAACACTAACCGGGCTTCGGCGCTATAGAGCACGAGCAGAATATCGAAGCGCGTAAGCGGAAAGGGCACTAATGTACGGGGATGTTAGCGCGCGCGGACTACGTGTACACGTCACTCTAGAGCGACGGCGCAGGCGGAATGAATGTTGTGGAATAGGTTGAGAGCCAGGCCATTAATGGCACCGAGTTACAATAAAATTTTACTTTTCATTTACTTTCATTATTTTGTGTTTTTTATGTTTTTATCACGATACAGGCGTAATATATTAAATACATTACAAAAATGCTCATGCATGTCGACAGAGGGCTACGCAGATACTACGGACTCCATTTGGCGCGATCCTGACACACCTATTAAATGTATTTATTTAGTTACTAACTTATGTAGACTACTGATGCCGTTTCACTGTAAGAATAATACATACATTCAATACAATAAATCCAAAGTCGACAATCAACATTTCTAAACCGTACGCTCCAGGCGATAACCATACCTCAGCGGAACGAACAATGTCGTTCTGACAGCGCACCATAATTTGTAGAAAGTCAAGAAGAGTTCTCTTCATCATCATCATTACAGCCCTTCACAAGTCCACTGCTGAACATAGGCCTCCCCCAAAGAATGCCACAAAGCACGGTCCTGAGCCACCTGCATCCATCGACTTCCTGAAAATCTTACCAGGTCGTCACTCCATCTAGTGGGGGGACGCCCTACACTTCGCCTGCCGGTACGAGGCTGCCACTCGAGAACCTTTCTTCCCCATCGGTTGTCGGTTCTTCGAGCTATATGGCCGGCCCATTGCCACTTCAGCTTACTAATTCCTGGCAACATACAACGCACGCACCCTGAGGACTGACGAGAAGATTGTGGAGCTGGAAGAAGAGATAGACAAGTTACGCTGGCATATTATAGGATTATCCGAAGTCCGAAGAGAGGGGGAAGACACGGTAATCCTCGAATCCGGCAACTTGCTCTATCACCGGGAGGGCGACCATCTGTCCCAAGGAGGTGTCGGATTTATCGTCCACAAGTCTCTCGTTAACAACGTTGTAAAGATTGAGAGTGTGTCGACGAGGGTTGCGTACCTTATACTCAGAATCACCAAACGGTATTCGCTGAAGGTCATACAGGTTTACGCACCAACCTCGGCACACCCCGATCAGGAGGTGGAGGAAATGTATGAGGATATCTCTAGAGCCATGCATTCCTCCAAAACCCAATATACGGTGTTAATGGGAGACTTCAATGCAAAACTAGGCACAAGAGATAACGGTGAGCTGAAAGTAGGGAAATTTGGAATAGGGCAACGGAACCCAAGGGGCCAGCAACTGGCCGACTTCATGGAGAAAGAGGGACTCTTTATGATGAACTCTTTCTTCCGGAAGCGGCCCCACAGGAAGTGGACCTGGTCGAGCCCCGACGGTTCGACAAAAAATGAGATTGACTTCATTATGACGACCAGACGACAACTGTTCAGTGATGTCTCAGTGATCGCGAGGGTGAAAACCGGCAGCGATCACCGAATGGTTAGAGGCACACTTAACCTAAACGTTAAGTTGGAGAGGTCTCGTCTAATGAAGTCAACGCTCCGTCCCCCTCGTGCTCTAATCCAAAGTCCCGAAACCTTTCAGCTCGAGTTGCAAAACCGTTTTCAGTGCCTAGAAGACTGCAATGAAGTGGACGATTTGAATGACAAGCTCGTGGAAACTGTCC
Organism: Parnassius mnemosyne; assembly: GCA_963668995.1. Taxonomy (NCBI): domain Eukaryota; kingdom Metazoa; phylum Arthropoda; class Insecta; order Lepidoptera; family Papilionidae; genus Parnassius; species Parnassius mnemosyne. The sequence goes on from CAVLGL010000002.1 coordinate 41,652,560, forward strand.
ATGCGGTCGGAGCTAAGTTCTGCAAGACCCGCCGCAGAAGAACACAAAAACTCTCCGATCACACTCTTAATCTCATGGCTGTTAGACGGGAGATGAAGCTACATTCTTCAACAGATTTGACAGCATACAGGCAACTGAACAGACAGATCTCCAAATGCATGCGGCGGGACTTACGCAACTTCAATACAGCTCGTATTGAAGAAGCGATCGAGCGGAACCAAGGCTCCAAAGTCTTTGCCAGAGATCTGCCTGCCAGAAAGAGCCAACTGTCAAAGCTGAAGACCGAATGTGGCAGCATCGTTTCCGGGGCACCTGAGATTTTGAGTGAGATTGAGAGGTTCTATGGGCAGCTGTACACGTCATCGTTGGAGCCACACGCAAGTGTGAGTAACGATCCAAGAGCGAGTCTTATCCGACATTATTCCGATGATATCCCGGACGTCAGTCTGAGCGAGATTAGAATGGCTCTCCAGCACCTTAAAAACGGCAAGGCCCCAGGCCAGGATGGAATTACAGCGGAGCTTCTGAAAGCGGGTGGAATACCGGTACTTGAAGTCCTTCAGAAGCTCTTTAATTCCGTCCTCCATGGTGGCATTACACCGGAGGCGTGGAGCAGAAGTGCGGTGGTCTTGTTCTTCAAGAAAGGTGACAACGCTCTCTTGAAGAACTACAGACCGATTTCCCTTCTGAGCCGCGTCTACGTGCTGTTTTCGAGAGTCATTACGAATCGTCTCGCGCACAGACTTGACGACTTCCAGCCTCCCGAACAAGCCGGATTCCGAAAAGGCTTTAGCACCATAGACCACATACATACCCTTCGGCAAATTGTACAGAAGTCCGAGGAGTACAATTTGCCACTATGTCTGGCGTATGTGGACTATGAGAAAGCCTTTGATTTCGTCGAAATTTGGGCGGTGCTGCAGTCCCTTCAGCGATGCCAAGTTGACTGTCGGTATATCGAAGTGTTGAAGTGCTTGTACAGTAGGGCTACGATGGCTATCCGAGTACAGAACCAGAGTACGAAACCTATCCAATTGCAGAGAGGTGTAAGACAGGGTGACGTCATATCCCCGAAACTTCACCGCTGCATTGGAAGATGTTTTCAAGCTTCTGGACTGGAAAGGATACGGTATCAACATCAATGGCGAGTACATCACTCACTTTCGATTTGCCGACGATATAGTCCTTATGGCAGAATCGCTGGAGGACCTAAGCACTATGCTCAATGACCTCAATAGTGTTTCCCAACGGATAGGTCTTAAGATGAACATGGACAAAACAAAGATCATGTTTAATGTCCATGTCACACCTATGCCGGTAGTTGTTGGGAACACTAAGCTCGAAGTTGTTGACGAGTATGTTTACCTGGGACAAATAGTCCGACTAGGTAAGTCCAACTTCAACCGAGAGGTCAATCGACGGATTCAACTCGGTTGGGCAGCGTTCGGGAAATTACGGCACATCTTCTCGTCAGGTATACCTCAAAACTTGAAAACGAGACTGTACACCCAGTGCGTGTTGCCAGTGATGACATACGGAACTGAGACGTGGTCCTTCACTGCTGGCCGGATGAGGAAGCTCAAGGTCGCTCAGCGAGCTATGGAGAGGGCTATGCTCGGAGTTTCTCTGCGTGATAAACTCAGAAATGAGGATATCCGCAGTAGAACTAGAGTGACCGACATAGCCCAACGGATTAGTAAGCTGAAGAGTCCTCTTGCTTTAACATATTTCACACTTTAAATAACAACTTTTATTAATTAAAAACAACATTTTTACATTTCATATTTTAATTCTCTTGACGCAGTGCTCCGTCTTTCTTTCCTTGTTGGTTTCTACAACCATAAGCTTAGCTGCTCTGCTACCGAGTTTTGAAAATAATTTCCATGTTTGCCGTGTGGTGGCTGCGTAAGAGATTTCACAACCCTATATACATATATCATGAGGTTCATAATGGGTTTCCCATATTTAACGCAAAAGTTTGTTGGATGTTCGATAGATATTTTTGTAGGATATGATCGAGAAGCGAGCACACAGTCCACCTGGTGGTATTTGGTTGCTGTTGCCCATAAACATCTACATCTATCCTCGTTTGCAAATCAAAATGCAAGTACGTTGTCAGCCGTGAAGACTAAGATAGAATGCCTCTTTTCCAGTAAAAAGGGTCTCCGGTTCTCTACACTCCCCATACGAAACACGTCAGCATTAAGTTGCTATTTTACGCTGGTATGCTGTGAGAGCGTGGCGCTTTCCCGGTCGAGCCGACCAATTCGTGCTACAACTATACAATCAAAATAGCTGCAGCATGCCTCTAATATGATGTGTAAAATATATATATATAGCGGCATAACCATCTCGCCTACGCCGGACGGAAAATACCCAGACCTACGATTGGCAGCAGCTTCTAAGATACATGACGTCTGATATTGCTGTCGTCAATCCACCTGCCAAGCCTCACGATTAAGGCAAATCCGCATTTTACAGACTAGTGAAGAAGATGACAAACTTCAATAATGTAAAATGAAAAATTTTGTATAGCCGACTTTAATATAAGTTATTAAGAATAACTCAAAAACTTTTGGCCTGACCTTGATGAAATTCATATGATACTACACGAGAAGTACCAGCTTTCAAATAAAAAAAGAATATTCGAAATCGGTTCACCCAGTAAAAAGTCACACATAAAAAAAATACAGTCGAATTGAGTACCGTCTCCTTTTTGGAAGTCGGCAGAAAAATGTAATATGTATCGAATAGGTTTTCTTAAAAGAGAATTATTGAAAAAGATCTCTATTCGCTTCCATTTCTCACTATATTTTTCTTTATCGCAAAGCACGTGTAATATAAATATATAATATAAGTAAATATAAATATAATTAATATCACCAGGACTGGAAATCTTCTTATTTTATACTGGGTGGTATGATTCCTTTTCTATCTAGAAGTCCGTCTGGGTAGGCATACTCTTATATTTTTCTGCAGTCAAACTCTAGCTTTCTTCTGCTGTATTCCGAGCTGAAGAGTTTTTTTTTATAGGATAAGGGTGATAAACGAGCACACAGTCCACCTGATGGTAAGTGGTTGCTGCGGCCCATAGACATCTACATCTATCCTCGTTTGCGAATCAAAATGCAGATGCGTTGTCACCCGTGAGGACTAAGATGGAATGCCTCATTTCCAGAAAAAAGGGCCTCCGGCCACCTGCACTCACCAAGCGAAACGCAGAGGTAAACCTCTACTTCACGCTGGTATTCTGTGAGGTCGTGGTACCACCCCGGTTCGAGCCGGCCCATCCGTGCGACAGCAAAAGCTACCGCCTGGCTCTACCACTGTTTGAATGAGTATACAGAGCCAGTATAATTACAAGCTTAGAGGCATTCTACCTTAACCTTCAGAGGTAACAACGAACATACCAATTTTTAATACCTACGTAGCTTTTGGCACGCACAAACTTTATTCATGCTTTGTAACTTGGTAACAGTGATTATGAATGTAAAGGCAACTTATCGGCTCGATCATAGAAGTACCAGGTTCTCATAGACTACATGTGTAAATGGCAGCCTAATGCTGTTGTATTTCGTATGTTGAGTGATGAGAATCGGAACCCCTTTTTACTGGTAACAAGGCATTCCATCTTAGTCCTCAGGTGAAGTTGATAAAAGCGTGGTAAAATGACAAACGTAATGAGGAAATAATTACCTTTATCATCAGTAAAGGCATATTTAAATTCGCAGTGTTTAAATGACTTTTTTTTCAACAATGTATAAAGATATTAAAATTAGCTTCCACAAAACTTTACATAACTAAACCAATAATCAGTAGATATTAAAGATCGCTATTTTAAGCCCCTCGTAGAATGTAAGGATTCTCGGTCATCTTATAACATCGATTGGCCCATTTGCTTTGTTTTTATTTTGAGTGTAAAATTATAATATTCTTTTACATAGCATCACGAAATAAAATAAATCTTTATTTTTCTAAAAACCGTTTGTCCATTTTAAATTAGCTATTGTTTCATAATGTGGAGAGAGTTAAAATCTGAATATGGCGGAGTTATCTGCGACAACAGGGCATCATACATTTAAATCCTTTTAATATTAAACTGTATAAAATATTATTCAATTTGCGGAATATGACAAGTTATTGAAGTAAAAACTTCTTTCGAGTCGTTTTGATTTGAAACTCGATGAATAAGTTGAACTTTATCGATTCTGTCTAAGATGTTTTTAAAAGTATAGATACGTCATACCGTCATACTCGCTCTAAAATGGCAATACGAAAGTCAGGTAATTGCCCGACTCGCATTCACTCGGGCACGTTCTCGCGTCGCGGCTATACCTTTGCTACAGCGCGTAAATCTTCTAGTTATTCGTGGCAAAAATGCCTTCCTGTGTTTTTAGGTGGTGCACAAATTAGACGGCAACTATTAGAGACAAGAAAAACGTGTTATTAATATTTTGAATATACGAGGGTGGATTGAAAAGTACTCGGCCTAACACAGATCCATTTAATTCTAAAAATCAAATCTACCCACATTATTTAGTTCAGTTCAGACTAGTTCATTGTGTGAAGTTCGAAACGTGTGCGATAATTAGTTGTGATTTTATAAATTTATTAAAAAAGTAATCGGACATAATTTCCGCGAATGGAGCAAATCGAGCAGCGTGCCGTCATTAAGTACCTCCATAAGAAGGGGCTATCATCAAAAGCCATCCATGATGACATGGTCAGTACATTAGGCGATTGTGCTCTGTCATATTCATCCGTCAAAAAATGGATAGCAGAATTTAAGCGTGGTAGAGAGAGCGTGAAAGATGAACCCCGCTCTGAAAGGCCTTCGACGTCAACTACTGACGAAAATATTAAAAAAGTACTTGACTTAATAATGGGAGACCGCAGATTAAAAATTAGAGAGATAGCCGAGATTATAGGCATCTCTTATGAACGAACTCAAAACATCATTGTCAACGAGATGGGTTTCCACAAGGTGTCTGCGAGGTGGGTTCCGCGACTGCTTTCAGTTGAACAAAAAAGGACGCGATTGGCTATTTCACGCGACTGTTTGGAGTTATTTGAAGCCGATGCAGATGATTTTTTGGATCGTTTTGTTACTATGGACGAAACATGGGTTCATTACTGTACACCGGAAACAAAACAACAATCAAAACAGTGGAGAAGACCTGGTTCACCACCCCCTAAAAAGGCTAAGTCGATTTTGTCGGCAAATAAGGTGATGACTTCAGTATTCTGGGACTCGAAAGGTGTGATTATGATTGATTATCTTGAAAGGGGTCAGAATATAAACTCTGATTACTACTGCACCTTACTACGTCGTTTACGAGAGGAAATAAAAGAAAAACGTCGAGGAATGCTCAGAAGAAAAGTCCTGTTTAATCAAGATAACGCCCGTGTTCACACGTCAGTACAGTCAATGGCTGAAATTCACAACTGTGGCTTTGAACTGTTACCGCATCCGCCGTATTCACCTGATCTGGCACCATCAGACTTCTTTCTGTTCCCTTACCTAAAAAAGCACTTGGGAGGTCAAAGATTTTCGACAAACGACGAGGTCAAAGCAGCTGTAGACGCATATTTTGACTCTAAGGAAGAATCATTTTTTTCAACGGTCTAAATGCTTGGAAGGGGAGGTGGCAAAAGTGTATTGAACTTGATGGTGATTATGTAGAAAAATAAAAATATAACTGATTTAGTATTTGTTTATTTTCTTGGTTAGGCCGAGTACTTTTCAATCCGCCCTCGTAGATGTTTTGTTTTTGTTTTGGTTCTATTATTTCAACACTAACCGCTAGTATAAACTTTGACGCTAGCTAGTGTGTTCATTTTCCATATCGGTATGTCACGTGCTCGCGCCAATGAGCGCTCAGCAGCAATCAATACGCAACTAATGATGTATATTCGTCTTTTTCTAACGATAGGTATGCCCTTTTATTTGTTTCTTTTTGTTAGTGCAACGTGTCATAATAAATAACTGTACGTAGATATAGTACTACCTACGCCACTTTAAAATACAATAATGTTAGTGTGTAACCTGTCTATGTTTTTTAATCCGTCTTTGGATTCTATATGATTTTTATTTTGTTTAACTTTTACTAAAATAACATTCTTCAGAGGAAATTAGCATCTTTTGGAATCGTGCTTTTTGGTTTTTGGTTACAGTATATAAAAGTACGAGTAAGACTTCTTGAAGCATTACTTAAATCGATACTAAGCTCAACATTACTGTCAGAAAGTAAATCAATATTTTCCAGATGCTCAATATATTCTTGTAAATTTGAAGAAACCGGTTCAACTAACTCAAGTAAAATAGATGGGCCAGGTATTGTTATGTAGAATGTAAGAGAAGTTGTTGAATTAAAATGTTGAGAAGAAGATGCTTCTGGTTCAATAATTTGTATGTCTAATTCAACTGTCGTTGAGGATTCTTTAGATGAATTTTCTGCTACATTTAATGACTTTCCTTTTCAAGTAGATTTCTCGGTTGCTTCATGTTTAGAATAGTAGTATTTTTTATTTAAGCCAGTAAAAGGATTATAACAGTGTCTATAATAACCACTTTGAAATAGTTTACTGGGCAACGTCTTTAATTTTTAGGTTATGATCTTATCTATGTTCTAAAACTACTCGACAATTTGAATTTTCAATATATTCCTAGAATCAAATAAACAAAATAAATTATAAAGAAAAATTATTATACCTACTTTAAAAAAATAACTTAAAATTAATATTAAACATTTAATCAATAAATTTGTAATACATAATTTAGTTAATAAAACACAATGACATTAAAATTGGGTCTAGGGGATGATTGGCCCCTTGGATTGGTCTGTTTTCTTGTAAAGAGTTTTAAAATAGTTGTCTGGTTAATATATACAAAAATGGAGCTTTAGAATGTAAGTGACATTGAGTAATTTTTTGAGAGCTTTAAGCATCTGAAAAGCGATGCTGCCGACGGAAAATATCTGGGAGTATTTATGACCGATTTTAACGATATAACTTATCTAACATATACAGCAGCTAGGAAAATTAATACAGTCAAATGGAAAATTTACCAATGGAAGTTAACTTTGCCATCACATATAGTGTACTGGTACAAAATAACGATTATCACGGAAAACGTAACGTTTTTCGAGTTGCCATTTTTGAATCAAAATACAATATAATAAAAATATTAACAGCATTGTTTTCGATGTGCCAACATGAGAGTTAATTTTGGCATTTTATTTTAAAGTGAAATTGTGCCGGCGAAGTAACCTCTTTGTTTAGTGGTCTAGAACTTTTGATTTGATTTAAAATAATGAATGTTAGTAGCTATATCTTTGTAGTAACCTAATAAATAACTTTTGTAGTAACTAATGGTTAGGAAATGCAATATATCGTTTTTAGTATGTTGATCTTAACATATATCTACAAAACAAACTTGGCAAAGCTACCATACTAGTGATGTCACAATATGACGGATACTTTGCCGTGTTTTGCTATAATGAAGCGTTATCACCTTCAACCGATATTTTTTAAACGATAACAATGATTTAAAAAAAGTGATGTACTATACGTGGTAGAGCCATGCTGCAGCTATATTAGTAGTATAGTTGTAGCACGAATGGGTCGGCTCGACCGGGGAAGTACCACGCTCTCACAGAATACCGGCGTAAAATAGCAGCTTGAGACTGCTGTGTTTCGTATGGTGAGTGTAGAGAACCAGAGACCCATTCTACAGGCAAAGAGGCGTTCCACCTTAGTCCTAACGGGTGACGACGCATCTGCATTTTGATTCTTTATTTAGGATAAAGTTAGCCCATTAGACCAATTTCACTAAATAACTTGTCAATTGATTCATCTTCATCAAAAGTAATGGAAAAGAAAAGAGAAATCTATATAATTTTAATTGCATTGGCGGGCGTTAATAAAATTATTTCTATTCAGTATTTTTTATAATTTCAAACTAGTGTATGTTGATATTAATTTGCACCCAAAAACAGTGTCATTTTTAATGATCATAAATGATTTAATATTGTAGAAAAACAATATTAAATACAATATTTAGATTGATTACAATTATTTTTTTATCTGATCATAATAAAATGATGACGATGACTGGATAGTCATCATCAATCAAGGATTTTGACAACCCTGACACACATTTTCAAGTTTGTATGAAAAATTGAAAAACGTGAGGGCAACTTTGCCAAAAGCTTAAACTTTACTATTTGCAACACAATTAAAGTAGCAGATCATATCTGAATTTTGGGTATACTATGAGGTCAACTTACTTTCAACCTTGAAGTCAAATCCTATTATTTTCATTATAAACCCAGATGGCAAAGTTGCCACAAAGTGAAGTTAACTTTGTGGTTTTTTATTTATGAGTATTTTGTCTATTTAATTAGTTAGTATTTGTATAAATCACAAATAAATACCAAATCTATGAAGAATATACTGTCAGTTTTAATATTAACGCCCAGTTAAGAGTACCTTTTATGTTGGAAAATTGGTCTTTAATTTTTAAGTCCTTCCAAAAAATGTCAAATTTGCTGGGTTTGACGGTACCTTGATTACCTGATAATACTCAATTCTTATACAAATACCACTCAATGGACACATTTGGTTCGTCAGAAAATAAGTGACGTCTGATGGCCCTGAGATCTTGTAATGTATACATGTATATTTTTTCAAAAACGGCTTGATGAAATTTTTTTTAAGATCTTTTACTTTTTAAGTTTATATTTCTGAGGTTACATCAATCAGAAAATTTTATTTTTTCCAACGCTAAGGAAAGCTTGTTCGCCCAAATACTATATGTACTATATATAAATACTATGTAAACATATTATGTATATAAACTAATTTTGTCCCGCTGGGTTTCTTGCTGGTTCTTCCCAGGACGGAGGTATTTTTGCGAACCAGTGCTAAAAGTAAAAAATGACTTTCAATAAGTATTATGAATTGTAATCTATGTTGAATAAAAATCATTCTATTATATTCTATTAAGATTAAGACAGCTTTGTTTACGACTCAGTAACTCTTTAAATTGAAAAGTTCACGTAGATTATACTTTTGTCAACAAATATTGTTAGCTACATTCAATAACACATCTCATTTTCCACAGAGGAATTACATACATATGTTATTTTCTCTTAAAACATAAAACTTCTTTATTACTTTTTGTATAAATATGAACATAACATGCGAGTACATTTGATGTGTAATGTAATATTAACATTTTTAATAAGAATACATTTAAGTAAGAATAAAATGTTCATTACAAAATTAATGACAGCTCCTTCTTTTCATTTATTATTTGAAATCAAAACAAAGTATTATGGTTATGACAATGAAACTTTAGAAAGTTAATAGTTACAATGATATTAAATTTTAGGAGTATAATAATTACGTGGTAGAGCCATGCAGCAGCTGTATTAGTAGTATAGTTGTGGCACGAATGGGTCGGCTTGACCGGGGTAGGACCATGCCCTCATAGAATACAAGCGTAAAATAGCAGCTTAACACTGCTGTATTTCGTATAGTGAGTGTAGAGAACCGAAAATCCTTTTTACTGGAAAAGAGGCATTCCATCTTAGTCCTCACGAGTGACAAAGCATCTGCATTTTGATTCGCAAACGAGGATAGATGTAGATGTCTATGGGCCGCGGCAACCACTTACCATCAGGTGGACTGTGTGCTCGTTTGTCACCCTATCCTATAAAAAAAAATTACTTCTTATGATCCTTATAATTTCTGTTTTTGATTTTAATTGAGTTATCTTTATCTTTAAGCCGTGTTATTGCAGCGTAAGAAAATCCATCATCTTATTTCGTTTCGAGGGTGGTGTAATGGGTAACCATTCGAAATACCAGAAAATGTATATGGCTTCCGACAGATGACAGTATAAGCATGTCGCTTACGTTAAATCTAAAATACACAGGCCATTGACGGGTAGCAGCGTCAAGATGCGAGACGTCTGGTACCGTGATAGTCAATCTGCCTAGCAAGCGTGGCCTTTACGCGAGTCCTTAGTTCTTTGAACCTGTAAAAGCCAACTGGCTAATAGCCCCGACATCACAGAAACTAGTGTCTAGCAGTGGACTTTTATTGACTGAAGAAGACGATGAATTAGAATTAGTTACCGAAAACTACTGCGTTGTTATTAGAATCATTAGTAAACTACCACTGCACTGCATCATATATTTAAATTTGCTACAACATTAAGTAGTATCGTCTCAAAATTTGATCACAAACATGATTTATGTCAAAAGTACATAGATACTTAAAAACTATTATATTTATTCCTTATTAGCTATTGAGACTATCAAAGAACCAATTTTTGAAAGAAGACAGAAAATGTTTACTTGATCAAAAGAAACTGTGACTTAGTTTAAAGGTTTTCTCACACCATAAAGCAATCTTATAACATGAGTGTCTACTATCCTATTCTTATCATATCACTGAGTAGTCCATTATCTAATTATATGATAGCTGCGCTAAAATTGATATTGTAAAATTATATGGGAAGGCACTGATATCCTAACATACAGGATTAATCCTAGTTTTGGTATCAGTGCAACAATTTCTATGCAATCTTTTTTAAGTTTTAATAAAATAATTAGTATTGTATATTATTGCATCATTTTGTTTTCTAGATTTATTTATATGACATAAGTAAAGAACTTAACACAGTTTTCAAAACTTGCCGTGGTTATATTTTTGTTTTCCAATAGCACTTGCGTTAATGTACCGTGTAATGTGCGCCTCAGTTCATCTTGCGTCGTAAGTTTTATTGTCGTGATTGTTCGTAGCTTATGCATATTGATTTTTTGGATATTTTTTATAAACTGAAGTGACAAATAAACTAACAGTCTACTTGACCTGATGGTAATTGACTACAGCAGTCATGGAACCACTAAACTACTGAACTTTTTTCAATGAAATTTTGCACACTGTGTGCAGTTTGGTCCAGCTTGATAGATAGAATAGTTTTTATCCCGATAAGTGTCCCTCAATTTTTTAATTGATAATTTCTGGAGTTTTTTTTTATAATTTTATTTTATATCGTTTTTCAACACCTACTTTTTGATTCGTGATGCTGACATAATACAATACAGAAGGGTTTGAATTATGACAGCATCACAGAATTATTATAGATAAAGGAGACAATATCTTTTTGTATGGAGAATGGGCCCACCACGAATTTCAGAGAATTTTAATGAAATGTATATCGATTTATTCCTTATAATCTATAGATTACAAAATTAATATTAGTTTTATCGCATCTAATGGGAATTCTGAGAAATTAATAATTGAAATATGAATATCACAATAACCTTAAAACAAACTAAAAGAGATTTTCTAGTACGTTTCACAGATATTATGAGTTAAAATAGAGTATATATAAAATAGAATAGCTTATTAATTAATAGCATTAAACAAAGTTGTAGGTGCATTCAGCAATTATAGGTGCTTTAAGATTGATGGAAAATCCTTTTAACATTTCCTTCACGTAGTGCACAGACAAACAAACGTAGTGTGGGTATTATTTCTTACAGGTATTAATTGATTAGTGAATATACATCACAAACACCATTAAATTAATTAAATAAATATGATTAAAGACAAGATGAATAACGGATAATATGACCATTTATAATATTAACTTTACATGCTATGTAGTAAGAAAAATGTTTTAAACTGGTTTTACAAGGCTAAAACACAAAGTAAAATGCCACTCCATTTATTGTTGTAATTATTTCCAAAGCAGTCTATTAATAGTGGAACAGATAGGTGCGGTGCCAAGACTTTAATATGTTTTGGTTGAACCAGTAAAGGTGCAGCGTGTAAACTTTGTTTTAAAATATATTAACTGATTAGTTATCATACCCCAAATACCATTAAAACCAAAATGACTAGGTAATATCATGCTTATCTATGTTATTACACACAAATGTGAACTAAGATGTTTTGAACTAGTTGTGTAAGGATAACAAAAACACATGTTTAATTTAATTGTAATATTTCATTTTAAATTAATTGTATTTTATGATGTTATTATTGTCAGTCATTATCATTTGAAAATAACTTGATAATAACATAGCAAGGATATTTTTAATGTTACCAGATATGATATAAAACTATTGTAGTTGTGTTCAATATCCCTACACTTTTTTGTCTCTGCCTACGAGCAGCTCTGCAAGATTTCAGCCTACAAGATATTAATTTAAGCTTTTCACATGAAAAAGTTAATGAATATTGTATATATTATTTTTCTATATTTATTGCTATCTAAATAGCATGCGAGGTCTATGTTTATGTTTGTATTGGTTTACGTTTCGAACACTATAAAGCAAAACAAAAACACGTACACATATGATATTATTGTTAGAAATCAGGACATTTTGCAGTACTAAAAGATATGAGATAAGATTATGTATATACTATACTGCAATGTCAATAAACTACGTTTCCATATTTCTGTCAGCATTTTGTTGTCTCTACCAGTATGCTAAATAAATAAGAAATTGTTACGAAACATACACCATTAATCAGCTACAGATGACCAAATACACAAGTAGTAATTATGGATTTACATCAACAATATTTAACTATCTAAAAGTTGGCTGACTTCTTATTTTCACTGGTTTCATGAAGGGGGAAAGGATATTATTTTTATATTAGCTATGTGATAGGAGATTACATAATAATATTCCTTTTTGCAGAGTTAACAACTAACTTGGCTTAACTAAGTTACAATACTTATGCAAACTGTATACTTGCTTCTAGTACAAATAATTACTACTTATTTACACATAAATATATGTAATATCTATACTGTCTATTTACTGTGGCTGGCATAAATTCATGATTCATGTTTAATGCCATTTGGTATTTTCAAGTTTATGGAGCAACTTGCTGAATACATAAGGTATTTATACCTAAATACAGTTAAATAAATCGCTCTTTAAAGCCAATTAAGCTACATCAAATAGAGAAGCTTCCTTAAATGACCCATAAATTCTATTTTTTTTACCAAACAAAAACTTCTTTCATGTAGTTCTTTTATCTATTATTTAATTTAAATTTTACTAATAACATAAAACTTTAATAATTTGTTACTTTTAACAAGGTTCTAAGATCTGTGTTTGTCATTTTTTTAGGTAATTTATCATAAAGTATAGATCTTATTTATATTTTCCAAAATTCTAGGTGTAAAAGTAAACTTTTGTATTACATACATACTAACTAAACTCATTAGTTGTTATTTCTTTTTTTTGGCTTACCTGAATTATAGTCTCCATATTATGTTAAGTTATGTTGCTCCATATTATATTGCCGTGTAGTGGCGGTTAAGAATATCCACTACCCCATATATTCCCGTGGGTGTCGTAAAAGGCGACAAAGGGAGGCAGGCAAAAGATGGGCAGCAGCATCTTCCTGATAACAGCAAAAATACAATAAAAAAACCGCGGTTGCCAACCCGCTCGCCAAGCGTGGCAACTATGGCAAATACTCCCCAAATGGATACAGTTACTAAAAGACGGCCCCCAGTCCCCGGTGGCCCCGCTATTCCTGGCTACGGTGGCGACTATGGTAACGGCGGGGCAGGGGGTGCTAAGAATCTCCGGTGGAGGTTCGGATGCCACCTACGACGACTCGACTTGGCAACATACAACGCACGCACCCTGAGAACTGACGAGAAGATTGTAGAGCTGGAAGAAGAGATAGACAAGTTACGCTGGCATATTATAGGATTATCCGAAGTCCGAAGAGAGGGGGAGGAAACGGTAATCCTCGAATCCGGCAACTTGCTCTATTACCGGGAGGGCGACCATCGGTCCCAAGGAGGTGTCGGATTTATTGTCCACAAGTCTCTCGTTAACAACGTTGTAAAGATTGAGAGTGTGTCGACGAGGGTTGCGTACCTTATACTCAGAATCACCAAACGGTATTCGCTGAAGGTCATACAGGTTTACGCACCAACCTCGGCACACCACGATGAGGAGGTGGAGGAAATGTATGAGGATATCTCTACAGATATGCATTCCTCCAAAACCCAATATACGGTGTTAATGAGAGACTTCAATGCAAAACTAGGCATAAGAGAAAATGGTGAGCTGAAAGTAGGGAAATTTGGAATAGGGCAAAGGAACCCAAGGGGCCAGCAGCTGGCCGACTTCATGGAGAAGAAGGGACTCTTTACGATGAACTCTTTCTTCCAGAAGCGGCCCCACAAGAAGTGGACCTGGTCGAGCCCCGACGGTTCGACAAAAAATGAGATTGACTTCATTATGACGACCAGAAGACAACTCTTCAGTGATGTCTCAGTGATCGAGAGGGTGAAAACGAGCAGCGATCACCGAATGGTTAAAGGCAAACTGAATCTAAACGTTAAGTTGGAGAGGTCTCGTCGAATGAAGTCAACGCTCCGTCCCCCTCGTGCTCTAATCCAAAGTCCCGAAACCTTTCAGCTCGAGTTACAAAACCGTTTTCAGTGCCTAGAAGACTGCAATAAAGTGAACAATATAAATGACAAGCTCGTGGAAACTGTCTATGCGGTCGGAGCTAAGTTCTGCAAGACCCGCCGCAGAAGAACACAAAAACTGTCCGATCACACTTTTAATCTCATGGCTGTTAGACGGGAGATGAAGCTACATTCTTCAATAGATTTGACAGCACACAGGCAACTGAACAGACAGATCTCCAAACGCATGTGGCGAGACTTACGCAACTTCAATACAGCTCGTATTGAAGAAGCGATCGAGCGGAACCAAGGCTTCAAAGTCTTTGCCCGAGATCTGTCTGCCAGAAAGAGCCAACTGTCAAAGCTGAAGACAGAATGTGGCAGCATCGTTTCCGAGGCACCTGAGATTTTGAGTGAGATTGAGAGGTTCTATAGGCAGCTGTACATGTCATCGTTGGAGCTACACGCGAGTATGAGTAACGATCCAAGAGCGAGTCTTATCCGACATTATTCTGATGATATCCCGGACGTCAGTCTGAGCGAGATTAGAACGGCTCTCCAGCACCTTAAAACGGCAAGGCCCCAGGCGAGGATGGAATTACAGCGGAGCTTCTGAAATCGGGTGGAAAACCGGTACTTGAAGTCCTTCAGAAGCTCTAGAAGCAGAAGTGCAATGGTCTTGTTCTTCGAGAAAGGCGACAACGCTCTCTTGAAGAACTACAGACCGATTTCCCTTCTGAGCCGCGTCTACGTGCTGTTTTCAAGAGTCATTACGAATCGTCTCGCGCGCAGACTTGACGACTTCCAGCCTCCCGAACAAGCCAGTTTCCGAAGAGGCTTTAGCACCATAGACCACATACATACCCTTCAGCAAATTGTACAAAAGTCAGAGGAGTACAATTTGCCACTATGTCTGGCGTATGTGGACTATGAGAAAGCCTTTAATTCCGTCGAAATTTGGGCGGTGCTGCACCCCCTTCAGCAGTGCCAAGTGGACTGTCAGTATATCGAAGTGCTGAAGTGCTTGTACAGTAGGGCTACGATGGCTATCCGAGTACAGTACCAGAGTACGAAACCTATCTAACTGCAGAGAGGTGTAAGACAGGGTAACGTCATATCCCTGAAACTCTTCACCGCTGCATTGGAAAACGTTTTCAAGCTTCTGGACTGGAAAGGATACGGTTTAAACATCAATGGCGAGTACATCACGCACCTTCGATTTGCCGTCGATATAGTCCTTATGGCAGAATCGCTGGAGGACCTAAGCACTATGCTCAATGACCTCAATAGTGCTTCCCAACGGATAGGTCTTAAGATGAACATGGACCAAACAAAGATCATGTTTAATATCCATGTCACAACTATGCCGGTAGTTGTTGGGAGCAGTAAGCTCGAAGTTTTTGACGAGTATGTTTACCTGGGACAAATAGTACGACTAGGTAAGTCCAACTTCGACCGAGAGGTCAATCGACGGATTCAACCCGGTTAGGGAGCGTTCGGGAAATTACGGAACATCTTCTCGTCAGATATACCTCAAAACTTGAAAACGAGACTGTACAACTAGTGCGTGTTGCCAGTGATGACATACGGAACTGAGACGTGGTCCTTCACTGCTGGCCAGATGAGGAAGCTCAAGGTCGCTCAGCTATGGAGAGGTCTATGTTCGGAGTTTCTCTGTGTGATAAACTCAGAAATGAGGATATCCGCAGTAGAACCAGAGTGACCGACATAGCCCAACGGATTAGTAAGCTGAAGTAGGCAATATAGTATATAGAAGGCAATGGGCCGGCCATATAGCTCGAAAACCGACAACCGATGGGGAAGGAAGGTTCTCAAGTGGCAGCCTCGTACCGGCAGGCAACTATAGGGCGTCTCCCCACTAGATGGAATGACGACATGGTAAAATATGCAGGAAGTCGATGGATGCAGGTGGCTCAGGACCATGCTTTGTGGCATTCCTTGGGGGAGGCCTATGTTCAGCAGTGGACTTGTGAAAGGTTATAATGATGATTATGATGATGATATTATGTTAAACACTTGTGCATCGATGAGACGATATTTATTTTATTGTTTTGTAAACAAACAAGTATAAACTATTTTGCTATTAACTAATTTTGATACCAAAATTATTTTAGCGTATATATTAACAGTTACAGTTAATCACAGACTATATTCTTATAGTAGTGATGCAACTCGTACTGTTTTCACTCGATGCAATCGAGTGAATTTGTGTAACTCGGTACTCGAGTGAAAATAAATTTTACTCGAGTCCGCTTTTACTCGAGTTACTGAGTCATATTGACGCACCGTGTGGGTTAGGAGAGCACTAGACAGTCAGTTCACTAATCCACTAATATTATCATCTAATCAACTAATTCATATATTATAAGGCGCCGCGGGTATCGTCACTGGTTACATCGAAATCCAACTTGTATCTTGGTATGTTGTAAACAAATATGAACTTAGTTTTATAATATCGTGATTATTTTAGATTTGTATTATCGTGATTGTGCCATTATTTTTGTTTATTTTTTTTGTTACTTCGTATAAGTAGTGCATAACATAAAAGATGATTTAAACATACTTGTAATATCAGTGATAACAATGACGCAACAAAATAAAAATCGTCAGTGTGGCATTATTTAAAAAAATTGAGATGGAAGCGATATTTGTAAGAAGCAGTTTATGGATTTTGAAATACTACAGATATGAAAAAGAAGCATGGAAATACTATAAATAAATAAATATTTGTGTTTTATTTCACATTGCCACATTTAACATATTGTTACGAGCTTGGGGTTCGAGACAATTAAAAACTGCCGAGTGAATTACCAAAATTGACTATTTAATTACACAACACTAATTATAACTTAAAATCACACTAATAATAAAACACAGTTTGCCGTTATTTCGCTTCGAAGTATTCTCTTGTATCGCCAATTCAATACTGCCTTGGTCGTGGTCCATACCGGCCTTATATAGGGCCTCAGACAGTTTCCAGAACCTTCCACTGTAGCGACATCTAGAATGTTCGAGTACATATCGGTCCCGAAATTTCTGGAAGGATCTCGACTCTCCTAGTTCTGCTACTCGACACTAGAGGGCGCTAGTGTAACTAGTGTTGCCATGTACAAGACATTAATAGTGACGCGTAACACTGCCCCCTCCTAAGACATGCTCGTCCCGAGCATTATTGGCCCCATAATAACGCGCCAGTCGATCCACATGGATAATCTTAGGAGTACCTCTGACACCTTTTTGTATCCGGTAGGTTACGTCATTGATCCTTGTCACAATCCGGTACGGTCCGTCCCATTTAGCTTGAAGCTTAGGAGATTTCCCTTTGCTGCGAACTGGATTGTGTAACCACACTAGTGAACCTTCATCAAACCCCTTGTTGTTCATTTTGCGGTCATACCGTGTTTTCATCTTCTCAGACGTTTGCTGGCCCGTCTGTCTGACGTGCTCATAAATGTCATTCATTTTGTTCCGCAAGTTATTTGTATAATCGGTTATACTGCGTGGGGCATCAGGTGGTATTCCGGTGATCAGGTCTGCAGGCAGCCGTAATTCTCTCCCAAAGTTTACGAAAACTGGTGTCACTGATGTACTTTCATGAACAGCGCTTCGATATGACAACAAAAACGGTTGTATGTGCCTGTCCCAGTCTCGTTGCCGTTTTTCCACAACTTTTGCTAGGTACCTCTCCAATGTCTGATTAAATCTTCCTACCATTCCATCAGATTGTGGGTGGTAAGAAGTTGTTCGTGTTTTCTGAGTACCCAAAACTCGGCAAGTTTCCTCAAAATTCTTTCCTTGATCGCTGTGAATCTCTAAAGGTACTCCAAAACGACAGAAGACTTCATGAACTAGTTTATCTGCAACGGTTGAAGCTTCTTGATTTGGAATGGCGAAGACTTCTGGCCACTTAGTGAAGTAATCCATCACAACCATGAAATACTTGTTACCACTTTCAGTTTCTGGAAACGGCCCCGCAACGTCAATGGCTATCCTCTCTCATGGTGCACCAACATTGTACAATTTCAATGCGCCTCTACTACGAGTTTAAGGTCCCTTTACAGCCGCACAACTTGTACATTTGCGGCACCAGTCCTCGACATCGTCACGACAGTGGACCCAGTAAAACCGTTCTCGGATCTTCAGGAGAGTTCGTTTGACTCCCAGGTGGCCTCCTGAACAATCACTATGGTACAGCTGTAGAATATCCGGCACGGAATATGCTTGCAATCTTCAGGGCAAGGTCTTCTTGACAATGCATCTGCATTGCCATGAGATTTCCCGCTGCGATGTTCGATCACAAAGTCGTATTCCTGCAGTAGTTCAATCCATCTCCCAACTTGTCCTTCCGGATTTTTAAACTGCAATAGCCATTTCAGTGCAGCACGGTCAGTTCGTAAGTGGAATTTCCGCCCTAGAAGATATTTGCTAAAATGCTGCAAGGACTTTACCACAGCAAGCAATTCCCGTCTTGTGACACAATAGTTCCTTTCCGGCTTTGACAACGACTTGCTGAAGTACGCTATCACAATCTCTTGATCACCATTCCGTTGAGACAACACACCGCCAAGTCCTATATCACTTGCGTCTGTGACAACTATGAATTCCTTGCCCGCATCAGGGTACCCCAAAATAGGTGTTTTGCACAGACGGTTCTTGAGCTCCTGGAATGCAATAACGCAACTTTCATCCCAGCAGAATTGTCGCTTCTCCTCGGTTAGCTTGTGTAGAGGTTTGGCTATATCTGCAAAGTTCTTCAAAAATCGCCGATAATAAGAGCACAAACCCAAAAATGCTCTAACCTGTGTCTTGTCTTTTGGGACCGGCCACTCCTTGACAGCAGCAATTTTCTCTGGATCCGTGCGGATACCTTCTTCCGACACTACATACCCCAAAAAACTAACTTGCCATTTGAATAGTGAGCACTTCTTTGGACTCAACTTGAGGTTGGCCCTCTGGATCTTCATGAGCACGCGTTCCAGGTTTTGAAGGTGTTCCTCAAACGTACGGCCTACGATGATGATGTCATCCAAATAGACGAGACAGGCATCTCCAATTAGCCCGGTAAGTACAAGCTCCATCAACCTTTCAAACGTTGCTGGAGCATTGCACAATCCAAACGGCATGACTTTAATTTGCCACAGGCCCGTTCCTGTAGAGAATGCAGTTTTCTCCTTGTCCTTAGGGTCAATTTCAACCTGCCAGTAGCCACTTTTCAGATCCAGCGTACTAAACCACTTTACGCCTGTAAGCATGTCCAGCGTGTCATCAATTCTTGGCAAGGGATAGCTGTCCTTCTTTGTAACGTCGTTCAGGCGGCGGTAGTCAACACAAAACCGCATGCTGCCGTCCTTCTTCTTTACCAGCACCACAGGTGAACACCATGGACTAGATGAAGGTTCAATAACACCATCCTTCACCATTCCCTCAATCATGGTTTCCACTTCCTTTTCACGTGCTACAGGCAATCTTCTTGGCCGCTGACGAATAGGCAATTTTTGTCCTGTGTTTATTTTGTGTTGAACTAAGCCAGTCTTTCCTATGTCAGCTTCGTTTGACGAGAAAACATTGGCGTACTTGAGTAACAACTTCTTCGCTTTGACCGTTTCATTCGGGGAGAGAACGCTGCGACAGTCTTCAAAAGTGTGGTCACTTTAGTTTGTCCATCCTGGCTGGGGGTCCCAGTCGATAGATATTCGCACCGACGCAACCAACCCACTTCCTCACTAGTACCAACCAATGTGCCTTTTTCTATAATCTGTTCCTGATCACAAAGGTTCAGCACACGTACTCCTGAGATGGCGGCGGTTCTGACCAAGGTTCGAGCCACTTTCCATGGAAGGTCATTGTCTACCCTTTCCACGAGTACACAACGAAGAGTTTGCCCAGGATTCCGTGGAAGTCTAACCGGCACAATCGTTTCCGATCTCGGTGGAAGAACAATCTTCTTAAGGCTGTACACATTCCCTGGTAACGCCCCTTCCACGAAGAGTTCCTCTTGTCCACATTTCAAAGCACCTTGCTCAACGTCGATCTCACAACAATTTTTCCTCATAAAGTCTAGGCCCAGGATGCAGTCGTCCATTATATCAGCCACGATGACATTATGCAGGTAGATCATGTTGCCTAGCTTCAACTCCATCTCCTTCTCTCCTCGGACGGGTATGCGCTGGCCGGTGGCTGTCACCAAATTAATGCGTTCGCGGTTGTATGCGGAGTCCCCAAGGAACCGACTTATAAGTTGGGAACTTACAACCGTGCGAGAGGCTCCAGTATCTATGGTTAGTTTACACGGCTTTCCGTTGACCTCACCCTTGATGATCAGGCTGTTTCCATCTCGGGTTTGTGAGATCGAAATCCTTGGGGCTCTTTTAACATCAGCCAGCACCCGCCAGTTTCCCTGCTGCTGCTGGGCGGTGCTGTCAGCCACACTACCCTCTCGATATCGATCACCTTCCCTTTCTACAGTTCGTTTAGGGCAGCTGGATCGAAGATGGCCCCTTTCCCCACAGCCGTAGCACCTAGGGCTGTAGCCCTTATTGCGGTCCTGAACTGTAGCTGCTGCAACCTCCCTGACGCGGTGGGAACGATGATCCTGCCGCACGGTTTCCACCTCCAGTGCATGGGCCAAGCCGTCCTAAAGCGTCTCGTGGTGCCCGAGCCTCACAGCAGCTCTGACTTCAAGGTCGCGGATGCCGTCGATGAATGTCTGCACCATGTTCCCTACAATGAGCGCAGGTACAGACTGGTACGCCAGCTTCTCCACCTCAAGGGCCTACTGCTGCAGGTTTTCGTTACTGCGTTGCACGCGATCTTTGAGCTGCGCACGAAAGACGTGTTCCAGGTGAGCATCGCCATATCTCGTCTCCAATGCCTCAAGGAGCTGCTCGTAAGTCACTTCCTTACCGAGAGCTTCTAGAACAGTTAATGCCTGGTCGCGTAGGCTTAGGGTGAGAGCAGTCATGGCCTGACTTTTATTCCAGCCGTTCGCTTTTATGACAGCCTCGAACTGGATTTTGTAGGCCGACCAGGAAGAACTCCCGTCGAACGGCGGCACTTTGAATCCACGTAGCGAAGGTGTTGTAGCTACTACGGGAGCTGTAATTCCATCCCCAAGTTTGAGGTTGTCCAGCGTTTTCTTAACGTCAGCCATCACGTTGTCAACCCGATTGTACACTTGGTCGATTCGAGTTTCAGCTTCGGACAGGCGGTTGTCATATCGTGCAACCTTATCCTTCACCTCCCTTATCTCTTTCCCAAAGTGGGGTGAAGTTCCTTCATGAGAAGTATCTGCTCTTCCTTATCACGTTTGAGCTGCTCTTCCAACCGGCGGCCCTGTTCCTCCTGTCCACGCTGCAGCTGCTCTTCCAACCGACGGGCCTGTTCCTCCTGTCGGCGGGCTTGCTCCTGAAGCATCATCATCAGAGCACCTAAGTCAGGTGCTGCAGATGCAGGATATGCTGACGGCCCGGCCTCCTCGGTCGGCAGCTGGCCCTCCGACGTTTGCGGCGATGCATTACCAAATCGTCTCTGGTCCGTCTCCAGCTGGCGTTGACTTTGGGTACGGATACCCTCCATGTCGTCCTTTGGTAAAATCGGGATGATTTGATCCCACTTCTGACACCAATTGTTATGAGCTTGGCGTTCGAGACAATTAAAAACTGCCGAGTGAATTACCAAAATTGACTATTTAATTACACAACACTAATTATAACTTAAAATCACACTAATAATAAAACACAGTTTGCCGTTATTTCGCTTCGAAGTATTCTCTTGTATCGCCAATTCAATACTGCCTTGGTCGTGGTCCATACCGGCCTTATATAGGGCCTCAGACAGTTTCCAGAACCTTCCACTATAGCGACATCTAGAATGTTCGAGTACATATCGGTCCCGAAATTTCTGGAAGGATCTCGACTCTCCTAGTTCTGCTACTCGACACTAGAGGGCGCTAGTGTAACTAGTGTTGCCATGTACAAGACATTAATAGTGGCGCGTAACAATATTTAAAAAATGCTTTAACAAAAATAATCGCTACTCTCAACTCGAGTGATAGACTTCAATCAATGCAGGGACTGTAAATAGTCAGTTCGAAAAGCTCAAAAACTCAAGTACAACTAGAGTGACATGATAAATTATTATTAACTCGCGTTACTCGAGTCACAAAATTCTACTTGAGTCGCATCTTTATCTTACGGTCAATGCAGTGTCTGTCTAGAATTTAGTGATTAACTCGACTTATTGATTCGAACAATTTATTGATATATTATGTAATATCAATAAACTGATTAAGTATAATTGTCATAAAATTAGAGTGATATTATTTTATGAAGATTGTCTACACGCAAACCAAAAATATATAACTACGTATTAAGTTTAGTAATAATAATTATGTTGGATGATGGAAAAATATAAAAGTACTCGTAATTTGTAACAAACTGACACAGCTTCGTTTCGCCAATTCGAGTTGCGTAACTCGAGTACTATTCGACTCAAGTTAACTCGCATCGAGTTTCTTCGGAATTAGCACATTTCTACTACATTTTTTTAAATATTACATTAGCAGAACCAATGACCTGAACAAAAATATCAAAACAATTCTTTTTTTCTGATTTCTTGATTCCGTTTAGATTTTCATACGATCTTTATGCTATTTACAATAATAAATTAGTATATATTTTTTTTAATATAATACCATTGAATGTCGCGAAAATTTCTAGTGGGCCCAAAAATGATTGACTCCTTTAATGTAAAATAAAAAGAAGGTTTTGGATATCTGTATTAGGTGTCTAATTATTTTATATTACATATTAAAAAAATCTTTATTAATATAAAAACAACAAATCAATGTTGAAAACAGAGATTCAATATCTCAAAGTATTATTTAAACATAGTTTGTAGTTTCAAAGTTATAAGTTATTTGGGTTTGTTGCACCACTTCACCACCTTTCTGTGATTTAAAGCCACAATTAATTGATGAGGTAACTTTTGTGATAGTCTGAAACAGTATAATTGTTTGAAATTAACTGTAGTAAGTTTTAATGTTTATATTTAGTGGAGGCTGGAAAACACAACGAAGAACTATTATTTTCGCATTAATAGTTCAATATCAAATTAATTGAGTAATGCCGGGTGGTAAAGACTTAATCCATTAATCGCCCCATCTCGTCGTCGTCGTCAAATGCTTGAAGGATCTCCTGGCTCTGATAATAGACAAAAGACAATAGATAAATCTTAATTCCGATAATGAACACAGTATCATTAATACGGCATCAACATAAAACATTATAAGCATTAAAATGTTTATACTCAGAGCTACCCATTTTTTACACTCAGATCTTGATTTTCTGTGCAAACAAGTTAATAGACAAATCTATTGCCGAGAATAATTACAGAGAATTTGATTAAATGCATCAATTAGAACACCTTAACCATCTCATTATTCAGCTTTCGTGACAAAATCAGGTAATCTAGGCCCTCTAACTCTTCCTTGAACAAAATTCAACGTCGATATAACTATCAGTCCAAATAAATATATGTAGGTATATTTAGAAACCGTGTTCTAATTTGAAGAAGAAAATACTCAACTTTTTTCATCTCAAAAGTTAAAATTTTGTAACATTTTTGTGTAATGTTATTATATATTATGTAAATTAATTGTAATTTTATTATCTTATCATCATATTTCATTATAAATTGTTTATAAATTGTTAAAATTAGCCCGCCCACGATATACGCCATGGTAACCTATAATTAAGACACCATTTAGTTTTTAATCCTAAAATAGAAATATGGTAACATGTCAAATAATGTATGTCTTGTTGGTCATCCTTAATAAAATAAATTCCTGGAAACGTTGTACTGCGATGTCGGAAATTGTTCCGCTTTCCTAGTGCACATTTACATACGGCCTCTACAAACATGTTCTTGGAATATTCTTAATTTCATTTCTCTTTTGCTTTTTCCTTGCAATGGATCATCAATTTCTATATTGTTTAAGTAACAATTTCACTTTCTAAATCTTTCATATACAATAATCACTTTCTAAATATTACGAGGGTGGATTGAAAAGTACTCGGCCTAACACAGATCCATTCAATTCTAAAAATCAAATCTACCCACATTATTTAGTTCAGTTCAGACTAGTTCATTGTGTGAAGTTCGAAAGGTGTGCGATAATTAGTTGTGATTTTATAAATTTATTAACAAAGTAATCGGACATAATTTCCGCGAATGGAGCAAATCGAGCAGCGTGCCGTCATTAAGTACCTCCATAAGAAGGGGCTATCATCAAAAGCCATCCATGATGACATGGTCAGTACATTTGGCGATTGTGCTCTGTCATATTCATCCATCAAAAAATGGATAGCAGAATTTAAGCGTGGTAGAGAGAGTGTGAAAGATGAACCCCGCTCTGGAAGGCCTTCGACGTCAACTACTGACGAAAATATTAAAAAAGTACTTGATTTAATAATGGGAGACCGCAGATTAAAAATTAGAGAGATAGCCGAGATTATAGGCATCTCTTATGAATGAACTCAAAACATCATTGTCAACGAGTTGGGTTTCCACAAGGTGTCTGCGAGGTGGGTTCCGCGACTGCTTTCAGTTGAACAAAAAAGGACGCGATTGACTATTTCACGCGACTGTTTGGAGTTATTTGAAGCCGATGCAGATGATTTTTTGAATCGTTTTGTTACTATGGACAAAACATGGGTTCATTACTGTACACCGGAAACAAAACAACAATCAAAACAGTGGAGAAGACCTGGTTCACCACCCCCTAAAAAGGCTAAGTCGATTTTGTCGGCAAATAAGGTGATGGCTTCAGTATTCTGGGACTCGAAAGGTCTGATTATGATTGATTATCTTGAAAGGGGTCAGAATATAAACTCTGATTACTACTGCACCTTACTACGTCGTTTACGAGAGGAAATAAAAGAAAAACGTCGAGGAATGCTCAGAAGAAAAGTCCTGTTTCATCAAAATAACGCCCGTGTTCACACGTCAGTACAGTCAATGGCTGAAATTCACAACTGTGGCTTTGAACTGTTACCGCATCCGCCGTATTCACCTGATCTGGCACCATCAGACTTCTTTCTATTCCCTAACCTAAAAAAACACTTGGGAGGTCAAAGATTTTCGACAAACGACGAGGTCAAAGCAGCTGTAGACGCATATTTTGACTCTAAGGAAGAATCATTTTTTTTCAACGGTCTAAATGCTTGGAAGGGGAGGTGGCAAAAGTGTATTGAACTTGATGGTTATTATGTAGAAAAATAAAAATATAACTGATTTAGTATTTGTTTATTTTCTTGGTTAGGCCGAGTACTTTTCAATCCACCCTCGTATTTTTAGTACATTATTTTTTTACAAATATGGATGACAGCATACTTTGGCAGATTGTACAGAAGACCGAGGAGTACAATTTGCCACTATGTCTTGCGTATGTGGTCTATGAGAAAGCCTTAGATTCCGTCGAAATTTTTGCGATGCTGCGACGCCTTCAGCGGTGCTAAGTTGACTATCGGTATATCGAAGTGCTGAAGTGATTGTACAGTAGGGTACAATGGCTGTAAAAGACAGAACCAGATTACCAAACCTGCAATAATATATATATATATATATATATATATATATATATATATATATATATATATATATATATATATATATATATTCAACTGCATAGGTGTAAAACACGTAATATGCCCAAAACTCTTCACCTCTGCATTAGAAGACGTTTTCAAGCTACTGGACTGGAAAGGATACGGTATTAACACCAATTTACTCGCAAATCACTCATCTTTGATTTGCCGACGATATAGCCCTTATGACAGAATCACTGGAGGGCCTAAGCAATATGCTCAACGACCTCAATTGTGCTTACCAACGAATAGCTCCTAAGATGAACATGAACAAAGTAAAGATATAACATATAACACTAACAAAGTATAAAGTCCATATCACACCTATGCCGGTAGTTGTTGGGAGCACTAAGCTCGAAGTTGTTGACGAGTATGTTTACCTGGAACAAATAGTCTAACGGGGCAAGTCGAACTTTGACCGAGAGGTCAATACACGGATTCATCTCGGTTGATCATTGTTAGGGAAATTACGACGCATCTACTCGTAAGCTATATCTTAAAAATGGAAAACGAGATTGTACAACCAGTGCGTGTTATTAGTGAAGTCTTATGGATGTGAGACGTGGTCCTACACTGCTGGCCGTATGAGGAAATTCATGGTCGTAAACTATGGAGAGGGCTATCCTCGGAGTTTCTCTGCGTGATAAAATTAGAAATGAGGATATCCGCAATAGAACCAGTGCGACCGACATATCCCAACGGATTAATAAGCTGAAGTGGCAATGGGCAGGCCATGTAGCTCGAAGAACCGACAACCGATGGGGAAAACAGGTTCTCGAGATGCGGCGGGCAAAGTGTAGGGCCTCCCCCCACTAGATGGAGTGACGACCTGGTAAGACATGCAGGAAATCGATGAATGCAGGTGGCTCAGGGCCGTGCTTTGTGACATTCCATGGGGGAGGCCTATGTTCAGCAGTGGACTTGTGAAGAGCTGTAATGATGATGATGATGATAATGATAGATGACAAACAAGCACACAGTTCACATGATGGTAAGTAAATATTTTATTCTATAAATATCTAACATGTATTAAAAAATCTATATGTGTGGTCACCCCATCGAGAAATAAGTTGGAATGTATTGTTTCCAGTAAAAAGGGTCTTCGGTTCTCTACACTCATCATACGAAACAGCAGTATTATGCAACTTTTTCACGCTGGTATTTCGTACAAGCTCAGTCTTTTCCAGATAAAGCCGATTTGAGCCGCTACAGTCATAGCTGCAGCATTGCTATTTATTAAAAGTTATTTTTTTACCCTTTGAGTGGTTTAGGAATAGCATAGTTACAATATTGATCTTAATGAGGTCTAAATAGTTACGTAAAAGATTTATCCCCTATTTTGCCACTCTTAGCTAGAATGTTTTTCAATTTAATATGGGATCACCCCCGAAGAATAACGCATTAAATAAAAAATAATTATTAAAATCGGTTTACAATTGACAATGATATATCGTACAAAAAATACAAACATTTGAATTGTAATCCCTCCTACTATTTTCGTCGGCTAAAAATACTGTTGATGCAATATTCGTGACGTAACTTTATATTGTGTTTCTCTTGGTGTTCCCACATTTATGTATACTTTCAAGCATATTTGCATTACAAAAGAGTAATCTTCTATGATCTACTGTAATGCATCTCGATGTGTGTGTTCTATCAATTTTTCGTCATTTTCTACTATATTGATTACTTTTGCTTATACGAGTAGACTCTATGTTTTCCCGTTCTCAGTGTAACTAATGCTTGCCTAAGGATTCTGATTATCTGCTTTTACGGCGAAATTTTTTGTGACTGTGGATTACGATTATGTTTGCTACCATGAATGTTGTTGTGTTTGCATCGCTTTTATTATCACGAGGCACAAATTATTTTCATGGAATTTTATTAAGTCTACTCTTAACGCGGCTACTCACTTGACTACCGCAGCGGCAATCTAGGGTGTATGATGGCAATATCAGAACTGTCTCTACACACATGCCTGCCGTTCAGTATGAGAGTGTACGTCTCGCTTGACTCACGCGTTCAGAATGGTGCCAGTTTTATCGAAATATCAATGAATCGGTTTATATATAGCCTTAATTCTTTTTTATATAGAACTAGCTGGCCAGGCAGACGTAGTTCTTCCCTTGTCGATGACCCTTCCTATAAAAAAACCTTAATAATATTGGGTCAATTATCGAATTCATAACTACCTTATCTCCCAAGTTGGACCAAACTGATCACAGTGTGCAAAATTTCATTGAAATCAGTTCAGTAGCTTAGGAGTTCATCCCGGACAAACAACGTGACACTTAATTTATATATATTAGAATAGAATAGAATAGAATATTTTTTATTCAATATACATTACATGTGTAATTCTTATTGAAAGTCATTTTTTACTTTACCACTGGTTCGAAAAAACCCTCTGTCCTGGGAAGAACCAGCAAGAAACCCAGCGGGACTTTTTTTAAAATAAATTTTACAATATAAATGATTACAAACTATTTACAAAATTTATTTTAGAAACTGCTTGGAAGCGATCACCTCATTCCCAGGGGTTATTATCAACCATGTATTCATTTATACTATAATAACCCTTTTTATACAGTTTCAGCTTAATAAAACATTTAAACTTGGTAATAGAGAGAACCTGTACACTTTCCAGGACCTTGTTGTAATAGCGTATACATTGCCCCAAGAATGAATTACTGACTCTGTGGAGTCGAGAAACTGGTATCACTAGCTTGTGTTTGTTCCTAGTGTTTACAGAATGTATATCACTTCTTTTACTAAAACTATCTTTGTTTTTGTGAACATACATTAAATTTTCGTAAATATACTGAGAGGCCAAAGTTAATATATTAATTTCTTTGAATTTATCTCTAAGAGACTCTCTCGGTTTTAGATTGTAAATAGCTCTAATGGCCCTCTTCTGTAAAACAAAAATAGTTTCTGAATCAGCCGCATTTCCCCATAGCAAAATCCCATAAGACATTATGCTATGAAAATAACTAAAATAAACTAATCTAGCTGTCTCGACACTAGTGAGACCTCTAATCTTTTTTACAGCATAGGCTGCAGAACTTAGTCTGCTTGCTAATTTGGATATATGGGGGCCCCACTGGAGCTTTGCGTCAAGAGTGATGCCAAGAAAAACAGTGGATACAACAGGGCTCAATTCCTCCCCATTTAAAAACACATTGGTATTCAGATTTTGAACATTCGTTGTTGTAAATTTAACACAATTAGTTTTATTTCCGTTCAAATGCAGATTATTAACGTTAAACCAATGCACTAATTTTGATAAAGCATTATTCAGTTCGTCACATTTAAATGAATGACGTTTAAGTTTAAAAATCAAGGAAGTATCATGAGCAAATAAAACTATATCATGACTATCCCCTACAAGGTGAGGTAAGTCATTAATATACACCAGAAACAGGAATGGGCCGAGAATCGAGCCCTGAGGTACACCCATTAGTACAGGTGACCCGGAAGAACTTTTACCATTGATAATAACCTTCTGTTTTCTATTACTTAAATATGAAATAATAAGTTTAAGCGCTGTGTTCTTGACACCATAGTACTGTAGCTTCCTGATTAATGTCTCATGGTGAACACAATCGAAGGCCTTGGAAAGGTCACAAAATATACCCAAAGCATCCTCTGAATTCTCCCATGCACAAAAAATATGTTTAATAAGCTCAACTCCAGCGTCAGTTGTCTTGCGACCCCTTGTAAAACCGAATTGATTATTATGTAGCAATTTATTAATAGTAAAGAAACTTAACATCTGATCTAAAATAATTTTTTCAAAAATTTTACTTAATGTTGGTAGTACAGAAATTGGTCTAAAATTGGCGGGGTCTAATGTACTACCAGATTTAAATATAGGTATGACTTTACTATGTTTCATTAAATCAGGAAACACACCAGATTCGACGCTTATATTAAATATAGTGGCTAGATAAGGTGCTAATGTATCTATTATAGATAAAATAACTTTAACGGAAATCCCCCATAAGTCTGCCGTTTTCTTAACATCAATAGTTTTAAAATATTTAACGATATCTTTCGGCAGTACTCTGTGGAATTTAAAAGTATTTGAACAAGCCTTTACATTTTGTTTGAGCAATGATTCGGCGACAGTAGGAGAAGAATTTAATGATTTTGTTGTCAAAAAAGGAACATCAGTAAAATGTTTCTCAAAAGCCATAGCAACTTCTTGATCAGATCGCGTTAAATTATTGTTAATATTCAATTGAAAATCCGAGTTGCGCGGTTTGACCTTGCCCGTTTCACTTTTTATTATTCTCCAGGTCATTTTAATTTTGTCGGATGCAGTTTTAATTTTGTTGCTTAAATGTAAAGCCTTAGCAGTGGAGCACACTTTTTTAAATATTTTATAATATGTTTTTACATAATCTCTAAATATAACACTACTATTATATGATCTTTCATCATAAAGCTCGTATAACCTTCGCCTACTTTTATAAATTCCTACTGTCACCCATTCATTAAATGATTTGCGACTGTTAAAAGAGAAAGTTTTAGAAGTAAATATTCTACTAAATTCACAACGTATAATTTCAAATAATGTAGCATACAAATAATTAGCACTATTTTTAAACGAAAGTGATGGAAGTCTTTTTATTATATTACTTCTAAACCTCTCCAAGCGATGTACATTTATTGGAACAAACACAACTTTCTTATTTTTCTGTTTTTTGTGTATGTAAGGTAGTGATACTAACTGTCCACAGTGATCTGAACTTAAATTTTGAATAATTGATTTATGCAAGGGCTTAACATCTGTAAAAATGTTATCTATACAGGTCGCACTAGGCCCAGCAATACGTGTTGGTTCTAAGAATAAATTTACAAGATTATACGATTTAAACAATGAGCTAAACTTAATACTAATGGAAGAAGTTTCAAGGAGATTGATATTAAAGTCTCCACACATTACAACAGACTTGTTCTGTTTACTAAGTTTGAGTAAAACTTCTTCCACAATCCTTTCAAAATGGTCATAAGTAGCACATGGGGGTCTGTAAACACTTACAACAATGAGGTGCTCGAGCTCGACACAAGCCATTTCTACAGTTCGTTCAACAGAGAGGCTCACAATATCCTTACGTTCTTTATATAATAATGATTTATCTGCTAATATTAAGGAGCCGAAGTTCAAAGTCCCGAAACCTTTCAGCTCGAGTTACAAAACCGTTTTCAGTGCCTGGAAGACTGCAATGAAGTGGACGATATGAATGACAAGCTCGTGGAAGCTGTCCATGCGGTTGGAGCTAAGTTCTGCAAGACCCGCCGCAGAAGAACACAAAAACTCTCCGATCACACTCTTTATCTCATGGCTGTTAGACGGGAGATGAAGCTACAGTCTTCAACAGACTTGACAGCATACAGGCATCTGAACAGACAGATCTCCAAGACTTACGCAACTTCAATACAGCTCGTATTGAAGAAGCGATCGAGCGGAACCAAGGCTCCAAAGTCTTTGCCAGAGATCTGTCTGCCAGAAAGAGCCAACTGTCAAAGCTGAAGACAGAATGTGGCAGCATCGTTTCCGGGACACCTGAGATTTTGAGTGAGATTGAGAGGTTCTATGGGCAGCTGTACACATCATCGTTGGAGCCACACGCAAGTGTGAGTAACGATCCAAGAGCGAGTCTCATCCGACACTATTCCGAAGATATCCCGGATGTCAGTCTGAGCGAGATTAGGATGGCTCTCCAGCACTTTAAAAACGGTAAGGCCCCAGGCGAGGATGGAATTACAGCGGAGCTTCTGAAAGCGGGTGGAAGACCGGTACTTGAAGTCCTTCAGAAGCTCTTTAATTCCGTCCTCCATGGTGGCATTACACCGGAGGCGTGGAGCAGAAGTGCGGTGGTCTTGTTCTTCAAGAAAGGTGACAACGCTCTCTTGAAGAACTACAGACCGATTTCCCTTCTGAGCCGCGTCTACGTGCTGTTTTCGAGAGTCATTACGAATCGTCTCGCGCGCAGACTTGACGACTTCCAGCCTCCCGAACAAGCCGGTTTCCGAAAGGGCTTTAGCACCATAGACCACATACATACCCTTCGGCAAGTTGTACAGAAGTCCGAAGAGTACAATTTGCCACTATGTCTGGCGTATGTGGACTATGAGAAAGCCTTTGATTCCGTCGAAATTTGGGCGGTGCTGCAGTCCCTTCAGCGGTGCCAAGTTGACTGTCGGTATATCGAAGTGTTGAAGTGCTTGTACAGTAGGGCTACGATGGTTATCCGAGTACAGAACCAGAGTACGAAACCTATCCAATTGCAGAGAGGTGTAAGACAGGGTGACGTCATATACCCGAAACTCTTCACCGCTGCATTGGAAGACGTTTTCAAGCTTCTGGACTGGAAAGGATACGGTATCAACATCAATGGCGAGTTCATCACTCACCTTCGATTTGCCGACGATATAGTCCTTATGGCAGAATCGCTGGAGGACCTAAGCACTATGCTCAATGACCTCAATAGTGTTTCCCAACGGATAGGTCTTAAGATGAACATGGATAAAACTAAGATCATGTTTAATGTCCATGTCACACCTATGCCGGTAGTTGTTGGGAACACTAAGCTCGAAGTTGTTGGCGAGTATGTTTACCTGGGACAAATAGTCCGACTGGGTAAGTCCAACTTCGACCGAGAGGTCAATCGACGGATTCAACTCGGCTGGGCAGCGTTCGGGAAGCTACGACACATCTTCTCGTCAGACATACCTCAAAACCTTAAAACGAAATTGTACAACCAGTGCGTGTTGCCAGTGATGACTTACGGAACTGAGACGTGGTCCTTCACTGCTGGCCGTATGAGGAAGCTCAAGGTCGCTTATCGAGCTATGGAGAGGGCTATGCTCGGAGTTTCTCTGCGTGATAAACTTAGGAATGAGGATATCCGCAGTAGAACCAGAGTGACCGACATAGCCCAACGGATTAGTAAGCTGAAGTGGCAGTGGGCCGGCCATATAGCTCGAAGAACCGACAACCGATGGGGAAGAAAGGTTCTCGAGTGGCAGCCTCGTACCGGTAGGCGAAGTGTAGGGCGTCCCCCCACGAGATGGAGTGACGACCTGGTAAGACATGCAGGAAGTCGATGGATGCAGGTGGCTCAGGACCGTGTTTTGTGGCATTCTTTGGGGGAGGCCTATGTTCAGCAGTGGACTTGTGAAGGGCTGTAATGATAATGATGATAATGATTAAGGAGCCACCACGTAAACTTTTTTCTCTTTTGAAGGAACTGACCACCTGGTGATTTCTGAAATTAAACATGAAATTATAATCTTTTAGCCAATGTTCAGTAATACAAAGGATGTGTATATTGTTACTATTTAAAAACAATTCAACTTCCAATTCTTTGCCCAACATGCCTTGTATATTTTGATGCACCAGGTGTAAACAATTTTTATTACTTATTTGTGGGCTGTATTCAAAATTAATAAAACTCTTATTATTGCTAGAGATTGCCTCTATTGTCACATTCACTAATTTAAATTAGTTGGAACTGATTCCAAATTAAATGTCAAATGATTATGCTCAATAAAAGCAGTCTTGGTAGCCAAAAACTTGGCTGAGTTAAAAAGTAAATAATAAGATAGCACATTTGCTATCAGTCTTAAATTATATTTGGATAGGTAATACCTATCTTTTGTCCAAAACTTTTTTATTAAATTATTTATGTCAATTACATGAAATTTATGATTATTATCATTAGAATTATATGTCAAATTTAAATTACTATTACATATTAAATTATGCATTTGTATATTTAAATTATATCTTAAATTATTTTCTTGTGGCAATCCCTGTATATAAGGCAGTGTGAACAAGACACTTTTGTGTACATTTAAGTTATTAAGTTGTTCAATATATCTTAATAATTGTTTGTTGTTGGCCTCTTCTACCAACAAAAATTATTATTGTACTATTTGGGCAAAATTTAGTAACAATAATTTTATTTAGGATGTCACTAAAAGATGCTCCAGGCATGCAGCAATTTGTAACTTTTTGTCCCTTTAAAGAATTATTTAAAGTTATGCCTAGATTTTTTCCCATGTCATCGCTATAAACAATTATATTATTTTTAGTAATATTTGAGTTATTTATTATTTTAATATCCTCTGCTATGGCACTGTCATAGAGTTTTTGTGGTGGTATAATATTATCAGCACACACTGACTTTGAAGAATCTGGCATTGAGCGCTGACACTCACATTGATATTTAACTAAGGAGTCAAACCGCTCCTCATTATATTTACAAGTCTTTACCAGATTATCCATAGCCAATATGTGTTCTTTTATTTCATTTTGGGCTGATTTATATTTATTGGACACAGTTTGAAGGGAGTTCATAAGTGACAATATTTCTGATTTAAGGCACTCTATTTCAGTCTCATAACATTTTTTTATGTTATCCACCTCAATTGAATACAACTTAAGTTCATATAACAATGCTTGCTTTTCTTTACATACATTAACATAATTTTTGGTATTAATCTTATTTCTTATTAATTTTTGTATTTTCCTTATGTATTTATTAACTTTTATATACTTCTTCAATTTGGTTTTACTGCAATTAATCCTTACTGTATTTCCTGAAGTGGAAGAGTCGTCACCAGTCAAGTCTATTGTTGCAGATTGCTGTAACATTCTTGAAGTATCACACTGCACAAGCTCAGAGAACAGGCTTTGAGTCTGGGAGGCTTTAAGGTTATCTATATATGTTTTAAATTGTGTTATTTGCTCATTAGCCTCATTCAACTGTAACTTCAATGCAGCAATTAACCTGAGAGCTTCCTCATATTCCTTGCTGCATTGATCAAACTCATTAACCGTTCCCTGTAGCTGATCTCTTTCTTTTAAAACACTTGTGTATTCTGTATGTAGCTTAACCATATCACATTTCAATTGTGTATTTTTGGCAATTATGCTAACTATTTCCCTTTCATTATCATCCCTTTCCTTAAGCAACAGTTCACACTGCTCCCTGGACGCCTTAAGTTCTTGGAGCGCAAGCTGGAGTTGGTTCTCCATCTGGCGCGTCTTGGCGTTGCGAGTATTCATTTTACTATTTATTATAAATAATAAAAGAAAACAAAGATCGAAAACAGAAGGAGCAGAGTAAGCTAATGTAAAGTTGTTGTTTTTTTTTCTATTTACAAGTCTCAAATCAAATTATCGTTAAACAATTCGAAAAGAAACCCGCAAAGAATGTAATAACCCGAGTAATAGAATAAATCTTTAATTTATAAAAGGAATGATATGAAATAAGGATTACAATAATTTTTAAAACAATGTTCGTTACCTGTCACTTTTTGTTCCAACACCAAATTGTTGTTATAATATTTATGTACCAACTTTCTTAAACATTAAATACAAAGCGGCAGTAATTATTAGCTATAACATAAAATTGAGGTGGATATGGTGAATTTACAATATTTAAATTATTAAAATTTATCGGGACCAATTACTTTTACAACTTATAACCAGGGTTGCCACAGCAAATAGCAGCAAATATTAAGATAAGGGTGACAAATGAGCACAGTCCTTCTGGTAGTAAGTGGATACTGTGTCCCCTTAGACATCCACTTCTTTTTGATAAAACAACTAATTAATTAATAATCACAACCAAAATATAGTGCTTATAAGCTGCAACATGGCTTTACCAGGTTTAAAAGTATTACCATGTACAAATGACGTTCTTTCTGCGGTGCTACCGCAAAAAAAGAGCAAAAAGAGATACTGGGTGAAGAAGTCGCTATTTATTCACTTCTATCACCAGTGTTTAAATTTTAAATTCTTTACTGGTATCAAATGTGACTTGTATTCACATGTATCCTCCGCGCGAAAGTCGTTAACAAACTCATTGAAATTGTCCCAATTGCCCTACACATGCGGCATCGGCAGCTATGATCTAGGGAGCGAGGAAGGTAGGGCAGCCCCGCTGCCCTACCGCAGGGCTAACTTAAGGCGATACCCCGACCAAAACCTTGCGATAGTGCGTTTTTCTTCGTTATTCAGAGACTATTATCTCATCAGTTATGAAAAATAAACAACATCTAAAAGCACATTATTAATGTTCAATATGGTATCATCACATTCCATGTTCTAATTTGTTTTTTATGTGTATATATTATGTGTATATAAATACATTTAAAATCTACTTTTAAAAAATGACGTTAATTATTGATTACATTCATCTGTTGCTAAAGGCAACGATTTAATCATTTGAGGATTACACTAATGGATAGATAATTTAAAAATCTATATCATTCACGTTTTATTTAATTTTTAAAGTTCGTTTTCTTTTTTAATTAAAATTAATTCCAAAAATTGTGTGAATTTTATGATATTTTATAGTAGCCGCCTTTATGTCACTAATGGAATTAAATGGGTTGAGAGCCGGGCTGTTGTCACCTAATGTCACCGAGTTACAATATAATTTTAATTTTTATATGGCGAAATTTACTTTAATTATTTTTTTTAATGTTTTTATTACGAGACGGGCATGTCTGCAGAGGGCTACGCAGAGACTACGGACTCCATTTGGCGCGATCCTGACATATCTATTAAATGTATTTATTTAGTTACTGAACTACTGGTGCCATTTCACTATAATAATAGATACCTACATTCAATACGATAAATCCTACGTCGACATTCAAAAGTTTTAAATCGTACCATACACGATAATTATACCTCAGCGGAACAAACGACGTTGTTCTGACAACGGACCATAATTTGTAGAAAAAAAGAGAAAAGTTCACTAGTGTCAAGATATTTCACTTTTAAATAGCAACTTTTACTAATTAAAGGTAATAATTTTATGGTGTCATAGTTTTTCCTTTCATGTATTTTCTTAGTTTAATAAAATATTTGTATGTTATTTTATATTTAGTGAATAATGAAAAGAGAAATACATACAATTCCACAAAAACTTTAAACGGAATGAACAATGTAATTCAATCTAACTTTTTTATTGTTTTATTTTAAAGAAACGTCACCCCCACACTAGGATTTTTTCCTGTGTCGTAGAGGCAGTTTACAAACATAAATTGCACAAGGACAAACATCCAGACCCGGAACAAATATTTGTAGGCCTTACTAATACTTTTTCCGTGCGGGATTCGAACCCGAAGCCCCCAGCGCAACAACTGATTGCCACTGCGCCACGGAGCCGTCAACTTTACAACCGTACACTGGCAGATTAAAACAAATGTTGTAGTAAGAAAGTATTAACTTTACTAAACTTTTCTTTCGTAGAAGTAAAGGCTGATTATTGAATCATCAGATATATTTTTTTTATATTAGAGGGGGCAAACGAACATGCGGCTCACCTGATGGCAAGTGATTACCGCCGCCCGTGAACAACCGCAACACCAGGGTAATTTCAGATACGTTGCCGGCCTTTCAGAAAAGTGTAAGCTCTTTTCTTGAAGGTCCCTAAGTCGTAGCGGTCCGAAAAATCGCCGGTGATAAACAATTCCACAGAGAAGTTGTACGAGGAAGAAAACTCCTAGTAAAACGTACAGTCGTGGACCGCCAAGCATCCAGATGGTGGGGATGGTGTAGTGAGTTTTGACGCGATGTGCGTTCGTGAAATTTGGCGGCTGGAATTAATCCGAACAATTCCTCAAAGCACTCCCCGTGGTAAATTCGATAGAAAATGCAAAGGGATACAACATCCCTACGCAGTGCCAGTGTATCGAGCCAATCAGAAAGAACTCGGTCGTTGACGATTCTAACCGCTCTGCGCTGGATGCAGTCAAGTAGAAGGAGCTGGCACTAGAGTGCCCAGGCCCAGAGATGAGGACAGTATTCTATGTCAGGCCGAACTTGCGCTTTGTAAAGTTGCAAGTGATGTGCCAGCATGAAATACTGTCTTGATCTGCTGAGCACGCCAAGCTTTTTAGAGGCCAATTTGGCCTTCCCTTCCAAG
Organism: Parnassius mnemosyne; assembly: GCA_963668995.1. Taxonomy (NCBI): domain Eukaryota; kingdom Metazoa; phylum Arthropoda; class Insecta; order Lepidoptera; family Papilionidae; genus Parnassius; species Parnassius mnemosyne. Next base: position 41,690,650 of record CAVLGL010000002.1, read on the forward strand.
TGACCACGAAACTGCACACTATTCGATATGTCGACGCCGAAGATTCCGATGCTAGCGGAGGCAGCAAGGAGAGTGCCTGGAAACTGAGGAGATACGACAAAGAGGTTCTTTTTAGAGGTAAACGCGCAAACTTGTGTCTTTTGAGGATTAAACTGGACTAGATTTAGTCGCCCCCAATCCGAGACTTTGTTCAGCAAAGACTCGACTTCAGATACAAGTTTGTTCCGGTACTCAGCGGCGTTTTTCCGAGAAATATTGGCACGGTATAAAAGGGATCACCAGTGCTGTCGTCTGTATAGCAATGAATGTTACCGGTTCGCAACATATCATTGATATGCAGGAGAAACAGCGTTGGTGATAGCACGCAACCTTGTGAACTTTAACGTTGATAGGCTTGTAATCAGAGCATGTACCGTCGACTACGACCTTGATGCTCCGATCACCAAGGTCTGGCATTGGCAACTGGTGATCCATTTGCACAATTTCTCGGGAAGCCCATAGGAAGGAAGCGCTTTGTGCCAAAGCCGATCAAAGGCCTTCGCAATGTTCAAACTAACGGCCAATGCCTCCCCCTTGGACTCTACTGCCTCCGCCCATCTATGATTCAGATAGACCAGAAGATCACCACCGACTAAAACCATACTAGCGATCACTAATCAGCTGGTGATCCTCAAGGTACTCCATGAGCTGGCAGGTTATAATAGATTCCATTATTTTGGAGAACAAGGAGGTGATGGCGACAGGCCTGTAGTTGGACGGTTCTGAGCGGTCGCCATAAATGATTCGTAGTTTAAAATATATGAATAAAATTAGACGTTTAGAACATCAAAATAATTTATATAATTTTAAAAAGAATATATCTTTAGAAGGATACACTATGCCTTAGCTAAAAGTTGGCTTTTACTTGTTAAAAGTAAAATTTTTGTCCCTTCTGAGTGTAAGGAATATCAAAAGCTTGAATGTCGTCTAAATAGTCAGATTAAAAACTTTATACCCTCTTTTTCCACCCATTGCAGAGGAATTTTTTCCAAATTTATATGACCACTCCTGAAATCATCATCATCATCATCATCATCATCATTATCACCTTCACAAGTCTACTGCTGAACATAGGCCCCCTCCAAGGAATGCCACAAAGCAGGGTCAAAGGGAGTCACCTGTATCCATCGACTTCTCGCATGTCGACAAGGTCGTATAAATAACTTTTACCCCTTTAACCTATTAAATAAAAAGGAATCATCAAATCAGTCTACAATTGATGAAGATATTGAGTGACATATTTAGAAAAAAGGAAGATATTACATTCGAGTTGAAATACTTCTCTCTTTTTTTATACGATAGGGTGACAAACGAGCACACCCGTGAGGACAAAGATGGAATGCCTCTTTTCCAGTAAAAAGGGTCTCCGGTTCTGTACACTTACCATACGAAACACAGCAGCGTTAAGCTGTTAGTTTACGCCGGTATTCTGTGAGAGCGTGGTCCTTCCCCGGTTGAGCCGACCCATTTGTGCTACAACTATACTACTTATATAGCTGCAGCATTGCTCCACCACGTATAGTCTTTTTTTTATTTTGGCTAAAAATATTTGTTTTTTATTTTCAGTCAAGTTATAACTTACATCGTGAATAATTTTTTTCTGACAATTTTAAAATCAGTCCTAAGTTTGACAAAAGACAATATAGACCAACTGATCTCAAGTGCCTGCCACAAAGACATAATCGGGTCTAGACCACACCCCTAAGTCTATGATTGATTGAAATTAAAGTGCGTGTACGTTGTTGGTTCTTTATAGATATAGTACAAGTATAGACAAACGAGTAATTAAGAAATAAACAGGAAAGTTAATCACTATGCAAAGGCTTTTTATAGGCAATGATTACCTCGTTAATCTGTCACTACTTCGTCTTCTTATTAATCAGTCTACAAAAGTCCACTGATGGACATTGACCACGCCTGTTGCATCAAGAATTTCCCTTAGTCGTCTAGTCTATGACGCTGTTGCCTGAAGCTGGACTGGACGATCGCGCTATCAAACCTTGCCATAATAAAATTTGCCCTTCGCTGATCTGGGTGTTTTACATGAGATGGTTTTAACGCCATATTTCGGAACTCAGAAGATTTCCTGGCTTTTCCCTCAGTTTACTCTTACCACCCATCACGGTATAAACCTCTTACGCTTTTAAATTTTTGCTATAAATGTGTGTAAAAATAGGTAAATGGTTCTTTATTTCTATTCAAAAATCTAACCGTGGTCAAAATCGATGTCTGTATTATCAGAGTGAGTAAGAGTATGGAAGCTTCATACAAGAGTCTCGCAATGTACGCACACAAGCGCGAGGTTCACCTACAGTTAAGTAGTGAGATAATGCCTCAACAGATACAAGAGTGAAAGAAAGTTCACACGCACAAACGCGTTGTACTGTTACAGTAGCACACAGAGAAAATAACGCGATGCCTGTGTTGGCAGTATCAGTACTAAGTAGTATTAAGTAAGTTCACTCTTGTATCTGTTGGAGCATTATCTCATCACATACAATTATTATTGACATTTAAGATTTTGCAAAGAAATAGGATGCCTAAGTTCAGAGTACGGCGTTTAAATAGATTTTATATCGCATTCCAACTAAAGTGTAACATTAATTAAATAAAAAGAAAACTTTTTCTTGTTTCCTTTCGCCCCGCCGTTGTCTGCGCAATATTAACGTTATTACAAGTGTTAGTTATTATTCTTTAAAGTTTCCTTTAGCTCGCAACTTTTACTATAAGGTTCCTTAATGTACTAAGATAATTAAAAACCTTTGGTTAGAAACATAACAAAGTGTCGGTGCATAAAATTAACTACTAATTGTTATGATGTATTAGATACTATAGAATACTAACATAAAAAGCAGCATGTACATATATATGTGCTTTGTATGGTAAGTGATAAGAACCGGAGACATTTTTACTCGTAACGAGTTATTCTGTCTTTGTCCTCTGAGGACAAAGACAGAATAACTTCTGCATTTTGATTCTTAATTGGGGATAGATGAAGGTGTCTATAGACTACAGCGTTAATTTATCGTCAAGTGGACTATGTGCCTCTTTACTCATCCTTATTTCTATATAAAAACTAGCATATTGGCGGTCCTGGTACCAGACTTTTACAAATTTATACTCCTCCTATTGCCGGTTTTGGAATATCGCAATCTGTTGGAGAACTTTTATTTTTGGCATTTTCCATATAACACCTATTGGAGAATTTAATCATATTATGTATAAACGACGAGTCCTGTTTGTATGACTTTTTCTATTTGTAAAATAAAAACAAATATTTATAAATATTTAAGATACAATGGTACAAAAATCATTAATATACATATTCTGAATCCATATTTCACAGTGGTGATGAGATTGAGTGTGGAGTTGAGTAAGTCGGCACTGTGCTCACAAATTCACCCGTTCATTGATAAGTGTGGGCAAATCTTCCATATAAATTACTAGCTGTTACCCGCGGCTTCGTCCGCATGGTCACTGGGAAATGAACTATCCATTGTTTTTTGAATTGAAAGAAAACTGAGTTTTATAGATTTGTCAGAGATGCAGCCATTAAAAGGAAACTGAGCAAAATTGATTCGTCAGGGATGCAGACTTTTGAAAAGAAACTAAGCTAAATTGATTCGTCAGAGATGCAGTTTGCAGAATTGAATGGAAACTGAGCCAAATAAAAGATCCGTCAGAGATGCAGCCTTTTGAGTTGAAAGGAAACTGATCTTAATAGGTCCGTCAGAGGTGCAGCATTTGGAATTGAAAATAAACTGAGCTAAATAGGAAATTTTGAATTGAAAGGGAAGATCTGTGGGAGTTCTGATTAATTGATTGTGGGAATTTTGAAAAAAAAAACTAACTGAACACTATTTTAAGACGATACTGTACACAATGTTATATGCTTTTCCATTCGGGGAAAGAATGTGGAGATTCTGGGCATTTAACATACGCGAACATGAGAGAGGCACGGTTTTACTAAGTTGACCCCCGCTACCTGTAACGTTTGCCCTTGCGCTTTATTAATTGTCATTGCAAAACTGAGCATAATAGGGAACTGCTACCTTTTGAATTGAAAAGGAAGATCTGTGGGAATTATAGAGATCCGTGGTATAATAACATTTTCACCTTTTCCTACGCCTGTCAAAATTGTAGCACCGATTATGTTCCGTCCAAGATATGTCACACGCAGCCTTGTCCCGTTACATAACCGAGGAGCTACTAAATTTCGCATAAGCATGTCTGGGACGCCTAATTTAAATTGAAGCTTATGTGAGGGCACACTTGACAACTCTGGAGAATTTAGAAACTCTACGGGATATGAAGTGCTCTATTCTGTGTCTACTGACAAATACTCTGTTATTTCTCCTCCTACTTCGCTTAATATATCTGAATTTATTTTATTAATGCTCTCATTTTTGGTGCAAGAATCGCCCTTTCACATAACCATTTGTCTTCATGCATGATGTTCGTTAAATCTGAATAACGCTCGCAATTAATTCGGAATGACTCAGTACTAAATATAATTAATACAATCGGGCGTTACTTTGCGGAAATCCATTATATAAAAGCTTTTAGAAAAATTAACTTCGCAAATATCCGCGTTTTAAAATAAAATGATGTATCTTACCTAGTATGAAGAGCACCTCCCGCCCTCCCTCAATTGCTTGCACTATCCCCGTCACCACTAATCCCAGCACCGCTACTCCCAACACCACTACACTAGGCAAGACACACCACTGACGATGATTGCAATGCAATTCTTTCTTGGAAATTTCTTTCGGTGAAATATACACGCTCTCTATTTTCTAAGTGCACAGCAAGGTGAGTAACTGTTGGGTGCCTTTCGTGTAAAGGGAAGCCAAGGAGACGCCACGCTGCCTCGTTACTGCTGACATAACGCCCTGCTTGAAAGATCTGTACTTCATTAACGGGATTTGCCTCACCTTCACTCCTGAGATTAAATATTGCTTGGTCGCTTCCTTTATTTATGTACTTACAGATATACTTGATTGCGCAGACAGAGCTACATGCTTCTACATTAATGTGGGCATTAAATATTTTACATAGAATGGGCGAATACGGGACAATCCAGCTGTTATCTAAGGTTTCGAACGCCCCAGAGCGAGATTTGATTGTAACTTTTCTGCCACGATCTTCGGGAGCTCTGCGTCTGTATAAAGGGTAGCCATTGTCATTGTGCACTGTTTCTTTTAATAGCTGTTTAGGGAATTTCTTTGTACATTTTCCTTCTTTCATACATAGCGATATTGAATTTCGTGCTCCACATGGACCGTGAATCATATTTCGGACGATGGTATCATACAATTCTTTATCTTGCTCAGGATCCGGAATCTCGGCGCTTATTATGTCGTCTATTTGGCTGGGCCGCAACTTCTCTTTAAGCCATATTAAAATGTGGGCATGCGGTAATCCTCTTTTTTGCCATTCAATTGAATACATGAAGCACTGCACCTCTCCGAAAAGTTTCCCTTTCTTAATTACATACATTAATTTTTGTACTTTTAATCTAAATACTCTAGCAACTAAATCGTGTCTGTCAGTACTTTTTTGGCCCGGCATTAGCTCCTCGGTTATTTCTTTCCATGTGGGATTGCAAGTAAAAGTAACAAAATGATCAGGTCTTCCTTAATTCGTACATAGGCGAATGCGTCTTGTGTGTACTCATGTAGGTAGCGGGGACTGTTAACGAATGATGAGGGCAGAATTACCATTTTACCTAAATCTCTGGGTTAACATTGGCGTCGCTAGAAACTGCATCTTGTAAATGTATATAATTCTCAACGCGCAGCTTTTTTTGATTTAAAGATATATAACGGAGACGTTCACTTTCTACCTCCACATACATGTCTACCAAAAATTGATGAAATAATTGTCTACACCGGGCTAAGTGGTTAAAATCATTTTCTCGCAACATCATATGATACGCATAAAAATCCATACATGATACTTTTTTGTTCGGAGTAGGTCCTTTGTGACCGGGTTAACGAGTGGAATTTGAAAATGATAACCCTCTTGTCCTTTGCAATAAATCAATGGGTATTGCAGAGCGTCATAAAACTTGTGTGTATCGACTACCCGTTGCAACGTGCAACACGTGCTCGTAAGAAAATGTCTCGTGAAGAAAATTGATCACTACTAATTACGGCTGCTATTTCGTTTATCAAAGGTGCATTGTAGCGCCTTTCATGCTCTCCTCGAGGGGTCTGAACTGCGTGAATGACGACTTTATAATCCTCTTCAGGTAGGTTTTCTAAAGCAGTTTTAAATGTTTTGACTAAAACGTTACGTTCATGCAAGAATCTTTGAATTTTGAACACTGTGTCTCTCTCAACTCCCTGGATAAATTGGCAGCGACGGTCTACCTCAATTTCTTCGTCACCCATAAAATATACTTGTAAAAATTTATGCTGTTCGTTTTCAGCTGGAAAAGTGAACCTATTCTATGATAAATTTGCCCTTGCACCGTAAATGTAGGCGAAAATCCCGGCATTATTATTTCCCGGTCAACTCCGAAGGACGTCATTTGAAAGCATGAGTTATATTTACGGATCCTGTTTATAAAGCGCCGTGGCTCATTAACATCATATAAAAAGAGAGTTTTCAAAGGTTCTTCTGGTTCCCCAAGTAATGGAAGAGACAATTTGCCATTAGAACAGCACATGCCTGCGGTCTCATCTTTCCATTTTAAAGCGCTGCAAAATCGACACGCCTTGTCCATCAGTCCGATAACAACTAACCTGTGATTTTTATAATCAATCAACGGATCATAATTGAATGTTGCGTCATTAAAAACCGACCGATTGTTTCTTTGAAAATTTTGTCGACGTTCAGCTTGGAGCTGTGTATTTGCATCTCTTCGTGCCTGTGTCTGTTCTGGTGTTTCAGGTGCCCTTATAGTAGATTGACGTTAAGCTTGCTCAATGAATCTGTGTTGAGTTTCATCAGGTGTTTCCGCGGCTCTTAAGGCGCCCTGACGTTCCACTTGTTCGAATAGCCTTTGCTGACTTTGAGCACGTGTTTCAGTAGCTCTTAAAGTAGATTGATGCTCTGCCTATTCAAGACGCCTTTGCTGACTTTGATCAGGTGTTTCAGTAGCTCTTAAAGTAACTTGACGCTCTGTCTATTCAAGACGCCTTTTCTGACTTTGAGAAGGTGTTTCGGAAGCTTTTAAAGCAGCCTGACGCTCTGTCTGTTCAAGACGCCTTTGCTGACGTTGAAAAGGTGTCTTAGATGCTCTAAAAGCAGCCTAAAGCTCTGCTTGTTCTTGCCTTCTCAGTTCAGCATCTTCTCAAGATTCTAGCGATCGAGCAAATCTTTTCGAAAATCTATTTATAAAAACAAAACGTTAAAATACCTAAAAGGAATTAAATTTGCTTGTAAAAATTTTTTTTAAAAGCAAATCCAAAATATCTTAAAGGAATAAGTATTCCTTTTAAATATTTTTTAAAATCAAAACAACAAAACCAATTCAAAATACAACACGAATCCGAAAACGGTAGTCAATATAAATATAACCAACGAAAAAAGAAGTAAGTGTATAGGTACCGTATACACTATCTATACTATTAATATTCCTTTGAAATATTGCTAAACAACCTAAAACAATGAAAACCAATTCACGAGTCTAAATTAACAAAATCCAAAATCAAAGACAAATATATAGTGCATACGGTACCTATACGCTTAAATTGTTTCTATTTCGTAGCTTATTAGACTACCTGCTTTCGATTTCGGTTGTTTGTTATTTGCTTTGTGATTTGGTTAAGGTTCAATGGATTTATATTGGCTTTCATTTTCGGATTTGTGTATTTTCTTGGATCGGTTTTGTTGATTTGGTTAGTATTCCTTTAATATAATTTATTATAAGAACTGTATTCATTTCCGTTCAATAAATATTACTAAGGCTTATTAATAAGGCTTACTAAGAACTGCTTCTACCACAGTTAAGTAATAGTTAAGGCTGAAAGCGTGACAGGTGGTGATAGTATTTCTGATCCATACTTATAATCACGCCTGTAACCCTTGCGGTGTAGGCAGAGCATCAACGGATTACTTAATATCGTCTGCGAGGTTATCGCCTATTCTGTGAATTACAATGCACCAAAACGTTTGAAGAAAATCAGCTGGTGAATTTTATGTTTTTTATCGCTGTCTTCCCGGTCCTGCGTGGAAAAATACATATCCATACATTTTTTATTTTAATTTTGGTAAAAAGACATAATAATCCAGATATTCTGACCTTCTGTGTTCGTCCATCGTACCGTCGTCCGTCTTGTAGAATCACGGTGGCGCCACCTAGTTGAATTTAATTTTGCAACATATTCGATTTTCCCACGGGAATGAGATGTTTTTCCGCGGAAAAAAGTAACCTATGTCACTCTACAGCCACCGAACTATCCCCATACAAAAAATCATGCCAAATCGACGCTCTGTTGCGACGTGAAAGAAGGACAAACAAACAAACATACTTTCGCATTTATAATATTAAAGTATGGATACGTTAAAAGGAACAATTAATTTTAGTTAAAAATAACTATTTTCATTCCGATTGATGATTGTTAGAACGTGCTACAAAGCGGTAATACAGCATAGGCGAAGTTGAACTAAGCCATTGCTTCAGAATTTTTTTTGATTATATAGTCATATTCGTATAGGTCTCCGTGGCGCAGTGGCTTAGCAATGAGTTGCTGCGCTTGGGGCCGTGGGTTCGAATCCCGCACGGAAAAAGTATTTGTATGGCCTACAAATAATTACTCCGGGTCTGGGTGATTGTCCTTGTGCAATTTGTGTTTGTAAACTGCCTCCACGATTCAGGAGAAAATCCTAGCGTGGGGGTAACGATTTTAAAATAAATAAAAAATAAAATAAAAAAAGACAGTATTTACAAAAGTAGTTTATTTTTTAACTGATTTATAAAATCTGCAGAATTTATTCTTGTTACTATATAAAATTTCATTTACGTAAAATAGTCATGACGGAAAGAAGACAATGAAGTGTATTTATAACTGTTCTGTTTTGCTAATTTTGGCAAGATTTTACAAAAGATGTTGCTAACCAAAGTCCTTGGAAAAAAATTTATTAAATAATAGTAATCAGCCCCGGATTTGCATAGTTGATTTCTGGATCTTGAAAACATTGCCACCTATCGAGTCCAGTTGTGAACCTAAACCATTCTTTATTCGACTTAATCTCACACACACAATTTCATCAAATCGGTCCAACCGTTTAGGAGGAGTTCAGTCATATACGTGTATTATATAAGCCTTTCTCTTTAATAATTTTATCTAGAAAAGAAAATCGCATCAAAATCAATTGAGTAATTTAAAAGTTCTAAGCGTACAGACATCGGTAAGTGATATTGTTTTATACTATTATGTAGAGGTTAATAAATATTTCAAGTCATGCACGCTCATACTCCCGTACCGGCTAGCCGCTCACCATAGCGTATAGGTGGATATACCGATGACCTTATAATTAATTGTGTTACTGGTTTGTAAAGTTTTAGTTTAGGATTTTTGGATGAACTATACAGCTATCTATAATATAAAAATGAATCGCTGAATGTGTTACTAAGCGCAAATCTCAAGAGCAGCTGAACCGATTTTGCAAATTTTTTTTTATAATATTCCTTGAAGTTCGAAGATGGTTCTTACGGAGAGAAAATTTTAAAAAATTGCCTGAAAAAGTCTAAAAACAACACTTTTCTATATTCCCATACAAAAGATTCGTAACAACACTTAAAAGTCAATTTGAACTTTAATACCATACCATAAAGTTTAAATGTTAGTGGAGGGGTTCCGGGAAGGCAAAACCATTGAGTGACGTTTCCATCGTATAAATATTGACAAATATTTATATGATTGAAACTTAATTTAGTATAAGTAAAAATAAAATGAAATATATTAAGTAGGTATCATAATAAGAAATCAGAATTTGTAATTTTCATTGTGATTTTTTAGTGAATGTTGAAAGAAATTTTAGTGTTTTATAATTTTTATTTTTGACATAATGTAATTGTTGACTTATCAGTTTCCTCTTTTCTTTTTTTATCTTACTAGCTAGGTGTCCCGAATAATAAGTGTTAAAAAAAAATTAAAAATTAAAGAATCGACTGTTAGGCGGAACGAAGTTCGCCGGGTCATCTAGTTGGTAATAAATCTCCAAAGTAATACATTACTGTATTTCTATTCTAACTAGTACTACTAAAGCGTACACAACTTCGGTATTTTAGCGGTCTGTGAAATATTAGTTGTGCGTTTTTGGGTATTAAGGAAAAGGGCTGATATTCTGCCAAGCAAGATTGACCTTCATTGACCGTCAAAAAAGTATCGCCAAAGATAAGTGAAATGTTGCTAAGAACTGCACGCTTATTAGGGGCCTAGCCGACGGTGCTACTTTTACGAAAGATATCAAAAGTGTTACATTAATGAATTCAATTCATTATCGCTATTACTGATGAACCAAGAAGAAGCCAAATGCAATTTATCAGGAAGAAGCCAAACAGAACTGGAAAGAAATAATCCCATGATATGTTGACTGATCAGTGATTACAAAGACATCAGCAGAAAACAAAATATTGAAACCTGGGTCCATCAGCGAAATTGATTTAATAGGAGACTAATTCGCAGTATTAAGCACTATGATGGGTTCAGGGACATATTACATAACTAAATTAAAATCAAACTGATCGCTTTTGCTGCTCTGAAAATCAACAAAGAACAACGAAGAACAAGAAACAAGTCCAATGGTTAAAACAGTAACTAAGAAAATGTTTACAAAGTTTTTTTAAAGTTTCACAACTAAGACGAAGCTAACGACAACAATCCACTTAGATTACAGACCATGCGAAAGAAATATACAGTGTTATTTTTCAAAGAGTAGCCAATTTTAAACTTAAGTTAAAATATATAAATAATGATATACCGATAATGCAGTTTTTTTAAAATACGAGGAAATAAGGCTTCTACTTTTATTTGAAATTATCCCAAATCGAATGTGATTTATAGGCAACAACGTTTTTGCTTATTGATCGACCTTTACGAATGTGTGCATGCGCAGTAAAATCATTTAAAATAATGCATTACCACGCATTTTAATTTTTAAAGATAAAAAGAACAGAACAGTCTCGCTCTACGGAGTACGCCAAGCTTTTTAGAAACCAATTTAGCTTTCTCTTCCAAGTGACCATGCTACTGCGGGTCATTCGATACTGGCTGCGACAAAAGCGAATGTTTTGAAATTGAGGAGATACGAGTATGACAAAAGTGTTCTTTTTAGCGGTAAACGCGCAAACTTGTGAATTTGTATAATATTTGTATGTTATTATAATAATAATAAGTTTATTTATTTTCTAAAATATGTTAGATTTAAAGTATATTTTTGTAAAGGAAACGAATTTGAAAACATGGAGGCGCTCGCTTATTGTATTTGATGTTTTGCGATGTGCTTTCGACGGGGACCGACCTATCATATTTTTCTTATATTAAATATGTATTTAATCATATTATTATAGCGTCTAATAGACCTAGTGACGTCATCCAAGATGCTACCAATGTGACTGCTGTTTGAATTGATTCTTAGTTATTGAAAATTAAATATTTTATGTCATGACATTTCATTTCATTCACGACGTTATTCATGTCTTATAAAGTTTATATGACTTTTATGGTGTGACGGGAGTCATGATAAATAGATATATACAATAAAAAACATGTATATTCCCTATTATTATATCGTAAAGCATTACAAACTTAGTAACCTTCAACAACATTATCGACACTTTGATATCGAAACGGTAGCGGTTAAAACGGGTTTTTACCTAACATTTATTACTCGTACCTTCACCTATTGAGGAATCGCTGAAATGTTTTCCTCATAAATATTCAGCCTAGTTTTGCTATGTTTAGCTAGAGGACCTTACACACGCGCGAGCTCAAAGTTTTTGTATGCAATTGTTCCCTATGTCCGCTCTATGGTACATATATACCTATATATTTTAATATCTTTGGAAATGAACACTATCCAAAAGCGTACCACATACTTGCGACGAATTGCTTATGATCTGTTTATTATATTCTCTTGTACTTTATCTTGTAACACACGCATATTTGCGACATTCATCATGAGTAAATCTAGGATGATCCTCTTTCGCCTACACATTTATTTAAATTGTTTACTTAATAATGAAACATTATTTCGTCTAAATTTCAATTTAAACTTATTGTAGAAATATTATGCAGCATGATTATAATGCAGTGGACTAAGGGTAACTCGTCAAAGCCAACCTAAGTTTAGGATAGAACAGACTAAGAATAACGTCTAAGTTTTGACCGAGTTTTAATTGCAAAGTTTAATAATTCCATTTCTTGGTTCAAAATTATTCCGTATTTTGCTAATGCGACTATTGATTGATATTTAACCTTGACAAACATCTGTACATATAAATAAAATTGAATTGTCTGCCTGTTTGTTTGTCCGCCTGTCAAGGCTAATCTTTGGATTGGCTAAAACGATTGTGATGAAACTTCACGGACATATAGAGAGCAGTGTCAGAATTTTTTGCAATAGCCGGCCAAATTTGCAGAGAACACATTCTGCCTTTTTTACACCGGACAGACAGATTTCCGGACAGACATACAAACATTATAAAAATCGTTTTTTGTTATTAGTATCGCGAATGCTTTCATATGTATTTAGTAAAAAGCCTGTTATTTTAACATCACGAATAGACACTTCAATTGTAATTATTTGTATATGTAGATGAACATATGTATTATATTTGGATAACTATGATAATACATTTTACAACTTCGTTTTTATTTTTATCTTATGACAAAATAAAAAATAAAATCGAACAATTCGCGCTCGCGGTTGCCTGGCCTTTCAGTGTTCTGCAGGATGTATTAAAGAATGTGCGAAGGTATTCCATAACTTAATTTCTCAAGGGAGAGGTCTCATCCACCATCAGAAACCAAGACTGTCGACTAGCTAATACGCGTTCGAACCAAACGGTTTGATTCCTTTTTCATCATACGAACAGCGAAGAGTGTAGTAATTTGTCAAGATGATTTTTTCAGCCGACTACAATGTGGATGTCTTTAAGAATGTATAATGTATGGTTTGTCTTAAGCTTGTGCGCTTCACCGTCTTCGGCTGCTTATACGTCAGAATTTTTGCGGGCTGTCTTTCGACAGATGCTTTCAAGTAGTATGAACCTCTTAATACTTTATAATACAGTAGTAAGTAAATGACTTTCAATGAATATTTCCTCCATTTTCTATCACGACCTTAATCTTTTTTCTGTGTCATCCAGTACAAGTATTATAGTAGTATATATTATTTCCAGTCGGTGAGATTTGAGTTCGATCTAGCTTGGATGATTTTTCCGCCACGTGTTTTCAGTCATTTTTAAAGTATCTTAGTTCTAAGGACTTGAATTTGAAAGGAGAAAATGACATAATGCCACTAAATAACTATGGAAAAATATTTTATTAAAAAAAAACAAGGCCTTTATATAACAATAAAGCGCGATGTATACAACTTTAATAACCCTTTCAGTGTACTGAAAGTGCTTCGTAAGTGACTTTTTAGGTTCCTGACAGTCTGCGCTAAGTTATAATTGATCAATTTAACTCGATCGTCTCACTTTTGAGCAGAGATTAGAGTATTCATTGTTCCATTTAGACATTATTAACTATTTTATTACAAAGATTCTTCATTTTATCTATACATGATTTCATATAAATTTTACTACTTTTTCATTGCTTTGTAATGATAAGGTTTGAATGAACATTTAAAGACCTTACTATTGTGCTGTGTTAAATTACAATTTAAACTATATTATTAATAAATTTAGCTTCTGAGAAGAATAGTATTTAAATTTTTTTACAACCCAAAGTATTCATATACTTCTTACATAGACTTCTAAGACCGGTATTCAGAGACAATCTCGAGCCTAAACTCAGACTCCACAATGTCATAATTGATGGATTATATTATGTTATTATATTGTCCAATGTGTCAGACTTCGAATATGGCAATTAATATTATTATGACATATAGATGATCTGATGATGGATTTGCAATGTGGCTATGGCTAAAATAGACGGAAAACGAAATAACCGTCATACAAGTTTTAAAGAATTATAACTCGGAAAAGATTAGGGATAGTTTGGTAGTGCTCATACAAATGTTGTAGGGATCAAGAAAAGTAAATTGCAGGCTATAGAAAAATTTAAAATAGAGGATCTAAGTTGGTGATCAAAACATACTTGCTCCAATCCGCCTATAATTTTGTTATTCCAGAGTTTTCTGGAGTTCCCGATTACGATTTTGGGGTCAAATTATTCGGGGCAAATTTTGCAGCTGAATTTCAAAATTATACCTAGCTAAAAGACCTCTTTCTAAATCCAATATGGCGGAGCAGTTATGTTTTTATACACCCACATAATATGGGATTACATAAAAGGGTTTGCTGGGAGGAATACAAAAAATAAAATAACGTCACTTTAAATCCATGGCGGACTATGTTTTTTATTCACACCCATGATATGGATATCAAATGACAATATAGTTCAAATGATGATAAAAAGATGAACCCTTTGTTCGCTGAAAAAAAATACGAACAAAATGATGTCCGCATTCTTCGAGGAGATGGTGTACTACTGCCCGGTTAACCGGTAAGACTAAGCTGGGTCGTGCTTTAACCTTATAACGACCTACACCCGGGGCAATTTCTAGTGGTGGTGAAAAAAGTCAAACTGGTGGAAAACAAAATGCCAACCATACCAATTTTAAAGAGTTATATCTCGGCAAACGTTAGTGATAATTTGGCAGTGCTCGAACAAATGATCTAAGGATCGACAAGGGTCAATTGCTGGAAATAAAAAATCAAGATGGCGATCAAAAACCAACAATTATGCACTAAATTAGAGGAACAGACTTAGAAACACATCCAGCGATAACTGAAAAATAAAAATAAATTAATATTAATAAAAATATTTTTAAAACATGCCTTTAATTAAATACTCTAAAAAGAAGAAAATAAACTTCTTTTTCTTTCTTCTTCACATTTGATATCTTTGAGCGGTGTATTTTTTGTTATTTGGCAAAGAATTTCTGAAGATTTTTATTGTAAGGGTGAGCACAGGTTAAGTAACATGCTGTGTAACTTTTGTTTTATAACACGTCCACATTATGTTACATTGTTTTTCAACATTTCAATATGTAACAATACTGTACAAATTAGAATAACATAATAACTATAATAAATAACATAACATTGTCGATTGTCGTTCTGCAGTGCTATTCACAATGTCGACACAAGAGGACGTTTTGCTAGCTGCTGCAGCAACTCTTGTACTTTTAAATAACAAATGAAAAAAACATAGATACTGGGTTCGGTCCTAGTTTATTGAATAGAGAAAAATACTCTCTAGTTACATCACGTTATATAACACATTCAGTCTCCAGATTACTGAATATGTTATGTTATATAATATGTACGCACCGTAATAAATAAATAACAACATTTTAAATAGAGATCTATTTGTGATGTAGTTTCAATGATCAGGTTAAAAAGCGCTTATAATTTGAATTTTTCCGTAGTACTTTTGGGGCAGGAAAAGTAACTTATATCTCATAGAACGCACTTAGGTCATTTATGAAATAATATTAGGCATATGATTACATAACGATTTCTTATTTTAACGCAAATACTACACAATGAATAAAACTAAATTTACCAATTTAATAACTTTTAATTTGACTTATTAACACGCTTTTATTAGCTTGGTATGTGCCTATGTAGCTTAACATTTGAATGTGTTTTTACCATCCCTTTCAGAACGTCGGATTGATTTGAAACATATCTTATCAAGGACCAATGCAATCATTTAAATAGTTTGTCCCATCATCTTTGCCAGAATCCTCAGGATTTGTGAATAATTTACAAAAACTCTAAGATTTCTGCCAGTTCAATCTACTGTAAGCCGCGTAAAAGAACTTCGTTCCAAAAAAAACACGCTTTTGTAGTTAGCCGCCCTAAAAATTAGAGAATAAATAATAGTTTAAAAAAACTAAAATAAAAATTTTTGTAGATAACTGAACTAAAAAGTAGAAAATAATTTTCAATAGGTTTAAAATAAGAAAATAGTGATTAACATAAAAAAGAACATTTTAATGTAATAAAGCATGGGGTTGTAGCAAATAATAGTCTTGCAAATGGTAGCACCCAGCCATTTTCTCTATTGAAATTTGGATGTTTTTAATTTCAATAGCTCGTGAATCACCTTGGCAGGCATCGGTAATATTTTGCGAGGATTTGTGGTTTATTAAATTTAATGTAATTGCGGAAACGATCTTGAACATGTTCACAGACTGTAGGTTTCACGGAACATCAGTACTTCACGTCAACTATATTAAGGTCTTTTCCTTGGACTTCTTTGTGTTTTCCACATTCACAATCAAGCTTGTACATTCCTGCATCTTAAGGAGGGACATTAAACTTGACGGATGGTAAGAACTGAAATTCGGCGGCTTGTAGTAGTATGTTCGTATGGAAGCCCAATCAAGAAGTAGCCAATTTTGTCTGTGACTCTTCTAACATAATCATACATAACAAAAAAAATCGATATCAAACATTTTCTATTTATATATTTTGTTTCCTTTCATGCTCAAGTTCAATCAAGAAATCAAAAAGAAATCACATTAAAAAGTTATATTTCTTATTTAATTTACTTGTATCTTTAAGAATAGTTTCTAGGAAAAAATTACACTGAATCACTTTAAAAGTCGCTAGAGTAAATAGCAATTTTGCAAGTAAGCGGGAAACCCAAGTTCAATCCACGCAGGCACTAATAAAATTGTTAATTGAAGTTTTAGCAGCTGACTTAAAACGTGCTTGACGGTGGAGGAAAACATCATGATCGCCGAAGACGTAAAGTCCTCCAGCACACTGAAATTTTTGCTGTGGTGCCCCAATGCATGTTGAAGTGCATAAGAATTGAAAGTAGGCCTGTGCCCAGGAGTGGGACGTATAAAGACCATAACTTTACTTTACTTTTTATTATGACTTTTATTTAAGTCTAATATTTATTTAGTAATTGCAATCAAACGCCAATATTATCAAAGAGAAACAACCTATGGAAAAGATGATTACGATTATCTAAATTAATACTGCTTCGTATGGTAAGTATACAGAAACAAAAACCTATTTTACTGGAAAAGAGGCATTCCATCTTAGTCCTCACGGCTGACAACGTATCTGCATTTTCAATTACCACCAAGTGGACTGTGTGATCGCTTTTCACCCTTATACGATAAAATTACTCCCTTAATTTTTTGCACATTTTAAGCTGTTCGCGCAAAACACTTTCAAGGATTGACGCGAGAGCGCGCTCGGCGCGGTGCATTCATACCGGTTTGACTTTCGGTCTTGCGAAAAACGTCCAAGGGCAATCAGTCATCTGCCAGATGTGCTAATGTTTGCACGATGTTAATTTTGTGCGGGAACCGCGGAATAGTTAGGGCGTCTAGTAAATATCCTGTCTAGGAATTATAACGCGCATTCCCTGTTTGGATAGCCTTTCCCGGGACTTATTGGGTCCGACTCAGAATCTGTATAAGTGCATTCGACAATATAAGCTAGTGCGGCCTCGGTATTTAGAACTGTTGCCACGCGAAACGGTAGTGACCTTTGACCTAGAAACTCCGGGCGTGTTTTGTGCGGTAACCTTATACCCCGCGATAGTTAGTGGCTTCTGTAAGCTAGTTAATCGTACGATAGAGTTAAGTGACTGTCATCGTGGTGAACCAAGAAAGTGACTGTGGATAACCTCGAAAGGCCCCCTCAAATTGGAGCGGTGTCGACGCTCGGGCTGCTGCCGACGGCTAAGGTCCAGGTTTAATCACCATCAGTCACACCCAGATACACACCACATCACCATTCTTTCCCTTGCACTACACAACTACATGCGACCTGACCGACTCCGGAGCGACCAGTCGTCTTGGATCGAGGTAAGTGAACTCCGCCAAATTCCTTCCGGTCGACTGGCCGTAGTATAACGCTCCCCCATATATTTTAGTGTAATTAGAGAGATTCCACGTGGCCTTAGGAGGCCCGACCTACGTCTGCTCGAGAGGTCTTCAGCTCATGGGCCCCTGAAGGTCTGATCCTTTAAGAGAGCAGCCGTAGGCCGTAACAAACTGGTAGCAGAGCGCGATTCCGGGTTCGATTCCCGGTCGATCCCGACTATAGTGTTTGATAAACATTAAACAATTTTGGTGGCAGGGAGCGTTGGTGTGATTGGTTTAATTTGCGTCTACAATCACGCCCGTCCGTAATACGTAAAAATATTTTTTTGTACGTAATAATAGAATTATTTTCCTTTGTTCTTTGTTGCTTGCCTTTTTTTGGTTTGTGGGTAGATTTGAAAAGCCGCGCCCTAGGTTGCGCAAGCGGGAGTTTTTCTAGAGATATACGTCATGTAGGTAGATGGTTATTTTTACGTAATCGGTTAATTATCGTTGTCGGATAGTTGTAGTGGATTACTTATCGAAGGGTCGATTTCCGAGCTAGGCATTTTTTGTTGATCGACTGTGATGTCTATCTTCGTTTATACTGTAATTTGTATTTGAACTAAAGAGTAGTAATTGTATTTGCGCAATTTGAATTTAACTTGATTTGATCGCACTAGTATTTGTTATTTGTTAATTTGATTTGTGTCTTTTCTTTGTGCTAACTTGTATTTGGTTGATACGTAGTAATTCGTATTTGTGTAATTTCTATTCAACGCGATTTGATAGGAACTGCATTTATTAACTGTTAATTTTTGTTATATTTTTTGTTTGTTATCTTTGTAGTCTGTGCTCAAGCCGCGTCGTAATTTTGCATTTAATAGTGATGACATCGCCCAAGCTACTGATCCGTTGTTTGCGGACTGAGCTACGCTGGGCCACAAGCGCCCATGCTTTGATAGGTCGACCGGATGGGGTCCATAACTTGATGAAGCAGTTCGAGCAGGTGGATGCTCGAAGGGCCGCAGTGGAGGAGGCTTACGCTGAGCTCGAGGATTCGGATGTGGAGAAGGGAGTCCTGGACTCCTGCTTCGCGGACTATGAGCAGTTCTTGTGGCTCACGGACGAGTTGATCGAGGCTGAAGGCAGGTATGCCGAGGAGGCGCGTGAAGCTCGGATGAGTGACCTGTCCGAGTCCTCTCTGAAGCAGCTTCAGCCGGAGCTGTTGGGACGACTCCCAACTCTGGACCTGCCAAAGTTCTCCGGGGCCCATTCCGAATGGCTGACCTTCGTTGGTCTTTTCGACAGCCTAGTGGACGCCCGGAGTGACTTGACCCCGAGCCAAAAGATGGCGTACCTCCTGGCATCACTGGAGGGGGAGGCCCTGGGCGTCGTCGGCCACTTGAGATTGTCGGACGACGCCTACCACACTGCTCGGGACCTCCTAGCCAGAAGATACGCCAACGTCCGGCGAATTGCTGACGAACATGTTAAGCAGCTTCTAAGCCTCCCGCTGCTTAGTGACCGGGCCAGACTGCGTCCGGACCTGTTGGATCCAGTCTTGGTGGCCTGTAATACGTTGAGGCGGCTGGGTTTACCAGTGGGCGAATGGGCCTTTTTGTTGCTCCGCATAGTGCTGTCCCGTCTACCTCTCGACCTTCGAATCCATTTTGAGGAGAGGTACGGCGGGGATGAGGCCTCCTATATTCCGCCCTTCTATGACCTGCTGCGGTTTTTAGAGGAGCAGTGCCGGCAGATCGAGAACGCGGCGGGCACCGTTGACGACTTACGAGACGTGCCCAGTGAGAGGCTGAACCCGCCAGGCAAGTCGTCGTCAACCCCCCCATGCTCCTATTGTCGAGCATCTGATCACCGGGTAACGTTGTGCCCGAAATTATTAGGTAAGCCGGTTCCTGCGAGGCGAACTATCGCCAAGGAGCGCCGCTGGTGCTGGTCATGTCTGGGAGGGCACCTCCAGCGAGACTGTCCGCATCGACGGCCCTGTCTGCATTGCCAGGGCAATCACCATGCCGTTTTGTGCCTGGGTGCGAACGGCGTCTCCTCTCGGGGCTCTGCCAGGCCCTCGACCCCCACGGGCGGGGGCGCTCAGCCACGCCCTTTGCTGGGCGACAATCGGCGCTCGCCGGCCAGCCACCAGGCCCCTAAGTTTGAAAGGGGCCCCTCCCCCAAGCAGTTGGGGGGTAGTTCCCCCAGGGACGGGGGTGTCATCACCCCCCCTAAGCGTGTGGAGAGGAACTTCACGGCCACTCATCGGTCCGCTGGACCCTTCTCACTCCCGTTAGCTGAGTGGCCGCGACTGGTGTACCACTGTTCCCCATTTGATGGAGGCGGCCCTGTCTAGCTGCCGCCTTAGCTCCCATCACGGCCGCCTCCACTGAGCCTTAAGCCGTCAACAGTCCACTTGTCAAAATGTTCTGTTGCCGACGGCCTCAGTGAAGGCGTACAACCCGAGTGGCAACTGTTAGAGGTTGTACTTTATTTATCTCGGGTTCACGCCATGTGGCCTCCCCTTGGTGGTGGGAAGATTAGGGCCCCCCTGGAGCGTTGAATCACGCTGTCAAGGGGTATTAGATTTGGTTTGGTCGAGCACTTAGTCAAAAAAATACTTGAATTAAAATTAAAAATTGCTTTGGGCTTTCCGCGAAATTCTCCTATTTGTAGCGGTTTAAATTAAAAGAATTGAATTTAATCTACTCCTTTAAATGCTACTGCATGTGTTTTGTACATATATTTAATCACTGTATTTGATTGTTGCGTTTGTTTGCTGAAAGGAAAATTTGAATTCATCTGAAATGGAATGGCGCACTATTTGAAAAATTATGTTTATGTTTATGATAGTGTTTAATCATTTTGCTTTGCGAAGAAGTAGGGCTGTCCCTTACGTTATTATTTTGTTTAATTTGCAAGTTGACCTATGCGCATCGGTGATTAATTTGGTTGAATTAATTCTGTAGCTGAACATTGATGCTTTTGAGAAATTGGTTGAAATATGAGCATAGGACTACTTGCCTAACAGGCTAGCTAGTTTTGGAGATTATCTGATTGAAATCAGCTGCCGCGCTATTTTAGTAAATGATAATATGGTGGGTGGCCTGGCTAGTCCTACTTGTTGAAAATTCATACTAGGGACTATCTGTGCGTTTCGTTCGGCTCTTCACAGACGACGTTCATGTGGAATTTGTGGGTGCTCTCTGCCCTGAAGCTTAGGAGGCCGCTCGGGGCCGCTTCGTGTCGCGTCGCTGTTTGAGGAGCTGATCCGGTCGGATTGCGGAACTAATCATATGGGCACAGATAGGTGTTTGAAAGAGGTCGTCGGACTTCTGTCCAGTACAGGACTTGTTAAAGTGCTGCGATGCCCAGGAGGGGCATCCAGTGGAGGCTGACCCTCAGGCTTGCCACATTAGGGTTGCAAGATCTGATGGGATGCCTAAGGTGGCCTAGTTTGGTTGTAGAGTCGGTCTTGCAACTTGCCTTCGCGACCTTGTCCCGCTGACTGGTTTGCTCGCGGACCTAAATCCTTATGTCCGGGACGGGGGTTTGTTCGCGCAAAACACTTTCAAGGATTGACGCGAGAGCGCGCTCGGCGCGGTGCATTCATACCGGTTTGACTTTCGGTCGTGCGAAAAACGTCCAAGGGCAATCAGTCATCTGCCAGATGTGCTAATGTTTGCACGCTGTTAATTTTGTGCGGGAACCGCGGAATAGTTAGGGCGTCTAGTAAATATCCTGTCTAGGAATTATAACGCGCATTCCCTGTTTGGATAGCCTTTCCCGGGACTTATTGGGTCCGACTCAGAATCTGTATAAGTGCATTCGACAATATAAGCTAGTGCGGCCTCGGTATTTAGAACAGTTGCCACGCGAAACGGTAGTGACCTTTGACCTAGAAACTCCGGGCGTGTTTTGTGCGGTAACCTTATACCCCGCGATAGTTAGTGGCTTCTGTAAGCTAGTTAATCGTACGATAGAGTTAAGTGACTGTCATCGTGGTGAACCAAGAAAGTGACTGTGGATAACCTCGAAAGGCCCCCTCAAATTGGAGCGGTGTCGACGCTCGGGCTGCTGCCGACGGCTAAGGTCCAGGTTTAATCACCATCAGTCACACCCAGATACACACCACATCACCATTCTTTCCCTTGCACTACACAACTACATGCGACCTGACCGACTCCGGAGGGACCAGTCGTCTTGGATCGAGGTAAGTGAACTCCGTCAAATTCCTTCCGGTCGACTGGCCGTAGTATAACGCTCCCCCATATATTTTAGTGTAATTAGAGAGATTCCACGTGGCCTTAGGAGGCCCGACCTACGTCTGCTCGAGAGGTCTTCAGCTCATGGGCCCCTGAAGGTCTGATCCTTTAAGAGAGCAGCCGTAGGCCGTAACATAAGCTAAAATACAAATTTTTATATTTCGCCGAATAGCCAGATTATCGTAAGGTAGAAGTTATAAAATAATAGGTTGGGGAAAATGTTTCTTCGTATTTTATATCAAAATTCAAGACATATTTTTTTCAAAGTTTTATTACATTTAATTATAATATATATGTGCCATTTTGTTCGATAACTTGTTGCCATCTTGTAGCTAGTGATTAATAATAGGTACTGAAAAATGCGACAAGTAGTTTTGACAGTCCTCTCTTGATGTTAACTTAACATTACCCAAAGAATTCTGAAAAGACCGATACAGGTGGAAATCTGAGGGTGCAAGGTCAGGACTATATGGTGGATGCATTAACAATTCTCAACCAAGCTCGCTCAATTTTAGCTGAGTGGTCAAAAATATATGGTCTGGCGTTATCATGATGAAAGACCACTCCTTTTCTGTTGATCAATTCCGGGCGTTTTTTTTCAATTTCTTGCTTTATTCTCATTAGTTTTTGGCAGTAGAGATACGATTAAATGAATTTGCCTTGCGGTAAAAACTATAAACGACGCCTTTCCAATCCCACCATACACACAGCATCACTTTATTGCGTGTTCACCCGGGTTTCGCTACTGTCTGTGGAGCTTGACTATCCTTTGTTCATAATCTTTTTAGCACCTTCTTATCGTAGGTGATCCAATCTTTATCACCAGTGATCAATCTTTTGAAAAATGGTTCGGTTTCATTTCATTTCAGTAGAGAACCGCAAATGAGTACACGGTTCATTAGGTTTCTGTCAGTGAGCTCGTGTGGTACCCAAATATGTATAGCCAGACTTTTTCAAATGGGTCAAAAAGTCGAGAAATTGTTTTTTACTTTAATTTTTTTTCTTAATGTCTTTTATGTATTGATATTAAAACCAGCAAGATACAAACAATACAACTAAACAGATTTTTCTTCAATTTTATACAAACAAAATACGAAGAAACATTTTCCCTGACCTTTTAAATTAAACATTATATGGTATTTAAAAACACCACCCATATCTACAGTCTAAATGACATCGCCGAAGATACTGCATCACTCAACTTACTTTTTGTCTTGCCAATTGTGTTAAGAAATTTAAATTACTATTTACAATAAAGAATAAAAAAAGAGTAAAAAATAAGGTTATAATAAATTACAGTAGCAATGTCGCCATCACTCTTATCCGCCTTATTTAATATTCGCAACTTAGTTACAAAGTTCCCTCATTAGTCGACGGCGACAAGAAGTGCTAGTCCGGATGCGAACTTACTTTGCTTACTAGTACAAATTAGTAAATAACTGAACCGTCATGCACCTTCTTATTTAATTAACTATTCCTTCTATTACCGAAGCTGTTAAATTTCGTTCTTTAAGCTTTAAATTTCTATTTTTATTACAGACTCATACATGCAGTTGAAGTAAGAGATAATTATCTCTAAAAATATTAAAACAATTCCAAAATAACAATCGAAGTTAGCCTTGGTAATAATCTTAATATAGATAATACAACGTTTAAAGATTTTTTTTACATTGATGTAACTAACAAACTTACAGCTAGGCTTGCCAACCGTCCCGCTTCTGGGTCAATTTCGGGCCGTCCGGCTGTGACTCCATGCAGGACGCCTTTTGTCCCGGAAATCAGTGATTATATGATATACTAGCTGTGCCCGCGGCGTAGCTCGCGTATACAGGTTTTACATAAAGAATTTGTCGTTTAGGTAAGAGAATATTAAACGATTTATTTCATTACTGTATCAATAAGTGGTAACTAAATAAATCATTATCATCAAAGTTCTAAGTCGTTTATGATAGAGTTTCCGTGTAAGCGACGTTAAAAGTAGGCTTAGCCGGGGTGTACACAAAAAGGTTACGGGGGCTACTAACGCGGGAAAAAGCAACATAGAGTTGGCCATGTGCAAAACAGTCAGTACTGAGGTACACTCCTACAACGCGTAAAGTTTGACCTTGCGCTTTATTTACGGTCATCGCATAACACACGCTCACTGTAACTGGGAACTGAACGCGCTTAAAACTGAAAGGAAAGTTACTTCTTAATAGAGGGTTTTTGGGCAGTGCTGCCAGATAAAAAAAAACTCATTCAGCTCTAGGACAACACAAAAAGCGCTAGATTTCATGAAAACAGCGCTTTAAAAAAGCCCTAGATTTCGCGCTAAATTAACTACAAACAAAGTTTGTGTTTTTTTATATAATCATAATAAAGAAAACAACATTAAGTTTTTTTTCTGGCAATATTTTTTTGATGTATCAATACTTCGCAGGACATCGACTTATAATTATGGCAATTGCTGTCAACAGTAGTTAGTACTGTACGAACAATAAAAATGTCATTAATTGTTTTAAAGTGCAATGTATTTCGCAACTTAGTTTCAGATGTCAGCATCTGATTGCGGTTGCTAAACAATTTCTTTGTGTTATAACTTCTAAGTAACTTTTAACTTAGCTGTGCTCTAAGCAACTGACTGAAACTGAATAAAGCAAAATAAATGCGTTGCCAAAACCATGAACGAAAACTTTAATAAAGGGGATTTCCCCGCTTATAGTCGTCGGTAAAAAAATCAAGTTGATCATCCTAAAGGGGAAGCCAGGAGATCCATAGCACAGGGTATCCTAGTTTGGACTCGTCTCCCATGCTCTTTGTTTTGTGGAAAAATATGTTTGAAAAAGATAAACTGCAATGTACTATTTGTGGGAAAAAATAATAAAGGTCATTATTATTATTATCGGTAATGTGGACTAACAGTGCTGCTATAAAAGAGTTAATAACCCGCTAGTCGCTAAAATATTGAAATGTGTGCTAAATACACCAAAAAGCGCTGGAATAATTTCGAAATGCCAATTCCAAAAAAGCGCTAAATCTAGTTCCCAAAGCGCTAAAATGGCAGTACTGATTTTGCGTATATTATAAATACAATATCACGACATTTCGTTGCAAAATTTTTATTTTTGGTCGGGTTCCGTTGTATGGCTTCGATGGATATAAATTTCTTCAGTAAGTCTCAATACGATTCATCGGCGAAAAATCTCAACATAGCAATTCAGAAAAGTTTGTAATTTGTACAACTCCATCTATTACGTCCTTTGTGTGAGAAAACATCCTTTTTAAATCTCTTTTTGTGTTTTAAGTATAAATATATTAATTATTATGGAACGTTTTTTTTTTACACACAAATCTTTTTATTACTATTTCTGAGATTTTATGGCGCCATTGAACAAATTCGAACCTACATTTCAAAATAATAATCATTACTTTCGATAGAATTAACCAATTTTAATAAAACAAAGATTAAATGTAACTCGAAGATACGCTTTATGATTTTCTTAACGATTTCTTTGAAAATAAAAGGTGTTTACTTTAGACGTGATGCGTTCATATAATAACAGACAAATAGACAGACAGACAATTCTAAAAATTATAAAATGTTCTTATTTAATTATTTTCAGTTCCCCATAATGATTTTAGCCACCAAAATATATATACAATGTACAGAAAGAGAAACAACATGTTATCATCATTTTTATTATATGTATATATTTAAAGAGAGATGGCGCTGCTAACATCAATTCTAAAAATAAAAGAGATTAATTGACGCGATTGATACATTATATAAAACGCAAGAGAACTTATAAATCAGTGCCTGCACAGTAAGCAAAAAATAAAGTTTGACTCTCGCCAAAACCAACGCAATTGTTAATAGCTCTTTTAAAATGTGATTTACCACATAGAGTACTCGGCGGTAAAGAATAAATTGAGTTTGTCAACACGCAGTAGGGCAGCGAGTAATATAATAAAGATTAGCAGTAAATATGAAAACTCATCTACAGGAAAAAACCACATTGCAATTGCTTTACATTTTCACAACACCACCATCTATCGAAGAAATGGGTTAACTATTGTGCTTCAGATTTAGTTAATAAGGTTAATATATTTTTGTATAATATATTTAATACGTTCTTTAATACTTTTGTTTACTGCGTTTTAGACATACATAATTATATCATTATTTTACATAATTTAACTATGATTTATGATATGATATTAGTTTAAAATGCACTTGATGACTCAAACAAAGCCACCGTTGAGCAAATTCGTACCTATACTTCCCTACCCATACTTCAGAATATTTATCATAACTTTTGATGGAATGAACTGATTTTAATGAAATAAAGACTAAATGTAACCCGAAGATACACTTTATAATTTCCTTAACAATTCTTATGATATAAATTAGTACTTTATACGTGATACGTTAACAAACAAACAGACAGACAGACAGACAGACAGACAGACAGAAAATTCTAAAAATGGTAGAAATGTATTTAATTACTTATTTTTAGTACCCCTCAATCACTTTTATTACAAAAATATAAAATGTACAGACATCTGCTATTTACAGTTTTATTATATGTATAGATTATATCTATCTCATACCAACTACACTAATTTGTCACATATTATAAAAAAATTTATCTAACCAATTTGTACGTGGTGTGTTGTGTCCCGCGTAATATATCCATTCCTCACACGGATAAAGTCGACGCCATTTTTGAAAAAGTGCAGTTACGACATAGTCGAGAAATTGGGGATTGACCAAAAACAGTTTTGACCCATTTGAAAAATTCTAGCTATACAAAAAAGTTGGATATTCGGGTACCATACGAGCTCACTGAAAGAAACCTAATGAATCGTGTACTCATTTGCGATTCTCTATTGAAACGTAATGGCACCGAAACATTTTTGAAAAGATTGATCACTGACTATGAAAAGTGAATCATCTACGACAAGAATGCGCGAAAAAGATTATGGTTAAAAGGTATTCATGCTGCACAGACTGTAGCGAAACCCGAATTAACACGCAATAAGGTGATGCTGTGGTGGGATTGTAAGGGCATCGTTTATTATCAGCTTTTACCGTCGGGCGAAACCATCAATTCAGATATCTACTACCAACAACTAATGAGACTCAAGCAAGATATTGAGAGAAAACGGGATTACGTCACTACTTACAAAATGGCAAAAAGTTATCGAAGAAAATGGCACATATATATTATAACTAAATGTAATTAAACTTTGAAAAAATAAATCTCTTGAATTTGTATATAAAATACGAAGAAACTTTATTCCCGACCTATTGTAATATTATGGCTGGTTCTGGTAAGTAAATGTGTATGTGAATAAAGGATAGCTGGCAATTGATGTTTATGTCCCGCATTGATTGCCTAACGAAATATGTATTGTGTAACTGTTATCCCTTTCAGTGCTGGTTGAAAGCTATCACGGCCTCTTCTAGATCCGTTAATGTTAAACCTCTCATCAAATCTGATTTTTGAGAAAATAAAGAAATTGCCTGGTGCGAGGTCTGGGCTGTGTGCGGGATGGGACCTTTTCAGAAGCCAAAAATGACTTTGTCTTTTTCACGGTACCTATGCGCCCGGTGCAATTAGTTGCGACTTCTTGATCGGTTTTATTTAGCTTTTTCAGACATTG
This sequence comes from Parnassius mnemosyne, assembly GCA_963668995.1. Classification (NCBI taxonomy): domain Eukaryota; kingdom Metazoa; phylum Arthropoda; class Insecta; order Lepidoptera; family Papilionidae; genus Parnassius; species Parnassius mnemosyne. The sequence continues at coordinate 41,718,633 of CAVLGL010000002.1, forward strand.
GGCAAACAAATGGTGGTGTAATACTCAGCATGTTGGATCGTGAAGGCAGGCCTCATGTGGGAGAATAAAAACGCAATTATTTTTTTTGCCTACGCTTCTTGCCTGTCAGGTCGACCTTCGCAAATTTCATCTTGGAGAGAAACACGGCTACGTTAAATTCTGTGTACCAACGACTTATGGTGTTCAAATGAGGTGCTTCTCTCTTAAAAGCATATCGAAGACGATCAGTGCAATCTTGCGAAGAGTGAACTTTTAAAATCGTAAGAAATCGTCGCGCTAAAATCTTTGCGCGTTAATTCCATTTTTGCTAGGGATGACGAACTATAACTTGTAATAAAAAACAATTTACACACGAGATTCTTATGTTTTAAAAATATCTAAAATTCGAAATTCAAACAGTTATGACTAGCCAGAAGTGCAGAACTTTCGGTGTTTATGTTTACAGCCCACCTAATGGTCATTTGAGATCGAAAGTGCACGTTATTGTGTACAGACGTGTCATATAGTAATTAAAATAATTAAATAAGTATGTGCTTAGCCGTGACCTCGTTATAACAATACCGGTAGTAACTGTGACATACTTTAGTTATATTTGTGTTAGTGATATTGTTGAAATGTTTTAGCTTAATCTAGTATAGGTACTAAAATGGAGAACAGTCCTTTCAACCGGAGTGCCAGAACCACTCGCACCCCGCCTCCATCAACCCCACCCACTGTCATGCAGACACCCACCTCAAGCGAACCAATCAAAACAATTCCAACTCCTGAGTTGCAGCAGTGGATGACAAGCATTGACCTGTGCCTTCACGAGGTGTGCTCCATCGCTACAGAAGGAAAACTAAACTCGGATCAAAAAATGCGCATCAGCTCGCTTTGTCGAAAAGTAGGCCAAAGTACATCACAATTGGTAGTCCAGTACATGTCCCTCAAAATGGATGCCACTAAAGCCCAGACATCCATCGTTTCTCTACAGAACCAACTTGACCTGTCCCAAAAGCTGCAGGAACTCAAGAATAGTATCGAAGAGTCATCAAAACCGGACTCTGGAACCTCTTTTGCGGACATGGTCAAAAAAGGTGGCCAAACCCTCATTCGCCCAAACAATCTTAGTACCCTAGCAATTTATCCGAGGGACAAGTCCAAATCCAGTGATGACACGAAGTGCCTCTTACAAAAAATAATATCCCCAGAAGAACTCAAACTACATGTCCGGGGCATGAGGAAGGTCAAAAATGGGGGAGTTATAATTAGCGCTGAGACAAAAGGGGATATCGACAAATTAAAGAACTCCGAGAAGCTTGTATCTTCTGGCCTTACCATGGAAGAGCCGACTAAACGACGTCCGAGGATTGCAATTGTTGGTGTCCCTTTAGCCCTCACGGATAAAGAAGTGTTCGAGTGTATCTTCGAACAAAATATTGCCGATAAATTTCCCAAAGCCACGCGTGATTCTTTCCTGGCAACAGTCAAACTGAGCCATAAATCAGGTAAGAAAAACCTTCCTACATGCAATTACATTATCGAAGTGCCACCTAGCATCAGGAAGGCCCTTATCAATCAAGGACGAATATAATTATATTAATTGGACCTCATGCCCAGTCAGAGACTTTACAATAGTAACAAGATGCTTCAACTGCCAGCAGTTTGGTCACTCAGCCAAATTTTGTCGTGAAAGTTGCCCTACATGTAACTACTGTGGAGAGCTTGGGCATTCCTTTAAAGAATGTAATAACAAAGCGCACGCCCCCGTTTGCGCGACGTGTAAACGTTTTAAAAGAAAATGCGACCACAAAACTGGCGATGAAAGCTGTCCAGCACGTAAATTCGCGGAGGAGAAATATATCAACTCCATAGACTATGAGGGCGCCTAAGAGCGCCGTGTGTTATATTATTTACTTAGCTCTTAAACACTAGTTTTAGTTTATCCTTAATCTTAAGTATGGCGAATCAATTACTCAATGACCTAGAAAACTTTTCTGTGTCTGACGCTAAAACGTGTAATTTTGATGACTGTAAACACTTCCTTCCACGTACTGAAAATAAGTTAGTCTTACTTACACAAAATATTAGAAGCATAAATCGGAATATAACCGGGTTTGAAGTCTTGTTGCATAGACTGGATATAAAATGTGATATTATTGTCCTTACAGAATGTTGGCTGTCAAACCTCCCACCCCACCTACCGATTCTAGATGGCTATTCTTTACACAAAACCGAAAAAAACATAAATCAAAATGACGGTATAGTAATCTATGTTAAAAATAATTTAAAAGTAACTGTTACAGAACCTACATTCCAGGATAGTAATTGCTTAATCATTAGAATTAATTCCGAGACGATTGTTATCGCAATTTACAGACCTCCTTCACAAAATATTGATAGATTCCTAGAGTCCCTTGATATTACCTTAAACAAACTTAGCTCGTATAAAAATATAATCTTAACGGGTGACATAAATATTAACATTACCCCTGGAAAAACAGATAACCATGCACATAACTACCTAAATATTTGCTCTTTTCATGGACTATTACCAACACATTACCACCCTACACATCAAAGTGGCTCTTGTTTAGACCATTTTGTGATTAAATCACATAAACCTTCTTTAACATTAGTTACTAATTCCTTGCTTACTGATCATCAAGCAATTTTACTAACATTACAATTAGCCTTACCTAGGAAAAACTGCATACGCAACGACACTAAAGTCCATATGACGAACCTTGAAAATCACATTCGTAGCATTAATTTTGACGTTGTTTACTGCTCTGACAATGCAAATACGTCCTTGAGTTACTTTATAAATTCTTTACAATATGCAATAATGAATAATACATCAACAATAAAACTATCATGTAAGTATTATAATATTAAACCTTGGATAACACCTGGTCTCGTCCGCTGTATAAGAAATAGAGACAAACTTCATTTAAAATCTAAACTTTCTCCTGATAATTTAATACTTTCTGCTACTTATAAAAGATATAGGAATTTTTGCAATAAACTATTAAAAAACCTCAAAATACAATATGACAAAAATGTTTTCCAAAAGGCCGGTAAAAACAGTAAACTTGTATGGAAGTTCATTAAAAATAATACCTTCAGTTCAAAAAATCTTGGACCCCCACTTGATCTACTGTTATTAGACAAAAGCCCAAATTAAGCAACCAATAAAGTGAATAATTATTTTATTAACATTGGCAAAAAAATAGCAGAGACAACTTTAAAATTAAGCAACACTCGTAATCCAATTTTTATGCCCACATCCTTTTCTAAGTTAAATTCTTTTGTATTGTTAAATACCGATATTGATGAGATTTTAAGTATAATATCTGGCTTAAAAGAAGATTGTGCAGTTGGATGGGACAATATACCTAATCGCATACTGAAAAGATTTAAACATTTACTGGCCGCCCCGTTAACACATATCTTTCAATTATGCCTAACAAATGGTATTTTCCCGAAACTGCTTAAAAAAGCAGTGGTTTCTCCTATTCACAAAGCTGGTGATAAAAACTTAGTTAATAACTATAGGCCGATTTCAGTTCTATCTGGTTTATCTAAAATTTTAGAAAAGATCATAAATACCAGGTTGATAAAATATCTGGAAACTAATAACTTGCTGTCAGACAGACAATTTGGGTTTAGGCCTAAGAGATCTTGTAATGATGCCTTGCACCAATTGACAGAGTATGTCACAGGTAATCTTGACAATGGTTTATACTCAATTGGGATCTTTCTAGACCTTGCCAAAGCATTTGATACTATCTCTTGCCCTTTACTATTGCAAAAGCTTGAAACACTTGGCATAAGGGGAACTCAACTACAAATTTTTTCCGATTATCTAAGTGATCGCTTTCAATGTGTAAAAATCGGTGAGTATACAAGTACTGAATTACAAAACAGTTCATTTGGAATCCCACAGGGCAGTATCCTGGGGCCTACATTGTTCCTAATTTATATAAATGACTTATGCAATCTTCAACTTCAAAATGGTGTCATAATGTCTTATGCGGATGACACAGCCCTGTTCATCATTCATCATCATTACAGCCCTTCACAAGTCCACTGCTGAACATAGGCCTCCCCCAAAGAATGCCACAAAACACGGTCCTGAGCCACTTGCATCCATCGACTTCCTGCATGTCTTACCAGGTCGTCACTCCATCTCGTGGGGGGACGCCCTACACTTCGCCTACCGGTACGAGGCTGCCACTCGAGAACCTTTCTTCCCCATCGGTTGTCGGTTCTTCGAGCTATATGGCCGGCCCACTGCCACTTCAGCTTACTAATCCGTTGGGCTATGTCGGTCACTCTGGTTCTACTGCGGTGAAGGTGAAGAGTTTCGGGGATATGACGTCACCCTGTCTTACACCTCTCTGCAATTGGATAGGTTTCGTACTCTGGTTCTGTACTCGGATAGCCATCGTAGCCCTACTGTACAAGCACTTCAACACTTCGATATACCGACAGTCAACTTGGCACCGCTGAAGGGACTGCAGCACCGCCCAAATTTCGACGGAATCAAAGGCTTTCTCATAGTCCACATACGCCAGACATAGTGGCAAATTGTACTCTTCGGACTTCTGTACAACTTGCCGAAGGGTATGTATGTGGTCTATGGTGCTAAAGCCCTTTCGGAAACCGGCTTGTTCGGGAGGCTGGAAGTCGTCAAGTCTGCGCGCGAGACGATTCGTAATGACTCTCGAAAACAGCACGTAGACGCGGCTCAGAAGGGAAATCGGTCTGTAGTTCTTCAAGAGAGCGTTGTCACCTTTCTTGAAGAACAAGACCACCGCACTTCTGCTCCACGCCTCCGGTGTAATGCCACCATGGAGGACGGAATTAAAGAGCTTCTGAAGGACTTCAAGTACCGGTCTTCCACCCGCTTTCAGAAGCTCCGCTGTAATTCCATCCTCGCCTGGGGCCTTACCGTTTTTAAGGTGCTGGAGAGCCATCCTAATCTCGCTCAGACTGACATCCGGGATATCTTCGGAATAGTGTCGGATGAGACTCGCTCTTGGATCGTTACTCACACTTGCGTGTGGCTCCAACGATGATGTGTACAGCTGCCCATAGAACCTCTCAATCTCACTCAAAATCTCAGGTGTCCCGGAAACGATGCTGCCACATTCTGTCTTCAGCTTTGACAGTTGGCTCTTTCTGGCAGACAGATCTCTGGCAAAGACTTTGGAGCCTTGGTTCCGCTCGATCGCTTCTTCAATACGAGCTGTATTGAAGTTGCGTAAGTCCCGCCGCATGCATTTGGAGATCTGTCTGTTCAGATGCCTGTATGCTGTCAAGTCTGTTGAAGAATGTAGCTTCATCTCCCGTCTAACAGCCATGAGATTAAGAGTGTGATCGGAGAGTTTTTGTGTTCTTCTGCGGCGGGTCTTGCAGAACTTAGCTCCAACCGCATGGACAGTTTCCACGAGCTTGTCATTCATATCGTCCACTTCATTGCAGTCTTCTAGGCACTTAAAACGGTTTTGTAACTCGAGCTGAAAGGTTTCGGGACTTTGAAACAGAGCACGAGGGGGACGGAGCGTTGACTTCATTAGACGAGACCTCTCCAACTTAACGTTTAGGTTCAGTGTGCCTCTAACCATTCGGTGATCGCTACCAGTTTTCACCCTCGCGATCACGGAGACATCACTGAACAGTTGTCGTCTGGTCGTCATAATGAAGTCAATCTCATTTTTTGTGGAACCGTCGGGGCTCGACCAGGTCCACTTCCTGTGGGGCCGCTTCGGAAGAAAGAGTTCATCATAAAGAGTCCCTCTTTCTCCATGAAGTCGGCCAGCTGCTGGCCCCTTGGGTTCCGTTGCCCTATTCCAAATTTCCCTACTTTCAGCTCACCGTTCTCTCTTGTGCCTAGTTTTGCATTGAAGTCTCCCATTAACACCGTATATTGGGTTTTGGAGGAATGCATGGCTCTAGAGATATCCTCATACATTTCCTCCACCTCCTCATCGGGGTGTGCCGAGGTTGGTGCGTAAACCTGTATGACCTTCAGCGAATACCGTTTGGTGATTCTGAGTATAAGGTACGCAACCCTCGTCGACACACTCCCGATTTTTACAACGTTGTTAACGAGAGACTTGTGGACGATAAATCCGACACCTCCTTGGGACAGATGGTCGCCCTCCCGGTGATAGAGCAAGTTGCCGGATTCGAGGATTACCGTGTCCTCCCCCTCTCTTCGGACTTCAGATAATCCTATAATATGCCAGCGCAACTTGTCTATCTCTTCTTCCAGCTCCACGATCTTCTCGTCAGTCCTCAGGGTGCGTGCGTTGTACGTTGCCAGGTCGAGTCGTCTAAGGTGGCAACCGAACCTCCACCGGAGATTCTTAGCACCCCCTGCCCCGCCGTTACCATGGTCGCCACCGTAGCCAGGAATAGCGGGGCCGCCGGGGACTGGGGGCCGTTTTTTTGTTGCTCTCATCATTGGGGGGTATTTGCCATAGTTGCCACGCTTGGCGAGCGGGTTGGCAACCGCAGTTTTTTTATTGTCATTTGGCTATTATCGGGAAGATGCTGCTGCCCATCTCCTGGCTGTTTCCCTTTGTCGCCTTTTACGACACCCACGGGAGGATATGGGGTAGTGGATATTCTTGACCGCCACTACACAGCCCTGTTATTCTCAGCTAAATCACGAGAAGAGGTTTATAAATACGCTCAGCAAGGCTTTAATATAGTATCTAATTGGCTTATAAATAATCTCCTAAGTTTAAACGCAGATAAAACACAATATATGTTATTTTTAATGAGAAATAATAACATACCTGCTGACCTTAATATTTACGCTCATCATTGTAACTCGTATGACGACATTGCATGTGCATGTCCCGCTTTAACAAAAACAGACAATATAAAATATCTAGGTATCACGTTTGACACAAATTTAAATTTCCGCAAGCACATCGATTTACTTTGTGCTAGAGTTCGTAAATTAATATACATTTTTAAATATCTTCGTAACATCGCTGACTTCAAATTGATAAGACAGGTCTATTTAGCTTTGGGTCAATCCATACTCACTTATGGCATTACTTCCTGGGGTGGTGCTTCTAAAACAATATTGCTCCCACTAGAACGTGCTCAGAGAGCAGTTCTAAAGGTAGCCACTTTCCGTCCATTCATGTTTCCTACACATCAACTGTACTTGGCATGTAGTGTACTAACTGTCCGTCAGTTGTTTATCCTGAAAATCATATTAAAACAACATACCGAACTTCCATTTAACTTAAAATCCATAGACAGGAGAAGAATGGACTTAGTTTGTGTAAACCCTCAAACCAAACACGCATTTGTTAACAAATTTTACATATTTTTAGGACCCTTTCTATATAACAAGCTCAACAAGTCACTAAAGGTATATAGTCTAAGTTATAAGGACTGTAATATAAGTGTAAGGGAATTTCTAAATAAATTAAATTACGAAGACACAGAGAAGTTGTTAGATATACTAAAATAGTTTGTATTAATTGTAGGCATTAAATAATTGTTATTTAGTTATTTTATTTATTATACAATTTAGTTTAATTATTTAAATATCTAGTGTCCTACATTATTAAACCGATTGTATAAGTGATGTCTGAAACACAGGTACTCAACCTAGTTCAGGCAGGTAGCTAATATTATAAATATGAATTTTCTATCTTCTTTTGTAGATTCTACATTATTTAGCTACACATAGTTTTAATTTTATCATAGCATGTTATTTTTGTGAGACTTATTGTTACTTTATTAATTGTAATCATTCTGATTCCTGTATGTCAACATGTGTAATTCGAAATGAAATAAATATTTATTATTATTATTATTATAATGTTGAAAGCCGTATCATACTTATTGTGGTAGAGCACGGTGGTGTAGGCTTCAGTGCTGAATTCTGGACACGAGCTGCGACCGAAGATAGCAGGCAACGCCGAGGCCTGATCCTCGCCCGACATCAGTTGTATTCTTACCTAATAGTAATACAAATAATATTTTCGTTAGTGAATAAAAAAAAATCTTATTATTAACACCTGCAACCAACTTTAAAAATAGAATTCTGCAGGTTCATTGTCACTTCTGACGTGTAAGATGGAATGTCTCACAGCCTGTAATTATACCGCATATACGTACTGTACTGTAATTCTATAGCAACGAAGTAGTCAAGTATATTATGTATTACGTGACTGCCTCGTTGGTCGAGTGGTTGTAAACGCGGTTGCTGATTGTGAGGATCCGGGTTCGAATCCCGGATTGGGCCAAAAAATCAGTTATTGAGTTTTCCCTTCCCATTTTCAGGAGCTGCCCGAAGTCAGGAAGTAGGCGGTGTGTCAAGCCTCGGAGAGCACGTAAAGCCGTTGGTCCTACGCCTGAACTCTTTCCGGGTCTTGTCGGTTTACCGTCTCCTCGGTTTATGAGAGCACAGACAATTGGGCACTATAATATTTTCCTGCGCCGATGGCTAGTCTCCATTGAGGCTGGCCGCCGTGGTCTAAATTTGGTCTGGAGGACATTATTATTACTATTTTTTTATAGGAGAGGGGGCAAACGAGTAGGCTCTTTTTTTGAAGGTCCCTAAGTCGTATCGGTACGGAAAAATCGCTGGTAGTAAACTATTCCACAAGAAAGTTGTGCGAGGAAGAAAACATCTACTAAATCGCACAGTGGTGGACCGCCAATCATCCAGATGGTGTGGATGGTATCGGGAGTTCTGCCGCGATGTGCGTTTGTAAAATTTGGCGGCTTGGATTAATCCGAACAATTCCTCAGAGCACTCCCCGTGGTAGATGCGAAAGAAAATGCAAAGGGATGCAACATCTCTTAGCAGTGCCAAAGAATCAAGCCGACCGGAAAGGATTCGGTCGTCGACGATTCGAGCCGCTCTGCGTTGGATGCGGTCAAGTGGAAGCAGCTGGCATTGGGGAGCCCCAGCCCAGAGATGGGAACAGTATTCCATGTGAGGCCGAACCTGCGCCTTGTAAAGTTGCAGGCGCTGTGCCGGAATGAAATACTGTCCCGCTCTGCTGAGCACGCCAAGTTTTTTAAAGGCCAATTTGGCCTTCTCTTCCAAGTGACCACGAAACTGCACGTCACTCGATATGTCGACGCCGAGGATACCAATACTGGCTGAGGCAACAAGGGGAGTGCCTTTTAACAGAGGAGATACGACAAAGGGGTTCTTTTTAGCGGTAAACGCGCAAATTTGTGTCTTCTGAGAACTTTGTTCAGCAAAGACTCGACTTCAGACACAAGTTTGTTCCGGTACTCGGCGACGTTTTCCCGAGAAATATTGGCACGGCCGGTGTATAGAGCATTACCAGTGCTGTCATCCGCATAGCAATGAATGCTACCGGTTTGCAACATATCATGGATATGCAGAAGAAAGAGCGTTGGTGATAGCATGCAGCCTTGTGGAACACCAGCGTTAAAAGGCTTGTAGTCGGAGCATGCACCGTGTACAACGACCTTGATGCTCCGATCTGCAAGACAGCTGGTGATCCAATTGCATAATTTCTCGGGGAGCCCATAGGAATGGAGCTTCGAAACCCGATCGAAGGCCTTCGCAATGTCCAAACTAACGGCCAATGCCTACCCCTAGGACTCTACTACCTCCGCCCATCTATGAGTTAAGTAGACCAGGAGATCACCAGCTGATCGACCCCGACGAAAACCGTATTGGCGGTCACTAATCAGCTGGTAATCCTCAAATTACCGCTTGAGCTGGCAGTTAATAATTGATTCCATTATTTTTGAGAACAAGGGGTGATGGCGATAGGCCTGTAGTTGCACGGGTCTGAGTGGTCGCCTGTTTTAAGGATTGGGTGGACAAAGGCTGTCTTCCATGATTTCAGGACTATGCCTAGGGAGTAGGAGTACCGGAAAAGACGCGCTAGAACCAGTGCCAACTCCGGAGCACACGTCCTCAGCACAATTGGGGGGATTCCGTCAGGCCTACTCGACTTGTGGATGTCCAGGGAGAACCGAGCGCTGTGAGAACCGCACATCCGGCATGGAGCACTCACACCGTGGGATGGTCAGTCGTGTGTTCTCCCCGTCATCAACAGTCGAGTTGGACGCAAAAATGGAGCCTAAAAGGTCGGCTTTCTCTTTCGCGTCGTGGGCCAGTGAGTCGTCCATCATGTGCAGAGACCAGAATTCGCGGGTTTCCGAAGGAAGGCGAACTAGTTTCTCGCCAATTCTGCCTATGTGCTCTGACTTTACCTTGGCAATATCTCTTTTGAAGAACCTGGAGGCGAAGTTATACTTCTTTTTATGTACGCTGGTGTTTACATCCCGAGTCACCAAAGCCGCAGCCCAGGCTTGATAACACTCCTGCTTACTGCGTAATGCAGTCTTACAGGAGCGACCAAACCAAGGCTGAGATCTGCCTCCGATGGGTACCACAGATGATGGAATAAATAGTTCCATTCCCTGTAGCTCACATCAGTGACAGAGTCAGCAACAACGCTGGGATCATCCGGCGAGAAGCAAACCCGCCCCCACCATGGGTAGGAAGCAAAAAAAGATCGCATTATGTCCCAATCCGCCGATCAGGATCACGATCTCTGCGGATGGGACCTGTTGTAGCAAGGAATTTGTAGCCATTTGGACATGGTCGATGAGTCGGTCTGTTTCGGCATTACCGCTATGGGACCTATAGAGGCACCCGTAGACGTGCGGATGGTCGTCGTTGTCAACGCGTAGCCAAAGGATGTATAGGTCCGAACCTTCAAGACTGCCGAGGCGTCGAGAACAGATGTCTTCTCTGACGTATACGTAAACTCCAGCCCGAGGCACAAAGTAGTGCTCCAATTTGTACCCCGGGTAGGAGAGATACGAAGTATCAGCCGGAGAGGACACGTGCGTCTCGCTCAGAAAGAGCAAGGCTAGCTTCGCCGTCTCGAGATGGTAGTGGACGGCGTTTAGGTTCGAGTGAAGTCCCCTGATGTTGCAGAAATTCACGGATAGCTTGGCAGGGGTCGCCTTGGTCTTGTTGCTCAGTTTGCCCCGAGCAGTTATTGTGTTGAGCGGAATTTTGCCCCACCCCCCTGAGAATACGCGGGGCAGCCTGAGCACCCATGCTCAGGATTGGAATAGCATGGTCGTGGATACTCAGCGAGGGATTCTCCAGGGGTGCTGGTACCCTCCTGGGGCAGTCTATGATGTAATTCCGCTACCATATTGATGGGAGAGGGGGGATTGGGCCTCCAGTCACCTGCACTCACCAGACAAAACGCGGAAGCAGAGCTTCCACTTCACGCCGGTATTCTGTGAGGTCGTGGTACTAAGCCGGCTCAAGCCGGCCCATAGCAAAAGCTGCTGCTTGGCTCTACCACCTTTAAAATTATTATTTATTATTATTTACCTCATTACTGATATTATGTACATCTTTATCCTCCAATCCAGCAGTGCCCGCTATGCTTACCTACCCAGACAGGCTCCTGCGTAGAGAAAGCGCCCACTTAGGCTCTTCTTACCAACTTATTTAAGTAGTATAAATTATACACGCTTTGATTGTAAGATAGCTAAAAATAACTCTATACAACTCCGGCATAACTAATTAAAGAAAAACCTAAAATTATTGATATATTTTCACATGTCTTTCTAAATAAATAGAAATTCTGTGGGAAACATTATCATATTCTATGATTGATTTGTTCAAGTCGACTATTATTACTAAAATATTTAGTTTTGCATGTCTGTATTTTATCATTTTGTATGATTGCTCAAATGCTTAGGAGTTCAGATTAACCAATGTGATCAAAGATATACTTAAGAATTAAGAATTAATAATTTCAGGCCAATACGAAAAATGTTGTCATCAAAATTGCCGCCCACTGTCATCCACTGAGGACAAATTATATTTTCGCACCTAGAATAAAAATTTCGGACGTTTTTTATTTCATCATGAAATCTAAGTTGTCAGTGATTGGACTATTTGCTAGCAAGATTTGAAACAAGAAGAGTAGACAACCAACTCCAGATAAACTTCATTCAAAACTAAATAAGCTAACATAATATGTTAGCTTATTTAGTTTTGAATGAAAACTCACCATGACGACGCGTGGATTATATTATAATCCACGCGTCGTCATGGTGAGTTTTTATTTTATAAACCCATTTATTTTTGCAACAAATCATTTATTATTTCGTAGTTTTGACTTTATTTCACAAAAATGATGTGTTATTATTTCCGTCACGCTGTGCATGAAAAAATTTTTAGATTAAAAATATGTGATCGGGCAATCACATGGGGCTGTAGTTACTATTATAGTCATGTTTTACTTGGTATTATGTGAGATATTAGACGTTAGTTAGTTAAAAAAATCGTCTTTCAGAACATTGAATAAAATTATTTTGAAATATTAATTTATGTTTATTACGGTTTTGAATGATAAAGTCGTTTACAATTAATCAAAAGCCTTCATATCTGTGTTATCGTTATTGTATTCTATTATAAGTGATGGAGATTTGGATGACCTTTTAGGTTTAAGTCAGATAGTTCGTATAGCTCGAGGTATTCTGAAAGGTCAGATCCAGAAACAACCCGTGAAGAAGGAATAGTACTTAACTTCATCAAAAGCTCGTTATGGTGCAGTAATGTGGCATTGCGCAAAGGTACCTGTGGTCGTAGAAGAAATATAAATCCCTCTAACAGTGACTCTACGACTTCACTATCTGGTTAGTCTAAAAAACTATTCCCATAAACAAAAAAAAATCAATTGTGCCAGCTTACTTATTTACCATAGAACGCGGAATCTCTTCGAAAAATTACATAATATTTTAAACAGTAGGTAAATGATAAGTATATTAACGAATTAAACTACAGTGATATTACTTTCCTAGCTCTTATTCAAAAAGACCAAATTTATAAGGGAGTATTGTTAAAAAAATACAATAACGAAGATTATTCGAACTGGATCGTGGCGAAAAATGTTTGAAATGCCCACAAATGAGGAGACAGTTTCAGCTGATTGAGAAATGGAAGTGAACGCCCCTACAAAGTTTAAAAGAGGATAGCCTACTCCACCATTACCATCAAAGAAACGACGTCACCAGACAGCAAAACATATGCCTTTATTTGTAAATAATGTCACCATTGTCATTATAATAATTTTCGCACTAAATTTAGTACATGCAACTTTATATTGTGTTTTATTAAACACAAAGAATCCTATTGGTATATCTCATAAATTTTATTGAGAATTACTGTAGTTTTTAATTTTTCGTGAGGTTTAATTTTGTAAAAATATAATTTAAACGCAAAAATTATTTTAAGAGCAAATAAATTTTTCGTTTTGTTTAGTGTACTTATAATACGAGTATATTTGTGTTAAAAATTATTATTTGTTAAATGAAGATTTAGTTTTCCTTTGACAGTTACGATTTTTTGCAAGTTTTTAGTTTGTTTTATGAAACAAAGGAGTAAAAAAGTACATATACAGTTGATTTTAATTTTTTTAATTTACTTAATTTGAAACCAATCTCATCATAATATGACGAAATTCCAATCTCATCAGTGGTTTCAACTGTAGGTAAAATGGAACAACAGCCCAATATCTTTACATGAGAACAAACTGAATCGCGTCCAAAGTTGTAAAATACATTCAAGGGGTGTTATATACTAGGCACATAAAGTAATTTGTTCTATCTTTCCTGGAACACTTTCTAAATAACTAATTTTAGTCTGGTCGGTAAGCGCTTCTTTTCTTTAGTTCTCCATCGAGAATGTTGGGTAAAAACTGCGATGCCACGGGTAGGTTCTTACCTCCTGAAATTAATTTACGAGTAACTATGAAGTGCAAATTATCCTGACTAATTAGTACGGTAGGTCTGGACATCTCCTAAATTAATTCGTCCTGTATGGGTGCTAAGTGAGGGCACCGTCGTAATAATTATTGGCTCACCGATTGCGGAGAGAGACTGTGGGTTAAGTATACTCGCAAGTATGTAAATATATCTACGTGTTCAGTACAATGATGGTTTTAGGATGCTGATGGGACTGTCTCGATATTTCAGCGTATCAGGTACGTTTGCTAAGACTAACACGGACAACTTTGATCCAATAATACGGAAGAGATTTGCCTGCCTGATGCGACGCGTGCGTGACCGTGCCAACGGACTCTTATGTGCTGTATTAGGAAGGCTTGATTGTCCGCTTGTGCAGCATTAGAACACTGTACATATGGGGTCTAGAGCTGTTATGTTTAATTTAAAATAAGTATTGTTGTTTTTATTTGTATATTTACTAACATTAATTTTAAGTTTATTTTAATTATTACTAACAAGTTACAGAGCTTGTATCTGAAATAAAATTATTATTATTATAATTATACTGTGTAACTCCTCAACACAACGTACACATTTTGCTGAACGACGAACAACTTAACAACAAGTTTTAATGATCGAAGGATGAAAATATCCAGAAATACATAAAAAAATATTCTTATACTGTTAATAAGGAAGAGCATCGGCCGTCATCAACCTAGTGTGTCAAGACCAGTATAGTGAGCATGGATATCACATTTATAAAATATATGCCTGCAGGACATTCATGGAAAGGTCAATGTCCTAAAATTTAAAAAGTCTGAAGAAAAGAAAATTTCAATTTTCACGTACAAATAAAATAATTGATATGAATTCGTATTGGAAACGGCATATTTGCCATATTGGGCAGAATTTGTAAGCTGAATGACAATATAATGTCAATGTCTATTAATATATTTTTAGTTTTAGCACATTCTGGTATCAGAAAGCGCAGTAGCAAGGTGACGCCGGCTCTTTCTTATAGATGGAAAAACGACACCAATAAACGTAGGCTTTAGTGATGATGACGATAATATGTAATGTCATATGGGACTATTGTTTTGGTCAAATTTAAAGGCTTACAAAATTTCGTATCGATCGTATACTGATAGTATATGTTTAAAATTATTTAATATAAAATTAAGTATGTAAAATTAATTTATTAAGACGTGACAAAGTGACGCAAAATAACAATACATATAAGTATGCTAGATTAGCATAAAATTTTAATTAGAATATTATCTTGAATAAAACTATTTTCACGGATTTGTTCACGTTTAATATACTTATTTTAATTGTCGACGTAATCGGGTGCTTTACGGCAACCGGTGGCCACGGGGGGGGGGGGGGGGGGGGGGCTGAGACGTTTGACGTCCCGATGTCTCAGTTAACCTGGCTACCTTCAGTTTTTAAATATTTAATTTTGGTTAGATCCAATGGATATTCCATTAAAACCAGCGGGAAAGAAAATATAGCTGACGTAAGGCACGAACGCTCTGGGAAGTCTGGTCCGTGAACATGTTAAAGATCGTCCCCGCCATTACATCAGATTTGATAGATCACAAATCCTCATAAAAGAACACCGATTCCTACCAAGGATGATACGCGAGGCTATTCAAGTTAAAAACATCCTTATTGAAAATAACAAAATTAAATCCAAACCCAACCATACCCCTGCAAGACTTCAAGATACTGTAATCTCATTCTTCGTAGATCGAATCAAAAATTTAAATTCAAAAACTGAAGGTATCCTGGCTAACTATGACATCGGGACATCAAACACCTCCCCCCCCCCCGTGACCATGGGTTGCTGTAAAGCACCCGATACGTCGGGGATTAAAATAACTAAATTAAACGCGAAAAAATCCGTGAAAAAAGTTTTATTCAATGTGTAGTGTTCGCGTAAATATAAGAAATCATTAGAATATTATCGTGAAAATTCTGTTTCAACAACAATCTAGCACACGTTTGACAGCACAAACATTTTCAGAGCATTTGCAAACGCTAAAGTTCCGTACGTCTTATTAAATATTCGCGAGTTAGATACCAAGTTGTTTCGTTCTCATGTTGAATTTCAAGAATGTTTGTAGAGGTGTCAGTTTGAGAAGTTAGTCTTGAATCTTCTTTGATGTAGATTTTTCTAACAATAATTTTTTGGTATATCTTTAACTACTATAATGATAGCTTGTGTATTCTGCAAAATTATGTTTGTAGTAAGTATGGACCGGCTCGACCGGGGAAAGACCAAGCTCTAACAGAATACCAGCGAAAAATCCGACCGAAACCGAAAACCGGAGACACTTTTTACTGGATAAGAGGCATTCCATCTAAGTTCTCAGGGATGACAACGCATCTGCACCACAGCATCTAATTAGCATGAGGTGACCTGTGTGCTCGTTTGTCACTCATATTCTAGTTCAAAGTCATAGTACTTTGAGAACATTGCTATACCTTAGGCTGCCCTATTCTTAGTTAATCTTAAATATATTTTTTGAAAATTTTAGCCTAATTAATTCAACGTATTCCGCTCTCCTCCGTCACATCACTACGAAGACTAGATAAAATTGTCTGAAGTGTACCGAACAAACGATATAACTTCTTATCTAAGGTCTGAATATTAAATAAGGACGAACTTCATTCATGATTAATGTAACTTTCTACACGCCTCGCTCTTAAAGTTTAGCTCTTATTAAAATGGCCTTATAAAGGTAAGTTTCAATAAGGAATTACTTCTTTATTGGTTAAAAAAAAGAAACTAGTTATTTTAATATTTATCAAAAATTTAATGAAGATATATTTTTTATAATAATTTTCTTATTGAATATTGAAACAATTAAGCCCATAAACCCTAACTTTCGAATGGGCGTTAGTTGAATCAGGCCTCTGTTACTCTTGCTACCTGTGTGAAATAATTACCTAAAATCGCGAGCTGCCCCAGGGGTAGATCGCAGTCGAAGCTGGCGTGCTCTATACGATTGATTGAATGTTAAAGTTTTTTTTTTTGACGCTGTAACTTAAATATTTTTTTTGTTAATACTTTTTGATATACTTGTCGAAATAGTTATGTTTAGTGCTTAGTATATTTAATTGTAGGATAAAATAGTTGAAAAAGTTTTAATGTAATTTAAGAATAATATATATGTATATTACCTATCTATTTGATAAATTATAATGGTAAAACGTCGTTCCTACCATAACTGTAGCGGGGATGGATGCTTAATGAGCAATTGAAAGGATTCAGATATATCATTTTTTGAGTTACCGAAGGAAAGGAAAGGAGGAAAGGTAAATTTATTACATTGTTTTGTTAGATTTATAGCGAAAAAATAATGAAGTAATAATTTAACTACAGAAGTAATACCTACGTACTTTATTACAAAACTTAGTTGAAATTTACTTCACTACCCAAGTACCTCCTTACATACCTATAGTAATCTTTGTAATTAAAATATTTTAAGTTATAATAGCACAAAATACTGAAATTAAAACTTTGTTTACAAGATTTTCAACTAAGTAGATAACGATCACAGGTATTAGAGATACTCCACTCATGCTTTTTAAAGGTTACCTACAGGACAGAACTCAGCAAGTAAAAATAAATAATTTACACAGTGATAAAGCCAGACCTAGTTTTGGAGTTCCGCAGGGTAGTGTCCTGGGCCTGACTCTCTTTTTAATATACATGAATGATCTATCTAACCTACGGGATGTCGGGGGAAGGATATACTCCTACGCGGACGACACTGTTCTTGTTTTTACTGGTAGTACCTGGGATACTGTCCAAGCAGGTACTGAAAGGAGTTTAATCAATGTATCTAATTGGCTAAGAGACAACCTTCTTACCTTGAACACCCAGAAAACAAACTACATCTGCTTCACTCTTTTTAACAAATCCTAAACTGACCATAACTTTGCCATAAAAATCCACACTTGCTCTAACCCTGGTATCCTGATTTGCGACTGACCTACTATTGAAAAAGTCAGCCTAACTAAATACCTAGGTATAATGTTGGACCAACGACTTACCTGGCACTCACATTTGGAACTCTTAACAAACCGCACTAAGAAAATCATATGGGTAGTCAAATCACTACGGCAGGTCATGTGTAACAAACTTAAAAACCGAATCTATGTAGCCCTGGCCCAATCTGTGCTCACCTACTGTATCTCGATTTGGGGAGAAGCTGACAAAACTCACTTCCTTGAACTCGAAAGAGCTAAGAGATCGCTTATCAAAGTCATCTACTCGAAACCTTATCGTTTTCCCAATGATACACTATATAGAATGAGTGGTCTACTCACAGTACGAAAACTCTATGTTCTGAATCTCATCTTAACGTGCCACAAATCTTTGCCTTATGTCGACCTAAGTCATAAAAGGAAGAAGGATGTTGTAGCCCCTGTCACTGCTGCACGTACTGCTTTCGCCAGAAGACAATATAATGGTCAGTCCGCCTATATATACAACAAAGTAAATAAAATACTTAAAATATACCCCATGTTATCTTACACTTGCAAGAAAACTTTAATAAAATGGTTGGACTCATTTAGTTATGTTGAAAAACTTTTCATAAGAATTAATTAAAACTTCGGTTAAACTTAATGTCAGTACCTGTATGCGGAATACCCATACCGTTCCCAAGGAACCTCATCCGTAGAGCTTACAGGGGACCGACATACACACGCACACTCGCGTATACATTCACGCACACACACACACACACACACACACACCCACACCCACACCCACACCCACACACACACACACACCCACACACCCACACACCCACACCCACACACCCACACCCACACACCCACACACCCACACCCACACACCCACACACCCACACCCACACACCCACACACATACACTAAAATATATACACAAACTAACCCACATTTCTATAATTCTATGCTTCTAGATATAATATAGGTAATAGTCTTATTGAGCAAACCGTAAGGGAAGTAGTCAGTTATTCCCAACACAAGTGTCTATAACTACTTAAAGGGAAAACTCGACAAAATTTTTTATAAGATATAAGACTTATGAAAAAAAAAGATCATATTCTGTTAGGAATCGTATTTGTGGTTTACGCTATCTACCTATACGAACCAAGCATCGAGATTACCGACGAATGGCCTTGCGAGTTGCTTACAATAAACTACATGCAATTTATATAAGAAGAAAGATAATAAGCAGTGGGAGATACCACGGAGGGCCAAATATGGTATACTCATCCCAGACGCCCAGGGGGCCTGGAAAGACTCACGCAACATTAGTCGTGTGCCTGCGTACCAGAACCGCTGGGTAAATATAAAATGTTGGTTGTTATTCAAGGCCGATAAATAGACGGTGGTTCGTCGTTGTTTCAGTGCTGGAGGACCATATCCTGATCTTGTTGAAAGCCGGATGCCGCCTCGCGTGTGTACGTACGGTAGCCTCCGTAAAATTCCAAGGTCGTGGAGGTAAATTTTTTGATATCTACTCTACCTAGCAAAGAGGCGGAAAATATTCCAGATGTCACGGACACTGGTGCCATGGAAACTGGGCAGCAGGATCACTAGACCCCAAGACCAGTGACAAAATGGTTTGCACAACCGAGTCGAAGCCACCAGCGGAGATTGAGCTCAGCGGCAGTTTAATGAGTGACGAGGAGGGCTGCACTTTGCCGTACAACTCCAACTCGGTGGCTAACGATGAGACCCGAGATCTGCTGGCAGACTTATTTTTGTGCGGGGACGGGGAAGACGCGGTTAATGATGGTATACCCTTCATCCAATACTAGCCTCGTGCAGGCCAACCTCTACCACAGCGAAACTGCGTCGGCTCAATTACGCAAGTGGTTGGAGGCTCAACGAACGGCCAAAGCCCTAATCCAAGAGCCGTGGGTTAGGGCCGGTAAAATCAAAGGCCTAAACAACTTAAAAGCTAAGTAATTCTACAACTGCCAAGCCTAGAGCATGGATTTATAATCAGGCGTTACTTTGCGGAAATCCATTATATAAAAGCTTTTACAAAAATTTACTTCGCAAATATCCGCGTTATAAAATAAAATGATGTGTCTTACCTAGTATGTAGTACGAGGGAGGGCGGGAGGTGCTTCTTCATACTAGGTAAGACACATCATTTTATTTTATAACGCGGATATTTGCGAAGTAAATTTTTGTAAAAGCTTTTAAAAAATATTATTATTACAATATAAAGACGTAAAATATTTGAGAAAAATAACTATGTAGTTATTTAAAAATATTTTAGCGTCAAGTTTTTAAACTACAATAAATATATGTCAAAATTGAATTAATTAGGTAATAGATTATACATAAATGTGTAGTATTTAAAAAAAATGTCAAAAAAGTTAAATAAGTTTTTCTATATTTCACCATTATTTTATATTTCTTTATAATTCATATATTCCTCTAACCTATAAAAACATTTTGTTGCCAGCCATTCTGTGAGTTTCCTTTTAAAAATAACGAAAAGGAGGTCTTTAAAAGTGTGAGGAAATTCATTGTAAACTCTAATAGCATTTATTTTTTATATTATATCAAGCTTGCATAGAGGCAGATGGAGTTTAAATTTATTTCTTGGAATGGCACTTCTACTGATTAAACTTGAGTTAATGGTGAAATATTGTGGATGCTGTATGACAAAAAAAAATTGTGAAATAAAGGTTTGCAACTATCTATAGACCAAGCTCCTCAAATGGCCCTTACACATTTCTTTTGAACACGAAAGGCCTTGCCAACCTCAACTGAGTTGCCCCACAACAAGAGACCGCATGAAAGCACTGGGGAGACATAGCCATGGTAAGCGCTCAGTGCCGCTTCATTAGACACTGCCAACTGCAGCTGTTTTATAGCATAAACAAATCTCTCCAGTTTTCGCATACGTACTCTATATTATGATTCTTCCAGTCATAGTGTCAAAATTTAGTACAGTTTATTTTTTCAATTTTTGTACTATCGTAACAGATGTTAAGTCCAATGGGTGGAGTTCTAAAATCCCTAAATTGTAAAATATTGGTTTATAATAAAGTTTAAAATAAAGTTTATTTTTAAATTGTTTTTGAGCCATTAAAAGATTTTGTCGAGTGCAACTATCCTCACACTTTATAATTTCAGTAGTAAAAGTTTTTACAAAAATTTACTTCGCAAATATCCGCGTTATAAAATAAAATGATGTGTCTTACCTAGTATGAAGAAGCACCTCCCGCCCTCCTTCAATTGCGTGCACTATCCCCGTCACCACTAATCCCAGCACCGCTACTTCCAACACCACTACACTAGGCAAGACACACCACTGACGATAATACGACACGTGTTTCGCCTCTACACGAGGCATCCTCAGGTGATATAGACTCTACGGTGGCTAACCGCTAAGTGAGCGGCGAGCCAAAACAAGTGCCTTTTATACAAACCGATGATGCAACCGCACTCTACCTAAGGAGCGAGCGACTGCGTCATGCGATAAAACATGCGACCAATCACCGCTGGACTTACGCAGCCGTTTGTAAAATTAAAAACAAACCGCCGCGCAACGCCCACATTATTAGAGAGCAGGTTTGAAGATATTTAAGAGAGGTGAGTTAGTAACATTTGTTTGTTCATTCAGCAATGCAACGGTATTATTATTACTTTTTAATATCTCTAACTGTTCCAGCACACACAGCCGCAGCCCTTTATTACACGTATGTAAGACTTTAAAGGAGTGGTCGTTGGCTAATAAAAATATTCGTCAAAAGTCAGGTGTTTACAAACTTGTTTGTGACGAATGCCACGCCGTTTACGTGGGTCAGACTGGTCGCAATTTCGAGACACGTTATAAAGAGCATTTAGCCGCGTACAGGAATTGCAATCCCGATAAATCCCATTTTGCCAAACATCTTTTGGACACTGGACACAACCTAGCCACTGCCGCTCACTTAGTGGTTAGCCACCGTAGAGTCTATATCACCTGAGGATGCCTCGTGTAGAGGCGAAACACGTGTCGTATTATCGTCAGTGGTGTGTCTTGCCTAGTGTAGTGGTGTTGGAAGTAGCGGTGCTGGGATTTGTGGTGACGGGGATAGTGCACACAATTGAGGGAGGGCGGGAGGTGCTTCTTCATACTAGGTAAGACACATCATTTTATTTTATAACGCGGATATTTGCGAAGTAAATTTTTGTAAAAACTTTTATATAATGGATTTCCGCAAAGTAACGCCTGATTCTATTAATTAAATTTCAGTAGTACCATCCGCAAACAGAACAGTTTCGTGGTCAGTGACGTTTAGAAGTTCATTAAATATATATATATATATATATATATATATATCATCATCATCATCATCATTACAGCCCTTCACAAGTCCACTGCTGAACATAGGCCTCCCCCAAAGAATGCCACAAAGCACGGTCCTGAGCCACCTGCATCCATCGACTTCCTGCATATCTTACCAGGTCGTCACTCCATCTAGTGGGGGGACGCCCTACACTTCGCCTGCCGGTACGAGGCTGCCACTCGAGAACCTTTCTTCCCCATCGGTTGTCGGTTCTTCGAGCTATATGGCCGGCCCATTGCCACTTCAGCTTACTAATCCGTTGGGCTATGTCGGTCACTCTAGTTCTACTGCGGATATCCTCATTTCTGAGTTTATCACGCAGAGAAACTCCGAGCATAGCCCTCTCCATAGCTAGCTGAGCGACCTTGAGCTTCCTCATCCGGCCAGCAGTGAAGGACCACGTCTCAGTTCCGTATGTCATCACTGGCAACACGCACTGGGTGTACAGTCTCGTTTTCAAGTTTTGAGGTATACCTGACGAGAAGATGTGCCGTAATTTCCCGAACGCTGCCCAACCGAGTTGAATCCGTCGATTGACCTCTCGGTCGAAGTTGGACTTACCTAGTCGGACTATTTGTCCCAGGTAAACATACTCGTCAACAACTTCGAGCTTAGTGTTCCCAACAACTACCGGCATAGGTGTGACATGGACATTAAACATGATCTTTGTTTTGTCCATGTTCATCTTAAGACCTATCCGTTGGGAAACACTATTGAGGTCATTGAGCATAGTGCTTAGGTCCTCCAGCGATTCTGCCATAAGGACTATATCGTCGGCAAATCGAAGGTGAGTGATGTACTCGCCATTGATGTTGATACCGTATCCTTTCCAGTCCAGAAGCTTGAAAACATCTTCCAATGCAGCGGTAAAGAGTTTCGGGGATATGACGTCACCCTGTCTTACACCTCTCTGCAATTGGATAGGTTTCGTACTCTGGTTCTGTACTCGGATAGCCATCGTAGTCCTACTGTACAAGCACTTCAACACTTCGATATACCGACAGTCAACTTGGCATCGCTGAAGGGACTGCAGCACCGCCCAAATTTCGACGGAATCAAAGGCTTTCTCATAGTCCACATACGCCAGACATAGTGGCAAATTGTACTCCTCGGACTTCTGTACAATTTGCCGAAGGGTATGTATGTGGTCTATGGTGCTAAAGCCTTTTCGGAAACCGGCTTGTTCGGGAGGCTGGAAGTCGTCAAGTCTGCGCGCGAGACGATTCGTAATGACTCTCGAAAACAGCACGTAGACGCGGCTCAGAAGGGAAATCGGTCTGTAGTTCTTCAAGAGAGCGTTGTCACCTTTCTTGAAGAACAAGACCACCGCACTTCTGCTCCATGCCTCCGGTGTAATGCCACCATGGAGGACGGAATTAAAGAA
Organism: Parnassius mnemosyne; assembly: GCA_963668995.1. Taxonomy (NCBI): domain Eukaryota; kingdom Metazoa; phylum Arthropoda; class Insecta; order Lepidoptera; family Papilionidae; genus Parnassius; species Parnassius mnemosyne. The sequence continues at coordinate 41,742,147 of CAVLGL010000002.1, forward strand.
TTGCCGTGTAGTGGCGGTTAAGAATATCCACTACCCCATATCTTCCCGTGGGTGTCGTAAAAGGCGACAAAGGGAAACAGGCAGGAGATGGGCAGCAGCATCTTCCTGATAATAGCCAAAATAACAATAAAAAAACTGCGGTTGCCAACCCGCTCGCCAAGCGTGGCAACTATGGCAATATACCCCCCATGAGCAATGACAATAATAAACGGCCCCCAGTCCCCGGCGGCCCCGCTATTCCTGGCTACGGTGGCGACCATGGTAACGGCGGGGCAGGGGGTGCTAAGAATCTCCGGTGGAGGTTCGGTTGCCACCTACGACGACTCGACCTGGCAACATACAACGCACGCACCCTGAGGACTGACGAGAAGATTGTGGAGCTGGAAGAAGAGATAGACAAGTTACGCTGGCATATTATAGGATTATCCGAAGTCCGAAGAGAGGGGGAGGACACGGTAATCCTCGAATCCGGCAACTTGCTCTATTACCGGGAGGGAGACCATCTGTCCCAAGGAGGTGTCGGATTTATCGTCCACAAGTCTCTCGTTAACAACGTTGTAAAGATTGAGAGTGTGTCGACGAGGGTTGCGTACCTTATACTCAGAATCACCAAACGGTATTCGCTGAAGGTCATACAGGTTTACGCACCAACCTCGGCACACCCCGATCAGGAGGTGGAGGAAATGTATGAGGATATCTCTAGAGCCATGCATTCCTCCAAAACCCAATATACGGTGTTAATGGGAGACTTCAATGCAAAACTAGGCACAAGAGAGAACGGTGAGCTGAAAGTGGGGAAATTTGGAATAGGGCAACGGAACCCAAGGGGCCAGCAGCTGGCCGACTTCATGGAGAAAGAGGGACTCTTTATGATGAACTCTTTCTTCCAGAAGCGGCCCCACAGGAAGTGGACCTGGTCGAGCCCCGACGGTTCGACAAAAAATGAGATTGACTTCATTATGACGACCAGACGACAACTGTTCAGTGATGTCTCAGTGATCGCGAGGGTGAAAACCGGCAGCGATCACCGAATGGTTAGAGGCACACTGAACCTAAACGTTAAGTTGGAGAGGTCTCGTCTAATGAAGTCAACGCTCCGTCCCCCTCGTGCTCTAATCCAGAGTCCCGAAACCTTTCAGCTCGAGTTACAAAACCGTTTTCAGTGCCTAGAAGACTGCAATGAAGTGGACGATTTGAATGACAAGCTCGTGGAAACTGTCTATGCGGTCGGAGCTAAGTTCTGCAAGACCCGCCGCAGAAGAACACAAAAACTCTCCGATCACACTCTTAATCTCATGGCTGTTAGACGGGAGATGAAGCTACATTCTTCAACAGATTTAACAGCATACAGGCAACTGAACAGACAGATCTCCAAATGCATGCGGCGGGACTTACGCAAATTCAATACAGCTCGTATTGAAGAAGCGATCGAGCGGAACCGAGGCTCCAAAGTCTTTGCCAGAGATCTGTCTGCCAGAAAGCGCCAACTGTCAAAGCTGAAGACAGAATGTGGCAGCATCGTTTCCGGGGCACCTGAGATTTTGAGTGAGATTGAGAGGTTCTATGGGCAGCTGTACACGTCATCGTTGGAGCCGCACGCAAGTGTGAGTAACGATCCAAGAGCGAGTCTTATCCGACATTATTCCGATGATATCCCGGTCGTCAGTCTGAGCGAGATTAGAATGGCTCTCCAGCACCTTAAAAACGGTATTATATATATATATATATATATATATATATATATATATAAGAAATAACAAGGGACCTAACACACTTCCCTGTGGGACATCGTTTTTATTATTTTGCAACCGAGATTTGCTTGTAATTTTATTGCCGTTTTGAATTTTAGTAACCTCTACGTACTGTTCACGACCAGTCAGATAACTCTCCAGCCAGTCATGTGCTTTTCCCCGGATTCCGTATTTTACAAGCTTATATAGTAATAATCTACGAAATCGAAAGCTTTAGGCATATCAAGAAAGATCGCACTTACCGGTGACCTTACATTAAAAGTGTAAAAGTGATATATTTTATTAAATTAAAGCATGCTTATGTCGTGTTACTATTCTTTCTAACCCAAATTGCTCATGTTTAATAATATTTTGATCTGTAATATAGTCGTAAAGTCTTTTCATGATTATATTTTCAAATAGTTTAGATTAAACTGGTATTAAAGTGATTAGACGATAATTATTCATGTCGGTAGCCTCTCCATTCTTAAATAAGGGCTTAACGATTGATCTTTTTTTAATTTCAGGGAATGTACCTTCCTCAAGCGACATGTTTATAATGTAGCTCAAAGGTCCACATATGTACTTAGTGCAGGCTTTGATTATTTTTGTATTTATATTGTCTAATCCTACTGAATTAGTATTATTAATTCTTTTAATTATAATAATTACTAGCTGTTCCCCGCGACTTTGCTCGCGTGTTAGAGTTTTTATGTTTTTGCGCGGAACCCTAATTCTTTTTCTAAAATAAATGTAGCTTCAGTTACTCCTTATGGAATCAGCTACCTGCCAGTGAAATTCCCGTCACAATCAGGTTCGGAAATCTGTTCCAGAGATTAGCCGAAACAAACAGACAGACAGACAGACAAACATTTTAAAATTGTGTTTTTGTTATAAGTACCGTATATACTTTTATATGCAATTAGTAAAAAAGCTGTCATTTTGACATTACAAACAGACAATTAAATTTTATTTATTTGTACAGATTTCAATTGCATCTGTTGGTTTTAAAAATATTGTGTTTAAATAATTGATATTCATAGTTTTATTGATGTCATCTATTTTAAAATTAAAATCATTTGTAATGGTCATGTCTATATAAAAATTATTAAAAGCTTCACTAATATCACTTGGTTCAGAATATATGTCGTTATTATTTAGAATAGTATCTATTTCGAAATTTACATTTATTTCACCAATATTCGCATTTATAACATCCCAAAATTCTTTGCATTTATTTTTGTTTCTATCTATATACTTTTTATTTTGTAATTGCAACGATTTATATATACAGTTTTTGAGAATATTGTGATACTTTTTATAATTTTTCTTTTTGTTAACACCTGTCCGTATGTATTTTAAGTATAGTTTTCTTTTATTACACAATACTTTTTAATCCTTTTGTTAACCAAGGGTTTTTGCAAATTTTGCTAGTTTTTTTTTTACTGCGATTACAGGAAAGCACAGGTTAAAAAAATAGTTCGAATAGTTGATGAAACTCTCGAAAAGCGTCATTTAAGCATGATTGTTCGTAAACATCAGAAAAAGTGATTGATGTTATGCAGCTACAAAATTTATCAATATTATTTTCACTAAAATCTCGAGCTCGCTTTATCCACTTAATCAAATCTCGTTTTTTATTCGCCTTTATTGTAAGAGTTTGACCCGTCTCGTGGTATGATAAGCCTAAGTAGTGGACCTCAGCTGATATTTGCCTTATATTACTTGCAAATTTACAGATACATTTCGTTTGTCGAGTAGGTGACTTAATATGCATTTTTATATTAAAGTTTTTTAATAAATTTATCAGATATTGACAGTTTTTATTAGGTCTTTGAGTGTCAAAGTTCCAATCTCCACATAATATTATTTTTTTGGATCTATTACAAATTCTCAACAAAAGTTGTTCCAGTTTGTCAATAAAAATTTGAGACTTACTATTTGGGGTTCTATATATACATATTATGAAGATTTTTTGTCACGTGAGCTCTATACCATCACCTTCAAAATTAAAATTGCCAAGGGTTTTACATTCTATACTACTTTTAGCTAGGATACAAGAACCCCCTGTTTTAGAGTTACGGGAGTACAGTGAGACGACTATACACCCTGGTATCTTCAGAAGCTGCTCCATGCCTTTTTTTTATAAACGTTTCAGTCAAACATACTATGTCTATTTATTTATTATTTTGTGAAAATTCTAAAAGTGCAGATATAACTTCTTGGGACTTATTTATGGCACCAGCAATGTTTTGGTGACATATGGTTAAGTTGTAAAATTTATTTTTATTGACGAAAAAATGTTTTATTTTCATTGTTACTAATCTTATTCATTTTGTTTTTAAAAAGGTATTGTACCTTTATTATAGGTCAAACCTTTGTTCTCAATTTTCTCGCTTATCTTGTTCAGACCAGGTTGAAATTGCTGTGGCTCATTATTTTGGAATTGACCTGTGATATTACTAGAAATAGTAGATGCCTTTAATTTTTTAAACATGTATGCCGTAGCATTACAAAACACATAAGAGGGAACTACGAGTATAGTCGTCGCCTCGGTCTACATGCGAGAGGAAGACACACCTCCCACTCATAATCTCGTAAGGCTAGTGAATTTCTGAGAGAGAGCTGGACTAGAGGTCGTAATTGAGATGAACTTCATTGCGTCCCATTCCCTCTGGGGAATGGAAAATCCCAATGAATGAGGAAAGGTGTTAATTGAATATTTTTTTAGCACAAACTTACCCATTTTAAATACACGTTCCGAACCAATCTTCATAAAAAAGTTATCGAACAATAATTGACCTTACACTGCAACAAAAGGAACTGAACTAATTACGGAATGACATGTGTCGAGAAAAGCTTCATGCTCAGACCATAGATGGATCTGTTTCGTATTACAGGTCGATATTCCCACTACACTACTATGGAGGAATCTCTGCAAGACGGATAAAACAAAATACCTAAACAGGCTGACGTCTTTGTTAGCGGGTTTTGAGGGAACAAACACTGTAGCAGATCAGTCGCTTCTAGATGAACATGTAGCAGCTTTTACTAAAGTAATGATGGATAGCTACCATGAATTATGTCCAAAAATCACACCACCAAGGATTGCCGAGGGAAAACAACTCGGGTGGGGTAAAAAACTAGATAGAAAACGTAAGAAGGTAAGAAAAGCCCTAAATAGAGCCATGAATACCTCAATGGATGAGGAATGGCTACTATACAAGAAAGCTAAGTCTGAGTACAAAAATGTATCAGGTACCGACGCTCGACAGAGTGGTGTAAATTATGTGGTAACATAAAAATCTATGAACAAGCGAATAAGGAAAATCCTAGCTAAACAAAACACCCCAGAATAAATTTCTTTAAAGAAACCCAACGAGAGCTACTCAAAATTGCCGGATGAAACCCAACGCATATTAATTGAAAAGCACTTCCCAGGTTGCTGCGTAACTCGAGGGGTAAACCGGTATGAAATACTGACACCAACAGCAGAAACCTGGAATTTAGCACAGAGAGTGGTAATGATGGATAAAATCCATTAGGCTATTCACAGTTTCCTAACCTATAAGGCGGCAGGACCTGACGGCATTTTCCCGGCACTCCTACAGTGGGGGGGGGGGGGGTAAAGTATACGTAAACTCCTAAAGACGATGGAGAGCATGTGTGAAAGAGTACTAAGGGGGTCGGTGCTAATGAACTAATTACTACACGACAAGCAACACGCCTATAGCTTAGGTAAATTGACAGAAAAGGCACTTCACCAGGTAATTACAAAGATTTAAGAGATCATCCAAAACAAAGCAATATGTCTAGGGTCCTTTATAGATATAGGAGCTGCTTTTGACAGAACGAACTTCTCCAACATAAAAGCTGCGCTAATTAGACACAAAGCTAACCCAGCACTGATTGACTGGATAGTTAAAGTGCTCAGTACACGAACAATAAAGATTGCTGGCGAGTCTCAAACAATCCAGATCAAGAAAGGGTTCTTAGACCTCTCCTGTAAAATATCTTCATTATTGAATTCATCAGAAAATTAAATTCCAATCACTTCTACACATTGACTTACCGCGGCCTGACCTTAGCGGCTCTCCGTGTAGTGGAGAGATGGTGCAAGGAATGCGACTTAACCATTAACCCAAATTAAACGGTTCTGTAAGGTTTACACAAAAAATGCTGAATAACTATCACTTTTCAAGTCTCTTCAGCACAAAACTCCAGCTATCCTCAAAGGTAAAATATTTAGGTCTCACCTAGGACAATAAACTGAACTGGAATAAATACATAGAACAAAAATCAAAAAGGTTAGTGTAACTGGCAATGCAAAATCATGATTGGTAAACGATGGGGTTTCACGCTAAAAATTATACTGTGGCTATACAAAATCATGATTCGGCCCATGATAACATACGGTACTCTTGTATGGTGGTTGGTCAACAAATGAATCCACTACAAGAAGCTTCAGCGTTACTAGAGACTAGCGTATATGGCTGCCACCGGCTGCATAATAACTACATCAACAGCAGCCTTAGTAGCTATGCTGGAGCTAACCCCGCTTCACCTACACATACAAAAACAAGTGACTTTAGCTACCATCAGACTCAAGACCCTAAGTCTATGGAATAAGAGTAGTGTCCCCCATACGATAAGATCCCTAAATAATTTGTGTGTGAAATATAAGATACAATTAAATGAACCAAACCAGCCGGAGGACTTTAACCCAACGGAACTCAGAATTTTCACGGATGGTTCCAAGACTAATGAGTTTACAGGATCGGGAACTTTCTCGGAAGACCTTAATAATTATTCAAATATGTAGACCGCTGGGTCACACAACAACACAGTCATCCAGGCAGCCTAGTAATCGATGCTAGGAAAGTTAAAGATTTCTCCATCAGAATATGGACTGACAGCATGGCGGTACTACAAGCTCTCAGTTGCAATGTGGTACACTCGGAACTAATACGTGAATGCCATCAATGACTAAACGAGGTGTGTAAACATAACAATGTGACTCTGATAAAGGGACACAGTGGATCCAGGGGTAACAACGCAACAGACGAACTGGCCAGGAGAAGATAAGGCCGGAACCAATCCTACCAATCCGCTTTGGTAACGTTCGTACACTGGTACGTAAAAACTCCACTAACCAACATGCTCAGCTTTGGAAAGACTTAGTAGACTGTAGACAAGCTAGGGAGGGCCTGCCTGAAATAAACAGTCCTAAAACTGAGGTTCCAATGAGTTTGACAAGCCACAAATCAGAATAACAAGTGCTATCACGGGACATGGCTCCTATTACAAACATTTATTTATCATAGGTGTTACAGATAGTCCGCTATGCAGGGCATGTATGGGGGAGTAAGAAATGGCAGCCCACGTGTTGCTGAAATGTCTGGAGATCGCTGCAAACAGGGCTAAACATCTCGTCACATCGAGATCACTCCCCGACGTTTCTGCCAACATCAAAGGACTGTTGAACTTCTTCGGGAGGTTTCATGGCTCTAATGAAAATGAAAGTATCTGCATTTTGATAATTAATCGAAAATAGATGTAGATGTCGATGGTCCTTAGCATCCATGTGTGTTTTTATTTGTCATCCTTTTTCTATAAAAAATAAAGTATATTAAGATACGCGGTAATGTTAAGTTTAAAACAAAAAAATTCCAACACAGGTATCATTTTACCCGGAGGTGGGTAAAAATAATTTAATTTTAAGTATAAAACGCATGAAGCCCTAATTGCCAAGCTTAAGAACGGTAATCTAATAAAGGTTTACTTTACTGGAAAATTAAGGTACTTTTCGCTCAATTAGGTCCGAAACAACCAGTCGGAGTAATACAGGTCTGATAGTCCAGATTTCAGATTCCATCAATTGGCGCAGATCATGTGATCTTTTCGGCAAATTCCGTAGTTAAATTTTATAATGACCAAGAGGCAAAGTGGGTCAATATTTTATTAGCCTTACGCTGTTACTGAAAAACTTAATATGTACATTTATTATCGAACTAGCGAACCGCCCCAGCTTTGTTTGTGTAGTATTTTTATATGTAAGATAATAATCAACCATTTATTTTATCAATTTTTCGTTTTTCTTATTGTCTAAGTTTATTGATTAAAATATAGGCTAGATCACTCTTGGAATTGTATCTTATTACTTTGATAGGCTGTAATGAATGAGTGAATAAAATTAAATGAAATTTAACTTTTGTGGTGATAGTATACAAAATATATAGAAATAATGCGTAGAGAAATATATAAAAATATAGTATAAGTAATTAACTATGAATGAATAATAATTAATATATGAAATATGAGATTTAATACGTGTAACCTATACGAAGAAGATACTAGATATGTAATTAGGCTCCTATCTATTGCAATTCAAATAAGGCGTTGGTATGTAGAACAAAACACAAAGGTGATGTTAATGTAAACATGGTTTATTGTTATATAATAGGTACGTATGAATGATAGATATTATATAGCGAATAACCACTATATATTGGAAAGTTTAATCATTAAAGACATCAGTATAGTCCATTATTCGAGTGTAGTATAATGTAGTTATCTAGGCTCCGGTATAGTCTCATGCTAGAGTGAGTTCAGAATAAATATATTAGATATTTATACCCATTGTGCATACCCATTTTTTTCTCCAACGTATCCTACTTTGTTTATGTTAGGTATGGTAGGATATAATGTACTAAGAGTTAGAAGGGAACTTGCGCTCACCTCGCATATTTTTAAAATACTCAGAGGAAAATGTTCCTGAGAGGTATGTGTGGCACCGACGGCAGTCGCGACTGTTGGTGGAGCCGCGTGGTCGGACCAATCTTCTGAGTAAGGCGCCTCTGACGCCCGCACTCCATACGCACAACTTAATAGAACAGAATAAATAATACTTAAAAGAACAGAAAGCTCACTCTCTGATAGCACACTTGCGAGTTTAAACTTAGTAACAAAGTCGCTAATGTTCATAATACTTTGTATGCCTTGGAAGTGACCTTCGTGAAATTAGCCTTCAGTTTATTTCGTCGAAATAAAATTTTTGTGGCGCCCGTATTAAATCAAAATTCACCTTATGTCCGCCTCCGCCGAGTGTCTGTATTACTTAGCCCGCTACGCGTCTTTGTTAAGACCGCTTCTTCTATAGGGTTAGGTGTTGTCTTTTGATATAAGTTGGTATATAGTAGATAGAATACACAGAGGTATTGTGCAATGTATTAGTATTTTTTATTTTTATTTTGTTAAAAAAAAAAAAACATTATTTCCACACTAGGACTTTCACTTGTATCGTGGAGGCAGTTAAAAAAAACATAAATTGCACAAGAACAAACATCTAGATCCGGAACAATTATTTGTAGGCCATACAAATACTTGTTTCGTGCAGGATTCGAACCCGCGGCCCCAGTATTGCAACTCATTGCTAAGCCACTGCAGCACTGCACTGCAGCATCAATTTGTTAATAATAAAAACTTTATTGTTTAATTTGAGGAAGGTTAATATGCAACATGGAGGAAAATTAAGATTATAACAACATGAATGTCTTTGAAACTCAGATAATTTACCTACGATTTCAAACCGATTTTAAGAAAATGAGGAGGTACTCAATTCAACTGTTTATTTTATGTGTGTTACCTCATAACTTTTTTCTAGGTGAATCGATTTTGATGATTTTATTTTTATAAAAGCTGGTGCTCATAATTTATACATCACATATAAATTTGATCATGATCTGACAGTAGTTTTGGAGTTAACCTTAACAATACGTATTAGTATTGAAGTCGGTGGCACAAAATTTTAAATTTCATTAGTTATCTCTCATTCTCTTTTTTTTTTTTAAAACGTTACCTCCAATCTAGGATTTCCTCCTGTATTGCAGGGACAGTTTATATACATAGAACAGACCCAGAACAATTATTTGTAGGCCATACAAATACTAGTTATATCCGGGATTCGAACCTGCGGCCCTTAGCGCTGCAACTCATTACTAAGCCACTGTGCCACGGAGCCGTCACTTTTCTGTTTCACATTTTTTGCTATTTACAAACATGTGACACATGACTTCATTATTAACGAAAGAGTGGCAATGAGAAGTGCTACTACTTTCATTCATTAACCTGTATGTATATGCTGATCTTGCTTTGGTAGGCAGTCACCAGTACTGGGAGGTTTACATACTCTAAACGATATTTTAAGGTCATTGGTATTAGACGCGAAAAATCGAAAACTGCGAAGCTGTGGTCGGGTCACTAATTGTGCCGGACGGGCGTAACTCTTCGGAGTAAATGTTGTCATAGATTAGATACTCCGCGAGTCGCTCACGTCCTACATCTATAGGTTCCGGAGGATACTTTCACTGCCGTCTCTTTATGTGCTGCTGGAAAACTGTGGACTGAGGTTCAAAATTTAAATGCACGATTTATAAATTCAAATAGCAAGGGAGTGACCAGCGGTTCGACTAATTGATTAGTCGCGAAATATTATAATTATTATTTATTGACCACGGTTGTTGAATACGGTTGTTCAACTACGGTTGTTCACTATTGGTTGGTCACTATATATTTCAAAAGATTTAATTAAAATGTGCGGTAGTATTAAAATATCTATTGGTTGTATCAAAATATCTATTGGTAGTAGCTGGTTTTCTAACACTACTTACTAGCAGCTATTAATCAACTAAAACTAGTTGATTTTATCACTTGTGTAACTGCGAATATCAGTTACCACTTTTTTCGTCTAGCTAACATTTTTCACTATATATAACTGCGAATTTTCAGTTACCTCTTTTTTCGGCTAGCTAACACTTTTTCACTATATGTAACTGCGAATTTTCAGTTACCACTTTTTTCGGCTAGCTACTTTTTTTTACTATATGCAACTGCGAATTTTCAGTTGCCACTTTTTTCGGCTATGTGTAACTGCGATTTGCAGTTACGACTTTTTTCGGTTAGCTAACACTTTTTCTAATTCACTATCACTGTTCACTATGTTCTGCTACTAGTCACTTCAGCTACTACCGGATACTACTGCTTGTCACTGGTAGTTTTTCCTACTACAACGTTACTGGGTTACGCGCCCATAAGGTAGACTTCGGCTATACTGTATAGTGAGCCGCTTGCCATTTTCCGTTTTGCCTCTTTATTTTAAAACATTTTCACTATGTAATTGGCACAAATTGCAATATTTTCTATACAACACTAATTTCTACACTAACATGCTATACATCATTAAATCGGCATTTTGGTCCTTTATCGGTATATGATAAAGGTTATTCAATATATTTACATTTTAAAAAGTTATTAAACGAAATGTCACAAATTTTCATAATAAATGGGTACATTAATTCTTTAATTTTTCTATAATTATCAAATGCGTTTAATTATACAAATAATTTCTTCACTACCGTAGTCTATATACCATATGTTAACTAAATGTCATATTTACAACTCTTTTAGAACACAAAAATATTCTCATTATTTTTAGTATAAACTATTGCGCAGTTAATTAAATTTCCAGAAAGTTCTACGATACGACGCGCTGTGATTGGTCGATTTTTTCTTAAATAATTAAAGTTGTTTATATTAACTATTATCAAAACGACATTCTATACAAATATATTAAGAGTTGTAAACACACTGTAAAACTATATTAACAAACTATTTACTCGATTTCGTCCGTAAATTCACTTTTTATACAAAACAATATTCTTTCATCACTTTGTTTCTTAAAGTCGTTAGGCCGCCGCGAACACTAAATCAAATAATAAATCTGTAACTATGGTGTCAGTAACTAAGTACCTAATTATCTAGATCTACCTATACATAATAATATATTACCTTTTGGTATCTTTAGGAACAGTAAACAATGAAAAGACGACATTCCTATTGTTATTTAAGCACCCGTATGTTATGCAGTACCTTTTGGCTTTTCGAGAGGCCATATTTGAATAAAAACTCAAAAATAAATATCAAAGTGCCTGAATACTTATAAGACAAAAATAATTTTTATGTTAATGTAAGGCGCGCGTCAGCTCGAGCGGATGCGTGGATACCTCACAGAATTTGCCCCGCATGCGGCTTCGCGTAGCGTAGGTATATTTTCATCGTTTTTATACACTAAATATTATACTTAAACGTACATTGTCTAAAGCGCGGAGTGAGACAGGCCTGTTAATAGCTAGTGAGATGGACCTGTTCTGTTGTGCTCTTGAGTGAATTCACAATGACAGCATTTTCTGTAATTTGTTACAAAAATTAAAGCATGAATACAAATCAGTTAGACAGCTACAGTATCGCATTAGGTAATCCTGTAATGATAGTTGTAATTTTCAGAAATAAATAAATAAATGAAATAAAGCTTCAACTTTTCACTTTTTAAATTTGCAAAGTAGGTAACGGAACTGTTATTCTCTTGCACACAGATTTATTTCGTTTACATTAATTGTTCTGCGTCGCTCATACCACAGAGTCTGAAGACGTAAGACTTCAAATAGCGCTTCTGCCTGCGCATAACCGTCTCGTCGCGGTAGGGAAAGGTTATGTTGGACTCGTACCGACTTAAACCCATGGCGTTTTACCATCGCCGTATATTGGCAGGGCTACGGGAAAATATTTGCACACATCCACGACCCTACCAGCACCAGCCACTCCATGACATCCCCTCCTCGGGAGAGGACAACTTCTTGCCCTTCTCCTTCTCAGGTAAAGCGCACCAGAAAACTAGTCACGCCTTCCTCTGAGGCCTCTAACTCTACCTATGCGGCGACCACCTCCTCCCATGAGAAGGCCATGGGCCAGAAAAATAGAGCCTGTACATACCTACGGTGTCAAAGTAGACACTAACGAAACGGATACTTGACACGCTCAAAGTCGCTCAACGTGCAATGGCTTTTCATCACAAGCAAGGTATGTTCGTGGTCCCTCTGGGTAGTTAAAGGAATGTAAACATATAGTGGCGTCGAATTGTTTCGCCTCGCAAAGAATAGAACGGAGTTCAGCCTAAGAGGTAGTTAAGTAGTTATAAAGAAAGCTTTCATCGAGTAATTTAACAAGCTATTTCAGAATTAAACTCTTATTTAGCTAGAAATATATCTAACTCGTGATGATAATTAAACCGTGCCGAGGGTATGAAGTATAGAACAAAGGAGTGATTATGTAAATTGCCTGCATTAAAAGATTATGCTCAGGTTTGTACTTATAATCATTCTTTGATATTTATAATCTGATTTACGTTATACCATTCAGATTTGTCTTGGTATTTATTTGTTACTAGTCCTACAAATGTATAAAAATGAATATCAGTTGTACGTTGTAATATAAATATAGCCCATACACCACCCCCACCCCACAAAACGGGTTTCCACCTTATCGAGACGGGGGGTTTAGTAACTCTGACTTGCTCGCCCGTGGTGAACAAAGAAGAACCCACTAGGCTGGCCCGTGGTGTTTCTACCGGCGCTGGTGGGGCTGTTGTGGAAGCGTTTTCGTGGGCCTGCCAATATGCGGCGAAGGTGGAACATTTTGAGATTTTAGTCGGTGTTAGTCCGATACTTATAACCCGACCTTGCTCCCGCGAGGCGGGTATGCGTTGGCTGTAGCAAGGAATCTGTAGCCATTTGGACGTGGTCGATTGGTCGGTCTGTTTTGGCATTACCGCTATGGGACCTATAGAGGCACCCGTAGATGCGGGGATGGTTGTCACTGTCTACGTGCAGCCATAGGATGGATTGGTCCGGCCTTTAAGACTGCCGAGGCGTCGAAAACAGATGTCCTCTCTGACACAAACTCCAGCCCAGGGCACAAAGGACAATTCTAATTTATACCCTGGGTAGGAGAGATATGAAGCATCAGCCGGAGAGGACACCTGAGTGTCGGTTAAAAAGAGCAAGGCCGGCTTTTCTGTCTCCAGATGGTAGTGGATAGTGTTAAGATTTGACTGTAGTTCCCTGACGTTGCAAATACTCACCAACAGCGTGACAGGGGTCGTCTTAGTTTTATTGCTTCGCTTGCTCCGATAAATTTAATTTTAGCAACAAGATATATTTTTCCCCACACTGGGATACCTTATTATAAGAAGCTAAGGTAATTTTGAAGCGCAGTCAATGCTGTTAGTGCGTGCGGTGCAGGGTCAACGGGATATCACGGTCAGTTGGCGGTAACCGAAAGAAACATTTATGTTGATGGTTATAGTAACGAAAAATATAACGGTACCGTTACTTTTCGGCACCAACAAAATTTATGCATCGTAATTTTAAGTTATCGCATAAAAAAATATGACGTCATACCCTTAACTGTTATAGCCCATAATTTTTCGGTAATTTTTCGCTCATGAAAAATGTTAGTTATGTCCTAATTCTTCAGTGCGTATTAAGGGTTTTCACATTTCCACGACTTTTTTTAACTACTCAGACATCTAGGTTTCCCCACGAAGTTTTTCTTCACCATTTCACCGGACTGGTAAATCAGCACGTAAAACCTTCCATTACAGATTTATTTTTTCTCAAAAGAATCAACCCCTTTTTGCTCTCGTGTCATGATGAAATCTTACACGGCTCTCGTATTTGTTTAAATAAAATTCATAAAAACTGAAACAAAGCTTTAGCACGATTTTTGGGCACATCTACCTAGTAATTAGACAACCAACGATGCCGCGAACTATTCCATCAAATAGAGTTGAAAATTTCACAATGCACTTAATTTTCATGTATTTTCCTCAGGTAACTTGATAACAAATAAAGTTGGTGAAATAAAAGCTTTGCCGATACAGACACCATTCAACTAAAGAGATTCTCTCTTAATCTTAATTTTGTGTACATAGTACTGGATAATGTGCACACGAAACACATGTGTTGTGTACAGTATAACAGTGCAAAATGACTATCAGTGTCGTTAGTCATTCTGCATTTTGCCAAACGTGGTAATTGCGGTAAATCATCCCGATAATGGCCACAAGTCTGAATATTTTAAGCGTGACCATTTTTGATGCTGCACGAATAATTATTCAGCAGTATACAAACATTTTATTTTATCAGTTACTTATCATTATTTTATTTAGCAGAACGTAAATGGTCCTATTATTACATTAAAAATATGAAAGCCAAATCGATACCTACTATCTAGGAATATCATAGATAGAAGGTTGGGGTGCGACTGGCTCAAGATCAACCCCAATGCTGCGAAAATTTATTTATTATACAAGTATACAAATAAGGCAAGGAGTGATGTTGATTGTGTTATAAGTTATGTTTCTGTTAAAAATATGCTATCAATGCCGCTAGCGGTGAAAACTATTTAACGATATGATCATATCATTAAATAGCAATGTAGTGTTTAGTAATTAATATCGTCAAACGATATCTATTTATTCATTTGGTCAAGCTGTACTTGACATGGTCAACAAACAGTGTTAAATATCATGAAATGACTCCATTTTACGAAATGATAGACAACTATATGATATACTAGCTGTTCCTCCCGACTTAAGACAATGGAATTTCATGGCTTTTGATTTTTATGTGGAACCATAATTGTCTTTCTAAAATAAAAGTTGCCTAAGTTACTCCCTATAATATCAGCTATCGGCCAGTGAATGTTCAGTCAATATTGGTTCACCTGTTTTGGACATTATTGGGAACAAACAGACAGACAGGCAGACAGATCGACAGACAGAAAGACAGTCAATTTTTTCTGTTATAGGTAACGTATATACTTTCATATGTATTTAGTTAAAAAGCTGTTATTTTGAAACTCCAATTTTATTTATTTGTATAGATGATCAATTCTACGATCTGCCCACGACATATATAAAAATCTCTTTCATTAAATTATTAGGATAACGAAAATGTTGCAATAATTGCAGGCAGACCAGTTTTAATCGGTTTACATATAGATTAGTACTTGAACTAAAGTAATAAAAAAATAATGCTGATAATCTGATTTTGATGATCACTGGAATCCAGATAACACCGGGAGCCACTCTGTATAGAAAATGGACCTATACAGATAGATATTTAAACGGTGATTCTCACCACCATCCTTCACAGGTAGATACCGTAGGTAAATCTTTGTTTCAGAGAGCACGAGGGATCTGTAATAGTAAACACCTAGTCGCCGAGCTCCAACACGTCAAGCAAATTTTTTTACGACAACAAGCTTCGGGCGCCGCGCCTACGTCACGGTGAAAGAGTGAAACCAGACACAGTTGAGTAAGTGCTTGCTATACTGCCATATCTCAGAGGTTTCACTGACAATATTGGCTATATCTTGAATCGTGCTTCCATTACAACATTCTTTAAACCGCCTAAGCTGATAAGGCAGTTTTTAACATCGGTCAAGTGTAATGTCCTTCTGCACGATTCAAGAGTATACAAGCTTGATTGTGAATGTAGTCTCTCTTATATATGACAAACTTAAATATCCATAAAAACCCGCGTTAAAGAACACATAGCTGATGTGAAGAATAGACGCTCCGGGAAGTCGGCAGTCTGTGAACACGTACAGGATCGCCTCCGTCACTACATTAGATTTGAAAGACCACAAATCCTCGCTAAAGAACACCGATTCCTTCCAAGGATGATTCGCGAGGCTATTGAAATCAAAAAACATTCTAATTTCAATAGAGAAGATAGCTGAGTGCTACCATCTGGTTGGGATCCTGTAATTAATAAAATTAAATCCCAACCCAAACATGAAACTGCAAGACTTCAAGATACTATAAGTTCCTACTTCGTAGATCGGAACAAAAATTAATAATTTTAATCTAGAGGTAGCCGTTGTTAACTTGACATTGGGAGTCAAATACCTCAGTCCCCGCCGTGACTATGGGTGCTGTAAAGTGCTCGAAACGTTGCGAATATAAAATAAGCAAATTTATTTTATTCCCCAACTGTGACCAAAATCTGTCAAAAACGTAGAATAAAGTTTTCCTTCAAAGTGTTTTCCATAGATAGTTGAATATCGCTAGGAAAGCTTTGATCTCGTTTAAAAAGTTATTTTTTTATTTCGTATAGCGTCTATTGTGTGACAATTATCGGAATTCTTAGCAACGAGCGATAATACATAAATTATTTTTTATTTTATTTTCTAGAACCTCTAAAGTATAAATTAAAAAAACGGTCAATTACACTTTTTAAAGTATGTTATTATGAATAACTGTTATGACAAAACTAATGTAAGGGAATTCGTTATCTTATTTAGCCTCGCTTTTTATCTAAGTAAGAAAAAATTTCAAATCTGAACTTCTGTAGAAAAACGTTATTGATACAGAATCAAAATTTTGTTTTGTAAAAAAGTAAAAGTAAAGTTGCAGCCTATTTACGTCGCACTGCTGGGCACAGCCCTCCTCTTATTTCTAAAATGGTTTTAGTGCAAGGAAATGTCCGCCGCGCTGCCCCAAAGCGTGTTGACGAACTTCACATGTCTTTGAAATATTTTTTTAGGTTTCCTCACGATGTTTTCCTTCACCACCGAGCGGCTTTTTTTTGTTTTGTATAATGGTAAAATCTTCCAGATCAAATTCGTTTACGGCAGTCGTTCTTTACGAAAACTAGCCATCTTTTTTATCATCATCATCATCATAATTACAGCCAGTCACACGTCCACTACTGAACATACGCCTCCCCCAAAGAATACCACAAAGCACGGTCCCAAGCCACCTGTATCCATTGACTTCCTGTACATTTTACAAGGTTGTCACTACATCTAGTGGGGGGACACTCTACACTTCGTCTGCCGGAACGAGGCTGCCACTCGAGTACCTTTCTTCCCCATCGGTTGTCGGTTCTTCGAGCTCAACTCGCGTACCAAGCGTGGCAACTTTTGCAAAGCCACTTTCGAGGCAATCTTTAAATGCAGCAGTTGACTCGTGACTGTAATAAATAAAAATAAATAAACTTATTACTAACAAATTCTATGGATCTTGTTGTCCGAAATAAATTATTTTTATTTTTATTTTATTTTATTTATTTATTATTTATTTAAATGCAGCAGTTGACTCGTGACTGTAATAAATGAATGAATGATTCCACTTACACAACAAAACTTAACAAAATAAAATTTACTACCTAAAGAACAGTTAGATACAGCAATTTAAATCGGTAGACCATGTATAATTATTAGTATAACGAAATGAGTAACCCAATGTATATGTAAGAAAAGATATTTAAATGTATTTGTCTTTCAGTCTGTAGTTACGACCTTCGTCACGTCCTCGTCCTTGCTGTAGTTATAATTTGACCTTTGAGAAACTTATATACTCAGTAGTTTTATTTTCTTTTAAGGTTGATATATTCCAATGATCAGAAAAAATTTATTCATAGGATAAAATACAATATAAAGAAATTTAAATTACAGTTGTATGAATAAAATAGTTCACTTGTTTTACTTTTATATTCAGTCAGGTTATAATTTAAATAATAATTTCATTTTTGTTATTTATTTTTAATAATATTGTGTGATAAATTATCTTCTTTATATTTGTGAGTTTGTTAATGAATGAGTAACTTCTGAACGACTTAGCCGATTGAGATCATATTCACACAACATATTTTGTGTTGTATAGCTGTAATAGGATTTGATAGTGGCGCTATAGTCAAGATATAATAGATATAATTTTATATTTACGGACCAAAATGGCCCTTATTCATAATACCATATACCGTTACAGCTTAACAAATGTCCACTGCTGAACATAGATCTCCCCATAGATTGCCTGATATTTGCCATAGTTGCCACGCTTGGCAAGCGCGTTGGTAACCGCATTTTATCATTATTTAGTTGTTATTACGAAGACTCTCCTGCCTTTATCCTTGTTTGTTTCCCTCTGTCGACTCTTACAACTTCCACGGGAAAATATTTGATAGTGGATATTCTTACATTGTCACTACATGGCACTAAAGGCAGAACGACGTACTTCGGCCGGTTAATTATGGCTATAATGAAAAGTGAGATCTATAATTTGAATAAAAGAGTTATCATTACAAAAATAGTAAGGTTGGGTATTTTTTATCAAACATTTTATATTCTTACCTCTTTATAAAAAATATTTTATGTTAACATTCAATACACTCATGAAAGTCGATAAAATAAACCGGAATATAAATTATGAAGAGAAGGAATAAAACTATGTATTTTATTTAAATTTAAGTTACATATAGGGCGATAAATTGTTTTAGGTTACAGGCAATAGGCAGATCGTAATATTTGGTTCTTTTTATATTTTTTATAGGAAAATATCGATAAATGAGCACAAAGTTCACCTTATGGGATATAGACGCTGTTGCTCATACGAGTAGATATATCTATTCACGATTAA
The DNA here is from genome assembly GCA_963668995.1 of Parnassius mnemosyne. NCBI lineage: Eukaryota > Metazoa > Arthropoda > Insecta > Lepidoptera > Papilionidae > Parnassius > Parnassius mnemosyne. Next base: position 41,761,197 of record CAVLGL010000002.1, read on the forward strand.
GATAAATAAGAAATTTTTCGTGAAGGTATGTACGAGACGCGAATGAAATTACAATGATCACGGTTGATTTCTGGATTTCAACAACAATGCCACCTACCGGGTCCAAATGTGAATCTAAACCATTATCTAATCAACTTAATCACACACACGAAATTCCATCAAAAGTGGCCCAGCCGTTTAGGAGTTCAGTCATATACACACGGACAAAAGAATTGTATAATACATAATATTCATGTATTATACATTATAAACCTCTTTGAATTATATATATATATATATATATATATATATATATATATATATCTTAAAATTATATGATATTATAGTTTGTTGGTGAAAACCGCATCTAAGCGTACAGACGGCGGCAAGCGACTTTGTTTTATACTATGTAGAGAAGAGAAATCTCTTAATCAGGCTGAAGAAGTAGTGGCAGAGTCGGCCAGGGACGCCCAAGACGGATGTTTGTCAAGAAAATTCGTGATTTATTGAAGATGGGTCAGATTGAGAGTACCCGTAACCGACGTCTATGTATGCGTATGTATAATATATGGAAATGAAAGAAGCGAGAGAGGTGTGTTAGGATCTAGACAAATAGAAGTTTATAGACTCTGCCTACCTCTAGGTAAGAGGCGTGAGAATTTGTATTGTGTTGATTATAAAATAATAAATTAATACATTGTTTTAATGATATATATTGTATTATTGTACTATTGGGGTGGAAGTTTCAAAATACATAACCTAATTCAAATTCGTAAATCCCATAACCTTCCATTTCATTAAGCCTTAATGAAATTCAACTTCAAGATTGTAAAAACAATTCCAAATGCCTAGGTGCTAGGACACATTTTCTGCCTGGGAATCCTTTTGGTAAGAACCACCCTGTAACCTATTTATGATCTAAAGTGTATAGAGAACCGGTATAATTTCAGGCTGTGGGGCATTCCAACTGAGTCTTCAGAGATAACTACGCATCTCTGCCTTCTTTGTTTGAAGTTGGCTGCAGTTGTCCACGGACTGCAGTAGCCACTAACCGTCAGATGAACTAAGTTTTTATATCACTTCAATTTTATATAAAACTAGCTGGCCAGACAGACGTTCTGCCCTTTCCAACGACCCTTCCTATAAAAATCCTTAAATTAGCAATAAAAAATTTTGAGGGTCATTTATCGGGATAAAAACTATCCTAACTCTCAAGTCGGACCAAAATGCACACATTGTTCAAAATTTCATTGAAATCAGTTCAGTAGTTTAAGAGTCTATCGTGGACAAACAACGTGACACGTAATTTTTATATATAAAGATTACATAAAAAATTATAGTGCTATTGACTCATTTCACGAATCGAGAGTGACAAAATAAAAAAAAAAATAACGAAATTATTTTTGTGAGCTTGAAGTTAATAAAATAGCTTAAAGCTTAAATTCTGTTAGCATCAATAAAGGTTCGTCGTGAAAACAAACTCCAGCACTTTACAAAATTTGCATATACAGTGTAGACGTTGTTTTGTTTATGGCCCAATATATCAATATATCATATATCAAACATTATGCTGAGCTTGATATTTTATAAGCTAAGTAAATCAAGACGAATATTGGTACACATTTAGAATTAGTTTATACAAAAGTATCATATATAAAATTCAAGTAGCTTAATATACTGCTAAATAATTTAAAAAAGAATTGAATATTTAAAACTTGATGCATGTTTTATTTATTTATTTGGTTCACCAACAAATGCTAAACTAATATATATACTTGTAGGAGCGTCTGTAAAATACCGGTTGGATCGCGAGTGAGCGAGAGGTTGCAAATCAATTTAGTGGAGCGTCATATCGATGGTGGCGAGTTTGAATTAAGGGTATTTCGGGAACCTCCTTCCACTCGTTTGTGCAGTAAAGTTCAGTGTAAGTGCAGAGCGCGAGAGATTCCGCATAAGTCATTCTACGAGTGCTAAGATAGTGTCGTGATTCTGTTCGTGGTAGCAATTCTTCTAGTACAGACACGGAGGATGGTCTTGCTGAGGTTGTCCTGGGTTACACTGAGCTAAGTAGTGGTGCTTTTGGTGTTATCATGTAACTATGTACCTCACGTTACACTGGTGAGTGATTGTGGCGGGGACGTATTACGGTATGGTCAAAATGTAATTGCCTATACTGAACGTATAGTGCAGCTACGCTGTTTTATTGCCATTCATGATCAATTGCGTAAGCAAGAGAGCAAGTTGAACATCCGCTCCCACACTTTTACTATTTTTAACAACTAACCTTTCCTGGCTTACTCGTGCTATTTCCGATATGCTTAATTATAAAACAGTAATATAAATTAAATGCACATTCATAGGTAAACACCGCATGCTTTGTGCTCACAGCATTTCCTACAAGCCGTTACCAAATAGCAAAAAATATGAGGATACAAACATAAAATAAAAAATAAAACAAAATTATTAAATAACAAAATTATTAATTACTACAAAGAAATATTATTATTTTAATAAATTTTGTGCCAAAAAATGTTAAGAGTCTTGGTGAATATTACTACATTATTATAAGTATTTTTCATACGTGGTAGAAACATGGTGCAGTTGTACTAGTAGTATAATTGTAGCACGAATGGGTCGGCTCGACCGGGGAAGGACCACGCTCTCACTGAATACTAGCGTAAAATAGCAGCTTAACACTGCTGTGTTTCGTATGGTGAGTGTAGAGAACCGGAGACCCTTTTTACTGGAAAAGAGGCATTCCATCTTAGTCCTCACGGGTGACAACGTATCTGCATTTTGTGTCTCAAACAAAGATAAATGTAGATGTCTATGGGCCACAGCAACCACTTACCATCAGGCGGGCTGTATGATCGTTTGTCACCCTATTATAAAAAAAAAGTCTGCAAAGTGTGGGTATTGGAGAATGAAATCCTAGTACAGTTCGACGAAGCGCAGCGAAAGAAGGGTAATTTATTTACGGGGATATCTACTTGGGATACGAAAATTAAATTTACGTAGTAATAAAGGGCAATCTAAGTTTTATCTGAATATTTTATATAAAAGTTGCAAATGCATTATGTCCCGGCGTTGTGACAGTAAAACCATTTAAAATGTCGTTAATCTGTCTACACAATTATGCATTTTAATATGCTTTTCGTGTTGAAAAGTCAAGATTCCATAAAAATGATTTTTGTATGCGCTTAAGGTAAAGGTTATGGGTAGAATAATGGGGACGCCAGACTGTGCTACAATATTCTAATATACTTCTAACAATTGAGAAGTATAAAAGTTTTTTATGGTAACATTATGGAATTTACTAGTTCTTTTAACAATACGTTATGATTGAGATGATCGTTTAATTACACTTTCTAGTTGTGGTATAAATGTAAGATTTTTATCGAATACTACACCTAGTTCCTTAGAGAGTTGGATAACTACACTATTGAAGGTATAAACTGATGGGAAAATATTATTTTTGCGCGTGAATTTAATACGTACACATTTTTTATATTAAAATTCATTCCCTTAACATCGCACCATTTAGAAAGTCTTTATTAAATCCTCCTGAAGACGTATCATATCTGATGATTTATTAAAGATTTTACAGAATTTTAAGTCAACAGCATACATAAAACAATTGGAATGTCAGAAACTATTAGGAATATCGTTAATAAACATGTTAAATATTACTGGCCCCAAATGTGATCCCTAGGGAACTCCGGAAAATATGTCAGAACTGAACCCATTAAAACCATAAGCCTCTAACATTCTTAAAAGCATAACATGTGATACTCGGTCGAAAGCCATACTGTAATCAGTATATATTCTACATCTTTCACCAAGGTTTTAACAAACGTAACTAAATTAGAGCAATATGAACAAAATTTGACAAATCCATCTTGATTATCTGTAATAAGCTGTCTTGCATAATTTTGAATATAGGGACAGAGTAATGATTTAAATATTTTGGGAAAGGTTGATAATATTGAGATCGGTCTATAATTACTAACTAAACTATCATCATCCGCTTTTTGTATAGAGACAACTTTCACGAGCTTCTACATATCTGGAAAGCGTCCTGTTTGTAAGGATTTGTTATATATAAAACGAAGACGAATAGATAGTTCTATGGCACATTCAGCGATGATAAGGTGAAATAGAGTCTGGACCAGCTCATTTTTATTGTTCTAAGCCCTGCAATTTTTTTAAACTGATTTTTCATCCAAAATCAAAGTTCCAAAATGATAATTATTTAAAAGTTTTTAGAAAAATTTACTTCGCAAATATCCACGTTATAAAATAAAATGATGTGTCTTACCTAGTATGAAGAGCACCTCCCGCCCTCCCTCAATTGCGTGCACTATCCCCGTCACCACTAATCCCAGCACCGCTACTCCCAACACCACTACACAGCGTGGTGAGAAATGCGTGGCAGGTGATTTTAGTAACTAAATATAATAAATTTATATAGATACTAGCTGTTCCCCGCGACTTCACCAGCGTGTTATTTGGGGTTTTAATTTTTTTTTCGGGGAACCCTAATTCTTTTTCTAAAATAAAAGTAGCCTAAGTTACTCCTTGTGACATCAGCTATCTGCCAGTGAAAATCCCGTCAAAATCGGTCCAGCTGTTTCGAAAATTAGCCGGAACAAATAGACAGACAGACGGACAGACAGACAGACAGACAAAAACTTTAAAAATTGTATTTTTGTTATAAGTACCGTATATACTTTCATATGAATTTAGTAAAAAGCTGTAATTTTGACATTACAAACAGACATTTCAATTTTATTTATTTGTATAGATATAGATAACACATATTAAAATAAAGCTCATAGTGCATATGAATACAAAAAAATATATAATAATCCATATACAACAGTTATCTATAATATATTATTTATACTTATATTACATTTACACACACATAATACATAAATAAATGCATATATACATACATACATAATATGTCGGGATAATGGTAGACTGCTACCAATACTGATTGGTATTATGCTGACGACATTGTTTTTGAGAGATGTTCCCGGACCAATCTTTTAAAGACTATCTTGTTTGGTGCTTTCCTAATATCTTCAGATAAGGAGTTCTAGAGTAATGAAGCCTGAACAGTAAAAGAATAGAATAGAATATTTTTTATTCAATATACATTACATGTGTAATTCTTATTGAAAGTCATTTTTTTACTTTACCACTGATTCGAAAAAAAACCTCTGTCCTGGGAAGAACGAGCAAGAAACCCAGCGGGACTTTTTTTTTAAATAAATTTTACAATATAAATGATTACGAACTATTTACAAAATTTATTTTAGAAACTGCTTGGAAGCGACCACCTCATTCCCAGGGGTTATTATCAACCATGTATTCATTTATACTATAATAACCCTTTTTATACAGTTTCAGCTTAATAAAACATTTAAACTTGGTAATAGAGAGAACCTGTACACTTTCCGGGACCTTGTTGTAATAGCGTATACATTGCCTCAAGAATGAATTACTGACTCTGTGGAGTCGAGAAAATGGTATCACTAGCTTGTGTTTGTTCCTAGTGTTTACAGAATGTATATCACTACTTTTACTAAAACTATCTTTGTTTTTGTGAACATACATTAAATTTTCGTAAATATACTGTGAGGCCAAAGTTAATATATTAATTTCTTTAAATTTATCTCTAAGACACTCTCTTGGTTTTAGATTGTAAATAGCTCCAATAGCCCTCTTCTGTAAAACAAAAATAGTTTCTGAATCAGCCGCATTTCCCCATAGAAAAATCCCATAAGACATTATGCTATGAAAATAACTAAAATAAACGAATCTAGCTGTCTCGACACTTTTTTTTTTATTCTTTTAAAAAACGTTACCCCCACACTAGGATTTTCTCCTGTGTCGTGGAGGCAGTTTACAAACATAAATTGCACAAGGACAAACATCCAGACCCGAAACAATTATTTGTAGGCCATACAAATACTTGTTCCGTACGGGATTCGAACCCGCGGCCCCCAGAGCAACAACTGATTGCTAAGCCACTGCGCCACGGAGCCGTCAGACACTAGTGAGACCTCTAATCTTTTTTACAGCATATGCTGCAGAACTTAGTCTGCTTGCTAATTTGGATATATGGGGGCCCCACTGGAGCTTTGCGTCAAGAGTGATGCCAAGAAAAACAGTGGATACAACAGGGCTCAATTCCTTCCCATTTTAAAACACATTGGTATTTAGATTTTTAACATTCTTTGTTGTAAATTTAACACAATTAGTTTTATTTCCGTTCATATGCAGATTATTAACGTTAAACCAATGCACTAATTTTGATATAGAATTATTCACTTCGTCACATTTAAATGATTGACGTTTAAGTTTAAAAATCAAGGAAGTATCATCAGCAAATAATACTATATTATGACTATCCCCTACAAGGTGAGGTAAGTCATTAATATACACCAGAAACAGGATTGGGCCGAGAATCGAGCCCTGAGGAACACCTATTAGTACAGGTGACCCGGAAGAAATTTAACCATTGATAATAACCTTCTGTTTTCTATTACTTAAATAGGAATAATAAGTTTAATCGCTGTGTTCTTGATACCATAGTACTGTAGATTCCTGATTAATGTCTCATGGTGAACACAGTAGAAGGCCTTCGAAAGGTCACAAAATATACCCAAAGCATCCTCTGAATTCTCCCATGCTCAAAAAATATGTTTAATAAGCTCAACTCCAGCTTCAGTTGTCGAGCGACCCCTTGTAAAACCGAATTGATTTTTATGTAGCAAATTATTAATATTAAAGAAACTTAACATCTGATCTAAAATAATTTTTTTTTAAATTTTACTTAATGTTGGTAGTACAAAAATTGTTCTAAAGTTGGCGGGGTCTAATGTACTACCAGATTTAAATATAGGTATGACTTTACTATGTTTTATTAAATCAGGAACACACCAGATTCGACGCTTATATTAAATATAGTGGCTAGATAAGGTGCTAATATATCTATTGTAAATAAAATAACTTTAACGGAAATCCCCCATAAGTCTGCCCTTTTCTTAACATCAATAGTTTTAAAATATTTAACGATATCTTTTGGCAATACCCTATGGAATTTAAAAGTATTTGAACAAGCCTTTACATTTTGTTTGAGCAATTATTCGGCGACAGTAGGAGAAGAATTTAATGATTTGTTGTCAAAAAAGGAACATTAGTAAAATTTTTCTCAAAAGCCATAGCAACTTCTTGATCAGATCGTGTTAAATTATTGTTAATATTCAATTGAAAATCCGAGTTGCGCGGTGACCTTGCCCGTTTAACTATTTATTATTCTCCAGGTCATTTTAATTTTGTCGGATGCAGTTTTAATTTTGTTGCTTAAATGTAAAGCCTCAGCAGTGGAGCACACTTTTTTAAATATTTTAGAATACGTTTTTACATAATCTCTAAATATAACACTACTATTATATGATCTTTCATCATAAAGCTCGTATAACCTTCGCCTACTTTTATAAATTCCTACTGTCGCTCATTCATTAAATGATTTGCGACTGTTAAAAGAGAAAGTATTAGAAGTAAATATTCAACTAAATTCACAACTTAACACAAATAATGTAGCATACAAATAATTAGCACTATTTTTAAACGAAAGTGATGGAAGTCTTTTTATTATATTACTTCTAAACCTCTCCAAGCGATGCTCATTTATTGGAACAAACACAACTTTCTTATTTTTCTGTTTTTTGTGTATGTAAGTTAGTGATACCAACTGTCCACAGTGATCTGAACTTAAATTTTGAATAATTGATTTATGAAAGGGCTTAACATCTGAAAAAATGTTATCTATACAGGTCGCACTAGGCCCAGCAATACGTGTTGGTTCTAAGAATAAATTTAGAAGATTATACGATTTAAACAATGAGCGAAACTTAATACTAATGGAAGAAGTTTATATTAAAGTCTCCACACACAACAGACTTGTTCTGTTTACTAAGTTTGAGTAAAACTTCTTTCACGATCCTTTCAAAATGGTCATAAGTAGCACATGGGGGTCTGTAAACACTTACAACAATGAGGTGCTCGAGCTCGACATAAGCCATTTCTACAGTTCGTTCAACAGAGAGGCTCACAATATCCTTACGTTCTTTATATAATAATGATTTATCTGCTAATATTAAGGAGCTACCACGTAAACTTTTTTCTCTATTGAAGGAACTGAACACCTGGTGATTTCTGAAAATAAACATGAAATTATAATCTTTTAGCCAATATTCAGTAATACAAAGGATGTGCATATTGTTACTATTTAAATTGCCGATAAATCCAGTAAAATGGCGTGGAACTGAAATTGAAAGGTATTGAAATTTTTCTTTAAGGTAGGAAGGGGAGGACATATCATTGAAAATGGAGAAGAGAATAGATAATATTCTGGAAGTGCGCCTTCCTCGGATAGTTAGCCACTTAAGGCGAATATGAAATTAAGAGATATGGTCATATTTTTGAAGGCCGAAAATGAACCTGAGGCAGTTATTAAGAAGGCGCTCAAGCTTATTGAGAAGATTTTTGGTTTAAGTCTGAGTAACAAACATCTGCATAATCAATGACAGGCAAGATGAGTGCTTGAACAAGCATATGCTTAGTTTTGTAATGGAGAAAGTATTTCAGACGGTAGAGCGATCTTAAGGCAGCAGTAACTTTACGGCTGACCTCAGTAACTTGTTTTTCCCAGTTCAACGTTTTATCCATGTATAGACACAAGTTTTTTACCCACTCAGAGAACAGAATTAAGTTTTTATTATAAAATATGGATGGCAAGCAACTGACGTCAATTTTTGCCAGCATTTTTGAGCTGCCAACAAGCATTGCTTGACATTTAGAAGGACTGACAGAGATGCCAAACCGCAATGACCAGTCATAAATGGCTTTCAAATTAAAGCTTACTTTAGCGATAGCATCATGTAGATTATCGAATATATGGTACGAACGACGAAAGATATGTGGTTAATGAAAACTGAAAATAATATTGGAGATAGAATTCCGCTTTGCAGCACACCAGAATCAAGACAACCACTGGGAAGTCTCCTCCCTTATATGAACTGATTGCTAGCGGTCGCGAAGATATGAAGAAAACTATTCCAAGACCGAGGGTGCAAATTTAAGATGAGACAGGATACATAGGAGTATATCGTGGTCAACTTTGTTGAAAGCGTTAGAAAAGTCTACTAACACCACCACTGTTACTTTTTTGGTATCCATTCCGTGTTTTATATCCTCAGTAACTTTTAGTAAAGCAATAGTGATGCTGTGACTGGAGCGAAAACCAGACTAATAAGCACTCAATAGATTATTTTTGGATATGAAATTGGAGATTTGCTTATATACTCAGGTCTCCTAAATTTTGGAAAGGAAGGGCAAGATATATATGGGACAAAAATGATTAAGGACGAAAGGATTTGAAACTTTAGGAAGGGGACGCACATAACCCTTTTCTAAAGGGTTGGATACTGACCAGAGTCTAGAGAAAAATTAATAATATGTGTTACAGCTGGTATAATATACTCTATGATATTAACTATTATATCTCTATAGATTTCATCACAACCCACGGCCCTGGATTTGATTGCCAGCACAGTCTTTCTAACCCCATCCTGATGAACCAGTGAGAAATAAAAAACTGAGGAATGAAAAAATTGGATTAAAGCCAAATAAGCTATAGTTTGAGCACGAATTTCAGGGTCCATTGCTGTAGCAAAAATAAAATGCAGATTCAAGTCATTAAGAGAAAGAGAAGGACCGCAATCGTGGGTGGGTATCTAACGCACACCAACGTGTGGTAACGAAAATAAGGTACAGTGTAAAGAAGGCTTTACCCAACTCTCTGACACTAGGATTGCATGTACGCGTTTAGGAGAAAATGAAGATTCAAGCTCGGAAAAATGACTCTAGATACTTTGGGCATTTATATGACAAATATTCAACAAATTATCAGAAGTTGAAAAAATATTATCTACGATAATATTTTTAAAACCAAGGAATTTTCAATTAAAAAGATTTTAATATGACAAGAACAGTGCAAATATTCCATTCCCGATACTTTTAGTGCAGCCTATGTATTCGAGAATTTAAAGGGATTAAGCTACCATTCATAGAGTCATTGCAAGACGTGAATTTAAAATCTAAAAATAAAAATTAAAAATATAAAATGTTTTTATAATTAACATAAAAATGAATGCATGAGAAGTCTAAAAACACTATTAAAATAAAATATCGCAAAAGGTGGTTAATGATCAAGAGAAATAAAAGCAAAGAATAGTATTAAAATATAAAGCGAATGCATTTAAACTTATTAAAACAAATAAATTATCACTTTAACCTATAGCCTGTGTTCACCATAGACATGATAAGCATACTTTAAACAAGTACTCTGTGGCGTACATTTCATCCATAAACTTTAAGCCAGTATATTCTAGTCTATGATTTCATCTCAATTATCCATAGTTTACTTTGACCATAGATTTTACAAGAAATTCAGAACATAATATGTAAACAATAGTTTGTTAAGTACCTAATTATTGAACCATTCACATATTTTAATTTGTTGACAAAACAAAACATTGAAAGAAGCTCTGACTTGTTTAAATGTTTTGTTCATCATCAGAGTAAGAACGGAAAAATTATGACATATAAGTGATATTTAATAAGCAAGCATATATATAAAGTTATTTATATAAGACAGTTTTTGACAGTGGTAGCTTTTGCTGTCGCACGGATGGGCTGGCTCGAACCGGGGTGGTACCACGACCTCACAGAATACCAGCGTGAAGTAGAGGTGTACCTCTGCGTTTCGCTTGGTGAGTGCAGGTGGCCGGAGGCCCTTTTTACTGGAAATGAGGCATTACATCTTGGTCCTCACGGGTGACAACGCATCTGCATTTTGATTCGCAAACGAAGATAGATGTAGATGTCTATGGGCCGCAGCAACCACTTACCATCAGGTGGACTGTGTGCTCTTTTGTCACCCTTATCTTATAAAAAAAATATTTTAACATTCATTGTACAAATAAAAGTTATACAAAATTAAAAAAAAATGCGATTCAATGATTATAAAAATAAAACAGTTCCAATAAATGAAAACAAATAAACAAATGATATGAAATCAATTAAATGAAGTGTATTTGTAGTTTTGATGGTAAGTGGATTTTATGGTACAAAGGCATCTACATCCATCCTCGATTAAGAATCAAAAAGCAGCTGCGGTATATCTCCTGAGGACTAAGATGGAATGCCGCGTTTCCATTAAAAAGGGCCTTCGGTTCCATAAGATTCACTTACTATGAGAAACACAGCAGCACTATGCGACTATCTTACGTTAGGTATTTTGGGAAAGCGTGGTCCTTCCCTGCTCGAGTCAATCCATTCGTGCTACAAATATAATATCACTTTTCACACAATATATATGAACTTGTATTAGTATAACTCCAGTAGTAGATTAAAAATTCTGTCCAAGAAGAAAATTGGACATTGTAGTCTAAAATGTTTCAAGTAATGAATTGACGCATTGATGCGTTCATTACTTAAAACATTGCTTTCAATTGATTACTACAAGGAATGAGCAGGTTTTATAAGTAAGGAAGCAAAAGTCACAAAACCCAAAATGACAATTAAGAAGGTTCACTATTAGGACTCAAAGTGCAATAAAATGAAATTGGAGACATTTAACTTTATCTTGAAGTTGTAATGAGGGAGAAAAAGTAGGACGCAATGGCGGTTTAATTTTTAAATAATTGAAGCTCGTTAAATTAATTTACTCGTAAGTCACTGATTTGCATAAAAATTATTGTTGCAGTATTTAGAATTAATTATTATAGCCTACCAAAATTCACTGCTGAATAAAGGCCTACCTTTAGATTTCTTTATAAAGTGGATATTTATCATAGTTTTCGCTCTTGGCAGGAGGTTTGTCAACCGCAGTTTCAACTTTTTAAGTTTTTGTTCGGAAAACGCTGCTGTCCACATTCTGGTGAGTTTTCGCTGTATCGTCCCTGTTAAGACACCCTCGCGACGATATGTGGTAGCTATTCAAAGGCACTAAATGAACAAAAAATTAAATATATTTTATGTTTATGTGGTACCATTAAAAATCATTTTGCTGAATATTATCCAAGTGGGACGATTAATGCCATATTCAGCAGTGCACAGTTGGCTGTCATCAGGCCGACGGACTTGAATAACGAAATATATAACGTTTTTTTTACATGAAATTTATAAACAAACATATCAAAGCGGAGCTAGAGCGTTGACGTTTGTTGTTGGTAAACGATGTCTACACTAAAATGTGAAAGCATGCATATGGTATAAAATACCATATTCAGTAAAGGCCGATACAATGCAAATATATTATTATAATCATAATATTATGGCTTTGAAATTCAGTTAAAGATAAAAAGTAAGAGTTATTAACTTCACGCTTTGCAAAAAATAATTTTTAAAAGTAAGAAGTTATAGATACCGGTCCGATTTTGAGGATGCGGGCAGTTTACATACATAAATTTCACAAGGCCAAACATCAAGACCCGGAGCAATTATTTGTAGGACATACAAATTCATTTATTTATTAATTCTTTATTGTGTTACATCTTAATCTAAGGATTACAATGGACGGACTTAATGCCATATGGCATTCTTACCAGTCAACCCTGGGAGAATTAAACATGTAAAAGTTGGTTGGTGTCAAAAAATGTTAAAACTACTAGACATATATTGTATATAAACATAAAATATATTTGCGTACGTTCTAATAATATCTACATATATAAAAATAATATAAATTATAAAAATATTAAATAATAATATATGAATTAAATAATATAATAAATATTGTACATAAAATAAATACATACTTGTTCCGTGTGGGATTTGAATCCGCAGCCCTTAGCGTTGTGACTCATTGTTAAGTCACTTCGCGACGGAATCGCCATCAGATCAGTTTTCATCAGATCTCCACGTTTTGTGTGTGTGTGTGCATGCGGGCGTGCGTGCGTGTGTGCGTGCGTATGTGCGTTCCTGCGTGTGTGCGTGCGTGCGTGCGTGCGTGTTTGCAGACGTGCTTGCGTGCGTGCTGGCGTGCATGCGGGCATGCGTGCGTGCGTGCATGCGTGCGTTCTGCATGCGAGCATGCGGGTGTGCGTGCGTGTGTGCGTGTGTGAGTGCGTGCGTTGCGGGCGTGCGTGCGTGTGTTCTTCGTGTGTGCATGCGAGCGTGCGTGAGTGCGTGTGTACGTGCGTGCATGCATGCATAAGTGCGTGCGTACGTGTGTGTGTGTATAAATAAAGCGTTTATTGAGACTTCGAGCTGATTAGATTTTCAAATCAATCGGTCGAGTCGTGTCAAAGTTTAAAAAATCAATTCCAAGAAAAAATTAAATAGATTTTTGAGCGTTCCGCTCGAAAATAGGGTACCAAGGATTGCGTGCAGGGTCAACCGTATTTTGTAACAAAGTTTACTTTGAGATATTATTTAATTATTATACCTATCTATTAAAAAAGTATGATATGTACAAACCCATATTCTTACACCATCACGTGTAGTAGTTTTGTAAGATAATCCACTACACCATATTAACCCGTGCGTGTCGTAACAGGCGACTGAGGGAAACAAATAAGGAGATGGCATCAGCATCTGCCTAATAAAGACTTAAATAAAAACATAGCGGTTGCGAACCTGCTTGCCAAGCATGGCAACTACGGCAAATATATCTATTGGAGATGCCTATGTTCAGCAGTTGACTTAAATATGCTGTAACGGTAACGGTACAAACCTTTACAACACGCAAACATTACGTAGCATACAATTAACGTTACCAGTAACATAGAAGCCAGTACATAAAAGTCACGTTAAAGCGTGGTATTCAAGGTTTTAAATAGTCAAAAATAAAAAAATAAAAAAATGAATTTGAAACAAAGCCACAATACCATGTATTTATTAATCACTTACGCATACTACTACATAAGATATATATAATAAAACTGTTATTTACATTTCAAGTCGTCAAAATTCACAAAAAAATATCCAATGCCATAATACTCGCATGCAAATTTGAGAAGTTCCAGAGACTACAAAAAAATTCGTCTCTTTTTTCATCATTGTGTTCAATGAGCTGCGAGGTGCTGCAAGTGCCATTACAAAATGGTACCATAAAGTATTTTTAATATTTAATGGCCCGAATTTGGTAACATTAAAATAGTAACAAATAAGTGAAAATGAGGAGACAAATGTTTAAACAGTGAGAGATCAAACAATAACGCTTATTTAAAGACATGAAAAGTATGATTTAGCAGCATAGCTTTGAGCCATTTAAGATATTCACATTAAGACTTCAATTAGAGAACGTAAGTTTTTTATTATTATGTGTTCAGACGAACCAAAGACACGGCTTGTTTTTGGAAAAAAATTTGGCTCGAGACGAATTAATCTTAGTTTTATTTTAAATTTAAACAATACATTCTAAGAGTTTAAAAATTGCACAATCTGATGAAGATACATTCATTACAATTTACCACGTGCTTTTTTTTTGCCCCCGTCACTACATTAGATTTGATATACCACAAATCCTCGCTGAAGAACACCGATTCCTTCCAAGGATGATTCGCGAGGCTATTAAAATCAAAAAACATCCTAATTTCAATAGAGAAGATGGTTGGGTGCTACCATCTGCTTCATCATTACAGCCCTTCATAAGTTCACTGCTGAACATAGGCCTCCCCCAAAGAATGCCACAAAGCACGGTCCTGAGCCACCTGCATCCATCAACTTCCTGCATGTCTTACCAGGTCGTCACTCCATCTAGTGGGGGGTCGCCCTATACTTCGCCTACCGGTACGAGGCTGCCACTCGAGAACCTTTCTTCCCCATCGGTTGTCGGTTCTTCGAGCTATATGGTCGACCCACTTCCACTTCAGCTTACTAATCCGTTGGGCTATGTCGGTTACTCTGGTTCTACTGCGGATATCCTGAGTTCTAAGTTTATCACGCAGAGACACCCCGAGCATAGCCCTCTCCATAGCTCGCTGAGTGACCTTGAGCTTCCTCATACGGCCAGCAGTGAAGGACCACGTCTCAGATCCGTAAGTCATCACTGGCAACACGCACTGGTTGTACCATTTCGTTTTCAAGTTTTGAGGTATATCTAACTAGAAGATGTGTCGTAGTTTCCCGAACGCTGCCTAGCCGAGTTGAATTCGTCGATTGACCTCTCGGTCGAAGTTGGACTTACCTAGTCGGACTATTTGTCCCAGGTAAACGTACTCGTTAACAACTTCGAGCTTAGTGCTCCCAACAACTACTGGCATAGGTATCACCATCTACTTGGCATCCCATAATTAATAAAATTAAATCCTAACCCAAGCATACAATTGTAAGACTTCAAGATACTGTAAGTTCATACTGCGTAGATCGGAACAAAAATTAATAATTTTTAATCTGGAGGTAGCCATGGTTGACTATGACATTGGGACGTCATACACCGCAGTCCCCCCCGTGACCATGGGTAATGTAAAGTGCTCGAAACGTCGGGAATATAAAATAAGTTAACATACACGATAAAATCCGTAAAATTGGTTTTATTTAAATGTTTCTTAAAATTGTTACCCAAGATGTCGAGGCATTCATCTTAAGACAAAGAGTGACAAAATTTTATAGTATCTTCCATTTGATGATTCGGGAAGACAAGATAAATAATGTCATATATTTTTTATTATCCTTCTGTTCGCAGATACTACTTTTATTGAATGTGCGCAAACAGAGCTTCAGCAAGCCGTCGATACATTTGCAAATGTGTGATCCAATTTCGATGTCAATGAATAGGAATAAACCGAAAGCTATCGCACTCAAAGTAAAGGATAAACGTTCATGTAATAACAAGGCAGCTACTACCTTTGCAAAACTAGTAACTACTCGTACTTTATTACCATTACCATTTTTATTAATATCAACTTCATAAAACATATTTAAAAATTAAAAATTTTGTACAACCGACTTCAGTATTAAAAAAAGAATCATCGAAATCGGTACATATAGAAAAAAGTTATGAGGTAACATACATAGAAAAACAAAAAAAAATACATTACAATTGAGTACCGTCTCCTTTTTGAAATCGGTAGAAAAGCATTTGAAGTGGCTAGGATATACGAGTACAACGTGCTCCGCACGAAAATACTCGGTGGCTCAGACGCCTCTTTTTAAAAAATAAAAAACTTCTAGGAAACCTGTAGGAATTTACAATATTCCACATTTTGTTTTGTTGTTGTGTTTTCAATTTTTTTAACTTATTCGAAGATTCAGCACTTTTCAAGGACACAGCATTATTTTTAATCATGAAGAATTTTAGCCATACTGCATCTATATTATGATTGTAGCACGAATGGGTTAGGTCGACCAGGAAAGGACTACACTTTCACAGAATACTAGAAATCGCTGAAATATCTCACTGAAATCAGAGGTTATGCAACAGAGTGCAATAAATGGCATATGAATACTGTTGTGATTCGTATGGTGAGTGTAAAAAACGGATATCCGTATTACTGGAAATGCAACATTCCATCTAAGTTCTCAAGGGTACCAACGTATCTACATTTTGCTTCTTAATCGACGATTGATGTAGATGTATATGAAATAACGACGCTTTATCATAATACTAGCTGACCAGGCAGACGTTGTTTTGCCCTTTCCGAACGACCATTTGCTTTCCCAAAAAAAAAAACTCCTGAAATTATCAATAAAAAAATTGAGGGTCAATTATCGGGATAAAAACAATCCTATCTCTCAAGTTGGACCAAACTGCACACAGTGAGCAAAATTTCATTGAAATCAGTTCAGTAGTTTAGGAGTTCATCGCGGACAAACAATGTGATACGTAATTTTTATATATATATATATATATATATATATATATATATATATATATATATATATATATATATATATATATAGATTTATAAGCAATGTTTATCTTGTTTCTTCTACAAATTATTCTCTATTCTCTCATTCTCTTTTAATTGCTTTCCTATTTGTATTGCTTATGAGATATAACCAGATTTATGTTTCCCACTATTGTGCACAATTTCCACCTTAAACAGCAGATAATTAAAAAAAAACTAGCAACAGTAGAGGTATCAGCAAGCAAAAACTATTTACTTTATTGTTGAATTATAAGAAACAACGCAAGCACAGATTTCTTAATAATATAGTCTTGTTTTTCCTGTCTTCGCTTTTTATCTACGTTTTCTTGAAAATACCACTGCACAACAATTTCAAGACTAACCAATGAACTTAAAGAAAGAAATTAATACACTTATAGTAAAACAAGAATAAAGCATAAAAATTTATTCAGGGAATATGCAGCTCTACATTTAAATTGTTCTTTAAAATAATAAGAACAAGTAAGGCAAATATTTTATTATTTTATAGATTCTCTTCATTTTATCATACCAATACAGGAAACATATAATAATCATCGTTATTACAACCCTTCACGAGCCTACCTGAAGAACATAGGCCTCCCCACGTAATGCCACAAAGCAAAAACTTGAGACACCTGCTTCCATCGGCTTTCTGCAAGTTTTCTACAAGTCAATCCATCTAGTGGGGAGCCATCCTTCCTTTCGCTTGCTGGTATTAAGTTGCCATTCCAGAACCTTATTTCCTCATAGGTTTTCATGGACCATAAATAACTCATTATAAAATACAAAACTTCGGTCACCTTTTTGATGTAATTTAATGGTTTACAAAAAGCCGCGATAGCTCAGATGGTTAACGCTCGCTGTAAATTTCACAGTACGCGGGCAGCCCGGGTTCCATGCCCGCCGGCATCGAAGAAATTGTTAATTGCAATTTTAAGTGCTGATTTACCACGTGCTCAGCGGTGAAGGAAAACATCGTGAGGATATGTCTCATCAAAATCATGATTGTTGATGTCGAATAAAATCTGAGAAATTAGAAAAAAAATTCACAGACATATGAAGTTCGACAAGACGCATTGCATTGGTATTTCCCCGGCCTAAAACCCTCTTTTAAATGAGGAGAAGCCTGTGCCCAGATGGTTATGATTTAGAACTAAAGAAGCAAATATTAGGTTTGGACCTTTTCTACAAAGGAGTTCGTTTGAGTTGGTGCTGACCTCTTACTTATTTTTCCTATCAAGCTGCAGTAAAGTCACTGTTGTTTCTTGGTTGACGTCTTAGGGATAAAATACATATAAAGAATATGACGTAATTTTTTATATGTTGGGTATTTTCTTTCTTTAAATAATTTAACAAGAATTTTTATACCCATAAATTATAATTGCTACAGCTTAGTATTTAATAGCTAATGCACAATGACTTACAAAATCAAATATTATCTATAAAGTCTATGAACTACTCAGCTACATCTGTAATTTTATTTTTTATTTTTTTAAATTAAGTGGTTATCATACAATATACTTCAAAGATTATGTGATGTGGTAGCAGCATTTGTTGTAAAACTCTGGAAATAAAGTGATCGCTATAATGCTGTCTCTAATAAATAAATTCATTGAACTACAGAGTAAATTATTATAGAAAAAATATCTCGCTGGGTTTCTTGCTAGTTCTTCACAGGTCTGAAATTTTTTCCGGACTTGTGATAAAAGCATAAATGACTTTTAATAAGTACCAATTGTTATCTATGTTGAATAAAAATAGTTAATGTAAGGAAAACAAAATAAAAGGCATATTTATAAACTTAGTTCATTTTGTAGAGTAGGTAATAGCACTATTATTTTCTTGTATACGTAGCTTTCATACGTTTGTCTTTTACCCAACTTTTTACATTGTACAATTTAGCTTAGCTTAATCTTGTTAGACTTGGTTTTATCGCTGATTAGCAGAATATTTTTAAAACAAAGCCCCGTGTGGTGCCGAGTTAGAATAGCACCACCCCAACTCTTCCAGTGGTAAAAACCGACTAAGGGACAAATGCAAGGAATGGGCATTCCTTGCCAATATAATAACTTGGACTGCGCTCGCCAACCCGCATGCCAAGCGTGGCGAGTATGGCATCTACCCCCCTTAATAGGGGAGGCCCATGTCCAGCAGTGGGCTGTCGTGGCTGATGTGGTGGTGGTGATGGTGGTTATAAAACAAAAAGTAATATGTAGTTATGAATCAACCTTTCATAGAAGCTCAGCTAAGCGCTCGCCGTATATTATTTATTACGCGTGCAAACTGACTTAAACCCCCACCGGCACCAAAAAATAATGAACAAAGCAAACAACAATATGGCTGCAGCAAAAATGGGTCGGCTTGACCGGAGAAAGACTACGTTCCCTCATAAAAGCAGCATACGGCTAATGTTACGTACGGTGATTGTAGAGAACCGGAGACTCTATTTATTATGTGTGCTCATTTGTCACTCTTACTTCTGTAACAAGATAAAATCCGAATTTTTATGGAATAAGGGTGACAAACAAGCACACAATCCACCTGATGGTCAGTGAATGATGTGGTTCATAGGCATCTACATCTTTCCTCGGTTAAAAATCATAATCGAAAAACAGTTACTGCAGAGTTTTACACTGACAATTGTTTGCCACCTGTCTTGGAATAGTTTGGAAGAAACGAAAACGCCTCATCGCACATCGCACACCCACATAAAATGTGGGTTTTGCACGTGCCACCCCAAACCCTAATACAATAGTTTATTACTGACTAAGCAAGCGCGTAGTACTATGCGAATTATATCAAAATCAACCATTATTGTAGAGGTTTGTATATCTATATGACTAAGCCAGTTTATTTTACAATCTAAAAAGACGCCTAGGTATTAAACAATATCAGATATATGAAGCGTATGGCATGAACATTGTCTATCTTTCAGTAAGTTACAGCAATGTAGTTTGAATGATATATTTCTAGTGTGGTTTACCTTGATATTAAACTGGATAAAAGTTATTTTTGACAGACTCTATAAAAACTAGGAACAAACACAAACTGGTGATACCGGTTTCTCGAGTTAGTAATTCATTACAACCAAATCCCAGAAAATATATTTGATCTCTCTGTTACCAAGTTTAAATATTTTACTATACAAATCCTATATAACAGGGTTATATTATAATATAAATGAACACATAGTTAATAATAACCTCTGGAAATGAGGTGTTCGCTTCTAAGTTGTTTCTAAAATAAATTTTGTAAATAGTCTTTACAACCTTTCATGTAAAATTTATTTTTAAAGAAAGTTCCGCTGCATTTCTTGCTTGGTCTTCTCAGGACAAAGGTTTTTTCAGAACCTGAAGTAAAGTAATAAAAGACTTTCAATAAAAATTACACACGTGCTACACATGTGTTTATTCTATTCTGGTCTGTTGCAACCGTTCATGGGTGGCGGTCACTCACCATCCGGTTAGCCGCATGCTCTTTTGCAGCCTCTTCTATATAAATAGAAAATATGGATATTTTACATCTAACGAAGACGAAGTGATTATACCGCAGTCTACCAGAAGTCATAAGATTTCTTCGACATTTCCTATAGTTACCTCTTCCGACATTCACAAGACGAATTATGGTAGTGGATTGTCTTACGCTGTTGCCACACGGTACTTTTATTTACTGCCATAATCCATTCCATATATTACAGCCCATCATAAGTACACTGCTGAACATAGATCTCCCTCAATTCCCCTTAGGTTGTCTGATAGGGGTGATATTTGTCATAGTTGCCACTCTTGGAAAGCGACGAGTAATACTACATATTTGTTATTTTGCGTTACTATTAGGAAGATACTGCCCATCTACTGTTTCATTTCCCTTTGTCACCACTTACGACGCCATGATAGGTGGTAGTAGATTCTCTTACATCGCCAAGACAATAATGATTTTATTTACTTAGGTAGTTTTCATTTAAAGGAATACTTCACGTCCAGGAAAATATTATACATAATCAGTACTTGACAACAGTATCTTAATCGCTGAACACGTTTTTAAAACTAAAAAAGTAATTTACAACTGAAAGTTCCATATGTTCTTGTTATATTTCGCGAGTTAGAAACGAAATTTACTTGTTACCTTAAAGAATTGCGTCAAAAAGTGTTGAGTTTGTAGCTTGAGAAGTTAGGTTGTGTGTTCGTTAGTAACTTTGTTATATACGACAGAAATGTGTAGATTTTTAAGGGTATTTTAATCGTCTACATTATACAGATAAATGACGAATACAAATTTTATCATTGAACTTTTAATCTATACAAATAAATAAAATTGAAGTGTCTGTTTGTAATGTTGACATTATTTATTTGTTATGAATACATACATTACATTACATTACATTACATTATTTATTTTGAAATAACAGCTTTTTGCTAAATGAATATGAAAGTATATATGGTACTTATAACAAAAATACAATTTTTAAAAATTTTGTCTGTCTGTCTGTCTGTTTGTTCCGGCTAATCTCCGGAATGGCTGGAACGACTTTAACAGGACTTTCACTAGCAGATAGTTGATGTTATAAGGAGTAACTTGGGCTATTTTTGTTTTTGAAAAAGAGTTAAAGTTCCTTGCAAAAAATCAAATTACATGAAAACCATTCGTAATAAATTACACGTGGGCGAAGTCTCGGCAAACAGCTAGTTAAGAATAAAAACCGACTTCAAAGAACTAAAGATAATAAAATAATTACAATATAATAGCTTCAGAAGTTTGTGCTAAGACATAGTTCTTAAAGCCCCGACTTGAGATTTTGAGTGAAAATTATTTTCTTATCTTTCGTTCGTTAACGTGGGTTTTTACTTTTTGTTATAAGTTTATATTTCGCCCTTCTGAATGGACATATTTTATAGGCTGGCAACGCACCTGCGATTGCCCTGGTGTTTTTCATGGACGGCGGTGGAAACTTACCATCAGGTGATCCGCATGCTCGTTTATCCCCTTTTCTTTAAAAAAATGTAACAACGTCTTTTTTTAATTTATTAAGCATAATTATGTTACGTTTTCCAGTACAATATTAGTATATAAACCTCTAGGGGTTTGTCTACACTAGAGAGTCATCTTATAGAATCAAAGATGTATTAATATTAAATCACAATATTCTAGTATGAAATACTACAATAAGTATGATTGATTTAACAAAAAAACATAACATAAACACTCACGCCTGTCACCCAGAGGGGTAGGCAGAGACTACGGACTTCCATTTGGCGCGATCCTGACACACCTCTCTCGCCTCTTTTACATCCATATATCTACGCATACACGCTCGTCGGTTAAGGGTACTCCTAATCTGGCCCATTTTTAAAGTATCGCCGATTTGGTCGATAAACCTTCGTCTAGGGCGTCCCTTCCCGACCCTGCCGTTCACTTCCGCAACATAAATTTGCTTTGTCACTCTTTCCTCGTTCATTCTTTCTACATGACCAAACCACCGAAGCATTCCTTTCTTAATCCTTGTCACAACGTCATCTTGCAAACCACACTTTTCTCTTATCACACTATTTCTCACCCTGTCATTCAGATTCAGCCCTAGCATACTCCTTAAGGAACGCATTTCTACAGCATTTATTCTACTCTCATGCTTCTTCTGCCAGACCCAACTTTCACTACCATACATTAATGTAGGGACTAACACAGCATTATGAATTGCCATACGTACCTTAGTTGACACATTCTGACTCCTCATAATAGCGTATAGAGCCCCATTCACTCTATTTCCTGCGTTCACTCGTCGTTCTATATCCTTATCATATCTACCATCCCTGCTAAATAAACATCCCAAATATACAAACTCATCCACTTGCTCAATCAATTCCCCTTCTATTCTTATTTCACATAAAGTTTTACTTTCTTCTCTTTCAAAAACCATCACTTTCGTCTTACTTGCGTTCACTTTCATACCCCTTTCTTTCAATGACCAATTCATTAAAGTAACCATCATTTGCAACTCGGCCGCCGACGATGCAAATACTCGTATGACTTGATCATCGGCGTACAAAAGGCATTTGACGGTTGACTCACCCATTCTCAACCCACATTCTTCAACTTTCAAAGTTTGCAAACAACTGTCCATAAATAAGTTATACAGCCACGGGGAAGCCACACATCCCTGTCTGACACCTTTATGAATGCCAAACCAGTCCGAGTAGACCCCGTTGATCCTGACACAAGCACTAGAGTCCCTATAAAGAGATCTTAATGCCTGTATCAAGCCAGCGCTCAACCCAAATGAGTTCAGTGTTTGCCATAACACATTCCTGTCCACTCTGTCATAAGCTTTTTCCATGTCCATGAACGCACAAAAAACTATCTGGTTTTTAGCCAAAAACTTCTCCGCTATCATGCGCATGGAAAAGACTTGATCCGTACACCCCATCCCCTTTCTAAATCCAGCTTGCACATTCCAAATTTTTCCATCAGTTTCTTCCATAACTCTTTCAATTAACACCTTAGCATACAGTTTACCCACAATGCTAAGCAAGCTGATACCACGGTAGTTTTTACAGTCCTGCTGCGACCCCTTTCCCTTATATTTTGGGACTATAACGGCTTTGCACCAGTCTTCCGGTACCCGTTTCAGTTCCCAACATAAATTAAACAAGGTGTGCAGCAGGCCTGTAACCACACCCTCACCAGCCCTCAGCATTTCGAGTGATACTCTATCATATCCGGCTGCCTTACCTGCTTTCATGCTTTTCATTGCTTTCATTATTTCATCTACACTTATCTCCCTACCTCTCTCCACTTCTTGCGGAATTATCTCCCTACCTCTCTCCACTTCTTGCGGAATTTCTATTTCACTTATTACAGACGACTCTTCACTCTTAAACACGCTTTCAAAGTATTCCATCCATCTCTTTTAATTCGAAACTTCATCATTCAGCATGCAGCCATTCTCGTCTCGTATAGCATTTATTCTAGGCTGTTTTGAATTTCCCCTGGCAGTTCTTACGAGCTTCCAGAACATTTTAATATTTGCCTGAAAGTTATCAGATATCCTTCTATCATTCTTATCTATCCTTTCTTGCTTTTTCCTTTCAACAACTTCTTTTACTCTCTTATTTATACGTCTAAAGTCTGCCTTTTTTCTTTCAATCTCATCATTCATACCGCCAGAATTACCAGCTTTAGTTGCTAGTAAATCTAGCCATGCTCTCTTCTTTGCTTCAACATCCATCCGTACCTCATCATCCCACCACAACGTATTACTTTTTCTTTCATTCGTTCTCTTACTTACACCGCATACTTCGGTGGCTGCATCCACCAAAACTTTCTTAATATTATTCCATACATTCTTCAATTCTAAATCATTCATACATAATTCATTCAACCTACTTATATTTTCCCTCAATCTGCATTTATACTTTTTTTTCACACCTTCATCTTGTAACCTCTCTATTCTTATACGCTGTAACGCAGTGGTAGACACCGATGTCCGATGCCGCCAAAGTCTGTATAGACCATTAATTCGGCATAAGACCAAGTAATGATCCGTCCCTACGTTGGACCCCCGGTAAACCCTTGTATCTACCACTGCGCTCCTCATTCTTTCATCCACATAAATCATCATCAGTCATAAAATCTATCATGCTTCTATCATCCCCTCTTTCCCATGTATACATGTGAATCCTCTTATGGCGAAAGAAAGTGTTCGCCACAAAAAGATTCTTTTCCACACATACGGTGAGGAGGTCTTCACCATTCTCATTTATTCTTTCATCGCCAAATGTTCCTAATATCCTTTCATAACCAGACCTCTTCACCCCAACCCTTCCATTAAAATCTTCTAACATAATATTATTTTCATTTTCCTCTTCTTCATCAACACCAGCCTTACCATGTCCCAAAACTGCTCTCGGATATAAGTGGGCTTAGACATATCTGGGGCGTACACCCCTAGCACAAACAACTTCTTTAAGCCCACTTTCATTCGCATCCACAGCGGCCTTGGGCTAACACATTCATACTCTTTCACACATTGACCCATTCTTTCTGAAAAGATGACACCGACTCCTTGGCATGCCCGCTCGGTCTCGTCTACTCCAGACCAGTAAGCGGTATACATGCCATGTGCAGTGACATCTCTTCCCTTTCGTTTCGTCTCGTTTACACATAACACATCTATTCCTCTATCATTCATCATTTCGCATACTTCATCCATCTTATCATTCATTGCTCCACATACATTCAGCGTGGCCAGACGGGCCTCCGCAATCCACTTTTCGCCCCCCCCGGGAGACAGGACGTGACGGGTGGCGAACCTCGTCGCTGGTTCTTCTCCCGGAGATTCTTCGCACCCCATTAAAGGGGCGCCGGGAACTCGGGGCCATTTCTTTTCCTTCTTGGCTTATGGTGCGAACTAAGGGGTGGTAGATTTTATGCCGCTACCATACGGCGAGGAGCCGAGTCTGTCGTTTCGGCTTTGTCGCTCGTTTAGCACCACCCGGGGGCCTAGGATTAGGTGGTCGAAGCCTACGGACGCGAGCGACTCATCACCCATTTAGATTTAAGTTTACTTTTACACAATTTTGATTTACCGCATGTGTTTTGTAATTCTAGTGGCAAGGCATTAATAAAAGAAGGTACAAAATGGGCTAATTTTCTTGCTCCATAGAAATTTTTAGTTTTCGGAAGTACATACATGTTTAATTTATAAGCTATATTTCGTAGATTTATAGGTCGTTTTCTAAGGACTACGTATTCTAATTTATTTACTTAAGTCAGTATATTAAATTTAACTTTATCGAAAACATTTATGACCTTGTAATATTTTAAAAAACCCTGGTCATTATCTATATACTTATTTTTAATGTGCTTAGGTACTATCAATCTAAGCATTTTGCGTTGTAGTGTGTAAATTTCATGTATGTACGTTACATAAGTTCCTCCATAACTGCTAAGTCCATAATTTATAACAGAATCTGCTAGAGCCATGTAAAGTAATCTAAGTATTTTATATGGTAGCTTAAATTTTAAAACATAAGACATTCATGGTTATGGGAAATGATAGTCAGTGTAGTGGCAATTTTGTTGTGAGATGAGTGTACATGAACAAGTTTTGTTTTTTGAGCGTTAACCGCAAGGCCGTCATCATGTGCCCACTTACATAGCATGTCATAACTTGCCTGCATTTCAGTTTGTGCTACATCCATACTACAATCGGCAACAACGATACAGGTGTCATCGGCAAATTGATATATGAAGCCCTTATTATTGCATTTACCTTATCATTTACAAATATCAATTACTCAGTCGGGCCCAGTATAGAACCTTGTGCTATGCCCCGGTCAGTCGCAAACATGTCACCTGTTTGGTTATATATTTTGACAGTGGTATAACGATTATGATGAT
Source organism: Parnassius mnemosyne (assembly GCA_963668995.1). Lineage (NCBI taxonomy): Eukaryota > Metazoa > Arthropoda > Insecta > Lepidoptera > Papilionidae > Parnassius > Parnassius mnemosyne. The sequence goes on from CAVLGL010000002.1 coordinate 41,787,527, forward strand.
GGCTTTTAAGAAATTCTAAGAATAGTCCTTGAATACCGCAGCGTGATAGCTTATTGTATAATGTGTAAAAATTCAATACATCGAATGCTTTACTAAAATCAATAAATATCACTAAAATATGCATTTCATTATCTAGATAATTATTTATTCCATCAGTAAACTGCCGTAATAGTTGCGTTCTGATTTTATGTTTTTGAAAACCAAACAGTTTAGAATTTATTATACTGAAAGTAGTCAGATAATTTTTTAATTCATTGTTTAAATAACGCTCAATTATTTTATTTAGCCAAGCGAGAATATTTATAGGACGATAATTTTTAAAGTCAATATGTTTGCCTTTTTTGTAGATTGGTCAGATTACATCTATTTTTAGTAAGTCTGGATAAATGGACATTTTAAGGCATTGATTAATTAAGTAGGTAATAAGAGACACCATTGATTTCGAAATGTATTTTATATCACAAGCGCAAATACCATCATACCCGGGGCTTTTCTTATCATTCATTGTTTGAATAATTTTGGTGAGACAGCATCCGTAGCTTTTTTTTTATTTTTACAATTCTGTCTGGATTAAATTTATAGGTAAGGGGATTCAAAAGTGGCTTATCACAATTTAAGCATATTTTTTAACATTTTTATCAAATTCTAAGCCAAATTTATTTGCCAATGTTTTAAAATCTATATTAAATATTTTTTGTAATATATCATCAATACAATACATTATTTTAGCAGTTAAAGTATTTATTAATTGCCAAAGTTTTATTGTATTTCTAAAATTTTGGCAAATTTCTGTTTAAGTATTTAGATTTCGTAAAAGTTGAGCATATTTATTTGTTTTATTTCTATATTTATTGTAATTTAATCTTTTTAATGAATTAGTGTCATCCCTCTGCACGATTTTAAATAGTTCATTGCGTTTTTTTTTACACATATTTACTAGTTTCCTATTAGACCACACACAACATTTGCGCTTACTAATAACTAAATTTTTTGTATACTTGCATTTATCGTATGCGTTATTCATTTGCGTCCGTATGTAATTAACAATGTCGTTTGGATCGGAGTAACTCAATGGCAACTTCCAATCTATTAGATCGAGTTCACTACGAAGTTGTTTATTATCCAACTTAGTAATGAGCTGCAGCGCATTCTGAGTCAGCGTGTCATAGTTCGGATCCGCCATGAGTCCGGGTATAGCACTGCCTATTATTTTATGGTCGGCTGGCGCGATATTTACATCGAACGTATAAACCTCGTTCTTGCAAACTGTTCTAATCAGAATGTGATCTAAACATGATTTTGTTATTCGGTTCCCGTATTTTTCTATTCTTGTGAGTCTATCTTTCTATTCGCGTTATACCACGGTCAAGTTCTAATTCACAAAGTGTGTAAAGATATCTAGTGCTAATTTGATTTGTCTTCTTTGTATTTAAATTCATGTCACCCATATTTATACAATATATTTTAGGCGAATGTTTACCTACAATATTAGCTAACTCATCAATAAAACGGACTTTGTTTGTATCAGATGGTCTGTATACAGCACAAAGGCCTACAGTGCCGTTTTTTAAGTTTATTTAGCCATTAATACATTTGCATTCCTTTTTTAATACTAGAAATCTGATAAAATGCAAGGATGAGTGAACATATAGCATAATGCCGCCACCTTTTCTGTCATTTCTTAGTTCGTAATATAAGTTATAATTTAGTAAATTAAACATGTTAACACAATGATATTGAATATAAGCCTCAGTAAATATGATTACGGTAATGATGTGTTTAGTGTTTTTATTATATATTCCAGATGTGCTAAATTCCTTAATAATGATGATATGTTTACATGAAAAAACAAAAGCGAACAATTATCTAAGGGTAGCTTGTCTGCAAACTCATTCCAGTTATAACAGTTTAACGCTATAATGGTAGGATTTATATTATATTCTATTCCTACAATATCCATTATCTAAGGTAATTAAATTATATTAAACAAGTATACACAAAAACAAATATTAAACAATAATACATAAAAAAAGAGATAAAAAAGGAAAAGTTTTTTGGCACTTAACACTCAACTAAAACAGTTTCTTCCTACTTAATAGGATTGTTTTGCCTTTTAGGCCTTAACTGATTCTAACTCAAAGAGAGTGCGTATGGAGATTATTTTCGCCTTTTTTCTTTGCGTAGTAGAATTGTGCCATTTTTGCACCATATAAATTTGAAAGAAATTTTTAAGTGCTTCTTTGGTCTTCCATAAAAAAATGCAATCCCGGGTGCTAGTGATTCGCGTAAATACACCTTATCGCTACCCTGCAATCCTAGTTCGGTCGCTGACATTTTAAGGTTGTTGTAAGTTGTAAGGTTGAGCTAGATGTCTCGCGCTTCATCTTGCAGCTTAACAATGATTGGTGAATGTTCTATTCGATTTAAAGGCTCAGTGCTCTTACAGTATGCCTTAATTATGTAATTTCAGCTTTACTGCATATTTGTAGTTACCTGTTTAGCTATGTTTACAGGATCTTCGTTAGCCAATTCATAACACCACAAATTCTATTTGACACATCAATTAGTTTTGTTCTAGTTGATTTATTTTACTATTTTCTAGTCTGTACTGTATTCCAGGATTTTTTTAATTAATGTGTTAAGGACAATTGATTCATTTAACCTTTTTTGTTAGGTAACCAAGTTGTATACCCACAATCGGATATTTTTCTAGTTAAAAGTAGCGCGTCATTTTTCTTTAACGTCCGTGAGACGACTGTGGCTAATGTCGTCTTAATATACTTTAATATAATAAAAACTTCATCCCTATTAAAAATGGATTTTTTATAAAAATTTTATGGTACGCTTTGTCTGGATAGGGTCTATTAATGTAGCGTTATTAAGGTTTGAGATAATCAAAGACAAATAATATTCAAGTTTTTCGGATAAAATATCCCTTCTGATATTGCTCTTTATCATTTAGTAATGTTTCATCACAATTGGTATCAAAGCAGCAGTACTTGAAGAGTAAGAACAGGCATTCTATCTTAAATTCGGAGGTGATGTTATAAATGTGACTTGTTTTATTAAAGTTGGTTGCGGTTGGCTATTTGCTGCAGTAACCACCTTAAATCAAGTAGACGATTACCTCGTTTTCCACCATTATTACAGAATATCAAAAGTCCACTGCTGAACATGGACATCCCAAATCCCCTCATAGAAGCAATATTTGCCAAGCTTGGCAGACGGATTGACAATCCAAGTTTTTATTGTTTTGATTTGTAACTGGAACATGCTTCTGCCCGTCACATGGCAAGGTATTGTTTGTATTCAATTTTAAAAAAACCCGAAATTCGTAAAAACATTACCAAAGTTGCTGGTATATAATTCAAACCGGCTTAGGTCAAAACGGAGTATAATATTATCCGGCTTTCTGTAGCTGTACAAGTAAAATTTAAAAAAATAGGAAAATTTGATAAAGTTATTTTTATTAGTATTACCCCCTTAGATTTATTAGTATCCCTTTCTTAAGGTGACAATGCATTGTTTTTGAAAAAAAAAAGTCTCATTTGTACGTTACTGTTGATTATTAATATTAAATAATGCTATTTAATTGTTTATGTTATCCAGAGAAAAAAACATTTTTGCTTAAAAATGTTCTTCCCTTTAAGATTAAAATTATGCTTGTGGTTTCTTATAGTGGCGATTTTTGATTATGCAGATATGTGTTATCCAGATTTAAACCAATATCTTCTTAACAAGCTAGAGCGCCTTCTCTACAATTGCATCAGATACACTTTCAGTCTTCGTAAATATGATCATTTGTCTGATTATCGCTCTTGCCTTAAAGGGCTCATTATTACACAGAGGTTTGACTCTAGAATTTTGCTTGCTCTCTTCTCGATCATAAATGATCATTCCACTCCTTCTTATCTCAAGGACAAATTTCGGTATTATTCCTTAACGCATGATAGAACTCTGCGTTCCTTCGTCTAATAATGAAATAAGTACCCCACTTCATTTCACTAATTTTGCTTGTAAATCCTTCACCATTAAGGCTATATATATATATATATATATATATATATATATATATATATATATATATATATATATATAATATTTTATTTATATTATTTATATTTTCAACAGTGGTAGAGCCACGCGGCAGCTTTTGCTGTCGCATGGATGGGCCGGCTAGAACCGGGGTAGTACCAAGACCTCACAGAATACCAGCGAGAAGTATAGGTTTAACTCTACATTTCGCTTGGTGAGTGCAGGTGGCCGGAGGCCCTTTTTACTGGAAATGAGGCATCCCATCTTAGTCCTCACGGGTGACAACGCATCTGCATTTTGATTTGTAATAGAGGATAGATGTAGATGTCTATGGGCCGCAGCAACCACTTACCATCAGGTGGACTGTGTGTTCGTTTGTCACCCTTATCCTATAATATATATATATAAATATATGCCAGTATGATTACTGGTGTGCTGTTTGTTGCATGTTTTCACAGACTGCAGTAATCACTCAACTTCAGATGGACTGTGAATTCATTTGTCACGACAGTTTTATAACAGCAGATTTTTCAGAATTGGAAACCATTTTTATTGATTGCGAAGCTTTCCTTATTTCTCACCGGTGACAATGTAGCATTCTAATGCTTAATTGAGAATAGATAGATATAGATATCTATGGGCCAAAGCATGCATTTACCAACAAATGGACTGTGTGCTCGCTCGTCACTCTTATCAATACAAATAAATAAAATTGAAGTATCTGTTTGTAATTTCAAAATAACAGCTTTTTACTAAATGAAATTTTTGTCTGTCTGCCTATCTGTCTGTCTGTTTGTTCTGGCTAACCTTCAAAACGGCTGGACCAATTTTGACAGGACTTTCACTGACAGATAGCTGGTGTTGTAAGGAGTAACTAAGGCTTCTTTTAATCGTATAAAAATAAGGGATCCGCGCAAAAAAATTAAAACCCTAAATTACGAGCGAAGTTGCGGGTGCAGCTAGTTCTATATAAATAAACGTTCCCTTCCCAATCTCAGTAAACTATACCTCTGAATATGTTATAGTTTGTAATTCCCCTAGGGACCCCTCCAGTCATAACGAACTTATGATAGAAGTACTTCAAAACTTAATATTAATAAAGGTTTATGTTAATTTTCTAGCGGATTTCTTTCGGCCATTTAACGTGAATAACTAAAGATTATCCTTTTCCCCAAGCAAACATCTATCGTAAGTTATGTGTTTGGACATAGCTATTTATAACTTAGGACTTGGTTCCTATCAGGTCGCGGTAGCCACTGTTTTATTAAGTTTAAATATGGCCTTTGATACTGGGGCTAGTTCACAATAATTCTGCCAATGTCTAAACCACAATTATGTCGGAAAGCTAATTAAAATTATCTGCCAAATTAGCTGCCATTCTACTCGTAACTAATTTAGAAAAAAAAATAAGTTTTCCTTTTATGTTTCTAATAAATTGTCTGCTATGTCAGCTGATAAATTGGGCAAGCTTCCACAAATTATATTTGTATTTGAGACGTTTGTAATGAGAGCCAGATCTTTTTGGCATATTCATATCCAGTATATTTACTAAATAATTATATCATTTAACAATAATTTTATAAATACATTATATTATTAATTTAATTTACGCTGCTGCTGTAGTTGTAACGGTGGTAGAGCCTTGCAGCAGCTTTTGCTGTTGCACGTATGGGCCGGCTCGAGCCGGGTTAGTACCACGACCTCACAGAATACCGGCGTGAAGTGGAAGCTCTGCTTCCGCGTTTCGTCTGGTGAGTGCAGGTGACCGGAGGCCCAATTCCCCCCCCCCCCCCAACATGGTAGCGGAATTACGTCATAAACTACCCCAGGAGGGTACCAGTACCCCTGGAGAGTCCCTCGCTGAGCATCCACGACCATGCTATTCCACTCCTGAGCGTGGCTGCTCAGGCTGCCCCGCGTATTCTGGGGGGGGCAAAATTACGCTCAACACAATAACTGCTCGGGGAAAACTGAGCAACAAGACCAAGGCGACCCCTGCCACGCTATCCGTGAATTTCTGCAACATCAGGGGACTTCACTCGAACCTAAACGCCGTCCACTACCATCTTGAGACGGCGAAGCCGGCCTTGCTCTTTCTGACCGAGACGCAGGTGTCCTCTCCGGCTGATACTTCGTATCTCTCCTACCCGGGGTACAAATTGGAGCACTCCTTTGTGCCTCGGGCTGGAGTTTGCGTGTATGTCAGAGAGGACATCTGTTCTCGACGCCTCGGCAGTCTTGAAGGTTCGGACCTGTCCATCCTTTGGCTACGCGTAGACAGCGACGACCATCCGCGCGTCTACGTGTGCCTCTATAGGTCCCATAGCGGTAATGCCGAAACAGACCGACTCATCGACCACGTCCAAATGGCTACAGATTCCTTGCTACAACAAGTCCCATCCGCAGAGATCGTGATCCTTGGCGATTTTAACGCCCACCACGCCGAATGGCTCGGTTCACGTTTAACCGATCATGCGGGGAGATCTGTTTATGACTTTGCCTTGGCATATGGTCTGACACAACTGGTTACATCGCCTACGCGGATTCCAGATGTTGAGGATCATACACCTTCCCTGTTGGACCTTCTGCTGACCTCTCATCCGGACGGATATCAGGTTTCCGTCGATGCCCCTCTTGGCTCTTCGGACCATTGTCTGATCCGGAGTGTGGTGCCACTCACGCTTCCCTCGCGGTTGCGTTCTGCAGGTTGCCGCCGTGTTTGGCATTACAGGTCGGCGGATTGGGACGGAATGCGGTCTTTCTTTGCTTCCTACCCATGGGGGCGGGTTTTCTTCTCGCCGGACGATCCCAGCGCTGTTGCTGACTCTGTCACTGATGTGGTGCTACAGGGAATGGAACTATTTATTCCATCATCTGTGGTACCCATCGGAGGCAGATCTCAGCCTTGGTTTGGTCGCTCCTGTAAGACTGCATTACGCAGTAAGCAGGAGTGTTATCAAGCCTGGGCTGCGGCTTCGGTGACTCGGGATGTAAACACCAGCACGCTCAAAAAGAAGTATAACTTCGCCTCCAGGTCCTTCAAAAGAGTTATTGCCAAAGCAAAGTCAGAGCACATAGGCAGAATTGGCGAGAAACTAGTACGCCTTCCTTCGGGAACCCGTCCATTCTGGTCTCTCGCCAAGGCTGTTCAAGGGAATTTCTGTAAGTCACTACCATCTCTGCACAGGGAGGACGACTCACTGGCCCACGACGCAAAAGAGAAGGCCGACCTTTTAGGCTCCCTTTTTGCGTCCAACTCGACTGTTGATGACGGGGGGAACACACCGCCGACCATCCCGCGGTGTGAGTGCTCCATGCCGGATGTGCGGTTCTCACAGCGCTCGGTTCGCAGAGCACTCCTCTCCCTTGACATCCTCAAGTCGAGTGGGCCTGACGGAATCCCCCCAATTGTGCTGAGGACGTGTGCTCCGGAGTTGGCACCGGTTCTAACGCGTCTTTTCCGGTACTCCTACTCCCTAGGCGTAGTCCCGAAATCATGGAAGACAGCTTTTGTCCACCCGATCCTTAAAAAAGGCGACCGCTCAGACCCGTCCAACTACAGGCCTATCGCCATTACCCCCTTGTTCTCCAAAATAATGGAATCCGTTGTAAACTGCAACCTCATGCGGTACCTTGAGGATCACCAGCTGATTAGTGACCGCCAGTACGGTTTTCATCGGGGTCGATCAGCTGTTGATCTTCTGGTCTACTTAACTCATAGATGGGCGTTGGCAGTAGAGTCCAAGGGGGAGGCATTGGCCGTTAATTTGGACATTGCGAAGGCCTTCGATCGGGTTTGGCACAAAGCGCTTCTTTCGAAGCTCCCTTCCTATGGGCTTCCCGAGAAATTATGCAATTGGATCACCAGCTTTCTTGCAGATCGGAGCATCAAGGTCGTTGTAGACGGTGCATGCTCCGACTACAAGCCTATTAACTCTGGTGTTCCACAAGGCTGCGTGCTATCACCAACGCTGTTTCTTCTGCATATCAATGATATGTTGCAAGCCGGTAGCATTCATTGCTATGCGGATGACAGCACTGGTGATGCTCTCTATACCGGCCGTGCCAATATTTCTCGGGAAAACGTCACCGAGTACCGGAACAAACTTGTGTCTGAAGTCGAGTCTTTGCTGGACAAAGTCTCGGATCTAGTCCAGTTTAATCCTCAGAAGACACAAGTTTGCGCGTTTACCGCTAAAAAGAACCCCTTTGTCGTATCTCCTCAGTTTCAAGGTACTCCCCTTGTTGCCTCAGCCAGTATCTGAATCCTTGGCGTCGACATATCGAGTAGCGTGCAGTTTCGTGGCCTCTAAAAAGCTTGGCGTGCTCAGCAGAGCGGGACAGTATTTCATGCCGGCTCAACGTCTGCAACTTTACAAGGCGCAGGTTCGGCCTCACATGGAATACTGTTCCCATCTCTGGGCTGGGGCTCCCCAGTGCCAGCTTCTTCCACTTGACCGCATCCAGCGCAGAGCGGCTCGAATCGTCGACGACCGAGTCCTTTCCGATCGGCTCGACTCATTGGCACTGCGAAGAGATGTTGCATCTCTTAGCATTTTCTTTCGCATTTACCATGGGGAGTGCTCTGAGGAATTGTTCGGATTAATCCCAGCCGCCAACTTTCACGAACGCACATCGCGGCAGAACTCCCGATACCATCCACACCATCTGGATGATTGGTGGTCCACCACTGTGCGATTTAGAAGATGTTTTCTTCCTCGCACAACTTCCTTGTGGAATAGTTTACCACCAGCGATTTTTCCGGACCGATACGACTTAGGGACCTTCAAGAAAAGAGCCTTCTCCTTTTTAAAAGGCCGGCAACGCATCTGCAATTCCCCTGGTGTTGCGGTTGTTCATGGGCGGCGGTAGTCACTTACCATCAGGTGAGCCGCATGCTCGTTTGCCCCCTCTCCTATAAAAAAAAAAAGTTGTATGTTTGTAGCAAAAATGAGTCGGCATGATCGAGCGAGGACCACGCTCTCACGAAATTTAAGAGGAAATAGCAGCTTAATACATAAGCTAACTGTAAATCATGTTAAACTGAAGTAAGCATAAGTGACAAGCGAATTTGTAGTCCACTTGATAGTAAATTGCTACTGCAGGCCAAGGACATCTGCTGCCAACTTCAAGCAAAGAAGGCCACAAATTCGTTTTAGCCTCTGAGGTCTTAGGTAGATTTCCACACAGTCTATTATTACACTAGGTCTATAAATGCTTTAGAGCGCAACACAGCAGTGCAGGCACTGCTATTTGGTGGCCGAAATAAGTAAGAAAATAGTGACTTACCAGAATGGTCACTCCAAGTGAGTGTAGAGAACTGAAACTTACTGGAAACGAGGTATTCCATCTTTGTCCTCAGACGTTACAATTTGATTCTAAATCGAGGATAGATGTAGATGATTATGGGTCACAGCATCCACTTATCATCGCGTGGACTGTGTGCCCGATTTGGGTGGACCGCAGTAGAACCAGAGTAACCGACATAGCTCAACGGATTAGTAAGCTGAAGTTGCAGTAGGCTGGCCATATAACTCGAAGAACCGACAACCGATGGGGAACAAAGGTTCTCGAGTGGAAGCCTCGAACTGGCAGGGGAAATGTAGGGTGTACCCCTACTAGATGGAGTGACGAGCTGGTAAGACATGCATGAAGTCGATGGATGCAGGTGGCTCTGGACCGTGGCTTGTGGTATTCCTTGGGGGAGGCCTATGTTCAGTAATGGAATTGAAGGGCTGTAATGATGATGACAATGAACATTGTTGTCGTTAAAAGTATTTTTACTGCTCGTGCCATACGCGGTTTTTATTACTGTAAGTAGATAATGGTAGCTTATTTGATCTGTGAATATGGCTTTACTTACAGTATTTCTAACTTCTTGTCTATCTTTTTAAAAGCGATAAATCGTTCGTGTTATAAAGTTTGTAAATATTCGTACACTAATCCATATTTTAAACACTGTCAAGAATCCTGGTTTGCAAGTGCTTCTTAAGAATTAAGATGTAGTACTCATTTCAAATATATTACTCCTTCAATCAAATGTTATGTTTGTGGTATCATATACTGCGAGTGATACATATGAGTACATCTATCCATCCATCCATTACAGCCTAAAAGTCCTTTGCTGAACATAGGCCTCCCTCATAGGTTGACTCATAGGGGAGATTTTGACATAGTTGCTACGCATGGACATTATCATGTGGCCTGTGTGTCACCTTATTCTATATAACAAAACAAACATTAGTTCGATTTAAATAAATTATATCTACCTCTTACCAAATTGAATACTAGAATAATTAAGCTATCAATTTATTAACGCTAAAATCCTATCGGGTATTAATTATTGACTGTATAGAATTGGTAAAGTCGGGCCTGAAAGACAAACGTAAATTTTAGAATGTGGATAAATTTTCTTATCGATGCCTGTGGAACTATTTAAACAATGAGATTTAAATTATGTATGTGACTGAAAAATAAGATTTAAGAACTGCATTATCAGAGTTTAAAGCTTTTTTATATCGTTTTAATATTTTAAGTCGTTGTTTAATATATTTATAGCAATCCGCCCGGCTTTGTCTAGATAAGACAATCAATCAATGATCAATGTGGCGTTATTTAGATTAAGAAGAAAATGTGACTTACTTTTTTAAAAACGTGTAGTGGCGGTGTATGTATATCCCCTAACCTACGTATATTCTTCCGAGAGTATCCTAAGAGGCGAAAGAGAAAACTAAAACAGAAGTTGTGAAGCTTCTTAATATTATTAAATAATATAATATCTGCATCATTCTTAAAGTAAATTAATTGAACCATTTGTCATTTACCTCATATAAGATTGTTTAAACGAAAATCCTCGTAATCAGTGTTTTGCAGCATTAATTGTTTTTCAAATGGAGTCTGTCCAATCAGACATTCGATCGCGAAAGTACATGGACATAGTAATTTTAATTACAACAACTCAATGCGAGTGTACAAGGACATAATATTGTAGTTTTAATTATACCACTCAAAACCAAAAACCTGCGGTTGTCAACCCGCCTGCCAAGTGTGGTAACAAAAGAAGCAATCTATGGGAGAGTTCAATGTTCAGCAGCGGACTCTTATAGGCTGTAATGGAAAAAGACAAACGAGATAATAGGAGACTTCAAATAAAGTAGGCTGAGGATGTGTTGTTACTTCTAGGAACTACCACAAAATGTCTCAAATCCTATATACGTCCCAGAGCTGGGCACAGGCCTCCTCTTATATCAGAGAGGGTTTTAGGGCAAGGAAACATCCGCTGCGCTGCCCCAATGTGTGTTGGCGAACTTCTTATGCCTTCGAAATTTTTTTTATATATATAATAGGTTTCCTCACAATGTTTTTCCTGACCCCCGAGCACGTGGTAAATCAGCACTTAAAATTGCAATTTCAACAATTTCATTGGTGCTGGCGGGTATTGAACGCAGTTTGGTCGCGTAGCGCGAAATTTACAGCGAGCGCTTATCCCTTAGATACAACGGTTCTCACAATCAGTAATTATACCGTTTTTTATATCACACTTGATGGCAGAAGTAAGCAAAAATGTGTCGCCAAACTAGAAGATGGTGACAAGAACGTGGTGCCAAATTGAGGCAAAACTCGAAAACTTCAATTACGTTGTCTATCTTCAAACCAAAAACAGCCAATCCATACGGAATCCGTCTGGATTGGATATTTTTGGAACAGCGAAAGAAAAGGAACCACAGAAAAAGTGTGGGGCAACCGTTAGAAGTAACCTGGTAAGATAGGAAGTCGATAAATGTACGTGGTTAAGGACTGTGTCTATGACTGTGTCTGTTGGGGGAGGCTTAATCTCAACTTAAGAACATGAGGCGATCGTGATTTTTTTGCTAAAAGCCTTTTAAGATCTTATATAGATTTTGATGATCAAAATATTGAATAGTACATACTATTTATAATTATGTGATCGGATTTATGTTTTGTTTGCCCTTTAGGTAGGATAGAGTTGACCTGTAAAGTAAGTTTTACCCTTATTAAATTATATAATATCTGTTTTCTCAGATAGTTTCAAAAATAACAGGATGAGTGATTCGCACACGTGGTGGTATCTCACTTGTCCAGCTACTGTGCAGTGTTGTAGTGATATTCATATGTTTAAATCATATTATCAGCTATAGCAATCTAAAGCCTTCTTAAACTAATTCCATCAGTAAATTAACTCTCGTAGAAGCTTAGCTTCAACATGATAGTTACTAAACTTGTTTTAAAGGTTTAATTCAGTAACTTTTACTATGACATTACTGCCTGAAATAATTATCAGATAGATTTAATTATATTTAATGATAAGCATCTTTTATTAAAACCTTTTATTTAAATTGCAATGTTAGAATGTTTGTTAGGCTCAAATCTTGCAACTAAATTTTAAAACAGTTGTCCTCAAACTATGTAGCTGAAATTTTTCATACGTTTTTAGATTGGACACAATGCAATGGATGAAATGCATGGTTAACTAAGTGAAGTCATTCTAAATCCAATGTAGCGGACCGTCCAAGATTGCGGACTAGTTATTTTCTATGCGTTCCCATCACATGGATATCAAATAAAAGGGGTTACTGAGAAGAATACAAAGATAAAATGGCGTCACTCTCAATTCAGTATGGTACACTCCTAAAGATGGTGGACTATGTTTTTTTTATGCACACCCATGATATAAATATAAAATGAAAGGATACGCTGAGAAGAATACGAATAAAATGACGTAAGTGTATCTTAATTAATATCGACAAATACAACCTTGTTAAATTCTGGCGGTCGAGAAAAAAAATTCAAATGGGGAAAATAAAATGGGCGTCACATTAATTTTAAATCGTTATAACTGGGCATAGGTTAGGGATAGTTTGGTGGTGCTAGATCAAATGTTGTAGAACCTGACAAGGGTCAACTATTGGCAATAAAAAAATTAAGATAGCAGATCTAATATGACGATCGAAAACCAACAATGACACTTTAAATGAAATGAACAGACTTAGAAACATGTCCAGCATTAACTGAAAAATAAAAAGTAAATTAATAGTGAAAAAACGTTTTGAAAAAAGAAAATAAATTTTAAATTAAATCACACCAATCAATTTATTACGTCACACAATTTATACGATATAAAATCAATTTTCAATGTGTTCCAATATCAAGTTATATATTTTACTCTTGTTTATGTACACGGGTAAATCTCACGACAGGTTTTTAATAATATCTTTTATAAATAATTGTGTAATGTGATAAATTGATAAATTTGATTTAATTGAAAATAAATTTTCTTCTTTTTAGAGCATTTAAATAAAAACTTGTTTTTAAAAATGTTTATTAAATTTGATGATAGAACGAAAAGGGAGAAATAAATTTATGCAATTCCTGCACACGCTGGCTACATTGTTGTTATACTTGATATGTTAGCCCCATTGAAATTAAGCCTATTCACAATCCACAAAAAATTATTTGAGACTGCTGTCTGACGAATAGCCAAATCATTAAACTTATTAGCTTCTTTAGACGCCATGCCGGCTTACTCAAATTGATAATTTGTTAATGTCCCAAAAACAAAATGAGACTTTATCCCGAAGCAATAACAATGAATTCACAACGAGTCTTTACAAATCGTCTCTTTCTGAAAAGAAAGAGAAGGAATAACTGTGTTGACAGACAGAGTGAATTTGCAAATATTAGACTTTTGATCGATGTTCACGATCATCATGGAGGATATTATTAATCCGCCAAACTAAGCATTTTTCAAAGACCATTAACCTTTGTGGTTTACTTCCACAAGGAAGTTGTGCTAAGTAAACCAAAATCGCTACTTTGCAACTTTACTGTCGTTAAAATATGACTAACAAATTATTTCTGTCGCTGTGACATTTAAACATTGAAGATTGTATTTATTTAAATGATAAAGTATTCCGTAAAGTAAATGTTTCACTCCTTGGGTAATTCAGCACATCATTATTTATAGTAATGTAGTTATATTTTTTAATTAGGAATGATAATACATTAATTTATTAAATCAATTTTTAATTATATACAATATCAAAACCATAATAATAATAAAAAACTAAAACTAGAAACTTAATTATCATAGTAGGACTATACCCGCGGTATCGTGCCAAGAACGCTGGCTGCGTTTCCCCGCTGAATGGCTATATTTAGCCTTTGAGCGAGAAAAAAACCAGCCCTCTTATCACCAGCAGCTACGACCAGCCGCGGATGGAGTTCCTTTAGGAATTTCACCATAGGTGGACCCCACGGACCGATAGTCTCTACAGCAAATGGCACAAATATGTAGTCATCTCTCAGAGACTCATATTTCCGCCACTTACTCAGTTCAGCTGCCTTTGATGCCGCCCCGGCTCTATACGAGGTACCCCTGAGATGAGAGGCCGCCAGAGTGTCCACGCAAGTAGCATCCCACACTATGGCTTTACCTCTCTTCCAAGGGACCAATGTCATACCGTCGGGCAGGAAGCCATCGTCTCTAGATTTTTCACAAGGCTCTACAACCGAGGGAACATTTATAGAGACAACAGCCCCTCGGATGACATCGTTCAAAGAACTGTGTCGTGAAAACCTACCAGCGCTTTTCTTACATGAAAGTCCGTGAAGCCCAAACTTGTCGACGCTACTACCACAGGGGCACTGAAGGGGTTGACAAAGCGCCGCTCCTATTAGGATTCCTAAGGTGATGCGCAGGCTTTCCCCGTCAAGTAATGTGCCGAGATTACTGGATGGTAAAGCGTGTAACCAGTGACTAGATTCCTTAGTCGAAACAGCTAGAAGGTTTCTTATATTGGTCACTATGGAAATTATGAAACAAATCTTTCTGCACGCCCCGTACCAATTTTATATTTTTATATTTCACCTCTTCTTTCATGTTTACCCTACTTGTACTATTTAAGTATAAATATTTAAAGTTGTTTATGAATGTATCGTTTGAATTTGATATTTTTCCTGCATTTCAGATGAAACCATGGTTGATACTGTCAAAGCTTTGCTGTAGTCGATAAAGTCTACATATAGAGATGAATTAAATTCATTGTACTTTTCTATTAGTTGTTCTACAGTTTGTATGTGATCCATTGTGATAAGTCCTGAGCCGAAACCTGCGTATTATATTGCCTGAAAAGCGTCAATTTATTTTGTAATTCGTTTTAGTATGAAAGATGTAAAGAGCTTGTACATACTAGTCAGTAGACTTAAGGGTCTGTAGTTTCTAATACCTAACAGGTTAACTTTTTTATTTGTTAATATATTGTCAGATGTACACAATTGCTTTGGTACCATTTCTGTGTCTAATATCATATTAAAGAGGTGTGTTAAGTGCCTAAGTAAGATAGGGGCAGCTAATTTAAGGGATTCGTTGGTTAACCCATCGGGCCCTGGACTTTTTTCATTATTTGGTATTTTTATGCGAGAGTATTTCTTCTTTTTCTATTGGTTTAAATGTATTTACTATAGATTCATTATCAATTTTTTCTTCGTATCCATTTTAGTCTTCCTTCTTTTTGTAAAGTTATTTATAAAATTTGATAGCATGGCCTATCACATCTTTACTTGTCTTAGATTCTTTAGGGTTGTTCCTTGTTTCCAAGAGATAGTTAGTTCCTTGAAGGCTCTCTTAGTGCTTCTAAAGCTATTTATATTTATTTATTAATATCAGTCCTATATGTTTAATGTAATCGAGTTTTAATGATTTATTGGTGATTTTAAAAAGTTTATTAATTCTGTGCGTTTCTTAATTAGTTGTTTTTTAAGTGCGCTATGTATTGTATGTCAATTCTTTTGAGTGTTTTTATTATTTTTTATGCTGGTATATTATTAATAATATACCTACATGCTCTTAATAGCATGCTTCTAATATGCTATAGTTTAATTATTTCATATTGAAGTAAGAGAACTCAAAAAGTTGCCATTATCATTATGGGCTCTTCCGGGTCAATGGTACAAATGGGCATGCCTCAAGGCTCAATTCTCGGCCCCTTTCTGTTTCTTGTATACATTAATGAATTCCCTTACAAAGTAGGGGATAAACATGATATAGTATTATTTGCTGATAATACTTCTTTAATTTTTAAATTAAGACGACAATTACTATAACATGACAAAGTAAATAATGCTATATCTAAATTAGTAAACTGGTTCAATTTTAATAATTTGCATTTAAATGGCACTAAAACGAAATGTATGAAATTTATGACTCCAAATGTCAAACAATTAAATACTAATGTAATTTTAAATGGAGAGAAACTGAGTCTTGTAAATACCACCAATTTTCATGGAATCACATTAGATGCCAAGCTTCAATGGAGCCCACATATATCACAATTAGCAAGCAGACTTAGTTCTGCAGCATATGCTGTAAAAAAGATTAGAAGTCTTACCAGTGTTGAAACAGCTAGACTAGTTTACTTTAGCGATTTCCATAGCATAATGTCGTATGGTATTTTGCTATGGGGACACGCAGCTGACACTAAAATAATAAATGGTTTTACAGAAAAGGGCCATAAGAGATTGCTCTTTGATTTAAAGCCTAAAGAATCACTGCGACAAAAATTTAAGGAAATTAATATATTAACGTTGGCCTCTCAACATATTTATCAAATTGTAATGTACGTACACAAAAATAAATTTTTTTTTACAAAAATAAATGATATTCATTCTGTAAATACTAGGAACAGACATAAGCTAGTAATACCAGTTACTCGACTCCATCGAGTCAGTAATTCATTCTTGGGGCGATGTATACGCTTTTACAACAAAACTCCAGAAAATATACAAAATTTGACCTGATCAAGGTTCAAATACTTTATTAAACTAAGTTTGTATAAAAAGGGTTATTAAAATATTAAAGAGTTTATGGATGATAATAACCCCTGGAAATGAGGTGATCGCTACCAAGCTATTTCTTATTTGTTGTGTTGTTAATTATTTATTATTAATTATTATAATTATTATGTAACATACATGATTGTAGGCTGTTATTTAAAAAAAAAAGTCCCGCTGGGTTTCTTGCTGGTTCTTCCCAGGACAAAAGTTTTTTTAGAACCAGTGGTAACTTACCGAAAGAGTGGCTTTCAATAGGTATTATTTATAATGTATATTAAATAAAAAAGTTTCTGTTTCTGTTTCAATACAGCTGACGTAAAATACATTTGAAAACATTAAAACGATTCGCCTTTAGGTAGTCCCAAAAATTTGCCCATTCGCTTAAAACTAAAACAAGTGAAATTTATCACCGTAGCTTAAACAAGTTAAGGATTAAGTTGTGAGTTAAAACAAGGTTATGCCATTAGAGCGGACGAGATAAGAGATATTGCCTTCATCATGGTTCACCTAATACACTTATTCGACGAGGTTAACTGCGATATCGAATATAACTCCTAAGTCAAGTTACGCATATATTTCGGTATATTCTTTTTTTTTAGTTTAAGTGATAAAATAATTTGTCAATGCACATAATAATAAAAGGTTACTGCAGCCCATAAAAGTGGGTGTGTGTCAGGTTTCACATATTCTTGAAATATTTTTGTTCCTCATTAGCAACAGGTTTCTTTATGTTTTTTTTTTGCTACTGATCTTTTAAATACAATTTTATAATTGCAATTAAAATTTTCATAAAGTACTGGCGGGGAAGGAACCATGGCTATGAGCTACTACGGTTTATTAAAGTTACTTTGTTGATATAGTGTAAAATATTACTGATGAAATATTTGCTACAAACATTGATGTTAGGAATTTAATGAAATACCGCTTTTACCTCACTGTTACGGCCTACAGCTGCCCCTGCAAATGTCGAATCTCCCGGGGCCCATGAGCGTAAGATTCAACGAGCAGCCGCAGGTTCGAGCCCAAATCGCTATATGGAAGAATTTCCTATAATACTAAGCTATATGGAAAATGTTTTATCTTACTACAATTTAATGGGGAGGCTAGTCAAATAGAGAGTATTAAGACATACCTGTATCTGAGGCGACGACGGCCTCAAGGTTCGGTCAGGCAGGAGGTGTGTATGTATTGCGTGTATGGTGATGGTTTTTGTGGTGTGGATGTGATTGACCTGACTGGACCGTTGAGGTCGGCAGCTACCAGGACTCCGGCACGGCTCCAAATTATGGTAATCTCCAGCAGCGTCACCCACGGTCAATTTCTTTCTTCTTCACTATGTCAGTCTATTAACTTCTCTAGTGTCACAAAGTTCTGCGTTCTACCGACAACCGAAAACGTATCCGAACTATATCAAATGCCGCACGAGCAAATTAATATTGTCAAATGCACTTATATACGCTATCAATTTAGAATAACCAAACCAAACCAAACCAAATTAAGCGCGTACAACCCACAATTCAGACGTTGATCTCAATCAATATTAATTCTACATAATTAATCAAACCGGCGTCTTTTTGTCTAGACTTAACAAAGAACCTCGTCGTGGCAACAATTTGCTAACAAAACCGACTCTAAAAAATGGAGGTTTCCCTGGCGACTTCACGACGTGCTCTCGACAGCACTGTATTCGAGCAACTAACTTTTGCGCTCGCGCCCTCTCGCCACAGCCACACCGCTCGCCCGAACGTCAAAACAGGTATGGCCCCGAGCCGAGCGCCCTCTGGCGTCAAATCCCGAAACCAGCGTTTGGGCGTGAACACTCACCTCTTGTAATCTACCGCAATTAAAACAAAATATTTAAAACTATCAGCAGATCGGAGTATCTGAGCACGTACAGTCAGAGATTACGTCACTGGGAAACAATGTTACGAAGACAAAGTTAAGTTAGCGAACTAACAACAAAATCCACGAGAATTAACCTGTTTATCAATCTTTCTTCTTTAGCAATGCTATTTCTATAATAACATTAAATATATTTCAGCGCTTCTTGCTATAAAAAGCCGTAGGAGTTCAAGGGCTAAGCGCTCCACTACCTGTGTCCATCGACTTACGACCGTGTTTTTTGACATTCCTAAGGGAGGCGTATTTATAGCAACATTTTTTGAATAGTTTTAATGATGATGATGATGATAATGATTAGCATATTTCCGCAATATTCCGTTTACCCGACGCCTAAAAAGTTGTCATTTATAATTAATAATGTTTCGTTTTATGTATGATATGCTATTTTTTTATGAAATTAAAGTGACAAGCAAATATACTGTCCACCTAATGTAAGTAGCTATTGCTGCTCATGAACACCAAGTAACTTCAAAAATGCTACAGTTGCATTCTCATCTCTGGGAACAATGTTTATTTATTAATTTATTTAGGCTTTATTTGCACACCAAGTACAAAAGGCAGACTTAATGCAACAAGGCATGCTTTACCAGTCAACCACTAGGGTAAGCAGAGTAGATATTATGAGTACCAATCGCAAACAAATACTTTTAATATCTTGTTCAAATTACATATATGCATAATCACTATATCTACATATTAAGATACATAATATAATAAACATAGTTATTAATTTCAAACGTGGTAGAGCAATGCTGCAGCTATATTTATTGTATAAATGTAGCACGAATAGGTCGGTTCGACCTGGGAAGGACCACGCTCTCACATAATACCAGCGTGAGTGTAGAGAACCAGATACCCTTTTAAAAGAAGCATTCCATAGCTCAAAGCTGACAACACATCTGCATTTTGATTCACAAATGAGGAAATGTGTAGATGTCTATTGTCCACAGTAACCATTTACCATCAGGTGGACTGTGCGCTCGCTTGTCACCCTTACCCTATAAAGAATTACTTATACAAATATATACATACTTCATACAATATATTTATACTACATATAAATATGCACAGATACATTTGAATACATAAATAAATGCAAAAAATTTAAGTGACATACGAACTTACATTCCACCTTATGGTAAGTGGTTCAGTTCATAGCCACCTCAATTCAACTGCAAACAAAGAAGGATACAAATCATTTGTAACAAATGTGTTGTCATTGGGGTAAGATGGAAGCGTGTAATCATTCTGGCTATTTATACCCTTCACACTAGAACACAGCACTGCTTTATACAAGTAGAAGCACTTAAGAGGTCCAACCTACAAAGGAGGAATCGCAGGCAGAAAAGGAATCCTACCAACTAGTGATAGAGGGCCTCACAGCCTATAATTGTACTGGCTCTCTATACTGTTCATACCGGTCCACAGCAGTGAGAACACTGCTGTGGACCGGTATCGTAAACTTACCAGGTGAGTAGCAAGATAGTTCGATAGACACAATATTAAGCGGGGTATATTACAGGGCGATAGGTTGAGCCCAACTTGGTTTTGTTTAGCCCTGAATCCTTTAAATACTGCTCTTGAGGACTCCGGATTAGGGTTTCAGTTTCGGAAAGAAAACTCACCCACCTCACATCTACTTTATATGGATGATCTCAAGCTAGTCACATCAAAAGAGAGTGATATTCTATTATAGGTAAAATTAACACATAGTTTCAAAAATGATATTAAAATGGAATTTGGAATAGATAAATGTGCTTTCATCAATGTAAGTAGTGTGAAAATAAAAATTGTAATAACTTTGCAATTACAAAAGATTTGCATTTTAGTTCCCTTTCTGAATCAGAAACTTATAAATACTTGGGCATTGCGGAAGCGCTGGGAATTAATAACAAAAACATTTAAGAAAATTCAAAAGCAAAATTTATCCCAAGATTAAATAAAGTTATCAATAGTAATTTATCCGGAGGAAACAAATTTAAAGAATATAACTCCTGGGTAATACCTAGCCTTCTATATACTTTTACGTGGTAGAGCCATGCTGCAGCTATATTATGGTTGTAGCACGAATGGGTCGGCTCGACCGGGGAAGGACCACGCTCTCACAGAAAACCAGCGTAAAATAGCAGCTTAACGCTGCTGTGTTTCGTATGGTGAGTGTAGAGAACCGGAGACCCTTTTTACTGGCAAAGAAAGAGGCATTCCATCTTAGTCCTCACGGGTGACAACGCATCTGCATCTTGAGTCTTTATTGAGGATAGATATAGATGTCTATGGGTCACAGTAACCACTTACCATCAGGTGGACTGTGTGCTCGTTTGTCACCCGATCCTATAAAAAAAAACTTTTGGTGATATAAGATGGTCTCTATACAACCTCAGAGACTATTTTATTACAAAAAAAAGACATATCACGCATTCATAGTGATATAGTGATTAATGAAAAATCATTAACCTGGCATAATATGTCGGTAAAGGACTGGCGGAGGCCTCATACTATGACTATAGATGAGAGCAAAAACGTTTGGAATGACAAGCAACTGCACGGTCGATTTTTTAAGTCATTGGCTAATCCTTATGTAATCATGGTTGCATCAGTACATTGGTTACAATTTTTTAGTCTTTTTGCAGAAACTGAAGGTTTTATCTGTGCAATACAAGACGAAAGATTTAAAACAAACAACTACCGGAAATACATTTTGAGGGACGGCACGGTTGACGTATGTCGCGTATGTCACCGCCCTGGAGAATCCCTCAGACATGTTATTTCCAGTTGTTTACAACTATCGAATGATGAGTATTTGTACAGATATAAGCAAGGACCTGGAATAATACACCAGCAGCTTACCATTAATTTTAGTTTTACTCAACAGTACGTTCCATATTATAAGTGTTCCAAAGCCAGTCCTTGAAAATAGAAGTGTCACACTATACTGGGATCGGTCAATTATCACAGACAGGCTTATAGTAGCTAATAAACCTGACATTGTGGTAGTAGACCGAACTACACGCAAGGCAATAATAGTGGTAATCAGTGTTCCTCATGATGAATCTCGTGAAAGCAGAGAGTGGTAAGGAAAAAAAATGTATCGACTTGGCTCTTTAGATTGTGGCTATGTGGGATATTGATTATATTATTATTGTACCAATAGTTGTATCAGTCAATGGGCTTATCGGTAAAAATATGGACGATTATCTGTGCAAGTAAGGTTTGAGCAAATAGCTGCAGGGATTATTTAAAAAATCGGCCGTATTAAAAACTAATCTATTGTGGAAGGAAGAGTTCTATAAGCAAGTAGATGGTGTGGCGATGGGCTCGCCTGTATTCACTTGAGATGAGAAAGCCCTGATTACTGCACCTGTAACTCCAAGGTTCTACAACGGTACGTAGACAATACTTTCACAGTTTTACCATCAGACAAAGTAACTGCATTTTTAGAACATCTTTATTCAATAAACTCTAAAATTCAATTTACTATGGAGTTAGAGGCAAATAATTCTTTAGCTTTCCTAGATGCGTTAGTCATCCGAACTCCTGACAACACCATAGATCACACTGTGTATAGAAAAAATACCCATACGAATATTTAAACGTTGAGTCCCACCATCATCCTTCACAGTTAGCTACCGTGGGCAAATCTTTGTTACAGAGAACACGAGGGTTCTGTGACAGCAAACACCTAGCCGCCAAGCTTCAGCACGTAAGCAGGTTCTGCACGACAACAAACTTCAGGACCCGCGCCTACGTCACAGTGACCGAGTGAAGCCGGCCACGGTAGAGCGTGTGCCTGCTGTACTACCATATGTCAGAGGTGTCACAGACAAGATTGGCTACATCTTGAAGCGAGATTCTATTATAACATGCTTCAAGCTGCTGCCGAAGTTTAGTCAGTTCTTACCATCCGTCAAGTGTATCCCTCTACATGATGCAGGAGTGTACAAGCGTGATTGTGAATGTGGTCTCGCGTATATAAGGCAAACAAAACGATATATCAAAACCCGCCTGAAAGAACACAAAGCTGATGTGAAACACCAACGTTCCGAGGAGTCTGTAGTTTGTGATCATATACTAGACTGCTCCGCCATTACACTAGATTTGATAAACTACAAATTCTCACGAAAGAACATCGATTCCTGCCAAGTATGATACGCGAGGCTATTGAAATTAAAACACATCCTAATTTTAATTTGAAAAAAATAGAGAGTGAAACTGGGTACTACCACGTGCTTGGGATCCTGTAGTAGATCGGACCAAAAGTATTAATTAAAAAGCTAAAGGTACTCCGGCTTAACTCTGACATCGGGACGTCAATCAACTCAGTCTCCTATGACCATGGGTGCTGTAAAGCACCCGAAAGTTTCGGGAATTTAATAAAAATAAGTTAATAACACGCAATTGAATATTTTTTCGTTTGTACTTCAGAATTAAAATTGTTATTTTTTTAATTGAAACAATTTTTAAAGTTTTAATAAAAAAGAAATACCTTGGTTTTTAAAATGAATAATATGTTAATAGAAGTGATCTCAGTACTAATTAAGACAAAGAAGTGCTTTTTCTTGATTTTTTTGAAGTTATTTCTATTTTGTAACAAATGTTTCTCATATCTATTTAAAATCCTATTAATAATAATCCCAGAATTCATTCAAAATTATTTTTCATTTATTTATATGTACAATTAATATCAAATGACCCTAAACAATGTAGGAGTCTGTCAGACCCTATGTATATGCGAGTTTTACAAAAAAATAAAGGTCCATAGTTAAGGATGAAATGATGTAGGTTGTCTTCCAGCCATGTAGTAATGGTTTTTAAACCTTCCTCAGCTGACCTGTATACGGAGTTACAAGTCCGTTCCGGAAAGAGTAGTAAAGTATCATCTACAAACATTTGAATTATTACACCTTTACTACTGTATCACACAGGTCGTCAGTGTAGATCAAAAACATTATACAGGTAGCGCTGTTAGTAAATTATCAAGTCGTACATTTTGTTTTCTTTCACACAGATAGTCTTTAAACCTCAAAAGCGGGGTGCCTTTTATGCCGAGGCTTTCCGTATATGTCAGGAGGATGGGAATAGACACTGTATCAAATGCTTTTTGATAATCCAAAAATATGCCAAGGCATTTGTCACCCGCATTTAAGTATTTAACTATTTGTGATATAAGATTTAGAACAGCATCATCCGTAGATATTCTGCATTTTTTTTATAGGAGAGTGGGCAACGAGCATGCGGCTCACCTGATGGTAAGTGACTACCGCCGCCCATGAACAACCGCAACACCAGGGGAACCAGATTAATTGCAGATGCGTTGCCGGCCTTTTAAAAAGGAGTACGCTCTTTTCTTGAAGGTCCCTAAGTCGTATCGGTCCGGAAAAATCGCTGATGGTAATCGATTCCACAAGGAAGTCGTGCGAGGAAGAAAACATTTTCTAAATCGCACAGTGGTGGACCGCCAATCATCCAGATGGTGTGGATGGTATCGGGAGTTCTGCCGCGATGTGCGTTCGTGAAATTTGGCGGCTGGGATTAATCCGAACAATTCCTCAGAGTACTCATCGTGGTAAATGCGGAAGGAAATTGAAAAGAGATGCAACATCTCTTCGCAGCGCCAATGAATCGAGCCGATCGGAAAGGACTCGGTCGTCTACGATTCGAGCCGCTCTGCGCTGGATGCGGTCAAGTGGAAGGAGCTGGCACTGGGGAGCCCCAGCCCAGAGATGGGAACAGTATTCCATGTGAGACCGAACTTGTGCCTCGTAAAGTTGTAGGCGTTGTGCTGGCATGAAATACTGTCCCGCTCTGCTGAGCACACCAAGCTTTTTAGAGGCCAATTTGGCCTTCTCTTCCAATGACCACGAAACTGCACGTCACTCGATATGTCGACGCCGAGGATTCCGATACTGGCTGAGGAAACAATGGGAGTGCCTTGAAACTGAGGAGATACGCGGTAAACGCTTCTTTTTAGCGGTAAACGCGCAAACTTGTGCCTTCTGAGGATTAAACTGAACTAGATTTTGAATGCCAAACTGGTTATCTATACTTTATACATACATAAATACAAATAAATAAAATTGTAGTGTCTGTTTGTAATGTCAAAATAACAGCTTTTTACAAGTATTTACGGTAATTATAACAAAAAAACATTTTTTTAAATTTTGGTCTGTCTTTCTGTCTGTTTGTTCCGACTAATCTCCGAAATGGCTGGACGGATTTTGATATGATTTCCACTGGCAGGTACCTGATATTAGAAGGAGTAGCTTTGGCTACTTTTATTTTAGAAAAATAATTAGGGATCCACACAAAAAACGAAATCCAATCGTAATCAATTCAGTCACCGGGCGCAGTCACCGGAAAGAGCTAGTATGATATAAATTTATGTATTCCTGATATTCTGAAAGTCTTTTATTTACAGTTTTCTCCATAACATTAGATAAGGAAGTCAGCAGTGAAATGGGTCTATAGTTGGCGGGAAGTCTTTTGTCACCTGCTTTAAATATGGGTGTTACTATTGCTCTTTTGAATATATTAGGGAAGGTCCCTGTATTAAAGTTTAGGTTGCACAAATGCGCTACAGGTTCACCCAAAACATGACAACTGACCTACAAGTATCATACAAGGTATGTCATCCCAGCCGGGTGCACTGAATTGCCTGAGGTCCTTTATGGTACTTAATACTTCCTACGGATCAACTGGGTAAAGTATAAATAACTTAACGTATTTAGGTTCTTGGGTGTATTATTAGCTATACTATTGCCAATACTGGTAAAGTAATTATTGATTTCATTAGGATACTCCATTTATTGTTGCTTTAACAATAAATGAGTCTCCTAATGAAATCAAATGGCGAATCGTACTTCCCTATCATGGTCTTTGGAAGGCTATTAGTGCAGCTTTGCACCAGTTTGAACAATGAGACAGCATAAAAATTATCTGGGCGTGTGAGCTTTAACATATTCAGAGACGTTGCAGATCCAAGCGCACAGAAGTCATTATTATCTATAACTTTAAGGATATTGATGAGCGTTAGTGGACTACAAGTAGAATGAATAAAAATAATTGACGAAATGTTTTAATAATTATGATTTATTTTTACCTAAATTGTAACTAAGGATTTTAAAAGGCACACAAAAATTCTTCTTCCTAGTGCTTTTTCATGGTGACTGATTTGGAATTTTAGGAATTGATTGGGTAGGATTAGGTTAAAAAATTAAATAATTTTATCAGCCTTAGCTCTCGCAGCACTTAATGGAGGAGTTAGGGTAACAAATGAGCGCACCTGATAGTAATTGGGTGTCTATTATTTAGACAACGTCTTTTTTTAACGATTACTTGGCGTGCTACTAATATTTCCTTTAACTTATAATGCTCGTGCTGGGAGTGGTTCACAACACTCGAACATTCGGTTCCCTTAACTATTAGGCTACTGTAGGATTGTGTTGCGGTCGAATTATAAATGAAGATGCACTGTAACCCCATGGAGACTCAGATGGAATGGCGAGTTACCAATAAAATCTTTTTTTTATAGAATTGTGATGACAAACGAGCACACAGATGGATGAATCTACCTTTTTTATATAGGATAAGGGTGACAAACGAGCACACAGTCCACCTGATGGTAAGTGGTTGTTGCGGCCCATAGACATCTACATCTATCTTCTATTATAAATCAAAATGTAGATGCGTTGTCACCCGTGAGGACTAAGATGGAATGCCTCATTTCCAGTAAAAAGGGCCTGATGTTAAATTGATGCGGTGGCCCATATCTTCAATATCTCCCATAATTCTCAAGCAAGAATCAAGATGCAGATGCGCTGTCAACCCCGAGGACTTAAATGGAAGGCCTCGTTTCCAGGATAAAGGTAGTTTTCAACATTCACCACTTCTAGTATTATGTGAAAGCGTAGTCCTTCCCTTGTCGGGCCAATCTATTATTGCTCCAACTATAA
Source organism: Parnassius mnemosyne (assembly GCA_963668995.1). Taxonomy (NCBI): domain Eukaryota; kingdom Metazoa; phylum Arthropoda; class Insecta; order Lepidoptera; family Papilionidae; genus Parnassius; species Parnassius mnemosyne. The sequence continues at coordinate 41,814,265 of CAVLGL010000002.1, forward strand.
TATAACTGCAGCATGGCTATGGTTATCATCACTCAACATACAAAAACAGCAATGCTGTTTCTTGCGAGCTGCAACCTACATTTCATACATTATCAGAACCATATTTAAAAGTGAACAGCTAAATGGGACTTTTCACATTAAAGTTTATATTTATTGTAGTTTAACATTTTCTAAAGTTTACCTCCGAATAATGTTTTCAATGAAATTTATTATTTCAGAAGTTGAACAAAAGCTGCATTTGTGCTTATTTACGTACGAAATCTAAGAAGATACGAGCGCTTTATTTCATAAAACTTTCAAAAGTGATCTATAATTTGTTTGCTAATATATCTAATAAATTACTGTACTTTGATTCCAGATTTGTTCCAAATATCTATTTTTACGTTGTAATTGACACGAATTGTATGTAAAATTTATTCTTCCGATTAAATTGCTTTGGCTTACCCTAAGACAACTTAAGATTGTGAGTGTAAAAACTTAAGTAATCTCAAGGTAATGCAAAGCACTAATACTAACTTTACACTAGTTGCCTACTGAGGTAATCAAAATTCTAAAAAAAAACAAAGGCGGTCATGGGGACTGCCGACAGAAGTGAAAACTGAATGATATATGCGTATACATGTACAGAAGCCGCTATACTATGCGACGCGTAGTACAGCGGTATTGAGGTCATCGGTGACACGAACTTATAAGTTTTTCGCTCAACGCGGCTAAAGCATTTTTCACTTCAAAAAAAAAATATAACACAAATTCAACGTATTGTATGATTGGAACAACATTTCTGTTGACGGCTCCGTGGCGCAGTGGCTTAGCAATGAGTTGTTACGCTGGGGGCCACGGGTTTGAATCCCAAACGGAACAAGTATTTGTATGGCCTACAAATAATTGTTCTTTAGCTTATCGCTCTAAATTTACACGACTTTTGCTTTCGTAGGAGATGTCTTTTATAAGATCGATAGTCTCCGATGGTACTTCGCACTCAAGTAGAGCGTTTGACATGCTTTTATGTGATATAGAGTCGAAGGTTTTGGCGTATTCGATAAATGCTAGGTATTGGCCTATAATGTGCTACTCGTATTTATATTTCTCTATGATCAAATTTAATAGAAAATCAAGTGTGGATGTGATCTGTTGTTGAGAAGTTTTTCCTGAAACCTGCTTATTCCGATGGTTGAAATTTCTCTGTGCACGTTGCTAATCGATCTTCAAGACATGAAGCAAATAGATTGTACAAGTTTGTTTGTGACGTTATTGGTTGGTAGTTTCCCATATCGGCAGAGTCTCCTTTCTTCTAAAGTAAAACTATACCAGATTGCGCCCATTCTTTAAATAATTTGAATAATGTTGTTATATCTATATAGGGTTAGTACTATTTTACCCAACTTAATGCTTCTGATTGATTCTACTGGCCCATTGCTTTTTCCGCATTTTAGAGATTCGATAGTCACACAGAGTTGTAGAGACCTGGTAGGTCGTTTCGATTTCTGGAGTAGTATCTTTTACTGAGTATAAATTCTTATAAAATGTTGTTGCCTTTATTAAATATATATTAAGTCAATATGTTCTTGTCATTCATCTTTAATATTGGGTATCCATCGTTTGGCGGTATTAAGATTTTTAAAACCTTTCTTTCAGCTACCTGTTGGATTGAGGTGAATTTTAATGTATTTTATACTGCGTTCTGTGCATTCCTGTTTCATTAATTTGTAGATGTTTTTAGAGTTCGTCTTTTTTTTTGTTAGGTATTTCTTCTGAATTAATTCACTTCTTCTTGCAATAAGACATTTTATATGAACAGGGATGGTTTCCCGTTTTGTCTGTTTCTGTCGGATTGAATTTAAACTTGTTATTATTGTTTGTTTTTTTTAATTTTGGTGTATAAGGAATCTATGCTTTCATTTTTATCTAATTCAATTTCGATTAATATTTGTATGAATTGTTCTTCTTCTTCCATAGTAATAAGTTTGGTTTATAATTTTTGAAATTTGCTCTACTTTTATTTATTGGTGCAATCTGTAGTGTACTTCTCAACAGTAATTATTTTGAAATGTTTTATTTTCTATTCTTTAGTATATAATCGATTTGACTTTTTCTTTTCTTTGGAAATAGCCATATTCACATAGATTTATTGTTATATTTGAATAAACTATTTGTAATGTGTATTTTATTATCCCAACATAGCTAGAGTAAACTTTCACCTCCTTTGTCCCTATTCCCGTACCAATATTTGCCCAGTATTCCTTCTTCGCCTGGTACTCGCTGTCAAACACGGGCATTGAAATCGCCTTATATTATTTTTTATTATTATATTGACAGTATGCTTTATGCAGTTGGTTATAGATCTTACAAATTTTTGGTTGCTTGCATTAACAGCTGGCGAGTAGAGTTGTACAATGGTGAGTTTTTGTCCATTTCATTCCAATGAAACTCTGAATGATTAGCTTATATTACTTTTTCATAAGGAATCCAACTTTGTATAGACCTTTAGTTTCCGCGAAATATCCGAAAATATGTTAGTTTTATTCTATAATATTATATCCCGTTCTTCTCAGTTCAGCTAGGCCAATTATATCGTATTTTATTTTTTAAATTGCTCTCTTAAAGTCGAGTAATCTTTCGTCGAAAAATACTACGGAGCCTAAGTAACCGCGGGCACAGCAGTTATGTTCTGATAAAAAAATAAGAGTAAGAAAAGATAAATTTCTGGATTTCAGGTAGGAAGATAACCGTACAGTGTAAGAATATCAACTAACACATATCATGCCATGAGTGTCGTAAAAGGCAACAGAGGTAAACAAACCAGGAGATGGGAAGCGCGTCTTCTTATAAAAAACTAAAAATAAAAAACTACATTTTACTGTTTTCCGTCGTCATGGAAATTAGCTCACATTATCCCTATCCCTAAGATATCTAATCCTTCATCTCCCTCTCACTTTCGTCCTATTTCAATCTTGCTATTTCTTTCTAAAGTTCTTGAACACATTTTCCACAAGCAATTTTCAGCCTTTCTCAACAGTAACAATCTCTTATGTCCATATCAATCTGGTTTCCGACCTGGTCACAGTACAACAACTGCCCTTCTTAAAGTTACTGATGATATTCGTTGGAATATGGACCATGGATTTTTAACAGTTCTTGTTCTACTAGATTTCAGCAGTGCGTTTAATTCTGTCGATATTGATATCCTTATAAGTATCCTTAAGTCGATTAATGTGTCTAGATCTGTTATTCTATGGTTTGACTCCTATCTTCGAGATCGTTCTCAATGTGTTCGTTCAGGTGAAATATACTCCCAATGGTATAATGTAACTGCGGGTGTACCTCAAGGTGGAGTCCTATCTCCTCTGATTTTTGCCGTTTTTATTAATTGTATCACTAAGGTCATATCATCTAATTACCACCTCTATGCTGACGATTTGCAGTTATATCGTAATTTTGTGGCATCTGAAGCTAACTTGGCGATTGAAGCTATGAATGATGACTTAAATAAGATTAGCGAATGGCCAAGATCTTTTGGTCTCATAATAAACCCAAATAAATCCCAAGCCTTGATAATAGGCAAAAGATATGCGCGTGGCTTGCTTGATTTCTCCTCTCTCCAAACTCTACGAATTGATGGTACCACTATTCCCTACTCAGATACTGCTAAGAACCTAGGCGTTATTTTCGACTGCAATCTGACTTGGGGCGCTAATATTACGGATGTAAGTAGGAAAATATTTCATGCCTTTCATTCTCTAAAGCGTCTTCAAAGTTTTCTACCCTTGTCTACTAAGATATCCATGGTCCAGACTCTTATCTTATCAATTTTAGATTACGCTGATGCATGTTATCTGGATGCTACAGAGGAGCAAATTAATAAACTTGAGCGCTTGAAAAATTTATGTATTCGATACATTTTTGGCTTAAAGAAGTTCGATCACGTTTCTGTATCACAAGCAGCTTAAATTGCTCCCAATCCGCCTTCGCCGGAACACTCGTATCCTCTGTCTTCTTTTCAATATTCTACATAATCCTACTATTCCGCTATATCTAAAAAATCGTTTTACTTTTGTTCATTCTCCAGATGTACCATGTAGGTCAAATACTAGAACATTGTTAAGATTTCCGTCTTTCAATACCATGCTCTATTCTCATTCTTTTTCTGTTAACGCAGTACGATTGTGGAATTCACTTCCCTTTAGGATTCGTGATGCTAAATAGGTGTCTATGTTTAAAAGACTTGTTAAAGAGCACTATCACTCACTCCATAATTACTAAATCGTAATGTGTTGGTATGCATATAAGTAACATTAAATATATATATATGAATTATATATATATTTTTTATAATATATAATATTTATTTATATATGTATATACGTATATATATATATGTATATAAGTTTGTATATATTTGTATAGTATATGTATATTTATGCAAGTGCACACTTTGACTACCTGTATTTCCTTCAACTATCCTTCAATAGGCCTGCTGGAAGAAATTTCATCATGGAATAAGCAGTGCCTTTGTACATAATTTTGTTTTTACCATTTTCTTATCAAATTATGTGTGTACATAAACTGTTAAATAAATAAATAAATACAATTGCCAACCCACGAGCCAAACGTAGCAGCTATGGCATAATTCCTCCTATGATGGAAGAGAATTATGTTTAGCAGTGAACTTTATAAAAAAAATCTATTTCCTTCAGATCTCGCATATTCACCGCAACACTGTTTAACTCTATCTAATCTAAACAAATACAAATAGCAATTAACATTTTTCTGAATCCAAAGAATTGCATAAAATGGAAATCGTACAATCAAAAGGTGGCAACTTATTATAGGTTTACAGAATTTATTTCTCATAAGAAACAGAGTTTCACTTATAATGAGATACATAGTAAATTATATATATAAAATAAACAGACATTACCTCTGGCGTTTATTATTGTATGGTGCTTAATTTGTAACTAAACAGTAGGAGAAAGTAATGTATAACCATGTTTTTAAGCTTGTTTTTAAACATGTTAACATAGCCACATTTTTGAATGTCATTAGGCAAGTTATTGTATAGCTGCATACTTTCGTATAAAATTGTTTTTCTTCCATAATTAAGTCGTTTATTAGCGAGCTCAAGTTTGTGTTTGATTCTTAGGTTGTGCGTATTATTCATAATTTTTTAAGGAAACATACTAGTAACGCTATTCTCACTACTAGTATTCTCGTTAACCACTTCAAGCATAGATTACCCCCTATAATCTATGACTTCAAGTAAGCTAAAAATGTTTGTGGCGCCAACAACAGCTAATAAGCTTCGACGTTTTGATTTTCTTAGCCACGCCCACTGTTTCTCCAATATTTGTAAAACTTAATATTTATGCAACTTATATCTTATAACAAGGTTCATGCTTTTTATAGTCTAATTTAAAAATATTATGTGCATAATTTAAAACAACAAAAATAATGAGCGATATGCGTCCGCCAGCACCGCGTCTATGTGACCACTGTCAGATTGGAATAGAAGTGTCTCCACTGGTGTGTTCCGATCAGAAAGGTACGGAGTGCCAGTATAATTAGAGGCAGTGAGGCATCCCATCCCATAGGCAATCCTTAGTCCTCATAACTGACAACGTGCCTGTAGCCTTCTCTGTTTTTGTTTGGAGGTGTCCATGGGCTGCAGTAGGCATTTACCGTCAGTTGGACTACACGATATATAAGTTCGTTTGTCACTTCAGTTTTAAAAAAAATATTACTAAGCCAGATATACACTTTATTTTATATGTATATTAAAAAAACATTCCATTTGTATAAAAACTGCTTTATTTTAGCGTACTAAAAGCATTTATATTTAATCCAAAAATAATTGGAATCGGGCTTACAAAACCCTTCTTTTATTAATTCGTATTTATTGTCGGATTTAGCTTTAAATGTCTGGCACTTAATTTAAGATATAAAATAGGTATCAGTATAAATAAAGAACCGTGGTAGCTCAGGCACTTTAAGTTCCCCGCTCGCCGTTAATTTCACAGTACTAGAGCCACCCGTGTTCGATCCTAATGGCACTAAAGAAGTAAAAAGTAAAAAAATGTAAATTTGCAGCCTATTTACGTCCTACTGCTTGGCACAGGCCTCCTCTCATTTCTGAGAATGGTTTTAGGACAAGGAAATGTCCGCCGCGCTGCCCCAATGCGTATTGGCTAACTTCACAAGTCTTCGAAATATTTTTTTCTTATTTCTCAGACATGCAGGTTTCCTCACGATGTTTTCCTTCACCGCCGAGCACGTGGTAAATCAGCACTTAAAATTGCAATAAACAATTTCATTGGTGCCGGAGGGGATCGAACCCGGGTTGCTCGAGTACTGTGAAGCTTACAGCGAGCGCTTACCATCTGATCTACCACGGCTTTACTAATAAACCTAAAGAACAACATAACAAATAAAACTATAGAGGAAGTTAATTATAATTATATCGACAAATAAATTGTTCCACCCCCTAAGATATAAAAATAGCACAGCCATTCCATTTTTTTTAAATAAAACTTCCATTAAAAAGATAAATGCCAGGAGTCTTTAGTCATGGATCCAATTTTCAACAAAAGCTCATATTTATGCAAAACATAATAAATAAATGTCTTTTGGGTATTGTCGCAGGTCGACTAGGATATAGAAGGTATCTTAATATTCTAGGCTACCTGCGACCTTATCGCATTCGTGTAGGTTAGGAGAAGTTTATGACTCCGTTTACTATCTGGTAGTTACTTAGAAGTTAGTAATCGCCCTCTTACCTATTTCTATAACCTCTAAAAGATCTATAACAGTAGTATAGCCGTTTTAGTTACGAGTTAATAGGTACGAGACGGTACTGCGTTCGCTAATGTCCTTAGGGTAAATGAAAAAACATAAAAATGCGATCACATATTCTATAATGTAATATAACAAAAAAAAAACAATTTTATAAAAGAAATTAAGAGTTAAATTGCATACAAAGAAATATTTATTCTGTCACAAAATATTCAGATTTATTGCGATTTCCAAACATAAAAATATATGTGCTTGTAACGATCTGTAAAATTTATGGGCTATTACATATATAAACTTGTTTTGCGAAAACGTGTGACTGTGTCAATTTTTTTTAATTAATCGTATTTTGTTAGCGCCTGACTTTTTACATCGTTACTTATGCAACTCATCAAAACCCTCCTTTACTCTCTTATACAATTTTTAACAATCTTCTAATAAAAAACTTTTATCATCTTTGACTATATCGTAAATTACTCATATGTGAATATAGGGATCTTGTTTACGTTGAACCATAAGTTGAAGTAAGAAACCTTGGTCCAAAACGAGAAGGACTTAGGATAAGTGATTTAACAGGAGTCCATATATATAATGCAATAGTGTCATGTTCCTTTACGTCATTTAGAGCCTTACATGATACATGTTTCTGTTTGTCACGCCAAGATTTAGCACGATACACGTTGAAAAACGACAATGAGTAGGCTTGACGATATAATTAAATTATGTGCATGGTAATTAATTATTTGTTTATCTTTACTATTTACCTCTTGTTAAATCACAACCTTATTTTCACTTCATATTTATTTTTGTTTTAACAGTAAACAAAAGTACTCAACAATCAATCCAAGCAGCTTTTATTGCCAAAAAAGGAATGAGGCAATAATGTATGGATAGACTTGGATACTTTCCAAAGCGAAGTCTAAGGGGATATACTGAAAAGGAAGCTTAACGACGAACATATATTAATCCTATGCGGAAATATAAGGATAATTATAAATGTTAACAAAAAAGTCGTCCTTTTCAAACTATAGCTTAAGAATTATGTAAGCAATCGTTGAGTTATTTTTAGCTCTATCTCTCTGAAAAAAGACGATTTATTCATTTATTATAACAAAATACAAATAATACAAAGTTTCACGTAATCTGTAAATGCCGAAGCGGTAGTTGTAATCCGAGCCACAGGACACAAGCATCGAATTATTTTACATTTATTCTCTTAACATCACGCCTTTACACACAAAGCTTAGCCCTTTGCCACAAACAATAAAAATACATCAGCTGAAGACAATGGAAAAGCGGAAACTCAAATACAGAGATCTAAGCTGTTTCTGTCGGGGTCCCCACAGAAACAGCTTCAGCAGCTTGTTATTTGAAAAAAACTAAATTATTAATGCAATATAATAGATTTTTATTTGAGACATATTAGATTAGAAATACAAAATTTTCCGTAATTATTTTTTATTTAAGGAGCTAGAATTTTTTTAAACCAAAAAATGCACAAACCTGGTTTGGAACCATCTAAAATTATGACTTATGTGCGTTATTGCACACGAAGGATTTGGCAATATGAAACTTTTTGATATTAGGTTTATTATTAGTTTTTCTTAGGTTACAAAATACTTATAAAAAACAATTATTAGAAACTACTAAAACTATAAAATAATCATACATTACTTATGACAAACAAAAAGAGATGGAGAGATATAGAATAGTGACTTAGTAGTTCATTTACCAACTTCAATCATTCTTTGACAGTATGTGATTTTAAACTTTCAAAACAGGGTTTAATTGTAGAATAGCTACTAAATCACGCTGTTAATATAGATTGAAGAAATAAAACTAAGGCTTGTTCTGTTCACTTAATGTTATGTGAATGTAATAGAATGTTTAATTCACTTCTTCTTCAATTCTATGATGCACATGCTCCTGTTCATCAAAATAGAGTACGTCATCTCTCAGCCTCGTTTTTGACTGAAAAGAATTGATAGATAGGAAGAATGATACAAAGTTACGATACAAGTCAAATCCAATGAATGCAGAATTCGGGAGAAGTACAGACTCTTGCAGAATAAAATGCAATAAAATGTATAGAGATCAACGACGCCGCCACATCTTCAAACTTCTGTGCTTAAAACTTCTTAAGGTCCTTAGGAGTTGGGAAAACACGTTCATGCTCTATACCGAATAACATCGATTTAAATTTTTTCAATTAGCATTTCTCCTCTACTTGCTTGGATAATATTGCAAAATCAACAACACTGACTCAAGTTTCGTTGTTACCTACTCCTGAATTTTCTCCATTTGTGTATAAGAAATTTGCAGATTGTGATGATGCTACGAGACATATACTCTATCTATTCAGATTCTGTGAAAAATGATGACGTCAGTCGTAAAATGATAATGCCCTTGCTAAACTTCTTAACACATATTACTACCTTTATTTTAAAATTTTCCTTATCCTCATCTGCTTTCTCTTTCCAATGGAAGGCGCCCAAATGATACCTTCGCATAAAAAGCAATTTTTTCAAGTTTTTCCGAATATCGTCCTATTTCGATTCTTCTCTTCCTTTCCAAAATGATAGAACGCCTTGTCCAACAACACATTAACACCTTTTGTTTAAGAAATAGTATCCTCAATCCTCTCCAATCTGGCTTTAGATCTGGTCATAGTACGACTATGGCGTTATAAAATCACGGACGACATTTGCTAAGGCATGGAAAATCATCAAGTCACAACAGTATTTCAGCTACACAGTATTTTTGCTGGATTTCAGCAATGCATACTGTTGATCATGATATTCTGCTAGATATACTGGGTTCTCTTAACATATTATCTCCAACTGCGATTTCCTAGTTTCACAGTTATTTGTATAGACGCCGGCAACGAATTTGTGTCCAAGATAGACTTTCTTCTTTGCTTGATACCGTGGTTGGCACTCCATTATTCGCAATCTTTATTTATGCGATTACGTTGCAAATATCTGTTCTCTGTCACTTGTATGAAGGTGATCTATAAATATATTTACAAACAACCAGTGAAGATCTTCCGAAAGCAGTTGAATGTTTAAGCAGGGAACTGGCTTCTATTTTCGACTGGAGTCTATCGCATTGGTTAACTGTGAACCCTTTAAAATCCCAAGCTATATATATTGTGAGTTCAATATTGATTTGCATAATAAAAAATGTCAATTACAACCCGTTATATTTAATGGTGCCTCTATCCCTTATAGTTACGTAGTTAAAAATTAAAAGTATCCTTTTGGATCCCAGTATTTCTTGGACTCCTAAAATTAATGCAGTAAACCGTAAAATGTTTGCAACATATGCTTCACCCCGGAGACATAACTACTTTTTACCTACTTACTATACTATACTACCATTTTCACTAAAATTATGCTTGCACAATCTTTACTACTTCCTATCCTCGACTATGCTGACATTTGTTATATTGATACCACCGAGGAGCTACTTAACAAACTTGGGATACTCTAAAATCTCACTCTGATCTGTCCAACTACAGGCCTATCGCCATCACTTCCTTGTTATCGAAAATAATGGAGTGAACTGCCAGCTCATGCGGTACCTTGAGGAGAGCCAGTACGGTTTCCGTCGGGTTCCGTCAGCTGGTGATCCTCTTGTTTACCTAACACATAGATGGGCGCAGGCAATTGAGTTTAAGTGGCAGGCATTGGCCGTTAATTTATACATACTGACAGTAGTATCAGCCGTGCCCATATTTCTCGGGAAAACGTCGCAACAAATCGAAAACAAACAAAGTCTCGGATTGAGGGCGACTAAATCCAGTTTAATCCTCAGAAGACACAAGTTTGCACGTTTACCGCTGAAAAGAACCCTTTGTCGTATCTCTTCAGTTTCATGGCACTTCCTTTGTTGCCTCAGCCACTATCGAAATCCTAGGCGTCGACTTATCGAGTAACGTGGTTTCGTTGTCACTTGGAAGAGAAGGCCAAATTGGCCTCTAAAAAGCTTGGCGTGCTCAGCAGAGCGGGACAGTATTTCATGCCAGCACAACGCCTACAACTTTACGAGGCACAGGTTCGGTCTCACATGGAATACTGTTCCCATCTCTGGGCTGGGGCTCCCCAATGCCAGCTCCTTCCACTTGACCGCATCCAGCGCAGAGCGGCTCGAATCGTAGACAGAGACAGAAGACAGACAAAAATTAAAAAAAAAATGTTTTTTTGTCATAATTACCGTAAATACTTTTACATACAGTTAGTAAAAAGCTGTTATTTTGACATTACAAACAGACACTACAATTTTATTTATTTGTATGTATGTATGAATAAAGTATAGATAACCAGTTTGGAATTCAAAATCTAGTCCAGTTTAATCCTCAGAAGACACAAGTTTGCGCGTTTACCGCTAAAAAGAAGCGTTTACCGCGTATCTCCTCAGTTTCAAGGCACTCCCCTTGTTGCCTCAGCCAGTATCGGAATCCTCGGCGTCGACATATCGAGTGACGTGCAGTGTCGTGGTCACTTGGAAGAGAAGGCAAAATTGGCCTCTAAAGAGCTTGGCGTGCTCAGCAGAGCGGGACAGTATTTCATGCTGGCACACCGCCTGCAACTTTACAGGTGCAGGTTCGGTCTCACATGGAATACTGTTCCTATTTCTAGGCTGAGGCTTCCCAGTGCCAGCTTCTAACACTTGACCGCATCCAGGGCAGAGCGGCTTGAATCGTCAACGACCGAGTCCTTTCCGACCGGCTCGATTCACTGGCTCTGCGAAAAGATGTTGCATCCCTTTGCATTTTCTTCCGCATCTACCACGGGGAGTGCTCTGAGGAATTGTTCGGATTAATATCAGCCGCCAAATTTTACCAACGCACATCGCCGCAAAATTCCCGATAACTTCCTCACAATTTGGATGATTGGCGGTCTACCACTGTACTTTTCACTACCCCGTACGTCCTCTCTGTGGAATTGCTTACCAGCGGCGATTTTTCCGGACCAATACGACTTAGGGATCTTTAAGGAAAGAACTTACTCCTTTCTAAATGCCGGTAATGCACATGCAATTCCCCTGGTTTTGTAGTTGTTCATAGGCTGCGGTAATCATTTTCAATCAGGTGAGCCGTTTGTCCCCTCTCTTATAAAATAAAAACATAGGCAACCTCTCCTGCAGTTGGTGAATATATAAACGGATAGGAACGGTAATGTTCGCAAGTTAAACCAAACATTCGATTTAATACTCGAGATTGTATTGTTCGAGTAATGTTCGTAAATCGAACCCAACAGTCTCTTAACAGATAGTAGCATTACAAGTTCAATGGTGTCTTTATGCTCACCATTGTTCCGGCCAAAGTGTGGCGAGCGGACGTGGGAAAATTTGAACAAAAAAAATGTCTTATTTTGTGCATTCTTGAAAATGCTGCCCAATAGTTGAAAAATACTTAAAAAGATAATATGATAATTTTCCAATAAAATAATTTTCAAAACTTCACAAAATACTTTATTTTGGCTTGTAGCTGTCCAAATTTAGTCGTATTATATTTGGATGCGATAAAAATTTTCATCAATAGGGATTGTCACTTTATAGTGTGACATTTTCATCATATACAAATAGTGAAACCTATTCATGTGATAATTTATACAATTTATTGATCAATGCTTATAAAACAATGCGTATGTTACAAAATATTATCTGTTTTTAAATCCTAGAAAATTTAAATGTTTTGCTTTTTTACGACACTTACTTTTCGTATAAGAAGTCACTTCAAATTAATCAAAATACATTCGAAATACACACAAAATCTTACAACACAGATAATCTTACTTGAAAAGTCACCGCATTTAAAATAGTTTTAATTAAGTTTACATCATTTACTACTCAAATCCATCAAAATGAGAAACTTGTTATGTTCATTGAAATTCCCTCGTTATACACAGGAAGTTGTTAAAGTATGGTTATACGTAAAGCGGACGGATTACTGAGCATTATTAGAACATCTTCTATTAGGTCGAAAAGAAAGTAATAAAACATTTTTACGGTTTGAAATATATTGAAGGTTTGATTTTAAAGCGATATCACAATAAATTATCCAAAAGTACCGTGTCACACTCATTGTGTTTTGTTAAGGTAAACTTAATAACTACACTTACCATTATCATACTATTTACAATTTAAAACAAAACAACAAACCTAGCTTATATCTGGGGGCACGGCAGTGCCCCCGCCAAGTCGAGCAAAAAGCGGCACGGCCGTACCATCCTTTTCTCGAAGCAGTTCAGACCATTTTCGAAACCTTATAACTTCGTTGTGGATAAACTTAGAAACCTGAATTTTCAATGACTAAGTAGGCATAGCATAAAATCGGTATATTTCAAATTTCATTCAATTTGAACCAGTAGTTTAATAATTATAACTAGTCAAAATTCCTTACTTTTGTCACTCACTCACTGACCGCTCATCAAAACTCTAAGGCACTTCTAGCAGACATAGAAGCTTCAAATTTGGAATACAATTATTGTTTAGTATATAAGTCGACGGATTCAACTCGGTTGGGCAGCGTTCGGGAAATTACGGCACATCTTCTCGTCAGGTATACCTCAAACCTTGAAAACGAGATTGAACACCCAGTGCGTGATGCCAGTGATGACATACGGAACTGAGACGTGGTCCTTCACTGCTGGCCGGATGAGGAAGCTCAAGGTCGCTCAGCGAGCTATGGAGAGGGCTATGCTCGCAGTTTCTCTGCGTGATAAACTTAGGAATGAGGATATCCGCAGTAGAACCAGAGTAACCGACATAGCCCAACGGATTAGTAAGCTGAAGTGGCAATGGGCCGGCCATATAGCTCGAAGAACCGACAACCGATGGGGAAGAAAGGTTCTCGAGTGGCAGCCTCGTACCGGTAGGCGAAGTGTAGGGCGTCCCCCCACGAGATGGAGTGACGACCTGGTAAGACATGCAGGAAGTCGATGGATGCAGGTGGCTCAGGACCGTGCTTTGTGGCATTCTTTGGGGGAGGCCTATGTTCAGCAGTGGACTTGTGAAGGGCTGTAATGATGATGATGAATGATGATGATATAAGTCAAGGAAAAACTATAATATTTTGCAATTTTGTTCCAGTTTTCGAGATACACCAACTGCATAAATTACTTTGTAATTCCGTATAAATATGTAGGATTACAAAGTTCATTTGCAGTGAATTAATCAGTGTACCTATATATTATATATATAATATAATAATATAATGGAATAATAGGTGTAGATAGGTACCTAGATATAACTATCTACAAAAAGAGATGCCATCAAAAACAAGTCTACAACAGTTATAGTTGTTATCTCTTCTTATAGCTTCACGATGTTCTCGTCAGTTCTCAGGGTGCGTGCGTTGTACGTTGCCAGGTGGAGTCCTCTTAGGTGGCAACCGAACCTCTACCGGAGATTCTTAGCACCCCCTACCCCGCCGTTACCATCGTCGCCACCGTAGCCAGGAATAGCGGGGCCACCGGGGGCTAGGGCCGGCTCCTTGTTACTCTCTTCATAGGGGGGTATTTGCCACAGTTGCCACGCTTGGCGAGCGGGTTAGCAACCGCAGTTTTTTTATTGTAATTTTGGGTATTATCTGGAAGATGCTGCTGCCCATCTCCTGCCTGTTTCCCTTTGTCGCCTTTTACGACACCTACGGGAAGATATGGGGTAGTGGATATTCTTGACCGCCACTACACGGCAAAGTCTCGTATTACCTGGCGCAAATTAATATTGCTGACCCAAGTTTCAAGTGAATACATTTCAAGTTTGTCAGTGTTATGTAAAAGTATTGACTCAAAAGAGTTTTGAATATTAATAAGCAATGGAATTTTCTTATTGTGCCAATAATGAGAATATCTGAGCATTGTTAAATTCCATACACCATTATTAGTGGTATTATTAGAAAGAGATTTAGATTTTAACCAAAACTTACTGGTGAGAAATTTTCTACGAAATTGAAGTGGTGGGAGACACAGTTCATTTTCCATTACATGGATTGGGGTACGTTTTATAAAACCACCAATTACATGTAAAGCTTGGTTTTGTAACCTGTCCAACTTCTGCAAATTTGTTTGAAAACTATCGTTTTTTTTTGTTGAGTAGTTATCAAGAATATGTTCTTGATTGAGTTTTCTTCTGTTGCCTCTTACGATACCCATAGGATGATATGCAGTAGCTGATCCTCTTACACTGCCACTTCATGGCGTAAAGTTTTAGGTATCAATTTCTTTACATATTTTTGATTCCAATCATCCAATAATGTAAAGAGAGTGAAAAACATATAATTCTGAGCTTAAAATGTCTGCGAAAAAATCAAATAAATTGATCTGCTTTTGAGTGAAGAATAATATGCGATGATATATGGCGCCTCAAAGGCTGATTGCGGCTGGCATGCTAAGCTTTTGTTTGATATTTTGAACAATAAAGATTTCGCTGAGAGATATGATACTGTAACGATATTTAAAGGATAATATTTAGCTCAAGAAGCAATATTAATTGTATTTCCAAGGAAGTAGATATTTTTAAGTATAATTTTTGTATTTCAAATATAGTCATAAAGAATTATCATTTAACCATGTAGTGGCCCCGTAAGAATCCTATTTTAAAAAAGGAACATGGTGAATACCATAAATTGACGACTTTGTCGTTCAACTACAACAGAACAATAAAACACTACACACTAACTTCACTGGGATCCCCCATATCTAAACTAGCAAGCAGACTTAGCTCTGCAGCATATTCTGTATAGATAAGAAGACCTGCATGCTATATGGATAAAAAGACTTACTTGTGTTGAAAAAGATGGTTCTATTTATTTTAAAAATTTCCGTATCGTGATATCGTATGGAATCTTACTATGGGGTAATACAACTGACATTGATTTTAAATTGACTTTGTGTTGCGGATGAGAGGGTTTAGAGATGTTTATAATCTAAATGTAAAGAGATATAAAAAAACACAACATTAATAAAAAGCTTATGAATTTAGAGCTGAATTTTTTCTTCCATTTTAAATACCAATAGAGTAATTATAGTAGAATAGAATCGAATAGAATAGAACTGAATGAAATGGAATGGAGTAGAATAACATCGAAAAGAATGGATATTAGGGCTATTTTATAGAGTCCTTGCTTTCTGAGACTGTCACTAAAGCGTATGGCATCACTAGCTTGCGTTTTCTGATTATGTCTTAACAATATATATAACTTTTTTATTATAACTGCTTTTGTTTTTATGAAAAAATATCATAAAAATTGGATAACAATTGGCGAAGATATCGCGTAATATGTATAAATATACACTTGAATTAAGATACATTTAAAAGCCGATTAGAAACAAATTTTTGTGTAAAACACTTATTTTATAAACATCTTAACACCTGGTAAAAATACAAAGTCCAATGGAATAATATTGAGTTAGGAGTTTAAACTAAAAACTTTGCCAAAAGAGAAACTTATAAGAGCCACACAAGAAATAAAAATTCCTTGCACAGCTTACAATGCATTAGTTTTCCTTTTTGTGGGACATTTATCATTTTCTATTTAGAAATAATATGACTTGCGGAGAATCTTTTTTTTGTTTTTTACAATACGAGTATCTCTTCCCTCAAAGTAATACTTGTAAAAGAGACCTTTAAGTTGTTATTGAAGCACGTAAGTTGATCCATTATAATATGTTGTTGCCACTACAGATCCTCTTTTTATAGAACTCAGGATTACAAACGAGCACACATTCCTCTTCATCGTAAATGAATGATGTGGCCTAAAGTTTGCGAGACGGCTAGCACTGAGATCGTCAACTCCTTTGTCAAGATGAATCCTACATCTATATTTGATGAGGGTTGAGATGAAGTGATTCCATACCAGTAAAATGCTCCTTGGTTCTCTACACTCACCATACTAGGAGAGAAAAACATCATATCTATCTATTTATTTTACCATCCATTCAAGTTATTCCCTGGCCAAGCCGAAGCATACATGCTGCGGCTAACAATACAGCTGAACATTGGCTCTTCTTGTAATGCAATTTATGTATGTTAATTGCCTTCAAAATACAGGACAATATATTATCGGGGTAATGTAATCAAAACTCAAGAAAAATTTAAGAATTATTGGAGTAAATCAGTTGACAAAAATGCAGGAATACATAATGGCCTGCACAAGATTGCGATGTACTCGTAATAATCTCGTAAAGATCTGACGACAGGAAAGCAAAGTCGAAGCTGTGAGATATTTTAGTACTTCAATCACTAATCTGCGGCAATTTCCTAATGAAAAAAGGATATCATGTCACGCCATGTCAAGAATGGTTATTTGTGAGTTGTATAGAATTATAGAAACATAATATTCATTTCTTGTACAAAACAAGTGTAAAATTCGATTTATGCATAGCTTAGTTTAGGCAACATATGCTGTTATTCCGGATTAACGTCTGAATTCCGGATTATTGTTTGAAAGCAGCTTATATTGTGCACGTCTCTTTCATCTAGCATAACGTTTTGTAAACGTAAATTATTAATAATTTAGTTGAAAAATTATCCAACGAAAAATTTTATGAAATAGTAAGACAGAAATTAAGTCGTAGGTCGTGGAGATGCTTTGTAGAGACATAAAGGAATCCATCATCACATTTTGTCAGTTATTTGTCATAAAAGGCGACTATGGGGAATGCGAGTAAATTTTAATGGGTTCCGATAGATGGCGGATGATATGCGATAAGTGGATCACTGACAGGCAGCATCGTAGAAGCTTCGAGACGGCTAGCACTGAGGTCGTCAATTCCTTTGTCAAGATTATCCTAAAATGAAAAGGGCCCATTTCTAGCAGTGGATTTTACATATTTGATGTCGTCACTAAGCAGTCTTTAGAATTTTTATAATTCATTGGGATTCAATTACGAGTAAACTTTTAAATTTCATATTATGACACATACTACATAGATAGATAATGTGCAAAGTTTCATCATTATAAATAATTTAGGAACTTCATACCCCTGTTTGTTTTCGAATTCATAAATCAGGCTTTGAGATTTTGAATTTAGCCTTCCTAAGGTAGACTGGTGGACAGGCACGCCGTGTAGTGGTGGTTCAAGATTATTCACTACCCATTTCGTCCCGTGAACGTCGTAAAAGGCGACAGTGGGAAATGTAACAGGAGATGAATGGCAGCATCTCAGCGTTATAAAACTTGGTCAGCTTACAACATAAGCTGAGTGAAGTCCGTTTGCCAAACGCACCACAGATGACTGGTTTAAAAATATATATTTTATTACACATAATTTCTTAATTTTTATGCCTATTTAAGTTATTTTATCATGTATTGTAGTGGTAATAAACTTTAATATTATGTGTATATATTGTGTGTTGTATATTTTTTATAGGATAAGGGTGAAAAACGAACACACAGTCCACCTGATGGTAAGTGGTTGCTGTGACCCATAGACATCTATCCACGATTACGAATCAAAATGCAGATGCGTTGTCACCCGTGAGGACTAAAATGGAATGCATCGTTTCCACTAAAAAGGGGTCACCGGTTCTCTACACTCACCATACGAAACACAGCAGCGTTAAGCTGCTATTTTACGCTGGTATTCTGTGAGAGCGTGGTCCCTCCCCGGTCGAGCCGACCCATTCGTGTTACAACTATACCAGTAATATAGCTGCAGCGTGGCTCTACCACGTACAATATTTTAGTATATCATATTGTGACGTGTGTTCAAATATGTAATGTTACTTTTTTTCTTTCTTTTACACAAAATACCGCTTATATTATAGCTTTAAAAGTTTTAACGTAAAATTATTCATAGAATGTAGCGCAATCGACTCCTGAAAGTGATGGATTCATTCCCAGAGACTAAGCTAACGTCGCTTAGTTTGCTTATGGAAAGAATTCATGCAGGATATTTTTATAGGAAAATTATATTTACGGTGGGTATAGGTTATTCATACAACATCATTTTTGCTTAATCGAATTTCATGACCTAGTTTAATTTTACTGTGATTAATATTGATTGATTATAAAACAACATAAAAATAAATTTATATTTTTGAGTTTAAACATAAAGCTTAATGACAGTTGTTTCAAATCATCCATTACAGTCCGTTATAAATCCACTGTTAAAAATAAGTCGCGCCCAAAGATTACCTCATAGATATTTAGAACAGTTGCCACGCTTTGGTCGCTTACAGTTACGACTTACGGACTGAAAATCGTAGTTTTTATTGTTTTGAGTTGTAACTGAAACATGCTGCTGCTCGTCATCAAGAATTCATCATATTAAAAATTCGTAAAAAATATTGCCCAAGTTATATAATTTCATGAGGCTTATGCCAAAACGGAGTTTAATGTATTTCGGCTTACAGTAGAAGTACGAATAAAATTTAAGAAAATTTGAAAAGCTAATAAAGTTATATTATTTATTAAATTATTAGAATGCATTATTTAAGAAAAATTGTTTTTCAAGTCTATAACTGTTGACTGTTAGTATTAATTCATCATCATCATCATCATCATCATTACAACCCTTCACAAGTCCACTGCTGAACATAGGCCTCCCCCAAAGAATACCACAAAGCACGGTCCTGAGCCACCTGCATCCATCGACTTCCTGCATATCTTACCAGGTCGTCACTCCATCTAGTGGGGGGACGCCCTACACTTCGCCTGTCGGTACGAGGCTGCCACTCGAGAACCTTTCTTCCCCATCGGTTGTCGGTTCTTCGAGCTATATGGCCGGCCCATTGCCACTTCAGCTTACTAATCCGTTGGGCTATGTCGGTCACTCTAGTTCTACTGCGGATATCCTCATTTCTGAGTTTATCACGCAGAGAAACTCCGAGCATAGCCCTCTCCATAGCTCGCTGAGCGACCTTGAGCTTCCTCATCCGGCCAGCAGTGAAGGACCACGTCTCAGTTCCGTATGTCATCACTGGCAACACGCACTGGGTGTACAGTCTCGTTTTCAAGTTTTGAGGTATACCTGACGAGAAGATGTGCCGTAATTTCCCGAACGCTGCCCAACCGAGTTGAATCCGTCGATTGACCTCTCGGTCGAAGTTGGACTTACCTAGTCGGACTATTTGTCCCAGGTGAACATACTCGTCAACAACTTCGAGCTTAGTGTTCCCAACAACTACCGGCATAGGTGTGACATGGACATTAAACATGATCTTTGTTTTGTCCATGTTCATCTTAAGACCTATCCGTTGGGAAACACTATTGAGGTCATTGAGCATAGTGCTTAGGTCCTCCAGCGATTCTGCCATAAGGACTATATCGTCGGCAAATCGAAGGTGAGTGATGTACTCGCCATTGATGTTGATACCGTATCCTTTCCAGTCCAGAAGCTTGAAAACATCTTCCAATGCAGCGGTAAAGAGTTTCGGGGATATGACGTCACCCTGTCTTACACCTCTCTGCAATTGGATAGGTTTCGTACTCTGGTAGTATTTATCGTAGTATTAATTACTGCCTTTTAATTATTTACTATATTCTAAAAGAAAAGTAACAGATTACATAATACATACACTGATTTTTTGGGCTTCTTTCTGTTTCTTATTATTTTTGAGAGGGTGTTAGGGCAAGACAGAATCGGATGTATTGTCCCAACTGCAATGTAAGCATATTCACATATCTTCCAAATATTTAAGTCTATTTTTAAAAAGTTATACAAAACTTTAAAATTCTAATTTACAATGTGACACAAAAATCATCTTGAATTTCCACTTTTGTTGTGATCGGTTGCAATACGAGACAATTTTAATTTTTTAACCGTAAACCATTTTTTTTCTTCCTACTGCAGTTACGTTTACTTTAAATTATTCAAGAAAATTAGATATTATACCCTGTCGAGTTTACGCCAAACAATCAACGTATCTGAAGTTTTCGAACAAACAAAATAATTTCTTATCTGAATCCCGAATATTAAATCCGAACAACTTTCTCCATGACTCGTACAACTCGTTGAAAAGGTCTTGTAAAATTCAATAACCTGAAAGCCTGTTTTATTTTGTGTCTATTGCAGACTATAAAGAAAGAAAACTACAGATGTGTTACTCCTGACGACTGGTATAAAATAGTTAACTGCCTGTTACTATACCAAACTCCATACCCTTGAGACTGGAAACACAGGAGTGGATTTACTGGTGACAAGAGGGTGGTATATGACACTTAGATAGAAATGGAGTTCTACGACCTAGTTGCTATGAAAATTATTATTGGCTGTTTACTTTACTTATTGCTTTGGTGTTTCAGAGACAAAAACTGCAGTGATTTGTGGACTATAAAAATAAATATCGTGAGGGAAACTAAGCTCAGAGTTGAAACACTGTCAATTAGAATGGAATAAAAATGTAGGATTTCTGGGGCTAAAGACTTTTTCATTGTTTAAGTGATTTCTAAGCTTAAAGAGCTTTATTTGTTTTGTGTTATTTAGACAACTTTTTGGTGCAGTGCCTTAGCATTGAATTTTTGCGCTGAGGGCCGCAGATTCGAATTCCGCACGTTACAAATATTTGTATAGTTTACTAGTAATGCAGCCAGCGCAGTATTGTATGGCTTACAAATGCCGCAAGGTCTGAATGTTTATTAGTATGCAATTTACGTATCTGCAACTGTACCTCCACGATACAGGAAAATGTCCTAGTGTTTTTAAACGTATTTTAAAAGAAAAAGTAGTTTGTCTAAAAGTAAAAGAAAAACAATAATGAACATATTCTTATTTGCTTATGTGTTTATTAGTAACTTTATAAATTATTTTATTGTATCACGAGCTAGCCATATGGCAAAAAGTATGAAAATTTTGGCGTCGTTTTCTTTCGGCGTTTCTTCTACATTAGAGCCTACGGTTCATCTATTTGAATTTAGACAAGAAATTGTTTAGACAATTACGAACACCTTAAAACACAAATATAATAACGAGTCATTCAGTTTAAGCTTTAGGGGGTTGCAAAGGAACAAGTCAACATTCTTGTTTATATAAATACATACCACACCACAAACATAATCTTTGAGCAGTCAAGTATAAAGCAGTTTGACAAACGAAATTTGACGAATGATTTATTACGTCGCAAAAATAATATATCAACATAAACTGATTAAGGTACATTTTTAAAATTATTGCTTAGTAACAGATTAATTTATATTATTTCATCATAATCACCATCATGACATCCCTTCACAAGTCTACTGCTAAACATAGGTCTCCCCCAAGGAATGCCAGAAAGCACTTTTTTTTATCTGCTACAATGTATACAGGAATACCATACACCATAATAAGATTTTCGTATTACTTTTAACGTAGTCAGTACTACTACACGATTTAAATAAATATTTTAAAATTTACTAAGTGATAGGACTCCTTCTTTCTCCTAGGAGTCCGTTTAGCTAGGTACCAGGTTTAGGTAGGTAAGGTCTTACCTACTTCTGCCGCTAAATGGCAGGGCTTGCCCCAAAGGTACCGATCTGAAGGGTATAGAATGCCAGTATGATTACTGGTATGATTACTATAAACAATCTACTATTGGAAATGGACCTCTCACAATATTAATTATGACCTATGTAAAGTTTCTATCGCTTTTCTTTCGGTTATTTAACATGAACAACTGAAGAGTATCCATTTCGCCAAGCAAACATCCATCGTTAGCTATAGTCCCAATTAGATCCTGGTAGCAGGTCGTTTATTTATTTTAAATATTATTAATTGCGGCTGGGTCACAATAATTCTACCAATTTCTAAACCACAATAATATCGGGGAGCTAACTAAAAATATCTCCCAAATTAGCTGCCAATCTACCCGTTACTAATGTAGGAAAAAATAGGTTTTCCTTTTACGTTTCTAATAAATTGTCTGCTACGACAGCTAATAAATTGGGCAAGCTTCCACAATTTTTTTTTATTTGTTTATATCACCACGAAACAAGATGTAGGAGATCTTTTTCACACTAACCATATTCTCTGTTACTGCATCTACAGGACAAGTATATATATATGAAAATTAAAATGAAAAATACTTTATTTGACAGTTAGCACCTTTACAAATAATTTCAAAGTGGTTCTCACACTAGGCTCGCAGACCTGTATGGTGAGAGCCATATACACATATTAACAATAACAGAATTAGTGCACGGCTGACTTTACAAAGCTTTCCTTACTTTAAATGTAATATAATATAATATAATATTCACTAAATAATAAGACAATTTAACAATAAGTCTTTAAATGTATATTTTTTAATATATCAATGATGATAATGATGACTTTACAAAGCTTTCCTTACTTTAAATGTAATATAATATAATATAATATTCACTAAATAATAAAATAATTTAACAATAAGTTTTTAAATATATTATATTATTCATTTAACTTACTCTGCTGCTGCAGCTGTATGTTTACACGAATGAGTGGGCTCAAATGGGTAAGGACCACGCTCTCACAAAATATAAGCGGAAATAGCAGCTTATTTCATTAGCTAACTATAAATTATGTTTAACTGAAGTAAACATGAGTGACAAGCCTACTAGGTACTGCTGGCCATGGACGTATGCAGCCAAATTCAAACAAAAAATGCTATAGATACGTTGTCCATTCTGAAGACGAAGATGGACTGCCTCACAGTTTGATAATATACTGACTCTATATACGCTTAGGGGCGCAACACAGCAGTGCAAGTACTGAATTTAGGCAACAGAAGTCGGTAAAATACTGTTGACCTACCAGATGGACTCAAAAGCGAAAAGAGAGTCCTGCCACCACTCAGTAATTTTTATTTATTCAAAAAAAATAACATTTTTCATTATGATATATAAACACAGACCTATTTTACTGGAAAAGACGCATTCTATCTTAGTCCTCACGGGTGACGATGCATCTGCATTTTGATTTTTTATTGAGTATAAATGTAGAAGATGTCTATGGGTCACAGCAACCACTTACCATCAGGTGCACTGTGTGCTCGCTTTTCACCCTATCCTATAAAAAACCACATACAGAAGTTTCTGAGAATTAAGAATAATACATTGACTCGGTCATGAGCTCGATTAATTATTTAATAATTTTTTCATTTGCAAAAGTCATTTTAATTTTATATTCGCACTAAGCGCTGTAAGTCATCTTTTATAATGCGCACAGGCAAGGATTGGAATGCTCTGCCGGCGCGGCATCTGTTTTTCCGAGTGCGTATAATCTAAACCTCTTCAAGGTGCGTGTGAACAGGCTTCTTATGAGCAAACTCGCTCCATCGTAGACCTAGTCTTTGCCCTCGAGCCAGATGGAAATCAAGACTGAGTCCATTTCACCAATATCATTGTTTGATAAACATTGTTTTCTTAAACTCTTATTTTGTAACTCTAGACACGCTTAGAAATATTTGAGAAGCTTTTATCTAAGTTAAAACGCTGGTGTTACTGGATCCTTTAATTTATTCGGTCCCGCCACTAAATTGAATTACAACCGTTGTCCATTTACCTTACAAACAAAGCAAGTACTCTGGTTTATAATGATGAGAAATTTTATTGGGAATAATTGAACATTCAACCAAAGTTTATACGTTAAGTTTATACGTGGTAGCGCCATGCTGCAGCTATATTTCTGGTATAATGGTAACACGAATGGGTCGGCTATACCGGGGAAGGACCACGCTCTCACAGAATACCAGCGTAAAGTTGCTATTTTACGCTGGCTCAATGCTGCTGTGTTTCGTATGGTGAGTGTAGAGAACCGGAGACCCTTTTTACTGGAAACGAGGCATTCCATCTTATCCCTCACGGGTGATAACGCATCTGCATTTTGATTCGTAATCGAGGTTAAATGTAGATGTCTATGGGCCACAGCAACCACTTACCATCAGGTGGACTGTGTGCTCGATTGTTACCCTTATCGTATAAAGAAAAAGTAACTACGACATATTTATTCTCAGCACTTGCGGATCATTCAGTTTGCTAGGTTTACTACCAAAGTGGATAGATTTTCTCTTATATTAAATATCAGCTTAATGTAGCTGCTTCATAAAGATACAGGAAAACACGGAAGATAGATTTGATAATTTCCTCCGAAGTTTATGTATACATAACCAAGCTTATTTAGCGTAAGTTATTTTCTGTAATGCTATACTTTAAAGTCATCCCATATTTTTGTAGAATAAAGGTGACAAGCGAGCACGGAGTCCACCTGATAGTAAGTGAATGCTGTGGTCCATAGACATCAAAATCTATCACCCTGAGGACTAAAACAGAATTCCCTATTTCCAGTAAAAAGTCTTTGGTTCTCTCCACTTATCATACGAAATTTAGTAGCGTTAAACTGCTATATTACGCTGGTATTTTCTGAGAGCACGTTTCTTCCCCGGTCGGGTCAACCCATTCGTTTTACAAATATAATACAGCTGTAGCGTGGCGCTCACACGAAAAATATATTCAAGAAAGTTTCCTTATTGATAATAATAGTTTTTATTTAATCGTAGTACACTTAAAACCGTTTCTATTCCTTAGAAAATTTAAAATGACTTACAACGAAATAATTTTAAGCTGTTCGTAAGTCGTTCGATCAGTATTTTTATAAATGAAATTTAAATACACTATAGAACTAAAAAGAAAAGGAAATGGTTGTCTAATGGAGAAAACTGACGTTAGATAATTGAAACAAGAACTTAACAAGAATCCTGGTGTGCAAGTACTTCTTAAGACTGAAGTTGTAGTAATCAATTCAAATACATTACTCCTTCAATCAAATGATTTGTTTATAGTAACACATACTGCGTATGATCAAATGAGTAAATCCATCTATCCATTAAGTACAGCCTTTTGTCCTTTGCTGAACATAGGCCCTATGGGAATTTTGTCATATTTACTACGCCTGGACACACAATTAAGTGGCCTGTATTTAACCTTATTCTATAAAACAAAACAAACATTAAATTGATTGAAATAAATAACATGTACGTTGTACCTCTTACCAAACAGTGTATTGGAATAAATAAGCTATATAAATAGGTATTAGAAACAGAGACAGCTAGCAATTTATTAACGCTAAAATCCTATCGGGGAGCGACTGTGTAGAATTGATAAAGTCGGGTCTGAAAGACAAACCTCTATTTTAGAAAGTAGATATATTTTCGTTTCGATACCTGCGGGATTATTTCAATAATAAAATATAAATTATGTATGAGACTGCAAAATATGATTTAAGAACTACATTAACAATGTTAAATGCTTTCTTTTGTATCAATATAATATTCTTCGTCTTCGTCACTGTTTAATTTCTTTATATTACTAGCAACCCGCTCTGGCTTCGTCTGGATAAGATCTATTAATGTGGCGTTATTTAGGTTACTTATTTGATAAGATAATCGATTTCATTAATTTTTTGTTTTTTTTTTTTTGCAAAAAAAAAATTCAAGTTTTTTATCAATTATAGCCTAGATCCCTGATCTCTATCTGTCTATATCTGGCAGTTCAGCCATTCTAAGTATAGCCCGAATTGATAGACTGACAGTCATTGAGACAAAAATTATAATAAAATATCCTAATAACATGTAAATAACCCTTGACCTTAATAGAAGCCAGTTATTCATTTAAGTTATTATATTATACAGATCGTGCTTTTTTGCTAAAAGCCTCATCAAAAATGATAATGATAAGGAGAGGAAGGAATAAAGTGGGTAATTCCTAAGCACACTCATTGAAATGCATCCTATAGAATACCGAGAGACATGCTACTCTG
Organism: Parnassius mnemosyne; assembly: GCA_963668995.1. Lineage (NCBI taxonomy): Eukaryota > Metazoa > Arthropoda > Insecta > Lepidoptera > Papilionidae > Parnassius > Parnassius mnemosyne. The sequence goes on from CAVLGL010000002.1 coordinate 41,840,769, forward strand.
CGCCTGTGCTCGAGGCTGACAAGATTGGTTTAAACCAAATCAAGGTCACCAATTAGCACGTCTCTTCACTGAGTTCAACGCTGCCAGGTGGCATTTTGCAGCACCAGCTCATATGTAACAGCAGTACTCAATGCACGACTGAACATGCGCTTTATATAGGTAAGAAGCTTCCCCGGCGTGAAGTACCACCGCACCCTTGAAAGAACACAAACTTTCCTTGCGGCTGCTTTGCTCTAGACTCAAAGAACCACCCATAGTTGAGGTTCGGAGAAAATTCAATCCCTATTATATGAAGGCGGTCAGTCTACTCCAAGGAAAGTAGGAGCCAGAGTAAGCGGGCTCCTTTTAGCGGTGAATAGACACGCTTGTATTTTTGAGGCGTTAAATCTCACGAGATTGGCATCGCCCTATTTGGAGAGATTCTTCCTGTAGAGTCTTCAGATTCATGTAGTGTGAGATTCTCACGTTCGACAATAGCCTTTTTTTTGGACAGGATTCGATCCCGACTGGCCGGAGCACATGTTTGGTATGATTGTGCTGTCGTCTGCATATCCATAGATACTGGGAATGATCAGATCATGTATATGCAGCAGGAAGAGAGTTGCGGAGAGAACGGACCCCTGAGAAAGTCCTGTCAAAGGCCTTCGAAACATTGAGGGAAACAGCAAGTGCTTCACTACAGTTCCCGAGGGCTTTGCCCCGTATCTGAGTGGCATACACTAGTGTTAATTTTTCTGTAGATATTTGCGGTTTCAAGCATCTACCCAGGATAAGTACGCCATATGCTTGTGCTTTTCAGCACGAGCGCACTTGGCGTTGAACCATGGGCGAGCTTCACTAACAATGGGCACGTCAGCAAAGGGGATGAAATACTTCATCGCTTGATGTATCACATCGGTTATGGCACCTGCGTGGCTCGACGGATCTTCAGACGAGAAGCAGACCTGCCGCAAAGGATAAGAAAAAGAAATGCCGTATTTCATCCTAATTTGCTGACTTGTATCCCCACACTCACCGCACACCGTGGAAATTGTAGATAGGTGGGGAATATAATGACTTAGATTTCACAAGTCAGTGACCAGAAGTTCCCTATGGTGAGGTAACCTGAGCATCGTACCTGTCTGGATCGGTCGTCAGCAGAAGGTCAAGGTATTTGGCTGTGTGCCCGTCCACATCAGGTACCCTGGTCGTTTGTTGAATCAGCTGGGAGAGCCCCAGCGACAAGGCAAAATTCCACGCCTCTCTCCAAGCGTGGTCGGTTTTCTGGTATGGGAACAGCCAGTCCTGATGACAGGCATTAAAGTCCCCAAGAAAAATCAACGGTGCATTAGGGTACCGATTTAGAGCCACACCAGAGGCTTGACTGAGGTGTTCAAATAATCTAGTTGTCTCCTTGTCACCGCTATGCGATCGGTAGCCACAATAATAAATATTTTTATCCATTCCTGCGTCTATCAATATCTAGATCGTAGAGAAAGAGGGGTCTTCAAGGTGACGGATACGCTTACAGCAGATGTTGTTGCGGACGTAAACACAAACTCCGACGTGCTGATGTAAATTATGCTCCAACCTGTACCCACCAAGGTACGCCGTATCTAGAGGACATCCGATTTGCGTCTCAATTAAGAAGAGTAAGTGCTGCTTGTTACAAGGTGGTAGTGGACTGTATTGAGATTACAGTGCAGGTCTCGGATGTTTGTGAATTGCTCTTTGATGAAGAGGTAGTGCAACCGCTGTGCAAACCTACTCTTCTTTTTCCGTTTATTCATAAATAGTACAGTGGATAGGTTGAGAGAATGGCAGTTGGACGAGGTGTCCCACGTATAACCTCAGGATGCAAACAGAGTCACAGCATCAATGCTATCTAACATAGAGATCGCGAATACGCTCGAACCCGCCTAGAAATCGCCACCAGGTCCTCTCTTCCGGTCGTCAACTGACATATTAAAGCCATCTCAGGATTTTCGTAAGATGGCGGGGCAGCCTTTCATCAGTGACTGGCTTATCAATTGGGCCCCCAACTATCTATGGCCGGCCAGCGGTGCAACCGTGCTTCGGATCCCGCTAACCTCCATAACCTAGCTAGCACCTGACACTAAGAAATGGCCTCATCACAACCGGTTCGTATGCGCAACGCAACTATCCGGACCCGTTCTCCCTAAGAAATGGGTTTCACCTATTATACCGGAACAAGACTTGCATCATTTGGCGGTATGTCTTTACCACGTGGATAGTAACTAACTCTCAGCCAGGCCTCTCACTAGTAGAGGACCAACCTACCACCAGTATGTATTGCTGCTCTTTTGGCACTACCCAGGGGATACGTGTAGGGAATCAGGATTCAAGTAATTCCTACGGACTCGAGCAGCTTCATCCCTCAATTTAATTCGTAACATTATAGGTTCTTAGATATTTAAAAACCCTTTAGATGTTATTGCTCGTTGCTAAGAATCCTGATAAATGTTACACAATAGAGACTCTATGAAATAATAAAAAAAAAGCTTTATTCAAACGAGATCAAAACTTTCCTAGCGATATTCACTTTCAATGGAAACACTTTGAAGGAAAACCCTTATTCTAAGTTATTGACTTCATTTTTCCACGTATTTATGATACATATTTCTAATGATATTTGCAACAACTTCATATAGGTCAGGAATCAAATAACGAAACATTTTCATCAACTTTTTATTACTTGTTTTATTGGTAGTTTAAAATTATTTTCAAGATTGTATTTCTAAAATTGTCAGATCATCAGATCAGTAAGCTAAAGTGGCAATATTCGGCTATAGAGCTCGACGAATCAAAAACTGATGGTGATGGGGTTCTAGAGTGGTAACCTCGTACTGGCTAGCTGAGTGTAAGATGGCTTCTTATTGGCAAAAGTGACGACCTGGTAAGAAATGCAGGGCATCAATGGATGCAGGTGGCTCAAGTCCGTGTTTTGTGACAAATACATGTGGAAAGTCTGTGCTTAGGAGTGGTCTTTTAAAGAGCTGTAATAGTAACGATGACGATTATCATGATAATGATGATGACTAGGAGGAGGAGGATGATGATACTGATGATGATGATAATTTCTAAAACGTGATTTGAACGTACAAACAAGTTAAATACGACTATATTTAATCAATTCCGATCGCGTTATATCTTGCTGAACTTTGACTGCCATATTGGTCTAGGGATCGTAAACGTGCTGCTGATCATTTGTTTTGTCTCGACTGAGGCAAAAATCAGTTATCGGGTCTTGAGTCTTCATATGTTGGTCATACGCTTAATCTCTTTCCGGTTGGTATCGTGGTGGTTGGCTAGAAAAATTGTACAAGTTCATACGTCCGGACTGAGGAAAATAATTAGGCTATGCAAATACTTGTTCCGTGCGGGATTCGGACCCGCGTTTCTCAGTGCCACAATTCAGTGTTAAGCTACTGTACAAAGGAGCTGTCTTAAATGGCCCATTACAATAAATTTTGTTAAATTAAAGAACATGGATTCTCTGAACATGTCTTTCCTGTAGAGAGGATGAGACATAACCCAGACTTAGCAGGCGCATTGTCAAACGCAGTACTAGACGTCTCGCACCTTTGACGCTTCTGTCTAAACTAGGTATTTAACTTCTAGCGAAACGAGTTGCTTACACCGCCATCTATCTGAAGCTACTACGGGACGAAATATGATGATCTACTTTCTAACCCTACTACCACACGTAAGAAGTGTTATCTAAAAAGGCTATTTCAATTTTAAATGATATATTTAATAAATATATGTACAAATATGTCAATTTTTTCTAAATATAAATCTACGAATTTTGTTTTTATTCAAAACATGTATTAAAATTCCCGTGTTATAAGTCGGATATTTCAATAAAAATTTGATACCAGTTGAATTATTGTTGTTGAATTATTAACACTTAACAACAATAATTCAAACTTCGTTCGTGCATTTTTTTATAAAACAAGGGTGACAAAAGAGCACGCAGTCCACCTGCTGCTAAGTGCATGCTATGGTCCATAGACATCTACATCTTTGCTCGATTATTAATATCAAAATGCAGATGCGTTTTCACCCATGGAGACTAAGACGGAATGCCCCATTTTCATGAAGCTGCTATTTCACGCCAGTATTCAGTGAAAGCACGGACTTTTCCCGGTCGACTTAAAATTATAATGTAGCTGATTAAAAAACGTTTACGTGGCTTTACCATGTAAACGTTTTTTTAATTAATAAACTAAATTTATTATTAATAGCAAACTTTTCTTAAAATGTGTTTCTGTCTAGGAATGTCTGAAGAAACAAAAATATCATTAAATGCTTGCTGTAGATAAAAAGTTTTATTGTAGAATTCATTTCAAGCACTTTACGTTTTAGTATAAAAATAAAAAGTATTATGTACTTAGTGTTCCCAATGTCTCCTATGTGGACTATTATCAACAATAGACTTTTGATAGTCCGTAACGGCAACGCCGTGGATCCTAGGTTCTGAAGCTGACATATAGGTACACAATAACCACAAATAAATCATCTACTTGTATCGAGGTTGCCTCGTCTCTTTGCCGCTACATTCTTACTTACTTCCGACCTTATTTCATAAATATTAAGTCCAGCACGGGTGTATAAAAATTAGTCTTCATTAGAAATTATACATCTGTGTTTGCGCGTACTCTTAGTATACATATTGTATAACATGGGAATCATACAATAGCGAATATACTAATCTTTCTTCCGACAAAGAACACATGCCACATATGTACTACGTATTAATATAACATTGAAATTGTTTACTTATACATATAAATACCTATTTTTACATACAGCATCAGTATGTGATCACACCAATCGATCGAAGGTTGATCGATGCCATTGATCGACATCGCGCGTCGATCGATGTCGATCGATTGGTGTAGTAGCTTTAGCTGATCGACGGATACTGGTCGATAAAACGTTGTTCAATCATCGATGACCGTCGGTCGTCGACGACGTCGATTTTATCGATCGATTGGTGTGGTAGAAACTATCGATCGATGTCGACTAAGCTAAGAATGGCTTGAATATAAAAAACTAAATAGAACAAAACAATTTCCACATAATAGATTCTGAAGTCGGTGCTAAGGCAGACATAGTACATCGAAGCATTAACGCTCCGAGATGAAGCTATTATGTGGAAATTATTTAGTTCTAATTATTTATTTGACGGTTTACGTTTTTTAAATTAAAAGTTTAATTTTTTACCGTTTTGAGTTTGCTAAATAATTGTATTTTGGTGCTCTAGGTAACAAATAGAACGTCATTTAAATAGTTGCACCACAGACTTCATCCCATATTGTACCCTTAGAAGTGATATTATTTCTTCACATACTCATATAAATGGAACCACCCCTGTTGTATTTGAAACAATTTCATTACAAAATCATTTAAATCAGTTCCTAATTGACGAATAAATCTAGTTACATACGTATAGTCCAATTGAGAACCTCATCCTTTCTTGAAGTCGACTAAAAATAACTTTCTAGGCATCAAAATCTTTCCGAGCACTCTCTTTTAATACCGGCATAATTAATTTTATCAAGATTTTACAAAACATTTACGCCTAATACATTATCAGAAAATTTTGAAGCTATTTTATTCCGGGAACGGGGACGTGTGAGATCTGGCATAGTTAAAGTAAATTTGACGGCTCCGTGGCGCATTGGCTTAGCAATAAATCGCAGCGCTAAGGGCCGTTGGTTCTGCAAATTACACATCAAATCATCAAAATACACATCTACAAATTATTGTTCCAGGTTTGAATGTTTGTTCTAGTGAAATTTATGTATGTAAACGCATAATCCTAGTGTGGAGATGACGTTCATTTAATTTAAAAAAAAACATGTGCAGTTTACAAAAATATATTTTTAAAATTTAAATAATGTGTGTTAACGTACTTATTATGTTAAGGATAATTATATCACTATATTTCTTTACTTATGCCTCTGTAATGATTATAATGATTTATTATTATTCGTTATGGAAATCGATTGTTTAAAAGGCAAAGTATCGATATAAATATCGATACCGCATTTGTCTATGACCGATCGTTTTGAGAACTGTCAAAGTTGATTTTAGCATTAGTTCATAAGGCATTCGTGTTGTAACACCCGAGAGAGTAACTTGTGAAGAATAAATCTATGTCAATCTTTTAAATCCGCGTTTATTTTATTAATCAAGAAGTGAATTCTACATGTGAAACTGGAAAATACCCAGACCGGCGACGGACAGCAGCTTCAAGGGCACGAGAAGTCGGGTACTGCGGTCGTCCTAGCAAGCGTGGCGGTAAATAAAAATCCTGTTTTACGGGCTGAATTTGATGACTATTAAGGAGTCTTACCTAACGTTATAATGTTAGAAGAGAGAGGCGTAAACCTTGAACTGGCAATGCAATGATAATTAAAACAGCCAATCCGATGAGAGCAGCAGTACCCGCTTGCATATAGCCCAGGTATGAAACCGCGGCTAACTGTATTGGAATGATCCATACATAATGTAGGAATAGGAACTCTAAATCAAATCGTTGCAGATCATTTGATAGTAAGTTCACAACTTTTCGTTGTCACACGCCTCTTTCAAAAAAAAACTTTTTGTTATAGTATATGGGTGACAAACGAGCAATGTCCACCTGATGGTAAGTGGATACGTAGATGCGTTGTCACCCTGAAGACTACGATGGAACTATAACTACGTTTCCAGTAAAGAGTCTACGGTTCTCTACAATCACCATACAAAATACAGTAGCATTAAACTGCTATTTTACGCTGGTATTCTGTGAGAGCGTGGTCCTGGTCGAGCCATTTATTGTGCTACAACCATAATATGACTAGAGCATGGCTCTGCCAGGTTTAAAAATCTAAGTTTATCTGTCTAAGACTTTAATTAGACTATTCTACATATTACGTCGTATGGGCTGTACCTACATTAGAAGATACAACAGATGTTCATTTGTGTACATTAGGAGGATTTGTAAATGAACATCTTTACACGTATGAAATCGCTTAGTAACAAATAAGTACCAAGACAAAACTGTATAGTATTACGTAAATCAGATTATAAATATCAAAGAACGATTAGAAATACAAAACTGAGCATAATCTTTTAATGCAGGTAATTTACCTAATCACTCCTTTGTTCTATACTCCGTACCTTCGCCACGGATTAATTTTCATCACGAGTTAAATCTTGTTATAGCTAGTAAGAGTTTAGTTCTGGAATAGATTATTAAATTACTCTATGTAAGCTATCTACAAGGAAAATATACGTGTATTCAATAAAACTACTTAACTACCTCTTAAAGAATTAATTAACGGTAAATTAATTTTGGCACACTGAACACATTTTTCAGGCACACTGAACCTAAACGTTAAGTTGGAGAGGTCTCGTCTAATGAAGTCAACGCTCCGTCCCCCTCGTGCTCTAATCCAAAGTCCCGAAACCTTTCAGCTCGAGTTACAAAACCGTTTTCAGTGCCTAGAAGACTGCAATGAAGTGGACGATTTGAATGACAAGCTCGTGGAAACTGTCCATGCGGTCGGAGCTAAGTTCTGCAAGACCCGCCGCAGAAGAACACAAAAACTCTCCGATCACACTCTTAATCTCATGGCTGTTAGACGGGAGATGAAGCTTCATTCTTCAACAGATTTAACAGCATACAGGCAACTAAACAGACAGATCTCCAAATGCATGCGGCTAGACTTACGCAAATTCAATACAGCTCGTATTGAAGAAGCGATCGAGCGGAACCAAGGCTCCAAAGTCTTTGCCAGAGATCTGTCTGCCAGAAAGCGCCAACTGTCAAAGCTGAAAACAGAGTGTGGCAGCATCGTTTCCGGGGCACCTGGGATTTTGAGTGAGATTGAGAGGTTCTATGAGCAGCTGTACACGTCATCGTTGGAGCCGCACGCAAGTGTGAGTAACGATCCAAGAGCGAGTCTTATCCGGCATTATTCCGATGATATCCCGGACGTCAGTCTGAGCGAGATTAGAATGGCTCTCCAGCACCTTAAAAACGGCAAGGCCCCAGGCGAGGATGGAATTACAACGGAGCTTCTGAAAGCGGGTGGAAAACCGGTACTTGAAGTCCTTCAGAAGCTCTTTAATTCCGTCCTCCATGGTGGCACTACACCGGAGGCGTGGAGCAGAAGTGCGGTGGTCTTGTTCTTCAAGAAAGGCGACAACGCTCTCTTGAAGAACTACAGACCGATTTCCCTTCTGAGCCGCGTCTACGTGCTGTTTTCGAGAGTCATTACGAATCGTCTCGCGCGCAGACTTGACGACTTCCAGCCTCCCGAACAAGCCGGTTTCCGAAAAGGCTTTAGCACCATAGACCACATACATACCCTTCGGCAAATTGTACAGAAGTCCGAGGAGTACAATTTGCCACTATGTCTGGCGTATGTGGACTATGAGAAAGCCTTTGATTCCGTCGAAATTTGGGCGGTGCTGCAGTCCCTTCAGCGATGCCAAGTTGACTGTCGGTATATCGAAGTGTTGAAGTGCTTGTACAGTAGAGCTACGATGGCTATCCGAGTACAGAACCAGAGTACGAAACCTATCCAATTGCAGAGAGGTGTAAGACAGGGTGACGTCATATCCCCGAAACTCTTTACCGCTGCATTTGAAGATGTTTTCAAGCTTCTGGACTGGAAAGGATACGGTATCAACATCAATGCCGAGTACATCACTTACCTTCGATTTGCCGACGATATAGTCCTTATGGCAGAATCGCTGGAGGACCTAAGCACTATGCTCAATGACCTCAATAGTGTTTCCCAACGGATAGGTCTTAAGATGAACATGGACAAAACAAAGATCATGTTTAATGTCCATGTCACACCTATGCCGGTAGTTGTTGGGAACACTAAGCTCGAAGTTGTTGACGAGTATGTTTACCTGGGACAAATAGTCCAACTAGGTAAGTCCAACTTCGACCGAGAGGTCAATCGACGGATTCAACTCGGTTGGGCAGCGTTCGGGAAATTACGGCACATCTTCTCGTCAGGTATACCTCAAAACTTGAAAACGAGACTGTACACCCAGTGCGTGTTGCCAGTGATGACATACGGAACTGAGACGTGGTCCGTCACTGCTGGCCGGATGAGGAAGCTCAAGGTCGCTCAGCGAGCTATTTTGGAGTTTCTCTGCGTGATAAACTCAGAAATGAGGATATCCGCAGTAGAACTAGAGTGACCGACATAGCCCAACGGATTAGTAAGCTGAAGTGGCAATGGGCCGGCCATATAGCTCGAAGAACCGACAACCGATGGGGAAGAAAGGTTCTCGAGTGGCAGCCTCGTACCGGCAGGCGAAGTGTAGGGCGTCCCCCCACTAGATGGAGTGATGACCTGGTAAGATATGCAGGAAGTCGATGGATGCAGGTGACTCAGGACCGTGCTTTGTGGCATTCTTTGGGGGAGGCCTATGTTCAGCAGTAGACTTGTGAAGGGCTGTAATGATGATGATGATGAAATTAATTTTGAGTTACAATATGTTTACTTTCCTATATCTACCAAGGGACCCCGGACATGCATGCGGTGGAAAGCCATTGCTCGTTGAGTGATTTTGACCTTGTTGAGTATCCGTATCGTTAGTGTCTACATCTACGGCACCAGAGGTAAGTACAGGCTCAACATTCCTTGCCCCATTGTCTCCCCTGATGCCATGGGGTGGCCGGCTCTAGCAGAGCCACGGATGTATGCGAAATTGTTCCTGTGGCCCTGCCAATATGCAGTGAAGGTGGAACGCCATCGAGCTTTAGTCGGTGCAATTCCTACATAGCCCGTCCTTCCCCAGCGAGGCAGATGTGCGTAGGCATCCCCCCTGGTAAAAAGTTAAGTACAGGCAGATGCACGGCTTGAAGTCTTACGTCTACAGACTTTGTGGTATGGGCTACGAATAACAATTATTGCAAACAAATTAAAGCTGTGTACAAGAAAATAACAGTTTCATTACATACCCCGCAAAATTAAGTAACTTAACAAAATTTCGTTTTAATTTTGTTTTCGTTATTAGGTAAAGTAAAATGTAATAGGGTAAAATAATTTTTATTCAACATAGATACGAGTATCAAACAATACTTATTAAAAGTCATTAAAATTTTTGCCACTGGTTCGGAAAAATATCTGTCCTGGGGAGGATTAGCAAGAAATTAAACAGGACTCTTTTTTCACCGATTTAACAAAAGGAGGAGTTTCTCAATTTGACTGTATTTTTTATGTATGTTACTTCTAAACTTTTTTCTAGGTGAACTGATTTTGCTGATTCTTTTTTTTTGAAAGCTGTTACTTTTATTGTGGTCCCATACACTTTTAATACAGATCTGACTAGTAGTTTTCGACCTCGACTACATTGATGAGTTGTGCTACAACTATATTACTAATGTAGCTGCAGTATGACTATATCACGTAAAAAAATCTTCGTGTGGGTTAAACGTATATTTGATCTCATATTTCATTAGGATGACGTTACGTAATTATACTATATTTCTATATATTTCTCTACGCATCATTTCCATATAGATAAACAACAAATATTAAATTTCATTTATTTATTTAGTTATTCATTACTGTCTATGTAAGCAAAAAAGATCAATGCCAAAAGCGATCTAGGCTATATTTCAACCAAAAAACTTGAAAAACGTGAAAAATTAACAACTGAATGGTGTTTGATTATCTTACATATGAAAGTCCTACCCAATAGGAGCAAGGGTGATTCGCTAGTTCGATAATAAATGTTATTATGTTTTTCAGTAATAGCGTGTGTATTAATATATTGATGCATTTTGCCTCTAGGTCATTATAAAATTCAACAACGGGATATGCCGAAAATATCACATGATCTTCTAAATTTGGAGGAGTAATAAATGGGACTATCAGACCTATATTACTCCGACGGGTTGATTTGGATCTAATTGGGCGAAAAGGACCTTAATTTTCCAGTAAAGTAAATCTTTATTAGGTTACCGTGCTTAAGCTTGACAATTAGGGATTCATGTGTTTTATACTTAAAAATAAATGAATTTTAACCATGTCCGGGTAAAAAGATACCAGTGTTAGTAGATTCCTGTTTTAAACTTAAAATTACCGCGTATTCTAATATACTTACATTTTTTTACAATAAGGGTGACAAATAAACACAGATGGATCTTGAGGCCCATAGACGTATTCATCTATCTTCGATTAATTATAAAAATTCTGATACCTTCAACCCTGAAGACTAAAATGTCTTGTTCCCAGTAAAAAAGGTCCCCGGTTCTCCATGAAACACAGCGACAGTGAAATGCTATTTTACGCTGATATTCTGTGAGAGCGTGGTTCTTCCCCGGTCAAGCCGACCCATTCGTGCTACAACCATAACATAGCTGCAGCATGGCTATGACACGTACATAAGTGTCTATAACATCAAAATAACTGCCTTGAATTTAGCTCAGAGAGTTATTTGCGTACTATTTTAAACATGCTATCAGGTGGACTGTGTACTACTTTATCACCCTTAGTTTATAAAAAAAAAACATAAATAACCATTTTCAAAATTTTTCTGTCTGTCTGTTTGTCTTTCTATACTAAACTCTGGAATAGCTAAACCAATTGTAATAAAAAGTAAAGTAGAAGAACATTTAGAAAGCAATGCCAGAAATGATTTAGCTAAAGTATAACTTACTATATACTATTACTATATACTATACTACACATGGTTTTGTTGATTATCTAAGATATTTCTTTTTACTTCAAGAGATCAAAAGAAGATTAAAACTATTTTAGTTTGCAAATTTACACAAAAAGGTCTCTTAAATTTTTATTGCAAGATTGTTAATTTTTTTACATATCGTTACTTCAACACAATTCTTCTTCAAAACTATACTTTATCCACCTTTAATTTTAATATTCAATTTTTATTTTATATTATTTATTAGCCTTTAGTTCGTAAAAACGGCTTGCTTTTGGTATTAACAAATTATTTTTATTTATTTTTATAGGAGAGGGGCAAATGAGCATGCGGCTCACCTGATGGTAAGCGACTACCGCCGCCCATGAACAACGCAACACCAGGGGAATCGCAGATGCGTTGCCGGCCTTTTAAAAAGGCTCTTTTCTTGAAGGTCCCCGAGTTTTTTATATATGATAGGGTGAAAAACGAGCACACAGGCCACCTGATGGTAAGTGGTTGCTGTGGCCCATAGACATCTACATTTATCCTCGTTTGCGAATCAAAATGTCACACGTGAGTACTAAGATGGAATGCCTCTTTTCCAGTAAAAAAGGTCTCCGGTTCTCTACACTCACCATACAAAACACAGCAGTGTTAAGTCGTATCGGTCCGGAAAATTGCTGGTGGTAATCGAATCCACAAGGAAGTTCTGCGAGGGAGAAAGCTTCTTCTAAATCGCACAGTGGTGGAGCGCCAATCATCCAGATAATATGGATGGTATCGCGTGTTTTGTCGCGATGTGCGATGGTGAAATTGAGCGGCTGGAATTAGTCCGAACAATCCCTCAAAGCACTCCCCGTGATAGATGCGATAAAATACGCAAAGAGATGCAACATCTCTACGCAGTGCCAGTGAGTCAAGCCGATCGGAAAGAACTCGGTCGTCAACGATTCGAACCACTCTGCGCTGGATGCGGTCAAGTGGAAAGAGCTGGTACTGGGAAGCCCCAGCCCAGAGATGGGAACAGTATTTATTTATTTATTTATTTATTTAAAAACTTTATTGCGTCCCTTTAGAAAAAAAAAAAGGATACAAAGGGCGGACGTAATGCTTCAAGGCATTCTCTACCAGTCAACCCATGGAGTGGTGAGAGTTTGTCGTAGGTGTAGCAATTAAAAGAAAAGAAAAAATATTAAACTAAAATTAATACACATTATATGTAATAAAACAGATTATGATATAATATTATTAGTAAATGCATAATATGTATATATTCGCACATTTACATATATTAACACATATTCATAATATAAATATATTTATATGCCAATAAACAAATATAAACATACATAAATTCATATATATGGATATAAACATACATAAATACATATATATGGATATAAATATACATAAATATAAAGTTAATACGTACATATAAATAAGATTAATTAACAATTTTGTAATTCTAATGATTATTCAGTAAATGCTCGCGTACCTTCTTTTTAAAGGAGTATTTATTAGGTGCTTTTCTGATATTATCAGGCAAGGAATTACAAAGACGTGCAGCCTGTACAGTAAAGGAGTTACCATAGACCCGGTGAGATGAGTAGGAATATAAATATTGTTATTAGAGGAAGATCGAAGAACCCTATCATGACAAGAAGAGAGATATTGAAATCGTTCTTTAAGATAAGAAGGTGAATATGGATCATTAAGAACTGAGAAAAGAACAAGTAATATTCTGGAGTTGCGCCTTTGCCTTATGGTAAGCCACTTAAGCTGAGATCTATAATGAGAAATATGGTCATACTTATGCAGACCAAAAATAAATCTAATACAGTTGTTAAGCAGGCGCTCCAGCTTGTTAAGAAGTTCTTGGGACAGGTCTGGGTAGCACACATCCGCATAATCAAAGATAGGTAAAATAAGAGTTTGGACAAGCATGAGCTTAGACTTAATAGGAAGGAAGTGTTTGAGACGATAAAGGTAACGTAAGGTGGCAATGACTTTCCGACTTAATTCGGTAACCTGCACTTTCCAGTTCATAGAGCTATCAATATACAGGCCAAGGTTTTTAACAGACTGACTAAATGGAACAATAATATTATCATAGCAAACAGGAGCTAAGTCTGCTTGATTAACCCTGGCCAGCATCTTTTTACTTCCCACTAAATCCCTTGGCATTTTACTGGATTCACACAGAATCCATAGCGCGAGGACGAATCTTTAATTGTGTTTAAATTCTGGTTTAATTTGTGAATTCCATTATGTAGTTCCTCAACGCCACAATGCAAATATAGCTGCAGATAATCAGCGTACAGATGATACGAGCAATCAAGATTATGAGTGATCAAGTTTATAAAAACTGAGAAGATGATAGGAGAGAGTATACCGCCTTGCGGTACGCCACATTCAACTTCAGCCCAAGCTGAGGTCATACGACCTACGTGAACTGACTGCTGACGCCCGCGAAGATAGGATGCAAACCAATCTAAGACAGTGGGCTTAAATTAAGATGGGATAGGATGGAAAGTGGAATATTATGATCAAATGTGTTAAAACATTAGAAAAGTCTACTAGAACTAGCACTGCTATCTTTTTCTCATCCATACCTTTTCTAATGTCTTCAGTAACTTTTATTAAAGCAGTAGTAGTGCTGTGACCTGAACGAAACCCAGACTGAAATGGACTCAGTAGGTTATGTTTCAAGATGAACGTAGTAATTTGCTTATGTGAGGCCGAACCTGCGCCTTGTAAAGTTGCAAGCGGTGTGCCCGTATGAAATAAAAAAATAATATTAATATTAATTTAAAAATGTACATTTGTAAAAACTATTTTTACTGAAACTTTTCCAGTTACTGCGTCGAAGAAAAGTTTTTCCGGAAAACTGTTCATATTCGTGTTTGAATCAAGATTTTATAATACTTAATGAATTATTCTTTAAATAAACCATGTTCCAGCAAAGAAATTAGGACCGGATACTTTTTGTAAAATTGAAAAACTGTAATAATAATGTTTTTTGTTATTTTTTTTTATAAATTGTAAGAGATATAAAACAGTTTCGTTCAAAACTTTTGCATTGCAATTTTACACAAAAAAGTTCTTAAACTTAATTTTCTATCTCTTAAAGTTTAATGCGAAATCGATTTTTTTACATTTTCTTATTTCAACAAAATTTTTCTACAAAACTAAAATTGAATATAAAATAATATACTAAATAATATTAAATTAAAATATTATATTAAATTAGGATCTTTAATTTTTATTACAAATTCTTTCGCTGTTAATTCGTAAAAACGGTTTGTTTTCGGTTTTATCAGATCAAACTAATATAAAATTTAATGCATTTGTAAAAACTAGTCTTTACTGTGACTTTTACGGGTGAATGCCCCGAAAATTCAATTTTTCCGGAAAACTGTTCAAGTTCGAATTTGAATCGAATTTTTATAACACTTACTGAATTATCCTTTGACCAAACTTTTGTCTCAGCAAAGACACAATTTTTAAGACAGAATACAGATTATGTTTTACGCGGACGAAATCGGGGGTAAAAACAGTTTTGTATAAAACCAATTAAGGAGCATAAATAAATTAGACAGAAAGATAAAAGACTTATGAAATATTATTTGTAAATTAATACCCATTCGTTTCATATTAACCTTAATTTTTTGATCAGTGTCATTTTATTTATTATAAATTGTCTCACAAACGGTTTCATTTTTGATCCTAAAATTTAAATATTGTAACATAATATATCATAATGTCCGTCTATATAATAAATAATATTAATTCTAGAGATTACGACACAATTCTCGTTAGAAACTGAAGATATCCGCAAGAGAATCAAAGTATCGGACATAGCCCAACGGATCAGGAAGCTAAAGTTGCAATGGATATTATTGTGCATTATATTTGTAATAGGTAGGTATTATTATTGTTTGAAGAACCAACAACCGATAGCCGTGGCAGCACCGTACCGGTGAGTAAAGAGTATGCCCCCCCTCCACTACTTCTCCACTAGTGAGTAAGTGATGACTTAGTATTACTTGCAAGAAACCTGTGGGTGCAGATAGCTCAAGACCATGTTGTCAGATTCCTTGGAGGAATCCTATGTTTAGCGACAGAACTATAAAAGGATGTGATGTCGAATTATATAATGTCATTGCATTACAGTCATAGTAATATAATTTTATTTCATTTAATTATAAGCCTACTGCTGAACATAGGTCAAAGGCCAAGAAATAAAACACCAAGCACGGTCCTAAGCCATGTATTACCAGGTCGTCACACCTTCTAGGGGGGTTATGTCATATTAGAAGAACAGAAAAATCTAGAATAATTTTTATTCAATGTTGATTACATTTTTTTATTAAAAGTCGTTTTGTCCTTTTACTATTGGTTCGGAAAAAAACTCAGCAGGATTTTGTATAAAGCATAATCAATATAATATTTATAAAATAATTATGAAAAAATTAAGGCGACACCGCGAAAAAATGCACCTCCTTTCCTCGAATAGTATAGGAATAGGACACGACTAACGAAACTGGAATTTTGATATATGTAAATTCATATCTTTATCTTGAATTTGCATGTTCAAAAACACGATATTAAAATTTTTACTCGATCATAATTATTTACGAAAACACCTAAAAAATCACTATAGTTGAAATTACAACGAAATTACATGCAAAAATTAACTTTGAAAATATTAAATCAAGTGAAGTGTTCACAATAAAGTGGTGCAAATTTGAACCTTATTTCTTTGAATATTTAAACTTAGTAAAATTTTCGACATTACTTGGACTTAGAATAATTTAGTAGTTTGTTTACAATTAACTTAGTTAGATTTTAAGGAAATTTGGCAAAGACGGGGAACCTATGTCCGATTTTTTTTGAAACAATTACTGTGAAAACACTTGTAATTTTTTTAGGATTTTTCTGTAACTTGTGTTTTTGTATAGTAAAAAAAAATTAATTTCAGTGTAAATTTGTATTGACGTTAAATAATAGTTTGATTCAAAATGGTAGATTTAGTTCACTTGCAGGTCGATTATTATGACCGTATGAAAAAGGCTTTAATAAATTATAAAAAGTGTCCTAAAAAGAGAATAACACAGCAATATGTACAAATCAGATTAGATTCTCTAAATGAACTTTGGTCTTAGTTTAATGATACACATGATAAGATTGTGTGAGCATCTACTGATAGAGAATTAGCTTATTTTAAAGATAATATGTATGAATTAGTTGAAGAGTTGTATGTAGAATATGAAACAGTTTTGAAACAAGTGCTGGACACCTTTGAAAAACCAGCAAAGGTTGTTTCAAATGTTTTGGATTCTAACAGTTCACTGACACAGCGTACAAACATTAAATTGCCTCGAATTGTAATACCTACCTTTACAGGGCAGTATTCAGAATGGACAACATTCCGAGATTTGTTTGTATCGTTAGTGCATAGTAATTCTCAGTTAGACAATGTACAGAAAATGCACTATTTAAAGAATTATTTGTCTGGTGAACCGGAACAACTGCTTAGGCAGATTCCAATTGCTGATTCAAATTATACGAGATGTTGGACATTATTAAATTCGAGATATAACAATAAGAAATTCTTGTGTCATTCTATTCTCAAAAAATTATTAAGTCAAAAAAATATTGTCGGTGAGTCTGCGCAAATGTTAAAGGGATTGATTGACACCACCACTGACTGTTTGAGTGCGTTAACAAACATAGGAGTCGATGTGAGCTCTTGGGATATACTTATTATACACTTTTTAACCCTTAAACTTGACGTAGAATTCAGAAAAGAGTGGGAAATATATATTAGCAACAACAGTGAATTAGACGAACTTCCGAAATTCACTCAATTTAAAGACTTTTTAACGAAACGTTATCGCGCTTTAGAGTTTCTGGAACCTAAGTCATCAGTGTCACACAAGGCTCAAAACATTCAGTCACAAAATGTTAATAAACCTAAGGCTTTTCACACAACTCAACTTAAATGTGAATTCTGTTCTGACAACCACAAAATTGGTAACTGTAAAAGGTTCGCCAAGGAAGACGTAGATAACTGTAGAAGTTTTATTGAGAAGAACCGTTTGTGTTTCAATTGTTTTACTCATCATGCAGCCAAGGTATGCCAAAGTACTTTAAGCTGTAGGATTTGTAAACGCAAACATCATTCGATGCTTCATCCTGAAATGTCTCATGATGAAGGTTCAGGTAGGTCTGGTGATGTGTCTAGTGGTTCTACTAGTACTCAAGGGTCTAGTAAGGTTTTCGTTTCTCTGTCTGGTGAGGATGTTGAGGGTTCATCCACTAAAAAGATAGTGGCGTCATCCAGCTCAGTAGAAAGCGACCCTGTTATCACGTGCTATTCATCGAATCAGTTGCCAGTTCAAAGTCAGATTCTGTTAGCCACAGCTCTGGTTAAGGCAGAGTCATCCTACGGAGAGCGTCATTTAATCCGAGCGCTGCTTGATCAAGGCTCCCAGCCTCCTTTGTCACGGAAGCGGTTGCTCAGTACTTGGGTCTTAAGAAGATGCATGTACAGGGGCGTATATCCGGATTGGAAGGCAACGACAACATTGTAGTTAAATATATGGTAAAATTGAAGGTTCATCCTAGGTTTGAAACCACCACAGTGATAACTGTTCAAGCTTACATTCTCAAGTCTATTACCTCTTTTCTTCCTAGTTAAAAGGTTGTTGAATTAGAGTGGATAAATAAAAGTGGCATATGCTTAGCTGACCCATAATACCACACTCCTAACAAAATTGATGTTTTGTTGGGTGCAGAGGTATACGGACAAGTCATATAAGGTCAAATCAAAAGGGGATCAGAAGGGTCAATAGTAGCGCAAAGTACCTCTCTGGGTTGGATAATTTCAGGTACTACACAACAGATCCAAGGCAACCACGTCGTTGTAATGCATGCTTTGACGGATAATTACCTCAAGGTATTTTGGGAAATGGAAGCTGATCCCAAGAGTTAATCAAAAATATTATCGCAGGAAGAAGAAGAGTGTGAAAGATTTTTTGTACAAACAACGTGCAGAGACTCGCAGGTCCGTTATATAGTGCGGCTTCCATTTAAACAACAAAATATAGAGTTTAAAAATTCTAAATTGATCGCAGAAAAAGGCTTAGAACATTAGAATCTAGATTCAATAAAAATGAATCTTTGAAAAGGAACTATGCTAAGGTAGTCAAAGAATACGAAGACTTAAATCATATGGAGATCATTCCAAAGAATAATGCCATTAGGGATGACAAAGACACGACCAAGATTCGAGTCGTATTCGATGCATCTTGTAAAGATCAAAATGGTAACACCCTAAATGATGTTCTTATGATAGGGCCAAACCTACAGCCAGAATTAAGGCACTTACTGGTAAGGTGGAGGAAGTACCCTATTTGCTTGGCAGCTGACATCATTAAGATGTACCGTCAAGTCTAGGTGGCTGATCAAGATACAGATTATCAACGGTTGTTATGGTGTGGTCAATGGAATGGTGAGGATGAGGAAAATAAAAATGTAGAAGCTACTAGAAAATCAAATGCAAATATTCAGGAATATCGTTTATTGAGACTAACATTTGGAACCTATTCAGCACCATATTTGGCTGTAAGGACGTTGCAACAACACTGACTCTTGACGAAGGTGCACTGTATCCTGAAACAGCTAAAAAAATAATTAGTGATTTTTATGTGGATGACTTGCTCTCGGGCTGTCAAACAGTGGAAGAAGGATTAATGATTTATAGGGAATTGAACATAATGTTAAAAAGGGGACGGTTTGAACTTCAAAGGTAGATGACAAATGACAGTGAGCTGCTGGAAAGGTTAAAAAAGGAGGAAGAAGGGAAGGATATAGGAGAAGGGATTAACTTAAAAACAGATGAGATAGTTAAACTTTTAGGACTTACTTGGAATCGACGAACCGACGAATTTCAGTACACGGTGACACTTCCGCCGCAGACTGGACCTGTAACAAAAAGAAAGGTTTTGTCAGACATAGCTAGATTATACGACCCCTTAGGTTGGCTTGCCCCATGTTTAATCAAAGCAAAGATTTTAATTCAAAAATTGTGGCTGGCAGGCATAAATTGGGACAAAGAACTTCCAAATGTAATACTCAAGGAATGGATTACTTACCGGAACGAGTTAAAAAATTTAAAACATTTCAAGTTGCCTCGTTGGATGAAAACCAAGGCTAACGATGAAGTAGTAGAACTCCATGGATTTGCAGATGCTTCGAATGCTGCTCATAGTGCAGTAGTGTATTTGCGAGTTGTTGATTCGGATGGAAATATTCACGTCAGCTTGGTTACCTGTAAAACAAAAGTAGCACCAATTAAACAAATATCAATTCCGAAAATGGAGTTGTGTGGAGCAACATTATTGAGTAAGCTTCTCAAGGAGGTGTCTGAAGCGATGAATATTGAAAGGTCGCATATTCATGCCTGGTCAGATTCAGAAGTGGTTTTGGCCTGGTTGAGAGGACATCCAAGAAAATGGCAGACGTTCGTTGGTAATCGTGTCTCAGAAATTCTGAGTACTATCGATTCGAATCACTGGTCACATATTTCATCCAGCCAGAATCCTGCTGACTGTGCATCGAGAGGACTAAATCCATCATATTTACTGAAAAATACTTTGTGGTTTCATGGTCCACCGCTTCTTCAGGAAAAGACAGTAAATTATTCAAAACCAAAAAACGATGAAACTCAGTTGGAAATATCGCCTTTAATAGGCAAGCTTCCAGCTGCCAGAGTAACACCTTATAAACCATTTAAATGCTGTGGAATTGATTACGCTAGACCCATTAACGTACGGACAACAAAAGGAAGAGGATACAAATCATATAAGGGATAAATTTGTATTTTTATTTGTATGGCGACTAAGGCAATTCATCTGGAAGTTGTCAGTGATCTTACAACCGAAGGATTTCTAAGCGCGTTCAAACGATTTGTTGCTCGCCGTGGGCTCTGCACCGATATTTGGAGCGACAACGGCATAAACTTCGTGGGAGCCACTAGAGAGTTACGCACACTATTTGCATCTGAAAGGTCAGGAATCTTAAGAGAGGTGGCAGATTCCTTGGCTTCACATGGCACTTCTTGGCACTTTATTCCGCCACGGTCACCGAATTTCGGAGGATTGTGGGAAGCCGGAATTAAGTCTGTGAAGACACACTTAAGGAAGGTTATCGGAGAGACAACCTTAACCTACGAAGAGCTGTCATCAGTCTTAATTCAGATTGAGGCCTGCCTGAATTCAAGACCTTTTAACACAACTTCGGACAGACAGCGAATCATTGGAGGTACTAACTCCCGGCCATTTTTTGGTAGGAGAACCCTTGGTTACCGTACCAGACAATAACTTTGAAACCTCCAACATCAGCAGTTTACGTAGGTGGCAACTCACCCAGAAGCTGATGCAACAGTTTTGGCGACAATGGTCGCAAGAATACTTAAGTCAGTTTTTACATATGTACAGATGGTCTCACCAAACACCTGAACCGCAGTTAGAAGATATAGTGTTAATAAAAGATAATGACTTACCCCCATGTAAATGGCTCCTTGGTCGTGTGATAGCTAAACATCCAGGAACTGATAACATCACGCGTATAGTCACTTTGCGAACTAAAAATACAGTTATCAAGAGACCAGTATCCAAGCTCTGTATACTTCCAAATGATACTGGACTAACTGCTGACCAATAAAATATTTACTGTACTTATTATTTAACCCCTTATGGGTACCTATAAAATGTATTTTATTTATAATGGGTAAATATAGATTATTTTCTTGTTTTTTGGTATTGTTGCATGGTGGGCGGTTTACTTTTATTGTTTTATGTATATGTAAATGTAAATTAAGGACGATTCTGTTTATATCGTCCTTGGTGGGCGGAATGTTTAATTATTTTAGTTCCTAAGCGCGATCATAGATGGCGCAGGTTGTCTGTTGCTTCGCGCAGTTGAATTGCTTTTTTGTTTAGTGACCCTCAGGCTCTGAAGGCTCTTAATAAATTTTGGCTTGCCGGTATTGTAAATTGAATTTTTATTTCAGTTACATACCTACCTCGAACTACCTCGTCATACCTATGTATTGGGTTATACAACAGTAAGGATCAATTGCAGTAAAACCAAATGGAAGAAGTATATAAAAGTTAATAAATATTAAGTAAGTATAAATAATATATATAAATTTAAATTATATAAATTTAAATTATATTATTATAGTATAAATTTAAATATAAGGAAAGTACAAAAATTAATGAGAAATAAGATTAATACCAAAAATTATGTTAATCTATGTAAAGAAAAGCAAGCATTGTTATGTGAACTTCACTGAGAATTGAGCGGATCCAAAAAAGATTTATAAGACATTTGTCTTACGCGCGTGGGTTTAGAAGTTATAAGAAGCGTGTATCATATGAAA
Organism: Parnassius mnemosyne; assembly: GCA_963668995.1. NCBI lineage: Eukaryota > Metazoa > Arthropoda > Insecta > Lepidoptera > Papilionidae > Parnassius > Parnassius mnemosyne. The sequence goes on from CAVLGL010000002.1 coordinate 41,862,892, forward strand.
ATAACTTGGTCTATTTCAAAATGATTTCTCTAGAAAACCGCAGGGATATTATTGATTTAATTTTTGCTTCGAAAATTATTAGTGGTGTTACTGACTGTCCCAAAATTTTAAGTAAATTTAATTTCGATTCGAATTTAATCCCTATCGCTATCCGCGTTTTGCTCGTAAGATTACACCGTTAACTAGTCCTCATCATAGAACAGTGTTTGGCTCCAATTCTCCAATTGCTAGAATGAATAAAATTGTTAACAAATTTAGCGAAACAAACGATATATTTTTGGACCCTCCTAACAAGCTCCGTCGCACATTAAGAGACCATTTCTTGTAATATTCTATAAAATATTTTCTTTTCTTTTCGCTTCTATGTATTTTTATTACTGTATATCATTATTTATTTTTTAACCCTAGAAATAAAGTTACAGTGCTGAGATACTTATAAGCATGTGGTACTCGCCTGTAATTATTTGTACATTTTAGTTCTTATTGGTTCATTGTATTTAAATAGCATGTAAAGAATGATACAAATGTTGGTGTATCAATAAATAAAAAAAAACACTTAAGTTGTATTTAATTGAGGTGGATAACATAAAAAAATGTTATGAGACTGAAGTAGAGTGCCTTAAATCACTTATTAACTCCCTTCAAACTGTATCCTATAAATATAAATCAGCCCAAAATGAAATAAAAGAACACATATTGGCTATGGATAATCTGCTAAAGACTTGTAAATATAATGATGAGCGGTTTGACTCCTTAGTTAAATATCAATGTGAGTGTCAGCGTTCAATGCCAGATTCTTCAGAGTCAGTGTGTGCTGATAATATTATACCACCACCAAAACTCTTCGACAGTGCCATAGCAGAGGATATTAAAATAATAAATAACTCAAATATTACTAAAAATAATATTTTTTTTATAGGATAAGGCTGACAAACGAGCACACATTCCACCTGATGGTAAGTGGTGGCTGCGGCCCATAGACATCTACATCTATCCTCTATTACAAATCAAAATGTAGATGCGTTGTCACCCGTGAGGACTAAGATGGAATGCCTCATTTCCAGTAACAAGGGCCTCCGGCCACCTGCACTCACCAAGCGAAACGCAGAGGTAAACCTCTACTTCACGCTGGTTTTCTGTGAGGTCGTGGTACCACCCAGGTTCGAGCCGGCCCATCCGTGCGACAGCAAAAGCTGCCGCGTGGCTCTACCACTGTTGGTATTTGTATATAGCGATGCCATGGGAAAAAATCTAGGCATAACTTTAAATAACTCTTTAAAGGGACAAAAAGTTACAAATTGCTGCATGCCTCGAGCATCTTTTAGTAACATCCTAAATAAAATTATTGTCACTAAATTTTGCCCAAATAGTAGAATAATATTTTTTGTTGGTAGAAGAGGCAGTGTAAACAACAAACAGTTATTAAGATATATTGAACAACTTAATAACTTATATGTACACAAAATTGTCTTATTCATACTGCCTTATATACAGGGATTGCCACAGGAAAATAATTTAAGACATAATTTGAATATACAAATGCATAATTTAATATGTAATAACAATTTAAATTTGACATATAATTGTAATGATAATAATCATAAATTTCATGTAATTGACATAAATAATTTAGTAAAAAAGTTTTGGACAAAAGATAGGCATTACTTATCCAAATATAATTTAAGACTGGTAGCAAATGTGCTATTTTATTATTTACTTTTTAACTCAGCCAAGTTTTTGGCTACCAAGACTGCTTTTATTGAGCATAATCATTTGACTTTTAATTTGGAATCAGTTCCAACTAATTTAAATAAGCAAGTGTGACAATAGAGGCAATGTCTAGCAATATTAAGAGTTTAAATAATTTTGAATGCAGCCCACACATAAGTAATAAAAATTGTTTACACCTGGTGCATCAAAATATACAAGGCATGATGGGCAAAGAATTGGAAGATGAATTGGTTTTAAATAGTAACAATATACACATCCTTTGTATTACTGAACATTGGCTAAAAGATTATTATTTCATGTTTAATTTCAGAAATCACCAGGTGGTCAGTTCCTTCAATAGAGATGGTGGCTTCTTAATATTAGCAGATAAGTCATTATTATATAAATAACGTAAGGATATTGTGAGCCTCTAAGCGTCGAATCTGGTGTGTTTCCTGATTTAATTAAAAAGTCATACCTATATTTAAATCTGGTATTACATTAGACCCCGCCAATTTTAGACCAATTTCTGTACTACCAACATTAAGTAAAATTTTTGAAAAAATAATTTTAGATCAGATGTTAAGTTGCTTTAACATTAATAAATTGCTACATAAAAATCAATTCGGTTTTACAAGGGATCGCTCGACAACTGACGCCGGAGTTGAGCTTATTAAACATATTTTTTGTGCATGGGAGAATTCAGAGGATGCTTTGGGTAAATTTTGTGACCTTTCCAAGGCCTTCGACTGTGTTCACCATGGCACATTAATCAGGAAGCTACAGTGCTATGGTATCAAGAACACAGCGCTAAAAATTCTTATTTCATATTTAAGTAATAGAAAGCAGAAGGTTATTATCAATGGTAAAAGTTCTTCCGGGTCACCTGTAATGGGTGTTCATTAATCGTGTATATTAATGACTTACCTCACCTTGTAGGGGATAGTCTTGATATAGTATTATTTGCTGATGATACTTCCTTGATTTTTAAACTTAAACGTCAATCATTTAAATGTGACGAAGTGAATAATGCTATATCAAAATTAGTGCATTGGTTTAACGTTAATAATCTGCATATGAACGGAAATAAAATTAATTGTGTTAAATTTACAACAACGAATGTTAAAAATCTGAATACCAATGCGTTTTTAAATGGGGAGGAATTGAGCCTTGTTGTATCCACTGTTTTTCTTGGCATCACTCTTGACGCAAAGCTTCAGTGGGGCCCCCATATATCCAAATTAGCAAGCAGACTAAGTTCTGCAGCCTACGCTGTAAAAAAGATTAGAGGTCTCACTAGTGTCGAGACAGCTAGATTAGTTTATTCCAGTTATTTCCATAGCATAATGTCTTATGGGATTTTGCTATGGGGAAATGCGGCTGATTCAGAACCTATTTTTGTTTTACAGAAAAGGGGCCATTAGAGCTATTTACAATCTAAAACCGAGAGAGTCTCTTAGAGATAAATTTAAAGAAATAAATATATTAACTTTGGCCTTTCAGTATATTTACGAAAATTTAATCTATGTTCATTAAAACAAGTTACACTAGTTTTAGTAAAAAAAGTGATATGCATTCTGTAAACACTAGGAACAAACACAAGCTAATGATGCCAGTTTCTCGTCTCCACATAGTCAGTAATTCATTCTTGGGGCAATGTATACGCTATTACAACAAGGTCCCGGAAAGTGTACAGGTTCTCTCTATTACCAAGTTTAAATGTTTTATTAAGCTGAAACTGTATAAAAAGGGTTATTATAGTATAAATGAATACATGGACGATAATAACCCCTGGGAATGAGGTGGTCGCTTCCAAGCAGTTTCTGAAATAAATTTTGTAAATAGTTCGTAATCGTTTGTATTATAAAATTTATTTTAAAAAAAAGAGTCCCGCTGGGTTTCTTGCTGGTTCTTCCCAGGACAGAGGGTTTTTTTTTCGAACCAGCGGTAAAGTAAAAAATGACTTTCAATAAGAATTACACATGTAATGTATATTGAATAAAATTATTCTATTCTATTCTATTCTAAACTGAACTGAATGTATGAATCGACAAACTTTGATATTTATAAGACATAGGCAGTAATAATTAGCTACATATCATTATATGGTTGCATTTTTTAATTATAACGTATCATGAAATGGTCGGGCACTTCATGGTGACCAATCACAATCTGGCTACGGTCATATATATCATCAACCAGTTGGGTTATATATACACCTGTATATGTGCTAATATCTAGACGCATTAAGCCCAGTATAGTAAATACAATGAAAAATCTTTCAGCAATTATTACTAGTTTTCTTATTTCGTAGAATGTCTGTATTCATTAGTAGATTAAAAAGTCCGTTAATGATTTACGGTCTTGCTAAGAATCGTTTGTTAACTTTAAGCATTTTTTAAAGTGTGTTTTTAATTTTTTTTGTAATAATGATAATGAATTTTACCGGTATGAGGCTGCCATCCGAGAACCTTTCTTCCCCATCGGTTGTCAGTTCTTCAAGCATAATGACCGGCTCATTGATACTTCAGCTTACTGATCTGTGGAACTCTGTTCGTTACTCTGGTTCTACTGCGAATACCTTCATTTCGAAGTCTATCATAAATGTGCCGAGTGTAGACCTATCCATAACTCACTGAGTGACTTTAAGTTTCCTCATACGGCCAGTAATGAAGGATCACGTCTTTGATTCATATTATGTCATTACTGGGTTGCCAGTTGGCAACTGGCACTTGACACTCGCACTAGTTGTACACTCTTGTTTCATAGTAGTTTCCAGGTATACGTAACGAAAGATACGTCTTAATTTTCTTAATGCCCAGCTGAGTTGCATGCGTTAATTTACCTCTCGGTCGAAGTTTGACTTACCTAGCCGGAAAATTTGCATCAGGTAAATATAATTGTTAATAATTTAGAGCATAATGCTTCCAATAATTACTGTCATAGGTGACATGGATTTTACATGTGACCCTTGTAAATTTTCATAATAATACCTGTCCATTGGTAGTCAATTATGAAATCATTCAGCATAGTGCTGAGGTTCTACAGCGATTCTGCAATAATGATTGTAATATCGGCATACAGTAGGTGAATAATGTACTCACCATTGATGATACTACAGTATAATTTTGTCATTTTTATTTCATCGTAGCCCTACTGTCCAAACACTTTAGCAATTCGATACACTGACAGTTAACTTGACGTCGCTGAAGGGAATGTAGCACCTCCCAAATGTCAACGGAAGAAATACTTTCTCATTATTGAAGTCTCCATATTCAACATTTTAGTTTACATACTTCTCCAAGATTTCTTTCGTTGAACAGATTCTAGTTCTAACTTAAGACCAATAATAAATCAATTTTGTAAGTAATAAAGCCGGTAAGTTAAGTAATATAAACAAAAAAATGATTATTAATAAAAAAAAGTACGTTATGACGTGTTTTTACTATGTACACTAAATAATATTTTACCATGTGATATTAAGTAATTTTTAACAAATTAAAGTATTTTTTTTGTAAAACAAGCATAAAGTGCAAATTTCCGAAGGTTGCAATTTGCGTACCCACATTACGCCGGTCGAAGAAACAGCGGTGATCTCGCACCGGGCAAGCTTGTCAGCCTGGGAAGCGAATAATGCACCGTGTGCAGAATTTAGTTATGCAATCCTATAAAAAAAATTGATAGCGTGATTAGACTTCGATTATGATTTCGTTTATTTGGTGAGACTATACAACGCCGCCACTTTCTAATTGTCTGTGCGAAGGAACTCGACACTCAACGAACGCTAATTCCGAAGTTAGGGTAAAAAACCCTTACTTGATTTTTTCAATATGCAATTAAAAATGTTTTCAAAAATATCTTTAATAAAAAGGATTGACAAATATCACATTAAAATAACAACTCTGTATAGTTTTTAAACAATATAGAAGTTATTACTTGTCGAAACTTAAATTTTTAACGCATTTTATTAAGCATTGTTCTCTAAGAGCGAGACGTGTAGAAAGTTACATAAATCATGAATGAAATTCGTCCTTATTTATTATTCAGACCTCACATAAAAAGTTATTTCGTTTGTTCGGTATACTTCAGAGAAGTTTATCTAGTTGTCGTAATGATTTGATGGACGAGAGCTGAATATGTTGAATAAATTGGGCTAAAATTTCCATGAAATATATTAAAGAGTAATTATAAGAATGTCCCGCTTTTATCAGTGATAAGACACAATAATTATAGCAATTTTCTCAAGGTACTATGACTTTTTTAATATAATACGTGTGACAAACGAGCACACAGTCCACATGATGGTAATTAAATGCTGTGGCCCATAGACATCTACATTTATCCTCAATTAAGAATCAAAATTCAGATACGTTGTTGACTAGTGTAGTGCGGGTAAGAATACCCATTACCCCATATATTCCCGTGTGTGTCATAAGAGGCGACAGAGGGAAACTAAGGCAGAAGATGAGCAGCAGCATCTTTCTGATAACAGGAAAAATAAATAAAAAAACTGCGGTTGCCAACCCGCTCGCCAGCGTGGCATGTATGGCAATATACTCCCCATGAGCAACAATAAAAATAAACGGTCCCCATTTCCCGTTGGTCCCGCTCTTCCTGGATACGGTGGTGATCACGACGGGTAAGGGGTGATAAGAATCTCCGGTGGAAGTTTGGTTGCCACCGATGACGACTCGACCTGGCAACATATAACGAATGTTATGTTATGTTGCAGGGCGAGTTATAAAGCTGGAAGAAGAGATAGATAATTTGCGCTGGAATATTAAAAGATTATCCGAGATCCGAAGAGAGGAGGAGGACACGGTAATCCTCGAATCCGGCAACTTGTTTCATCACCAGGAGGATGACCATCTGTACCAAAGAAGTGTAGAATTTATCGTAAACAAGTCTGTCGTTAACCACGTTGAAAATATTGGAACTGTGTCGACGAGGGTTGCGTACCTTATACTCAGAACTAACAAACGGTATTCGCTGAAGATCATACAGGTTTACGCACTAACCTCGGCACATCCCGATGAAGAGGTGGAGGAAATGTATGAGGATAAATCTAGAGCCATGCATTCCTCCAAAACCCACTATACGGTGTTAATAGAAGACTTCAATGCAAAACTGAGCACAAGAGAGAACGGTGACCTGAAGGTAGAGAAATTTGGAATAGAGCAACGGAACCCAAAGAGCGTGCAGCTGGCTGACTTTATGGATAAAGAGGGACTCTTTATGATGAACTATTTCTTCCAAAAGCGGCCCTACAGCAAGTGGACCTGGTCGGGCCCCGACGGTTCGAGATAAAATGAGATTGTCTTCATTATGATGACCAAATAACAAGTGTTCAGTGATGTCTCAGTGATCGCAAGGGTTAAAACTGGCAGCCATAACCTTATGGTGAGAGGTACACTGAACATAAGCGTGAAGTTGGAGAGGTAACATCTAATGAAGTCACCGCTCCGTGCACCTTGTTCTCTAAACCAAAGTCCTAAAACCTTTCAGCTCGAGCTACGAAACCGTTTTCAGTGCCTAGAAAATTGCAATTCAGTGGATGATATGAATGACAAACTCGTGGAAACTATCCATGCAGTCGGAGCTAAGTTCTGTTTACACAAAAACTCCCCGATCACACTCTTAATCTCATGGCTGTTAGAAGAGAAATGAAGCTGCAGTCTTCAGCAGATTTGATAGCGTAACGGCAACTAAACAGACAAATTTCCAAATGCATGTGGCGGGACTTGCCCCACTACAATACAGCTCATATTGAAGAAGCGATCGAGCGCAATCAGGGCTCCAGAGTCTTTGTCAGAAATCTGTCAGCCAGAAAGAGCCAACTGTCAAAGCTGCAGACCGAGTGTGGAAGCGTCATTTTCGGGACACTTGAGATTTCGAGTGAGATTGAGAGGTTCCATGGGCAGCTGTACACATCATCGTTGGAGACACACGGAAGTGTGAGTAACGATCCAAGAGCAAGTTTTATCCGACGCTATTCTGATGATATTCCGGACTTTAGTCTGAGCGAGATTAGAATGGCTTTCCAGCACCTTTAAAACGTCAAGGCCCCTGGTGAGGATGGAATTACAGCGGAGCTTCTAAAAGCGGGTGGAAAACCGGTACTTGAAGTCCTTCGGAAGCTCTTTAATTCCGTCTTCCATGGTGGCCACTACACCGGAAACATGGAGCAGAAGTGCGGTGGTCTTGTTCTGCAATAAAGGCGACATCGCTCTCTTGAAGAACTACAGACCTATTTCCCTACTGAGCCGCGTCTACGTATTGTTTTCGAGAGTCATTAAGAATCGTCTAGCACACAGACTTGACGACTTTCAGCCTCCCGAACAAGCCGGTTTTCGAAAAAGCTTTGGCACCATAGACCACATGCATACCATTCGGCAAATTGTACATAAGACCGAAGAGATCTGCCACTTTGTCTTGCGTATGTGGACTATGAGAAAACCTTTGATTCCGTCCAAATTTAAGCGGTGCTACAGTCTGTGTCTACAGTGTAGTCTACAGTGGAGGGTAGGAATTTGTGTGGTAATTTTTGTTAGACATTGGAAATTTAATGCGCAAAAGTTAACGTATATATTAAAGCAGTGTATCAGTGAATTTTGAATTATATAAATAGAAAGTTTTTTCGTGGAACTTTAATTTTAGAGGTGCAACGGGATAAGTGTTTAATAGTAATTGTTGTTGTAGTCTGAGTAACTTTACAATAGTATTCTTAGATTATGCACTTATTTCAGTCTGCGGAAACGCCTATTAAGTCAATGGTGACAATAACGCTTTCCTATATCTCTGGCAAAGTGTTATAAGAAAATTTACTCGTTATAAAAACATGAGGACATTGAAAGATGATACTATATCCTGATTTGAATTGAAACGTCATCAACAGGCATAGTCATTCGTGATAGCGGCCCAGGCGGCTTAATATTGATACTTATTTATGAATTTGCTTTTTCCCTTTTTTATTATTAAGTTTTGCATTTTTTTTTGCAATAATACTTTAATTAAAAGTCTTGTATACTAAAGAAAAAGAACTTGTAGTAAATTTTATGTTTTGTTACATTTCATTTTATTTTTTAGTTAATGCGTAGCTGTAGAATTAATTAAAATTTTAGTGCTTACATATTCTAGAGCTAGGATAATTTGTAGTTTAATGCTTAAAATTATTGAGTTGATAGTTTTGTAGTGTTGATTTGTTGTAGGCTTTTGTTTTGCAATTAAATACCTTACACCAAAAATACTCTCGCCGAGCTCCACAACTCTCTTGCAGAGCTGAGAGCAGTCGTCGTCGGAAGCTATCCCCTCCCCGTGCTTGTCCTCGGGGACTTCAATGCCAAGAACTTGGCTTGGGGTTCTCGTCGTACAGATGTGCGGGGTAGGATGGTGGAAGACTGGGCTCTGGAGACAGGCCTGGTCGTCCTAAATCGGGGTTCTGTCCCCACGTGTGTGCGGATGCGGGGCGAGTCGGTGGTGGACATTTAGTTCGCTAGCCCCGCTCTGTCGCCGCGTGCCATTGACTGGCGAGTCATGGAGAGGGTGGAGACCTACTCTGACCACCGGTACATCCGGTTTGACGTCTCCACCCAGCCCTCGAGCGCGCCAGTCCAACAGGCCCCGAGTGGTCCGCGTTGGGCGCTGAAGCAGCTGGACCGGGAGCTCCTCCTGGAAGCCTCGATCGTGCAGGCCTGGGTGTCATCACCGGATAGGCCTGCCGACGTCAATGATGAGGCAGGGTGGTTCCAGGAGACCATGTCCGAGATATCTGACGTGGCAATGCCCCGCGTCCGGCCAGGAAGCGCCCGGCGTCAGGTGTATTGGTGGTCGCGTGAGCTGACGTCTCTGCGCGAGGCGTGTGTCGCCGCGCGGCACCTGTACGCCAGGCATCGCAGGCTCCGCATTCGTCCACTGAATGCAGCAGCCATTGAGGCGGAGCTGTACGAGGGATACAGAGCGGCGAAGACCGCCCTCCGGGAGGCTGTCATGCGGGCCCGGGATCGGGCCCGTGAGGAGATGCTGGAGACTCTCGACAGAGATCCGTGGGGGCGCCCTTACAAGATGGTGCGGGATAAACTCCGCACCTGGGCCCCCCCGCTAACGCAGAGTCTCCGGCCTCAGCTCGTGGAGGACGTGGTGAGCGCTCTGTTTCCTGCGCGAGGGGAACATCCGCCCCCGCCTATGGCACCGCCACCTGCGGTGCCGGAAGCGGACCACCAGGACGACGACGACGGCATCCCGGAAGGGACCGGGGTAGACCTGAGAGTGGCGGTACGTAGGCTCAAGGCCAGGAATACCGCCCCAGGACCCGATGGCTTGCCTGGCAAAGCCTGGGTCCTGGCCTCGCAGGCTCTCGGGCCCCGACTGGAGAGGCTCCTATGCGCATGCTTGGGGAGAGGCCAATTCCCGCTTCGTTGGAAGACGGGGAAGCTGGTCCTCATTCGGAAGCCGGGGCGCCCTGCGGACTCTCCGTCCGCATACCGGCCCGTGGTGCTGCTCGACGAGGTGGGCAAGCTCTTTGAAAGAGTCATTGCAAACCGCCTCGCCGAGCACCTTGCGGGGACGGGGCCGGATCTTGCGGAACACCAGTTTGGTTTCCGCAAGAGGCGCTCTACGGTGGACGCCATCATGCGCGTGAGAGCCCTCACGACGGGGGATGCAGTGGCCAGGGGGGGGGGGGTTGTTTTGGCGGTGTCTCTCGACATCGCCAACGCCTTCAACTCCATGCCCTGGAGCTGCATTAGGGAGGCACTCCGGTATTACCGGGTGCCGACCTATCTCCGTCGTATAGTCGGGGACTATCTGACGGATAGGGCCCTCATCTACCCCGGTCGCAACGGTGAGTGGAACCGGCGAGAGATGTCGTGCGGTGTCCCACAATGTTCGGTTCTGGGGCCGCCCCTGTGGAACATCGGTTACGACTGGGTGCTGCGCGCCGACCTCCCTACCGACGCTGACGACACGCTGGTACTGGCACAGGGGGGGTCGTACGAGGCGGCGGCGGAAACTATGACACGTGGGGTTGCGATAGTCGTTGAGAGGATACGGCAGCTGGGTCTGGAGGTGGCTCTGCACAAGTCCGAGGCCATGCACTTCCATGGTCCTCGGAACAGGCCACCACCGGGATCCTCAGCGATGGTAGGAGGGTTATCCATCGGCGTCGAGTCGACGTTGAAGTACCTAGGACTCGTCCTCGACGGCCGATGGAACTTCGTTGAACATTTCCGACATTTGGCTCCCAAACTGGAACGGACCGGGGCTGCCTTCAGGCGGCTCCTGCCGAACCTGCGGGGGCCAAACGCCTCCTGCCGGAGGCTCTACGCGGGGATTGTGCGGTCCATGGCCCTTTACGGCGCCCCGGTGTGGGCGCGTGGTTTGGCGCGGCTTGCCGTCCACCACCTGAACGCGCCCCAAAAGGTGGTTGCCGTGAGAATGGTTCGCGGCTACCGCACGATCTCCCGCGAGGCAGCGTGCCTCCTTGCCGGATTGCCGCCATGGGATCTGGAGGCGATAGTCCTCGCGCGCCTGCACGAATGGCGCGCGGAGGCACTATGCCGGGGGTAAACCCCGCTGCCGCGGCAAGTTGTCGTGCAGCGGACAGACTTCCGGCATGATCTCATGGCGACATGGAGAGAGCGACTGTCGCAACCCCGTGCTGGGCACGCCACTATAGCGACGATAAGACCCCTCTTTGAGGATTGGCTTGAGAGACGCCACGGCGTCCTTACCTTCCGCCTGACGCAGGTCCTCACCGGACACGGTATGTTCGGGAGGTTCCTGCACCGAATCGGGCGGGAGAAAACGCCCGGGTGCTCCCACTGCGAGGATCGACCGGAGGACACGGTGGAGCACACCGTGGAGGTGTGCCCTGCCTGGGCGGAGCACCGCCGTGTCCTCGTAGCGGCGATAGGCGGCGGCGACCTCTCGCGTCCGGCCCTGGTCGAAGCCATGGTCCGGAGCGAGACGGAATGGGATGCCGTCACCACCTTCTGCGAAGCAGTGATGCTAGCGAAGGAGGTGGCGGAGCGGGAGAAGGAGAGAGCAGCAGCTTTCCTTCCCGGCCGCCGCGGGAGACGCCCCAGGCGTCGGGGGCTACGTCGTGGCCCCCGGCCACCGTAGGCGCGGGCCTGTGGACGGCGAGCAATGGGTAGCTCGCCGTCCGTCCGTCTAACGACGACAGGCCGTGTCGACGGCGCGTTTTGTTCCACGCGCGCCTCAAAGAGCTGTCAGCAGCGTGAAGGAGCCCGCAAGGGCCGACGCCTGCCGGGGCTGCGGGCTGTTCGAAAGAGATACCGCGGCTCCGGAACGTAAGGGCACTGAAGGAACACGGATGGTTTTTAGTCAGTAAAAGTCTGACACTCCCTTCCGCTCCACCCAGAGCGAAAGGCGTCATTTGATGATTTTCCATCCGCAAAAAAAAAAACACCAAAAATACCGCACATTTGTTTCTTATCTTGCCCTGACCCGACCCCTATGGCTTGGGTACCTCATGACAATGGCGCCCACGGGTAAATATCATTAAAACAATTGTGGAAATTGGTTAGTTATTGCCTTATAATTCCAATAATAATTTTTTTTATAGGATAGGGTGACAAACGAGTACACAGTCCATCTGATGGTAAGTGGTTGCTGTGGCCCATAGGCATCTACATCTATCCTCGCTTGCGAATCAAAATGCAGATGCGTTGTCACCCGTGAGGACTAAGATGGAATGCCTCTTTTCCAGTAAAAAGGGTCTCCGGTTCTCTACACTCACCATACAAAACACAGCAGTTTTAAGCTGCTATTTTGCGCTGGTATCCTGTGAGAGCGTGGTCCTTCCCCGGTCGAGCCGACCCATTCGTGCTACAACTATACTACTAATATAGCTGCAGCATGGCTCTACCATGTATTAAATATTAACTAATTTATTAATTATTGTGCCACACGATATCATTTTGTGTACATGTGGTCTAGGAAACATCTTGTTTTCTTTCTCTAAAAAAATCTTTATTCTAAAAATTTATAATATACATTTCATTTAAAATAAAATGGACGAAATTGATGCCCACGATTTATGAACTTGGATTTGATTTAGCTTAACGTGGTATTCGGGGCTTAGAAACAGTAAAAGTTATGCGTAAAATCCTTAAACAATATTTTTTTTATAAGAGAGCGCGAAGGCGGTTCCAGTTTAAACTTAGTTGTGCCGTCTTTTTGTACGAAGGACGCCTTGTCCCAAATTGAAATTTGTGAAAAAAATTGCAATTTCTAAAATCAGCCTTCGATGAAGATCCAGATGGTGATATAAAAAACGGCTAGCTTAGCGCTCAACCGGGTCAAATTAATCAACCATAGTAAATTAGACATAGACTGTCATTTGAAACTATGTAAAGATGTTCAAATATTTTATGGGACAGTAATCCCAAAGGATATGAAGGATGAAGATAAAAGTGAGAGTGAAGCGTGAAGTTTAACGTGGTAGAGCCATGCTGCAACTATATTAGTAGGAAAGGCCACGCTCTCACGGAATACCAGCGTAAAATAGCAGATTGACACTCCTGTGTTTTGTATGGTGAGAGTAGAGAACCGGAGACCCTTTTTACTGGAAATGAGGCAGTCCATCTTAGTCCTCACGGGTGACGACGCATCTGCATTTTTATTCTTTATTGAGGATAAATGTAGATGTCTATGGGCCGCAGCAACCACTTACCATCAGGTGGACTGTGTGCTCGTTTGTCACCCTATCCTATAAAAATAAAGCAGAGATATCTTTTTTTTATAGGAGAGGGGGCAAACGAGCATGCGGCTCACCTGATGGTAAGTGACTACCGCCGCCCGTGAACAATTGCAACACCAAGGAGGGAATTGCAGATGCGTTGCCGGCTCTTTTCTTGAAGGTCCCTAAGTCGTATCGGTTCGGAAAAATCGCTGATGGTAATCGATTCCACAAGGAAGTCGTGCGAGGAAGAAAACATCTTCTTAATCGCACAATGGTGGACCGCCAATCATCCAGATGGTGTGGATGGTATCGGGAGTTCTGCCGCGATGTGCGTTCGTGAAATTTGTTGGCTGGGATTAATCCGAACAATTCCTCAGAGCACTCCCCATGATAGATGCGAAAGAAAATGCAAAGGGATGCAACATCTCTTCGCAGTGCCAATGATTCGAGCCGATCGGAAAGGGCTCGGTCGTCGACGATTCGAGCCGCTCTGCGCTGGATGCGGTCAAGTGGAAGGAGCTGGCACTGGGGAGCCCCTGCCCAGAGATGGGAACAGTATTCCATGTGAGGCCGAACCTGCGCCTTGTAAAGTTGCAGGCGGTGTGCCGGCATGAAATACTGTCCCGCTCTGCTGAGCACGCCAAGCTTGTTAGAGGCCAATTTGGCCTTCTCTTCCAAGTGACCACGAAACTGCACGTCACTCGATATGTCGACTCCGAGCATACCGACACTGGCTGAGGTAAGAAGGGGAGTGCCTTGAAACTGAGGAGATACGACAAAGGAGTTCTTTTTAACGATAAACGCGCAAACTTGTGTCTTCTGAGGATTAAACTGGACTAGCTTTTGTCACCCCCAATCCGAGACTTTGTTCAGCAAAGACTCGACTTCGGACAGAAGTTTGTTCCGGTACTCGGCGACGTTTATCTAAAAAGGATAGTGAAAAACTTCATCGCAGTCTTGGAGAAGAGGCGATAGAGATACTCACACATATCGATTTACAATCAAGACACAGAACTTTAGTTCTTTAGAGCCAGGAACAAGTTATAGTTCAAAGGATAGGAATTCTCCTAACATGCAAGAATGCCCCGAGAAATTATCATATCAATCCATTTTAGAAAATGAATTAGGCTTAGGGAAACTTGTGCCATTAAAGATTGGGACATTAATTTTTCCGGCAAGCGTTAATGCCTTCGTGGAAATGATAGCTGAACTTAGAGAAGCACGTAATGCTAATACTAATAATAAAGGTGATGCGCTTATATGGTTCAGAGCTAACCGTGAGTACGTGAATATTTGGGAGGAATCGGTAAACCTTCGTTTAGTTACCTTTCAGAGCTTTATGTCATGTCTATGTCCATCACTTGACCGACCTATGACACGTATACCCAACCAATATTATGCAATCACCAAATTTTTTTTAGTATATTTTTTGAAAATAGAAATTTAACGCTTAAAGTAAGAACTTAAACAGCGTCAGTAGAAGAAAGAACAGTAAATTAAATAAGAAAGTGCACGACGGTTCAGTTATTTACTAATTTGTACTAGTAAGTAAAGTAAGTTGGCATCCGGACTGCACTTCTTGTCGCCATCAACTAATGAGGGAACTTCGTAACTAAGATGCGTATATTAAATAAGGCGGGTAAGACTGATAGCGATGTTGATACAGTAATTAGACTTAAAGCTAAATTAATAATTTATTCTTTATTATAAATAATAATTTAAAAATTTTAACACAATTTGACAACACTAAACTTTGATTCCATCTCAACACAATAACCAAAGCATTCCGTCGAAATTAAGTTATGCAGTCACAATGTCAGATTTATTGCAGGTGTGGACAGTATTTTGAATAACCTTATATTTTTTATTGGAATTCAAGAAAATTGCAAAACTGTCACTCTTAACTCATATTCCCTCATCCATAATTTTTGATGAGCTGTTAGAATAATGAAAATGATCCACAATTTTGGAATCCTTGAAATAATAAACAAATGTTAGAAATTATTCCACTGCACGGCTAGCATGGGCTGAGGATAAAATAATTATCCACCGATTATATCCACTGATAAGGCATAAAATTATCTTGTCCTTATGCCAAAGCACGGCAACGGAGAGAAGTATATCCCCGTTTGACATAATGAGTAGACATATATCCCCCGTCCGTAGCATGGAGCCAAATGAAAGATAAAAAATTATGCTTGTTTGACACTTGAAAGGGACGATTTTATCCTAGTTCATTTAACGTGGGTTTAATATAAAATTCATTCAAAAATCAATCTAAATCTAAGTATATCTCCCATTGTATCTACTGTGGATATTATATCCACCGGTGTGCCCATGCATGTGGATAAAACTAAGCGAGGGGATAAATAAACATGTTATCCTTTATTTTAAAAACTATCCTCAAAGTTATTGAAATGAAGTTCGTTATCGCACGGTACGAATTTGGTGGATGGGGGCTAGGCAAGAAAAAGTGATTTTTCCGTCACGGCGCCCTTTCTATAGTGCGAGCTAGATGGAATGAAATCCATCTCGCTCGCACTGTTTCTTATCGTTCTACGAAAGAAATATTATTGTAGAAGAAGCTTCATTTTAATACACCATAGTAATTAATTTATTTGCATTTGTTAATTAATAATATAATACGTTTATCAATAATAATATACTACGAAAGGAACTTCGTTCCAACCGAGTATTCCACAACACTCAGACATGTTTTTGGAACGAAGTTCCTTATCAGACGGTACGAAATTAGCGGATGCGGGCTTGGCGAGAAAAAGTGTAAGATTTTTCCGTCACGACCCCTTCTGACGTAGTGTAGACGGCCTTGGTGGCTATAAGGCGAGATGGAATAATATCCATCTCCCTCGCACTTTTCTTATTTTGCAATGAAAAAAAAATATTTTATTTTAAATGACGCTCCATTTTAATAGGCGCTAGTAATTCATTTATTTATATTTGTTTATCAATAATATAATACGTTTATCAACAATAATATGCTATGAAAGAAACTTTGTTCCAACCGAATATTCCATAACATAAGTACACGCATGATTTTTTTTTAAATAAAAATATTACTTGCATTAAAAATTACTCTGAAGATTAACTATTAAAATTAATAAAAGTGTGAGAGCGGATGTTCAACGTGCTCTCTTGGTTACGCAATTAATCATAATCAGGGATGAGTCAGCGTAATGCACTACACATTCAGTATAGAGCACATACAGTTCAATCAACCGTAATATGTCTCCCGCACAATCACATATTGATGTAACGTGAAGGACATAATTACATGGTAACACCATGGTAAATGCAAACCAACAGCAATACTGCCCATCTTATACACAGGGCAGCCTCTCAGCAACACGATCATCCTTGCTTACACTAGAAGAATTTCTACAACGAACAGAATCACGTCGCTTGTCTTACTTAGGCAGAATCTCAGTGTAGAGGTAATGTCTTAGGCCCGTATTCACAAACGATACATACATAAGTATAGTAGCAACACTATGCTAAGTAAGGTATTTCTCACTGCGTTCGTAATGGCAGGCCGTTCATTTCATGAACAATACTTAGTGGACTCTTTCTTGTGCGGACACATAGCAGTGAAGGAGGCGCCGTGATTGGTTAACGTTGTGACGCGACTTCACTCGAGTTGAATGATAGATAAAAAATAATAACACGTGTTGTTTTTTTTTCAGGTAAAAGACGTTACTGGTAATAGAATGTCGATTATGCGCAACATTACCTTGTCTTCTATTAAAGGTTTCAAATTAGGGGACAAGATCAATATTTTGGTGTGAAATAGAGAATGTCCCTTAAAATAAAGGACATCTGGTAATCCTACCCAAATGTCAATAGACGTTCAATAGATTGCAACACCTTTTCTCGTCACGTATTCCTCAAAACTTGAAAATATGTATAATTGTGCAATGATGGAGTATTGCCAGTGATGACACCTATATATATATAGATACAGGGTGCCTCAGTAATGGTGGATAATCTGGTACGTACGTGTTTGGGCGGGGGTGAGGTGGCCTCGGTTCCCTAAAAAAAATCTATCCCGAACGGTTCGCGGTCTACGCCATGTTTTATAAAATTCCGAAAATTCGTACTTCTGATCACATTTGTGGTCATCACGTCCGCAGTTTAATGCCTAGATCGGATTTTTTTCTTTTAATGTATTCCCTAATAATGATGTTTCTAAATTACCCTTAAAAGTTTTCAACTACTATGGGTAGTATTTTACAAGACGGCACTAAACATAAGTTTAAATTTTTTACTTTATTTAACTGCTAAGTTTGAGCACCTGTGGTGAAAAAAAAACGTATAGGATCTATGTGGCCAACCATTTAAAAAGTTTTCCTATATCATAAGGATTCTAAAACATTAGCATACCATGTAATTAATGTCATTACTTACAGAGCTATAGCCGTTAATGTGTAAAAGTAGGCATTTCATTACAAAATTACAAAATTATTGGCAGAAAGTTTTTTTTTTAAACATTGCATGCCTTTATTAGGTAAGTACATTTGTCGCCCTTGAAAATTTTACTTTACTATCTGCTCGCCTTGTTTTGACGAATTCTAAGCTGTGTGAGCGAGAGAACAAAGATGAAAAAAGTATGTTTAACTTTAAATCTTATCAGTTTCTTAAAAAGGTTACGTAACTTGTTTACAAATGATATTACTCCGGTAGAATAATAAGCTAAAATCCATCACGGTACAGCATCTTTAACAGCGAAAATCTTTGGTTCAGTGGAGCAAATCTAATTCTGGTAGACATAGTATAGATAGACATATAACAAACTAGTTTTAACACAACGCTTTTGAATTCAAAGTCAAACTCAAAACTTTTTATTCAATTGAGGCTTGCTTAAATTTCTTATGAACGTCAAAATCTACATCTGTTCGTAAAACAAGAAGTGTTTTAAAAAATGAGAACAGGATTAAAATAAGAAATGCTTCGGTGGTTTGGTCATGTAGAAAGAATGAACGAGGAGGTAAATGACAGAGTTGGCAGGGATGGCCTAGACGAAAGTTCCAAAATTTTTGAATCTTGTGTTTACAAGAAAATTACTACATTTATTTCGAAACATAACCTACTGAGTATCCATCAGTCTGAGTTTCGCCCTGGTCATAGTACCAGTACTGCTATAACTAACGTGACAGACGATATTAGACAAGGTATGGAAGAAAAAAAAGTAACTGTACTAGTTGATTTCTCAAATGCTTTCAACATCAACAAAAGCGATCATGAAATCCTTCTTTCCATATTGTCTCATCTAAATTTTGACCCTACAGCATTGGAATAGTTTGCATCTTATCTTCACGGTCGACAGCAGTAAGTCTGTGTGGGGCAAATGATCTCAGCTTGGGCTGATGTGGAAGCTGGTGTGCCAGGCGGTATTCTTTCTCCTATAATTTTTTCAATTTTTATACACTTTATTACCTCCATCTTCGATTGCTCGTACCATATGTATGCCGAAGACCTTCAGCTATACGTGCAAGCTGAAACCGGGGATATCTATATAGGGATTAAAAAATTAAATGACAACTTATCAGCTATCAAAGATTGGTCTACTCGTTATGCAGTGTAGGTCAATCATTTGAAATGTCAAGCTATACTGGTGGGTAGCTTAATGTTGCTAGTCAAGATTAATCTTGCAGACTTACCTCCTATTTATTACAATGGGATTACAATACCGTTCAGTTCGTCTGTAAAAAATCATGACCTACACATTGACAGCACGCTGAATTGGAGAACTCAGGTTTCTGAAGTGAGTCGTAAAGTCACTGCCACGTTACGTTCTCTGTATCATTTAAAACATTTTCTTACCACAAAGTCTAATATAATGCTTGTCCAATCGCTCATATTACCCATAATTGATTATGCAGATGTGTTACCCGGATCTGTCCCAGGATCTTCTGAACAAGCTGGAACGCCTTCTCAATAACTGTAAAAGATTTATTTTCAAGCTTCGTAAGTATGACCATATTTCGCAATAGATCTAAGCTTAATTGGCTTACAATCTGGCAGAGGCGTATATCCAGACTTGTTCTTTTTTCCATTTTCCATATTAAATGAACCATTTTCGCCTCCTTATCTTAAGAGTAAATTCTACTATCTCTCCTCATCTCATGATAGTGTTCTACGATCTTCTTCTAACAACAAAATATGTATTCCAGTTCACTTCATCGAGTTCTATGTTAACTACTTTATAGTTCAGGCTACACACCTTTAAAACTCCTTGACCGATGACATCAGAAAAGCTCCCAAAAAGTTTGGTTTTAAAAAGTTGGTGCCTAATCATCTATTAAAAACAACGCTTCTTATATGAATCATCCATATCATTTATATTGTTACATTTATATGTCATATATATTCACAGTTATATATATGTACTATTTATATACATTGCCGTGTAGTGGCGATATCATATCTCAGACGACAACTGTTCAGTGATGTCTCCGTGATCGCAAGGGTGAAAACTGGTAGCGATCACAGAATGGTTAGAGGCACACTGAACCTAAACGTTAAGTTGGAGAGGTCTCGTCTGATGAAGTCAACGCTCCGTCCCCCTCGTGCTCTGTTCCAAAGTCCCGAAACCTTTCAGCTCGGGTTACAAAACCGTTTTTAGTGCCTAGAAGACTGCAATGAAGTGGACGATATGAATGACAAGCTCGTGGAAACTGTCCATGCGGTCGGAGCTAAGTTCTGCAAGACGCGCCGCAGAAGAACACAAAACTCTCCGATCACACTCTCAATCTCATGCCTGTTAGACGGGAGATGAAGCTAAATTCTTCAACAGATTTGACAGCATACAGGCAACTGAACAGACAGATCTTCAAATGCATGCGGCGGGACTTACGCAACTTCAATACAGCTTGTATTGAAGAAGCGATCGAGCGGAACCAAAGCTCCAAAGTCTTTGCCAGAGATCTGTCTGTCAGAAAGAGCCAACTGTCAAAGCTGAAGACAGAATGTGGCAGCATCGTTTCCGTGACACCTGAGATTTTGAGAGAGATTGAGAGGTTCTATGGACAGCTGTACACGTCATCGTTGCAGCCATACGCAAGTGTGTGTAACGATCCAAGAGCGAGTCTTATCCGACATTATTCCGAAGATATCCCGGACGTCAGTCTGAGGAAGGCCCCAGGCGGGGATGGATTTACAGCGTAGCTTCTGAAAGCGGGTGGAAAACCGGTACTGGAAGTTCTTCAGAGGCTCTTTAATTCCGTCTTCCATGGTGGCCACTACACCGGAAACATGGAGCAGAAGTGCGGTGGTCTTATTCTTCAAGAAAGGTGACAATGGTCTCTTGAAGAACTACAGACCGATTTCCCTTCTGAGCCGCGTCTTCGTGCTGTTTTCGAGAGTCATTACGAATCGTCTCGCACGCAAAATTGACGACTTCCAGCCTCAAGAACAAGCCGGTTTCCGAACGGGCTTTAGCACCATAGACCACATACATACCCTTCGGCAAGTTGTACAGAAGTCCAAAGAGTACAATTTTCCACTATGCCTGGCATATGTGGACTATGAGAAAGCCTTTGATACCGTCGAAATTTGGGCGGTGCTGCAGTCCCTTCAGCGGTGCCTAGTTGACTGTCGGTATATCGAAGTGCTGAAGTGCTTGTACAGTAGGGCTACGATGGCTATCCGAGTACAGAACCAGAGTACGAAACCTATTCAATTGCAGAGAGGTGTAAGACAGGGTGACTTTATATCCCCGAAACTCTTCACCGCTGCATTGGAAGACGTTTTCAAGCTTCTGGACTGAAAAGGATACGGTATTAAAATCAATGGCGAGTACATCACTCACCTTCGATTTGTCGACGATATAGTCCTTATCGCAGAATCGCTGGAGGACCTAAGCACTATGCTCAATGAAATCAATAGTGTCTCCCAACGGATAGGTCTTAAGATGAACATGGACAAAACAAAGATTATGTTTAATGTCCATGTCATACCTATGCCGGTAGTTGTTGGGAGCACTAAGCTCGAAGTTGTTGACGAGTATGTTTACCTGGGACAAATAGTCCGACTAGGTAAGTCTAACTTCGACCGAGAGGTCAGTCGACGGATTCAACTCGGCTGGGCAGCGTTCGGGAAGCTGCGACACATCTTCTCGTCATACATACCTTATAATGAAATTGTACAACCAGTGCGTGTTGCCAGTGATGACTTACGGATCTGAGACGTGGTTCTCCACTGCTGGCCGTATGAGGAAGCTCAAGGTCGCTCAGCGAGCTATAGAGAGGGCTATGCTCGGAGTTTCTATGCGTGATAAACTTAGAAATGAGGATATCCGCAGTAGAACCAGAGTAACCGACATAGCCCAACGGATTGGTAAGCTGAAGTGGCAGTGGGCCGGCCATATAGCTCAAAGAACCGATAATCAATGGGGAAGAAAGGTTCTTGAGTGGCAGCCTCGTACCGGTAGGCGAAGTGTAGGGCGACCCCCCACGCGATAGAGTGACGACCTGGTAAGACATGCAGGAAGTCGATGGATGCAGGTGGCTCAGGACCGTGCTTTTTGGCATTCCTTGGGGTAGGCCTATGTTCAGCAGTGGACTTAAAAGGCTGTTATAATGATGACTATTTATCTATGTATGTTGATATGTATAAATATAAGATATTTCTATAGTTTATTTATTGTATATATTACTAAAATGTGTACATAACGTAATAAATTATATTTTTTATTTTGTTTTTATTCTTTATTGCTACACCTACTTCAAATTCTCACCTCTAGATAGGTTGACTGGTAGAGAATGCCTCAATGTATTAAGTCCGCCCTTTGTATTTTTTTAGATAAAGGAATGCAATAATGAATAAGTATATATAAATAAATGAAAATGTTCATCGACCAAAGTGCTGATATATTGAATATCGCAAAATTATGTATAGTCATAACCGACGAGCATGCGTAGGAATATATACGTGATGTAGGGGAGGGATGTGTGTCAGTATCGTACCGTCGAAATACGATTATCGAAATTATCATTTTTCTGAGAATAATTTTTATTTGTTTATATAGTACTGGCTGAAGTGAGAGTAGAAAATGGTGAATGCGGTCACTGGGAAAAACAGAAAGTAAAATTGCAATCAACAAACCTCTAGCGATTTTCAAACTGATTCAGTACATTTTAGTATTATTTTTCTAGAAACTAGAAAAATAATACTAGAGAAATAGAATTATTAAACTTTGCAATTAAAATTCGCTCAAAACTTAGACATTATTCTTCGTCTGTTCTTACTTAAACTTTGAGTGGGTTTGACGAGTTACCCTTAGTCCACTGCATTATAACCATGCAGCTTAATATTTCTGCAATAAGAATAAATTGAAATTTAAACGAAGTTCCTTACTTCGTTTAAATTTCTATCTATTCTATTTATATGAAATTCTATCTTGTGATAATTTTGCTAAGTGGCGGAATAAGCTGAGCGGCAAGGGACACCCTAGATGGATGTTTGTCGACCCAATTGGCGATTTATTGAAGATAAGCCGAATTAAGTGTACGGTCAACCTACGAGCGCGTATACTGTGTACGTAGATAGGGGATGAGTGGCTCGCGTCCGTAGGCCTCGACCACCTAATCCTAGGCTCACCCTACACGTGTCCCCCGGGTGGTGCTAAAAGAGCGACAAAGCCGATAGGATAGACTTGACTCCACGCCGTATGGTAGCGGCGTAAAATCTACCACCCTTTAGTTCGCACCATGAGCCAAGAAGTAAAAGAAATGGCCCTGAGTTCCCGTCGCCCCTTTAATGGGGCATGGAGCGAAGAATCTCCGGGAGAAAAACCGGCGAAGATGTTCGCCACCCGTCACGTCCTGTCTCCCGGAGGGGCGAAAAGTGGATTGCGGAGGCCCGTTTGGCTACGTTGAATTTATGTGGAGCAATGAATTATAAGATGAATGAAGTATGTGATATGATGAATGATAGAGGAATAGATGTGTTATGTAATTAATAGAATCAGGCGTTACTTTGCGGAAATTCATTATATAAAAGCTTTAAGAAAAATTTTACTTCGCAAATATCCGCGTTATAAAATAAAATGATGTGTCTTACCTAGTACAAAGAGCACCTCCCGCCCTCCCTCAATTGCGTGCACTATCCCCGTCACCACTAATCCCAGCACCGCTACTCCTAACACCACTACACTAGGCAAGACACACCACTGATAATAATACGACACGTGTTTCGCCTCTACACGAGGCATCCTCAGGTGATATAGACTCTACGGTGGATAACCGCTAAGTGAGCGGCGAGACAAAACAAGTGCCTTTTATACAGACCGATGATGCAACCGCTCTCTACCTAAGGAGCGAGCGACTGCGTCATGCGATAAAACATGCGACCAATCACCGTTGGACTTACGCAGCCGTTTGTAAAATTAAAAACAAACCGCCGCGTAACGCCCACCCTCCAACCACGCGACCAATCGCCGATCACCGTGAGGGTGACAAACGACCATATTGCGAGGTTCTCTGTTATTAGAGAGCAGGCTTAAAGATATTTAAGAGAGGTGAGTTAGTAACATTTGTTTGTTCATTCAGCAATGCAACGGTATTATTATTACTTTTTTATATCTCTAACTGTTCCAGCACACACAGCCGCAGCCCTTTATTACACGTATGTAAGACTTTAAAGGAGTGGTCGTTGGCTAGGTTGTGTCCAGTGTCCAAAAGATGTTTGGCAAAATGGGATTTATCGGGATTGCAATTCCTGTACGCAGCTAAATGCTCTTTATAACGTGTCTCGAAATTGCGACCAGTCTGACCCACGCAAACGGCGTGGCATTCGTCACAAACAAGTTTGTAAACACCTGACTTTTGACGAATATCCAACTTATCTTTATTATTACAGATATTTCTAAGAGAATTGTTTGTTTTGACCGCCACATGAACGCCGTTTTGTCGAAGAGTATTAGCTACTTTTTCAGATATGGGGCCTAAGTAGGTCAAACTGCTCACATATCGATGAACACTTTGAGGTTGAACCGCGTACAGAGAGTTGCGAACAACATGCTTTTGTTTCTTTTTAATTAAATTGATAATGAGATTTTTTGAAAAACCGTTAGAGACCGCTATTTGATAAATTATATTAAGTTCTTTTAAATAATTTTCTTTACTTAATGAGACAGTGAACAGACGGTTAATGTAACAATAAAAAGCGGCTACTTTATGTTGCCACGGATGACATGATGACGCGGGGATGACCGTGTCGGTGTGAGTTGGTTTTCGATAAATTTGGAAAACATGTGAGGATTCTTTTCTTGTTATTGTTAAGTCGAGAAAATTAAGGGAACAATCTTGCTCTAATTCAAGTTTAAATTTAATTTTGTCATGGACTCTTATTTTATTGAGGAAAACATCCAGTTGTCTCCTTGTGCCAGTCCAGCAAATAATTATGTCGTCTACATATCGATAGTAATATAAGATATTTTGATTGACAATTATATGTTGTTTTTCGAAATTATCCATGAAAATGTCCGCCATAAGGGGACTTAGAGGTGACCTCATAGCTAACCCTCCTTTTTGTAGATAGAAACGGTTATTTAACCGGTAATAGTTTTGTTTCATACAGAGAGAGGTTAAGTTAAGAAGATCATTTGTTTGCCCGGGATGTAGATGACGTTTTTCAAAGAGATCTGCGAGTATACGCAAACAGTCAGGGGATGGGACATTTGTGAAAAGACTATCAACGTCTAAAGATAACAATATGGATTTAGGAGGAATACGAATATCTTTAATTTTGGAAATGAGATATAAGCCATTTTTTAGGCTGTAAGTGGGGTTGAATCCAGATTTCTCTCGAAGGAGGAAGTTTAATTTTTTAGCAAGGAAATAAGCTAGTGCACCAATATATGAGACAACTGGACGAATAGGAACATGTTCTTTATGTATTTTGGTAACCCATATAAAATGGGTGCTTGAGGATTCATTGGAACAAGATTGCTCCGAGACAAGATGTGATCGGGAAAAACATATGATGACTGTTGTATACATAACTTAATATCCGAAGTAAACTTTTTGGTTGGGTCAGACTCCAATAGCTCAAAGTCATCACCTTGGATAGCATCGTTAACTTTCTGGCTGTAGCCACTACTCTTCATAATAACAACAGTATTGCCTTTATCGGCTTTAGTAACAATAAGGTCGTTTTCTCTTATTCTCTGCTTTAGGGACTTAAGAACAGGGAACTCAGGATTGAAAAGGGGAGACGCGGGCACAGCCCGAATTTCATTAGCTACCAAACTTTTAACGATGTTATCTTTCTTCCCGATCACAACAGCCATCTCCGCGTCAACAGCCATAGTCTCTAACGAGCTTTGGGAGACCGAAGGTGTTAAATTATACTTTAGGCCTTTATGTAAAAAGGACAACTCATCTGTTGAAAACTGGACATCGGAAAGATTTTTAACTCGGGGATAAAATTGGTGATATTCTGTATGTATGTCGTTATTACAATTACGGGATGAAGAGGATACAAGTCGTTGTAATTTACGGGACTGAATTTGATATTTATTATAAACAGCCATTGAAGCATGTTCTCTGGCATTCCCATCCAAAACATCAAATTCAATATTATGTAATTTATATGAAAGTTCAGAGTATAATACTTTAAGGTGGATTTTTAAATTATCTCTATTGGAAAACCAACGACGACACTCCTCATTAAGCCAAATGTTCTGAGCTTTAGAAATAGCAATACTGCCCGCTTGACTAGTTGTGCCGGAACGTATTTGAATATAATTGGGAATAACATGAAGTTGTTTGCACTGCTGACCGAACCAAACATTTTGGGCAGCAATACGATGGAGTTTTGTTAATTTGACATAGAGTCTTACCTGGTCGGCCGTGCTAACCTTTTTAATATAATTAATAGAATCAGGCGTTACTTTGCGGAAATCCATTATATAAAAGCTTTAAGAAAAATTTTACTTCGCAAATATCCGCATTTACTCCCCGGATTTTCAATGACCAGTTCATTAAAGTAACCATCATTTGCAACTTGGCCGCCGAAGATGCAAGAAGATTTAAGATCAAAAAATATAATATACAGATATGACTGTTAAAGATAACACCAGATAGTACCAAATAAAATTAAAATCAAATATTAACCTGATTATGATATTATGTTATTCCAATATTTTAAAGTCATAAATGTATTTGATAGAACGAAAGCGAGAGCAAGCTGTTTCTTTTGATTACTGTGAGTATATATAAGACAATTACAAAGAAAGTACAAAAAGTTCTGCTTGTAGCTTATCGTACTTGCCTCTATATAAACTGTCAAAAGTAAATAGCGCTCTTCTAAGCATTTTGAATAAATTGCTAAACAATTAGGAAATAAAACATCTCGACAAATTGAAACATTTTAAAAGAATACCATACCGTGGAAAATTCTAGAATGGGGGAGGGATCTACGTGTGTGTCCACCACTAGACAATGAATTATGAGCGAGTAACACATTAAATTAATCGGTAGCGCACATAATCATACCACAAATATATTGAGATTGAGTAAAATAAATAGTTTGTAATTTAAATTTAAATGTATTATTTACTTGTCTGAAAACCTCAAGCCTAGCAGAAGAATCGTATTAATTAAAACTCTTCTCTCATTTAAAAGTAAAGCCACTGTTTAATGCTGTGCACAAGCACTTGGGAAGATTTCTAAGTAACATATTTTACCTAGGTATGTGGAAAAGTGCTTGCAAGTAATGTGTTAATTTTTATTATGAATAGCCAAAAAATATAATTTAAAAAGCCTCCAAACCTATATTATTATTGTTTGGCCTCCGTATATTCTAAATAATAATACAGCCGTGGTAGCTAACGGGCTAAGTGCTCGCTGTTAATTTCACAGTACGCCACCAACGCGAGTTCGATCCCAATTTAAGTTATTTGTAATTTTAAGTGCTCATTTACCACGTGCTCGGCGGTGAAGGATAACATCGAGAGGAAACCGTCATGTCTGAGAAATAAGACAAAAATATTTCGAAGACATGTGAAGTTCGCCAACACGCATTGGGTCAGC
Organism: Parnassius mnemosyne; assembly: GCA_963668995.1. Taxonomy (NCBI): domain Eukaryota; kingdom Metazoa; phylum Arthropoda; class Insecta; order Lepidoptera; family Papilionidae; genus Parnassius; species Parnassius mnemosyne. Next base: position 41,890,354 of record CAVLGL010000002.1, read on the forward strand.
GCGGCGGACATTTCCTTACCTTAAATCTTGTCAGAAATGAGAGGAAGCCTGTGCCCAGCCCAAGACGTATATAGGCTGTGACTTTAAATTTTACTAATCCGTATATATTATAGTCATTAGACATCCGTATATAGTTACATATCTGGCGTCCGTACATACTCGTAGTTATCCAGCGACCGTATATAGTTCTTCGGCGCCCGTATTTAGTATCGGGCGTCCGTATTTACCAGATTTAATTACATCCTTCCTTAATGGATTTTTTATTGAGATTATTGATATTATATCATATTAAGGATAAAGTAACCGTCATGTACATAGAAGGCTCTTGATAATGACAGTTGAATAAGAGAGAGACCTAGAAAACGCTTATGAGATGACTTGTTAGCCTATGAAAATAATTAGATGGAGGCGGCTACCGACAGAAATTCATGGATGGAAACGGGAGAGCATGCTGGGGTAGGGGAAGATTATAAAAAAAAGTTAACACATATTAATGACGCAGAAACTAGATATCACGCCTCTTTCCCGTAGGGGTAGGCAGAGACCACTTCTTTCCACTTGCTACGATCCTTACATACTTGTTTCGCTTCGTCCACTTTTATTATTCCCTTCAAATATGCTCTTTGGTTTAGGATACTCTTGACCTGGCCTTTTTTCAAGACGTCCCTGATTTGATCTAGAAACGTCCGAGTAGGTCTATCCCTTCCAACACTTTCATTCAAACTCGCCTTATACACCTTTTTCGTCAATCGATCTTCATTCATTCTCTCGACATGGCCAAACCATCTCAGCATACCTTTCTCAATTTTTGTTACTAAATCTTCTTTCAGACCAAAACGTTTCCTTATCTCACTATTTCTTATCCTGTCACTCAGTTTAACTCCTATCATACTTCTTAACGCTCTCATCTCAAATGCATTTATTCTGCTTTCATGTTTCTTCTGCCGTACCCAACTTTCACTTCCGTACATGAGTGTCGGAACCAACACCCCCTCATGCACAGACAAACGAGCCTTCTTAGACACCTTCCGACTGCTCATAAAGGAGTGAAAAGCTCCATTCACCATGTTTCCTGCATTCACTCTTCTTTCGATATCACTCTCACACTTTCAGATACTAACAGATACTAATGAGCAAATCTTTATTCCTATAGTTATTAAGTGCCTGTGTGTGCTTGTCAGACATTCGTGACAACATGGCATTATGTATATCCGTATATACTCATAGCTATAGGAGGTCCGTATATTGTTATCAGGTGTCCGTGTATAGATATTGGGCGACCGTATTTTATAGCAGTCTAATGCTTACCTAATTTGTTTTTAACAGTGGTAGAGCCATGCGGCAGCTTTTGCTGTCGCACGGATGGGCCGGCTCGAACCAGGGTGGTACCACGACCTCACGGTAAAACCAGCGTGAAGTAGAGGTTTGCCTCTGCGTTTCGCTTGGTGAGTGCAAGTGGCCGGAGGCCCTTTTTACTGGAAATGAGGCATTCCATCTTAGTCCTCACGGGTGACAACGCATCTACATTTTGATTTGTAATAGAGGATAGATGTAGATGTTTATGGGCCGCAGCAACCACTTACCATCAGGTGGACTGTGTGCTCGTTTGTCACTTTTATCCTATAAAAAAAGTTTTTGCATAATAATAATATTAATAAAATTAATAATCTTTATTTGCAAGAATATAGTTGTACGATGGTGTTTTAGTATAATTAATTCTACATATTCTACCTTAGTGGTGTGCAAATATTAAATGATTAGTCCAAATAACCTATACAAAAATAGTTATCGAATTTTAACAACATATAAGTTATTTAATATTATTCACTGGATTTGACAATTAATTATTAATGTAACAATGTCTGAAAAATGCCAATAAGATATATAAGTAAGAATTATTAGCTCAAGTAAGATTATTATTATAGTTCATTGTCAAATATTAATATTCTTATGACAATAATTATATAATGTTAATTATAAATGTTAAATATCCAATCATCATTAATTTATTTCTATATTACTAATTAATAATGTACAAAAATTTTATAAAATAATATCAAAAACAGAATTTCCTTAAAAATTGAAAGATGGCGCGTAATGAAATACTTACACACATGAAAGGTAATTTAATTTAGAATACAATTTTATTTACATTATTCAAAATGCCCTCCCCTATTTTAAATACATGCCCTTAATCGACGCGGCCAATCATCAATCGCAGCACGCACCACATTCATATCTATTCCTGTCGCTGCTTTAGCCAAAGTTGCTCGGAGAGATTCCAAATTCGGATAAGGTTTAGCGCAGTCTTTCTCCTTGAAATGTTCCCATATCTTGTGATCCAGTGGGTTTAAATCTGGATTAGAAGAGGGTCAGTCTTCATGTCCGATAAAGTCAATTCCACGGGCGGTCAACCAGTTTTGCGTACTTCGTGCCCTATGAGCCGGTGCAGAGTCCTGTTGGAATATCCAATGTCTGTTTTTGAACATTGTTTGAGAAAGAGATTACACTATGTTTGTTAGGACGGTATTTTGGTACACCTCGGCTCTGGTTTTTACACCTTTTTCATAGAAAAACACCTCAGTTAAGCCTCAATATGAGACTCCAAGCCGAACCAAGAGTGGCGAAGGATAATGACCTCTTTGAATACTCGGTATACATTTGCTAGCTTCTTCACTGTGCGCATACATATTATCATTTTCTTTATTATAACTTTCTTCGGTGTTAAAAATGCTTTCATTCGAAAACAAAATTTCGCGGCATTTTTTCCCGCGGACCGCCGTAACAAAGCGTAGGATCTATGTAGCCTAATTTTTTTAAAACACTCGTTCAAAAAATGTTCAGTCTTTTTACGATAAGGTCGTAGTCCTAGGTCTTCATTGATCACCTTTTTGTCCGTGGTTCTGCTCAGGCCCTTCTGAAGAGCTAAGATTTTTTGTTTACGAACAGGATTTCGTTGGATTTGCGCCTTCACTGCTTTGATGATCGCGGCTATCCTAACTGTACGAGATCGGCCGGTCCTCTTACGATCTTCGAAGCTTGAATCTTCAGTGAACCGTTTGATAGTGCGACGAACAAATCGTAGGGTTATTTTCAATTTTTGTAGAATATTGAAAATCTCTTGGCGCGTAATCGGAACGTTGCAACGCGCTAACCGCTACTCTATTTTATTTCTTCGACCATTCCGTATATGAAAATGAATGAAAATTAATGTCTTTTTTATTTTCGGCAAGCGCTAATGTTATATTTTTAAAATTCGTGAAGTCATCTAGCCAGTATTCAAAAATTTTGAATAATAAGTTTTTGACAAAACTTTGACCCGAAATATTATATTATAAAAATATTATTCATTATTACTCATAAGAAGGTCATTATGGTTTAATAACTCTTCTACAGAATAATAACATTTAGTGTGTAACGGTGACGATGACGTATTTGACGGCAGAAACAAGTAAGAGGGTGGTAGCTACCAGATTGGCAATTAAAAAGACAAGGATCCATATCAACGGGTAAAAATGAGAAAAGTTCCATCCCCGCTAATACTATTTATATTTTGCACGTGATTTGCGATGAAAGAAAATATCGTGACAAATGTAAAGGAATGAAGAATCGTGTTTTATAATTCTCATTTAAGAAACCCTATGTGATACATATTTCTTATTGTCATTCCGAAGTTTACTAGTCTTAAAATGTAGTCAAATTTAATGAGAAAAATTTCAAAGCTTCATGAAATATTTTGCTACGTTGTTTTCAACCAATAGACATATCTGGGAACCCGAGTTATTTGTTGAAACTTTACTCCAACTTGGAGCTTAGCAGAAGTCATTAAACTGTATTTAGCAGGTAGGTGCAATAAAGTTCAAGCGTTCGGACTTTTCGTAGATATAGATATGAAAACAATAACAAAAAATTATTCTTACAGAGACGCAATGGAGTTAAAGGAAAAACTTTTAAAGAAAATATTTTCATCTTCTTCATCAGCCTGTAAAATACTGATTTGGCATAATCGTGAGGCTTAGCAGATGGATTGACGATAGAAGTACCAGACTTCATACATTTTAGAAACTGCTGCCCGTTACCGATCTGGGTATTTTCCGTCCGACGTAAGCGAGATGGTTATATCGCTATTTATCGAAACGCCAACGAATTTTCTGGCTTAATATGGGAAATCTATAGTCGCATTATTACACACATAGGACAAAAAGGGTGATGAGTTCTATTAGGCAGTCACAACACGGCAAACATGGAAATTATTTTCACAACTCGGTAGCGGAGCAGCTAGGATTTTGGTTGTACAGACCAAGAAAGATAGACGGAGCACTGCGTATATCAATTGACACAAAAACTAAGCCAAAGCTATGGCAATATGATAGTTTTTTTATATAGAAAAACGGTGATTTAGGAGCACACAGTCTACCTCTTGATAAGTGGATGCTATGGCCAAGAGACTGCTCTCACAGAATACCTGCGTAAAAAAGCAAACTAATGCTGCTGTATTTCGTATGGTGAGAATAGAAAACTGGACCTTTTTACTGAAAACGAGGCATTCCATCTTAGTCCTCACGGGTGACAATCTGCATTTTGATTCGTAATCGAAGATACATGTAAATGTAGATATCTGTGGGCCACAGTATCCACTTACCTTCAGGTGAACTGTGTGCTCGTTTGTCACCCTTATTCTTTAAAAAATAAAATACTCTGGAAAAAATAATATATCCAGCATTTTTCTTTGCATAAATAACTGTAAGTGGAACAAATAATTATGCCCCAACAGTAATACCAAGGTGGACGAAAGTGCGGAAACGTCAGTATGCGCAGGCTTACCGCACGCTTACAAGTGATAACAGTAGTCTAATAATGGCAGGGTGCGGAGCGCGAGCTCATAAGGTCTTTGGAATCCTTCATTCGACTACTATCGCGAACCACTCCTAATACAAGTATTTTAAGTTAATCAGGCGTGGTTAAAACAAATGTTAGTAATGTAAATAGCATAGATAGTACTTTTTAAAAAGTAAAAGAAAAAAAGCGCGGGATTCACACATAATAGCACACAGAGAAAATAAAGCGATAGGTAGGCAACTCCCTACGACGGGACAGGTCCATGTACAGCAGAGAACTTTGGGGGATGACGAAGAAGAAAAAGTGAGTGATTAAAAGTGTATCCGGGCTCACAAAAAGACTTTGTATTTGCAAGCATTCTAATTTTCAACCGAATATAGACGAAGTTGTATTTGAGAGTGCTCCAGACTCGATTATGTTTTGTGTGCAAGGCACTTCAATATGCCTATGTTCTCGTTAAGGGTTGATTTTTCAATCTTCAGACAAAAGTTGACCGTTAAATAAATATAACTTTACTGAATATAAAAGTCAAATAATTGAACTGTTTTTAACCGATTTCACAAAAAGAATGAGCAACTCAATTCGAGTGTATGCTCTTTATTCTATGTATGTAACTCCGATATCTTCGTCAGCTGTGAACCGATATAATAATTCTTTATTTATTAAATATGCATATTCTACTTTAGGGAGTAAAATTTTTAATAATACTATTTAGACGGAATTCTAGACTTTCTTCAGGCCACTCAAAAGGGACAAAAATAAGACTTAATGAAAAGTAAAAGCCGACTTCATAGCTAAGACATATTAATATAAAATTTGTTAAGTTTTGAATTAATTTTGACTTCTGAAATTATATTTTTTATTAAATTATAGAAATTATTTTTATTTCTTTGGTTCTAAAATACTAATTTTATTCATAAGTTTATAACCTACAAAAAACTTTTATCTGATTATTTAAAACTCAGCCTTGACTTCTATAAAAAAGCTTAGTAAAGTTAATACTTTCCTACTACAACATTTATTTTAATCTGCCAGTGTACGGATGTAAAGTTAGATTGAATTATATTGTTCATTCCCTTTAAAGTTTTTACGGAATTGTATTTCTTTTTTTTTTCTTTCATTAAATAGAAATTAACATATAACAATTATAAAACTAAAGAGAATATACATAAAAAAGGAAAACTAGAAATTATTTTTCGCTTAATATAAGTAATAGATGTAAGAAATTTGTCTTTGATTATTATTGCTATTTGAAGGGTGCAATATGTTGACTCTAGCGATTTTTTCTCGACTTTTATACAAATTAAGGTCCGTAATCAGAACGATATCTTTTGTTTCGCTTAGGTATGGTTATTGCCTGGAGCGTACGATTTGGGACTTTTGACTGCCGACGTAGAATTTTATATAGTCGTCTACATCGTGTCAGTAAATAAATAAATATATTTAATAGGTGTGTCATGTTCGCGCCAAATGAATTCCATAGTATCTGCCTAGCCCTCTGTGTACATGCATGAGAGTTTATGTAATGTATTTAATATATTACGTTTATCTCGTAATAAAAATATTTAAAAACACAAAACAATGAAATTAAATTTTGCCAGTAATATGAAAATTTAAATTTTATCGTAGCTCGGTGACATTAACAGCCAGGCCCACAACCCATCTAATTCCATTAGTGACGTAAGAATTCACTTAGTAAAATGCCAGAAAAACCATATCTGCCTGAAAGATCATAGAAGATTCTTTGTAATCATATATATGTCAGTATCAAACCAATGAGTAAACGTGTGTACACATACACACACGGGATGACCGACAGGAACATATTAAAGTTACGTCTCATAATATATAGCATCAACAGTCTTTTTATCCTACTTCAAAAATGGAAAAGGAAATTTTTTCAACTGTACATTTTTTCTTTTCGTTTCGTTTCGAAACAATTTTTTTTAAATTCGTTATACTTCAGGGGTGGTCCCATATTTATTTATTTATTTATTTATTTATTTTGCATAATGTGTGTGTTTTACAGTTGTTATAAAAAAATATACTACAACACATTAACCATTTCTGGTGTACAAAATTATTAAATTTTATAAATATTAAGTATTATTAAGTACATTATAAATTAAAATTACAAAATTTACAGTCATTGCATAATAAATAACCAATAAAAAAAGAGAACGTGACCTAATGAACAAATCATTTACTTGCACTATCAAATCATTAATATTTATGATTTCATGTCACATTATAATATGTAGTTGACAAAATATTATTATTTAAAAAAAAATTAAAGATATTGTTTTTCCAACAACTCACTAAACGAATAAAAAGATTTATTAACTAGCCACATTTTCAACTCGTTCCAGAAACGCCTCCTTCGTTGTAGTTTTATATTACTGGGTATTGTGATAAACACTTTTATGCACATTGCATAGCAATTTTTATGATAATTACCTGTTTTTGGTATTTTGTTATCGGATTTATCGTCCACAAGTCTCTCGTTAACAACGTTGTAAAAATCGGGAGTGTGTCGACGAGGGTTGCGTACCTTATACTCAGAATCACCAAACGGTATTCGCTGAAGGTCATACAGGTTTACGCACCAACCTCGGCACACCCCGATGAGGAGGTGGAGGAAATGTATGAGGATATCTCTAGAGCCATGCATTCCTCCAAAACCCAATATACGGTGTTAATGGGAGACTTCAATGCAAAACTAGGCACAAGAGAGAACGGTGAGCTGAAAGTAGGGAAATTTGGAATAGGGCAACGGAACCCAAGGGGCCAGCAGCTGGCCGACTTCATGGAGAAAGAGGGACTCTTTATGATGAACTCTTTCTTCCAGAAGCGGCCCCACAGGAAGTGGACCTGGTCGAGCCCCGACGGTTCCACAAAAAATGAGATTGACTTCATTATGACGACCAGACGACAACTGTTCAGTGATGTCTCCGTGATCGCGAGGGTGAAAACTGGTAGCGATCACCGAATGGTTAGAGGCACACTGAACCTAAACGTTAAGTTGGAGAGGTCTCGTCTAATGAAGTCAACGCTCCGTCCCCCTCGTGCTCTGTTCCAAAGTCCCGAAACCTTTCAGCTCGAGTTACAAAACCGTTTTCAGTGCCTGGAAGACTGCAATGAAGTGGGCGATATGAATGACAAGCTCGTGGAAACTGTCCATGCGGTTGGAGCTAAGTTCTGCAAGACCCGCCGCAGAAGAACACAAAAACTCTCCGATCACACTCTTAATCTCATGGCTGTTAGACGGGAGATGAAGCTACATTCTTCAACAGACTTGACAGCATACAGGCATCTGAACAGACAGATCTCCAAATGCACGCGGCGAGACTTACGCAACTTCAATACAGCTCGTATTGAAGAAGCGATCGAGCGGAACCAAGGCTCCAAAGTCTTTGCCAGAGATGTGTCTGCCAGAAAGAGCCAACTGTCAAAGCTGAAGACAGAGTGTGGCAGCATCGTTTCCGGGACACCTGAGATTTTGAGTGAGATTGAGAGGTTCTATGGGCAGCTGTACACATCATCGTTGGAGCCACACGCAAGTGTGAGTAACGATCCAAGAGCGAGTCTCATCCGACACTATTCCGAAGATATCCCGGATGTCAGTCTGAGCGAGATTAGGATGGCTCTCCAGCACCTTAAAAACGGTAAGGCCCCAGGCGAGGATGGAATTACAGCGGAGCTTCTGAAAGCGGGTGGAAGACCGGTACTTGAAGTCCTTCAGAAGCTCTTTAATTCCGTCCTCCATGGTGGCATTACACCGGAGGCGTGGAGCAGAAGTGCGGTGGTCTTGTTCTTCAAGAAAGGTGACAACGCTCTCTTGAAGAACTACAGACCGATTTCCCTTCTGAACCGCGTCTACGTGCTGTTTTCGAGAGTCATTACGAATCGTCTCGCGCGCAGACTTGACGACTTCCAGCCTCCCGAACAAGCCGGTTTCCGAAAGGGCTTTAGCACCATAGACCACATACATACCCTTCGGCAAGTTGTACAGAAGTCCGAAGAGTACAATTTGCCACTATGTCTGGCGTATGTGGACTATGAGAAAGCCTTTGATTCCGTCGAAATTTGGGCGGTGCTGCAGTCCCTTCAGCGGTGCCAAGTTGACTGTCGGTATATCGAAGTGTTGAAGTGCTTGTACAGTAGGGCTACGATGGCTATCCGAGTACAGAACCAGAGTACGAAACCTATCCAATTGCAGAGAGGTGTAAGATAGGGTGACGTCATATCCCCGAAACTCTTCACCGCTGCATTGGAAGACGCTTTCAAGCTTCTGGACTGGAAAGGATACGGTATCAACATCAATGGCGAGTACATCACTCACCTTCGATTTGCCGACGATATAGTCCTTATGGCAGAATCGCTGGAGGACCTAAGCACTATGCTCAATGACCTCAATAGTGTTTCCCAACGGATAGGTCTTAAGATGAACATGGACAAAACTAAGATCATGTTTAATGTCCATGTCACACCTATGCCGGTAGTTGTTGGGAACACTAAGCTCGAAGTTGTTGACGAGTATGTTTACCTGGGACAAATAGTCCGACTGGGTAAGTCCAACTTCGACCGAGAGGTCAATCGACGGATTCAACTCGGCTGGGCAGCGTTCGGGAAACTACGACACATCTTCTCGTCAGACATTCCTCAAAACCTTAAAACGAAATTGTACAACCAGTGCGTGTTGCCAGTGATGACTTACGGAACTGAGACGTGGTCCTTCACTGCTGGCCGTATGAGGAAGCTCAAGGTCGCTCAGCGAGCTATGGAGAGGGCTATGCTCGGAGTTTCTCTGCGTGATAAACTTAGGAATGAGGATATCCGCAGTAGAACCAGAGTGACCGACATAGCCCAACGGATTAGTAAGCTGAAGTGGCAGTGGACCGGCCATATAGCTCGAAGAACCGACAACCGATGGGGAAGAAAGGTTCTCGAGTGGCAGCCTCGTACCGGTAGGCGAAGTGTAGGGCGTCCCCCCACGAGATGGAGTGACGACCTGGTAAGACATGCAGGAAGTCGATGGATGCAGGTGGCTCAGGACCGTGTTTTGTGGCATTCTTTGGGGGAGGCCTATGTTCAGCAGTGGACTTGTGAAGGGCTGTAATGATGATGTAATGATGATGATGATGATGATGGTATTTTGTTAATGACTAATTTATCTGGATTCCTTAAAGATTTGGATCTGATAATATCTCCAGCAGTTGTAAACAGCTCAGAATTATTTTTCAAAAATTTGCTGTTTCGAGAATGTGTAATATGCAAGGAAGTTTTAGCACTTTTAAATTTCAAAATATTGGTTTGCACGATTCATGAGGGGCCATATTACATATTGCACGTAGACATTTTTTTTTGCACAATAAAAACTTTATTGATATCTACTAAATTTCCCAATATTATTATACCGTAGCTAAGTATACAATAAACGTACCCGTAATACGCCATAAGATCTTTTGTTTGCGATACCGTCTTTGTAAGGTTCCGTAATATGTAAACAAAGCGGTTAAGTTTATTACACACTTTTTCTATGTGAGGTTTCCAGTTATAAAATGTATCCATATATGTATACCGAGAAAGGAAATTTCTTATATTTGTTTTATTTGTTCCCAATTGTATACAATATTTAGCTTTATTTCATTATTAACATATAAAGTTGGAGAAAAAAACTACCCCTAAGTGTCGCGAAATAGAGGATGAATTGACATTAACTGTGATATTCCTTTGATAGTCCACACAAAAAGGTAAAAAACTTACCATCAAGCAGACTGTGTACTAGTGTTCCACCCTTATGTGTCGACTTCCAAAAAGGAGACGGTGCTCAATTCGACTGTATATTTTTTTGTGTGTTACCTCATAACTTTTTACTGGGTAAGCCTATATCGATGATTTTTTTTTAATATGAAAGCTGATACTTCTCGTGTGGTCCCATATGAATTTGATCAAGGAACGAATCATTCACGATTGACACAGGTCTGATCACCTTTCACGGCACCCATGACAGAAAATAATGCATCCCCCAGTTCGTGTATGTCTTTCTCCACCAGCACACGAAATCTCATACACAGGGGAAAGTAGTTGCTATATTCGCCATACATGACAGGTGGATTTGCAATCGCACTAAAACTTTCTAGCAATTTTTTTAAATTTAAATTAAAATACATTTTTTTAAGAAATAATGTTACAATGCATAGTATTATCTGGTTGCCCCCATTTACGATAGCCTACTCGATAGTCATTGTCTATGTTTTCCTAATTATTTATTTTCTTTAACGAATTGTTTTTTATTATTTAAAAGCCACTGTTCGTCTATAATGTCAATGGGTGGTAAGTGGTATTGAAAATGGTAAATCGCACAGCCTTTAGCATAACCAATGCCTATTCTCTTTTACCTTAAACACAACAACAATATAATTAGAGGAAGGAATTTCGAGTCACATTGTCCCATAAAGCGACATAAAGTATTATATGACACAAGAATCATGCGAATAAAAACTTTAGTACAATAATAATTTATAACTGACAAGTGAATTGAATGAAGTTGTTACTTGTGTTAGTTTTGAAATGTGTAAGCGTATCAGTCTAGTGTCAGCGTGTGGAACTTGACTTGAGGACATGTTGCGACGAGCGTCGCAATACTGACGTTAAATTATTGCACAAGTTGAACGGCATTTACAACTAAAAGTTAAGTTCTAACACTTATTTCAAGAGCGATGATAGTTCAGGGACTACTCGCCATATATTTTACAGTACTTGAGTAACTCGGGGTTTGAATCCCGCCGACAAAGTTGAAACTGTTAATTGCAATTTAAAATGAGTGAAGTGAAACATCATAAGAATCCACGCATTTACGAATATATGATCCTTTGAGAACATGCGAACTCCGCCAAAACGCACTATGAGAGGAGCCCTTTGCCCAGCAGTGGGAAATATGGACTTATAGCTTTAACAGTGGTAGAGCCACGCGGCAGCTTTTGCTGTCGCACGGATGGGCCGGCTCGAACCGGGGTGGTACCACGACCTCACAGAATACCAGCGTGAAGTAGAGGTTTACCTCTGCGTTTCGTTTGGTGAATGCAGGTGGCCGGAGGCCCTTTTTACTGGAAATGAGGCATTCCATCTTAGTCCTCACGGGTGACAACGCATCTGCATTTTGATTCGCAAACGAGGATAGATGTAGATGTCTATGGGCCGCAGCAACCATTTACCATCAGATGAACTGTGTGCTCGTTTGTCACCCTTATCCTATAAAAAAAAAAACATATTTTGAATTTCTCTATAATTTTCATTGGTACTAATATAATTGCTATTTCCACGGGGTAATGTCATACTGCAGCTGTCACACTTAGGTCGGTAATCTAGGTTGCTGTACCAGAAACAGTGGTAAAATACGCGCATACAACGTGAAATCTAATATTTGGTTTATTGGAGAAAGGTTGGTCCAAATGGCACTATAGCATCCAGGTAATTAGATCCTTTTAATATAATTGAACATATCTAAATGTATTTTAATTTGTACGGTGCGTGTAATAGGGGTATATAAACGTTAAATTATTACATTTTATATATATTTCAAACAAATTATGTTTGAGTATAATAGTGGCGCCACCCTGCAGAGAAGAATGGCTACAGCAAGAATAGGTTGGCATGATCTGGGCAAGACCACGCACGCTCAGAAAACCAGCATGAAACAGCAGCATAATGCTACTGTGTCGTATAATTAATAACAAGAACCTAGGACCCATTTTAATAACAACTTACGGGTCATTCTGAATGACAACGCAACTGCATTTTTGTTCATTATCGATAATAGTGGCAGGTTTGTATGGACTCTTATATGCTTATTTATTATCCTTACTTCATAGAATAAATCATATCAGCCGTTTAAATAAACAAAAATATTTAATATTTTGATGATAAATTACTAAACAATATAAAACTAATCCTTATCCATGTCAACCTAAAAGAAATCTAATTATGTTAGAACTAATAATCAATAAAATTACAGAAAAAACAAACAATATTTATAAAATAAAAAATCGATTTAATTCAGCGGGGAAACGCAGCTAGCGTTATTGGCGCGATACCGCGGGGAGTAGGATTGTATGATAATTAAGGTACTAGTTTTAGTTTGTTATAATTATAGTTTTTAATATTGTACATATGAATTCAATTCAGATATCATATATCTGTTTCTATAATAAATTACTGAAGATGAAATCATTAATACAAATATCATAAACAATAAAGATATTCAATCTAAATAATAGATATCTATAGAATTAAAAGAAATGATTTCTCACTCTAAGAATAAAATAATATTATCTTTAATAAAAATAATAAAAAATCTTATAAATCAAATTGAATAATTGTATCCACCACCCTAAATCGTAGTCGTTTCGTAACAGGCGATATAGGGAGACTGAAATAGAACATGGGCAGTAGCATATTCCTTCCTAAAGCACAGCGGTGTCCAACCCGCCTGCCAAGTGTGGCAACTACGAGTATGACTAAGCCTAAGAAGCAATCTATGTGGGTGGCCTATGTTCAACAGTGAATTTCTATATGCTGTAATCGATGGATGGTTGGATGGATATTACGTAGGTCACTTAATATATTTTGAGATATACGAATAGTATTCTAGATACTAATAATATTTATTTTACAACTTTTCAAAATATTCTCCATCATGCTCTATACAAAGTTCCATTCGCCTAAACCAACTCTGAAAATACTATTGCCAGTCTTGATCTGAAAGGTCGGAAATCGCTTCTTTGTAGTCAGCCACGGCTTCTTCGGCGCTTGAAAAAAACTTGCCTTTTATTTTTTCTTTGACTCTTGTGCACAAAAGAAATCACAAGAAGCTAAATCAGGGCTGTAGGGTGGGTTACTTAGAGCTTAAACACCAGATTCCTCAATAAATGCTTTTGTTTTAAGGGAGGTGTGTGAAGAGGCGTTATCGTGATGCAGCATATTTCACCGAAGCCTTTGGTCTAATAGTGGTCTTTGGTCTCCGCTATCGCACAGCTTGAAAAGCTTTGGGTAATGCAACTGTAGTATACCATTCAGAGTTGACTGACCTACAATTTTTCAGCATTGACGTCGACAAATGTCGACTACGCAAAAAGCTGGACACCATTTTTTTTATAATTAATAGAATCAGGCGTTACTTTGCGGAAATCCATTATATAAAAGCTTTTACAAAAATTTACTTCGCAAATATCCGCGTTATAAAATAAAATGATGTGTCTTACCTAGTATGAAGAAGCACCTCCCGCCCTCCCTCAATTGCGTGCACTAACCCCGTCACCACTAATCCCAGCACCGCTACTTCCAACACCACTACACTAGGCAAGACACACCACTGACGATAATACGACACGTGTTTCGCCTCTACACGAGGCATCCTCAGGTGATATAGACTCTACGGTGGCTAACCGCTAAGTGAGCGGCGAGCCAAAACAAGTGCCTTTTATACAAACCGATGATGCAACCGCTCTCTACCTAACGAGCGAGCGATTGCGTCATGCGATAAAACATGCGACCAATCACCGCTGGACTTACGCAGCCGTTTGTAAAAATTAAAAACAAACCGCCGCGCAACGCCCACATTATTAGTGAGCAGGCTTGAAGATATTTAAGAGAGGTGAGTTAGTAACATTTGTTTGTTCATTCAGCAATGCAACGGTATTATTATTACTTTTTAATATCTCTAACTGTTCCAGCACACACAGACGCAGCCCTTTATTACACGTATGTAAGACTTTAAAGGAGTGGTCGTTGGCTAGGTTGTGTCCAGTGTCCAAAAGATGTTTGGCAAAATGGGATTTATCGGGATTGCAATTCCTGTACGCGGCTAAATGCTCTTTATAACGTGTCTCGAAATTGCGACCAGTCTGACCCACGTAAACGGCGTGGCATTCGTCACAAACAAGTTTGTAAACACCTGACTTTTGACGAATATCTAACTTATCTTTACTATTACAGATATTTCTAAGAGAATTGTTTGTTTTGAACGCCACATGAACGCCGTTTTGTCGAAGAGTATTAGCTACTTTTTCAGATATGGGGCCTAAGTAGGTCAAACTGCTCACATATCGATGAACACTTTGAGGTTGAACCGCGTACAGAGAGTTGCGAATAACATGCTTTTGTTTCTTTTTAATTAAATTGTTAATGAGATTTTTTGAAAAACCGTTAGAGACCGCTATTTGATAAATTATATTAAGTTCTTTTAAATAATTTTCTTTACTTAATGGGACAGTGAACAAACGGTTAATGTAACAATAAAAAGCGGCTACTTTATGTTGCCATGGATGACATGATGACGCGGGGATGACCGTGTCGGTGTGAGTTGGCTTTCGATAAATTTGGAAAACATGTGACGATTCTTTTCTTGTTATTGTTAAGTCAAGAAAATTAAGGGAACAATCTTGTTCCAATTCAAGTTTAAATTTAATTTTGTCATGGACTCTATTTATTTTATTGAGGAAAACATCCAGTTGTCTCCTTGTGCCAGTCCAGCAAATAATTATGTCGTCTACATATCGATAGTAATATAAGATATTTTGATTGACAACTATATGTTGTTTTTCGAAATTATCCATGAAAATGTCCGCCATAAGGGGACTTAGAGGGGACCCCATAGCTAACCCTTCTTTTTGTAGATAGAAACGGTTATTAAACCGGAAATAGTTTTGTTTCATACAGAGAGAGGTTAAGTTAAGAAGATCATTTGTTTCCCCGGGATGTAGACGACGTTTTTCAAAGAGATCTGCGAGTATACGCAAACAGTCAGGGGATGGGACATTTGTGAAAAGACTATCAACGTCTAAAGATAACAATATGGATTTAGGAGGAATACGAATATCTTTAATTTTGGAAATGAGATCTAAGCCATTTTTTAGGCTGTAAGTGGGGTTAAATCCAGATTTCTCTCGAAGGAGGAAGTTTAATTTTTTAGCAAGGAAATAAGCTGGTGCACCAATATATGAGACAACTGGACGAATAGGAACATGTTCTTTATGTATTTTTGGTAACCCATATAAAATGGGTGCTTGAGGATTCATTGGAACAAGATTGCTCCGAGACAAGTTGTGATCGGGAAAAACATATGATGACTGTTGTATACATAACTTAATATCCGAAGTAAACTTTTTGGTTGGGTCAGACTCCAATAGCTCAAAGTCATCACCTTGGATAACATCGTTAACTTTCTGGCTGTACCCACTACTCTCCATAATAACAACAGTATTGCCTTTATCGGCTTTAGTAACAATAAGGTCGTTTTCCCTTATTCTCTGCTTTAGAGACTTAAAAACAGGGAACTCAGGATTGAAATGGGAAGACGTGGGCACAGCCCGAATTTCATTAGCTACCAAACTTTTAACGATGTTATCTTTCTTCCCGATCACAACAGCCACCTCCGCGTCAACAGCCATAGTCTCTAACGATTTTTGGGAGACCGAAGGTGTTAAATTATACTTTAGGCCTTTATGTAAAAGGGACCACTCATCTGTTGGAAACTGGACATCGGAAAGATTTTTAACTCGGGGATAAAATTGGTGATATTCTGTATGTATGTCGTTATTACGATTACGGGATGAAGAGGATACAAGTCGTTGTAATTTACGGGACTGAATTTGATATTTCTCATAAACAGCCATTGAAGCAAGTTCTCTGGCTTTTCCATCCAAAATATCAAATTCAATATTATGTAATTTATATGAAAGTTCAGAGTATAATACTTTAAGGTGGATTTTTAAATTATCTCTATTGGAAAACCAACGACGACACTCCTCATTAAGCCAAATGTTCTGAGCTTTAGAAATAGCAATACTGGCCGCTCGACTATTTGTGCTGGAACGTATTTGAATATAATTGGGAATAACATGAAGTTGTTTGCACTGCTGATTGAACCAAACATTTTGGGCAGCAATACGATGGAGTTTTGTTAATTTCACATAGAGTCTTGCCTGGTCGGCCGTGCTAGCCTTTTTAATATAATTAATAGAATCAGGCGTTACTTTGCGGAAATCCATTATATAAAAGCTTTTACAAAAATTTACTTCGCAAATATCCGCGTTATAAAATAAAATGATGTGTCTTACCTAGTATGAAGAAGCACCTCCCGCCCTCCCTCAATTGCGTGCACTAACCCCGTCACCACTAATCCCAGCACCGCTACTTCCAACACCACTACACTAGGCAAGACACACCACTGACGATAATACGACACGTGTTTCGCCTCTACACGAGGCATCCTCAGGTGATATAGACTCTACGGTGGCTAACCGCTAAGTGAGCGGCGAGCCAAAACAAGTGCCTTTTATACAAACCGATGATGCAACCGCTCTCTACCTAACGAGCGAGCGATTGCGTCATGCGATAAAACATGCGACCAATCACCGCTGGACTTACGCAGCCGTTTGTAAAAATTAAAAACAAACCGCCGCGCACCGCCCACATTATTAGTGAGCAGGCTTGAAGATATTTAAGAGAGGTGAGTTAGTAACATTTGTTTGTTCATTCAGCAATGCAACGGTATTATTATTACTTTTTAATATCTCTAACTGTTCCAGCACACACAGACGCAGCCCTTTATTACACGTATGTAAGACTTTAAAGGAGTGGTCGTTGGCTAGGTTGTGTCCAGTGTCCAAAAGATGTTTGGCAAAATGGGATTTATCGGGATTGCAATTCCTGTACGCGGCTAAATGCTCTTTATAACGTGTCTCGAAATTGCGACCAGTCTGACCCACGTAAACGGCGTGGCATTCGTCACAAACAAGTTTGTAAACACCTGACTTTTGACGAATATCTAACTTATCTTTACTATTACAGATATTTCTAAGAGAATTGTTTGTTTTGAACGCGACATGAACGCCGTTTTGTCGAAGAGTATTAGCTACTTTTTCAGATATGGGGCCTAAGTAGGTCAAACTGCTCACATATCGATGAACACTTTGAGGTTGAACCGCGTACAGAGAGTTGCGAATAACATGCTTTTGTTTCTTTTTAATTAAATTGTTAATGAGATTTTTTGAAAAACCGTTAGAGACCGCTATTTGATAAATTATATTAAGTTCTTTTAAATAATTTTCTTTACTTAATGGGACAGTGAACAAACGGTTAATGTAACAATAAAAAGCGGCTACTTTATGTTGCCATGGATGACATGATGACGCGGGGATGACCGTGTCGGTGTGAGTTGGCTTTCGATAAATTTGGAAAACATGTGACGATTCTTTTCTTGTTATTGTTAAGTCAAGAAAATTAAGGGAACAATCTTGTTCCAATTCAAGTTTAAATTTAATTTTGTCATGGACTCTATTTATTTTATTGAGGAAAACATCCATTGCTGGACTGGCACAAGGAGACAACTGGATGTTTTCCTCAATAAAATAAATAGAGTCCATGACAAAATTAAATTTAAACTTGAATTGGAACAAGATTGTTCCCTTAATTTTCTTGACTTAACAATAACAAGAAAAGAATCGTCACATGTTTTCCAAATTTATCGAAAGCCAACTCACACCGACACGGTCATCCCCGCGTCATCATGTCATCCATGGCAACATAAAGTAGCCGCTTTTTATTGTTACATTAACCGTTTGTTCACTGTCCCATTAAGTAAAGAAAATTATTTAAAAGAACTTAATATAATTTATCAAATAGCGGTCTCTAACGGTTTTTCAAAAAATCTCATTAACAATTTAATTAAAAAGAAACAAAAGCATGTTATTCGCAACTCTCTGTACGCGGTTCAACCTCAAAGTGTTCATCGATATGTGAGCAGTTTGACCTACTTAGGCCCCATATCTGAAAAAGTAGCTAATACTCTTCGACAAAACGGCGTTCATGTGGCGTTCAAAACAAACAATTCTCTTAGAAATATCTGTAATAGTAAAGATAAGTTAGATATTCGTCAAAAGTCAGGTGTTTACAAACTTGTTTGTGACGAATGCCACGCCGTTTACGTGGGTCAGACTGGTCGCAATTTCGAGACACGTTATAAAGAGCATTTAGCCGCGTACAGGAATTGCAATCCCGATAAATCCCATTTTGCCAAACATCTTTTGGACACTGGACACAACCTAGCCAACGACCACTCCTTTAAAGTCTTACATACGTGTAATAAAGGGCTGCGTCTGTGTGTGCTGGAACAGTTAGAGATATTAAAAAGTAATAATAATACCGTTGCATTGCTGAATGAACAAACAAATGTTACTAACTCACCTCTCTTAAATATCTTCAAGCCTGCTCACTAATAATGTGGGCGTTGCGCGGCGGTTTGTTTTTAATTTTTACAAACGGCTGCGTAAGTCCAGCGGTGATTGGTCGCATGTTTTATCGCATGACGCAATCGCTCGCTCGTTAGGTAGAGAGCGGTTGCATCATCGGTTTGTATAAAAGGCACTTGTTTTGGCTCGCCGCTCACTTAGCGGTTAGCCACCGTAGAGTCTATATCACCTGAGGATGCCTCGTGTAGAGGCGAAACACGTGTCGTATTATCGTCAGTGGTGTGTCTTGCCTAGTGTAGTGGTGTTGGAAGTAGCGGTGCTGGGATTAGTGGTGACGGGGTTAGTGCACGCAATTGAGGGAGGGCGGGAGGTGCTTCTTCATACTAGGTAAGACACATCATTTTATTTTATAACGCGGATATTTGCGAAGTAAATTTTTGTAAAAGCTTTTATATAATGGATTTCCGCAAAGTAACGCCTGATTCTATTAATTATATTAAAAAGGCTAGCACGGCCGACCAGGCAAGACTCTATGTGAAATTAACAAAACTCCATCGTATTGCTGCCCAAAATGTTTGGTTCAATCAGCAGTGCAAACAACTTCATGTTATTCCCAATTATATTCAAATACGTTCCAGCACAAATAGTCGAGCGGCCAGTATTGCTATTTCTAAAGCTCAGAACATTTGGCTTAATGAGGAGTGTCGTCGTTGGTTTTCCAATAGAGATAATTTAAAAATCCACCTTAAAGTATTATACTCTGAACTTTCATATAAATTACATAATATTGAATTTGATATTTTGGATGGAAAAGCCAGAGAACTTGCTTCAATGGCTGTTTATGAGAAATATCAAATTCAGTCCCGTAAATTACAACGACTTGTATCCTCTTCATCCCGTAATCGTAATAACGACATACATACAGAATATCACCAATTTTATCCCCGAGTTAAAAATCTTTCCGATGTCCAGTTTCCAACAGATGAGTGGTCCCTTTTACATAAAGGCCTAAAGTATAATTTAACACCTTCGGTCTCCCAAAAATCGTTAGAGACTATGGCTGTTGACGCGGAGGTGGCTGTTGTGATCGGGAAGAAAGATAACATCGTTAAAAGTTTGGTAGCTAATGAAATTCGGGCTGTGCCCACGTCTTCCCATTTCAATCCTGAGTTCCCTGTTTTTAAGTCTCTAAAGCAGAGAATAAGGGAAAACGACCTTATTGTTACTAAAGCCGATAAAGGCAATACTGTTGTTATTATGGAGAGTAGTGGGTACAGCCAGAAAGTTAACGATGTTATCCAAGGTGATGACTTTGAGCTATTGGAGTCTGACCCAACCAAAAAGTTTACTTCGGATATTAAGTTATGTATACAACAGTCATCATATGTTTTTCCCGATCACAACTTGTCTCGGAGCAATCTTGTTCCAATGAATCCTCAAGCACCCATTTTATATGGGTTACCAAAAATACATAAAGAACATGTTCCTATTCGTCCAGTTGTCTCATATATTGGTGCACCAGCTTATTTCCTTGCTAAAAAAATTAAACTTCCTCCTTCGAGAGAAATCTGGATTTAACCCCACTTACAGCCTAAAAAATGGCTTAGATCTCATTTCCAAAATTAAAGATATTCGTATTCCTCCTAAATCCATATTGTTATCTTTAGACGTTGATAGTCTTTTCACAAATGTCCCATCCCCTGACTGTTTGCGTATACTCGCAGATCTCTTTGAAAAACGTCGTCTACATCCCGGGGAAACAAATGATCTTCTTAACTTAACCTCTCTCTGTATGAAACAAAACTATTTCCGGTTTAATAACCGTTTCTATCTACAAAAAGAAGGGTTAGCTATGGGGTCCCCTCTAAGTCCCCTTATGGCGGACATTTTCATGGATAATTTCGAAAAACAACATATAGTTGTCAATCAAAATATCTTATATTACTATCGATATGTAGACGACATAATTATTTGCTGGACTGGCACAAGGAGACAACTGGATGTTTTCCTCAATAAAATAAATAGAGTCCATGACAAAATTAAATTTAAACTTGAATTGGAACAAGATTGTTCCCTTAATTTTCTTGACTTAACAATAACAAGAAAAGAATCGTCACATGTTTTCCAAATTTATCGAAAGCCAACTCACACCGACACGGTCATCCCCGCGTCATCATGTCATCCATGGCAACATAAAGTAGCCGCTTTTTATTGTTACATTAACCGTTTGTTCACTGTCCCATTAAGTAAAGAAAATTATTTAAAAGAACTTAATATAATTTATCAAATAGCGGTCTCTAACGGTTTTTCAAAAAATCTCATTAACAATTTAATTAAAAAGAAACAAAAGCATGTTATTCGCAACTCTCTGTACGCGGTTCAACCTCAAAGTGTTCATCGATATGTGAGCAGTTTGACCTACTTAGGCCCCATATCTGAAAAAGTAGCTAATACTCTTCGACAAAACGGCGTTCATGTGGCGTTCAAAACAAACAATTCTCTTAGAAATATCTGTAATAGTAAAGATAAGTTAGATATTCGTCAAAAGTCAGGTGTTTACAAACTTGTTTGTGACGAATGCCACGCCGTTTACGTGGGTCAGACTGGTCGCAATTTCGAGACACGTTATAAAGAGCATTTAGCCGCGTACAGGAATTGCAATCCCGATAAATCCCATTTTGCCAAACATCTTTTGGACACTGGACACAACCTAGCCAACGACCACTCCTTTAAAGTCTTACATACGTGTAATAAAGGGCTGCGTCTGTGTGTGCTGGAACAGTTAGAGATATTAAAAAGTAATAATAATACCGTTGCATTGCTGAATGAACAAACAAATGTTACTAACTCACCTCTCTTAAATATCTTCAAGCCTGCTCACTAATAATGTGGGCGTTGCGCGGCGGTTTGTTTTTAATTTTTACAAACGGCTGCGTAAGTCCAGCGGTGATTGGTCGCATGTTTTATCGCATGACGCAATCGCTCGCTCGTTAGGTAGAGAGCGGTTGCATCATCGGTTTGTATAAAAGGCACTTGTTTTGGCTCGCCGCTCACTTAGCGGTTAGCCACCGTAGAGTCTATATCACCTGAGGATGCCTCGTGTAGAGGCGAAACACGTGTCGTATTATCGTCAGTGGTGTGTCTTGCCTAGTGTAGTGGTGTTGGAAGTAGCGGTGCTGGGATTAGTGGTGACGGGGTTAGTGCACGCAATTGAGGGAGGGCGGGAGGTGCTTCTTCATACTAGGTAAGACACATCATTTTATTTTATAACGCGGATATTTGCGAAGTAAATTTTTGTAAAAGCTTTTATATAATGGATTTCCGCAAAGTAACGCCTGATTCTATTAATTATATTAAAAAGGCTAGCACGGCCGACCAGGCAAGACTCTATGTGAAATTAACAAAACTCCATCGTATTGCTGCCCAAAATGTTTGGTTCAATCAGCAGTGCAAACAACTTCATGTTATTCCCAATTATATTCAAATACGTTCCAGCACAAATAGTCGAGCGGCCAGTATTGCTATTTCTAAAGCTCAGAACATTTGGCTTAATGAGGAGTGTCGTCGTTGGTTTTCCAATAGAGATAATTTAAAAATCCACCTTAAAGTATTATACTCTGAACTTTCATATAAATTACATAATATTGAATTTGATATTTTGGATGGAAAAGCCAGAGAACTTGCTTCAATGGCTGTTTATGAGAAATATCAAATTCAGTCCCGTAAATTACAACGACTTGTATCCTCTTCATCCCGTAATCGTAATAACGACATACATACAGAATATCACCAATTTTATCCCCGAGTTAAAAATCTTTCCGATGTCCAGTTTCCAACAGATGAGTGGTCCCTTTTACATAAAGGCCTAAAGTATAATTTAACACCTTCGGTCTCCCAAAAATCGTTAGAGACTATGGCTGTTGACGCGGAGGTGGCTGTTGTGATCGGGAAGAAAGATAACATCGTTAAAAGTTTGGTAGCTAATGAAATTCGGGCTGTGCCCACGTCTTCCCATTTCAATCCTGAGTTCCCTGTTTTTAAGTCTCTAAAGCAGAGAATAAGGGAAAACGACCTTATTGTTACTAAAGCCGATAAAGGCAATACTGTTGTTATTATGGAGAGTAGTGGGTACAGCCAGAAAGTTAACGATGTTATCCAAGGTGATGACTTTGAGCTATTGGAGTCTGACCCAACCAAAAAGTTTACTTCGGATATTAAGTTATGTATACAACAGTCATCATATGTTTTTCCCGATCACAACTTGTCTCGGAGCAATCTTGTTCCAATGAATCCTCAAGCACCCATTTTATATGGGTTACCAAAAATACATAAAGAACATGTTCCTATTCGTCCAGTTGTCTCATATATTGGTGCACCAGCTTATTTCCTTGCTAAAAAATTAAACTTCCTCCTTCGAGAGAAATCTGGATTTAACCCCACTTACAGCCTAAAAAATGGCTTAGATCTCATTTCCAAAATTAAAGATATTCGTATTCCTCCTAAATCCATATTGTTATCTTTAGACGTTGATAGTCTTTTCACAAATGTCCCATCCCCTGACTGTTTGCGTATACTCGCAGATCTCTTTGAAAAACGTCGTCTACATCCCGGGGAAACAAATGATCTTCTTAACTTAACCTCTCTCTGTATGAAACAAAACTATTTCCGGTTTAATAACCGTTTCTATCTACAAAAAGAAGGGTTAGCTATGGGGTCCCCTCTAAGTCCCCTTATGGCGGACATTTTCATGGATAATTTCGAAAAACAACATATAGTTGTCAATCAAAATATCTTATATTACTATCGATATGTAGACGACATAATTATTTGCTGGACTGGCACAAGGAGACAACTGGATGTTTTCCTCAATAAAATAAATAGAGTCCATGACAAAATTAAATTTAAACTTGAATTGGAACAAGATTGTTCCCTTAATTTTCTTGACTTAACAATAACAAGAAAAGAATCGTCACATGTTTTCCAAATTTATCGAAAGCCAACTCACACCGACACGGTCATCCCCGCGTCATCATGTCATCCATGGCAACATAAAGTAGCCGCTTTTTATTGTTACATTAACCGTTTGTTCACTGTCCCATTAAGTAAAGAAAATTATTTAAAAGAACTTAATATAATTTATCAAATAGCGGTCTCTAACGGTTTTTCAAAAAATCTCATTAACAATTTAATTAAAAAGAAACAAAAGCATGTTATTCGCAACTCTCTGTACGCGGTTCAACCTCAAAGTGTTCATCGATATGTGAGCAGTTTGACCTACTTAGGCCCCATATCTGAAAAAGTAGCTAATACTCTTCGACAAAACGGCGTTCATGTGGCGTTCAAAACAAACAATTCTCTTAGAAATATCTGTAATAGTAAAGATAAGTTAGATATTCGTCAAAAGTCAGGTGTTTACAAACTTGTTTGTGACGAATGCCACGCCGTTTACGTGGGTCAGACTGGTCGCAATTTCGAGACACGTTATAAAGAGCATTTAGCCGCGTACAGGAATTGCAATCCCGATAAATCCCATTTTGCCAAACATCTTTTGGACACTGGACACAACCTAGCCAACGACCACTCCTTTAAAGTCTTACATACGTGTAATAAAGGGCTGCGTCTGTGTGTGCTGGAACAGTTAGAGATATTAAAAAGTAATAATAATACCGTTGCATTGCTGAATGAACAAACAAATGTTACTAACTCACCTCTCTTAAATATCTTCAAGCCTGCTCACTAATAATGTGGGCGTTGCGCGGCGGTTTGTTTTTAATTTTTACAAACGGCTGCGTAAGTCCAGCGGTGATTGGTCGCATGTTTTATCGCATGACGCAATCGCTCGCTCGTTAGGTAGAGAGCGGTTGCATCATCGGTTTGTATAAAAGGCACTTGTTTTGGCTCGCCGCTCACTTAGCGGTTAGCCACCGTAGAGTCTATATCACCTGAGGATGCCTCGTGTAGAGGCGAAACACGTGTCGTATTATCGTCAGTGGTGTGTCTTGCCTAGTGTAGTGGTGTTGGAAGTAGCGGTGCTGGGATTAGTGGTGACGGGGTTAGTGCACGCAATTGAGGGAGGGCGGGAGGTGCTTCTTCATACTAGGTAAGACACATCATTTTATTTTATAACGCGGATATTTGCGAAGTAAATTTTTGTAAAAGCTTTTATACCATTTTTTTTGCTGACGTTGCGAGGTCTTTGGTCTTTTGTCGGTAACTGTCCTTCTGAGTAGACCCATACCTATGATTACCTTTTATTTTCTGAATCATATTTATAGTTCCATGTCTCGTCACCAGTAAGGATTTCTGAAATCACACCTAGATGCCCGTTTTCAAAACGTAGACGCATTTCAGGGCACCAATCCACACGAATCTGTTTTTCGCTTTCGGAGCGCCAACGAGGGATCCATCGACAACAAAGTTTCCTCACTCCAAGGTGTTGATGCAGGATGGTATGAATGCTCCCCGAACTAATGCCTACAATCTTTTCGATGTCCTTATATGTGATACGTGGGTCCAACCAACCAACATTTGAGTAGTTCACACATTTTCTGCCGTTACTGCTGTTTGCGGGGCCTCGGTTCTTTGGTCATCTTTAGGATTAATTCTACCCTTTTTGAATTCAGCAAACCACCTTAAAATTGATGGAGATGAGTCCCCTCATGCTGACTCTAACCGTTGTAAACTTAATTGTTCTATTAAACCCAATTTAAAATCATAATATATCATAGCGCGCAAATGTTCACGGTTAAGATGCATCGTTTTAAATGAAAAGCGCGGTAAGCGTTGCAGGAAAATTAACAGAACTTAGTTTTTTTTTAAATATTGAGCAATCGGCTTATGGATTTAGCCGATTTTTATTATTATTTTTTATTTATATTTCCATTTTTTTAGAAACATACTATAACATGGGTGGGTTCCATTTTTAAATTTCGAGGATCTCAAAACTTATTGAGTGACCTACGTACCTATACTAATATTAAAAAAAGGATTTTTTGTTTGTTTGTTTGTACCAAATAATCTCCGAAACTACTGGACCGATTTATATACTTTTTCACTAATAAAAAGCTAACGTATCAGGAAGTAACATAGGCTATAATTTGTTTCCAAAGAAAAACTGGGATCCTGAAGAAAATTGCAATAATGTAACTAAAAGTATATTAAGTATAGCAAAATTTTGCCTATAAAATTCAATATTTAGCGTGCGCTGAGAAAACTGTTGATGATATGTAAAAATTATGTACTACATGATTAAAGTACTCATTATTACCTACAAAAACGTCCGCGAGGGAATATATCCTACTATATCATACTTAAGTCACAATAGTGGATTTTATGTTCTAAACTTGAATTAGCTCGCCAGAAATAAAAGTTAGTAACGATTGTAATCGTACTATTGATTCTTATTTAAATTAATAGTTTTATCATCAAGCAGCAGTAAATTACTTTTTAATTCATTCGAATCGGACATTTAATTTCGAAGTTACCACGAGTAGATATAATACGCGCCGCCTTCCCTACTCTATAGAGTGGGCGATGGCCCATGTTGCTCTACGAGTATGTTAGATTGTAGCTTTCATTTCATTTTTTTTTTAAATATTTATGGCACTAAGGGTCCTTATACTGTAGTACCAATAGTTGATGACGGAGCTTGCTTATTTAGGGAAACCTCTTATCTGTTGCATGGGAACCAATTATTGGCAAGATAAATTCGAAATCAAACAGGATTTCGTTATTGCGATTAATTTGTTGTATATTTACAATATCATACATAAGCGTACAGTTTGATGAATTGGTTGCTTGGTTTGTTTTTGGGTTCGTTCGTTAGTTTGTCTGATTGACTGACTAACTAAATGTTTTTATCCAAAATATTTTAAAAAAATAATTTTTGGAAAAATAATTTTAGATCAGATGTTAAGTTTCTTATCAAAGAAACTTAACATCTGATCTAAAATTATTAGATCAGATTTTAGACACCCATTAGTACAGGTGACGCGGAAGTAGTTTTCCCATTGATAATAACCTTCTGCATTCTATTAGTTAAATATGAAATAATAAGTTTAAGCGCTGTGTTCTTGACACCATAGTACTACTGTAGCTTCCGGATTAATGTTTCATGGTGAACACAGGCGAAGACCTTGGAAAGGTCACAAAATATACCCAAAGCATCCTCTAAATTCTCCCATGCACAAAAAATATGTTTAATAAGCTCAACTCCAGCGTCAGTTGTCGAGCGACCCCTTGTAAAACCGAATTTATTTTTATGTAGCAATTTATTAATTGATACATAGCCCAACAGATTAGTAAGCTGAAGTGGCAGTGGGCCGGCCATATCCCTCGAAGAACCGACAACCGATGGGGAAGAAAGGTTCTTGAGTGGCAGCCTCGTACCGGTAGGCGAAGTGTAGGGCGAGCCCCACGAGATGGAGTGATGACCTGGTAAGAAATGCAGGAAGTCGATGGATGCAGGTGGCTCAGGACCGTGCTTTGTGGCATTCCTTGGGGGAGGCCTATGTTCAGCAGTGGACTTGTGAAAGGCTGAAAACTGACTTTCAATAAGAATTACACATGTAATTATTCATTTCTATTCAATTCTATTCAATTCAATTCTATTCTATTGTATTGTATTCTATTCTATTCTATTCTATTCTATTCTATTCTATTCTATTCTATTCTATTCTATTCTATTCTATTCTATTCTATTCTATTCTATTCTATTCTATTCTATTCTATTCTATTCTATTCTATTCTATTCTATTCTATTCTATTCTATTCTATTCTATTCTATTCTATTCTATTCTATTCTATTCTATGCTATTCTATTCTATTCTATTCTATTCTATTCTATTCTATTCTATTCTATTCTATTCTATTCTATTCTATTCTATTCTATTCTATTCTATTCTTTTCTAATCTATTCTATTCTATTCTATTCTAATCTATTCTATTCTATTCTATTCTATTCTATTCTATTCTATTCTATTCTATTATATTATATTATATTCTATTCTATTCTATTCTATTCTATTCTATTCTATTCTATTCTATTCTATACTATTCTATTCTATTACATTCCATTCCATTCTATTCTATTCCATTCTATTCCATTCTATTCTATTCTATTCTATTCTATGCTATTCTATTCAATTCTATGCTATTCTATTCCATTATATTCCATTCTATTCTATTCTATGCTATGCTATTCTATTCCATTCTATGCTATTATATTCAATTCTATTCGATTTTAGTCTATTCTATTCTATTCTATTCTAATCTATTCTATTCTATTCTATTCTATTCTGTTCTATTCCATTCCTTTCCATTCGATTCCATTCGATTCCATTCGTTTCCATTCTATTCCATTCTATTCCATTCTGTTCCAATCTGTTCCAATCTTTTTTTTATAAGAGAGGGGGCAAACGAGCATGCGGCTCACCTGATGGTAAGTGACTACCGCCGCCCATGAACAACTGCAATACCAGGGAGGGAATTGCAGATGCGTTGCCGGCCTTTAAAATATCTGTTCCATTCTGTTCCATTCTACTCCATTCTACTCCATTCTACTCCATTCTACTACATTCTACTCCATTCTACTCCATTCTACTCCATTCTACTCCATTCTACTCCATTCTATTCCATTCTACTCCATTCTACTCCATTCTACTCCATTCTACTCTATTCTACTCCATTCTACTCCATTCTACTCCATTCTACTCCATTCTACTACATTCTCCTCTATTCTACTCCATTCTACTCCATTATATTCCATTCTATTCCATTCTATTCCATTCTATTCTATTCTATTCTATTCTATTTTATCCAAAATAGTGCATTTTTAGGTCTTCGTGGCAATTCAAAGTACAAATAAATCATCATCAAATATCATAACAAAAGTACTATTTATATGCGAACGAAGTCGCGGGACAGCTAATAGCTAGCTAGTAGTAATACATACAAAAACATAAAGTTCAAATAATTCGTAAAATAAACAGCAAATTTATAAGCAAAATGTCATACGAAAGAATTAATTCACTCATGAAAATACTACGGGGCATACTTGTTTTTTTTTTTTAAATTATTTATATAAAACACCTATCAATGGTAATCTTAATAACATTAATTACCTATATTACTTTTAACCGCTCCTGGTAAGCTAGAAATGCTTGTAAGCACACAAGTGTTAGGAGTGGTTTACGACAGTGGTCGAATGGCGGATTCGAACCCACGGCCTTTTGAGTTGGCGATCCGCACCCTGCCATTAGGCTATTGTCGCTTGCATGGCATGTTAAACTAATTTTAACATAATCATTACAAACTGTTAAAATTACTGTGGCACGCAAACTAACTATTAAAACAGATTTAAATATGGCAACAAAATGGGTGTGCCTAAATATAATGTTGGGTAATTAAGGTTAACTGCAATTTGCAAGAAAAATGACAAGAGTTTCAGTATGCTTAGTCGTTGTTATTTTATAAATTATAAGTTTAGAAAAGGTAAAAACTCACACAACAAACAAACACAATGTGGTATGGACTATGTTATAATTTTAGCAAGAATTGGTCGACTCAACCGGGGAAGGACCACGCTCTCACAGAATACCAGCGTAAAATAATAGTTTAATACTGCTTTGTTTTCGTATGGCGAGTGCTAGTCATAAGGGTTGACAAAGTATGTATACTTTGATTCTTAATCATATCCACTTACCCATGGGGGACTTTGTGCTCGTTTGTCACTCTTATTAAAAAATGCAACCGTCGAGTGCCCCGCCCATTCTTACTCGCAGTGCAATTATGTTACTCTGTTGAGAATCGTGGTTGGTTTCTCTTTAATGTTTGGTTGCTTTGAGAGCAATTTTAATTTCAGTATCGACTATATCCACATTATATCTATCGGTCAGTCGGCTCGAGCCGGGTTGGTACCACGACCTCACAGAATACCGGCGTGAAGTGGAAGCCATGCTTCCGCGTTTCGTCTCGTGAGTGCAATTGACCGGAGGCCCAATTCCCCCCCCCCCCCCATCAACATGGTAGCGGAATTACATCATAAATTACCACAGGAGGGTACCAGTACCCCTGGAGAATCCCTCGTTGAGCATCCACGTCCATGTTATTCCACTCCTGAGCGTGGGTGCTCAGGTTGCCAGCAACAAGACCATGGCGACCCCTGCCACGCTATCCGTGAATTTCTGCAACATCAGGGGACTTCACTCGAACCTAAACGCCGGCCTTGCTCTTTCTGACCAACACGTAGGTGTCCTCTCCGGCTGATACTTTGTATCTCTCCTGCCCGGGGTACAAATTGGAGTACTCCTTTGTGCTGCGGGCTGGAGTTTGCGTGTATGTCAGAGAGGACATCTGTTCTCGACGCCTCGGCAGTCTTGAAGGTTCGGACCTATCCAACCTTTGGCTACGCGTAGACAGCGACGAACATCCGCGCGTCTACGTGTGCCTCTATAGGTCCCATAGCGGTAATGCCGAAACAGACTGACTCATCGACCACGTCCAAATGGCTACAGATTCCTTGCTACAACAGGTCCCATCCGCAGAGATCGTGATCCTTGGCGATTTTAATGCCCACCACGCCGAATGGCTCGGTTCACGTTTAACCGATCATGCGGGAAGATTTGTTTATGACTTTGCCTTGGCATATGGTCTGACGCAACTGGTTAAATCGCCTACGCGGATACCAGATGTTGAGGATCATACACCTTCACTGTTGGACCTTCTGCTGACCTCTCATCAGGACGGATATCAGGTTTTCGTCGATGCCCCTCTTGGCTCTTCGGACCATTGTCTGAATTGGAGTGTGGTGCCACTCACGCTCCCCTCGCGGTTGCATTCTGCAGGTTGCCGCCGTGTTTGGCATTACAAGTCGGCGGATTGAGACGGAATGCGGTCTTTCTTTGCTTCTTGCCAATGGGGGCGGGTTTGCTTTTCGCCGGATGATCCCAGCGCTGTTGCTGACTCTGTCACTGATGTGGTGCTACAGGGAATGGAACTATTTATTCCATCATCTGTAGTATCCATTGGAGGCAGATCTCAGCCTTGGTTTGGTCGCTCCTGTAAGACTGAATGCTTTACGCAGTAAGCAGGAGTGTTATCAAGCCTGGGCTGCGGCTTCGGCGACTCGGGATGAAAACACCAGCAAACTTTTAACTGTGGTAGAGCCACGCGGCAGCTTTTGCTGTCACACGGATGGGCCGGCTCGAACCGGGGTAGTACCACGACCTCACAGAAAACCAGCGTGAAGTAGAGGTTTACCTCTGCGTTTCGCTTGGTGAGTGCAGGCGGCCGGAGGCCTTTTTTACTGGAAATGAGGCATTCCATCTTAGTCCTCACGGGGACAACGCATCTACATTTTGATTCGTAACAGAGGATAGATGTAGATGTCTATGTGTCGCAGCAACCACTTACCATCAGGTGGACTGTGTGCTCGTTTGTCACCCTTATCCTATAAATAAAATAAATTAAAAAGAAGTATATCTTCGCCTCCAGGTCCTTGAAAAGAGTTATTGCCAAGGCAAAGTCAGAGCACATAGGCAGAATTGGCGAGAAACTAGTTCGCCTTCCTTCGGGAACGCGTGCATTCTGGTCTCTCGCCAAGGCTGTCCAAGGGAATTTCTGTAAGCCATCACTACCATCTCTGCACAGGGAGGACGACTCACTGGCCTACGACGCAAAAGAGAAAACCGACCTCCTAGGCTCCCTTTTTGCGTCCAACTCGACTGTTGATGACGGGGGGAAAACACCGCCGACCATCCCGCGGTGTGAGTGCTACATACCGGATGTGCGGTTCTCAAAGCGCTCGGTTCGCTGAGCACTCCACTCCGTTGACATACACAAGTCGAGTGGGCCTGACGGAATCCCCCCAATTGTGCTGAGGACGTGTGCTCCGGAGTTGGCACCGGTTCTAACGCGTCTTTTCCGGAATTCCTACTACCTAGGCGTAGTCCCGAAAACATGGAAGACAGCTTTTGTCCACCCGATCCCTAAAAAAGGCGACCGCTCAGACCCGTTCAACTACAGGCCTATCGCCATCACCCCCTTGTTCTCCAAAATAATGGAATCCGTTATAAACTGCCACCTCATGCGGTACCTTGAGGATCACCAGCTTATTAGTGACCGCCAGTACGGTTTTCGTCGGGGTCGATCAGCTGGTGATCTTCTGGTCTACTTTACTCATAGATGGGCGGAGGCAGTAGAGTTCAAGGGGCAGGCATTGGCCGATAGTTTGGACATAGCGAAGGCCTTCGATCGGGTTTGGCACAAAGCGCTTCTTTCGAAGCTCCCTTCCTATAGGCTTCCCGAGAAATTATGCAATTGGATCACCAGCTTTCTTGCAGATCGGAGCATCAAGGTTGTTGTAGACGGTGCATGCTCCGACTTCAAGCCTATTAACTCTGGTGTTCCACAAGGCTGCGTGTTATCACCAACGCTGTTTCTTCTGCATATCAATGATATGTTGCAAGCCGGTAGCATTCATTGCTATGCGGATGACAGCACTGGTGATGCTCTATACACCGGCCGTGCCAATATTTCTCGGGAAAACGTCACCGAGTACCGGAACAAACTTGTGTCTGAAGTCAAGTATTTGCTGGACAAAGTCTCTGATTGGGGGCGACTAAATCTAGTCCAGTTTAATCCTCAGAAGACACAAGTTTGCGCGTTTACTGCTAAAAAGAACCCCTTTGTTGCATCTCCTCAGTTTCAAGGTACTCCCCTTGTTGCCTCAGTCAGTATCGGAATCCTCGGCGTCGATATATCGAGTGACGTGCAGTTTCGTGGTCACTTGGAAGAGAAGACCAAATTGGCCTCTAAAAACCTTGGCGTGCTCAGCAGAGCGGGACAGTATTTCATGCCAGCTCAACACCTGCAACTTTACAAGGCGCAGGTTCGGACTCACATGGAATACTGTTCCCATCTCTGGGCTGGGGCTCCCCAGTGCCAGCTCCTTCCACTTGACCGCATCCAGCGCAGAACGGCTCGAATCGTTGACGACCGAGTCCTTTGCGATCGGCTCGACTCATTGGCACTGCGAAGAGATCTTGCATCTCTTTGCATTTTCTTTCGCATTTAACATGGGGCGTGCTCTGAGGAATTGTTCGGATTATTCCAGCCGCCAAATTTCACGAACGCACATCGCGGCAGAACTCCCGATACCATCCACACCATCTGCATGATTGGCGATCCACCACTGTACGATTTTTTTCCTCGCACAACTTCCTTGTGGAATAGTTTACCACCAGCGATTTTTCCGGACCGATACAACTTAGGGACCTTCAAGAAAAGAGCCTACTCCTTTTTAAAAGGCCGGCAACGCATCTGCAATTCCCCTGGTGTTGCGGTTGTTCATGGGCGACGGTAGTCACTTACCATCAGGTGAGCCGCATGCTCGTTTGCCCCCTCTCCTATAAAAAAAAGGCTAAGAAGTTTATCTAAATATCCAATTTTGGCTAATATTTGTTCTATAAACCAAGGTTGTAACTCGTTTTCTGAGTGTGAGTACAAATAATGAAACAAAAACACGATATTATTATTTTATAAAACATTGTAGTCATCCTATGCCTAAAATAAGCCCGACAAGTAAAACAGGATAAAGAAATATTTTATTTTAGCAATAAGACGAAGCACTTAGATTGAGAGGTCGATCTTATAAGTAATTTTAATTTAGTCTCATTTCATGTTGATATTGGCGAATATGTAATGTTTAGTGTAATTACGTGCTAACTTATAACACATATTTGTCTCGGATGTAGGTGGAGTACATAATCGAAGTTCCATGGCAATTTATTAAAACTAGAATAAACAACAATGTGGTCACTTGATGTTCACAGATACATTTACATTGACAATCGGACAATATTTTTATTTCTATAATTGAAATATCAAACTAACTTACTGTCCACCTTACAGCTAACACGGTACGTACATGCACACCTGCAGCCAATTTAAAACAGAGAAGGCTACAAATGCGTTATTACCTGAGGACTAAAATGGAATAAACCCCTCAGAACGGGACACGACAGTGCATGCACGCCATTTGGCGTCTGATATAGGTAAGAGGGTGCTACCTACTCAGACATGCGCCCTCTTTACCCCTGTCCCCCTTTCTCCCTGCGCCCCCTTTCCCTAAGGGGGTCACTTCCGATTCGGCTGGAAGGCCATACAGGCCAAAGCCTGTCCCAGGTGGTGATTAGCGGGAAGGCACTTAGGTTTCATAGTGAGTCTCACATAACCACGCAGCCGGCTGCGTGGTATGCTTAGAGCATTCACCACCTCCCTCCCCCACTTCCTGGAGGGTAGCCCTTTTTTATGGTTACACGCGCTGTTTTACACAAGGAAAGCAGAGGAGGAGCCTTAGATGCGTGTGCTTAGTGCCCTGTATCAAAATTTGTCGGGGGGCCCAAATGAATGGTAAAGATTTTTCTCAAGAGGAGCAAAACTCTCGCACTGCATTAAAATAACTATATATTGATTATAAATTATTACTTACAATTATAATACTCCTAGGAACTAAGCTAGCCAAACAAATCAAACCAACATACTGTCCCACAGAAGTCCTTAGAATTTTTGCTTACATACGTTCGGGGCCTCTGTAACCCGGGGGCCTCGTATCATTGTTACGGCTGATACAGCGGTAGCTACGCCCCTGAAAGAAAGGAACATTTATAATAATGAAATATACCTATTTGTTATAAGAAGTTTAATTTCTCCTACTTTTGGACGGTTTTTCGTAATTACTCTCGCATAAATGTGTTTTGCAGTGAGACATGTACAGTAATAAAAAGTAAAAACCAACTTCAAGGAAATAAAAAAATAACTCAAAGACTCTTTAACATTTTGTGATCGGGGCTTTATTTCTACTTTACACTGTTATAGTCGTCTTTGCACCGACTTCAAATTCATACCATTTAAGTTTTTTATATGTTTTTATGTGTTTCTCCTAACAGTTCAAATGCGCAGACATTTAGTACACTAAATCGCACAACTTTTAGCGTAAAAATTTTCTACAAACCATTATTTAAACCTAAGGTTAAAACAATAATAAAGGAACAACAATACTTCCGCAGTGAAATTGCATCAAAATCTTATATCGTAAAGTATTCTTTTTAGTTCTTCAAAATCAGCTATTCATTTCTATTAAAAGTTAATTATACAATAAAATATAATAACGAAATTGTATTACATATTACATTTATATACAGAATATAAATACATTTCCAGAAAAATATATAACAAAATTGTATATTTTATACGATATTTAGTAGTTAGTTTGCACCTAGCGTAATATGATAGCATCCATAGCAGGAGAATGACTTAAGCCTTAAGAGGAATGTGAACTAATTACTTCTTAAACCACGCTTTTATTTCTTCATTTTTTCAACTTATTATTTCTTAAATCACCTTTATGCAACAAAATATACATGGACTGCAACAAAAACTTATTAATAAAGTTTAAGATTTCAAACAGGAATTCAATAAATTTAAGATATCTAGCCGATATAAAACATTTTTTTTCCTGGAGCAGCGCGGTCATTTCCTACACTTACCTACTTACATGATACAAGCGAAATTCAGTGCAAATTCAGTGCAAATATTACAGCACGCGAGTGTGTTACGCCCACCGCGCCGCCTGTCTGCTTCGTCCCTAATTACAATTTTTAAAGCTGTTGTTCAACCAATTGTGAATTTCAAATTTGCAATGGTGACAACTTTGGATATCCAACTTGAGCTAAAATTTGAGAGTGCTTATCTCAGCCCGAGACCCAAGTTACCACGCTACCACGACGCATGCAAATTCTTATAATGTCTTATCATACACAGAATCTTATAATGAAGGCTACACTGACAACACAGCTTACTTTGTGAAATATTAGGCTATAAAACCATTTGAACCAAAACAGTGCACCGTATCGGAGCACAATAAATATTAATTATTGGCCGTATATGCAGCGTAACATTGTCGATTTGGCAAATTTCTCTGCTGTTAAATAATTCTTCTATAAATAGACATAGACTTAACATCTTTGTAATATTCTGACCTGATTCCACTTGCAATATAGGTAGTTAATAACAAGGTGTGAAAGAAAAAACAAAATCGTTTTGGAACATAATATTTGTTCATGATAATTTTAAATCTTAATAATACTATACAAAGAGTAAATTTTCTTATATATAAAAGTTGCAAACCCTAGCAGACGTCCTACTTGTATATAACAATTTTCATGGCGACCGATTAAACGGTATAGAAGTGAATGTGTTTTAGCATCATCTAGTTGTGACTTACAAAAAAAGGTATAGCATGAAAACACTTCCATAATTAAATATATAGGTACCTATACAAGTATGTATATATATGCAAACCTTTTGCTGGGTGCGGTTAAACGGTGTAGTAGTCTATTAATCGTAAACAGTTAGACCAATATCCATTTTATATTTAATAAATATCGTGTATTATTTAATCTTCTCCTCCTAAACGGCTTGGCTGAATTTGATGATTTTTTTATTGCGCACTTATTGGTTCTTGATGGTTCCTAGCTATAGTTTAACTCAGTAGGTGGCGCTGTTGTCGACATTAAAAAATCACCCATGCGAATCCGCGTCAGTTCGCTAGTATATGATAAATATGAAGTAATATTGGTGACAGCTAACAACATTTATGCGTTCTAGCTTTAGATTCGGGAACATTTTTAAGTAAATTTGAAAAATCATCCAATTAAATGCTTCATCGTATTTTTATTAATCTGTATATACTACTTGCTGTACAGATGATCACAATCCATCCTATTACGTAAGGTTGTTTACTAATCGTTTCGGGTATAAACAACTGTTTCAAGTCTTTCTAACGTAATAAGTCTGAGATACTAAAAGTGTGGCAGTTTTTCACAATTGTTCGTTTGTCCTTTTTAATCATAAGTTGAATATTAAATGCTGTAATGAATATGTAATTGTATGAATACAATACGCTGTACTGTATTATGAAGCTGTATAATATATTTATCGGTTAAAATTTTCTTCATTACTCACCAGACATTTAATAATACATAACGTCACACCTATGATCTCAGAGAGCGAACATAGAGTCCATAGAGCAGGGAGATACTTAGATCACATTTAGCCAAGAAATTAACATTCTTCTTTAAAAGTCCCAGACCAAAACTGGATCTATAAGTCCAAGACCAATATAGAACAATTCAAATATTAATCATTTAAGAAGAACGTGATTAACACAATCGTTTATTGGTTCCGAATGTAACGTCGGAGATTGCATTTTATCTGATTTTATCTATTGGTGCTCGTGTAAATATACAATTTCAAGCACTTACCGCACAAAATATTATACCACGCATTAAACCTGAATGTTTGCTCAAGGGAACTGATATAAGAACCTTTAAATTTTGCTTTGTTCATAGCTTTACGGTACTAGAGGACAAGTTTAAATAGAATCTGAGAAAATTTCTTCATAGAAATATTTTATGCATAATATACTTGAAGTTGCTCTACATACATATACTAGAATAAATAACAAATAATAGAATAGAGCAGAATAGAACAGAATGGAAATGAATAAAATGGAAAGGAATGAAAGAACTTAACTTTCGCCAGCGCAATTTTTGATAATGTCAGCCTACGTTTTAAGTTGAATCTACATAAACTACATCTGTAATCTCTTTAGTTAAAAGTTACAGTCCAACGCCCCACGCTTGGTTACATGCCTCCTCTCATTTCTTACAGGATTATAAGGCAATGAACTTCATATCAGGCTTAATAAGTAACACTGTATCAACTCAAACTTTTGCGTATTTTAGTTTATAACTGATTCAAAAAAAGTGTTTTTCCCCTTCCGACTAGCAAGACATACGTATTTATCTTAAATACTTGCCAATACACTATGTGTTCGAAATATTTTTTGATTACTCAGATATGCAGATTTCTTCGCGATTAAGCAAACCTGATTTTTTTTTACTTATTATAAGCCATTGCTTGACCACAACTCCACCTAGTGGTAAGTGGTGATGTACCCTTCAAGGCAATCACACTGTCTTAGCGTAACAAAAGCCTATTCACTCTTGCCTTGAAGATGCCCAGATTGTATTCGGACGGAAAGATAGACGACGGCAAATTATTCCACTCCTTTTCATCATATGTTTATATTATATGTTTATTATATTATTATTATACGTTTATCTAAGATTTTATATAATCCATATTATATTTTTATTATATGTTTACGTATGTATGACTTTTTACTATATGTTATGTTAAAAAGTAAAGTTTCAGCCTAGTCCCACTGCCGGATACAGCCATCCCCCCTCAGTCTTTTATACGTAGTAGAGCCATGCTGCAGCTATATTAGTAGTATAGTTGTAGCACGTATGGGTCGGCTCGGCCGGGGAAGGACCACGCTCTTACAGAATACCAGCGTAAAATAGCAGCTTAACGCTGCTGTGTTTCGTATGGTGAGTATAGAGAACCGGAGACCCTTTATACTGGGAATGAGGCATTCCATCGTAGTCCTTACGGGTGACAACGCATCTGCATTTTGATTTGTACTAGAGGATAGATGTAGATGTCTATGGCTCGTAGCAACCACTTACCATCAGGTGGACTGTGTGCTCGTTTGTTACACATATCCTATAAAAAAATCCTCCCAAAAAGAGGGCCCTGTTTGGTTCTCATGAATAACGAAATAACTATTCTAATTAAGAATAAATGAAGATATCTTGTGGCGGGTTGCATGAAATCCTGCACGGAACAAGTTATGTTTGTATGACGGCTCCGTGGCGCAGTGTTCGAATCCTACACGGATCAAGTATTTGTAAAGTCTACAAATAATTGTTCTGGGTCTGGATGTTTGTCCTTGTGAAATTTATGTATGTAAACTGACCCTACGGTACAGGAGCAAATCCTAGTATTAAGGTTACTTTTTTTAAAGAATTTGAAGGACGTTAAAGGACCTACAAATAATTGTGCCGGGCCTGTTTACCATACCATTAACAGTACAGCCTACAAAAGTCTACTGCTGAACAAAGACCTCCTCCATTGATTGCCTCATAGGAGGGATTTTGTCATAGTTACCACGATTGATAGGCAGGCTGTCTTATTATTATTTTGACTTGGTATATGAAAGATGCTGTCCATCTCCTGTTTCCGTGTCTCTCTGACGTCACTGATGACACCGGAGACAAGAGTATTGGATATTCATACACCGCTACTTCATGGTTCATGTATTCCATGTTATTATTATGCTGAATGTATTGTGTGTCACAATACAGGAGAAAATGGTTAGTGTAAGGCCTTAAAAAAAGAAAACATATGACAAACGCTTAGCTTAGCGTTGCGAGTACCCAAATACGAAGTCACAACAAGTATTTGCGGGACCTATTAAGATCTGTTACAAATCTGGCTGTTTGTCTATGCGCTATGTTGGGAGATATGTCACATGTGGAACGATGAAGATCGAGTAAAAACTCTCCTAATACTGCTTACATTCTGACTTTTTATTGAGAATAATGTCGCTATTGATATAGAACGTACAACATACATACAAGTGAGGTATTGTAGGTAGCACTCATTTTACCGTCTGTATGAGGCAAGTTGTATATTTGTCTAGTTGCTATAATAAATATCGTAAGTTCTTATTACAGATCATATTCCATTGTTTATCTTTAATAATATCTACTTGTTATGCCTATTGTTTGTCTTTAATTATATATAGGTACCTGAACACGTATAATGCATGTGCAGTTTCTTTATGCATGAGAGTGAAAACCCAAGCGCGAGGTTTACGTTTAAAAAATTACAATTTATTTTTAATTCATAATTTCACTCCGAACATCTTTAAATTGCCATCTCTTTATAATGTAAAATTCCAACATGTACTGGTTGCGGTTGTCACGTTTTACCCTTCATCTTGATTAATACTACACGACAAAATGAACCCTCTCGTTAAATTATTCTAATTATAAATATAAGGCTTTTATAAAATGATTTACAATCGAAAACAATCTACCCAATGGTAAATAAATACTGTGGTACATTGATACCTACGGATCTGACTGTGTATTGGCGGTGTAAGAATATCAACGACCTTATATCGTCCCGTGGGTGTCGTAAAAGGCGACACAAGGAAACTGATGCAGGATATGGACAACAGCATCTTCCCGATAACAGCTGAAAAATTATAAAATCCAATTTCCTCCAACCTGGCTGTCTAGTGTGGAAACTATGATAAAGTTTCCCCAATTTAGGCAGACTATGTGGAGGCATAGGCTTCCAGCAGTAAACTTTGACAGGATGTAATGACGATTATCATCATGCACGATAGATGTAGGTGTCTATCCCCGATTACTAATTAAAATGTAGATGCGTTGTCTCTCCTAGGACTGATGCCTTACAACCTGTAATTATATCTACACATATATATATATATATATATATATATATATATATATATATATATATATATATATTCATACAAAAATATCGGTATATACCTATATAAATATCTGTACTCTTCAGAACGGAACACAGTGCATGCATTGATGCTAGGCGACAGGAATAGGAAAGAGGGTGGTACCTACCTAGACGGGTTCCGCGATCGAAAGATACTTCACTCGTCTACACAGGTCCATTTATTGAGTGCCCCAAAATAAAAGCCAATTACAAATATTAAAATACTACAAACAAAGCGGATGCAAAAAATCAGGTCTTCTGCAAATCTGAAATTTCTTCGGAATATTGACACAGTTACTTCTGCAATGGCACTTAATTAGCAGCTAAAAGCCCCTAACTTTGGCTTTTTTTAAATGCAAATTCCTGACTTGGCGTTGCTGGCGAGACAAGGCTATCAAAGTTCACTGCTGAACTATACATAGACCTCCCGATAGATTGCCTCATAGGGGGATATTTGATATAGTTACCACCATAGATATAATAAAAGAAGGAGATATGCCCGGTAGTTGAAAATGTATCGAAACCCAGTTTCCAGTTGGCCTCTACTACATGAGTATAGAAACCGTACCGTACAGAGGCAAAGCTTCATACAACCGTGGTATGATAATTACTCTACTACAAACTTGAGGCGCGTGTGTGCGTGAGCACTGACAACCCGTCACATACAGAAAGAAACTGCTTTAAACTGGCTCAGCTAGTACTCAAAATCAGGGTTACGTAAAGAATAATAAGTGTAAAATGTTATCTTTTAAAGTGTTATTCGTGTCAAATTAAATATAAAAGTGGTAATATGGTTTACGTAGATTTAAATCTTATCGAGGTTGGCACAAGAGATACCATTGATTTTGTAAATAAAATTAATAATTTGTTTGATTTCTTAAACTAAAGTACTCTGCGATCTCCCAATAAATATAAAAAAGCTTTTTGAGATAGTTATCAAATTGAGCTTTTAGAAGAAATGCTAACATTTTTCAGAAACTTAAAATCAATAAGAAGTGATAGGCTGAAAGGCGTTACGCATAGCATGAATTTCATTCACGGATTTCAAGTGTCTATAAAATCGTTATTAAAACTTCACGAAGAATTAAAAGCGGAAGAAATTAAATTCATTAAATTTACGAGACGTTTCAATCAAGATTCCAATCGATCGACGAAAATTTCTTTAGAAAAGTCAGACAGGCGGGTGGTAACTGCTTGGTAACTGCCAGGAACCAACATGTCGTCTAGTTAGTATTGCCTTTGATAAGAGCCTCAAAAAACTAATTGTGAATACGATTTTGATATGTTACTTATCAAACCAGACGATGTCATTCAACCTGACAATGTTACTGCTCCTGTGTTAATAGTACGAACATGAA
Organism: Parnassius mnemosyne; assembly: GCA_963668995.1. NCBI lineage: Eukaryota > Metazoa > Arthropoda > Insecta > Lepidoptera > Papilionidae > Parnassius > Parnassius mnemosyne. Next base: position 41,932,256 of record CAVLGL010000002.1, read on the forward strand.
ACGAAATGATTATCTATTTGATTTACCAGGAAAAAAAATGGTTTAGTCTATGTGAAGGGATATTTGTACAGAAAATATTGTCTCGAATACCACAAATGTGATTAATTAAAATTGTACGAGTACGTTAATAGATATCAACAATCTATAAATATGGCAAAATATTATTTTTTCACTCATTACAAGAATTTTAATAAAGATAGTGTTCAATCGGGTTTTAAAAAAAATAGTTCCTGACAATCTTATCGCGTTTGTTGAATTGTTTGAGCAAAAGTTTCGCGTATATTTGACGTCCAAAGAAACATTGTAAATATTGGCAGTGAAATATTAAAACGTGTGCAAGATTTGTCATAAAACGCGAGTGCTTTCCAATTAATTATTAAAAAAAAACGTTACATTAAACTAAGAACTTACCATTTAATTGAAAGCCACAACTAATGAGGGCTAATAATTTTCTGCTGACCAGATGTCGCTAGTTGATACTGAGGTAACGTTTTTTTACTACACAAAGTAATTTAATTGAGAAGTAAGTTATTTTAAATAAAAGTTTATCAGTTTCTAGAGTTTTATATTAATACAGAAAACAATGCCTCATGCCTGGTTTGCTCTTTAATTTTATTTCTACTTTTATGAATATTTGTGGTTTGGTTTATTTATTTTTAATCTTATTAATATAAAATATAGTCAATAGTATACAAAGAAACATTAACCTTTATATTTTCCGAACAAATTAACTTCCCCGCTATGAAATCTGTCAAATATTATACCTCACTTTTAAGTGGCGCCGCTCTGGTGGCAAAAAAGCCGTTGCTCAAGAACAATAATTATAAAAGTAAAACATTTAGAATACGTAGTTTATAAAAAATATTAAATCTTAAGTATCTATTAAAATGCGGATAAAGGTTTTGTTTATTTAGTTTTATTCTCCTGTGCCAACCATCCCAAAATAGGTAAACATTTTGATATCTCCTTAGAAGCTTTGGCTCTGTACAGTTTCTTCACTCATGTGCCTCTACCAGCCGCCTACTACTACACTTGCTGATCAGTAAAAGCCATAGATATGCAGTCGCGCACACACCCGTATACACCGTATCCATACAAACACAGCATGCATTTTCCATGTACCGTACTACTTACACAAAAATATCGGTCGCTATTGTTGTGCTGTGCAAAAGCCATTTATTTTACATATAAATTTGTGATTGACCAACTAGGAAAGTTATCGATTCTCTTCCATTTATACTAAAATTGCAATAAACTTTTTTGGGGTCCTGAAAAAAAATTACGATATGCATAGTAAATATTATAATAAAAATAAACATTATGTAGCTAAAAGTAAATGATTAAGTACCTAACCCAAAAAAAAAAAAAAAAAACAACAAACATATCCGCTTAAGTTTGTTTAGATTGTCACAGCGTATTGATACAGTAGGTATTTTGGAACCCTGCTATGGTGTTTACTCACTGACCTGTAAAGTGGAGGTATTTGTGCAGAGAAGAAACTTGACGCTTTGCTATTTTTGGGGTGGCATTTTTGTCAAATAGTGTAATCTTAAATTAATGTATTTTTCCATGACTGCTTTAATAAGAAATATTATGTGACTACTCATCGGGCAATGCCCAAATTAGTGAAACTTAACATTATCAAAAATATCTAATCCTATGATATGTGGCAAAGCCTTTGGCATGAGTTCCTGTTTGACATTTTTAGTTTTAACTGTTAATTAATAATAATTCAATGTTTTCATGCTCTGAAAACTCTTTTGTTCTGCGTGCGGTGTGAGAACTCGCATTATCGTGATTAAGGATGATGCGGCGGTTGCAGTTCTCTTTACGGAGTTCAGAAACGACCTGTGGCAAACAAATTCTAGCATACCATTCTGCATTAACCGTTCTTTGTCCCTCAATAGTTGTAACATGGCAGGTTTTGGAGACAAACGTGGCCACCATTTTTTTTGCAACACTCCGTGAACGAATAATTTTTGTTGGCTTTAACTCATTTTCGAACACCTAAACTTGAGACTGGTTTTTTGTTTCGGGTTCGTACGCATATATCCAGGATTCGTCACCTGATACAATGTTGTATACAGCATTTGAGGATCCTGCGTGAAATCTTTCGAGAGTTCTGACGCTCCAAGTAACGCGAGCCGTTTTTTGCTCTTCACAGAGCGAATGCGGTACCATCGGGAAAACAACTTTTTTACACCTAATTGTTCATGCAAGATTATTTGTACTTGACTCATGCCAATGTCTAAAGTTGCCTGAATTTCGCGGTATGTCACATGTCGATCTTCCTCAATCAGCTTACGCACAGCATCAACGTTTTCTTGGGTGACTGCATTTTTTGGACGACCTTGACGGGGATCATCACTGAGCTTGACACGTCCACGTTGGAATTCAGCAAACCAGCGATAAATTGTGGTTTTGGATAGGGCTTCATCACCAAATGCAGAAATCATCCAGTCAACATACTGTTTTTGTGTTAAACCACTTCGAAAGTCATAATAAATCATCGCTCTTGAATTTTCTCGAGTCAATTCCATTTTCTCAACGACTAAACAAGTTTGACACAACCTTGTGACCAGACCGAAAATCTTTTTTTAAATAAATAAATAGTATTCGATTTTTAAAACTAAGGAGTTTTCAATTAAAAAGATTTTAATTTGCCAGGAACAGTGGAAATATTCCATTCGCGATACTTTTAGTGCAGCCTATGTATTATCGGTGAGATACGCTGTTTTATAATTATTTCCATTCTTTTACAAATCACGACAACATCAGGAGATGGGGACACAAGCACACCTTTGTCCTTATACTTCATAAAATGATGTGCTTCTTCATATTTGTCGGCAAGTAGTGCACCAGTATATTATGTTTCACATTTTACAATTTTTATTAAACAAGCACAACGAACCCGCAATGTATGACGTAGCCTGCGTGCCGAATTCCGACAAGTCTTGAACAATCATACTGACCTCTTTGTCAAATTGTGCCTGCTCGTATAGCTGATCAATATCGTAATCAACAGTTTCATCAGTATAACGTGGTTTCATTTTTACATTTATGTATTGCATAGCGGATGAGCAAGTTAAAAAAGATACTTTTTCGAGAGATATGCAATTTCCTTTATCTATATCCCTCAGTTTGGATTTAACTAATAGTTTTTTTTTATAAATAGCCTGAAATTCTTGGGCTGTTGGATTAGTGTTACACCTATCATGAGCCCGAATGTGGTCAAACATTAGCTCTATGTGGTCTTGGCTTATTTTATAGGCTGGTAGGTACTGCAGTCTTTGTTGTTGTTCAATTAGATGCGTGCGAAACTTTTGTGCTTTATATATATACACTAAAAAACCTATAAATCCAGTTTTTCTATTAGACTGCACTAATATCAATTATCAACCCATCTGTTAACTGTAAGGAATTTATATAAGTTTTAGTTCTATCAAAAAAATTAAAAAAAAATTTACTACCTCGAAAAAGTGGCTTTTCGAATTTAAGTTGCATCATTTTTCTAGAAATTTAAACGTCAAAAATATTATTAATAATTATTAAAAAGTTAACTTAAAACATGCCCTAATTCCTGAAATTGGGGCATGTTACATTCAGCACAAAATATCAGGGCATAGCCAACACTCTCACTAAAAAAAATATTTCATTTTATAGTAACTTAAAACACTGCCTTTCTAAGCTAGATCGTCATTATTCTGTAACACCGGGCACAAGAAAATACCCTACTAGTGGTATCTTGAATGGTTCGTTAATAGCTGTAAGTGCCTCTTTAGCTTCTGCCAAGTAATTGCCTGGTGTTCCTTGGTTATCAACAAATCCATGCATTTTTTAGCGTCCCACTCAATACGCCGCCCGATCTCCATTTCGTCCACTACTAAGTTACATAGCAATTTATAGTCAGTATTACGAGCCTTATTCTTCAATGCTCTAAAAGATTCCTGTGTAAAACCTGGCTGCGCATCTACCGATGTGTACCATTTTTTTACAGTGCGTGAGTGAGTTAAACAATTCTGAATCTTTTTTCGTACATATTCGTATGCCTTCGGCGAGTAAAAATGAAGTTTGCAAGCGAATGTTATATGAGCTGGCGAATACTTGGTTTTTATGTTTTCAATATTTAATGTAGTACTTTTGTAACGAGCTTTTAAATCATTTACACCGAGGTTCTCTAAATGTGCGGATTGGTCTGGATTCACAAACTTTTGTTCTTGAATATTTGTCAAATATCTTTTTAATTGGCAATTTTTTTATGATACCAACATGCTTTCAAATCTCATGCATTTGAAATCTTGATTTTCGGGGTGTTTCTTCTATGTGAATATTATCGGAAACATCTGCTGGTGTCTGAAAAAAGAGAAAAACATATAAAATTATAGCGTTTAATCCAAAATTTTATTTTCAAGTCAAACTCTAATTCTAAAACTTCTTACCAAATCTTGGTTCTGGGATTTTAGACTTTATTCTTCCTTTTGATGGATATTTAGGCGCATATGTACCAATTTTTCTGATGTTTGGTTTAAAATGAAACATCGTCAGAATTATGATTTCTTATATTTACGCGAACAATAATAAAAATGGTCATAATTATTGTTAAGTCTTAATATTTAATTGTCATAGCGATAGGTCAAATAGAGATGATGTTAACTTACATTACACTTTTGATTAGAGCATCTCGGCGCTAAAGATTCTATACAATCCAAAAAAGTGGAATGACTGATTTAATTAATGCCCTAAAATATGACAATAGCTGTCAGTTATGTATAGAATAGAATAGAATAGAATAGAATGATTTTTATTCAATATGGATTATTACATAATACTTATTGAAAGTCATTATTTTATTTACCACTGGTTCGGAAAATACCTCTGTCCTGGGAAGAACCAGCAAGAAACCCAGCGGGACTTTTTTTTTTAAACATAATTTCACTTAACAATAATTTTATTTATACAATTTTAAATGAATTTTCATAGAACCAGCATGGTGGCGATCACCTTATTCCCAGGGGTTATTTTCATTCATGTATTCCTTGATATTATAATAACCCTTTTTGTACAGTTTTTCTTTAATAAAACTTTTAAACTTGTTTATTGACAAACTTTGAACATGTTCTGGGATTCTGTTGTAAAAGCGTATACATTGCCCCATAAATGAATTACTAATTCTGTGGAGTCTTGTAAGTGGTATTACAAGCTTATGTTTGTTCCTAGTGTTTAAGGTATGAACATCCTTATTCTTATTAAAGCTATTTATGTTTTTATGTACATACATTACATTTTCATAAATATATTGCGATGCCAAAGTTAATATGTTTATTTCTTTAAATTTTTCTCTAAGGGACTCTTTACAATTTAGATTATAAATCGCCCGTACGGCTCTCTTTTGCAAAACAAATATAGCTTCAATATCAGTCGCATTACCCCATAGCAAAATTCCATAAGACATTACGCTATGAAAGTAACTAAAATACACTAACCTAGCTGTCTCAACATCTGTGAGACTTCTAATCTTTCTTACAGCATATGCTGCAGAACTAAGTCTGCTTGCTAATTTAGATATATGGGGGCCCCATTGAAGTTTCGCGTCAATAGTAATACCGAGAAAAACAGTGGTATCCACAAGACTCAACTCCTCCCCATTTAAGAGCACATTGGTTTTCGAATGTTTTACATTAGGTATTGTAAATTTAATACATTTTGTCTTATTGCCGTTTAAGAGCAAATTGTTGGCGTTAAACCAATGTACTAGTTTCGATAGAGCATTATTTACATCGTCATATTTAATTGACTGCCGTTTCAGTTTGAAAATTAAAGAGGTATCGTCAGCAAATAATACTATATCGTGATTGTCCCCTACAAGATAAGGTAAGTCATTAATATAGATTAAGAACAGGAATGGGCCAAGAATCGAGCCCTGAGGAACGCCCATTGATACTACTGATCCGGAGGAACATTTACCATTAATGACGACTTTTTGAGTTCTGTTACTTAAATATGAAGTAATAAGTTTAAGCGCCAAATTTTTTACACCGTAATGTTGTAGTTTCCTGATTAATGTATCATGATGAACACAATCGAAAGCCTTGGAAAGGTCACAGAAAATACCTAAGGCATCTTGTGAATTCTCCCAGGCATTAAAAATATATTTCATAAGCTCAACACCAGCGTCAGACGTCGAGCGACCCCTTGTAAAACCAAATTGATTTTTATGAAGTAATTTATTTGTATTAAAAAAAATTAACAATTGATCCAAAATTATTTTTTCAAAAATTTTACTGAGAGTTGGTAGTACAGAAATAGGTCTATAATTAGCGGGGTCCAATGTACTACCAGATTTAAATAAAGGTATTACTTTACTATACTTCATTAAATCAGGAAACACACCAGAATCGATACAAGCATTAAAAATAATAGCAAGATGAGGTGCAATTAAATCTATTATGGACGCAATCACTGTAACGGAAATCCCCCACAAATCTGCGGTTTTCTTTACATCAATGGTTTTGAAGTATTTTACAATATTATGCGGTAATACTTTTTCAAATCTAAATTCTTTTAAACAGGTATTAACATTCTGTTTAAGTAATGATTCGGCGACAGTTGGAGAAGCATTCAATGACTCTGTTGTCAAGATAGGAACATCAGTGAAATATTTCTCAAACACCGCTGCAACTTCTTGATTTGATTTAGTCAATTCATTATTAATTTTTAATTGATAGTTTGAATTACGAGGTTTCTCTTTACCGGTTTCGCTGTTAATTATACTCCACGTCATTTTAATTTTATTCTTAGCTGTCTTAATTTTGTTACTAATATGTAATGATTTGGCTGTGGAGCAAACTCTTTTAAACATTTTAGAATAATTTTTTACATATTCTTTAAAAGCATCGGAAAGATTATACGATCTTTCATGGTAAAGGTCATATAACCTTCGTCTGCTTTTATGAATTCCTACTGTCGCCCACTCATTAAATGCCTTGCGACTGTTTCTGGAGAATGTTTTAGAAGTGAATGTTTTATTAAATTCATTGTTTATAAAGGTAAATAATTCTCTATATAAATAGTCTGCATTGTTCTTATAAGAAAGGGATGGAAGGATTTTTAACATATTACTTCTAAATCTCTCCAGGCGTTTTGCATTAATAGGAACAAACACAATTTTCTCATTTACCTGTTTTTTGTGCATATAAGGTAACGAAACCAGTTGTCCACAGTGATCTGAACTAAGTTTTTGTATTATTGATTTGTTGATTGGTACAACACCTGTAAAAATATTATCAATACAAGTTGCACTACACCCTGCAATACGTGTAGCTTCAAAGAATAAATTATTAAGATTATAGGATTTGAACAAAGAACAGAATTTAATACTGATGGAAGAAGTTTCCAGGAGATTGATATTAAAGTCTCCACACACTACAAGAGATTTATTCTGTTTATTAAGCTTAACCAAAACTTCTTCCATAATTTTTTCAAAAGTATCATAACTTGAACATGGGGGTCTGTAAACACTGACAACAATAAGGTGCTCAAGCTCAACACATGCCATTTCTACAGTACGCTCAACAGAGAGGCTCACAATGTCTTTACGTTCTTTACATGATAAGGACTTATTAGCTAATATTAAGGAGCCACCACGTAATTTAGTATCTCTATTGAACGAACTGACCACCTGGTGATTACTGAAATTAAATATGGAGTTGTATTCTTTCAACCAATGTTCTGTAATACATAAAATATTTATACTGTTACTATTTAAAAATAAATCAATTTCTAATTCTTTGCCTAACATACCTTGTATATTTTGATGCACCAGGTTGATACAGTTTTTATTATTGTTATTTTGTAAAATTGCATAATTATGTATTGGTAAGTTGCATTCTAAGCTATTTAAATTATCTTTGCTAGAGATTACCTCTATTGTCTTATTATCTAATTTAAATTACTTGGAACTGGTTCCAAATCAAATATAAAATTATTTTGTTGCTCAAAAGAAGCAGGTGTCAAGGTAGCCAAATCATTGGCTGAGTTAAAATATAAATAATAAGATAGCGTATTTGCTACCAGTCTTAAACTATACTTTGATAGGTAATACCTATCTCTTGTCAAAAACTTCTTAGTTAAATTATTAATATCAATTAAATGAAATTTATCATTATTATTCTTACAATTAAATGTCAAATTTAAGTTATTGTTACATGTCAAGTTATGCATCATTAAATTTAAATTATGTCTTAGTTTATTTTCCTGTGGCCACCCCTCTATGTAAGGCAATGTAAACAAGATAACTTTAACCACATTTAGGTTATTGAGATATTCAATATATTTTAATAATTGATTCTTGTTCATATTGCCTCTTCTCCCAACAAAAATTATTAATATACTATTAGGGTTAAATTTACTAGTTAAAATTTTATTCATAATATCACTGAATGATGCTCCAGGCATGCAGTAATTACTTATCTGTTGCCTTTTTAAACAGTTATTCAATGATATACCCAAGTTTTTGCCTATGTCATCACTATACACAATTATATTATTTTTTTCATTATATAGATTACTTTTTAAATTTATCTGCTTTGTTATGGTACTATCATAGAGTGTAGGTAAAGAAAATGAAGTATTACTGCTTGTCATATTATTAACACACACTGTCCCTAAAGAACCTGGCAGTGAGCGCTGATATTCATTTTGATATTTTAATAAGGAGTCAAAACGTTCCTCGTTATATTTGCAGGACTTTACCAGATTATCCATGGCCAGTATGTGTTCTTTTATCTCATTCCCTGCAGATTTATATTTATTTGACATAATTTGTAATGAGGTTTGAAGTGATAAAATTTCTGAATTAAGACACTCTATTTCAGTCTCATAACAATTTTTCATGTTTTCCACCTCAATTGAATATAATTTAATTTTACTAATTAACTCTTGCTTTTCCTTACATACATTTGTATAATTTTTAATATTAATTTTAGTTTTAACTAATTTTTGCACTTTCCTAATATATTTATTAATTTTTATATATTTTTTTAATTTCCTTCTGCTGCTTGTAATCCTTTCTGCTGTTCTTGATGTGGTAGAATCATCAGTCAAATCTATTGTTGTGGAGGGTTGCAACGTTTTATGAAATTTACATTCTACGAGCTCCTCGAACAGACTCTGAGTTTTAAGTGCATGCAAGTTATCAATGTTTTGTTTAAATTGTGAAATTTGCTCATTAGCTTCAGTTAATTGTAATTTCAATGCAGCAATTAATCTGAGGGATTCCTCATATTCTTTGCTGCATCGGTCAAACTCATCGACTGTCCTCTGGAGCTGATCCCTTTCCTTTAAAATATCTGTATAGTCTCTATGTAACTTAACCATATCACTTTTCAATTGAGTAAATAAAATTTAACCCATTTCTGCAAATATAAGGCGGAGTTTTTTATTTTGGAATCGCCCATTCAAAAAGCCTTTGATTTTGCTGTAGAGGGTTGAACATTTCTGCCTCAAAATGAGTTGAGCAGAAATGTTCAACCCAGCAGTTGGTGGCCTACCTGTGGCATCAATCCATTTCTTTTTGTTGTTGTATAAGTGTTTCTGTTTGTTGTATAAGTTTGATTAAACAATCTTTTTCTTTGCATCAAATTTATCTTACAATTACATTAGGATTGAATTACTCAATTTTTGTTATAAAAATAAAAAAGGGTGATGAATTTTTATATTTACGCGTACACTACACATTAAATGTAGTTTCATTTAATGTGAATATTTTTACGGATTTTATCACGCTTAATTTAACTTTTTAGTGTCCGACGTTTCGAGTGCTTTACAGCACCCATGGTCACGTGGGTGACTAAGATGTTTGACGTACCAATGTCCTAGTTAACCAGGCTACCTTCAGTTTTTGAATATACATTTTTGGTAAGATCTACGCAGAATAAGCTTATAATACCTTGAAGACTTGTAGTGGAATGCTTGGGTTTGGATTTAATTTTATTAATTATAAGACCCCAAGCAGATGTCAGTATACATCCATATTCTCTATTGAAATTGGGATGATTTTATAATTTCAATAGCCTCACGAATCATCCTTGGTAGGAATCGGTGTTCTTTTGCGAGGATATGTTGTCTATTAAATATAAGTAATGGCGGCGACGATCTTGAACATGTTCACAGACTACAGACTTTCCGGAACGTCGGCGCTTCAAGTCAGCTATATGTTCTTTTACGCGAGTTTTTATAGATCTTTATTTTTGTTCTGTGTAAGAGGGACCACATTCACAATCCAGCTTGTACACTCCTGCATCTTGTAGAGGGATATGACACTTGACAGATGGTAAAAATTGACTAATCTTCTTCGGCAGCTTGAAGTGTGGTTTAATGGAAGCTCACTTCAGGAAGTGAAAGTGTCGTCTACGTACCGCTTGGAGAATCTTGGATTTACAGGAACACTAAGAAAGACTTTCTCCTCAAAGTCCTTCACGAATATGTGCGACTACGGGAGATATATAGATAGCTAGATGTGAGGCAGTGTTTGAGTAATACTGCATATTGTATAAGCATGTTATCTTCTAGCATCCTAGTTATAATTGAGATGCAGTCTTCAATTGCTATTCATATGAGTAGTAACTGAACATCAAAAGTTTCATTGTCAGCAAGATTTAGGTCTTATCTCACTAACAAAATGGTAAGAATCCTTTGTGTGTGCTCTGGTATGTCCTCTTATTTTATGACAGTAATTTTTCCAAGTGTTGAGCCAATGTATAAATAGGTAAATCAATCTGGCTCTCTATGGGGCATAGTGGAGCGTATGGTTTGTGTATTTTCGGAACCCTCTTTTGAAGCTCGCTTCAAGATATAACTAATCGTGTCTGTGACTCATCTTACGTATATACGTATATACATAAAGGAGGCACACGCTCGACTGTTGCCGGCTTCACTCGGTCACTGTAACGTGCGCGAGGGCTCCGAAGCTTGTTGTTTTGCAATATTTGCTTAACGTGCTGAAGCTCGGCGGCCAGATGTTTTCTGTCACATATCCTGTGAGCTCTCTGAAATAAAGATCACCGTTTAAATATCGGTTAATATAGGTTTCCTAATTCTATTCTTATTCCTGATAAAATAAAATGGTGGTCCGGTAATGTGTTTTATAATGCACTTAGTTGATATTATATACCTAATTCTGAAAAGAACATTTTACCTCGTAACTTTTTTATATCTGCTACCACTAGATCTCGATCTATCTAATTGTACATTAAAGCAACATTGAGTAAATATTTAATGCGATACAGGGCAACTTAAGTTTGTGTGATAAATTATTTATAATGAAACGCTTATAACAAATTGATTTTTAATGAGAATAGTTTTCAGGTGTAACGCCGTGGGAGCTCTTAGGAAATTGTTTCTTGACATACTTAAATTGTTATCTTCAATTTTCTCTTGAAAATACTGATCAAACTAAAATTTTTATTTTGACAAAGTATATCAAACGAATACACATCACCTGATGGTAAGTGAGTGCTTGTAGACCATAGACATACTTATCCTCAATTAAGAATCAAAATACAAATACATTGTCATATCTGAAGACTCAGATGGATTGCCTCGTTTTCAGTAAATGGTCGTCGGTTCTCAACACTGGTCATATGAAACACGGTAATATTATGATGCTATTTCACTTTGGTATTTTTTGGATTGGGTCTGCTCCTTAATGCTGCAACCATAAAATAGCTGCAGCTTGGCTCTTCCACGCAAACATCAAATGTCTATAGTTTTACTTACTCTAAACAAGTCACATGAACTTGGTCGTGTTCTTGATTTAAGAACAAATTTCAATCAGAAGTAGCAGGAGCAGTGGCCGAGTTGCCTATTTTCTATGTATTCTTAGATTTATTTTGTAGATTGCATATGAAACATGCAATCGATCGATTTGCTGTGCTTAGGCATACACTATGGCCCTATAATTCTTTCCTGCGCAGATGGCTTATGTCTATTAAGATAGATCACCGTGACCGAAATTAGTCTGTAGGACATTATTTACAATTTTTGTGAATCGGATTAACGGATTATTGAGCATAGCTAAAACATATTCTATAAGGTCGGCAAGAAAATTTAGTTTCCACTTGTTATCTCCCAATCAGTTAAAACGAGAACTGAACGCTATAATTGGCCAGCTCCCGAAAGACCTATCATTACCAATAGATAACTATAATTTATATGAAATCTACAACTTACTGCAGGTGCGAGCTCGAATAAGGGGTAATTACATCATATTCGAACTCAAGATACCTCTCATCAGCAGAGATATGTTTGAAGTCCTGGAAGTTATACCAGTACCTTATATATCAGAAAATAAAGAAGAAATTTCCGTAGTCCCGGTATCAAGATACATTGTCAATTTATAAAGAAAGACTCCCTAGTGCCACTGACCGAAAAGGTACCTGGATTTATGTACTAGAAGAGACTCAAAAATTATTTTGTGCCATCATAAAAAGCCTATTTACTACATAAAGGATGATCAAAGTTTCTGCGAGAATCTACCCTTATCAAGAAAATGTAAAACAATTACCAGTACCAGATCATACTATAATCGCTGGAAAGAATTAAATAAACTAAATACATACTTTTATTTTTGTTCCGATTAGTGCAAAATGAAGTTACTATGTAACGATCAAGTTACGGCAGTGCAATTGACCCGCTCTGGCCTTTTTAATGTGGATCAAGGTGGTATGGTTAAAGCAGCTGATTTCTTTGTTTATTCACACCGACAAGAACTTAGCGAGATGAACATCCGTTCTGATATACGAGCCCCTAAGATATCACCAATTAAGCATATCATCAACATATTGCTACCCGATCGCTCCTTACCGAACAATACGAATGATGATATAGCCAATAATCTGCGGCTGCAGATGATCAAGGAACAGATTGAGATTGTGAAGAACAACGAGCCCCTAGCAGAGACGGTTTCTTATCATGATGTCCACCATTACGCTGCGATATATGTATTGTTTGCGGTCATTGCGGTGGGCACCCTGGGGTACAGCTGGAGGCGCTGTAGGCGGTCAGCGCCGGGAGTGTCGGTGCCTATGACGGAACAGGAGACGTCGTCGCCACAGGTTCTACCGAGTGTCAGTGCTCAGTGTAGTGAATGTGTTATGGGCAACCAGTGTCAAAAAGTGAGTGCAAATGGTTTTTAAAAAACGAATGCACGTGTTTTTAAGCAAAACAGAAGCACGTCGCCTGTGCTCAGATCAGTGTACGCAATTCCAAACTAGTGTGCATAGACTACTCTTAGATAAGAATATTGTTTAATCACCTTATACATTCATGTACTAATCAAGTTATCATTTGAACGATAGATAAGAAACAATGGTATCACCTTGTAATTTGATTATGCCACACTAGCACCCATCATTCTACTAACCCCATCTCTGCTGCCCGGGAATATGTACGAGCATGAAATGCAACCTACAATTGTCAAGTCATCATTTCACAACTTGACCTCTTTTACATATTTCCGCGGCAATTGTATTATAATATCAGTTCGCATATTGTTACGGCCTACGGCTGCTCTCTTAAAGGATCAGACCTTCAGGGGCCCATGAGCTGAAGACCTCTCGAGCAGACGTAGGTCGGGCCTCCTAAGGCCACGTGGAATCTCTCTAATTACACTAAAATATATGGGAGAGCGTTATACTACGGCCAGTCGACCGGAAGGAATTTGGCGGAGTTCACTTACCTCGATCCAAGACGACTGGTCCCTCCGGAGTCGGTCAGGTCGCATGTAGTTGTGTAGTGCAAGGGAAAGAATGGTGATGTGGTGTGTATCTGGGTGTGACTGATGGTGATTAAACCTGGACCTTAGCCGTCGGCAGCAGCCCGAGCGTCGACACCGCTCCAATTTGAGGGGGCCTTTCGAGGTTATCCACAGTCACTTTCTTGGTTCACCACGATGACAGTCACTTAACTCTATCGTACGATTAACTAGCTTACAGAAGCCACTAACTATCGCGGGGTATAAGGTTACCGCACAAAACACGCCCGGAGTTTCTGGGTCAAAGGTCACTACCGTTTCGCGTGGCAACAGTTAGTTCTAAATACCGAGGCCGCACTAGCTTATATTGTCGAATGCACTTATGCAGGTTCTGAGTCAGACACAATAAGTCCCGGGAAGCTCTCTAGTAGGAATGCGCGTCACAAATCCTAGACCGTATATTTACGGGCCGCACCTAATTATTCCGAGTTCCCTAACAGAACGGACCGCGTGCTCACGTCAGCACCGATTATGGACTATTGACGCGCTTGCGACCCGCGCGCCACTGCCACGCTCGGAAGAACTTCAGACCGGAATCGCGCCGAGCCGAGTGACATCTGTTGTCGATTCCGACAACAGAGTTTTGCGCGAACACATATAGCCATCAAGAGCGCTACGCGTACTCATTATTATCAGTAATTCTAGCCTTTAAGATTTGTAACTTATCTAAAATATATTTATCAGACTTATCAAGCGTTATCAGTTTATCATCCCCTTAGTGTCGGTACAACCCCGTACAGTAATAAAACATTTTTACAGCTTAAAAGCTATGGAAGCATTAAGTTTTAGGCGATGTTACAACATTACCAATTAGGAAAAACGGCAGCGTTACACCCCGTTTCACTTTCCACACATCATCTGTTTCGCCTGTTGCAATTTTCCTCTGTCGCCAAAGCCAGTGTCTGACAGGGTGACAAAAAACTTTATAGTATCTTCCTTCGAAATTTGATGATTTGGAAACTCGAAGATCGCAGATCTGACTTTTATTAAAAGTACGCAGACAGAACTTCAGCAAATCCTCGACATATTTGCAAATATGTGATCCACTCTGGATGTCAGCTATCGCATTGAGTGTCTCATATGATATAAATTCCTGAAATTACAAGGCGGCTACTTACTTTGCAATACTAATAACTAGTTTATAACTATTACCAAATATTTATTACTATACATATAATATATAATCATGCCTCTTTCCTCTAGGGGTAGGCAGGGACCACTTATTTCCACTTGCTACGATCCTCACATACTTGTTTCGCTTTGTCCACTTCCATTATTCCCTTCATACATGCTCTTCGGTTTAGGGTACTCTTCACCTGGCCTTTTTTATTATCAACTTATTAAAACAATGAAATTAGCAGTGGCTAGGATAGACGAATACATGCTCCGCACAAAAGTACTCTGTGGTTCAGACGCGTCTTGTTTAAAAAAGAACTTAAAGGAAACCTATAGGAATTTATAATATTCCGCATTTTAAGGACTACGTTGGATGTGATATGTCTGTTTTAAATATTAAGTGTAACTTATTTGATGGTTTAGCACTTTTTAAACTGTACCTGTAGAAGTTGATTCGTTTTGGGTAATGACAAAACACATAAGATTATTTTAAATCTTAAAGAAAATTACGTAGCGAAGCCAAACTGCAGCTATATTATGGTTATAGCACCAATAGGTCGGGTAGACCAAAATAGAATTACGCTTTCACAGCACGCAACAAAATCGTTGAAATATCTCACTGAAAGCGCAGTTTAATGCTGCTGTGATTGGTATGGTGAGTGTAAAGAACCGGAGTTCCTTTTTACTTTACAGTAAAAGGCGGCATTCCATGTAAGTCTTCAAGAGCGAAAATGTACCTACATTTTGATTCTTATTCGAGGATTGATGTAGATGTCTATGAGAAACGACCCTTTAGGATAATATTCATTAGCAATATTGTATCTGGTTTTTTCTTAAAAACTATTCTCTTCTCTCTCTTATTCTCTCTCCTATTTTTGCTGCTTATGCTATGTACCCAGATTAATGTTTTTCACTATTATGCATACTTTCCAGTTTTAAATATACATAAGAAATCTTACTACCAAGGTTAGTAGAGGTCGCAGCACAAATTATTTACTTTATTACTGAATCATAAGAATCAAAACATTTCTTAATAATATCGCCTTGTTGTTCCTGTCTTCGCTTTGTATCTGCGGTTTCTTGAAAATAACCCTGCAGAACAACTTCAAGACAAAACAATGAGCTTAAAGAAATAAATTAATACACTTGTATTAACAGAGACAAGGATAATGTAAGCAAGATTTAAACCGTCTTGTCCTCAATGCATTTTTGATTACACAATTTTATTTAGGGAAAATCTTCAATCTTTTGACTATTTTTCGGTGGAAACACTACTTTTTAAAATTAAATTGCGAGTTGAAAGGACTCATTAATGATTCCGGTCCGAGTCTGTAGCTCATTTTTACTCTTTTCGCCCTCGTTGTCATTTACACTCGACTCTTTATTGGTGGAAACACATGTATGCAGTTTTGTATTGCGAGGTAAAAGGAGTAATTAATGGGTCCGTTCCGCTCGCGGTGGAAACCGGGCTTAAGATTTGCAGTCTGTTACGTCCTTTTAACAACTGAATTTCGCTTGTATCATGTAGGTAGGCAAGTGTAGGGAATGCCCGCGATGCCCCAGGGAAAAAACTTATTACGTTTTATATCGGGCAGATATTTTAGATTTTGAAGTCCTGTTTGAAATCTTAAGCTTTATTTAAAAGGTTTTGTTACAATCCATGCATATTTTGTTGCATAAAGCGTGATTTAAGAATTAAATAAAAGAAATAAAATCGTGGTTTAAGAAGTAATTAGTTCACATTCCTCTTAAGGCTTTCATCGGGCAAGTCATTCTCATTTTATGGATGCTCTCTTATTACGCTGGGTGCGAGCTTACTATAAAATATCGTACAAAAAAAAATAGGATTCTGTTGTATAATGTTCTAAAAATATATTTATATTTTGTATTTAAATGTATACCTAATACAATTTTGATATATTATTTTATTGTATAATTAACTTTTAATAGAAATGAAAAGCTGATTTTGAAGAACTGAAAATAATACTTTACGATATAAGTTTTTGAGGCAATTTCACTGCGCAAGTATTGTTGTTCCTTTATTATTGTTTAAACCTCAGGTTTAAATAATGGTTTGAAGCAATAGTTTGAAGAATATTTTTACGCTAAAAGCGGTGCGATTTAGTGTATTAAATGTCTGCGCATTTGAACTGTTAGGAGAAACACATAAAAAACTTAAACGGTATAAAGTTGAAGTCGGTGCAAAGACGACTATAACAGTGTAAAGTAGAAATAAAGCTCCGATCACAAAATATTAAAGAGTCTTGAGTTATGTTTTTATTTCCTTGAATTTGGCTTTTACTTTTTATTACTGTACATGTCTCACTGCAAAACACATTTATGCGAGAGTAATTACGAAAAACCGTCCAAAAGTAGGAGAAGTTGAACTTCTTATAACAAAATATATTTCATAATTATAAATGTTCCTTTTTTTGTGTACAACAGTGCGTGTAGCCAATTATGACTTTCAGAAGTGAAGCTTGGTCCTTCACTGCTGGCCATGCGTGGAAGCTCAAATTCACTCACCATGCGACGGAAAGGGCTATGTTCGGAACTTTTTACCGTTACCGTTACAGCCTATTAAATTACACTGCTGAACATAGGCCTCCTAAATATGCCTCATAGGGACGATATATGCCATAGTTGCCAAGCTTGCCAAGGGGGATGACAACCGCAGTTTTTCTCATTTTTCGTCGTTATTAGGAAGCCGCTGCTGCCCATCTCCTGATGTGTTTCCCTATGTCGCCTCTCACGATATCCACGGGATGCTATGGGCTAGTAGATATTCTTACACCGCCATTATACGATAAAAACGGGAGGCTAATCGGTATCAAACCCTAACACACACAAACGCATACAAACCTAACAACATTTTTTTGTTCATGTCTTTAAAAATTCATGCCAGCGCACTGTACCACGCATCTTTTTCTAGATGTTAGAGTTCATTTTCTGTCTAGAAGTCCGTCTGGGTAAGTTTTATTTTGCGCCCAGAAGCAATGAAAAGGACTAACCTCCGGGAAGTGAGGGAGGGAATGCTCTAAGCATACCACGCAGCCGGCTGCGTGGTTATGTGGTACTCACTATCAAACCTAAGTGTCACCACCTGGGACTAGCTTTGGCCTGTATGGCCTTCCAGCCGAATCGGAAGTGACCACCTTTAGGGAAAGGGGGCGCAGGGGGAAAGGGGGCTGGGGAAAGGGGGCGCATGTCTGAGTAGGTAGCACCCTCTTACCTATATCAGACGCCAAATGGCGTGCATGCACTGTCGTGTCCCATTCTGAGGGGTTTATTCCATTTTAGTCCTCAGTCCGCATTTGTAGCCTTCTCTGTTTTAAATTGGCTGCAGGTGTGCATGTACGTACCGTGTTAGCTGTAAGGTGGACAATAAGTTCGTTTGTTATTTCAATTTTATAAATTATTTTCCGATTGTTAATGTAAATGTATCTGTGACCACCAAGTGACCACATTGCTGTTTATTCTAGTTTTAATAAATTACCATGGAACTTTGATTATGTTCTCCACCTACATCCGAGACACATTTGTGTTATAAGTTAGCACGTAATTAGACTAAACATTACATATTCGCCAATATCAACATGAAATGAG
The DNA here is from genome assembly GCA_963668995.1 of Parnassius mnemosyne. Classification (NCBI taxonomy): domain Eukaryota; kingdom Metazoa; phylum Arthropoda; class Insecta; order Lepidoptera; family Papilionidae; genus Parnassius; species Parnassius mnemosyne. Next base: position 41,950,788 of record CAVLGL010000002.1, read on the forward strand.
GGTTAATTAAAATTACTTATTGGATCGACCTCTCAATTTAAGTGCTTCGTCTTATTGCTAAAATAAAATATTTCTTTATCCTGTTTTACTTGTCGGGCTTATTTTTGGCATAGGATGTGCACAATGTTTTATAAAATAATAATATCGTGTTTTTGTTTCATTATTTGTACTCACACTCAGAAAACGAGTTATAACCTTGGTTTAGAGAACAAATATTAGCCAAAATTGGATATTCAGATAAACTTCGTAGCCTATATTGTAACTTTAAATAAGATATATTACGACGTGTACTCGTATTTTCGGTGTAAGAATATTATCACACCCATATAAAACTGTAGATGGCATAAGGAAATAAGCCAAAAGATGTGCAGCAGCGTCTTCCTAAGAACAATTCAAAATAAAAAATTAACTGAGGTTGCCAATACACAAGCTTTGCAACTATGGTATATATCCCCTTTATGATGCAGTCTATGGGGCAGGCCTATAAAGGTTACGGTAATAATATATTCATCTAAACTGACTAACCGATAGATATAATGTGGATATAGTCGATACTGAAATTAAAATTGCTCTCAAAGCAACCAAACATTAAAGAGAAACCAACCACGATTCTCAACAGAGTAACATAATTGCACTGCGAGTAAGAATGGGCAGAGCACTCGACGTTTGCATTTTTTAATAAGAGTGACAAACGAGCATAAAGTCCGCCATGGGTAAGTGGATATGATTAAGAATCAAAGTATACATACTTTGTCAACCCTGATGACTAACACTCGCCATACGAAAACAAAGCAGTATTAAACTGTTATTTTACGCTGGTATTCTGTGAGAGCGTGGTCCTTCCCCGGTTGAGTCGACCAATTCGTGCTAAGATTATAACATAGTCCATACCACATTGTGTTTGTTTGTTGTGTGAGTTTTTACTTTTTTTAAACTTATAATTTATAAAATAACAACGACTAAGCATACTCAAACTCTTGTCATTTTTCTTGCAAATTGCAGTTAACCTTAATTACCCAACATTATATTTAGGCACACCCATTTTGTTGCCATATTTAAATCTGTTTTAATAGTAAGTTTGCGTGCAACAGTATATTTAACAGTTTGTAATGATTATGTTAAAATTAGTTTAATCCTATACTTAGAACTGAAACTCAATAATTTTTTTTCATCAAACCCATACGTGTGGGATATCTATGGATAGGTCTTCAAAATGATATTGAGGTTTCTTATATCATTTTTTTCTAAAGTGAATAGTTTGCGCGAGAGACATTTCCAAAATGGTAAAATGTGTGCCCACCCCCCATGTGACTTCTAAAATAAGAGAATGATAAAACTAAAAAAAATATATGATGTACATTACCATGTAAACTTCCACCGAAAATTGGTTTGAACGAGATCTAGTAAGTAGTTTTATTTTCATCATCATCATTACAGCCTTTCACAAGTCCACTGCTGAACATAGGCCTCCCCCAAGGAATGCCACAAAGCACGGTCCTGAGTCACCTGCATCCATCAACTTCCTGCATGTCTTACCAGGTCGTCACTCCATCTAGTGGGGGTCGCCCTACACTTCGCCTACCGGTACGAGGCTGCCACTCAAGAACCTTTCTTCCCCATCGGTTGTCGGTTCTTCGAGCTATATGGCCGGCCCACTGCCACTTAAGCTTACTAATACGTTGGGCTATGTCAATTACTCTGGTTCTACTGCGGATATCCTCATTTCTAAGTTTATCACGCAGAAAAACCCCGAGCATAGCGCTCTCCATAGCTCGCTGAGCGACCTTGAGCTTCCTCATACGGCCAGCAGTGAAGGACCACGTCTCAGATCCGTAAGTCATTACTGGCAACACGCAATGGTTTGTTAGTTTTTTTTTAATACGTCATAAATCGTAAACTATGTTACTTGCTGCTACGGAAACCTTCAATGGGGAGTCCGACTCGCACTTGGCCGCTTTTATTTACTTTACCACTAGTTCGAAAAAACCCTCTGTCCTGAGAAGAACAGCGGGACTTTTTTTAAATAAATTTCACAATATAAAATATGATTACAAATTATTTACAAAATTTATTTTAGAAAATGCTTGGAAGCGACCACCTCATTCCCAGGGGTTATTATCAACCATGTATTTATTTATACTATAATAACCTTTTTATACAGTTTCAGCTTAACAAAACATTTAAACTTGGTATTAGGGAGAGCCTGTACACTTTCCGGGACCTTGTTGTAATAGCGTATATACATTGCCCCAAGAATGAATTACTGACTGTGTGGAGTCGAGAAACTGGTATCACTAGCTTTTATTTGTTCCTAGTGTTTACAGGATATACGAGTATATCACTTTTTTACTAAAACTATCTTTGTTTTTGTGAACATACATTACATTTTCGTAAATATACTGAGAGGCCAAAGTTAATATATTTATTTATTTAAATTTATCTCTAAGAGACTCTCTCGGTTTTAGATTGTAAATAGCTCTAATAGCCCTCTTCTGTAAAACAAAAATAGTTTCTGAATCAGCCGCATTTCCCCATAGCAAAATCCCATATGACATTTGCTATGGAAATAACTGAAATAAACTAATCTAGCTGTCTGCACACTAGTGAGACCTCTAATCTTTTTATAGCATAGGCTGCAGAACTTAGTCTGCTTGCTAATTTGGATATATGGGGGCCCCACTGAATCTTTGCGTCAAGAGTGATGTCAAGAAAAACAGTGGATAGAACAGGGCTCTGTTCCTCCCCATTTAAAAACACATTGGTATTCAGATTTTTAACATTCGTTGTTGTAAATTTAACACAATCAGTTTTATATCCGTTCAAATGTAGATTTTTAACCTTAAACCAATGTACTAATTTTGATATAGCATTATTCACTTCATCACATTTAAATGATTGACGTTTAAGTTTAAAAATCAAGGAAGTATCATCGGCAAATAATACTATATCATGATTATCTCCTACAAGGGATGGTAAGTCGTTAATATACACTAGAAACAGGAAGCCGAGAATCGAGCCCTGAGGGACACCCATTAGTACAGGTGACGCGGAAGAAGTTTTACCATTGATAATAACCTTCTGCATTTTATTACTTAAATGTGAAATAATAAGTTTAAGCGCTGTGTTCTTGACACCATAGTACTACTGTAGCTTCCTGATTAATGTCTCATGATGAACACAGTCGAAGGCCTTGGAAAGGTCACAAAATATACCCAAAGCATCCTCTGAATTCACCCATGCACAAAAAATATGTTTAATATGCTCAACTCCAGCGTTAGTTGTCGAGTGAACCCTTGTAAATCCGAATTGATTTTTATGTAGCTCATTATTAATATCAAAGAAAATTAACATCTGATCTAAAATTATTTCTTCAAAAACAATTTTTTAAAAATATTTTGGATAAAAACATTCAGTTAGTCAGTCAATCAAACAAACTAACGAACGAACCAACGAACGAACCCAAAAACAAACCAAGCAACCAATTCATCAAACTTTACGCTAACATATTATATTTTAAATATACAACAAATTAATCGCAATAACGAAATCCTCAATTTGATTCCAAATTTATCTATCCAATAATTGGTTCCCATACAACAGATAAGAGGTTTCCCTAAATAACAAGCTCCGTCATCAACTATTGGTACTACAGTATAAGGACACTTAGTGCCATAAATATTTAAAAAAAATTGAATTGAAAGCTACAATCTAACATACTCGTAGAGCAACATGGGCCATCGCCCACTCTATAGAGTAGGGAAGGCGGCGCGAATTATATCTACTCGTGGTAACTTCGAAATTAAATGTCCGATTCGAATGAATTAAAAAGAAATTTACTGCAACATAAATACTCTTGATGATATAATTATTAATTTAAATAAGAATTAATAGCACGATTGTAACTAACTTTTATTTCCGGCGAGCTAATTCAAGTTTAGAACACAAAATCTACTATTGTGACTTAACTATGATATAGTAGGATATATTCCCTCGCGGACGTATTTGTAGGTAATAATGAGGACTTTAATCATGTAGTACATAATTTTTATATATCATCAACAGTTTTCTCAGCGCACGCTAAATATTGAATTTTATAGGCAAAATTTTGAATAAAACTATTTTTACGGATTTTATCGCGTTTAATTTACTTATTTTTATATTCCCGACGTTTCGGTTGCTTTCCAGCAACCGTGGTCACGGGGGACTGAGGTGATTGACGTCCCGATGTCAAAGTTAACCCGGAGTACCTTCAGCTTTTTAATTATTAATTTTGGTCCGATCTACGCAGAATGAACTAACTGTGTCTTGAAGTCTTACAGTGGTATGCTTGGGTTTAGTTTTAATTTTATGAATTACAGGATCCCAAGCAGGTGGTAGTACCCAGCCTCCCTCTCTATTGAAATTAGGATGTTTTTTAATTTCAATAGCCTCACGTATCATCCTTGGCAGGAATCGATGTTCTTTCGCGAGGACTTGTGGTTTATCAAATCTAATGTAATGACGGGGGCCGTCTAGGATATGATCACAAACTGCAGACTTCCCGGAACGTTGGTTCTTCACGTCAGCTATGTGTTCTTTTACGCGGGTTTTTATTGATCGTTTTGTTTGCCCTATATATGAGAGACCACACTCACAATCAAGCTTGTATACTCCTGCATCTTGTAGAGGAATATTGCACTTGACGGATGGTAAGAACTGACTAATCTTCTTCGGCGGCTTGAAGAATGTTCTAATAGAAGCTCGCTTCAAGATGTAGCCAATCTTGTCTGTGACACCTCTGACATATGGTAGTACAGCAGGCACACGCTCGACTGTGGCCGGCTTCACTCGGTCACTGTGACGTAGGCGCGGAACCTGAAGCTTGTTGTCGTGCAGAACCTGCTTGACGTGCTGAAGCTCGGCGGCCAGGTGTTTGCTGTCACAGATCCCTCGTGCTCTCTGCAACAAAGATTTGCCCACGGTAGCTAACTGTGAAGGATGATGGTGGGATTCACCGTTTAAGTATCGGTTTGTATGGGTCTTTTTTCTATACACAGTGTGACCTACGGTGTTATTAGGATTTCGAATGACTAACACATCTAGGAAAGCTAAAGAATTATTTGCCTCTAACTCCATAGTAAATTGAATTTTAGAGTTTATGGAATTAAGATGTTCTAAAAATGCAGTTACTTTGTCTGATGGTAAAATTGTGAAAGTATCGTCTACGTACCGCTTGTAGAAACTTGGAGTTACTGGTGCAGTAAGCAGGGCTTTCTCCTCAAAGTCCTCCATGAAAATATCGGCGACAATGGGAGATACTGGTGAGCCCATCGCAACACCATCTACTTGCTTGTAAAACTGTTCCTTCCACAATAGGTAGCCAGATGTAAGGCAATGTCTGAGTAATACTGCATATTCTGCTGGCATGTTGTTTTCCTCTAGTTTCCTAGTTATAATTGAGATGCAGTCTTCAACAGGTAGGCATGTAAATAGAGACTGAACATCAAAACTGACCATAGTTTCATTGTCAGTAAGACATAGGTCTTTTATCTCACTGACAAAATGGTATGAATCCTTAGTGTGTGCTCTTGTATGTCCTCTGAGTGGTGATAGTACTTTTGCTAAGTGTTGAGCCAATCTGTAAGTTGGCGAATCGATCTGACTCACTATTGGACGTAATGGAGCGTTCGGTTTGTGTATTTTTGGTAACCCATACAACTTCGGCGGTTTGGCACACGTAGGTATTATCGAATTTACGTCTAGATTCAGTTTCTCGGAGTATTTCTTTATTAGATCGCTAGTTGTTTTAAGCGTATTAGTTGTAGGATCTATTTTGACCTTTACGTACGTACTTTCATCCGATAAAAGTTGTTGTATTTTAAAATCGGATTATCGGATGAAAGTACGTACGTAAAGGTCAAAATAGATCCTACAACTAATACGCTTAAAACAACTAGCGATCTAATAAAGAAATACTCCGAGAAACTGAATCTAGACGTAAATTCGATAATACCTACGTGTGCCAAACCGCCGAAGTTGTATGGGTTACCAAAAATACACAAACCGAACGCTCCATTACGTCCAATAGTGAGTCAGATCGATTCGCCAACTTACAGATTGGCTCAACACTTAGCAAAAGTACTATCACCACTCAGAGGACATACAAGAGCACACACTAAGGATTCATACCATTTTGTCAGTGAGATAAAAGACCTATGTCTTACTGACAATGAAACTATGGTCAGTTTTGATGTTCAGTCTCTATTTACATGCCTACCTGTTGAAGACTGCATCTCAATTATAACTAGGAAACTAGAGGAAAACAACATGCCAGCAGAATATGCAGTATTACTCAGACATTGCCTTACATCTGGCTACCTATTGTGGAAGGAACAGTTTTACAAGCAAGTAGATGGTGTTGCGATGGGCTCACCAGTATCTCCCATTGTCGCCGATATTTTCATGGAGGACTTTGAGGAGAAAGCCCTGCTTACTGCACCAGTAACTCCAAGTTTCTACAAGCGGTACGTAGACGATACTTTCACAATTTTACCATCAGACAAAGTAACTGCATTTTTAGAACATCTTAATTCCATAAACTCTAAAATTCAATTTACTATGGAGTTAGAGGCAAATAATTCTTTAGCTTTCCTAGATGTGTTAGTCATTCGAAATCCTAATAACACCGTAGGTCACACTGTGTATAGAAAAAAGACCCATACAAACCGATACTTAAACGGTGAATCCCACCATCATCCTTCACAGTTAGCTACCGTGGGCAAATCTTTGTTGCAGAGAGCACGAGGGATCTGTGACAGCAAACACCTGGCCGCCGAGCTTCAGCACGTCAAGCAGGTTCTGCACGACAACAAGCTTCGGGTTCCGCGCCTACGTCACAGTGACCGAGTGAAGCCGGCCACAGTCGAGCGTGTGCCTGCTGTACTACCATATGTCAGAGGTGTCACAGACAAGATTGGCTACATCTTGAAGCGAGCTTCTATTAGAACATTCTTCAAGCCGCCGAAGAAGATTAGTCAGTTCTTACCATCCGTCAAGTGCAATATTCCTCTACAAGATGCAGGAGTATACAAGCTTGATTGTGAGTGTGGTCTCTCATATATAGGGCAAACAAAACGATCAATAAAAACCCGCGTAAAAGAACACATAGCTGACGTGAAGAACCAACGTTCCGGGAAGTCTGCAGTTTGTGATCATATCCTAGACGGCCCCCGTCATTACATTAGATTTGATAAACCACAAGTCCTCGCGAAAGAACATCGATTCCTGCCAAGGATGATACGTGAGGCTATTGAAATTAAAAAACATCCTAATTTCAATAGAGAGGGAGGCTGGGTACTACCACCTGCTTGGGATCCTGTAATTCATAAAATTAAAACTAAACCCAAGCATACCACTGTAAGACTTCAAGACACAGTTAGTTCATTCTGCGTAGATCGGACCAAAATTAATAATTAAAAAGCTGAAGGTACTCCGGGTTAACTTTGACATCGGGACGTCAATCACCTCAGTCCCCCGTGACCACGGTTGCTGGAAAGCAACCGAAACGTCGGGAATATAAAAATAAGTAAATTAAACGCGATAAAATCCGTAAAAATAGTTTTATTCAATGTGTAGTGTTCGCGTAAATATAAGAAATCATTAGGCAAAATTTTGCTATACTTAATATACTTTGAGTTATATTATTGCAATTTTCTTCAGGATCCCAGTTTTTTGTTGGAAACAAATTATAGCCTATGTTACTTCCTGATACGTTAGCTTTTTCTTAGTGAAAAAGTATATAAATCGGTCCAGTAGTTTCGGAGATTATTTGGTACAAACAAACAAACAAAAAATCATTTTTTTAATATTAGTATAGGTACGTAGGTCACTCAATAAATTTTGAGATCCTCGAAATTTAAAAATGGAACGCACCCATGTTATATGTTTCTAAAAAAATGGAACTCCATAAGCCAATTGCTCAATATTAAAAAAAAACTAAGTTCTGTTAATTTTCCTGCAACGCTTACCGCGCTTTTCATTTAAAACGATGCATCTTAACCGTGAACATTTGCGCGCTATGATATGTTATGATTTTAAATTTGGTTTAATCGAACAATTAAGTTTACATCGGTTAAAATCAGCATGAGGCGACTCATCTCCATCAATTTTAAGGTGGTTTGCTGAATTCAAAAAGGGTAGAATTAATCCTAAAAATGACTAAAGAACCGAGGCCCCGCAAACAGCAGTAACAGCAGAAAATTTATGAACTACTCAAATGTTGGTTGGTTGGACCCACGAATCACATATACGGACATCGAAAAGATTGTAAGTATTAGTTCGGGGAGCATTCATACCATCCTGTATCAACACCTTGAAGTGAGGAAACTTTGTTGTCGATGGATCCCTCGTTGGATTTCCGAAAGCGAAAAACAGATTCGTGTGGATTGGTGCCCTGAAATGCGTCTACGTTTTGAAAACGGGTATCTAGGCGTGTTTCAGAAATCCTTACTGGTGACGAGACATGGATATATCAATATGATCCAGAAAATAAAAGGCAATCATAGGTATGGGTCTACTCAGAAGGATAGTTACCGACAAAAGACCAAAGACCTCGCAACGTCAACAAAAAAATGGTGTCCAGCTTTTTGCGGAGCGGACATTTGTCGACGTCAATGCTGAAAAATTGTAGGCCAGTCAACTCTCAATGGTATACTACAGTTGCATTACCCAAAACTTTTCAAGCTGTGCGGGAGCGGAGACCAAAGACCGGGCTTCAGGGAAATATGCTACATCACGATAATGCCTCTTCACATACCTCCCTTAAAACAAAAGCATTTATTGAGGAATCTGGTGTTTAAACTCTAAGTTACCCACCCTACAGCCCTGATCTAGCTCCTTGTGATTTTTTTTGTTTCCAAGAGTCAAAGAAAAAAGAAAAGGCAAGTTTTTTCAAGCGCCGAAGAAGCCGTGGCATACTACGAAGAAGCGATTTCCGACCTTTGAGATCAAGACTGGCAAAAGTGTCTTCAGAGTTGGTGTAGTGTGTGTGGAACTTTGTATAGAGCATGATGGAGAATATTTTGAAAAGTTGTAAAATAAATATTATTAGTATCTAGAATACTATTCGTATATCTCAAAATGTTATTGAGTGACCTACCTAATATCCATCCAACCATCCATCGATTACAGCATATAGAAATTCACTGTTGAACATAGCCCACCCACATAGATTGCTTCTAAGGCTTAGTCATACTCGTAGTTGCCACACTTGGTAGGCGGGTTGGACACCGCTGTTCTTTAGGAAGGAATATGCTACTGCCTATGTTCTATTTCAGTCTCTTTATATTGCCTGTTACGAAACGACTACGATTTAGGGTGGTGGATACAATTATTCAATTTGCTTTATAAGATTTTTTATTATTTTTATTAAAGATAATATTATTTTATTCTTAGAGTGAGAAATCATTTCTTTTAATTCTATAGATATCTATTATTTAGATTGAATATCTTTATTGTTTATGATATTTGTATTAATGAATTCATCTTCAGTAATTTATTATAGAAAAAGATATATGATATCTGAATTGAATTTATATATACAATATTAAAAACTATAATTAGAAAAAACTAAAACTAGTAACTTAATTATCATACAATCCTACTCCCCACGGTATCGTGCCAAGAACGCTAGCTGCGTTTCCCCGCTGAAATAAATCGATTTAGTATTTTATAATTATTGTTGTTTTGTTTGTTTTTTTTTATAATTTTATTGATTATTAGTACTAACATTATTAGATTTCTTTTAGGTTAACATGGATAAGGATTAGTTTTATATTGTTTAGTAATTTATTATCAAAATATTAAATATTTTTGTTTATTAAACAGCTGATATGATTTATTCAATGAAGTAAGGATAATAAATGAGCATATAAGAGTCCATACAAACCTGTCACTATTATCGATAACGAACCAAAATGCAGTTGCGTTGTCATTCAGAATGACCCGTAAGTTGTTATTAAAATGGGTCCTAGGTTCTTGTTATTAATTATACGAGACAGTAGCATTATGCTGCTGTTCCATGCTGGTTTTCTGAGCATGCGTGGTCTTGCCCAGATCATGCCAACCTATTCTTGCTGTAGCCATTCTTCTCTGCAGGGTGGCGCTACCATTATACTCAAACATAATTTGTTTGAAATATATATAAAATTTAACAATTTAACGTTTGTATACCCCTATTACACGCACCGTACAAATTAAAATACATTTAGATATTTTCAATTATATTAAGGGATCTAATTACCTGGTTGCTATAGTGCCATTTGTACCAACCTTTCTCCAATAAACCAAATATTAGATTTCACGTTGTATGCGCGTATTTTACCACTGTTTCTGGTACAGCAACCTAGATTACCGACCTAAGTGTGACAGCTGCAGTGTGACATTACCCCGTGTAAATAGCAATTACATTAGTACCAATGAAAATTATAGAGAAATTCAAAATATGTGTTAAAGCTTTAAGTCCATATTTCCCACTGCTGGGCACAGGCTTCCTCTCATAGTGCGTTTTGGCAGAGTTCGCATGTTCTCAAAGGATCATATATTCGTATATGCATGGATTCTTATGATGTTTCACTTCTTTCATTTTAAATTGCAATTAACAGTTTCAACTTTGTCGGCGGAATTCAAACCCTGAGTTACTCAAGTACTGTAAAATATATGGCGAGTAGTCCCTGAACTATCATCGCTCTTGAAATAAGTGTTAGAACTTAACTTTTAGTTGTAAATGCCGTTCAACTTGTGCAATAATTTAACGTCAGTATTGCGACGCTCGTCGCAACATGTCCTCAAGTCAAGTTTCACACGCTGACACGAGACTGATACGTTTACACATTTCAAAACTAACACAAGTAACAACTTCATTCAATTCACTTGTCAGCTATAAATTATTATTGTACTAAAGTTTTTATTCGCACGATTCTTGTGTCGCTTTATGGGACAATGTGAGTCGAAATTCCTTCCTCCTCTTTCGCATATCGGACAATAGACATTCGCCGGATTAACTCCGTTGTTATCGACATTTCACGCATTAGAATTAAATGGTTTGGTTAGTCTTTCGTTATTCGTACAGCAAAAGAGAGGAATAATTTGCCCGCGTCTGCCTTTCCGTCTAATTATATTGTTGTTGTGTTTAAGGTAAAAGAGAATAGGCATTGGTTATGCTAAAGGCTGTGCGATTTACCATTTTCAATACCACTTATCACCCATTGGCATTGTAGACGAACACTGGCTATGAAATAAGAACAAACAATTCGTTAAAGAAAATAAATAATACTATGCATTGTAACATTCTTTCTTAATAAACGTATTTTAATTTAAATTAAAAAAAATTCTAGACAGTTTTACTGCGATTGCAAATCTACCTATCAAGTATGGCGAATATAGCAACTACTTCCCCTGTGTATGAGACTTCGTGTGCCGGTGGAGTAAGACATACACGAACTAGGGGATGCCTTATTTTCTGTCATGGGTGCCGTGAAAGTCGATCAGACATGTGTCAATCGTGAATGATTCGTTCATTTGACTCGGGTAGCATCAGAATTTTATTATTAATTCAATTTCTAATCAAAATTTTATTAATCCATTTGAAACCGATTTTGAAGCCATAAATTTTTTATGGCTTTCGAAAGATGGCGGTATAACCATCTCGTTTTCAGATCGGAGACGGGTAGTAGCATCAAAGGGTAATACGATCTTCTATGCTCCTGAGCAACCTCCCTACAACAAACTTGGGATGGTTTAGTGGAGAGCGTGGAGCTGTAGCGGTCGCTCTTGAGTGAAAGTATGCTGTTGGCTTATGACGCCGCGGACACATTATTTGCCGCTGTTACTGATCACCATTTGATACATGAGGAAAGTAAATTTATCCTAAACATTGCCTTAAAAAAATATTTTGTAAGAATTAGTGTTAAACTTTTTAATTGGTTGCGAAAAATGGAAAACCAAAGCATAACTGAAGAAATTGAAGTAGAGCAAATTAGTTGTAACATTGAAGAGAGTATTTAAGTTTACATGAGGATCAAACAGTACCAGAGGTTGTCGTGTAGCCGCAGCTTGGTATATGGTGCCCTAGAAAAGCGAATGGTGTCCCGAGAGTAGTTCTGCATTTTTCGAAAAAAAAAATGTTCCTACTGAATACTTTTAATGTTTTCTTTGTTTTCTTTTATGTGTTACAGTAGCACGTGTGATGTAATTACATGCGCGTGAGCGTGAGGCGAGTGTGTGCTTTGCTAGTCGGAACGGATCGCCCAGTTTAGCTGTAGCACGGCCTGGTTTCGGCATACGCGCATGCGCGTATACGCAGGCGCCATCTCGGAGCGCGCGTATGCTATTACAATGACGACAACCCCGACGATGCCTGTGAATCCTCAGGTGCTCCTGCTGCGCACGTTGACGCTTCGAGTGCGTGGTGCGGCGCAGCGTCTCGCTGGCCCTGGTGCGGCGCGACGGCTCGCTAAGTTGGCGCTTGCCTAATGACAGCTACCTATCGCGTGTACTGTGTTCTTTTAGCCACTTAAGCTTGCTTCATGGTAGCTAATTATGGTTTGAGCTGTTGTTTGTGTGTAGTAGGCACGTGCGATAGCCTTATACCTGCCGCAGTGGCGAGCAGTGAGCGACGGATTGACGTTTGCTATATGAGCAAACCCAGCGATGTGCTGATGAATACTAGCGAGTCGTACCCATTTTATTATGATTCTGGCCCAAATGCCCTCTCATAAAAGATTGTGTTGTGGCGAAAGTATAAGTAATATTGTAAGTTTAACCTGAAATTGGTTAAAGTTTAGTGTGCAAAGTAACAATTACCCCCATGATCATGTGAGAAAGATCTCCGATCACCAAGTTACTCGAGAATTAGATGTCATTTTTGATGACAGCGGTAGTGAGATCAAATCTGATAAATAATAGCTTGTATACTCATACTCCAAAACTTTAGACCGCACCTCATGAGTAACATATGGCGATGGGTCTATAGAGAATCGTTGGTGCGATTCTGGCCTGTGTTGGTGCACAGAGCCCCTCATGTGTTGTAGCATATGTGGCGGCGGATATGTGGAGAATCGTTGGTGCGATTCTGGCATATGTAACGGCAGATTGTAAAGAGTCGTTGGTGCGATTCTGCTCTGTGTTGGTGCACAGATTTCAATGAAAGTTTCACGAGTTGAATATGCATTGCTTATGAATTGTAAAGAGTAACAAAATTGTTAAAATTACTGTGTTGGAACTTGTTGATCGGACCTTTCACAATATATCATGTTGTGCAGGAAGCACTGTGTCAGAAGCCTTAATAAGAGGGCATTGTCAATTATGACAGTTGACTATTGTACTTAGACTTAGGAGAAGTAAAGTACCATTTGGTATCGACCTTGTTTTTACTGGCAGAATAGCCAAGTTAGATTAATATCTGAGCATATTTTGTCTATAGGCACTGCAACCGAGGATAGATGCTAGTCAGGAATGGCCGTGTCATGTATTGATGGCGCCATAGTGCAACAAGCGGCGCCATCTAAAAATTAGTTTTTCAACTAAAAATATGTACCCACTCATGTCAGGATGGACGAGCGGACGAATTGGTGTTTGTTACAGGAATGCATAAAGATCCACGCCCGAGGACGGTCGTACGTCAGGATGGCCGTGTCGTGTGCAGTATAAAGTTCATTGTAGGTGCCGTGCCCGAGAGATTCCGCTTAAGTCATTTTACGAGTGTGGTCATTCTGCTAGTGCTACGATAGTGTCGTGGTTCTGTTCGTTGTTGTAATTCTGATAGTGCATGCAAGGAGGATTTGTGATGCTGAGAGGCTGCCCTGTGTAACATTGAGATAAGTAAAGAAAGAAAGAAAGAAAGAAACATTTATTTTCACAGAATACAGGTGGTACCAGACTTAACAGTGGTGCATAGTTCATGCTATATTCTGCCTTGAATAGGCTTGCAAATATTTATAATTATATAAAACTATTAAAATACTATTATGTTACTTACAAAAATGTCAAGTTATGTTATTATTTACCATAAATTATATACAAAATATTATTATTATTATATATTTTTATTATTATATTACATTTTTTTATTATATTACATTTTATTATTATTATATATTACTATTATTATATTACATTTTATTTAATATTACAAATAATCATATACATTAGTTTTATGTTGCATGAACTCTTGTATCGTATAAAAACACTTATCCACTAGCCATTTTCTTAACTTAATTTTAAAATATATTAAGGCCTTAACAGTGGTTGAAATGCCTAAATCTAGGATATTTAAGTAAAAAAATCTCAATAACTGTTCATTTAATCCACAAAGAAAAAATACAGGGTAACAGAAGGAGATTTGGTAAATATTTTTAATTTAACAAAATTGTATTTTTGTCAACCCCTTATTAGAAAAAAAATCCCCAAAGAGTACCTATCTTTGTCATATTTTGCAAAATTTCTCCAAACCGGCACAAGCTTTTTAAATAGTTCTTACACTAAAAAAAAATTCTTAAAAATATTAATATTTTTACTTACTTACTTATCTTCACGCACAATCCCTGACGGGGTAGCCAGAGAGAACAGATCGCCAAGTGTCACGATCCTTACATATCTCTTTCGCTTCTTTCAGATTCATTACCTTCTTCATACATGCACGTCTAGGTATCCGAGTACTCTTGACCCTACCCTCTTCGAGCAATTTGTTCACATGGTCTTCGAAAGTTAGTCTCGGTCTACCTCGACACCTTTTAATATTAACTTTCGCGCTATATATTTTCTTCACCATTCGGTCTTCACTCATTCGCTCAACGTGCCCAAACCACCGTGCCCTTATCAATTTTTGTGATAAGGTCATCTTTCAAACCTGCCATTTTGCGAATCTCTTCGTTTCGCTTTCGGTCGGCCATAGTAACGCCGCACATTTTACGAAGAGATCGCATCTCCACTGCATTCAACTTACTTTTATGCTTCTTCTGGCATACCCAGGTTTCGCTGTCATATAACAAAGTCGGTACCAACACTGCGTTATGTATTGCAAGGCGTGCAATATTTTTAATTGAGAGTTTTATTTTTATTACCCGTTTTATAAGAGAATATATAATTTTTCCCTGAAATTGAATATATTTACGCGAGCGCGCATGCTCCGTCGCCATGTAAGCTCTGTCACAGTCCGTTTTCGGACATCGTCGAGAGTGGACCGCACGTCGGTGTTGGAGCGACTTCGTTCAAATATATATTAGTTTTTTAAAAGTTTATACTCAATTATAAATATTTTTATGACTAGAAATACTTAATTTAGTTAATATCTGTACACTGGTAACTGTAAATATTATTTTCTAAATAAATTAATTTTTAAAGTGCCCAAAGAAGAAGAAATTTTGGCGGCGACGTTGATTAGTGAAATTGAAAAATGCATTTTTATATAATTTAGATGTGGAACGACGAACATGGTCTCGTTACTTAGATTTCGATAGTTTTTAATACCTATGTAATTTTTTTGTTGCATATTTTTATTAATTAGTTGATACTGAATTTTATAATTATGTATTACAATAAAACGCTGTTTTTATGAGTATGACTTTATAAAATATTATTGGGGAGGGAAATAAAAATACAGATACTTACATTTAGGTACACTGTTATCAAATTAACTCAAACAATTTAAATAAATAAAAGAATTGTGCTTACCTAAGTATAAATAACTATAAAGGCATTCTTGGGTTTATGGTTATTTTTTGTTAGACAAACTATCATCTAAAAAATGTAAAAATTTTAAATTGGAGAGGGGTTTCTCTACGTGATAAAGTTAGAAATGAGGATATTTGCATTAGAACCAGAGTAACTGACATAGCCCAACGGAATATTACAGTGAAATGGCAATGCGCTAGCTATATAACTTGGAAAACAGATAAAAAATAGGAAGAAAGGTGGCAACCTCGTATAGGTAAGCGAATTAGTACTCAACCTTTATTCCTCTTCACGTATTCTCATACGCTTTTCTTCACACATACACACACACACACACACACACACACACACACACACACACACGCACACACACAAACACACCCACACACACACACACACACACACACACACACACACACACACACACACATACACACACACACACACACAAATAGGTCGCAAATAATACTTACCTAGTACTATTAGGCAAGAGTGAATAGGTTTTTGTTAAGTCAGTGCAATTCACCATCTTAGACTACTTAACCACTTACCGATGGGATTGTAGTTGCTTAACTACTTGCTGGGTAAAAATAGTAAAAAAAAATTTACCCTGTGAAAGTTTGCATTTAGATATAATTTTTCTAACCAACCATAAAAATATGATGAGAATATGTATATAAGTATAAAGGTTGCCTCACACGGGACAGTAATAACATAATATTATATCTTCCATTATCTACGCATGAAAACTTTTAAAATCTGTTCATATTAAGAGGCTGAATAGAGCCACATTGAAATGCATGGGGATCGTTTTGTAATTTCACGTCATTATCGAAAAAAAATTGTACGTATTTCAGGTGGCGGTTTGCAAAATACGATTCCACAAAAATTAACTCAATAGAAAATAATTGCAAAGTTGCTTCTAAAACTACCGGCAAATTGTTGCTCAAGGCACTATAAACAAAGCAGCTGATAAAATGTTACACTCATAACTGTTAACAAAAACTGTTTCCGCAAATGGTCTTATAGATAATAATAACTATTCCGCCGTGTTAGGTGCAGGAGATATTATTAGATAGAGAAGAGGTAAAATTTTGTTTTAGAAATGCGCAATCAATATTGTTTTGTCTGCAATTGAGCATAAAATAAAAAATAACTTCAGCCAATGAGCATAACTGGCATTATACTCAGGCCCATCAATTGGTATGGAAAAAAATAATTTGACCAGGTTTCAAAAAATCAATCAAAATCAAAAAAAAAAACATAAATATTAAAATCAAAAAATGTACATATGTATGTCTATACATACATATAATGATTTATGGCCGCTTAGTAACTGACGGTTACTCACTATAACATCCTACAGTCACGCCGAAACTAAGAGGAGAGAATCACTGTAGAAAAGGTAATAATTTATTGCGGAAATTTTGTGATAAAGTTAAAAAAAATTATAAACTTATCAAGTTAATCTAACTCAGTCTAACTTATCCTTATGCGTTACAAAAGAAACAAATAGTAAAATAGTGAGATGGCGTCCGTTGTTAAAAAGATATAACAAAAATAAACAAAAAAAATACATTTCAAAAAAGTTCACTATTTAATTGATTATATACCAATGACACTTAATCACGCTTTTCGAAACCACGCCAGTTGTAAACAATACTTGTGTGAAAAGACAAAATCTTCTTTTCAAATTTCCGCGGAGTTGTAAGTAGAAGGCCAAATAGGTCACGTGTCAATTTTAATTAAATATATATGAAGTGATCATGACTACGTTTCATCAATTAACCATTGGTAAAAATTAAAACAGGAATTTTACGACTGTGTTTACAAAAAACATAATTAGTTGAACCTTGCACCTTGTTCATTATTTTTATTACCTATAAATGTATATATTATTAATAAATAGTTTCCATAATATTTTGGTTTTTTTTTTATTTTGCCCTATCTGCAATGTTCTAGGTTCTATAGAAAATGTGGCGTATGACATGACTGACAATCTTTCGAAAGTTTTATCTAGGTACAAAGATGTTTACGTTTTCGACGCCTCCACATGATATTTTTGTCAGCATAAGGTACCCTTCCATACCTGAAACGAATATAAATATTGCTACAAAGTAAAGTAATAGGCTATAAAAGTCCCTCTACTGAGCACAGGACTCTTTTTTATTTCTGAGAGGGTTTTAGAACAAGGAAATGCCCGCCGTGCTTCCCCAATGCGTGTTAACGAAAATTGCAATTACAAATTTCATTCGTACTGTCGGGGATCAAACCCGGGAAAATTTACAGCAATCGCTTTGACCCAGATCTATTAATACGAAACAAATAAATACGATTTAACATATATAATAAAAAACTCTTACGTACTTGAAACTTGAACACTTGAAAGCTCGTGACGCCTACCGGACAAAGCTACAGCACAATGTAATTGAAGATGCGTAACCGCGACATAATTCTCAGTGATGCGCAAGCATAACAGGCAGTATGTCACTTATATAATTGTCATCTCTGCAGTCTATTAATCTTTGCACTTTATAAGTAATACAGAACGTAGTTGCTAGACGGTGTTGACATCGGCTAAAATCTCTGCGATCGCCGTTTCGTCAAGGTCATTTAGGCTAGTTAAAGCTGTCTTATTTACTTATTTACGAAATACACTACAGTGGCGACGAGGATCAAGTCGTTTTTATTTTTTCGGTAAATTTACGTGGACGCATATTAAATATAATGTCGATCGGCAAAGTGAGTGAATTCAACGTCAAAACGGGAAACTGGACTTTATATGTTGAGAGACTAGAAATGTACCTTAAGGTAAATGCAGTGAAAAACGAAATGTGGTTGCCGACATTAATCGCCGGTATGGGAGACGAAGCGTACGAATTATTAAGTAATTTAACAAGTCCGATTAAACCGGGAGATAAATCGTATCAAGAAGTGGTAAAAATACTTCAGGAACATCTTCAACCGAAACCCTCGTTCATGGCGGAGCGATATCGTTTTCGACAAAGAAGACAGTTGAGCGGAGAAACGATTCCGCAGTATATAACCGAACTTAAGAAAGTGTCGAAATACTGCGAGTTTTATTCAACTCTAGAGGACAATTTAAGGGATCAATTGGTGTGTGGGCTAAGAAGTGATGTCATCCGTCAACGATTATTCGCAGAAGATAATCTGAAATATTCCGTAGCTGTGAGAATAGCTTGCGCTTTAGAGGCGGCGGAGCGGGATTCGGCCGCGGTGGAGCAGGCAGGCGACGGCGACGGGCTCGGCGGTAGCGGCGCGAACAGCGCCTTGCATGCGGTGACGTCATTGACAAGCCGCGCTCGAACGCGGGAGCAGGACAGCGCACCGAGGGCTTTTAAAGGTCGAGAACATGGCGGCGGCAATGCGCTATATTGTAGCGCGTGCGGGTCGAGGTACCACCGAAGTGATGATTGCCGCTATAAGAAATTCGTGTGTGGTAAATGCAAACAGAGCGGTCATCTACGCCGGGTATGTCCCAAACGAGGGGGGTACACGGGAAATGCGGGCTCCCGACGCCACATGTACCATGTGGAGGCAGCAGAGTGCGAGACACCGTCAGCGGACGACGAGCCACCATCCGTGGAAAGTCAAACGGAGTTACAGGAGGATCTAAACCATCTATGTTTAAATAGCTATAAACCGGTGAGCCTAACATTATTATTAGACGGATTTAAACTTAATATGGAAATTGATACCGGGTCGGCAGTGTCTTGTATAAGTAAAGCGACTTATAATAAATATTTTTACACTAGACCTATGGACAAGTTCGATCTGGTTCTAAAATTTTATGATGGAAGTCGAATCAAACCTTTAGGCATCATCAAGCCCGAAGTTAGATATGGAAATATAACAAAGCACTTAGAACTGTTTGTAATAGATGGGGGCACGACTTCATTGTTGGGTAGACAGTGGCTGTCGGAACTGCAAATTAAAATTCCGACATTCCACAGCATGGTGCTGGATGACCATTTTAGTAACAATAATTTGTCATTATTACTCGACAGATATAACAAGTTGTTTTCCGGCGGCTTGGGGCGGTTCGCGGGCGGCAAGGCGACGCTGCGAGTCCGGGAAGGGGTGACACCGGTGTTCTGCCGCGCACGACCTTTGCCCTACGCGCTCAAGGACCGCGTGGATGCTGAGCTAGATGCGATGCTTCGGGAGGGGGTTATTGAACCCGTGGAGAGCTCTGACTGGGCTACACCTCTGGTGCCGGTACGTAAGGCGGATGGAGGGCTCCGAATTTGTGCAGACTATAAAGTGACACTGAACCCCGTATTGCTGGTCGATAGATTTCCCTTGCCTAGGATTAATGATTTGTTAGTAGGTATGAATGGCGCTAAAATATTCTCTAAAATCGATCTGTCACAAGCCTACAATCAGATCGAACTAGATAACTCTAAAAACCTTACCGTTATAAATACACATAGGGGCTTATTTACGTATAACAGGCTAGTATATGGGTTGTCATCAAGTCCAGGAATTTTCCAGCGTATAATGTCAAATCTTTTTCACGATATCGAAAAGGTAGAAGTATTTTTAGACGATATAATAATAGGTTCTTCTAATGAAAGAGAGCATTTACAAATATTGGAGACGGTGCTTAGTAGATTACATAAAAACGGAATGAAGCTTAGGAAAGACAAATGTTTATTCATGGTGGACGAGGTCAAGTATTTAGGATATATTATTTCAAAAGATGGCATTAAAGTTGATCCTGACAAGGTAGCTGCTATAGTAAAAATTCCGCGCCCCAAGGACGTTTCGGACTTAAGATAATTTTTAGGATTAGTCAATTTTTACGCTAAGTTCATTAAAAATTTAAGTACTACCTTAGCCCCACTTTACGGCTTATTAAAAAAGGGTGTTACTTGGGACTGGGACAGAAGTTGCGAGGACTCTTTTAAAAAAAATTAAAAAGGTCTTAACCAGTGCGGAAGTATTATTGCATTACGATCAAAACAAACCGTTAATACTGACGTGTGACGCGAGCGCTCGAGGTATAGGAGGCGTGCTCACTCAGCCGTGCGCCGGCGCAGCGGGAAGCGAGCGGCCGGTGGTCTATGTGTCGAGAGCTCTCAGCGACGCGGAGAAACATTATTCACAAATTGATCGCGAGGCTTTAGCAATTGTTTTTTGCTTAAAAAAATTGCATCAATACCTGTATGGTCGACGGTTCACCTTACGTACTGATCACAAGCCGCTTGTCAGTATTTTTGGCCCAAAACATGGCATTCCTTTAATGGCTGCGAGCCGATTGCAGCGTTGGGCGATTACGGTATCCGCTTACTGTTATGACATAGAGTACGTTAGTAGTAAACAGAACTGTGCGGATGGCTTATCTCGTCTACCGGTATCGGTTCAATCCACAAAGAAAGAATGTTTAGATTTACCTGAACAAACGTATTTACATTTCGCTCAAAGTGAAATGTTACTAGATTATAATGAAATTAAAAAACAAACCCAGCGCGATCCGATTTTAGGTAGAATTATACTATACTTAAGAGAAGATTGGCCCATCGATAATGAGGTCAAATCATTGCAACCGTATTTTAACCGAAAAAAGGAACTATACGAAGAACTAGGGTGTATCATGTGGGGTCATAGAGTAGTCATACAGGAGAATTGCAGGGGTAGGGTGTTAAACGAACTCCACGAATGCCACATGGGAATCGTCAAAACGAAGGCGGTAGCTCGAAGCTATGTGTGGTGGCCGGGGATCGATGAGGCAATCGAAACGATGTGTCGAGCGTGCGTCGTGTGTGTGGCCGAGGCGGACGCGCCCCAACGGCACACTCCAAGCCCGTGGCCATGGCCGGCTAAGCCTTGGTCTCGTATACACATAGATTTTTTAGGGCCAATTTTCAATAAAATTTACTTGGTAATAATTGATGCCAGAACTAAATGGCTAGAGGTTTTTTTATGTACCGAGTACAGCAGCTAGCCACACTATAGTTAAACTTTCCGAAGTTTTTGCTAGGTGGGGTCTACCTAAACAATTAGTATCAGACAATGGGCCGCCATTTATCAGTAGGGAATTTTCTCAGTTTTTAACAAATAATGGGATATAGCATGTTTTCACCGCACCGTACCACCCGGCTTCAAACGGTGCCGCGGAAAACGCAGTCCGCACTGTCAAGAAAGTTATTAAAAAGGCAGTGAGGGAAAATAAAGATATAAATTTATTTTTAAACACTTTCCTATTGCATTATCGAAATACCGAACATTGTACTACGGGCGAAAGTCCCGCTTCTCTCATGTTAGGAAGAAGATTACGTACTAAACTAGACGTACTTAGACCGGATATTGAGAATAAAATTATTAAAACTCAAATAAACCAGAAAGAGAACGCTCCCACTGGTGAACGTGGCCTGCAGTCGGGTGAGGATGTATGGCTTCGCCGATATCAGGGGAGTGACAAGTGGACAGCCGGACAAGTGACGCAACGTTTGGGCGTAACGGACTACAAAGTTTTAGACACTATAGGTAAGGAGTCACATAAGCATATAGACCAGCTAAAACGTAGAATTAGGAGTTCACTGATTTGTCCCCGTAGTAGTAATAGTCAGCCAAATTCGAGTTCCGAGTCGTTGTCTTGCACCGGTGCAGAGGAAATTAATGCGCCTAGAATAAACCCTGCCGTAAAAGACACCGGGAGGAAATCAAAAGCACCGGAGGGAACCGAAATAATAGATAAGAGTGATTGCTTAGATACGGCAAGGGAAACGTCAACACTTCGTGCTCCATCAGCTCATACGTCGCCTGTGCCGCCCGCAACGCCGCCCCAGGTCTTCCGGCCGGTACGCAAGTGCCGTTTGGATAACCCCCCAAGCTATAAAGAGTAGTTACCATTGCACTATATTATTTTTATATACCTTTTTTTTTTAAATATTTTCAAGATTTTTTTTTTCCTTTTCTGTATAACAGTATAGTATAAAATACTTATATATAACTAATTGTAAGTCTTAATTAAGGGGGGAGGATTGTAATGAGGGTACATTAAATATATAAGTGATTGATTGTAAAAGGCTTGTCGAACAGTCACGAATAAACCGTCAATCCGCTTACCCGTGTCTTATTTACTTATTTACGAAATACACTACAAAAGCCTTAATGGAAGTTCCCGTAGACTCTTAGGCAATTTATTAAAAACTGATATGCACATATGATATACATTCCGTTTATTTAAAGCTGTTCTACAAGATGGAATCATTATTTTAGTTGGATCTCTTGGTCTGTATTTACTAAAATGATCCCCCTTGAATTTAAAAAAAATCGTTATACGGGTGGATTAAAAAGTACTCGGCCTAACCAAGAAAATAAACAAATACTAAATCAGTTATATTTTTATTTTTCTACATAATCACCATCAAGTTCAATACACTTTTGCCACCTCCCCTTCCAAGGATTTAGACCGTTGAAAAAAAATGATTCTTCCTTAGAGTCAAAATATGCGTCTACAGCTGCTTTGACCTCGTCGTTTGTCGAAAATCTTTGACCTCCCAAGTGCTTTTTTAGATTAGGGAACAGAAGGAAGTCTGATGGTGCCAGATCAGGTGAATACGGCGGATGCGGTAACAGTTCAAAGCCACAGTTGTGAATTTCAGCCATTGACTGTACTGACGTGTGAACAAGGGTGTTATCTTGATGAAACAGGACTTTTCTTCTGAGCATTCCTCGACGTTTTTCTTTTATTTCCTCTCGTAAATGACGTAGTAAGGTGCAGTAGTAATCAGAGTTTATATTCTGACCCCTTTCAAGATAATCAATCATAATCACACCTTTCGAGTCCCAGAATACTGAAGCCATCACCTTATTTGCCGACAAAATCGACTTAACCTTTTTAGGGGGTGGTGAACCAGGTCTTCTCCACTGATTTGATTGTTGTTTTGTTTCCGGTGTACAGTAATGAACCCATGTTTCGTCCATAGTAACAAAACGATTCAAAAAATTATCTGCATCGGCTTCAAATAACTCCAAACAGTCGCGTGAAATAGTCAATCGCGTCCTTTTTTGTTCAACTGAAAGCAGTCGCGGAACCCACCTCGCAGATACCTTGTGGAAACCCAACTCGTTGACAATGATGTTTTGAGTTCGTTCATAAGAGATGCCTATAATCTCGGCTATCTCTCTAATTTTTAATCTGCGGTCTCCCATTATTAAATCAAGTACTTTTTTAATATTTTCGTCAGTAGTTGACGTCGAAGGCCTTCCAGAGCGGGGTTCATCTTTCACACTCTCTCTACCACGCTTAAATTCTGCTATCCACTTTTTGACGGATGAATATGACAGAGCACAATTGCCTTATGTACTGACCATGTCATCATGGATGGCTTTTGATGATAGCCCCTTCTTATGGAGGTATTTAATGACGGCACGCTGCTCGATTTGCTCCATTCGCGGAAATTATGTCCGATTACTTTGTTAATAAATTTATAAAATCACAACTAATTATCGCACACGTTTCGAACTTCACACAATGAACTAGTCTGAACTGAACTAAATAATGTGGGTAGATTTGATTTTTAGAATTGAATGGATCTGTGTTAGGCCGAGTACTTTTCAATCCACCCTCGTACTTCCTTACAAAGACTGATACCTCAAGAACATAAATGCAGGTTAATGTCAGTAAATTAAGTTTTTTAAATAAAGGTTTACAGGAGTCAAGTGGACTTGCTCCACAAATAGCTCTTAAACATTTCTTTTGTGCAATGAATGCTTGACCAACATCAGTCGAATTCCCCCATATTATTAACCCATATCTAAGGATTGATTCTACATAGCCTTTATACGCTATACCTGCAGTCTTTTCATCTGATACGGTCCGAAGCTTTCTAAGGGCATAGGAAAATGTTTAGTTTGAGAGAAGCATCATTTACATGTTCTTTCCAATAACAAAATCTGTCCAAAGTTATACCCAAAAATTTTATGCTGTCAGCTTCTTCTATACTGTCATTTTCTATTTTTATGTAAATGTTATTTTCAGGGCGTTTACTTTTATTCGTACCAAATTTTATGAATTTTGTTTTTTACAGATATACATTTAATTTCTTTGCTTTTAGCCATATTAATAAAGATTGTACCTCTTTACTTATTTTAATTTCGTGAGATGTATCTTGATCCTTATATGGCATTATTATAGATATGTCGTGCGAATAGAACACTTTGACAATTTATTGAATCTGGTAAGTCATTAATGTACAGTAAGAATAATAAGGGGCCTAATACGCCTAATACCTTGCGGAACTCCATGTTTATTGACCCTGGATGGATATCTGTGTACAATGCATTCATGATTGTCCTTTAAAGTAGTGATTTCAACATATTGTTTACGATTGATTAGAAAACTTTTTATCCAGTCTAAAGCTACACCTCTACTGCCATATTTTTCGCATTTGGTGAGCAAAATCCCATGATCTACAAAATCAAAAGCTTTACTCATATCAAAGAATATGGCTACCACCGGAATTTTCTCATCAATGAATCCAGTTATATTTTTTATAAGAGAGAATGCTGCTAAAGAAGTTGATTTATTGTGTTGAAAACCATTCTGTTCTTTTTTAATAATATTATGTTTATTAAGGAATTTAATTAACCTGTTGTAAAAAACCCTTTCAAATTTTTTTGATATAATAGGTACAAGTGTAATAGGACGATAGTTATTAGGTTCCTTTCTGTCACCTTTCTTGTACAATGGTTTAATAATAGAGTGTTTTAATTTATCTGGAAATATTCCTTGAATCAAGGAATTTGTGATTATATGGTTAAGAATGGGGGCAATGACACGAGCACTTGCTTTAATTATTTCTGTAGATATAGAGTCATACCCCACAGCTTTGGTATTATTTAATAATTTAATTATATTTATGATTTCAAGCTCTGAAGTAGGTATCAAGAATAATGATTTATCATTAACATCTATTGACATTTTTTGATATTGTTCGTTTGGCGCATGTAAATTATTTCCATTACTAATATTAATAAAAAAGTCATTAAAAAAAGTTAATATTTGGGTAGGATTGTGAATAATATTTCCGTCGTTTTGTATTGATTTCACGCTGTTAATCGAGTTGATACTATTATTTTTATCTTTTATTATGTTCCAAGTGGCTTTTCCTTTATTTTTTGCTTGCTTAAGATGTTTTCTGGTAATATTTTTTTGACCATATTATGCATTTATTTAATATTTTTCCATAAATATTATATTTTTCCAAAGTATCTTGTTTCTTAAATTTATAATATGAAAACCTTAACTGTCTTTAATGGCACTGGCTTTTCTCAGGCCTTTTGTGATCCATGCAGGAGCTCGACTGTTTGTAAATATTTTAGATTTATAGTATGGAAAACATAACTCATAATACAATATAAGTTCTTGATTAAAAATACTAAATGATCTATTTACGTCTGATTCCGCGTAGAATTCATGCCAAGATAATTGTGATATATAATATAGAAGTTTTTCAATATTTTCATCATTAAAATCTCTTTTTTAACGTACCAATATTGTGACATTTTTTCACACTTTCCTGGAAATTCTAACAATTGCGCGGTATCGTGATCGGATAAATAGAGCCGGTGTACTGTACCATATACCTCTTCGTGATTACTTGCTATGATATCTATACAGCTAATTTGTCGTGTTGGCTAATTTATATGTAAAGTTAAATTAAAATTTGAGAGGATATTTTTTTTAAGGTAATTGTACTTTTATTATTTAATAGTATATTAATGTTTAAATCACCTGTTAATGTGAGTTTTTTATTTATAATTTTGAATCCTAATTTATGTAGCAGTATTTCCAATTTATTAAAAAATGAATTAATGTTAGATGTAGGTGTTCTGTATAAACATATTAGTACTGTATTTAAACTGGGGATTTCTATACCGCAACATTCAAATATATTATCACAAGAGCATTCTATCTATTGGCTTGCAATCAATTCCGCAATATGTTAGAATGCACGTACCACCACGCTTTTGTGTTTTCCTAGAATAGTAACTTACTTACTTACTTACTTATATTCACGCACAATCCCTGACGGGGTAGCCAGAGAGAACAGATCGCCAAGTGTCACGATCCTTCCATACCTCTTTCGCTTCTTTCAGATTCATTATCTTCTTCATACAGGCACGTCTAGGTATCCGAGTACTCTTGTTACGGATCGCCGTAACGGCGTTCGAAAAATGAATGAAACGCGTTGGTCTTGCTTAAACTGGAGGCAAGCGGCGGTGAGGAGGAACTTTTTCTTTTCCTGCTGCTGTTTTCTTTTCTGTGGCTGGAAAGCGACTGCCGACCGTTCCGGCTGGCCCGTCTTATATATGATTTGGCCGTTGCTGGCCAGCGGACCCTTGCCTCACCCCTGCGCCTTTCTTTATTAGTTAGATTTCTTACAAACTAACGAAAAGACTTAAATATATAACATTCTTACAACTACTTATTAAACTAATACTTACATAACAATTTTTCTATATACTAAAGGTTAAAACGTTGTTATTGCAGCAATTTTGAGCTGAGGACCCTGCCCCCCGCCTCAGTACTATAAATATGAAACATCGTGGCGCAGCGCGCGTAGCCTCATTCGCTCCGCGGCCGCGTCACGGTAACATGCCCTGTTTACTATTTTTCGTGCCTAAGGGCTTAATATATAAGAAATTAAATTGCACTATTTAAGGAATACAATTTACATACAATACTTATTCTACAATTTGGCATTAATTAATTTCTTTATTCTAAATCTATGTTAACTCTCGCCATTTGTTCGGTGCCTTTATTGCGAGAGTTGTTACATAGTTACAATACTATTTATTTAAAAATAAAAGCTATATTTCTCAATATTATTGCTACGGCTTTTCCCGCGTTGCTGTGTGCAACCACCGCTAGTTGTGGAACCGTGAGCGCGCCCCGACGATCATAACATCCTCATGGCTCCGCCCACCGCCCCTAGGTTGTTCAACTAGCGATGGTTACGACAAGCAATCCGTAAGTCATTTCGTTCGACGTATTACTATGTTTGCGTCGTGCACAACTCTTGACCCTACCCTCTTCGAGCAATTTGCTCACATGGTCTTCGAAAGTTAGTCTCGGTCTACCTCGACACCTTTTAATATTAACTTTCGCGCTATATATTTTCTTCACCATTCGGTCTTCACTCATTCGCTCAACGTGCCCAAACCACCGAAGCACGCCCTTATCAATTTTTGTGATAAGGTCATCTTTCAAACCTGCCATATTGCGAATCTCTTCGTTTCGCTTTCGGTCGGCCATGGTAACGCCGCACATTTTACGAAGAGATTGCATCTCCACTGCATTCAACTTGCTTTTATGCTTCTTCTGGCATACCCAGGTTTCGCTGCCATATAACAAAGTCGGTACCAACACTGCATTATGTATTGCAAGGCGTGCACTCTTCACTACGCCTTGCTTTTTGACTAACGCAGTCAGGGCACATTGACTTTGTTCCCGGCAGCGACACGCCTGTCCACATCAAAATCACATCTTCCATCCCGGCTAACAGCACTCCCCATTTATACAATTTCATTTACTTGTTCTAGACATTCCTGATTTACCCATATTTCACACTTCGTTCTCTCTTCGTCCCTTTCAAATACCAGAACCTTAGTTTTATTAGCGTTCAAACGGAGACCTTTAATTTCACATTCCTCTTTCAAACACGTGACTAATGCCTGCAGTTCTGCCTCTGATGGTGCAATAAGAGCTGCATAATCAGCATACAGCAGACAATTTACTTTAATGTCACCCAATTTCACACCCAAATCTTTCAGTTTCTGTAAACAGCTGTCGAGATACAGTATGAACAGCCAGGAAAACATGACACAACCCTGTTTTACGCCCGTTTGGATGCTAAACATGGGTGATAGGTCATGCTTCACCCACACACAGGCTTTACAGTCACAGTAAAGTGACTGCACAGCCCTTAGCAATCTACCATCTACATCATACCCCGGCAACAGTTCCACATTTTCTTCCTGACAATCTTATCAAATGCTTTTTCAAGATCCACAAAAGCACGGAAAATCTTCTGGTTAGCAACGAGAAGCTTCTCCGTGATCATGCGGAGAGAAAACATTTGATCCGTGCATCCTCATCTAGTTCTAAATCCGCATTGTGCCTCCCATAGAAATTCTTCCGATTTCTCTTGCATCCTACGTGTCAAAACCTTCGAGTAAACTTTACTTGCTAAACTGGTCAAGCTGATCGCCCGATAGCACCCGCAGTCAAAATGTGAACCTTTACCTTTATATAAAGGCACAATGACTGCGAATCGCCAATCATCCGGGACATCCTCCGTCCGCCAGCACAAATTGCACAGCAGATGAACGCTGTCCCAGACGCGAGGCCCACCATACTTGACCATTTCAGCAGTAACTCTGTCTAGTCCCGCAGCCTTACCACATTTTAAACTTCGAATCGCACGTTCAATCTCTTTCATACTGATGACCTCAGTGTCATCGAGGTCCGGGTCTGGCGTACCAGTCACGGCGTCATCCCCGGATCCCTCACTGAGATCATCACACGCATACATTTCTCTATAAAATTCGCTCCATGGCTGCATGACGTCCGATTTTTCTGAGAGGACGTCATTAGTTCTCGAAAGCACTTTGTTCATTCTTAAGGCCGTCGCACCACTTCGGGTCCTTCCAACCTCTTTCCAGAAGAGTTTGCAGTTCTCCTTAAAGTTGTGCGACAACCTTTCGTCCGCTTCCATTCTACACCTTTCACGCACTTCCTCAATCAATGCTTTCGTGTGAACTTTCTGCAGCCTATATCTTTCTTTCATCTTCTCTCTCATATCCTTATCATTACTAGAGGCCAAGTAGTCTAACCATGCTTTCTTCTTCTTCTTTACAGCTTCTTTCACTTCATCATTCCACCATGCATCTCTTCTTTTACTACTGCCTCTTTTTATTGTTCCACACACTTCTTCCGCTGCACTAACCATTCCATCCCTAAGGTTCTGCCATGTTCTTTCTACACATTCTTTTCTGCCATCGATGGTGTCAAGCTTTTCGGCTACCCTCGCATGATATTTGTCCCTAGTATCCGCTTCCTGAAGCTTTCAGCTTCGGATGCGACAGACCGGCTGTGGTCACTGCCGTCCGGTAGCGCCAACCCGCGTACAGACCCGTAAATCTAGTAATCACTAGATAGTGATCCGTTCCCAGGTCAGCACCCCTGAACACTCGCGTATCCATAACCTTTTTTCGCAGTCGGTCATCCACCAGGAACAAATCGATCATACTTCTCTCATTCTTTCTTTCTCTAGTATACATATGGATTTTCTTGTGATTAAAAATAGTGTTTGTCACAAGAAGACCCTTTTCCTTGCATACCGCCAGTATAAGCTTGCCAGCATCATTAACCCTTTTATCGCCAAACTTTCCAAGTACCGACTCGTACCCTGGTCGAGCGGTACCAACCCATCCATTCAAATCACCACATACAACAATTCTTTCGTTTCCCCTAGCCAAATCTAGAACTTCTCTTACATTCTCCCAAAACTCCTCCAGCTCAGCCCTGGACGACGAAGCTACCGGCGCATAAATAGCCAAAAGGAATAACTTAGTCAGTCCCAATTTAAAACGAACCCAGAGAAATCTTGAGTTCACAAACTTATATTCAGTCTTTCTTTCATTATTTCGATCAACTCATTCGTCTTATCTCTCATGCCTCCTCTAACATTACACGTGCCAACTCTGCACTCAGTCCTCCACCTTCCGCCGTGTCGGGCTGTGCGTGACGGGTGGCGGTCCCCATCGCCGCTTTGCGCGCTGCATTCCACACCAACGGGGACGAGCTGGTGTGCGTCGCCTTGGGGGGACGCCCTAACCCTCGTTGGCATGGGTGCGCAGCTGAGTATAATTGCAGCCCTGAAAAGGGCTGGCAGGGGTCTTGACGAGCACGCTTCTACAATGACCCGAATGGAATAGTAACTGCCCATTGTATATCCCTTAATAGAAATATGTGACTCATCCCCTCTTTTTAAAAAAGTTTCACTAATGCATAAAATCTGTATTGGATAGTTATTTTTGGAAAGTTCAATTAGACATAGTTCAATGGTGTCAATTTTGTTTAAAATACCTGCTATGTTTTGACGGAGTAGTCTAATTTTTTTTATCTGCTTTTAATTTTAATTCCCGTGGCTTACTCATAAAAAATTCTTATAGTTAAATATTTTAGATGAAGTAGTTAAATTACGTTTAATAATAGGAAAATAATATGGGATGGTCCCTTTTACTCTGCATATACCCGAAGGGGAACTTTTTGGTAAGCTATGTTTAATAATAGAAAGACAATATGGTTTTACTTTATTTGTACCTGAAGGAATAAATTTAGTATTATAGTCTTTCTTATCTATGGTTAGATTGATTAACCTGCATATATGACCCTGTAAGTAGTGGTAGTTATAATAATGTTTATATCCAATGAGATATATCCAAATAATGACAATTATGGTAAGTTTGACATGTAAATTTTAGAAGTGTATTTAATTTTTTTTCATTTATTACAAATTAAATACTATTAACACTAAGTATTATTACATTACATTTGGTCAACAATTCTAAACTATTCTTTTAGTGAAAATGGATTTGGTTTGGGTCTGCATCATTTTCACCAATACATAATATTACCCAATCTTTTTCTGATATGTCCAAATTACAGCATGGTTTCAATGACTCATTACACTTAGCAAACGGTTTTATAAAGGAATATATTTTGTATTTTTCGTATTTATTTTTATCCCTCGAAATTGTTAGTTTTTTACAAAGACCCAAGCACTACTGTTCTCCAATAATGAATATTCTTCGGTTGTTTTGTACATTAATATTTACAAAGTTTTGAGTGCCAGCTTGTGGTTGATTGTGGTTGGAGTTATACATTGACATTTCTTGTATATCAACGCCACATCCTGATGCATTTTGAGTTTCTGAAACCACTTCAGACGCTGATATATTATTTCGTTGTTGTATGCGTATGTTACTGGTGTCGCCATCTGTTGGTATTATGTTATCATCTATTTTTAGTCTAAGATCCCCAATACTCATGCTCAAATTGTTTTCTTGTAGATTTGTTTGTATTTTTTTCGTTATTAGAGAATAAGTGATTTTTTTAACTTGTGGCGAACCCGTATAGATTTGTTTTAACTGCAGAATCTTCCTTTCATGCTCATTAATTTGCTGTTTTCCGAGTTTCAATTATCTATTTAAGCATGCGCTATTTGTAGTTGCTCCTGTAATTTTAATATTTGCTTTTTGTAGCACTTACAACCCTCGTTATATAACTGTGCACTAGATAAATCTGGTAAGCTGCTAGTCAGATAATCTGAGTTTTTCGATATAAATGACATGTTTAGTGATTCATTTAATTTTTTCGTCTTTTGAGAACGAAAGGTAACATTCTGGTTCTGCATTTCAATCTTTACAAGTCT
This sequence comes from Parnassius mnemosyne, assembly GCA_963668995.1. Taxonomy (NCBI): domain Eukaryota; kingdom Metazoa; phylum Arthropoda; class Insecta; order Lepidoptera; family Papilionidae; genus Parnassius; species Parnassius mnemosyne. The sequence continues at coordinate 41,982,968 of CAVLGL010000002.1, forward strand.
TAATTATCTTTCTGTATAGTAATGTTATTCAATGCCTTCTTTCGGCTAATTTAAGTATTATATTAGTATTACAATATCGATCAACTGTACTTGTTTAGCAATTCGTCGATAGATGTCGTACAACATTTTTCCTATAATAATGAGTTGACCGGTTTTTGAATTTTGTAACGATTTATATTTTCCACACACACTTTTCAATAGATTTTTTGATGTTTTTACGCACTGGAAAATTATTTTATTCGCTATAAACTGTTGTCCATAGGGATTTATACATAGCTTTTAAGTACTTTTAGAGTTAAAAACCCTTGAATAACTCTTATCTCTATTTGATGTTCAAGTCACTTTATCACTTATTGTTTATTGTTTTTTTAGCTGTTATTAGTATATATATTGTGTGTGTATGTGTGTGTGTGTGCGTGTGTGTGCGTGCGCGTGTGCGCGTGTGCGCGTGTGCGCGCGCGTGTGTGTGTGTGTGTGTGCGCGTGTGCGCGTGTGCACGTGTGCGCGTGTGCGCGTGTGCGCGTGTGCGCGTGTGCGCGTGTGCGCGTGTGCGCACGCGCGCGCGTGTGTGTGTGTGTGAGAGAGTGTGCGTGTGCGTGTGCGTGTGCGTGTGCGTGTGCGGTTGCGTGTGCGTGTGCGTGTGCCCGCGTAAAAGAACACATAGCTGACGTGAAGCACCAACGTTCCGGGAAGTCTGCAGTTTGTGATCATATCCTAGAGGGCCCCCGCCATTACATTCGATTTGATAAACCACAAATTCTCGCGAAAGAACATCGATTCCTGCCAAGGATGATACGTGAGGCTATTGAAATTAAAAAACATCCTAATTTCAATAGAGAGGGAGGCTGGGTACTACCACCTGCTTGGGATCCTGTAATTCATAAAATTAAAACTAAACCCAAGCATACCACTGCAAGACTTCAAGACAAAGTTAGTTCGTTCTGCGTAGATCGGACCAAAAATATTAATTAAAAAGCTGAAGGTACTCCGGTTTAACACTGACATCGGGACGTCAATCACCTCAGTCCCCCGTGACCACGGTTGCTGGAAAGCAACCGAAACGGCGGGAATATAAAATAAGTTAATTAAACGCGATAAAATCCGTAAAAATAGTTTTATTCAATGTGTAGTGTTCGCGTAAATATAAGAAATCATTATTAATATTTTATTTAAATCGATTATTTGCTATTTTTAAATGAAAAAAGGGATTTAGTGGCTTATGGTGTGATTTTATCATGTCCCTTTTGCTTGTAAACATGATAACTTTTGAAAATATCAATTGTTTAATTCAATCAATTTTTTAATCTCTTCATCTATCATGTGGGAAGCCACTGAATGTAAATGGCAGTGTCATTTTGTTTTGTTTAGCTATAATTAATTTTTTTCGGCTCCAAAATGGCGAAATTTTCGATGATTTGGTAGCCTTGTATGTAAATTATTTCTGTAAATGGGGAACTACAGCCGCAGAGTAGTTTACTCACTCACTCAGTTCAGCGTACAGAATACTTTACTCCTAGCGGAGCCGTTGTGAGCTTAGACTAATATATAATACTGGTCGTGAGTGGACATTGTGTCGGTTGTTTGCAGCGGCTCAAAAAGATCGCTGTACAAATAAAAAATACATAAATATAAAATACACAATATTCAAATAACCAAATTTCTTAAATACTTCATTATAATAATAATAAGAGATTTTTTTTTATTACAATTTTTAAAAGCACAGAATACATAATAGTAGTACGTACTAAAAGTAAGTAGTATAATCTTTTTTGTCATGGGTGACATTTTCATGGTTTTCGAGGGTGTTGAAACCGATAGGGTTGTCGAAATGTAAATCCAAGATGGCGGCCGCAATAGGTATCAATTTTTTCATCATGGGTGTAATTTTCATGGTTTTCGAGGGTGCTGAAGCCGATAGTGCTGTCGAAATGTAAATTCAAGATGGCGGCTGAATTAGGTACCAATTTTTTCATCATGGGTGTCATTTTCATAGTTTTCGAGGGTGTTGAACCCGATAGTGCTGTCGAAATGTAAATCCAAGATAGTGGCTGCAATAAATATCAATTTTTTCATCTTGGGTGTCATTTTCATGATTTTTGAGGGTGTTGAAGCCGATTGCGCTGTCGAAATGTAAATCCAAGATGGCGGCTGCAAAAGGTATCAGTTATTTCATCATGGGTGTCATTTTCATGGTTTTCGAGGGTGTTGAAGCCGATAGTGCTGTCGAAATGTAAATCCAAGATGGCGGCTGAAGTAGGTACCAATTTTTTCATCATGGGTGTCATTTTCATGGTTTTCGAGGGTGTTGAAGCCGATAGTACTGTCGAAATGTAAATCCAAGATGGCGGCTGCAATAAATATCATTTTTTTCATTTTGCGTGTCATTTTCATGGTTTTAGAGGGTGTTGAAGCCAATAGTGCTGTCGAAATGTAAATCCAAGATGGCGGCTGCAATATGTATCAATTTTTTCATCATGGGTGTCATTTTCATGGTTTTCGAGGGTGTTAAAGCCGATAGTGCTGTTGAAATGTAAATTCAAGATGGCAGCTGCAATGGGTATTAATTTTTTCATCATGGGTGTCATTTTCATGGTTTTCGCGGGTGTTGAAGCCGATAGTGCAGTCGAAATGTAAATCCAAGGTGGCGGCTGCAATGCGTATCAATTTTTTCATCATAGGTGTCATTTTCACGGGTGTCGAGGGTGTTGAAGCCGATAGTGCTATCGAAATGTAAATCCAAGTGGCGGCTGAAGTAGGTACTAACCTTTTCATCATGGGTGTCATTTTCATGCTTTTCGAGGGTGTTGAAGCCGATAGTGCTGTCAAAATGTATTTAAACTACTTTAAAAATTCCGTATAATCATGTTCTACGTAATTTTTTTAATGCGCTTAAGGTATGCCCAATTGGATTTACCAATATTTATTTAAACGTACGTACAACGCACGCACCCTGAGGACTGACGAGAAGATCGTGGAGCTGGAAGAAGAGATAGACAAGTTGCGCTGGCATATTATAGGATTATCTGAAGTCCGAAGAGAGGGGGAGGACACGGTAATCCTCGAATCCGGCAACTTGCTCTATCACCGGGAGGGCGACCATCTGTCCCAAGGAGGTGTCGGATTTATCGTCCACAAGTCTCTCGTTAACAACGTTGTAAAAATCGGGAGTGTGTCGACGAGGGTTGCGTACCTTATACTCAGAATCACCAAACGGTATTCGCTGAAGGTCATACAGGTTTACGCACCAACCTCGGCACACCCCGATGAGGAGGTGGAGGAAATGTATGAGGATATCTCTAGAGCCATGCATTCCTCCAAAACCCAATATACGGTGTTAATGGGAGACTTCAATGCAAAACTAGGCACAAGAGAGAACGGTGAGCTGAAAGTAGGGAAATTTGGAATAGGGCAACGGAACCCAAGGGGCCAGCAGCTGGCCGACTTCATGGAGAAAGAGGGACTCTTTATGATGAACTCTTTCTTCCAGAAGCGGCCCCACAGGAAGTGGACCTGGTCGAGCCCCGACGGTTCCACAAAAAATGAGATTGACTTCATTATGACGACCAGACGACAACTGTTCAGTGATGTCTCCGTGATCGCGAGGGTGAAAACTGGTAGCGATCACCGAATGCTTAGAGGCACACTGAACCTAAACGTTAAGTTGGAGAGGTCTCGTCTAATGAAGTCAACGCTCCGTCCCCCTCGTGCTCTGTTTCAAAGTCCCGAAACCTTTCAGCTCGAGTTACAAAACCGTTTTCAGTGCCTAGAAGACTGCAATGAAGTGGACGATATGAATGACAAGCTCGTGGAAACTGTCCATGCGGTTGGAGCTAAGTTCTGCAAGACCCGCCGCAGAAGAACACAAAAACTCTCTGATCACACTCTTAATCTCATGGCTGTTAGACGGGAGATGAAGCTACATTCTTCAACAGACTTGACAGCATACAGGCATCTGAACAGACAGATCTCCAAATGCATGCGGCGGGACTTACGCAACTTCAATACAGCTCGTATTGAAGAAGCGATCGAGCGGAACCAAGGCTCCAAAGTCTTTGCCAGAGATCTGTCTGCCAGAAAGAGCCAACTGTCAAAGCTGAAGACAGAATGTGGCAGCATCGTTTCCGGGACACCTGAGATTTTGAGTGAGATTGAGAGGTTCTATGGGCAGCTGTACACATCATCGTTGGAGCCACACGCAAGTGTGAGTAACGATCCAAGAGCGAGTCTCATCCGATACTATTCCGAAGATATCCCGGATGTCAGTCTGAGCGAGATTAGGATGGCTCTCCAGCACCTTAAAAACGGTAAGGCCCCAGGCGAGGATGGAATTACAGCGGAGCTTCTGAAAGCGGGTGGAAGACCGGTACTTGAAGTTTTTCAGAAGCTCTTTAATTCCGTCCTCCATGGTGGCATTACACCGGAGGCGTGGAGCAGAAGTGCGGTGGTCTTGTTCTTCAAGAAAGGTGACAACGCTCTCTTGAAGAACTACAGACCGATTTCCCTTCTGAGCCGCGTCTTCGTGCTGTTTTCGAGAGTCATTACGAATCGTCTCGCGCGCAGACTTGACGACTTCCAGCCTCCCGAACAAGCCGGTTTCCGAAAGGGCTTTAGCACCATAGACCACATACATACCCTTCGGCAAGTTGTACAGAAGTCCGAAGAGTACAATTTGCCACTATAGCTGGCGTATGTGGACTATGAGAAAGCCTTTGATTCCGTCGAAATTTGGGCGGTGCTGCAGTCCCTTCAGCGGTGCCAAGTTGACTGTCGGTATATCGAAGTGTTGAAGTGCTTGTACAGTAGGGCTACGATGGCTATCCGAGTACAGAACCAGAGTACGAAACCTATCCAATTGCAGAGAGGTGTAAGACAGGGTGACGTCATATCCCCGAAACTCTTCACCGCTGCATTGGAAGACGTTTTCAAGCTTCTGGACTGGAAAGGATACGGTATCAACATCAATGGCGAGTACATCACTCACCTTCGATTTGCCGACGATATAGTCCTTATGGCAGAATCGATGGAGGACCTAAGCACTATGCTCAATGACCTCAATAGTGTTTCCCAACGGATAGGTCTTAAGATGAACATGGACAAAACTAAGATCATGTTTAATGTCCATGTCACACCTATGCCGATAGTTGTTGGGAACACTAAGCTCGAAGTTGTTGACGAGTATGTTTACCTGGGACAAATAGTCCGACTGGGTAAGTCCAACTTCGACCGAGAGGTCAATCGACGGATTCAACTCGGCTGGGCAGCGTTCGGGAAGCTACGACACATCTTCTCGTCAGACATACCTCAAAACCTTAAAACGAAATTGTACAACCAGTGCGTGTTGCCAGTGATGACTTACGGAACTGAGACGTGGTCCTTCACTGCTGGCCGTATGAGGAAGCTCAAGGTCGCTCAGCGAGCTATGGAGAGGGCTATGCTCGGAGTTTCTCTGCGTGATAAACTTAGGAATGAGGATATCCGCAGTAGAACCAGAGTGACCGACATAGCCCAACGGATTAGTAAGCTGAAGTGGCAGTGGGCCGGCCATATAGCTCGAAGAACCGACAACCGATGGGGAAGAAAGGTTCTCGAGTGGCAGCCTCGTACCGGTAGGCGAAGTGTAGGGCGTCCCCCCACGAGATGGAGTGACGACCTGGTAAGACATGCAGGAAGTCGATGGATGCAGGTGGCTCAGGACCGTGTTTTGTGGCATTCTTTGGGGGAGGCCTATGTTCAGCAGTGGACTTGTGAAGGGCTGTAATGATGATGATGATTTAAATTGTTTGATTAAATTTGATAACAGTTTACCTAAATATAAGTATCTGTATCTGTATTTTCCTCTGCAATAATATTTAACGTTACAATTCAATATTAACTTCCAAAAGCAATTGGCCGGCCGACGCGCGACAAAATCTTTTCCATACTTTAAGACATGCCTCATTATGACGAAACGTACAAATAAGACAACTCCATAGGAGGCACGCGCCCAGCCACCTCGCAACAATTCTTTTCTAGATTTTTACAATACTAAAAAAAATAAAAAAAATAATAAGTATACGAAATAAACAACGATAGTGACAAATGGTGTTGTATGTATAGCAGCAGTAACACAGAATTAAACAAAGAAAAAAAAAAAGAAAAAACAACCCAGGGGAACGGGGGCTGGCAGGCGAGTACCGAGCGTTGCCCGACAGAGGGCGTGGCTGAGCGCCCCCGTCCGTGGGGGTCGAGGGCCCGGCAGAGTCCCAAGAGGAGACGCCGTTCGCACCCAGGTACAAAACTGCATGGTGATTGCCCTGGCAGTGCGGACATGGCCGCTGGTGCGGGCAGTCTCGCTGGAGGTGCCTTTCCAAACACGAGTAGCACCAGCGGCACTCCTTGGCGATAGTTCGCCTCGCCGGAACCGGCTTACCCAACAACTTCGAGAACTCGACAATAGGAGCAGGGGGGCGCCTCCCTGGCCGCTAGGCCACTGTAAGATGGTAGGGAGCGGCGCCCTCCCGCGGGAGCTCTGATCGGCCTTAGGGGGGTTGGCGGCGACTTGCCCGGCGGATTCCAACTCTCACTGGGCACGGCTCGGTTGGCAACCCGTAAGTCGTCGACGGTGCCCGCCGCGTTCTCAATTTGCCGGCACTGCGCCTCCAAGAACCGCAGCAAATCACTGAAGGGCGGAACATAGGAGGCGCCGTCCCCGCCGTACCTCTCCTCAAAATGTATCCGAAGGTCGAGAGGCAGGCGGGACAGCACGATGTGGAGCAACATGAAGGACCATTCATCCACCGGTAAATCCAGCCGCCTCAACGCATTACAGGCCACCAAGACTAGATTCACGATGTCCGGGCGTAGTCTGGCCCGGTCACTAAGCAGCAGGAGGCTTAGAAGCTGCTTAACATGTTCGTCCGCAATTCGCCGGACGTTGGCGTATCTTCTGGCTAGGAGGTCCCGAGCAGTCTGGTAAGCGTCGTCCGACAATCTCAAGTGACCGACGACGCCCAGAGCCTCCCCCTCCAATTAGGCCAGGAGGTACGCCATCTCCTGGCTCGGGGTCAAGTCCCTCCGAGCGTCCACTGGCTGTCGAAAAGACCAACGAAGGTCAGCCATTCGGAAAGGACCCCGGAGAACCTTGGCAGGTCCAGAGTTGGGAGTCGTCCCAACAGCTCCGGCTGAGGCTGCTTTCAAGAGGAATCGGGCAGGCCACTCATCAGAGCTTCACGCGCCTCCTCAGCATACCTGCTTTCAGCCTTGATCAACTCGTCCGGAGTGAAAAGAACTGCTCGTAGTCCGCGAAGCAGGAGTCCAGGACTCCCTTTTCCACGTCCTAATCCTCGAGCTCAGCGTAAGCCTCCTCCACTGCGGCCCTTCGAGCGTCGACCTGCTCGAGCCGCTTCCTCAAGTTATAGACCCTATCCGGTCGACCTATCAAGGCATGTGCGCTGGTAGCCCAGCGCAGCTCAATCCGCAGGCAACGAATCAGTAGCTTGTGCGATGGCATCACTACTAGATACAATTAATACGCAAGACTAGATTCACGATGTCCGGGCGTAGTCTGGCCCGGTACCTAAGCAGCGGGAGGCTTAGAAGCTGCCTGACGTATTCGTCCGCAACTCCCCGGACGTTGGCGTATCTTCCGTCGAGGAGATTCCGAGCAGTCTAGTAGGCCTCGTCCGACAATCTCAAATGGCCGAAGGCGCCCAGGGCCTCCCCCTCTAGTGAGGCTAGGAAGTACGGCATCTTCTGGCTTGGTGTCAAATCCCTCCGGGCGTCCACTAGACTATCAAAAAGGCCAACAAAAGTCATCCAGTCGGAGAAGACCCCGGAGAACCTTGGCAGGTCCATAGTTGGGAGTCATCCCAACAGCTCCGGCTGAGTAGGCTGCTTCCGAGGCTGGCCCTCGCCTCGATTAAGTCTTCCGTGAGCGAAAAGAATTTCTCGTAGTCCGCGAGGCATGAGTCTAGGACTCCCTGTTCCGCATCCGAGGTAAAAAGTTCTTTGCAAGCCTCCTCCACTACGGCCCTTCGGGTATCGACCTGCACGAGCCGCTTCCCTAAACTATGGACCCGATCGGGTCGCCCTACCAAATTATGGGCGTTCGCGGCCCAGCGCAGCTCCGCCTGCAGGCGAATCGCCGGTGGCTTGTGTGATGGCTTCACTACTAAATACAAATTACTATCAAATTAAATTCAATACAAATTACTACAAATACAGATTACTATTTATTAAATTAAATACAAATTACACTACAAATACAAGTGCACACTACAGTTGGTCAGCAAAGATGCCTCGCTCTGGCGACCGGCCCTTCGGCAATTAATCTGCTATAATTATACGATAACGATAATTATACGATTATATGATAACGATAATTATCTAGCTACCCGACGCGTGGTACCTAACCCTGAAGTCCCGCTTGCGCAGCCTAACGGGCGTGGCTCCTAATTCTACCCACTGATCCGCTAACAAAACACAAAAAAAAGTTATTGCGGCTGGGCGTGATTAAAGAACCAATCAACCACGCTCTGATACCAGAAATGTTCACGCCCTTATTTGCCCCGACAAAGGTCGAGTGGACAAGAGCCCATGAGTGATCCCCTCGACGAGCAACAGAGGGCGGGGCCCAATGGCCTATGGATAATTCTAAATTAATGGCAAATAAGCAAGCACAACTTACCGAGTTCCGGAGGTAGGGTTAACCACAGGGTACCGTCAGGGGCAAGTGAGGTGTATGTAAGTAGTGTGTAGTAGTGTGTTCATGATGTAACCTGACATCCCCGATGTAGTCGGACCGCAGATCCACAGGCGCTGCTTTTCTCCAAATGTGCGATCCCTCCAAGGGGCGTTCACCAATTGAAACCGTCTGCTTTTATTAAACTATATTAGTTTATCAACTTTATTGTACATTTAATTAACTTCAAATTCAACTAAATCCACGTTAATCGAAATCAAACCAGTGACACACGACACAAGTAAAGAACAGTCGGTCAAAGTTCAACGTTCCATGTTCACTTAACGCGACGTTACAATTCAATATTAACTTCCAAAAGCAATTAACCGGCCGACGCGCGACAAAATCTTTTCCATACTTTAAGACATGCCTCGTTATCACGAAACGTACAAATTAAGACAACTACATAGGAGGCACGCGCCCGGCCACCGCGCAACAATTCTTTTCTAGACTTTTACAATACCGTCCGTCGCGCAACAATTATTTTCCATACTAACTCGGCGGCCGCGCCCTCGAATGGAATGCGGGCAGGAGCGGGGGTATCAGGCGGTGCCTGGTACCGTCGAATGAACGCGCCGCGCGCGCGTCGTGAATTCAAGTTTCAAAGGTTAATATTTGGCCTAAACACCCATGCATATCAATGTGGCTCTATTCAGCCTCTTAATATCGTGGACATACCTCAGGATTCAGAGATTTTAAAAGTTTTCATGCGTAGATAATGGAAGATATAATATTATATTATTACTGTCCCGTGTGAGGCAACCTTTATACTTATATACATATTCTCATCATATTTTTATGGTTGGTTAGAAAAATTATATCTACTGTTTATGCCTAAATTTGGTCATGTTTTAACGCCAACCAATTGCGTTCGAGCTGGTGCCTCACCCGATGGTATGTAGGTGAGATAAGCGCCGAGGTGCAGCGACCGTGCTCGACGCGTGGGCAAAAAGTCTGTCCCTCGACGCGTGGCAGTCGCTCGCTCGACGCGTTGGCAGTCACTCGACGCGTGGGCAAAACGTCGGTGCCCCGCCAGCCACGAGGCGTGGAAGCCGTCAGGCTCAAAATTCACGGCCCGTCGTGGATCTAGATAGCTAGGTGAAGTACGTGCTTCTTCGTCACGTAGATATGTGAATTTTGCGATATTTAACTCGTGCGAGAGTGGTGAATAATGTACGCGCGTCTAGTAGATATATGGTCAAGAATTCGAGCGCGCATTCCTTGTTTGAGAGCTTCTCCCGGTTAATTGTCAAGATATCATTATAATTGTGTCGTCGCGTGTAGTGCCCCCTTTGTGTTTTGGTTGGATAGTTAGATTAATTCGCGTGTCAACGAGGCGTATTTTGAATCTTGCGCGACGTGTTGTTCTGGTGTCGAATGAAGGAACTTAGTTATGTTTAGCGCTGAATCTGTCGGGTATCACGTGTACGATTCTACGATGAATGTGGAATTAGGCGAATTTAAGTTAGTTAAATGTACAATGAAACTAAGAGACTGAATTAGTGACAATGAAGAAAGAAATGGTCCAGCGATCGAGCCCGCTGGAGCGATGCAGCATTTTGGGGCAGCCTGGAACTCGGCCGCTGCTGGTCGCCTAAGCTTGCTCAGGTCGCAGACATTTACACCTCACTGTACACTACTCGCTAGCCACTATTACATACACTCACGGCCTGCCCAAGCCTTGGTGCGAAGTTAGCCTCGGATAATGGTAAGTACTATGTGTTTCTAGCTTTCTCCCATATAGTTTATTGTGATAGAACATATTCCACGTGGCCATATTGAGGCCCGACCTACGTCTGCCCGTCGAAGAAGCTGCTATGGGCCCCAGCCAGGACGACAGAAGGGCAGCTGTAAGCCGTAACATCTACATACATACATTACATCTCATACATGCGAACTTTCACAGGGTATTTTTTTTTACTATTTTACCCAGAAAGTAGTAAAGCAACTACAATCCCACCGGTAAGTGGTTATGTAGCCTAAGATGGTGAATTGTACTGACTTAACAAAAACCTATTCACTCTTGCCTAATAGTAGTAGGTAAGTATTATTTTCGACTTATTTGTGTGTGTGTGTGTGTGTGTGTGTGTGTGTGTGTGTGTGTGTGTGTGTGTGTGTGTGTGAGTGTGTGTGTGTGGTGAATAAAAGCGTATGAGAATACGTGAAGAGGAATAAATGTTGAGTACTACTTCGCTTACCGGTACGAGGTTGCCACTCGAGAACCTTTCTTCCTATTTTTTTATCGGTTTTCCAAGGTATATAGCCAGCCCATTGCCATTTCACTTTAATATTCCGTTAGGCTATGTCAGTTACTCTGGTTTTACTGCGAATATTTTCATTTCTAACTTTATCACGTAGAAAAACCCCTCTCCAATTTAAAATTTTTACATTTTTTAGATGATAGTTTGTCTAACAAAAAATGACCATAAACCCAAGAATGCCTTTATAGTTATTTATACTTAGGTAAGCACAATTCTTTTATTTATTTAAATTGTTTGAGTTAATTTGATAACAGTGTACCTAAATGTAAGTATCTGTATTTTTATTTCCCTCCCCAATAATATTTTATAAAGTCATACTCATAAAAACAGCGTTTTATTGTAATAAATAATTATAAAATTCACTATCAACTAATTAATAAAAATATGCAACAATAAAATTACATAGGTATTAAAAGCTATCAAAATCTAAGTAACGCGAGCATGTTGGTCGTTCCGCAGTTCCACGTCTAAATTATATAAAAATGCATTTTTCAATTTCACTAATCAACGTTGCCGCAAAAATTTCTTCTTCTTTGGGCACTTTAAAAATTAATTAATTTATAAAACAATATTTACAGTTGCCAGTGTACAGATACTAACTAAATTAAGTTACATTAGTCATAAAAATATTTATAATGGAGTATAAACTTTTAAAAAACTAAAATATATTTGAACGAAGTCGCTCTAACATCGACGCGCGGTCTACCCTCGATGATGTCTGAAAACGGACTGCGACAGGGATGATTACAGGGCGACGGAGCATTTACGCTCGCGCAAATATATTAAATTTCAGGGAAAAATTATATATTCTCTTATAAAACAGGGAATAAAAATAAAACTCTCAAATCAAAATATTAATATTTTAAGACCTTTTTTAGAGTAAGAACTAGTTAAAAAGCTTGTGCCGTTTTGGAGAAATTTTGCTAAATATGACAAAGATAGGTAGTCTTAGGGGATTTTTTTTCTAATAAGGGGTTGACAAAATTCAATTTTGTTCAATTAAAAACATTTACTAAATCCTCTTCTGTTACCCTGTATTTTTTTTTTGTGGATTAAATGAATAGTTATTGTGATTTTTTTACATAAATATCCAAGAATTTAGGCATTTCAGCCGCAGTAAGGCCTTACCTTAACTGGCGATAATTATGAATGACTAAAAATACGTAAAAAGAGCTATTAATAGAAGGAAATAGTTATTCTAAGCTAGCAACTAAAATTCCAAGTGTTCGAATTAAATACTAAATTGGACGAAAAATACTGAGTAGGTGACAGTAGGATTAAGGTGCGGCTGTACCCTAAAGCCGCGTACATTATAATGATATAAAATATAATATTGAAAGAATTGAACTTAAAAAACTCAAATAGTATAAGTCTGAAGTAGTTTTGACTAATACAACAGAATAATAAAATACTACACACTAACACTACTTCCTTGGGACCCCATATCTAAACTAGCAAGCAGACTTAGTTCTGCAGTATACGCTGTATAGATATGATGACTTACTTATGTTTAAACAGATGAATCTGTTTAATTTAGTTATTTCCATAGCATGAGGTCGTATGGAATCTTGCTATGGGGTAATACAACTGACATTGACTTTGTGTTGCGGATGGAGCATCAGGAGCTGCTTATAAATTAAAGACAAGGAAGTATCTTAGACGAAAATCCAAGGAATAAATGGTCAATTTTATGTATTTATTACACAAAAACAAAAACAAATAATATTATAAATCGTGACGTCTTATTCTGTAATACCTACTAATAATAATACTACTAAATTTTGATGTAAAATTCAGTAATTCTAGGAACAATCACAACCTAATAATTCGTTCATGAGGCAATGTATATACTTTTACAACAATTTCCCAGACAATATACAGGGCCATTCTATCAAAAAGTTTAGAATTTGAAAAGAAACTGGTAAAGTAGGTTATTATAATATTAAAGAATACGTGAATGACGATAATCTCTGGGAATAATAATCGTTAACATGCTGTTTCTAATAAATAATTCGATTGAACTACAATGTAAATTATTGTAGCAAAAACAAACATCTCGCTGGATTTCTTGCTAGTTCTTCACAGGTCTGACATTTTTCCGGACTTCTGGTAAAAGCATAAATGACTTTTAATGAGTACAAATTGTAATCTACGTTGAATAAAAATCGTTATATTCTATTCTGTTATATTCTACTTAATGTAACGAAAATAAAATAAAAGGAATATCTATAAAGTTGGTTCATTTTATAGAGTAGGTAATAGAACTGTTATTTTGTTGTATACAGCTTTCTTACGTTTGTCTTTTGCCCAACTTTTTACACTGTACACTTTAGTTTAGCTTAATATTGTTAGACTTGGTTTTGTCGCTGATTAGCAGAATGTTTATAAAAGTAACAGACACTGTTTGCCTTGTTCCTTATAAAAAAAGTGATAATATGTAATAATGAATGAACTTTTCGTGAAAGCTCAGCTAAGCGATAGCGGCAAATTATAAAGTACGCAAAGTGACTTTAATCGCCGCCATCAAAAAATGATCATTGCAAACAACAACATGGCTGCAGCAAGAATGGTTTGACTTGACCGGAGAAGGGCTACGTCCTCACATAATAGCAGCATAAGGCTACGTTACGTACGGTGAGTCTAGAGAACCGAAGACCATGTATGTTCTACTAGGGCCTAAAAATTAAGATTCCAGCGTTTTGTCGCATGAAATCGTATCTAGCAATCATATCATACATATAAATGATATAAAAAGCACATTGTCAGAAATATAAATGATTGTTGAACTTATTAATATTTTTTTTAAATCGATTAATTGCTATTTTTACATCAAAAAGGGGTTTTAGTGGCTAATGGTGTGGATTTATCAAGTATGCCGTCTTCGTAATCACGATTACTTTTGAAAATATCAATTGTTGGACTCAGTCTATTTTTAAATATCTTCATCTATCATGTGGGAAGCCATGGAATGTAAATAGCAGTTAAATTTTATTTCCTTTAGTTATAATTAAATATTATCGGCTAATAAACGGCGAAATTTTCGGTAGTTTGTGAGTCTTGTACCTAATTTATTTTACTAAATACACTGTTTCACTCCGTCATTCGCCAACATTCGTCATTCCGGCCTCGGTCGCCGTTTTGAGTGTATATCGTATCGCTTGTTTGCAGCGAATAAGATCGCCGTACAAATATTACGTATATCCTAAATAATATATCTATCTATATATATATATCGGAAATTGACCACAGGAGATCTCACTTCTGTTGTCGGAGATTCACAACAGAGAATTCCAATTGTGATCTTGGAAATACATCAGGATAGCGTTAACTGTTAAAAATAATAAAAGTGTGAGAGCGGATGTTCAACTTGCTCTCTTGCTTACGCAGTTTAATCATTATCAGTAATAAGACAACGTAACGCACTATACATTCAGTATAGTGAAATTACAGTTCGACCACACCGTAATACGTCTCAGCCACAATCACACACCAGTGTAACGTGGGGTACGTAATTACATCATAACACCAAAATATGTACAGCAACAGCAACACTACTTATCTCAATGTAACACAGGGCAGCCTCTCAGCAACACCAATCCTCCTTGCCTGCACTAGAAGAATTACCACAACGAACAGAACCACGACAATATCTTAGCACTAGTCGAATGACCACATCCGTTGAATGACTTGAGCGGAATCTCTCGCGCACGGCACCTACAGTGAACTTTATACTACCGACACAAGAGGGGGTTTCTCGATATACCCTCCATTCTACCTCGATCCAACCGGGTATTTTATAGACACTCCGACACGGCCATCCTGACGTACGACCGTCCTCGGGCGTGTATCTTTATGCATTCCTGTAACAAACAACAATTCGTCCGCTCGTCCATCCTGACATGAATGGGTACATATTATTAGTTCGGAAAACTAATTCTTAGATGGCGCTGCTTGTTGCACCATAGCGCCATCAAGCCATGACATGGCCATCCCTTACCAGCACCTGTCCTCGGTAGTGCCTGTGAACAGAAATATGCTCAGAGATTAATATAGCTCGGCTATCCTGCCAATCGAAACAAGATCGATTCCAAATGGTACTTTACTTCTCCTAAGTCTAAGTACAATAGCCAACTGTCATTATTGACAATGCCCTGTGATTAAGGCTTCGTACACAGTGCTTCCTGCACAACATGATTTATTGTGGAAGGTCCGATCAACAAGTTCCAATACAGTAATTCTCACAATTTTGTTACTTTTACCATAATTCATAAGCAATGCATATTCAACTCGTGAAACTTTCATTGAAATCTGTGCACCAACACAGACCAGAATCGCACCAACGATTCTTTACATATCCGCCGTCACATATGCCAGAATCGCACCAACGATTCTCCACATATCTGCCGTCATATATGCTACAATACACAAGGGGCTCTGTGCACCAACACAGGCCAGAATCGCACCAACGATTCTTTACATATCTGCCGTCACATATGCCAGAATCGCACCAACGATTCTCCACATATCCATCGCCAAATATGCTACAACACATCTGCCGCCATATATGCCAGAATCGCACCAACGATTCCCTACATATCTGCCGCCAAATATGCACCAACACAGACAGAAATCGCACCAACGATTTCCTACAGACCCATCGCCACATGTTACTCATGAGGTGCGGTCTAAAGTTTTGAGTATGAGTATACAAGCATTCTTAATCAAATTTGGTCTCACTACCACTGTCATCAACTATGACATCTAACTCTCAAGGAACTTGGTGATCGGGGATCTTCCTCACATGATCATGGCGGTATTTGTGGGGTACTTTGCACACTAACATGACCGCTTCCGGTTGAATTTACGATAGTATTTAAACTTTTGCCTCAGTACCATCTTTGATGAGAGGGCATTCGACCCAGAATCATAACAAAATGGGTACGACTCACCAGTATTCATCAGCTCACCGCTGGAATTGCTCACACAGCAAACGTCAACACGTCGCTCACTGCTCGCCTCTGCGGCAGGCATAAGGCAAGCGCACGTGGCTATTAAAACAAACCAGCACACGCCATAGTTATCTGCCATGAAACAAGCTCACATGGCCAAAACAACAGTACCGCACTCGCACACCGATTCGTTGCGCCGCACCAGCGCCAGCGAGACGCTGCGCCGCACCACGCACTCGAAGCGTCAACGGGAGTAGCAGGAGCACCTGAGGGTTCACAGGCATCGTCGGGGTTATCGTCACCGTGATCTGCGTGAAATACAAGTTGATAATTATCAGGACAACATACACAGTTGCCTATCCTTTCATCCATCACGCATACGAGGCCCTCAAAAAGAAATACGCTCTCATACCGCCGACTATAAAAAGAACTTCGCTTTCACAAGTATGGATACATCTCCATACGATGTAACGTACACACTTATTTGAACTTGTGAGTTGTCACGTAAATCACGTGAACCAGGACAGCGCCTGCCAGGACAGAGCCTGATACATGTTCACAAAACACTACTTCTGCGCATACAGTGTACGACCCCAACGCATACGGAGTACACGACTTCAGAGGCATCGCCATGTATAGCATACACGCGCTCCGGAAAATCACCCGTCACGCGTACAGCATACGCGTGTACCGAGGCCAGGCCTTGCTACATCTGGACCCGGCAGTCCGTTCCGACCAGCAAGGCACACCATCGCCTCACGCTCGCGCACACGTGTAATCACATCACACGTACTACTGTAACACATAAAAGAAAACATTAAAAATACTCAGTCGGAACTTGATTTCAAGAAATGCAGCACTACTCTGGGTACACCATTCGCCTTTCTAGGGCACCAAATACTGAGCTGCGGCTACTCGACAACCTCTGGTATGGTCCGATCCTCATGTAGACTTAAATACTCTCTTCAATGTCAGAACTAATTTGCAATACTTCAATTTCATCAGTTATACTTTGGTTTTCCGGCATTTTTCGCAACCAATTGATAATGTAAACACTTATTCTTACAAAATATTTTTAAGACAATGTTAGGAATAAATTTACTTTCCTCATGTATCAAATGGTTATCGGTAGCAGCGACAATTAATGTGTCCGCCGCGACATAAGCAGACAGCTTACTTCCACTCAAGAGCGAGTGCCACAGCACCACGCCTTCCACTAAACCCTCAACATTAAATCCCTGTTTTATCGACTACGTAATACTCACAGTAAACTGTAACACTTATCAACACATTAGAACACAGAAATACAACTTGTGTTTTTAAGTCATAGCATCTAAAAGTAAACATGTTCTTTTTTCGGTACATCGTTTAAACATTTTGAATTTTAAAACTAGCCCATGTAAACACACTCGTGTATCAAATTATAACATAACTTGAGCAAGTTAAACTTCCACTGAATGCAAACTATAACTCATTTAGAATACCTTCAACATTTCTTTCGACTTAAGAAATAATGAAAGTACTTTTTATTATAAACCGAACAAAAAGATGTAACTTTTGGCTTAAAACATTTCACTTTTAACTTTTACTTCTACACTTTAATGGTACGTCAAAGTCGTAAATAGTACAAAAAAACATCATTAAGACATTTAACATGAAAATATTACGCGAGGCGCGTATTATATATATATATATATATATCATCATCATCATCATCATCATTACAGCCCTTCACAAGTCCACTGCTGAACATAGGCCTCCCCCAAAGAATGCCACAAAGCACGGTCCTGAGCCACCTGCATCCATCGACTTCCTGCATGTCTTACCAGGTCGTCACTCCATCTCGTGGGGGGACGCCCTACACTTCGCCTACCGGTACGAGGCTGCCACTCGAGAACCTTTCTTCCCCATCGGTTGTCGGTTCTTCGAGCTATATGGCCGGCCCACTGCCACTTCAGCTTACTAATCCGTTGGGGTATGTCGGTTACTCTGGTTCTACTGCGGATATCCTCATTCCTAAGTTTATCACGCAGAGAAACTCCGAGCATAGCCCTCTCCATAGCTCGCTGAGCGACCTTGAGCTTCCTCATACGGCCAGCAGTGAAGGACCACGTCTCAGTTCCATAAGTCATCACTGGCTACACGCACTGGTTGTACAATTTCGTTTTCAGGTTTTGAGGTATGTCTGACGAGAAGATATATTATATATATATATATATATATATATATAATATATATATATATTTATATACTCTTCGACGAGGAGAACTAGATGTGCCGAGTTTAGCCTCATTTTGATAGTTATGATGAGACCTTACCTCTGGACTTGATAGAGTGACTTGAAAGTATACTTCGGTGACTGCTACTGAAACTGTTTGACGAGGCGAACTAGATGTGCCAACTTTACGCTCGTTTTGTTAGTTATGATGAGACCTTACGCCCGGACTTGATAGAGTGACTTCAAAGTGTACTTTAATAACTGCTACAGGAACTCCTCGACGAGGAGAACTAAATGTGCCTAGTTTGGGTTCTTTATGTTAGTTATGATTAGACCTTACGCCTGGACTTGATAGAGTGACTTGAAAGTGTACTTCGAAAACTGCCACTGGAACTTCTCGACGATGAGAGCTAGATATGCCGAGTTCGGGCTCGTTTTGTTAGTTGTGATGAGACCTTACGCCCGGACTTGATAGAGTGACTTGAAAGTGTACTTTAATGACTGCTACAGGAACTCCTCGACGAGGAGAACTAGATGTGCCGAATTTGGGTTCTTTATGTTAGTTACGATTAAACCTTACGCCTGGACTTGATAGGGTGACTTGAAAGTGTACTTTGAAAACTGTCACTGGAACTTCTCGACGATGAGAGCTAGATATGTCAAGTTTGGGCTTGTTTTATTAGTTATGATGAGACTTACCTCAGGACTTGATTGAGTGACTTGAAAGTGTACTTTGATGACTGCTACTGGAACTCTTCGACGAGGAGAACTAGATGTGCCAAGTTTGGCCTCGTTTTGTTAGTTATGATGAGACCTTACCTCCGGACTAAATAGAGAGACTTGAATGTATACTTCGGTGACTGCTACTAAAACTCTTTGACGAGGACAACTAGATGTGCCAACTTTGGGCTCGTTTTGTTAGTTATGATGAGACCTTACGTCTGGACTTGATAGAGTGACTTGAAAGTGTACTTTAATGACTGCTGCAGGAACGCCTCGACGAGGAGAACTAGATGTGCCGACTTTGGCCTCGTTTTGTTAGTTATGATGAGACCTTACGCCCGGACTTGATAGAGTGACTTGAAAGTGTACTTTAATCACTGCTACAGGAACTCTTCGACGAGGAGAACTAGATGTGCCAAGTTTGGTCTCGTTTTGTTAGTTATGATGAGATCATACGCCCGGACTTGATAGAGTGACTTGAAAGTGTATTTTAATGACTGCTACAGGAACTCCTTGACGAGGAGAACTAAATGTGCCGAGTTTGGGTTCCTTATGTTAGTTATGATGAGACCTTACGCCTGGACTTGACAGAGTGACTTGAAAGTGTACTTTGATGACTGCTACTGGAACTCCTCGACGAGGAGAATTAGATTTGCCGAGTTTGGCCTCGTTTTGTTAGTTATGATGAGATCTTACCTATGGACTTGATAGAGTGACTTGAAAGTGTGCTTTGATGACTTTTACTGGAACTCCTCTACGAGGAGAACTAGATGTGCCGAGTTTGGCCTCGTTTTGTTAGTTATGATGAGACCTTTCCTCCGGACTTGATATAGTGACTTGAAAATGTACTTCATTGACTGTTACTACTAATTTACATTTTTTTATTTTCAACAATTATATGAGCATTATAAGTCGTGCATTTGTGCATTTTCCAAGTTTTTTTTTACATTTATATTTGACATAATATTATTGGAAAATTTGAAGTACAATAATAATTATAAGGGTTTTAGTGAAAACTTGTGAGTAATTAAAAAATTATAAAAAATTACGTATATGTTATACGATTTTTTTTAATACGCTTAAGGTATGCTCAATTGGATTTACCAATGTTTTTACTTTTACCTGAAACGAAGCAACAACGTACCTGCCTTTTAAAATTTAAAAGAAATTTAAAATAACTCTAAGTTCTATGTGGGCTGGTATATTGATGTTTATAACGCTTGTTTGCTGCTTGGGAATGTCATAGTTAACCACGGCTACCTCCAGATTAAAATTATAAATTTTTATTCCGATCTACGTAGTATGAACTAGCAGTATCTTGAAGTATTGCTGGATGCTTTGATTGTAATTTAATTTTATTAATTTTACGTTCCCAAGCAGATGGTAGAAGCCAGTCATCTTCTGTAGTAAAATTAGGATGATTTTGATTTCAATAGCCTCGCGAAACATCCTTGGAAAGAATCGGTGTTCTTAAGAGAGGACTTTTGGTCTATCAAATCTAATGTAGTAACGGGGGCGTTCACAGACTGCGGACTTCCCGGAGCATCGATTCTTCACATCTACTATGTGTTCATTAATGCAGATTTTCATTGATCTTTTAGTTTGTCCTATATAAGAGAGACCACATTTACAATCAAGCTTGTACATTCCTGCATCTTGCAGAGGTACATTATATTTGACTTATGGTAAAAATTGACTAATATTCTTCGGCGGCTTTAAGTAAGTTTTAATGGAAGCACGCTTCAAGATTTAGCCAATCTTCTTAGTGACACCTCTGACAAATGGCAGTACAGCAGGCACACGCTCGACTGTGGCCGGCTTCACTCGTTCACTGTGACGTAGGTAGTACAAGTACGACTTCCTGCATATCTTACCAGGTCGTTACTCCATCCTACACATCGTTCGCCGGTACAAGGCTGCCACTCGAGAACCTTTTTTTCCCATCGGTTGTCAGTTTTTCGAGCTATATGGCTGACCAATTGCCACTTCAGCTTACTAATCCGTTGGGCTATGTCGGTTACTCTGGTTCTACTACAGATATCCTCATTTCTAAGTTTATCACGCAGAGAAATTCTGAGCATAGCCCTCTCCATAGCTCGCTGAGCGACCTTAAGCTTCCTCATCCGGCCAGCCGTGAAGGACCCCGTCTCAGATCCATAGGTCTCCATCCATCAATTGCAACACTCACTGGTTGTACAGTCTCGTTTTCAAGTTTTGAGGTATACCTGACGAGAAAATGTGCCGTAATTTTCCAATCGCTGCCCAGCCAAGTTGAATCCGTCAATTGACCTCTTGGTTGAAGTTGGACTTACCTAGTCGGACGAAAAAAAAAACAAAGATTTTTGATTTAGCTACGAGTCGTTTGTAACATTTTTATTACTTTATAATGAAACGCATGTATAAAATTTCCAGCAACTCTGTTATATAGATAATCTACTTGCACTTCAATTATTTAATACATTTTCAATATTTAAGGGTGCGTTTGCAAATCGGGCCAAATTATGCTGTTTTTCGGTACATTTTGTAACAAAACTAAACAAAATCAAATATAACTAATAATTACAACGTATAGAATGGTTCTTTATCTTCAAATGGTGGTAACTTTTTTGTTGAAAATAATAGTTTTTTTACATTGTAAAAAGGATCTTCCCTAGCCATTTTGTACAAAATTAACGATACCGGCTCATATTTCGGTACATTTTTTGTTCTATTATCAACATATAATAAGATTTCTAAAAATACTGTAAGTAGGCAGACGTATTCAATAAAAAATGCTGGTGTGTACTTTTTATCAAAATGTCACAAATGGTCGTAAAAAAAAATAAAAACTGATGCTTATTTTTTTGACATATTTTGCTGATACGGATGAATACTTATGGATTGCAATAAGGGTTATTTTATTTTTAGTGCTTGTTTTGATTTGTTGTACAAAAATTTCGATGAAACCACAGTCGGCGCTCGGCCGCCATCGCGGGTGGTTGCTGTATCGCCTGTAGCAGCTGAAAAAGATCGCTGTACAAACACAAAATATTTGAATTTGATAAATAGGTACCTGACCTGACAAAGTAAAGTAAAACATATGTAATATAAATATATTTTTATAATCCCAAATTCTTATTATAATGTTTTGTTTCGCTGAAAGCAAGTGGGAGCGGCACAACTAGTTCTACTCGTCCAGGAGTTCCAGTAGTAGTCACTAAATTACACCATCAGGTCTCACCATCAAGTCCGGAGGTAAGGTTTCGTCATAACTAACAAAACGAGCCCAAACTCGGTACACCTACTTCTACTCGTCCAGGAGTTCCAGTAGTAGTCAATAAATTACACCATCAGGTCTCTCCATCAAGTCTGGAGGTAAGTTCTCATCATAACTAACAAAACGAGCCCAAACTCGGCACACCTACTTCTACTCGTCCAGGAGTTCCAGTAGTAGTCACTAAATTACACCATCAGGTCTCTCAATCAAGTCCGGAGGTAAGGTTTCGTCATAAATAACAAAACGAGCCCAAACACACCATCAGGTCTGTCCATCAAGTCCAGAGGTAAGGTCTCATCATAACTAACAAAACGAGCCCAAACTCGGCACACCTACTTCTACTCGTCCAGGAGTTCCAGTAGTAGTCACTAAATTACACCATCAGGTCTCTCCATCAAGTCCGGAGGTAAGGTTACGTCATAACTAACAAAACGAGCCCAAACTCGGCACACCTAGTTCTACTCGTCCAGGAGTTCTAGTAGTACTCACTGAAGTACACTATCAGGTCTCTCCATCAAGTCCGGAGGTAAGGTTTCGTCATAGCTAACGAAACGAGCCCAAACTCGGCACCCCTAGTTCTACTCGTCCAGGAGTTCTAGTAGTAGTCACTGAAGTACACCATCAGGTCTCTCCATCAAGTCCGGAGGTAAGGTTTCGTCATAACTAACAAAACGAGCCCAAACTCGGCACACCTAGTTCTACTCGTCCAGGAGTTCCAGTATTATTCACTGAAGTACACCATCAGGTCCCTCCATCAAGTCTGCAGGTAAAGTTTCTACATAACTAACGAAACGAGCCCAAACTCGGCACCCCTAGTTCTACTCGTCCAGGAGTTCTAGTAGTAGTCATTGAAGTACACCATCAGGTCTCTCCATCAAGTCCGGAGGTAAGGTTTCGTCATAACTAACAAAACGAGCCCAAACTCGGCACACCTAGTTCTACTCGTCTAGGAGTTCCAGTAGTAGTCACTGAAGTACACCATCAGGTCTCTCCATCAAGTCTGGAGGTAAAGTTTCTACATAACTAACGAAACGAGCCCAAACTCGGCACCCCTAGTTCTACTCGTCCAGGAGTTCTAGTAGTAGTCACTGAAGTACACCATCAGGACTCTCCATCAAGTCAGGAGGTAAGGTCTCGTCATAACTAACAAAACGAGCCCAAACTCGGCACACATGGTACTACTCGTCCCGGACTTCCAGTAGCAGTCACCCAAGTATACCTTCAAGTCACTTCACCAAGTTCGGAGCTGAAGTTATCATAACTAACAAAACCAGCCAAAGTCCACAGCCAACATCTCACTCCCAGTAGAGGGCTTCTAGTGCCTAGATGTCACTGGAGCAGCCATTTATATTTCGTATCTACGTATATTTTTGTAGTTATAAGAAATATGAAAAAAAAAACAATCTTTCAAATTATCAAAATGTTTATACTTGATTGCGATTCCCGCAGCTAACCGTGCGTACACTTGTGTGTGTGACCCGTGTCAATGTAATAGTTCCATTCTATACCTATCAATTTTGTAAACGCGTCCTTAAGCACAGTCTTAATATATATAAAGGTTTGTAAAAACAATTTAAGCCTTTACTATACTAAAATACTTAATATTCAAAATGTGTAGCTTTAGACTTTATTCTTATTTACGCATATTAGTTGTTCAAATTATAAATATACGATATTTTAAATGTGTGTATGTTGAATTTAATTATTATTTATTATAAATAATAATAACGAGCCGTCACCATCGAAAAACATACACGTTACAAAAGCCATTATTTATAATATTAAGGTGTTATTAAAAAACAAAGTCATTTTAACGGTAATTTTATGGAAAAAAATACCTCAGGCCTCACTAATAAATTGCTTTTTGATGAGGAAAGGTATCAGGTGTGATCCTGTGGGAGCACTTAGAAAATTGATTCTTAATGGATTTATAAATACTTATTACAATATGTAAGTATTAACTTAATATTATTTTTATTCGTTTTTTAATAAAGAGATAAATGTTTTTTGTTTTGGTTAAAACGCCCTTTTTGATATAAATGGTATTTGGCTTTTTCATGACTGGAAGAATTTGCTGTAATTTCCACGTTGGGCAGGTTAATCGTATTTTCGTAATTCTGACACCGTCAGTGGTTTGAGTTTTTAGCGATTTTACTTCAGGTATAAGCGGCGTACTTATGCCAATCGTACTCATTCTAATCTTATAAATATCTTCTCGTGTAAGATGCAGTAGGATATTCCAAATAGCAACTTTAAAATAATATAAATCTGTGATTTTGAACCCGCCTATGAGGCAATCTACGAGGGAGGTCTATGTTCAGGAGTGAACTATTGGTAGGCTTTATGGAACGACAGATGAATGAATAAATACGAGATTATACCGCTCTAAGTTGCTTCTTACGACTTTCGTAGGATATGATGGCGTGACAAGTTATGATACTAACACAAGATAATCCAACATTTCAAAGATCGTTTTTCACTCGACACTCGATTTGAACCACCTTGAACAGTTCTAATTGTCGCCGAAAAAGGGACGATCTACCTTCCGGGAAAAGGCTTCGTGTTCGTAAGGTGTTCAGGTTGCACGGAGCTTCTGTGCTCGTATTGCAGGAACCTCCGGTCTCGGAAACTTCCTAAGCATGAT
Organism: Parnassius mnemosyne; assembly: GCA_963668995.1. Lineage (NCBI taxonomy): Eukaryota > Metazoa > Arthropoda > Insecta > Lepidoptera > Papilionidae > Parnassius > Parnassius mnemosyne. The sequence goes on from CAVLGL010000002.1 coordinate 42,007,738, forward strand.
TTAGACTTCGCTTATTGTTCAGTACAAAGAATAGACAATCACTACTTTTGTTCTGTCAATGCGTCTTATGCGATTGTAACACGGTATTAACTCAGCCACACTTATTTATTTTTTTACCTTGGTATATATTATACATTAATAAAGTAATCACTTATTATTTAAAAAAAAAAACTAAAAATAGTTTTTCTGTTTACCTAATACGTTTTCCAAATAATTTAAAAATATACAATATTAAAAAATATAATAAAAAAACCTAAAATTAATAACTTAAATTGTCATACAGTCCTACTTCATATGGTATCGTGCCAAGAACTCTGGCTGCGTTTCCTCGCCGAATGGCTATACTAAGCCTTTGAGCGAGAAAAGAACCAGACTTCGTATTACCAGCTGCGAAGAACAGTCTCGGATTGAGTTTCTTTAGGAACTTCACCTACCGGTAGTCTCTACTGCAAATGGCGCAAATATGTAGTTATCTTTTAGAGGCTCATAATTGCGCCACTTAGTTCTGTTACTTCTGATGCCGCTCGGCTTTAAATGAGGTACCCCTGAGAAGAGAGGCTGCCAAAGTGTCTACGCAAGTAGCATCCCACACAAAGGCTTTACCTCTCAACCAAGAGACCAATGTCTCACCGTCGTGTTGGGTCTCTTGCCATCGTCTCTTAATATTCCACAAGGCTCTAAACGTCTTACGTCTTTTACTCAAGTTTTATACGTGGTAGAATTACTCTGCGGTTATATTATGGATGTAGCACGAATGGAGCAAGATTTTGTTAGTTGTTTGTAAACTTCCGTCGTAATTTCTGCAGATTTTGATCGCGAAATTTGTCATTTTTACAAAAATAATCTAACTGTTACTGTTAATTAACACCATAAAATAAATAGCGATATTTTTTACGTTCGCGTAAACTTATATATACATAAATTCAGTTCTACATTGATAAATACTACACATAGAAGTAAACTAATTTTATTCTATCATGTTTAATTTAAACTATTTTACGCGGTTTTTTTTTTTTAAACAACTTCGGATGAAATTTTCATAAAAACCCACTTGAAAGAACATAAAGCTTATGTGAAGCACTGACGCTCCGGGAATTCTGATAAATTTTAACATGTTCAATAACGTACCAACCATTGTATCACATTTGATTGACAACAAATCCTCTGAATAGAACATCAGTTCCTACCAAATATGATTCCCGAGGCTATTGAAACTAAAAAACATCCCAATTTTAATAGAAAATGTGGCTGGGACAATCTTGGGATCGCATAGTTTATCAAATTAAATCCAAACCTAAGCACACAACTGCAAGACTTCAAACGCTGTAAGCTCGTTCTGCGTAGATCAGACCAATCATTATTAATTAAATGTTGATGGTGATTTCGTTAACTTTAACATCAGGGCGTCCAACACTTGGGGTGCGAAGTCAGAAGTCCTCCACGTGTGCCTGGTAGTTGCGGGTCCCTCTCGATACGTCTGGAGGGAAGAGCAGATACTGGGCCGGTGCACCCTGGGCGCGGCAGTAATCTTCCTCGAGAAATGAGAAGAAATTCTTACTCCTTGGGGAATGGTACTGCCGCGGCTAATTATTCTGACATGGGGGGGGGGGTCCGTCCCGGACCAACGGTGCGTTCCACTGCGTGACCCTCTGATTAGCAGAGGGCATAGCAGAGGAGTGAGGGCGGGCTCGGTGTGCACTTACCCTGCCTCCGGGCAGACAGTGAAGGATTCATCCTTTGCTGTCACCGCCGGTCTCGTAATCCCAGTATCGAAGTGTCGTGGATCACGTCTCGCGGCTTTGATAGGGACCGAGGGTCTTGGCTTAACTGCCCGACCGCGAGGGAGAAAACCTCTATAAAAAGTTACCCCGAATCTCAAGCGGCGACGCACCGCGAGGGGATGGATGGCTGACGGGGTTCTATGAACAAATCAGTCGTTAGTGCGCTCCTCGCCAGGGTACCTGCAGACCCCCTGGCGAGTAATAAATCCTCTAAATCTGCTTACCTTGGTAAGGGGTCTCTGCCAAGGTGGACCTTTAATTCCCCCATACTCGTGGGTACAAAAATGGAAAACCTATACAAACAAAAAACAAAAACCGCCGGCAACGGCAACGTAGAGGAGAGGAGGAACGATGCGGGGACAGAGTCCGACGCCGCATCGAACAGCGAGGGAGGCTCAGAGAGCTCCCGACAAGTGGAGCCTGGGACCGCGGAGACCAGCAAGTTCTTCCGCAAGCGGTCCAGGCGGGATGGCGACCAGGGGTCGGCATCCGGTGAAGAGGAGGTTTCGGCCCGGAAAATCCCCACCAACATGCGGGGCGGGCTGAGAGGCAAGGGGACCAATCAGAGGGCCGAAAGAGCGGCAAAGCTTGCCGAGGAGGGGCGCCACCCGGACGATACGGCTCGGGAATCAGGCGAAGAAACAGATGCGACTGGCGGCTCCGAGGTGGAGCGTAAGGCCAGATTCGTAAAGGAGGTGGAGGCCGCGATCAAGGTCGTGGCCAACAAGCAAAAGTCCTCCTCGAAAGTCAAGGCCATTCCCGCGGCCTCCACCTCCATTATGGCGGCTGCGGAGGCCAACTTTGCTGGGGCTGGGCCTAATGCGGACGAGGTGGAGAAGCTGCGGGCGGACGTGGCCCGCCTGACGTCCGCCATGGAGACTCTCCAGAAGGAGAATGAGAAGCTCCGCGCAGACCTGGCCAGTCTACATGAGCCTGCCCCTCGCGCGGCGCCCCAGACGCAGCGCCCAAGCCAGCCCGTGCCGGTGGAGAACCAGGTTCTGAACCTGGTCCGGCAGGAGCTGGCTGCCTTCCAGCACCGGTTCTCCGTGCTGGAGGGCATCGTCCTGCGCCCCCCCCTAGGGGCAAACAAGACGGCGGCGAGGCCGGCAACGGTTTCCTACGCGACGGCCACGGCTGCCACATCCAGGCCGGGGCCGTCCAGCCAGCCCTCGGGTGGGGCTGCAGTTGCCCCTCCTCCCCCTGAAAAGCCGGCTCCGGCAAAACCAATACCGGCTGAACCGGCTCCGGCTAAGCCGGCGACGGGAAAGAGAGGCAAGGCGAAGGTGAAAAAGGGCAAGGCGGCAGCACAGGTGATGGCTGCGCCAGCCCCAGTGCCTGCGGCGAATGGGCCAGCGCCAGCGGCAAGCCAGCTGCCGCCGCCGCCACCGCCCCCCCAGCTCCCTACACCTCCCGCGGCAGAAGCCGGTTGGCAGGTGGTCGGGGAGAAACAGAAGGGGAAGAAGGCAGCCAAAAAGGCCAAAGAGCAGGAGCGGCAGCGTCAGTTCAGGGCGCGCAAGATCGCGGCTAGGCTCCGCGCCCCGAAGACCGCAGCTGTAGTGATTACACTACAGCCGGACGCGGAAAAGAAGGGCGTTACCTACCGCGATCTGCTCGCGAAGGCGAAAGAGGCGGTGGATCTCGGGGAGCTCGGGATCACTGGGGGCCTCCGGCTCAAAGTCACCCAGACGGGGGCCCGTATGCTGGAGATCCCCGGGGAATCCAGTGGCGCGACTGCGGACGCTCTGGCTGCGAAGCTCAGAGCGTCCCTGAACGCGGACGAGGCCCGAGTGTCCAGGCCCGTCAGATGCGCAGACCTGCGCATCATGGGTCTGGACGACTCGGTATCGGAGGAGGAGTTGGTGGCCGCCGTCGCCAGGTCCGGGGGGTGCACTACTGATCAGGTCAGGGCAGGCGCCATACGCCCGGATCAACAGGGTATGCATGCCGCCACGGTGTGCTGCCCTGTTACGGCGGCCAAAACCATAGTGGAGGGCCGAAGGCTTCTGGTGGGCTGGGTCTCAGCGCAGGTTAAGCTGCTGGAGCCCAGACCTCTGAGGTGCTACCGCTGTCTCGTGGGGCATCACGTATCAGCGAAATGCGCCTCGGAGGTTGACCGCAGTGGCCTCTGCTTCCGCTGCTGTCAGCCCGGTCATATATCGGCGACCTGCTGTGCCACGCCGCACTGTGATGCATGTGCGGCGACCGGCAAGCCAGCCGATCACTGGGCCGGGAGCAGGGCCTGCGTGTCACCCGCCAAGGCCAAGGCCGCGGGTAGGGGAGGGCCCTCCTCCGCCGCCACCGCCTCTATGGTCACCGCCGCAGCTGCAACTGCCGCCGCCGCCGCTGTCACTGTCGCCGCCGCCGCCGCCGCCGCCGCCGCGACACCGACGCCTGCAGAGGGGCGCCCCGTGGAGGAAGCTGAAATGGAATGCCTATAACGGCCCCATTAAGCTTCCTCCAGGCGAATATCAACCACTGCGCCTGCGCTCAGGATCTGTTGCTCCAGAGCATGGCGCAGTGGTCGATTAACATCGCTGTGGTCGCTGAGCCGTATTCTGTCTGGCCTAGGAAGGACTGGGTGGCGGACCTTAACGGCTCAGTGGCCATTATTTCTTCGGCCGCCGCCGGTACCCCGACCCTTGAAGGTGTCAGGAGGGGTCAGGGGTGCGTAGCAGCACGGTTCGGGGAGTTCGTCGTTGTGGGGGTGTACTTCTCCCCGAACCGATCTCTCGCCGAGCTCCACAACTCTCTTGCAGAGCTGAGAGCAGTTGTCGTCGGAAGCAATCCCCTCCCCGTGCTTGTCCTCGGGGACTTCAATGCCAAGAACTTGACTTGGGGTTCTCGTCGTACAGATGTGCGGGGTAGGATGGTGGAAGACTGGGCTCTGGAGACAGGCCTGGTCGTCCTAAATCGGGGTTCTGTCCCCACGTGTGTGCGGATGCGGGGCGAGTCGGTGGTGGACATTTCGTTCGCTAGCCCCGCTCTGTCGCCGCGTGCCACTGACTGGCAAGTCATGGAGGGGGTGGAGACCTACTCCGACCACCGGTACATCCGGTTTGACGTCTCCACCCACCCTCGAGCGCGCCAGTCCAACAGGCCCCGAGTGGTCTGCGTTGGGCGCTGAAGCAGCTGGACCGGGAGCTCCTCCTGGAAGCCTCGATCGTGCAGGCCTGGGTGTCATCACCGGATAGGCCTGCCGACATCAATGATGAGGCAGGGTGGTTCCAGGAGGCCATGTCCGAGATATGTGACGTGGCAATGCCCCGCGTCCGGCCAGGAAGCGCCCGGCGCCAGGTGTATTGGTGGTCGCGTGAGCTGACGTCTCTGCGCGAGGCGTGTGTCGCCGCGCGGCACCTGTACGCCAGGCATCGCAGGCTCCGCATTCGTCCACCGAATGCGGCAGCCATTGAGGTGGAGCTGTACGAGGGATACAGAGCGGCGAAGACCGCCCTCCGGGAGGCTGTCATGCGGGCCCGGGATCGGGCCCGTGAGGAGATGCTGGAGACTCTCGACAGAGATCCGTGGGGGCGCCCTTACAAGATGGTGCGGGATAAACTCCGCACCTGGGCCCCCCCGCTGACGCAGAGTCTCCGGCCTCAGCTCGTGGAGGACGTGGTGAGCGCTCTGTTTCCTGCGCGAGGGGAACATCCACCCCCGCCTATGGCTCCGCCACCTGCGGTGCCGGAAGCGGACCACCAGGACGACGACGACGACATCCCGGAAGGGACCGGGGTAGACCTGAGAGTGGCGGTACGTAGGCTCAAGGCCAGGAATACCGCCCCAGGACCCGATGGCTTGCCTGGCAAAGCCTGGGTCCTAGCCTCGGAGGCTCTCGGGCCCCGACTGGAGGGGCTCCTAAGCGCATGCTTGGAGAGAGGCCAATTCCCGCTTCGTTGGAAGACGGGGAAGCTGGTCCTCATTCGGAAGCCGGGGCGCCCTGCGGACTCTCCGTCCGCATACCGGCCCGTGGTGCTGCTCGACGAGGTGGGCAAGCTCTTTGAAATAGTCATTGCAAACCGCCTCGCCGAGCACCTTGCGGGGACGGGGCCGGATCTTGCGGAACACCAGTTTGGTTTCCGCAAGAGGCGCTCTACGGTGGACGCCATCATGCGCGTAAGAGCCCTCACGACGGGGGATGCAGTGGCCAGGGGGGGGGTTGTTTTGGCGGTGTCTCTCGACATCGCCAACGCCTTCAACTCCATGCCCTGGAGCTGCATTAGGGAGGCACTCCGGTATCACCGGGTGCCGACCTATCTCCGTCGTATAGTCGGGGACTATCTGACGGATAGGGCCATCATCTACCCCGGTCGCAACGGTGAGTGGAACCGGCGAGAGATGTCGTGCGGTGTCCCACAGGGTTCGGTTCTGGGGCCGCCCCTGTGGAACATCGGTTACGACTGGGTGCTGCGCGCCGACCTCCCTACCGGCGTCAGCGTAGTTTGCTACGCTGACGACACGCTGGTACTGGCACAGGGGGGGTCGTACGAGGCGGCGGCGGAAAATATGACACGCGGGGTTGCGATAGTCGTTGAGAGGATCCGGTAGCTGGGTCTTGAGGTGGCTCTGCACAAGTCCGAGGCCATGCACTTCCATGGTCCTCGGAACAGGCCACCACCGGGATCCTCAGCGATGGTAGGAGGGGTATCCATCGGCGTCGAGTCGACGTTGAAGTACCTAGGACTCGTCCTCGACGGCCGATGGAACTTCGTTGAGCACTTCCGACGTTTGGCTCCCAAACTGGAACGGACCGGGGCTGCCTTCAGGCGGCTCCTGCCGAACCTGGGGGGGCCAAACGCCTCCTGCCGGAGGCTCTACGCGGGGATTGTGCGGTCCATGGTCCTTTACGGGGCCCCGGTGTGGGCGCGTGGTTTGGCGCGGCTTGCCGTCCACCACCTGAACGCGCCCAAAAAGGTGGTCGCCGTAAGAATGGTTCGCGGCTACCGCACGATCTCCCGCGAGGCAGCGTGCCTCCTTGCCGGATTGCCACCATGGGATCTGGAGGCGATAGTCCTCGCGCGCCTACACGAATGGCGCGCGGAGGCACTATGCCGGGGGGAAACCCCGCTGCCACGGCAAGTTGTCGTGCAGCGGACAGACTTCCGGCATGATCTCATGGCGACATGGAGAGAGCGACTGTCGCAACCCCGTGCTGGGCACGCCACTATAGCGGCGATAAGACCCCTCTTTGAGGAGTGGCTTGAGAGACGCCACGGCGTCCTCACCTTCCGCCTGACGCAGGTCCTCACCGGACACGGCGTGTTCGGGAGGTTCCTGCACCGAATCGGGCGGGAGGAAACGCCCGGGTGCTCCCACTGCGAGGATCGACCGGAGGACACGGTGGAGCACACCGTGGAGGTGTGCCCTGCCTGGGCGGAGCACCGCCGTGTCCTCGTAGCGGCGATAGGCGGCGGCGACCTCTCGCGTCCGGCCCTGGTCGAAGCCATGGTCCGGAGCGAGACGGAATGGGATGCCGTCACCACCTTCTGCGAAGCAGTGATGCTAGCGAAGGAGGTGGCGGAGCGGGAGAAGGAGAGAGCAGCAGCTTTCCTTCCCGGCCGCCGCGGGAGACGCCCTGGGCGTCGGGGGCTACGTCGTGGCCCCCGGCCACCGTAGGCGCGGGCCTGTGGACGGCGAGCAATGGGTAGCTCGCCGTCCGTCCGTCTAACGACGACAGGCCGTGTCGACGGCGCGTTTTGTTCCACGCGCACCTCAAAGAGCTGTCAGCACCGTGAAGGGGCCCGCAAGGGCCGACGCCTGCCGGGGCTGCGGGCTGTTCGAAAGAGATACCGCGGCTCCGGAACGTAAGGGCACTGAAGGAACACGGATGGTTTTTAGTCAGTAAAAGTCTGACACTCCCTTCCGCTCCACCCAGAGCGAAAGGCGTCATTTGATGATTTTCCATCCGCAAAAAAAAAAAAAAAAAAAAAAAAGGGCGTCCAACACTTCGTTTCCTACGTGGCCATGAATTCTACAAAGTACCCGAAACGTCAAGAACGAAAAAAGTTAAAATTTAACGCCATAAAATCCTTAAGATTAATTTTATGCAAATTAAGTTCTATTCGCAGTGACGGGAACGCGGGAACAACTACACTCATGAATAGGAGTAGAAAAATTTTCGCGTTGTTCTGGCGGCGAAAGAGAATCCGCCACCTAATATCGTCCCGTGTGTGTCGTAAGAAGCGACAGAGGAAACAAACGGGAAATCTTTCTGACAACAGTTCAAAATAATAAACGCTGCGATCGCCAACCCGCCGTTAATTTATTTAATTTATTATGCTTTTAAAATGAAATACCGAAAAAACAAAAAAATAAACGAATTTTGAAATGATTTTCTTATTCTATATACTTAATCTGTCAAGCGTCGTAGTATCCATTTGGCGATCTACTTGTCAAAGTTTTAGAATCCCCCAAAGATTATAGTAATATTTGGAAGGGGTCTCTTAGAAGAATAGATAAGATTGTTCAGAACTTAGAGTATAAATAAGCAAGGTATAGATCGCGCGTATCGCTCAATGCCTACTATGCCAAGCGTAACCAAATGTTCTATGGATACCATAGAGATATATACCAACGGAGAGGGCATATTCCACTATAGAAATAATAGTTACACAAATATCTATAATATCGACACACACTTGTCAAAAACAGTTTTGTCTCTTTTTAACAAAGCAGTAGCTGCAATAGAAAAGAGAGACATCTACAGTTTGTAAAGTGCTTATTTTAGTAATACTTTCGTGTGACGTCATCAACTCATCCATGTGTGACTGCACCTCCATGTTAAGCGCCAAGTTTTGAGGTAGATCTGCTGTCAAACTGTCAAAAGAGCAGTGAGTTAGTGTCGTACACTCTTATCTATGTAAATTATTTTAATAAATTAATTTTGTTCAGAAATGAATATATAATAATAATAATAGTTTAAATCCTGTATATCATATTTCATACACCGTTACACGATTATGACAGATTTTCGAATTTAAAATGAACAAAATTAATGTACTCGCGAAAATAATAATATTTTTAATTTAAAATCTGAATAAATAAAGTAAATATGATATCCGGCAGGACCAACCATGCTTATATAACTTACTATTTGTGATCAGTTATGTACAGAACGTTCCTATATACCAATTAATAATTAATAAGTATTGATTTAAAAACAGTTTATTTAATTTTTATTCAAGTAATAATTATTATTTTATATTAAAGATACTATAATATGGGATTACAATATGGAATCAAGGATCTCCATCCCATCTCCATACATTTGTTTACTGTACAATATTATTGTACAGTAAACAAAGATATTTGGTATACAAGCAAAAATATACATTTTCACACGACTGTCAATATTCATTTTTATTGTGTGCGTTATAACTTTTAAACTTTGTTCACATAAAACAAAACGTGTGTGTGTGTACTTATGTACGCACGTAAGAAGTTATAAAGATGAAATGAAAAAAGAAGTTATACTTCTTTAGCGTAACAAAACAAAAATAACAAAAATAAAACACGTTTTATACATTCATATATATTTGAATAACTACCTCGAATAGTTATCAGTTCTCACGAAAACTTAACAATTGACAGACAATTACCATTGGAAGTTGTAAAAAATTCACTCTCATCATTTTTCTCAAACGCGCCAAAAGAATATAACTTCAAAAAGATTGTTTAAAACAAGTTGCAAGTTATCTGCCTGTATACTTAACTCATTGTTTGACTGTGTACCTAACATAAAAAATCTGTAGCAGAGTGTGCATTGCGTAAGTGTACATATGCGGTGAAGCCTCGTGAAGCAGCTCAAGTGAAATTTAAGCAAATTATAGCAATTCAAAACTAATTTAACAGCCCGACAATATCCGATGCCGCCAACGTCTGAATAGACCAATTATTCGGCATAAAGACCAAGTAATGATCCGTCCCTACGTTGGACCCCCGGTAAACCCTTGTATCTACCACTGCGCTCCTCATTCTTTCATCCACAATTATGAAATCTATCATGCTTCTATCATCCCATCTTTCCCATATATACATGTGAATCCTCTTATGGCGAAATAAAGTGTTCGCCACAAAAATATTCTTTTCCACACATACGGTGAGGAGGTCTTCACCATTCTCATTTATACTTTCATCGCCAAACGTTCCTAATATTATTTCATAACCAGACTTCTTCACCCAACCTAACCTAACCCTTCCATTAAAATCTTCTAGCATAATAATATTTTCATTTTCCTTATATATGCCATGTGCAGTGACATCTCTTCCCTTTCGTTTCGTCTCGTTTACACATAACAAATCTATTCCTCTATCATTCATCATTTCGCAAACTTCATCCATCTTATCATTAATTGCTCCACATACATTCAGTGTAGCCAGACGGGCCTCCGAAATCCACTTTTCGCCCCTCCGGGAGACAGGACGTAACGGGTGGCGAACCTCTTCGCCGGTTTTTCTCCCAGAGATTCTTCGCACCCCTGCCCCATTAAAGGGGCGCCGGGAACTCGGGGCCATTACATTTTCTTCTTGGCTCATACTGCGAACTAAGGGGTGATAGATTTTACGCCGCTACTATACGGCGAGGAGCCGAGTCTATCCTATCGGCTTTGTTGGCTTTGTTGCTCGTTTAGCACCACCCGGGGAACACGTGTAGGATGGGCCTAGGATTAGGTGGTCGAAGCCTACGGTTAAATCAAATACTTAGAAGAGACATTTTACTAATTATTCTAACCACAAAAGAGATAAGTTTATTGTTTAAATATTAAATGTTAAAGATAAAATAAGAACAATACACATAAAGCGACAGTAGCAAACCGCAAACGTAAAAATTCGTTAGTTCGAATCCGCCATATTAATAGAATTGCAGGTTTTTTTTTTAAATAGTTCGTCATAAAATGAATATGCTGATGATCCATGCAGTACCACTCCAGTAGTGTTGCCCAAAATGAGTCTTGGTCTTGCAGTCTTGGTCTACCAAGAACAAGACCGCCTAATTTTGGCAAGACCAATACCAAGACTGACCGTGCAAGATTTGAGCAAGAACAAGACTAAGCCTGCGAGACTCTTGCGTCTTGCAGTTAGGAATGAGTGTCGTTTCAGGGAGTATAGGAGTTCGGGTATACGCTTAGGGAGTCTATGAGACGCAAAAAATATATAAAAAAAATTTGGAAAATTGGACTTATGCGCATTACGAACAATACCATAAACATACATAGCGGATGAAAATATCCATTAAAAGAAAAAAACAGTGCATCCCTAGTTTTGACCATCGGCACTTTGATAGTGCGCGGCGTCTTGTTGTCGGCATCATCAAAGGTCGAATACTGACCTGTCAAAGAAATTTTGCAGCTATTCGGAAGTACAAGGTCAAGATACACGCGCCGGCGGCTTCTATTGATATCACATTCAATCGTCGCCGCCGCGCCACACGCACTACATTTGACACTGTTTGAATGCCGCCACAGAGTACATGTTCCAAAGAATAAAATAAGTTTCCGGGTGCTCAGAATGGACACGAATACATTATGCTGATCTCGCAAGGAATATTGTAATTAGATAATGGTAAGAATAGGTAGAAACCATAATAATTTATTCTAGTAAGTGATTATTATAATATTAACTATATGGGTTTATAATAATTACTTACTATTATTATTATTACCTAATAGATAAACATGTTCAATAAGTTCACTGCAAATCTCGATTTTTGGAAGTGTGTGTTTTTGAAAACAAAGTGTTCGAATATGTCGTCACACATTTGATAAATATTGTAGACACTTTTAACACACTTGAAACGTGTAAAAATTTTGTACAATGCTAATCGAATAATATAAAAAGTGTGCATATGAAATAAAAAGCGTAAAATAAGATCTATGTACTTTTTAGGAGCCCGAGTATCTCTTAGAGAACCGTTTAAAGAAATTTATTGCATCGAATTGATGTAAATAATAGTGATTTGCACAATTTTAATAGTAGAAATAAAAATAAAATCACAATACCTGCTTTCCGGTTACACAAAGTATATAATGCGTTCTTGGGTAGCGATATACGCTTTTATAATAAGATTCCAAAAGAAATGTTAGATCTTTCACCTTTTCAATTTAAGTCAGACAAAAATGCTTGGAACTGACCTCTCGTACTACACAGGACTAACTAGAAATTTCTAAACCGATTTAGTACCTACATATACATTTGACATTTTATGTTTGACTTATCGCTTTACATAATTATAGTACTATTGTAAAAATATTTTAAAAAGAGCAACTACTGAGTTTCTTACTTTCTTACATGATTCTTCTCAGTAGAATCAGAACCCCTGGACATGGAAAAGAAAAAATTGGGGAAAACAGTGATTATATGACTATTCAAAAGTGTATTTTAATGCCTACTTGAATAAAACATATTTGAATTTTGAATTTCAAACGAGTGTAGGCAAATTTAATGTAATTAACGTAGATTAATTCAATCACAAGAAGAACATAATATACACAATTTTATTTACATATTTACATTTCATTTTTACGTAGGCGCACTATACCTATCTGGCAACGCATCTACTTTACCAATCTTCTGAAGAATCGTTATTTTTATCAAATAATGCCGAACTTTCCTTTGTCGGTCTTTCGGCGTGTACTTACAAATAGTAGTATTTATTTTAATTCCAGTCATTCCCAATTGAGCTTTGCTTCGAGTCTAATGTATTAATCGTTTTTACTCTAATCCTTGTTGTTCTCGGAGTGATAAGTTTACAATTTGACATGAGTGACGAAGAGTCGAATAGTTCTAGTCGGAGTCGTGAGAGTTGGAGTTATAGATCTAAAAGACCTAAAAGCAAATTTGATGAGTTTTTCGACATAATTCATTCATCCCAAATTGCTTTGTGTAAATTATGCCGACATAAAAAGGTTGCAGCGCTAAGGACCGCGGGTTCGAACCCCGCACGGAACAATATTTGTATGGCCTACAAATAATTGTTCCAGGTCTGGATGTTTGTCCTTGTGAAATTTATGTATGTACACTGCCCTCACAATACAAGAGAAAATCCTACTGTGGAGGTTACGTTTTAAAAAGCAATTCAGTGTCATTTTTCACTATTCTAAAATCGTTCACTCATAGAATTAATATTTTAAGGTCCTCGGCACTTGTTGTCTCACTAAAATAAACTAATGATTTAATACGTATTAATATTTAATACGTGCGTAATCAGGTGATCTGGGAGGTCAATGGCCGGGTGGGGTTTGAACCCACGACCTAAGCGATCCGTGCCGATGCTCTAACCAACTGAGCTGTCTACCATGTCTCACGGCCACGGGAGTTAATCGGTTTCTTAATAAACGTTTACATTTAATAAGCTTACATGTGCTAAAACTTAGTCAAAACATATAAAAAACAAATTAATGACATTAACTTGACTGTATTATAAAGAACATTATCTGTCTAGAAAGAGATTGATAGACTCTTATATGAAATGGAATAAAAGAGTTATACAATTTACCATTTATTTAAATAAAAAAGTAAAATAAAATACAAATTAAATTACATAATAGTACACAACAGCTTTGACATTACTGTTACTTTATATTAATTCTTTTGACCAAGAATTAATACAAAGTAACCATCTGGCTGACTCATCACGTAACCTATTTCTATGTTTTCTAATTACTAATGATGCTTTGGAAAATAATCTCTCAGCAGGTACTGAAGTTGCAGGTATTGAAAGAAAATCACGGGCCATCTTCGATAAAGTCGGATATTCTGTCTCATGCGTCCTCCACCACTCTAAAATGTCTTCCGAACTGACGGCTCTGGGTTTCCTTAGGTACTCCTCCAACTCGTCTATAACTAAGCCTTGATGAAAGATCCAGATCCAGATGACGTCGAGGGACATGCATACAGTTTCTCAAAGTCTATTACGTCTTCATCTTCATCATATTCACATACTTTTTTTTCATTTCTTGGTGATTCTAGAGATGTATTCACTGAGTGTAGACTTTTATATTCTTTTTAATGTTCATTCAATTTGCGCAGGCTTTCTGTTTTAATTTGCTTCCCCCATAATGTCATGTTAAAAGTCTGAGTTTTATGCCTTGGGTCTAAAATTAAAGAGGTACAATAAATCCAGTTGCTCTTTTTATAATGTTTAAGCATTTTGTCTCGAGCTGCTTGAAAACGACAAAGGACAAACATCTGAAGTGTTATGCTACTTACATATCATTTTACATGCGGCGCTGCAACTGCTGGCTCTAAGCGTTGAGCGCCCCTTCTCCAGGCGCTACGTGCGCCGGCTCCAGACGCTGCGTGTGCTGGCTCCAGGCGCTGCGCGCCGTCGCTGCTAAGAAACCTACCTCTACAAGCGCAACCGGCGTGTGCTGGCTTCAGGCGCTGCGTGCCGTTGCTGCTAAGAAACCTACCTCTACAATCGCAACGTGTGTCGCTTCGACTTTTAGGCTCCACTACAACTCTATATTCCCCTATTCTCCTACCTTTATTTTTTTTGTAATCTAATTGTACTCTCACTTCATTCATCATCATCCTCATTTCATTTTTTTTTTATAAAATTGTAAATACCTTTTAAAAATTTAAATATATTGTTTTCTGGCTCTACTTTTGTTGTTTTGTTGTACTTAGGTTAGGTTCTATTTTTTTTTAATTGTCGCTTCACGACACATCCAGAACCGGAACAATTATTTGTAGGCCATACAAATATTGTTCCGTGCGGGATTCGAACCCGCGGTCCTTAGCTCAATTGCTAAGCGACTGCGCCACGTAGCCGTGGTGGACAACAACAATTTGAAAATGTATTAAAATACAACGTTGCATGAGAGTTTAGGCTATCAGTAAGTTAAATATTTGATTCTTAAAATTATTGTAATCTTGATTCACATGTTTTAAACACGCCATCTTTGAATTATGTTTTCGTATTACCTCTTAGTAAGTAGTTGTGTAATTTAATTTGTATTGTATTTTATTTTTTTATTTAAATAAATGGTAAATTGTATAACTCTTTTATTCCATTCCATATAAGAGTATATCAATCTCTTTCTAGACAGATAATGTTCTTTATAATACAGTCAAGTTAATGTCATTAATTTGTTTTTTATATGTTTTGACTAAGTTTTAGCACATGTAAGCTTATTAAATGTAAACGTTTATTAAGAAACCGATTAACTCCCGTGGCCGTGAGACATCGTAGACAGCTCAGTTGGTTAGAGCATCGGCACGGATCGCTTAGGTCGTGGGTTCAAACCCCACCCGGTATTAGTTGATTTTTCGAATTTCTCATTAAATGTTTAGACATTTATTAATTTGGTTGGTCTTTCTATGGCTATGTTAATTCAAGCTCAAAATGTGCCTACTGTGTTAAGTTGTTCTAAGATCTAAAGTAACGTTTAATAAATAGCAATAGGCTTGCGAGATTTGCGAGACTCTTGCTGCAAGACCAAGACCAAGAACAAGACTGAGAGCGCAATACCAAGACCAAGAACAACACTAGGTGTATTGGCGCAAGACCAAGACCAAGACTGGCTAAGTCTCGTCTTGTTCTTGCATTTGGGCAACACTACACTCCAGGCGGCAGATTTTATATGACTGCATTTAAAGAAAGAAAATTCGACTACCTTTAACTTTTTCACTAAAAATCAAAATATCAAAAAATAGCTACATTAGTGTGAAAAGTTTTGAAAAATGAGATAGTTTGATATTTGAATTGCAAGAATAGGTGAAAAATAAGTATCATTTTGTAATGATTTCTTAAATTTACGGGAATACTACACATTGAATAAAACTACTTTTACGGATATTATCGCGTTTAATTTTATTTATCGTTTTATTTTCAGATAATATATGTATATATTTGCTAATTTAGATAGAGTATAACAGACTTTTACCAATTTCATATTTTTAAGATACTTGTTAAAATGAGAAAGGAGAGGTGAGGGACAGCATTTCACGTTCTAACGGGCCTGAGCAGGAGCAAACTATGATACGCCACTGTAATAAAATGTCTATCAATCAGTAGAATATGTAAAACTTTTACAATTATCAAGTCGAGTGCTTAGTATTGAAAATAATTAACTGCAAATTACGCAATTTTAAAATGTTTGTATTAACAGTGCAACATTATTGAAATAATTTATGTTTATTGCGGATTTTTAAGTATAAATAGTGCAAACAATTGCTGATTAGCGTTGAAGAAAAATTGTAATGTATAGTTACATTAAATCGATCATCTGTATTTTCGTGTATTTTTCAAATCAAGTACTAACTAATGAACATCCTTCAAACGAGGCATTTTTAAGTGGAAATATTTTTTCCAAACATGATCCCAAAACTGTTCGCGATAGGACAGTGCCCGAATATTTTGATTGGCGGCAATACGGAAAAGTGTCACCTGTAAAGAATCAATATCAATGTGGTGCTTGTTGGGCTTTCAGTGCTATAGGTATTTGCTTATTAGTTAATCTTAAAAATGTTGCTTAAAATAATACATTTTAAAATCCCACTGCCTCTAATAAAATCTAACTTTCGTTGCAGCTAATATAGAAAGTCAAATTCGGATTCATTTAATGAAAAACTATACGCTATCTGAGCAGTTTCTTATAGATTGTATTAAAAACAACAAAGGTTGCGGCGCAGATTCACTGATAAAAACATTTGCGTAAGTACTAACTCTCTAAGCTTGACCTATATGCACTATGAATGTAATTGAATTTTAACTGTTTATTTTATTTTATGAAACATTTATATTTCACCTACTTCCAGACATTTGTATATTCTGAAAATTTCCAAATGTTATGAGAACTGATACTATTATCAATACAGCTTACTAAAAGTTCGCTACTGAACCTAGGCCTCCTAGAGAGGATATTTGCCGTAGTTTCCACCCTTGACAAGCGGGTTGGTGACCGCAGTTTTGTATTAATATTAAGGTGTTACTATGCTGCTGCCCATCTTCTATTTCAAGTTCCCTCTGTTGCCTCTAACGACACCAACCGAGTGATATGGGGTAGTGAATAATCTTACACTACACCGTTAAAGAACAGATAATATTACAATGAATCCATGACCATGACATTTTCTCTCTAAAGTCATCACAGGTCATTTGTCATTTAATTTTAGGGCAATTTGTCTCAAAAGTATACGTTAGCCTTATCATAGTCTGATTATTACTTCACTTATGTTATGTATCATTTTTCAATTAATAACTATTTACCGCTTTTTTTTACATTGAGTATTTTAATATTAGTACAAAATGTAAAAACACACCGACCGATCCAAAAAAGGCAAATAGATACCGCAATAATGTTTGCAAAAAAGAAACACATCATTAACGAATAAAATGAACGTCATTGTTATTTAAATTATATATTTTTACTACAATTTGCTTTAAATTCATCAAATTTTTAAAATCTCGCAATAATGTAGGCGAGCGTTTTTTTTAATATGTGGCGATATTGTTTTTGCTGAACCTGACCGCCGACGGTATTGTCATATTAATTTCCTTATTTAATTAAATAATAATAATACTATACCTTCGCGAGGAAGAACTAATAATTATTTAATATATTCATCTAAGAAAATTGCTGGTAGGTGTGCTGATGTCATCCGAAGGGCTCTTGTCTCCATAAATGTTCCCTCGGGTTTAGAGACTTGTGGAATAAGAGACTTAGCTATTCACAAGATAGAGAGAAGAAGAAGAAGAGCTATTAGCTATTGGTAAGAGACCCGACGGTTTGACATTGGTCCCTTGGGAGAGAGGTAAAGCCCTAGTCTGAGATGCTACTTGCGTAAACACTCTGGCGGCCTCTCATCTCAGGGGTAATTTGTTTATAGCCGGGGCGGTATCAGAGGCAGCTGAACTGAGTATTAGTGGCGCAAATATGAGTCTCTGAGAGATGACTACATATTTGTGCCATTTGCTGTAGAGACTATCGGTCCGTGGGGTCTACGTGCGGTGAAGTTCCTAAAGGAACTCCATCCGCGGCTGGCCGTTGCTGCTGGTGATAAGAGGGCTGGTTCTTTTTTCGCTCAAAGGCTAAGTATAGCCATTCAGCACGAAAACTCAGCAAGCGTACTTGGCACGAATTCGTGGCGAGTAGGACTATTTGATAATTTATTTATTTATTTATTTTCATAAGCACACTTACAGTATGCATATTAAACATTAACACTAGATTATATAAAAAGTAACACGCTCACTGATATGTATATCAATTAATAAAGTTATTATATAATTAAGTTACTAGTTTTAGCTTTTTTTATAGTTTTTAATATTGTGTGCAATAAAATATAATATTAAATTTCATTTGATTTTCTTAGCTGTTTTTTTTATTTACTCTCTGAAAATGATTACACTAACAAAATCGTATTATAATATACACGTTTAAGTATTTAATTATAAATATTTTTGCAAAATTTTCTCGTCTTCCTTTTCTTTTTTATCTTTTTTTTGAGCCGGTAACAGTAATTTACAAATGAACATTGACCACTTTTAGTGTGAGAAGGCTATATTGTAATTAATGGCATTCGCCTTACTATTATATTATATTGCAATATAACCTAAAATTTACAAGGTATTTCGCACTTTTAACACTATTTCCCGTCATTGGTAATACCCAGAATTCGAATTTCAAATATACGCAATGACATATACATCAGAGACTATGAAGTCTGTCTGCACTTTCCTATAGTAGCATTTTACAACACCCACAAGAAGAGATAGGGTACTAGATTTTCTTGTGTCGCCAGCATATGGTGCAGCTATATAAAATTATCTTTTTTTTTTAAATAAGAACTGAAAAAGTATCGTAGGCCCAAATCAAGCCTTATATTTTTCATCATGAACACCATCGTTAGTACAGCTCTACCTACGTTCATCTACAACATCAGCCAAGGAACGCCACATAGTACGGACCTAACTTCGTCCATCAGGGTCATCAGATAAACTGATCAGTTTAACTGATGTAAATCCAAAAACTGGCAGTGAGTGTGAAATCTTAACCAGATGGAAGTTAGCGTAGAACATTCTTTTTTTTAACTAAACTGTGTGGCAATTAATTGCTCCATAAATGCTCCAGCAGAATCCGAAATTGCCCCACCTCTATTGTTATTAGTTATTTTATAATTATTTAAAAAAAAATTAAGTATCAAAAATTTAATTTTGCTATAAAGTATAAAATATCTACTTTTTTAAATTAAACTGTATGCCAAATAATTGCTCCTTAAATGCTCCAGCAGAATCCGAAATTGCTCCACCTCTATTGTAATTAGTTAATTTATAATTAATTTAAAAAAAAATTAAGTATCGACAATTCAATTTTGCTATAAAACATAAAATATCTACGTTTTAAAATTAAACTGTATGCCAATTATTTGCTCCTTAAATGCTCCAGCAGAATCCGAAATTGCTCCACCTCTATTGTTATTAGTTATTTTATAATTAATTTTAAAAAAAATTAAGTATCAAAAATTTAATTTTGCTATAAAGTATAAAATATCTACTTTCTTAAATTAAACTGTATGCCAATTAATTGCTCCTTAAATGTTCCAGCAGAATCGGAAATTGCTCCACCTCTATTGTAATTAGTTAATTTATAATTAATTTAAAAAAAAATTAAGTATCGACAATTCAATTTTGCTATAAAACATAAAATATCTACGTTTTAAAATTAAACTGTATGCCAATTATTTGCTCCTTAAATGCTCCAGCAGAATCCGAATTTGCTCCACCTCTATTGCTATTAGTTAATTTATAAATAATTTTGAGAAAGAGTGATCCCATTTGAGTAATAGCGCCATCATCAATAGAATGTAGTAACATTCTATAGTAAAAGTCATTTTATCGAATAAAAATTGATTGACTCTCAATAGTGGTACGTATAATAGATGCTAAATGGCATAAACCCAAAAAATAATATTGATGGGTGAGTTTTGAAATTATGGATTCTTAGGAATGGATTAGACAACCATCTTAATAATTTTTTTGTGTTAGTGCCATCTAGCGTCTTTTCTACGTACCACCATGAGAGTTAACCAATTTTGATTTGATAAAATGACTACTTCTAGAAAAAAGCAAACAGATGGTGCTATTAAAAAAATACGTATATAATAAATAGTAATTACCTAATTAACAAACAAAACAGATATGTCTCTTCTTAAGATCGAAGAAGATGATGCACTGTGACACATCTGTATATAATTTTATGTAAATAAATAAATGATACACACCATCTATGTTATTCAAAAGTCATTGATGAATAATTGAAATGTTTCTCTGTAATACAAAAGTTTCACTTCTGTCGTGTGTCTTCACGATACACACTGTTTTTTGTAACGCTTTTGTAATATATTTATATAAGTAACTAGCTGTGCCCCGCGGTTTCATCCGCGTCATCACATGTTGGAGGTACGCGACATGACCTAGTTCAAGCATTTTATAATTGCAATTAAATATTTTATTTGATAGCAATGGATGGAAAATTTGGCATAATTAATGGAGCACTTTTATCTGTCGGCATATTATGTATGATGTAGAGCGAAGTTAAGTTTTATCCACTTTCCCTCCCCCTCCCGGTTGAGCAGTTCTCGCAGTTCTCACCGGGCGGCTAAGGTTTATGTGCCGTTCGCGCGCCCAGCCAAGTATTGAATTATTTTAATTTTATATTATCTCTTAAACTATGAGTCCAAATAGCATGGTATAAAGAACAAGGCTTATCTTCATAAAATTGTCTTGATGATGAAGTAACTTTCCTTCGTAAGGATAAATAGGCCATGCCTAATAATAACGCTCATAAATCACTTTATTAATTTTCAATATTTTTTGTCATAAAACACCTAATTATGGCTTATGTATAAGAAATAGACACATGATATCGCGGACTTTTTTTTAGACGGAGTAAAGATCTATATTTTTCTAGAACATTTAATTTACGTATCCCTAACGATAACACCAGCGTACGCGGATAAATCATTTCGAGAGTGCGTTTTCTTCTGACTTGCTTAACAAATATCCATATTTTAGGCTAGCTGAGTGATATAGCTTAATGTTAGAGAGCCTATACTATTCCACATGAATGTGGCAATAATATACAAAAATAATTTTTCAAATCGGACTGGTAGTTCCAGAGATTAGCGCGTTTAAACAAACAAAAAAACAAAAAAACTCTTCCGCTTTATTATATTAAGTATAGATACATATAAATAACTTACATAATATATATAAGTATTAATATAATTTATACTTTTTTTTTTTAAATTTAACACTGAGAAAATTAATAAAAATATATAAATATAAAGCTAAGATGGAAATTCGAATAAACGAATAGGCAACATGACAGCTATGTAAGTGTACGAGACTATTTCTTAAGGGGCTACTCCATGCGAACGACCTTGAGCATTTTGCCGGCGGCGCGCCGCTCGTTTCAATATATTGCCCTATTGTAGGTAAGAACGTAGTATTATTTTTTCAACATCAATAAACTAATTTATGGAAATACACACAGCGTACAACGATAAATGTATTTTAATTTTTTTATTCGGTATATTTGTTGCATTATATTAGAATTATGTATTTTCATATATTATCTAATAATGAAATTTTATAATTAATTATATATTAAAAATGAAGCATTGAAAATTGTGAGTTTAAAAGATACCTATTCACTATAGGTAAATAAATAGATAGCTCGCCTTTTGTACAAATATTTGGTGCAAGAAAGAATAAATAAATGAATAGGATGTTTCGTAGATGTGTTTTTGATTATTGTTAATTTTTACGTGTCACGTATTGAAAAGTAACATACCTACCTACAAATTTTTGAACTGAGCACCTTGTACCTTAGCCTGCTTATTACTTATGCTGGCAGACATTATCCTCGCCCCAATGATTGATGAGGATGAAAATCAATTTTATTTTTTCATACGTAATTATATGTATTTATTCATAAGGGTAACTTTAATAAAGGTAATACAAAAATCAACAAGAAGTATAAGGGTTCAATCTTTCAATTTCAATTGTAAAAAAACGTTACCCCCACACTAGGATTTTCTCCTGTGTCGCGGAGGCAGATTACAAACATAAATTTCACAAGGACAAACATCCAGACCCGGAACAATTATTTGTATGGCCTACATTATTTACATAAAATTATATACAGATGTGTCACAGTGCATCATCTTCTTCGATCTTAAGAAGAGACATATCTGTTTTGTTTGTTAATTAGGTAATTACTATTTATTATATACGTATTTTTTTATTAGCACCATCTGTTTGTTTTTTTCTATAAGTAGTCATTTTATCAAATCAAAATTGGTTAACTCTCATGGTGGTACGTAGAAAAGACGCTAGATGGCACTAACACAAAAAAATTATTAAGATGGTTGTCTAATCCATTCCTAAGAATCCATAATTTCAAAACTCACCCATCAATATTATTTTTTGGGTTTATGCCATTTAGCATCTATTATACGTACCACTATTGAGAGTCAATCAATTTTTATTCGATAAAATGACTTTTACTATAGAATGTTACTACATTCTATTGATGATGGCGCTATTACTCAAATGGGATCACTCTTTCTCAAAATTATTTATAAATTAACTAATAGCAATAGAGGTGGAGCAAATTCGGATTCTGCTGGAGCATTTAAGGAGCAAATAATTGGCATACAGTTTAATTTTAAAACGTAGATATTTTATGTTTTATAGCAAAATTGAATTGTCGATACTTAATTTTTTTTAAATTAATTATAAATTAACTAATTACAATAGAGGTGGAGCAATTTCGGATTCTGCTGGAACATTTAAGGAGCAATTAATTGGCATACAGTTTAATTTAAGAAAGTAGATATTTTATACTTTATAGCAAAATTAAATTTTTGATACTTAATTTTTTTTAAAATTAATTATAAAATAACTAATAACAATAGAGGTGGAGCAATTTCGGATTCTGCTGGAGCATTTATGGAGCAATTAATTGGTATACAATTTAATTTAAAAAAATAATGTTCTACGCTAACTTCCTTCTGGTTATTTTTTTTAAAAATTAATTATAAATTAATTAATAACAATAGAGGTGGAGCAATTTCGGATTCTGCTGGAGCATTTAAGGAGCAATTAATTGGTATACAATTTAATTTAAAAAAATAATGTTCTACGCTAACTTCCTTCTGGTTATTTTTTTAAAAATTAATTATAAATTAACTAATAGCAATAGAGGTATAGCAATTTCGGATTCAGCTGGAGCATTTATAGAGCAAATAATTGGCATACAGTTTATTTTTAAAAACTATATATTTTCTGCTTTATAGCAAAATTAAATTTTCGATACTTAAATTATTTTAAAATTATTTATAAATTAACTAATAGCAATAGAGGTGGAGCAAATTCAGATTCTGCTGAAGCATTTAAGGAGCAAATAATTGGCATACAGTTTAATGTTAAAACGTAGATATTTTATGTTTTATAGCAAAATTGAATTGTTGATACTTAAATTTTTTAAAATTAATTATAAATTAACTAATTACAATAGAGGTGGAGCAATTTCGGATTCTGCTGGAGCATTTAAGGAGCAATTAATTGGCATACAGTTTAATTTAAAAAGTAGATATTTTATACTTTATAGCAAAATTAAATTTTTGATACTTAATTTTTTAAAAAATTAATTATAAAATAACTAATAACAATGGAGGTGGAGCAATTTCGGATTCTGCTGGAGCATTTATGGAGCAATTAATTGCCACACAGTTTAGTTAAAAAAAAAGAATGTTCTACGCTAACTTCCATCTGGTGAAATCTTAAGTTGAAATTTTTAACTGATGACAACCCACGGATTTTTTCAGGCGTACTGTCAGTTAAACTGCTCAGTTGATCTGACGTACATCCAAAAAGTGAAAGTTAGTGTTAAATCTTAAATTGAAAATTTTACTGACGGCAACCCCATGGATTTTTTCGGGCGCACCGTAATCCGCTGGCTTCAGTACGTTTCAATTATTGGTAAGTACTTACTTTCGTACTTACTTTCTTAGTAACTACTTATTACTTCTATGCTGTTTATATTTTAAATTATTTTAATATATTTAGACAAGTTCGTTTCGTTTCATTCGGAGGATGGAGACCAAGGAGACTGTGATGATGTCACCTTACCTATGTTGGACTAAGAAGTTGGGTAAAGGATCTCAGTGATGCTACTACGTAGAACCATCGTGTTTGGACTAATTTTTAAAAAGATTAATGGAGATCTAGATGACTGTGATGATATCACCTTTCTGATGGTGCGATCCGAAGGTTGGAATAGGATCTCAGTGGCAGCACAATATAGAACGATCGTGTTTGAACTTATTTGAAAGGGCTCATAAAGGCCTAGGTCACTGTGATGATCTTACCTTTCTGATGGTGCAATCCGAAGATGGGTATTGGATCTCAGTGACGTCGCTAGATAGAACGATCGTGCTTAAACTCATTTGAAAGAGCTCACAAAGACCTAGGTGACTATTATGATGTAACCTTTTTGATGGTGCAATCCGAATGTGGGAATAGGATCTCAGTAGCGGTAATAAATAGAAGAATCGACCTTGAACCCAATTTGAAAAGGCTCACAAAGACCTAGGTTACTATTATAACCTCACCTTTCTGATGGTGCAATCCGAAGGTTGGTATAGGATCTCAGTGCCGGTACTAGATAGAACGATCCTGTTTGAAGTAATTTGAAAGGGTCATAAAGACCTAGGTGCCTGTTATAACCTCACCTTTCTGATGGTGCAATTTGAAAGTGGGTGTAAGATCTCATTGGCGGCACTAGATAAAACGATCGTGTTTTAACTCATTTGAAAGGGCTTATAAAGGCCAAGGTCAAAATGATGCTATTACCTTCATG
Source organism: Parnassius mnemosyne (assembly GCA_963668995.1). Classification (NCBI taxonomy): domain Eukaryota; kingdom Metazoa; phylum Arthropoda; class Insecta; order Lepidoptera; family Papilionidae; genus Parnassius; species Parnassius mnemosyne. The sequence continues at coordinate 42,032,387 of CAVLGL010000002.1, forward strand.
ATGGTGGACTTAGGAGGTGTCAGTTATGCTACTACGATATACCATCGTGTTTGGGCTGATTTGAAAGGGCTCAAGAAGTAATTAGTTGAAATACCCTTTCAGATTTATTGTGGTTTGTGGCTTATTACTAGACTGTGTAATAGTAAAAACAGTATGATTACTCACTTTACTATGTTTTCGGTCAATTAAAAAACCAGCAAAACTCCCGAATAGGTACAAAATTAGAAATCGGCCATATATTTTACAGGCATTAAAAAATAAGGGAGAACGGAAAAAGCATAACCAACTTCAACCAGAAAACGAACATATATGCATACATCAAGAAAACCTACAAGCACAATTAACACCAATTCCTATAAATGACCAACCTGTACTTTATTTATTTATTTAAATGTACTCAATATTTGCCGTGTAGTGGCGGTCAAGAATATCCACTACCCCATATCTTCCCGTGGGTGTCGTAAAAGGCGACAAAGGGAAAAAGGCAGGAGATGGGCAGCAGCATCTTCCTGATAATAGCCAAAATTACAATAAAAAACTGCGGTTGCCAACCCGCTCGCCAAGCGTGGCAACTATGGCAAATAACCCCCTATGATTGTAACAAAGAGACGGCCCCAGTCCCCAGCGGCCCCCCTATTCCTGGCTACGGTGGCGACCATGGTAACGGCGGGGCAGGGGGTGCTAAGAATCTCCGGTGGAGGTTCGGTTGCCACCTTAGACGACTCGACCTGGCAACGTACAACGCACGCACCCTGAGGACTGACGAGAAGATCGTGGAGCTGGAAGAAGAGATAGACAAGTTGCGCTGGCATATTATAGGATTATCCGAAGTCCGAAGAGAGGGGGAGGACACGGTAATCCTCGAATCCGGCAACTTGCTCTATCACCGGGAGGGCGACCATCTGTCCCAAGGAGGTGTCGGATTTATCGTCCACAAGTCTCTCGTTAACAACGTTGTAAAGATCGGGAGAGTGTCGACGAGGGTTGCGTACCTTATACTCAAAATCACCAAACGGTATTCGCTGAAGGTCATACAGGTTTACGCACCAACCTCGGCACACCCCGATTAGGAGGTGGAGAAAATGTATGAGGATATCTCTAGAGCCATGCACTCCTCCAAAACCCAATATACGGTGTTAATGGGAGACTTCAATGCAAAACTAGGCACAAGAGAGAACGGTGAGCTGAAAGTAGGGAAATTTGGAATAGGGCAACGGAACACAAGGGGCCAGCAGCTAACCGACTTCATGGAGAAAGAGGGACTCTTTATGATGAACTCTTTCTTCCAGAAGCGGCCCCACAGGAAGTGGACCTGGTCGAGCCCCGACGGTTCGACAAAAAATGAGATTAACTTCATTATGACGACCAGTTGACAACTGTTCAGTGATGTCTCCGTGATCGCGAGGGTGAAAACTGGTAGCGATCACCGAATGCTTAGAGGCACACTGAACCTAAACGTTAAGTTGGAGAGGTCTCGTCTAATGAAGTCAACGCTCCGTCTCCCTCGTGCTCTGTTCAAAAGTCCCGAAACCATTCAGCTCGAGTTACAAAACCGTTTTCAGTGCCTAGAAGACTGCAATGAAGTGGACGATATGAATGACAAGCTCGTGGAAACTGTCCATGCGGTCGGAGCTAAGTTCTGCAAGACCCGCCGCAGAAGAACACAAAAACTCTCCGATCACTCTTAATCTCATGGCTGTTAGACAGGAGATGAAGCTATATTCTTCAACAGACTTGACAGCATACAGGCATCTGAACAGACAGATCTCCAAATGCATGCGGCGGGACTTACGCAACTTCAATACAGCTCGTATTGAAGAAGCGATCGAGCGGAACCAAGGCTCTAAAGTCTTTGCCAGAGATCTGTCTGCCAGAAAGAGCCACCTGTCAAAGCTGAAGACAGAATGTGGTAGCATCGTTTCCGGGACACCTGAGATTTTGAGTGAGATTGGGAGGTTCTATGGGCAGCTGTACACGTCATCGTTGGAGCCACACGCAAGTGTCAGTAACGATCAAAGAGCGATTCTCATCCGACACTATTCCGAAGATATCCCGGACGTCAGTCTGAGCGAGATCAGAATGGCTCTCCAGCACCTTAAAAACTGTAAGGCCCCAGGCGAGGATGGAATTACAGCGGAGCTTCTAAAAGCGGGTGGAAGACCGGTACGTGAAGTCTTTCCGAAGCTCTTTAATTCCGTCCTCCATGGTGGCATTACACCGGAGGTGTGGAGCAGAAGTGCGGTGGTCTTGTCCTTCAAGAAAGGTGACAACGCTCTCTTGAAGAACTACAGACCGATTTCCCTTCTGAGCCGCGTCTACGTGCTGTTTTCGAGAGTCATTACGAATCGTCTCGTGCGCAGACTTGACGATTTCCAGCCTCCCGAACAAGCCGGTTTCCGAAAGGGCTTTAGCACCATAGACCACACACACACCCTTCGGCAAATTGTACAGAAGTCCGAAGAGTACAATTTGCCACTATGTCTGGCGTATGTGGACTATGAGAAAGCCTTTGATTCCGTCGAAATTTTGGCGGTGCTGCAGTCCCTTCAGCGGTGCCAAGTTGACTGTCGGTATATCGAAGTGTTGAAGTGCTCGTACAGTAGGGCTACGATGGCTATCCGAGTACAGAACCAGAGTACGAAACCTATCCAATTGCAGAGAGGTGTATGACAGGGTGACGTCATATACCCAAAACTCTTCACCGCTGCATTGGAAGACGTTTTCAAGCTTCTGGACTGGAAAGGATACGGTATCAACATCAATGGCGAGTACATCACTCACCTTCGATTTGCCGACGATATAGTCCTTATGGCAGAATCGCTGGAGGGCCTAAGCACTATGCTCAATGACCTCAATAGTGTTTCCCAACGGATAGGTCTTAAGATGAACATGGACAAAACAAAGATCATGTTCAATGTCCATGTCACACCTATGCCGGTAGTTGTTGGGAGCACTAAGCTAGAAGTTGTAGACGAGTATGTTTACCTGGGACAAATAGTCCGACTAGGTAAGTCCAACTTCGACCGAGAGGTCAATCGACGGATTCAACTCGGCTGGGCATCGTTCGGGAAGCTACGACACATCTTCTCGTCAGACATACCTCAAAACCTGAAAACGAAATTGTACAACCAGTGCGTGTTGCCAGTGATGACTTATGGAACTGAGACGTGGTCCTTCACTGCTGGCCGTATAAGGAAGCTCAAGGTCGCTCAGCGAGCTATGGAGAGGGCTATGCTCGGAGTTTCTCTGCGTGATAAACTTAGGAATGAGGATATCCGCAGTAGAACCAGATTAACCGACATAGCCCAACGGATTAGTAAGCTGAAGTGGCAGTGGGCCGGCCATATAGCTCGAAGAACCGACAACCGATGGGGAAGAAAGGTTCTCGAGTGGCAGCCTCGTACCGGTAGGCGAAGTGTAGGGCGTCCCCCCACGAGATGGAGTGACGACCTGGTAAGACATGCAGGAAGTCGATGGATGCAGGTGGCTCAGGACCGCGCTTTGTGGCATTCTTTGGGGGAGGCCTATGTTCAGTAGTGGACTTGTGAAGGGCTGTAATGATGATGATGACTCAGTATTTAGAATTCAATGATTTTTACTGTTTTTAGATTTAGTAAATGAAACAATGTTGTACTCAATGATTTATTACACGAACATTTAATAAAATTAAATTTTTCGGATTTTATTTTGTTTAATGTATCTTATTGTTTAGGCCCAAAAATGGTCATTTTTGACGGCATCCAATCGCCTTCGACTTGGCGAATCAGCCGATGGTCTCGAGGTGAGGTAAAGTCGACGGCAGGGTTTCCGCGCGCCGCTGGCAGTCGCTCGATGCGCGGGCAGAACAGTAGCCTTAGTGCCGCGGCGCCGTCGCAACGTAACGTATTTGTAGTGCCCGTGGCAGCGATTTCGTGCGACCAGTTTTGGGTTTATGGTCTAGATTTTCAGTATTCGTGCGCGTTACTCCGCTACTTAAATTGTGTTTCATGAAGACCGCCTCGGATTAGGTGGTATATGCATTGCTGTGAGTCGACTCGAGCCGAGTGGTTACCTCTAATAGTGTAGATTTTGTTAGCAAATTTGTGCAACGACGAGGAATTGTAGTCTAGAACATTAGACGCCGGGTTGTCTAATTGTTGGGAAGTTAATGTTTAATTGTACCGTTGCGGTAAGTGTCTTAAAAGGTCCCGTTTGGTTTTCGAAATAATTTGTTGCGGAGTGAACGAAAGTGAACTTTGACCCATCGTTCATCGGTCGTACCACGTGTTACGTCTTTTGATTATAATTGACGGGATTTAGTTTCGCTTTGAAGTTAGTTAAATGTACAATAAAGTTGATAGACTGACATAGTGAATTGAAGAAAGAAATTCTCCATTGCTGCCGCCGTTGGAGAATACCAAGCCGGGGGGCGGTGCCGGAGTCAGGGTTGCTGCTTATTAAAAGGGCTAAATCGGGTTAAAAATACATACACTCCTCATACACTACTTACATTCACTACACCTGACGCCTGAACGAGCCTTGGGGTCTTTCTTCGCGTCTTAAGTAAGACCTCATTATTTTTACCTACACTCTATGACAGCGCCATGACAAAGGATATAAACTTAAAAAGCAATGTAAATATTAAAAAAAAATAAAGTTATTATGTATTGTGATGACATAGGCAAAAATTTGGGCATGATGTTAAATAACTGTTTAAAAGGACATATGATCACTAATTATTGCATGCCTGGAGCATCCTTTAGTCATATAATGAATAAAGTTTTAGCTAGTAAATTTTGTCCTAATAGCACATTAATAATTCTTGTTGGGAGAAGAGGCAATGTAAACAAAAATCAATTATTAAAATATATTGATAATCTAAATACTTTAAATGTACATAAAATTATCTTGTTTACATTGCCTTACATACAGGGTTGGCCGCAGGAAAATAAAATAAGATATGATTTAAATTTATTAATGAATAACTTTTCATGTAATAATAATTTAAACTTGACATTTAATTGTTACAATTATAATGATAGAATTAATTTAATAGATATAAATAATTTAATTCAGAAATTTTTGACTAGAGATAGGTATTACCTATCAAAATATAATTTAAGACAGATAGCAAACGTGCTATCTTATTATTTATATATTAACTCAGCCAAGGACTTGGCTACACAGACATCTGCTTCTTTTGAGCAGTGTAATGACTTAATATGCAATTTGGAATCAGTTCCAAGTAATTTAAATTAGAAAATGAGACAATAGAGGTAATCTCTAGCAGTTATAATAACTTAAATAATTTAGAATGTGGCTTACAAATCTTTAATTGTATGACTCCACAGAAAGATAATGAAAATTGTTTACACCTGGTGCATCAAAATATACAAGGCATGATAGGGAAAGAGAAATTGAGTTGTTCTTAAATAGCAACAATATTCATATTTTATGTATTACTGAACATTGGTTAAAAGCTTATAATTTAATGTTTAACTTCAGTAATCACCAGGTGGTCAGTTCTTTCAATAGAGATACGGTTTTAAGAGGTGGCTCCTTAATATTAGCTAGTAAATTATTATCATGTAAAGAACGTAAAGACATTGTGAGCCTCTCTGTTGAGAGAACTGTAGAAATGGCATGTGTTGAGTTTGAGCACCTCATTGTTGTGAGCGTCTACAGACACCCATGTGGTACATATGATACTTCTGAAAACATTATGGAGGAAGTTTTTGCGAAGCTTAATAAAAAGAATAAATCTGTTGTAATATGTGGAGACTTTAATATCAATCTCCTAGAAGCTTCCTCAATCAACATTAAATTTAGATCATTGTTTAAATCATATGGTCTTTTTAATTTATTTATAGAGCCAACGCGTATTTCTCAATCCAGTGCAACATGTATTGATAACATTTTTACAAATGTGAAGCCGATGCATAAATATATAATTCAAAAATTAAGTTCTGATCACTGTGGACAAGCAGTTTCGTTACCTTATGTTCACAAAAAGCAAGTAGATGAGAAAGTTGTGTCTGTTCCAGTAAATGCACGTCGCTTGGAGAAATTTAGAAGTAACATAGTGAAAAAACTTCCATTACTTTCATACCAAAATGATCCTAATTTTTTGTATGGAACATTATTTAAGCTTATTTGCAATGAATTTAATAATACTTTTGCTTCTAAAACATTCTCCTTGAACAGTCGGAAGTCATTCAATGAATGGGCGACAGTAGAAATCCATAAGAGCAGGCATAGGTTATATGATCTTTACCATGAAAGGTCATATAATCATAGCGTCGAATTTAGGGAATATGTAAAAAAAAATATTCAAAAGTATTTAAAAGAGTGTGCTCCACAGCCAAGTCTTTGCATTTGAGCAACAACATTAAGACGGCTTCCAATAAAATTAAATTGACATGGATAATAATTAATAACGAAACTAGTAAGATCAACTCTCGCAATTCAAATTACCAGTTAAGTGTTAACAACAAATTAACTGTATCAGATCAGGACGTAGCAATGATTATGAGAAATATTTTACTGATATTCCGATATTGGCCACTAAGTCACAGAATCCTTCTCCTGCCGTCGCCAAATCATTACTTAAACAAAATTTAAATGCGAGTACAAAGAATTTTACTTTTAATAAAGTGTCATCAAAAGATATTGTAAAATAAAAACTATTGATGTTAAGAAAACTGCGGATTGGTGGGAGATTTCCGTTAAAGTTATTGCGTCTATAATAGATACAATCGCGCCTCATTTAGCTATTATTTTTAATACTAGTATCGAATCTGGTGTGTTTCCTCATTTAATGAAGCATAGTAAAGTAATACCTTAATTTAAATCTGGTAGTACATTAGACCCCGCCAATTTTGGACTTATTCCTGTACTACCAACACTTAGTAAGATTTTTGAAAAAATTGTTCTTGATCAAATGTTAAATTTTTTTAATATATATAATTTACTTCATAAAAATCAATTTGGTTTCACAAGGGGTCGCTCTACAACTGATGCCGGTGTTGAGTTGATTAAATATATCTTTAATGCATGTGAGAATTCACAGGATGCTTCGGGTATATTTTGTGACCTATCCAAGGCCTTCGATTGTGTTCATCATGAAACATTAATCAGAAAACTTCAACACTACTGTGTAAGAAGTGATGCTCTTAAATTAATTATTTCATATTGAAGTAAGAGAACGCAAGAAGTTGTCATTAACAGTATGAGCTCTTCCGGATCGATGGGACAAATAGGCGTGCCTCAAGGCTCAATTCTCGGCCTCCGTTCTGTTCTTTGTATACATTAATGACTTACTTTACATAGTAGGGGATAACCATGATATATTATTATTTGCAGATGACACTTCTTTAATTTTCAAATTAAGTCGACAATTACTAAAACATGACGAAGTAAATAATGCTATATCTAAATTAGTAAATTGGTTCAATCAAAAAAAAATCAAAAAAAACTCCAAATGTCAAACAATTAAATACTAATGTAATTTTAAATGGGGAGAAACTGATTCTTGTAGATACCACCATTTTTCTTGGAATCACACTAAACGCGAAGCTTCAATGGACCCCCATATATCAAAACTAGCAAGCAGACTTAGTTCTGAAGCATATGCTGTAAAAAAGATTAGAACTCTAACCAGTGTTGAAACAGCTAGACTAGTTTACTTTAGCTATTTCTATAGCATAATGTCGTATGGTATTTTGCTTTGGGGATACGCATCTGACACTGAAATTATATTTGTTTTACAGAAGAGGGCCATAAGAGCAATTTATGATTTAAAGCCTAAAGAGTCGCTGCGACAAAAATTTAAGGAAATTAATATATTAACTTTTCCCTCTCAATACATTTATGAAAATGTAATGTACGTACACAAAAATAAAAGTAGTTTTACAAAAATAAGTGATATTCATTCTGTAAATACTAGGAACAGACACAAGCTGGTAGTACTAGTTACTTGACTCCATCGAGTCAGTAATTCATTCTTGGGGCGATGTATACGCTTTTACAACAAAATTCCAGAAAAAATACAAAATTAGACCTGCTCAAAGATCAAAAACTTTATTAAACTAAGTTTGTATAAAAAGGGTTATTATAATATTACGGAATTTATGGATGATAATAACCCCTGGAAATGAGGTGATCGCTACCAGGCTATTTCTAATTTGTTGTGTTGTTAATTTGTGTAACATCATGATTGTAAGCTGTTATTTAAAAAAAAGTCCCGCTGAGTTTCTTGCTGTTTCTTCCCAGGACAGAGGTTTTTTCCAAACCAGTAGTAATCAAACAAAAGAGTGTCTTTCAATAAGTATTATTTATAATCAATATTGAATAAAAAAGTTTCTGTTTCTGTTTCTATTAAGAAATATAACCTAACATTTTCATACATCAATAATTTAATATATTTAATAAATATGCTAAATTATAAACTGTGTAAATAATTTCTGAGTTAACATACGATTGTTTTCTTTTAAATAAAGCCGATATATCGATATTTCGCTATGTTTTCGATATATAAAACTCCGACATTAATATATTAATAACCATCGATATATTGAAAATCAGATAATTTAGATCAGTTGAACTGATGTCAGTTTAACTGACCGTGTATTTCGGCCATTACTGTGCTAACTGTTTTAGGGTGCTGTATTGCACTTTGTACACCGTTGCGATGTTGTCACTCGAGAACTTTTCAACTTGATTGCTTATCTTTGGCAATGTTGTTACGTTTCTCATAGTTTCCTTGTTTTCCTTGTGCTGATTTTTATAGGAATTTCATCAGTTTACTTTGAACTTCTTATTTAATTATAAATAAACAGGGCCATTGTTACGGACTTCGGTGGAGTGCTTCTGGACAGCGATTATTTTCCATACGAAGCAAAACCAAATATGTGCAGATGGCAACCAAATTTTAACACCAAACTAATACCGGTGATTGGATTCAAACGAGTTTTTCCAAATGAAAATGTAATGATTCAGTATATACTACAGTACGGGCCTCTATCTGCTGGTAAGATATGGACTCTAAAACTACTATTGAAATATTCGCGTTTGAAGTTTAAATCGCTGTTTAATGGTTTGTATCTATTGTGTTTGCAATTTTGCAATTTACAGCATGTGAATTTTGTTAATTTTTTTTTTGTTAAAAATAATATTTATTATTTTATAACGATAACTTAGGATTATCATTACAGGATTATCCTAACACAATAAGTCAGTCATATATTAGTTATAGTACATACCATAATTCTATAAACTAAAACAAAAACATCGAAGAAACCTTTGTGAAATGAACTTATAACTTAACTATTAGATTTTATTCTTAAGACACTCTATTCTCTGTGATGTTTTCCTTCACCGACGAGCACGTAATTTTTTTATTTAATTTTATTTTCAGCTATTAATTCTAAATCGATGGAAAGTTATAAAGGCGATATCGACGAACCCACTGGAGAAACCTGCTCCCCAAAACATTTGAACCACGCTGTTCTTATTGTTGGATACAGTGCATATGGTATGTTACACGTTAGTAGTCGTTATTGAAAAAAAATAAGTTGAATAATCTGTAAAGTTCACCGCTGAACAGGCATTCCCTAAAATCTATACACGTGTATATATAAAAAAATATAAGTGGTAAAGCCACGTTGTAGCATATCTATATATATTAACTATGGTTGTAGCACGAATGGGTAGGCTTGACCGGGGTAGGACCACGCTCTCACAAAATACCACCGTAAAAAAAGAGCTTAATGCTGCTGTGTTTCGTATTGTGAGAATAGAATAGAATAATTTTTATTCAATATAGATAATTACATAATACTTATTGAAAGTTATGTTTTATTCACCAATGGTTCGAAAAATACCTCTGGCCTAGGAAGAACCAGCGTGAAATCCAGCGGGACTTTTTTTTAAGAATATAGAACTGAAGTCCCTTTTAACTCGAAGCGTGGCATTCCACCTTAGTCCGGGTGTGACAACGCATTTGCTTTTTTATTCTTAACTGAGGATAAATGTAGATGTGTATGGGGCACAGCATCCACTCACTATATAGTAAGTGGACTGTGTGCCCGTTTGTCACTCTTATTCTAAAAAAAATCTGTACATGAAAATAAATAATTTAAGCTAATTATGAGTGTTCTGCGCCCAATTTAACTAGATTTACAGTATACTATTACAATAATTTTTACTTAAAGCTTTACGTTATGAACGTTGGATGAAAAATTCTGGCCAAGCCTTTGGAGGTTCCATATCTAGAAGTGAATTGTTTACAAGCTAATGATAATTAAAAAATATAAGTTGTTATTCTATTTATTCTAAACCTAATAATGACCTAAATTTTGTTCTTTTTCTGTTCATTCCACGAAGGAGTTTCAATGATCAACTTTATTTGATATAAGTAAGACGGCGTGACGACGGCGTCGTCGTACGCCGGTAGAGCAAAAATTGTAAACAACACGTGTACCGATCACGCCACCCGGCGCACCGTCCGATGAAGCTGTTAATACCGTATAGGCTAGCAGCATTAACATCACAGAAACTAGACCCGGCGTGCCACTGGATTTCCCCCACCGCCGCACTACTTGACTTGTTTTGCAACAGATATAAAACGACCGCGCAGCGACGGCGCGCGCCATTGATGACACTTTGGCGCGGGCAGTTTTGGCCATAGATAATACCTACACTATATACCAGGAATAGATGCGCCACTCTCATTTCAGTTTTCGAATGAGTGTACCGTGTACGCTAGATGCCGTTGTATTCTTTACTACAACGCGGCTTGCGGTAGTTACGACATGGTTACCACTAGATGGCGTATTTTGTCAATGACTATATTGATAATTATGAACTATGCAGTTTTATTATCAATATTTCTGTTTATGCACTCTACCAGATAATTATTGGATATCTCCAATAATTATCTTAAATCTCCAAATGGTGATTTTGCAGATAACATTAACACTAATAAAACTTAACCTATTTCACATAAGATTTTTTTAAATATTAATATCAAAGACTGAATACAATTTTAATTATGTATTTATTTTCTTTTATGAATGTTATAATATTTAATGGCTTGAGTTTTCACATTATCATTTTCACAATCACCAATCAGTAGTTAATAATTTTCCGTTTAGCAGCATGTTACATAGGTTAAACTGTGAACAACCACATTTATTGTTAAATTTAGTAAATAACCATAAAGCCTAAATTATGATTTTCACAGGAGAGGAACGTACGATTCGTATTTATTAGAAGGAACTGTCAAGTGTCAACCGAGTGTGTCAACCATAACCATAGACCAAAACTGCCATAGATTTAGATTTTTTTGGGCTTTGGATTCTGGGGTTTTGGCCTAATTAATGCCATCTATACAACGCTGCAGAAAACTAACCTACAAGTTTATGTACCCAGTTCACTAGAGGACAGAATTTTCAATGCATTTTTTATTCTTGTAAATTTGTATGGCAGTTTCATCCCCCTGGTTTTGGCTCTGGCGTAACTCAGTGCACTTGTTATACTAAGCTAGCTTATCCTAGACACTCACGGGTATTTAATTTAAAATTAATTATCACCATTAATTATAAAAGTGCCTGGTGCAACATAAAACTGATAAAACCAAATATTATCTTGTAACCCCTGTATTATTATTCAGCATGGCTGACCCCTTTCTCCTACAAGTACTTAAAAATATACTTACATAAATTAAACATAATACATAATTTAATACAAGTAATATTGCATGTAAATGAAAGAAATTGCTGTAATAAAGCATTGCCTTTTTGAAAACAGTGTCGAAAACGTCTGGAAAAGTAACACCCTATTGGATTATAAAGAATTCATGGGGGACGGAATGGGGAGACAACGGTTACTACTACCTAGTTCGTGGAAGAAATGCTTGTGGTATCGCCAATGACGTGTCGTTCGCTTTTGTGCAATAGGAAAAATTTTAATAAGTATAATAAATAGTTATTTATTATTATATATTTTTGTACTGGTGTGTAAAACTATGTGAAACTTTTCGTCACCTTTAAAATATCACGGAGTAAATAAAAGTATTATTGTACTAAGCTATAGATATTATGTGTATATATTATTTTTGTTCATAAATCTTTAATTGTATATTAAATATCCTAATTATATCTCTGAATAAAAATGTATCTAAATTTTTTCTTTTCAATTTTTAAAAAACATTACAGATATAGAAACTATCATGACAGTTGCAGACCATCGTAACGATTGTTTATTAAGTATTGCTGTTAACTGCAAAACCCGGTTATTGCTTACACCGGTTTACATCTAGTATATTATATTTTATTGAACACAGAGATTACCTGTTTTTTTTATAGGAGAGGGGGCAAACGAGCATGCGGCTCACCTGATGGTTAGTGACTACCGCCGCCCATGAACAATTCCTCAGGGCACTCCCCATGGTAGATGCGAAAGAAAATGCAAAGGGATGCAATATCTCTTCGCAGTGCCAATGAATCGAGCCGATCGGAAAGGGCTCGGTCGTCGACGATTCGAGCCGCTCTGCGTTGGATGCGGTCAAGTGGAAGGAGCTGGCACTGGGGAGCCCCTGCCCAGAGATGGGAACAGTATGTTTGCTGATTATTTATAGAATGTGTGATCCAATTACTACAAATGCATTTGAGTTTTCTTGAAGAGGCTTTGTTTTCAAAAAGCTTAAGAAAGGTTTATACTAGGTGATGGAGGCCCGTCTGTCGTCTATTTATTTAATTATAAAGGTCACCGACAGATGATACACAAAAACTGAAAACATTGTGAGAAGCAATGTGCCCAGTTATAGGCAACCACAACTAATACAGAGTAATGTTGCGAAAAGTTAAATAACGTAAAATTTAATAGTACTGTGAGTAAGCCCTATCTTCGCTTATAGGTGTAGGTGCTAAATAATCCAAAGTCTATTTGTGTATCACTGTATTTATTTCCACTCGGTAACTACTACCTATTCAGACCGCTGCGAGGGCCTAACTGCCAGCTCGACGTCGAGCCGTTACACAGTATTACAATATTGCAACGTAAGCCCTTACACTATTCTCCCCCTTTTTTTTTAAATGAATAAAAAAAATATTTAAACAAAATACCAGAGACAAAAATTTTACTTGTTACCTATTATAAGATTCAGACATAATTATAATATTCACAATTCCCTATTGCAAAGTATATATACGTATACGTTTTGTGTTCCTCCGTAATTGATAACTTCCTGCGATAACAACAGTGTTACTTGTGAGATAATATTTCAACTTATTTATATTACATTGTGTTGCTTAAATAAATTATTGTTTGCTTACATGCGTTTTGATTTTTAGTTATACATCCTATATTAAATTTAAAATATCACATACATAGTATTTTGTGGGAAAACAATATGAGAGTATATAATACTGGGTTCTCAGAACCTTTTATGTGTTTTATGTCCGTTGTAAATTCGCTGAAATATGCTAGTTGACGTATCCGCCTAGGTAGTTCTTTACTGTTGTTGCTTCAAAAAATGCAAAGGTTAGAGGCTTGTGGTCGGCAAAAATCACTAATTTCCTGCCTTCAACAAGGTTCTAAAAGTATTTTATAGCTAAGTAAATTGGCAATAATTCCCTATCGTAAGCCAAATATTTTTGTTCCGTATTACTCATTGCCCTAGAAAAATAACCGATAGGTAACCATTTATTTTTAACACATTATTGTAACACTGCCCCGACGCAGGAATTTGACGCGTCAGTCATGAGTGCGTTGTATAAGGTAACGGATACGATAACGTCACCGCGTTTTGTAAACAATTTTCACATTGCAAGAATGCTTCATCGACTTCCGTTGACCACTGTATGAGTGAGTTGTCCCTCTTTCTAGCACCATTTAAATATTTATTTAAGATTGATTGAGCTTCGACCGCATCCGGTATATGTGTTCTATCTAAAAACGTCTTAATTCTTCTATTGTTTTAGGTTTAGCAAACTTAGAAATTACCCCTACTTTCTCTTTAAGTGGCCTTCTGCCCTGTGTGGATACTGCAAAACCTAAAAACTCAATTTTCTCCTGACCAAAACTACTTTTTGCTAGGTTGATTTCTACCCCAAAATAATCGAAACGCTTAAAAACCTGGTATAATCGGGTGTTCAGTTCACCCTCGTAGAACTAACTATAATTACGTCATCAATATAACAAAAAACGTTGTCTAAGCCTTTTAACACCGTTTGGTCCGTAAATCTTGAAATAAAAGTTTGTGGAGCGTTGCAAAGGCCGAAGGTCATGCGTGGGAATTCGAATAATATAACGTTTAAATTGGTTTCTTGGTCAATTAACCTACGAGATTTTATATCTACTAAAATACCATGGTGACTCAAAAATCTGCCCCTAATATTGGTTGTCGTACGTTAGCGACGACAAAAACCCACCTAAATTCCCGTCTTAATCCTAAGTTTAAATTTAAAATTTTGGTGTCATACGTTTCGATAGTTGTACCATTAGCTGCATATAATTTATAATCGTTACATTTGGTATATGTGCGCAATTTCTTACTAATTGGAGTGACTGAAACATTACTAAATACCTGAGTCCACTTGTTCTCTCTTCTACGCATAGGCGGTATGAAGGTGTCACGGTGCAGGAGCCTACCGTCGCCTTCACTGCTTCTAGTTTTCCGATTTCGCTTGTATCTTCCTCTACGCACATGGTTCTATGCAGTTGGTAGCTCGATGCCCATACTTGTAGTGGTAGAAGCATAGCCAGTCTGGATCATTACTGGAGTGTCGTCTCGGAGTCGTTCCTCGTCTGTAGCCTGATGTTGAACGAGGGCCGAAACGGCCTCGATCCGATCCAAGCCACCTTTGTCTTCCACGTAATTGTACCACTTCAAAACTTCTTCTAATTCGGCGGTCAGATCCTTTTATTTTGTGCTCGGTTTTGTGTCACTATTTCCGCTGCCTCAATGGGTTGTGTCGTTTCCATAATCTTGTCAGCTAACTCTGCCAGTACGTCTAGTTGCGTAATCTCGGTAACAGCCAATACTGCTCTAACGAATGTAGGTAGATGTCCCGTCCACATCATTTGGAGTGTCTCGTCGAATTATTTATTTCTTGCTAAATACTTCATTTTTCTTAGTAATTTTGACGGTTTTGGTCACCTGATTCCATTTCAGATAATAACCTCTGGAATTGTTTGTTCCCAGATTCTTCATACACGGTCATGAGCCTGTTCTTCAGTATGTCATAGCACTTGATTTCTGTAGGAGCTAATAGGACTATAATAAAAAAACAAAGTTCTATTAATTTTCCTGCAACGCTTCTCACACTTTTCATTTAAATCGATAGACATTTGCGCGATATGATATATTATGATTTTAAATTTGGTTTAACTGAATGTTTAACTGAATTAAGTTTACAACAGTTATCATGAGCATTAGGGAACTCAGCTCCATCACGCGCAACAATTTTTAAGTAGTTTGCTGAATTAAAAAAGGCTAATATTAATCTTAAAGATTCGGGGCCCTGCAATCAGCAGTAATGGCAGAAAATGTATGGACTACTGAAATGTTAGTGCGACAAGACCCACGATTCACATATATGGACATTGAAAAGATTGTATGCATTAGTTCGGGAAGCATTCATACCATCCTACATCAATATCTTGGAGTGAGGAAGCTTATTTGTCGACAGATCCCTCGTATGTTCTCCGAAAGCGAAAAACAGACTCGTGTGGATTGGTACCATGAAATACGTCTATGTTTTGCAAACGGGGCATATAGGCGTGTTTCAGAAATCGTTACTGGTGACGAGACATGCATCCATCAATATGATCCGGAAAATAAAAGGCAATCATCGGTATGGGTCTACTCAGAAGGACAGTTACTGATAAAACTGCAAAGACCTCGCAACATCGGCAAAAAATGGTGGCTAGTTTTTTTCGTGGAGCGGACATTTGTCGACGTCAATGCTGGATGATTGTAGGTCAGTCAACTCTAAATGGTATACTACAGTTGCATTATCCAAAGCTTTTCAAGCTGTGCGGGAGAGAAGACCAAAGACCGGGCTTCAGGAAATCATAGTGCGTCACGATAACGCCTCTTCACGTACCTCCCTTAGAACAAAAGCATTTATTGAGGAATATGGTGTTGAAACTCTAAGTCACCCACTTGAAAGCTTCTTGTGATTCCTTTTTTTCCCAAGAGTCAAAGAAAAAATAAAAGGCAAGTTTTTTTCAAGCACCGATGAAGCCGTGCCTGCCTACGAAGAAGCGATTTCCTACCTGTCAGATCAATACTGGCAAAAGTGTTTTCAGAGTTGGTTTTGGCGAATGGAACGTTGTATAGAGCATGATGGAGAATATTTTGAAAAGATGTAAAATAAATATTAATAGTATCTAGAATACTTTTTGTATATCTCAAAACTTATTGAGTGACCTACATGTAAGGATATAACCTCTTTTAAACACTTATACGCATTTAAAAGAACTCTAACTTCTATGTGGGCTGGTATATTGATGTTCATAACGCTTGTGTGTTGCTTGGGCATAATATCATATATTCAAAGGACGCTGCCAGATCGTGCCCCACCTTGTACAAAAAGGTAAATATATGTAAAATTATCTTATGAATATTGGACTTTTTTGTAATAAATCGTTATTGCACGCCTAACGCGAAGCGATATTAGGTAGTGCTTTACTCTAGACACGTCAAGGTCGAGTAATTTTGTGTTCTTAAAATGTCTCTATCATAACCATATTGCACTTATACGATAATATGAGTAGCCGAATATCATAATAACACTAATGAATCCATCTTATTTTTTCTAATAAAACATTTTTATTGCTACTTTGAAAAAGAAACTGTTTAAGTTTTTTTACGTAGACGTCCGGATATTGATTTTGTATGTGATCAAGCTATCTCCCAAAAAATTGACGTATCGAAACCGAGTTTTTTATTAGCTTTAGAATTACATCAACTGATTCGCTATTTAATACCAATAGCTTGCTGAAAATCATTTTATTAACAAACTTGTAGTTTGTTAATAAAATGATAAAACTTGTAGTTTGTTAATAAAATGATTTTCAACTTTACGTGGTAGAGCCATACTACAGCTATATTAACAGTTTAGTTGTAGCACGAATGGGTCGTCTGGTCCGGGGAAGAATCACGCGTTCACAGAATACCAGCGTAAAATAGCAGCCTGTATTTCGTATGGTGAGTGTAAAGAACTTTAGACACTTTTTACTGGAAACGAGGCATTTCATCTTAGTAATCACGGGTGACAACGTATCTAGCATTTCTATACGTAATCGAGGATAGATATAGATGTCTATAGGCTTCAGTAACCGCCTACCAGTAGGTGGATTGTGTGCTGGTTTGTTAACCTTATCTTATATAAAAAAAGTTTTATTGTTATCAAAAATTTAAAGGTAATTTCATATTTTCTTAAGCCCTTGATAGACAAATGACATAATTAATAGAATCAGGCGTTACTTTGCGGAAATCCATTATATAAAAGCTTTTACAAAAATTTTACTTCGCAAATATCCGCGTTATAAAATAAAATGATGTGTCTTACCTAGTATGAAGAAGCACCTCCCGCCCTCCCTCAATTGCGTGCACTAACCCCGTCACCACTAATCCCAGCACCGCTACTCCCAACACCACTACACTAGGCAAGACACACCACTGACGATAATACGACACGTGTTTCGCCTCTACACGAGGCATCCTCAGGTGATATAGACTCTACGGTGGCTAACCGCTAAGTGAGCGGCGAGCCAAAACAACTGCCTTTTATACAAACCGATGACGCAACCGCTCTCTACTTCTCGCTCTTCTCTACTCTTCGCTCGCTTCTTAGGTAGAGAGCGGTTGCGTCATCGGTTTGTATAAAAGGCAGTTGTTTTGGCTCGCCGCTCACTTAGCGGTTAGCCACCGTAGAGTCTATATCACCTGAGGATGCCTCGTGTAGAGGCGAAACACGTGTCGTATTATCGTCAGTGGTGTGTCTTGCCTAGTGTAGTGGTGTTGGGAGTAGCGGTGCTGGGATTAGTGGTGACGGGGTTAGTGCACGCAATTGAGGGAGGGCGGGAGGTGCTTCTTCATACTAGGTAAGACACATCATTTTATTTTATAACGCGGATATTTGCGAAGTAAAATTTTTGTAAAAGCTTTTAGACAAATGACAAATGTACCATACAGTCTATATCGGTATTTTGGTAATTTGTTTTTAATTAAATGAAACGCTTATGTATGTCAAATAAATGTCATTTGTTTTCACACGTTGACTGATTTGTGATTGTGAAATATTTTTATATCACATACTTACCCTTCGTCTTTGTGCTGATTTCTCGCAGCACATCTTGACATACAGTAATTGTCATTTTCGCATCAACAAAAAACGATATTATGTTGGAGACATGTTATGTCCTCAAAGCTATCACAATAGACACTCTTTTCCCAACATAATGATTTATACAACAGGTTGTTATATAAATGTTATTTAGTTTAAAAGCTATTTATATAGTTGATTTAGTTAAGTGCTGTCGCTGTCGTAATTGATGTATATTTATAAAATTGTAAATATTTACACCTTCTTCAGTTACATACCATAATATGTATCTTGAAAAAAAAATAATTTGACTATAAGCAATATTACACATTTACTTGAGTTAGACTTAGTTTTTATGAAATATTTTCTAATGTCTCTTTATAATTTTTAGCATCAATCCGAAGTTGTTGTCTGTGAAAAGTACTTATTGCTTCTTAGCAAACATGGTAGAAATGGAAATATAATGCTGATAAATAATTGGGCCACACACGTTTGCCTAGGATATGATCGGTCTGTCTTATAAGATATCACAAAATTGAAGCCAATGATCCATTAATATCTATGTTATACGTTCATGCATGCCTACAATGAGGTCTGTCGTCTCCCCAAGCAGCACACAAGCGTTATGAACATCATTATACCAGCCCACATAGAGCTTTGAGTTTTTTAAAAGCGTATAAGAGTGTTGAAAGGAGGTTGTATCCTTTTAAGAGTGGTTTATAAGTTATTATACAGCTCAAGCTATATAAAATCTGTATTATGGGATCTAAGTAAGCTTAGGGTTCTTAATCAGAATATGAGAACACCAGTACACAAAATAAAGTATTTAATAACACTTCAATCTGATTTTATCATTAAAGTTGTATAGAAGCTGTTTTTTGTATGCTGTCCCTTGCTTATACAGCTCTAAGTGTTGTTATAGTATCACTAAAATCATAGATTAATGATAAGTCATCGCGCGCTCTGACTAGATACCGCGCTCCCTGCAAGTAACAGCTCCATGCGGCATCTTAATATTGTAGTGTGTATAAGACAATTTGCATGATGCTAGTGTACGTGAAAAATTGTATATGCCAGCAGCTTAACTCTTACCCGATTAACGGGAAAATTTATTTTATGCTGTGGCTTAGTAGTTAAGTTCATAGTTATGAATTTATTCCAGAAATAATTAAAAATGAATAGTTTATTAATAACGAATGTACCAATATATTTGTGTATATTATGTATAGGTTCTTCTTCTGAATAAATTACATATAAATGATAAGGCCTCCTTTTTGTCAGTTTATTTTTGTGTGTCTAACTAATATTCACAAATTATTAAAAAAATATTTATACATATGGTGTAATCAAAATAGTGTTTTCTATTCTACGCGTCAATATAAAAAACTTTTACTATAGATCTATCTTCCAAACAGCAAGAAAAATCAGGTCTTCCGTACATTTTGAGCAAGTTTGTACGAAATTTTGTATGGAATAACTGACTTTGAGATATTTTTTATAGGATCAGGGTGACAAACGAGCACTCAGTCCACCTGATGGTAAGTGATTGCTGTGGCCCATAGACATATACATCTATCCTTGGTTAAGAATCAAAATGCAGAAAAACCCCTGATGACTGAGATGGAATGCCTCGTTTCCAGTAAAAAGGGTTTCCGGTTCTCTACACTCACCATAGGAAACACAGCAGCGTTAAACTCCTATTTTACACTGGTATTCTGTGAGAGCGTGTTCCTTCCCCGGTCGAGCTGACCATTCGTGCTACAACTATACCAGTAATATAGCTGCAGTATGGGTCTATCACGTATAAATTGAAAATTTCGAAGATGATCCCATAATAAAAATATTCATGTTGACGGGCAGAATCATTCCCTAAGTTATTTAGTACTATTTTGTTACACCTTTAGTTAGTATATAAGACCGGGGAAAAAGTTTCTTCGTATATTGTATACAAATTCAAGACGTTCTTGTTTTAAAGTTTTATTACATTTAATTATAATATATATGGGTCCAATCTGTTCGATAATTTAAACATACTAAAAAACATAATAAAAAATAAACGTTGCTGTAGAAATCTTGGGATTTTGATTAAAAAAATGCGACAAGTAGTTTTATTTGATATATTCAATACCAGAGATTTGAAGGAACATGGATTTAGCCATCCCATTTATAATGGAAAAAAAATTATAAGCTTAAATATGAAAACCTCCAGAAAGCTTTCTTTTAAAGAACACAAGCAACAAAAGAAAATAATAACTAAAACTTTTAAACCAGTTTTAAGTACCCAAGCAAATGCTGGATTTTTAGGTATGTTAGTGTGTATTGAAAGTCTCAAACAGATAACTAATCTTGTGATTTGGCGTTATCATGATAAACGACCACTCCTTTTCTGATTATCAATGCCAGTCGTTTTTTTTTTCTATTTCTTGCTTGTCTCATTATTTATTGGTAGTAGAGATCCGAATCGATGATTTTACCCGGCAGTAAAAGCTCATGATAAACTTTCAATCCCACCATACACACAGTATCATTTTATTGCTTGTTAATCCAGGTTTCGCTTTAGTCTGTAAACAAAACACATATCAATATAGAAAAAAATCACGTTTTTTGTATGGTCTTCATACAAGAAACGTGATTTTTTGGGTCCTTTATATTTTACTTGTTTTCTTTTTTATTTTATGTTGTTTTATGTTTTTTTTTATTTTATGTTGCTGCTATAACAGCAATATAAATACACATTCTGTGAAAATTCTACATATTAAGGTTCATAAGATACAGCCTACTGACAGACAGACGGAACGATAGTGGAGACTTGGGGCCCGTTGATACTCTTTGGGTACGGAACCCTAATAAACGGCAATTATGTCATTTGAGCAATACTACAGAAGTAAACATTAAATGATATAGAATTAGGTTATATTATAATAAGTTAAATATATTATATTATAAAATATAGTAACAATAAATTCACATATACAAATCTCAGCCACGGGGAACTTTATTTTTGCATTCGCGGCAACACTGAATAGCGTCATTGATATTTTGTGACTTATTTATGGCTCGTGTTATTTTATGTTAAAATTTCGAAATTGTATGATACTTAATGATAGTATGTGATTCCAGTGTCTTTCTTATTTCTTTTAGTATTATTTTTACACGGTTTCAATACGTAAACTACTATTTTACTTTGGATTATGATCAAAATTTAATAAAACATTCGGTACGTTGACCTCACACTTTGCCTGCAACGCGACTGGCTCGAGTACGCCGATTTCGGCGTAGTATTTGTTGCCGCATTTTGCATGAGCGCTGGTGGTATCTAGTCAGAGCGCGCGATGACTTATCATTAATCTATGACTAAAATCTTATTTCTGAACAATGGTGTATGCAAACTCTCTCAAGTGTACAAAAACTTTACTTATGGTGTCATTGTACACTTTTGTAAGTACAGTAGTTTTACGACTTCTGTTTATGAAAGTGATATAAAACTAAGCAAATAAATAAGAGCCATAGTACAACTTAGATCTGTATAAGTGAAAAAATATCGGCATTTTTCATGCTGCGTGTTCATATTGTGCTAGTAAAACAAAATTAATTTGTTATCAATTTGTGGAAAAGAGAAAAAGATTTGGTGCAGTAAAAAGAGCATGCTAAATCTAAATTAAATTTATCCAACGACAAGGCTTTTCATCATTTATACGTATCACTAAAGATAATTATATTTTATATTGAAAAAAAAATACTATACAGCATAAGTAATAAAAAGCTTATTATAGAACTGATTAAAAACTACTGGCTGCATGATATAATCCAAAACATAAATAGTGTGGCGGTGCTGTCGTCGCGCCACAAGCGAAACACATCGAAACCTAAATCGCGCTAACAAAGTTCCGAAGTTAAAGCAGTATATATAGAATAATAGCTCCGAACTACAACTCGGAGCGTTGGCCGCTCCCCGGGCAGGACACCATGCCCGGCTGTTTATCAAATTGTCGCCATTTTAAGATCCATAAAAACAAAATTTAAGATATAATTTTGGTAATATTAGACATTAGTCCAAGCCTATACTATTACATCTGGGGGCACGGCAGTGCCCCCGCCAAGTCGAGCAAAAAAGCGGCACAGCCGTACCATCCTTTTCCCGAAGCAGTACATGCCATTTTCGAAACCCTATAACTTCGTTGTGGATTGAACAAGAAGCCTGAATTTTGAAAAGTGAAGTAGGCATTGTATAAACTCAATATAATATTTCGAATTTCATTCAATTTGAACCAGTAGTTTAAGAATTATAACTAGTCAAAGTTTGTTAATTTTGTCACTCACTGACTGACCGATCATCAAAACTCTAAGGCACTTCTAGCAGACATAGAAGCTTCAAATTTGGAATACAATTAGTGTTTAGTATATAAATCAAGGAAAAATTAAAATGTTTTGCAATTTCCGTCCAGTTTTCGAGATACACCAACTGCATAAATAACTTTGTAATCCCATATAAATTTATAGGATTACAAAGTTACATTTCAAGTGAATGAATAAGTGTACCTATATATGTATAATATAATGGAATAATAGGTGTAGATAGGTACCTAGATATAACTATCTACAAAAGGAAATGAGATGCCATCAAAAACATACTTATCTTATAAAAAAACCAAATCTCGCAACATCGTAAAAAGTTGTGAGATCCATATAATACCAAGTCGGTTAATTTATTCAGTCCCTACTTACCTTCCTTCCTTCTGTTTTAAGTTATTACGTAATTAGCTAATCTAACAACATCTTATAGTGACCATATCAATATTAAAAATCTTTTATGTTTTAAATAGATTGACTTGGCCATCGCATGAAAATCAATGTATCTCTCAAGTAATACATATTACATTAAATTTGATTGTTGACCTTAAACGTCGGCATCATTCAATAGACATTGTTTTTATTTTATATTCACTTTTAATTCCATTCAAAACCAATTTAGAACGATAGTCTTTATAAGTAACTTATAACACAATATCTGTAGTGTAAAAGTTTCCTTGCACACCAAATAACAGCTGCAATACAGCAGTTATACAGTCCGTTTTATGCTTGTACAGCGACTGTACAGTGCTACTAATACATAAAGCTGCATAATTTGTGTAAATTTTTTACTTATGAGAACTGTATAAGCGCTCATACAGCTTCTATACAGCCAGAAAATACAGACTCTAATATAAAAACGAACTTCAATACAGCTCGTATACCGCTTACATGCCGTTTGCGTCTTAAATTATATTTTCATCCCGGGCCATTCTTTGCAGCTAGCTATGCTTTTATATTATATATTTTATATGATATTATTTCACGTGATAACCCTTCTGCCAATCGTGACAACTCTGGTTAATATGATCCAAATGAGGCAATCTATGGGAAAGGCCTATTTTAAGCAGTGGACTTTTGTTAGGCCGTAATAATGACATGTATAAAATGGAGAAGGACAAACACTTGGACATGAATTAATTATTTGTAGGCCATAACTACTAACATAAATATTTGTTTTGTGCGGAATCTTCCAAACTTAATCAAAACTTAGCCAATATTCTCTTTTGATTTCCAAAAGATATTTCTTGCACGTGTTATCAAGACATTTATTCGAGTTCCATTAATCAGTACCAGGTGTGTGATACTTGTCAACTTTGGTTCAAGGAAGATGACAACGCTCTATTGAAGAACTACAATCAATAAAAACTCATAGTTCTTTATAAAAAAATGTAAACAATTGTATTCTAATTCATTTAATAAAGTAATAAAATGGAGGGGTGAAGTACGGGCGGAGGGGAATGGTGCTCTAAGAGATTAAAAAGTTTAATGGGATTTTGCACTCCTGGTACGAATTCCGTTCAAAGTGAAATACCAAAAATTGAAATGACAAACAATGTCACAGCCTATCTGACGGCAAGTGACACACATAGACACCTACAGTGAACTTCAAACAAAGAAGGCTACCGATACTTTGTCATCTACGGAATATTTCACAACCTTTAATTATACTGCCTCTTTACCTTTCAGACTAGAACACAGTAGTACACGCACTGCAGCTTATCGACTGAAATGGGAAAGTTGCACTTACCCACACACTTGCTCAGACGGACTCCTAAACAGAAATCAGTCCTACCATCTATTAAATTCTGATGTAGAAAAACAACACATCGATACAACATCAAGAGTAATATTTACGTAACGGATTCAGCCTATTTCTTCCATACTTAAACCAGTTAAGGAACACGTGGTGGTTATCCTATGGAGTTAGGATCGTTTAACTCCAAAACAAGAGAACCGCTTCTCAAATATCGGTGATCATATACTTTATTATTTTATCCAAACTAAAACGGAAGTTTTTTTTGGCTGTTAAATCCTTATTTACATAATTTATTAACGCCTTACAATTTATTAATTGCAATTACAATGAACTGCAACTAATACTATTATACAACTTTAACAAAACATGTATTTATAAAAGTTCAATTTAAAAAAATCGCAAGTTCTAAAAACTATACTTATATTATATATACATATGGCATTTTTTAGGTGGGACAGAGTTTTATATATATTCTGGCATTGTCCAGAACACAATACCTGATACGATTCTTTGTTGTTATTTGAATCCGGTAAGCTGGCTTATTTGGCAAACAAATGCCTCGGATCGTGTAACTGTAAATAAGCAAATGAAATTCCTATAAATAGCATCATACAGCGAGCTCATACCGCTCAAGACTCTGTCTTATCAAAAAATTTAAGCATCATCTGTTGAAAAATTAAGAAAAATATTTAAAAAGGAAACAATATCCTATGATTGAGTCACACCATGTAGTGATGTTCCATTTCCCTATTTCATCCCGCGAGGGTCAAAAGCGGCGATTTTATTTCTTTAGTATGGGCATGTATTTGGAATAGCTGAATTTACATACATTGAGTAACGGTAGAGAAAGTATATTTGCCTTCACTGACTTCAATAGAGTACATAGATAAAATAAATATAAAAATAAAAATACTTTTATTTCATGCATTGCACATAACATTTTAATTATTATAATAATATATTTTGAGAATAACAATATAACAATTTAAAAAAGGATTGTTACATTACTTTTGATTTTATTTCAAGTGTATAGTTCATATTTTTAAAATTTTTTAACCCTTTTCAAAACATTTTTATTTTCATTTCTGTTATTAATTATATATTAAATATATTATTGCATGCCTTAAGCGCAAAGCGCGTAGGTATGTTCTATTAGCGCCTAAAAATCAAGATTCCGACGTTTTGTCGCGTAAAATCGTATCTAAGAATCATATTGAACATATGTATAAATTATATAAAAAAGCACATTGTCAGAAAGATAAATGATTGTTGAACTTGTTAATATTTTATTTAAATCGATTATTTGCTATTTTTACATAAAAATGGTTTTAGTGGTTTATGGTGTAGATTTATTAAGTCTGCATGGAGTTACAACTTGTGCACGATAACTTGTGTAAATATCAATTGTTTAACTCAATCTATTTTTTAATCTATTATGAAGAAAGCCATGGAATATGCAAATGGCAGTTTAATTTTATATTTTTAGTTATAACTAATTTCTATCGGCTGTGAAATCTCGAAATTTTCGGTGTTTTGAGCCGCCTTGTAATAATTTGTTTTACTAAATTCACTTTGCTCTGCCTCACTCCGCGGTCAGCCGCCGTCATGCGTGGATTAGTATCGTTTGCTTTTATCAGCGGCAAAAGGCAGCAAAAACACCGATCGCTGTAGAAATACAAAATATTCCAAAAAACAAATTTGATACATACTACTTGACCAAGATATATTACAATAACTTGTTTCGCTAAAAGAACGCGGTATTCATATATAAATATTACTTATACGTACCGGCAGGCGAAGCTTAGGGCATACCCCCTACTAGATTGAGTGACGACCTGGTAAGACATGCAGGAAATCAATGAATGTAGTTGGCGGCTCGTGACCGTGCTTTGCGGCATTCCTTGGTAATGGCCTATGTGCAGCAGTGGACTTGTGAAGGGATGTAATAATGATGATGATGATGATACGTCTTGTACGTTATGAAGTTATCTGAAGGTGCACTTTAATGAATGCTACTGAAACTCCTCGAAGAGTAGAACTAGGTGTGCCGAGTTTGGACTTGTGAAGTTAGTTAGGATGAGACCTTACCTCCGGACTAGATAGAATGACCTGACAGTGTACTTTGGTGAATGCCACTGAAACTCCTGGAAGAGCAGAACTAGGTGTGCCAAGATTGGCCTCGTTTTGTTGTTTATGAGTAAGCCTTACCTCCGGACTTGATGGAGTAACTTGAAGGTGTAATTTGGTGACTGCTACTGGAAATCTTTGACGAACAGAACTGCAATTTTTATTTATTTTTATTTTTTTAACGATTTTATGAGTCGTGCACTTTTAGATTTTCCAAGCCTTTTTTTAATTGAAATTTCACATAAAATTATCTGAAAGTTGGAAGTATAGTAATAATTATTAGGTTTTATAATTAAAAACTTTTGTGTAATTAAACTACTTCAAAAATTTACTTATAGTCAAGTTATGTGTAATTTTTTCATGTGCTTAAGGCATGCACAATTGGATTTACCAATATTTTTATTATAAATTTATTCTTTTTTAATAAAAATCAAATTGTTGAGTTTTAATATAATTAAAAAATAAAAATAAAATGATAGATTTAAAATAAAATAAAAAGTTGAAATAAAGTAGCATGCATGAACTTCTCAAGTAGTGAGGGTGAAGGCCTTCTCCAGAGAACGCTGGTGGTTTCGATCTTTGGCTTCTGACATCCAGATTTTGTTCCGACTCGAGTGATGTCGTCTACCCGTCTAGTTGCAGGTCTTCCCCTTTTCCGATTGCCTGTGGGACCTGGCCAAGACGTCATGCGAATTGTCTGCCACTCGACGCTCATTCTTATTACGTGTCCTTCACACCTCCATTTTAAATTTAGAACATACGTGTGGGCATCTGTTACTCTTGTCTTTTGCCTGGTGATAGTCTGACTATGATAGATGACAGACTGACGAATTTTCTGACTATTTCTAATTTTCGAATAGTATGACGCTTCTTTCAATGCTACGCTGGCAGGATGTGATTTTATTTTTGATTCTTCGTGTGAATTTCCTCGTATGGCAGGCTTAGGTTAATGATAGCAAAAGACATGTGTCTATGACTTTGCTCTTGACCTTCATTGGTGTCTGACTTTTTCGAATTTCCTTTAAGCTACAAATTGTTTCTATGTCCTTATTATTCTTCTATCTACTTCTGCATCGTTGTCTTGTTTTTAAAAAGATTTTTTTTTACTTAATTACACATACACGGCGGACGGACAGCGAAAGCTTAGTAATAGAGTCCTGTCGGTTACCCTTCAGGTACGGAATTCTAAAAAGGGTATCTGGTTTTTTACACTCTGGAAACAACTGTATTGAGCTGCTATTTTACGTTGGTATTTTGTAAGAGCGTGGTCTTTCCCCGGTCCATTATTTTCATACCTTCTTCCTACATCAGAACGTTCAGATCCACTATGACATGGACATGGTCCCTTATTCCATTTGCATTAAGGATTTGCCCTAATCTTAACGTTTGGCAGGCGGATATACGACCTTTTGCTGGTTTGGATATTTTACGCCTGACAGAAAGGGGACTTATAACGCCATCTGTTCGAATCCAGAAGTTCTTGGTAATTAAGTGCAATGATTGTTCACTGCAGCACTAGAGATCACTGCTGACGGAAGGGTAGCACACGCCAATCGATCAGATTATGACACATCTTCTTGTCACATATATCTCAAAACTTGAAAATAA
Source organism: Parnassius mnemosyne (assembly GCA_963668995.1). Classification (NCBI taxonomy): domain Eukaryota; kingdom Metazoa; phylum Arthropoda; class Insecta; order Lepidoptera; family Papilionidae; genus Parnassius; species Parnassius mnemosyne. Next base: position 42,060,545 of record CAVLGL010000002.1, read on the forward strand.
GGTTGTACTACCAGTGAGTATTGCCAGTTAATACATATGGATCTGATACTTTGATCATCACTGCTGGCCGTATGAGGAAGCTAAAGGTTGGTCAGCGAGCTATGGAGAGGTCTATACTCGGAATTTCTCTACGGGATAGAATTAGAAATGAGGATAACCGCAGTAGAACCAGATTAACCGACATAATCTTACTCTAGAGCGAATTTCGTTCACGGCGGCCAGTCTTAGCGGAGACTAGGTAATGTGTGCTAAATAGAATTATACAGTGATACCGCGTTGCTCTTGAGAATTTCTTTGCAAAGAAACAAAATGCCGACATTTAACCCAACCTGACGACCACTAGACTAATAAGGCAGTCATTTTTTTTTATTAAGTGGCAACAATTATAAATGTTTTATCTTTGTACTTATATGTGATGTATATAGATGGACTGCAGTCTGAGACGTATTTTACCATCTTCCATTATTCTTAAAATTGTATCCAGTCACCTTGTTATTGCATCTTATTCAAATTATACTATTGTATTTGCTAGCTTTAACATCTTCACTCGCCAGCTAATCAATAATAGGGCCCAAGTCCTGCAGAGATCAGATTGCAAACTGTTGAGGTTTTCTTTATAGAATAATTGTGACAAACGGGCACATAGTCCACCTGATGTTAAGTGTATGCTGTGACTGATAGACATCTGCGTTTATCCTCGATTAAGAATAAAAACGAGTACCCACAGATGTGTTGTCACCCCTAAGGACTAAGATGTTGGATGCGTCGTTTCCAGTAAACAGGATCTAAATTATAATATATAATAGAATAAAATTATGCCAGTGCATTTTTTCCTCTTTTAGTAACTATATTATATTATGCAATAACCATTAAATATTTTTACATTAAAAGTTATTTGAATCACAACCTGTTTAGATATGTTTATAATGAAAACCATAAGGGAGAAAAGCTCACCGAGTCTTCAAATAACTAATGCAGCCATTATATAATAAGCCTAATATTTAATATTAGGACTAATATTAAGTAACGTTATCTAAAGACTGCAAACACCCCACAGATGATCACACTGCCTTTAATTTTTGAGCGGGTTAGTGGGTTACGGAATTACAAGTTTTGTCATTACGGAAAAACTCATGTTGAGTGAAAGAAAACATTGTTCGAAAATCACATAGATTTATTTATTCTTTATTGGATTCCCTACTACAAAAGAATACAAAGGATGGATTTTGTTATTTGGCATTCTCTACCAGTCAAAACATCGAATAAAAATCTCGATTCTATAAAGCAATAATTTGTGTAATAAAAACAAAATAGTGCTTGTAATAAAATACCGGATCTTGTCTGTTTTCAAATAAATTGAATGTTAGCCGCGTATTTACCATGAATGTCAAACAGTTTTTAATTAAAAGCTTACATTATCTATGTCATCCACAGTGTTTATATATACATTAATATTACAAAATTCTTAAATTACATTCACGTTTTTATATTTAAGAATAGAGTGAATGAAATATCATATAATTTTTTTTAAATAATTAGAAACAAACGTAAATGCTTAAAAAATTATAATATTATAAATTTAAACATTTCAAAATTTAAAATGATTGCATTTTAAATTTTAAAATATTTATATTTACAACATGTCAGTTATATTTAAGTATCTGTCTGTAATCTATATATACTCGTACATATTTACATGGATGGGGCCGCAAATTTTAGCATTTTCAAGACATCTAAAGTGACAGATTTTTCATATAAAGTTACCTACTAACAAAGAAACTAGACATGGAACGAGTAGTGATTCGCCGAGTACTCGGCCACCGGGTACTCGGCCTAGATTGGGCCGAGTACTCGGCCGAATACTCGACTTTAAAAAAAATGCGGTAGCGGAAGGCGTGTGGTTATTTCCCTTAGACAGAGTTAGAGATGGAATGATACGATTAAATACAAGTAGTTACTCGATGCTTTTCTTTCTATACCAAGTACTTTGGATATCGATTCTTTAAAACTTAGAACCAAGTAGTATCGAAAGAAAAGTACTTGATTGGTACTCGATCAGTCACACACCCACGGATATTGTTGATGAGTGATTACTGATTACTTCTCAAATTAGACAACATAATATCATGTTCGAGACATAGTTTTCGATATCTGGCGCGAAAATGACTGCTTATAGAAATCGTTTTATCGGAAAACATTTAGAAAAACTATTGATCTTCCTCTTTTAAATATTTAAATATTAGTAATAATAATTTCTATTAGAGATTCATATGTACTTCTAAAATCTAAATATTTCTGCTGCTTCTCATGTTCCTGATGTTTTTATGTGTCTAATATAATAATAATGATAAAAACTGGCTATTTGTCTTTATTTTTCTCTGGAATATAATTAAGGCAGAGTACTCGGTACTCGGCCGTTAATACTCGGTACTCGGCCGTTAATACTCGGTACTCGGCCGAACCCTAAAAAAAGGCCGAATCCGCCGAGTACCGAATCCAAACCGAGTACTCGTCCCATGTCTAAAAGAAACTTTATAAATTTTTAATTAAAATTATATTTTACTATCCAGCATGGCATGAAGTCAAAGTATTGAAATGAATGCACACAATAAAGTAAATTGATTATTTTAATCAAACAATTGAAAAAAATTGTGTAACCTCCGTGCTGTTTGGTACACCGTGATTTTGAGTATTTTTTTTAAAAACATTCTAGTTACTGGCTACATGATTCTTATGGTATAATCATATAAATCTGCGTACATTAAGTAATACTAAAATGCTTATGGCGGTGCAAGAAAATCCACTACCCTATATCGTCCAGTGTGTGTCGTAAGAGACAACAGAGTGAAACAAATCAGGAGATGGGAAGCAGCGTTTTCCCAGTAACGACTAAAAATAAAAAAAACTGTGGTTGCCAACCCGCTTGCCAATCGTGGCAACTATGGCAAATATCCCCCCAATGAGGCAATCTATGGAGGAGGCCTATGTTCAGCAGTGGACTTTAGTAGGCTGTAACGGTAACCGCTATTTAATAATGCAATTTAAAAACGAATTATAATTTTATGCAACGACAAACTTTTGCAACGAAAGTTGCACAACCATTATTCCATTATTCGATAACAGGCTGTTAGCTTCATGTTTTGTGGGTGTGTATTTTTTAAATAGAACACCAAATATGTCTTACTTATGACAGCTGCATTATAGGTGCCGTAATTAAGGAGAAATTATGTTAATTTTGTTGTGAAATCAAATGGTCACTGTTTATGTGCGCATGTTGTTTTTTTAACTATTTTAAAGGAAAGCTTGAGTTTCGCAATGATTTTTATTGCGCATGATTCTTGAAAATGTAGCAATTATAATAAAAAATACAGGATAATATTTGAGAAACGAGTGTTTACTTTTGCGCTCTTTAACTCTACTGTTGCGAGATTGTTTACTGAACTGTTTCAGAAAACTGTAACACAGGGTATCCTAGTACTGGTTCCGGTCTCCGACAATGGAAAATCATTAGTTAAGTAAGAATTTAGTTTAATTAATACACTGTAATTTGAAGTATTGTTACTAGAATTATTTCCAATGACAATAACTCAAATGACAGCGTATTAATTATTTAAAAAAAAAACAGTGGCGTAATTACTGCGTCACTACTACTGCACTAACAAAATAAGGTCCTCGCAGCTTTTAGCTTAACAGTAAACTTTGTTAAAGGCTGTTATGAATGAATTATGATTTCAGTGTGAGTGCAATAACTTTACAAAATATGTTTCACGGTGACGTCGAAATTGGTGTAAACAAAAATTCATGTTTGATATCAGACTAATAATGTAGTCCCGTTTATCAGTGACGAGTTTCTCAAAATTTGGACGCTCAAAACTAGCATAAACATTTCTGTGATAGATTATGAAAAATGTAGCCAGTTTAAAAAATAGAACCACCAAAAAACGAAGAAAAAATTTGATACTAATAGTAGGTAGCTAGTAGTAGTTTACTAGCTACCTACCCCCACACTAGGATTTTCTCCCGTATCCTGGAGGACGTTATATCTAGACCTGGAATAGTTATTGTGCTACGGAGTTGTTGGAGCCGGATTAATAACAATATTATTTTTTCTGCCGACTTCCAAAAAGGAGACGGTACTCAATTCGACGCGTATGTTTTTTTTATGTGTGTTACCTCATAACTTTTTACTGGGTGGACCGATTTCGATGATTTTTTTTATATGAAAGCTGATACTTTTCGTTTAGTCTCATATGAATTTGAGTAAGGTCAGGCCAATAGCTTTTGAGTTATTTGAGTTATTCTTAATAACTTATATTGAAGTCGGCTGTACAAAATTTTTAATTTTTAATTATTATTAAAAAAATCAAGTTGGTACTCGGCGCGTTGCCGTCGCAGTAAAAAATGTGGAAATGTGGAAACGTTTTAAAGAAGATTGAACAAATCGTACCAGACGATGAAACGATGGCGTCACTATATGAAATATTTATGAAAAATACCCTTATTTTTTAAGGTCTTAAAAACACAAAAAATACCTCTCTAAGAAACCACAAAAAACGTTATATTTTTATTTTTGTTTTTGTAACTGTTCCGAAATTATTTAAAATAATGGTTTCTGAACGCACTGAAACGCACCTAATGACGATTCATTTCACGTATGAAAGGACTTTGTATTCAAAAACTAATTATTCACGTTTTTCTGAATAGTTGTTAATTGTAATTTAATTCAATTAATATGTAGGCATCAAATCAACTACTATACTGGTTTATTATGTACTGGATTCATGTCATAAAAATGATTATGTAGCTTCATAGTAAGCTAAGCGTTTTGTTCAATTACGTACAACGGGACATCATGTGTCATCGTCAAATTACATAATCTGTGGTCATCGATCGACATTGATTGTCACCCGGCAATCATCTACATATCTATATATCTTATTTGCTTCATTCGTTGTGGATTGTGATACGTACTGTACTATTTTAGATTTCCGCCTGTTGTTTTGAACTCGGCATTGTTTTACGGACTGATAACTACCACTTGTTACGATTATTCTGTGCTTTTGATTTTTGGACACCGATTTTGCATCCTGCATATTTGTGAGAGACATCATGCAGACTACAGCTACACAACAACGACAACTAACCCTGCGATTGCTATGTGTTAATTGTAACATATGCATTGATATACTTCGCTGCCATCTCGTTTTTGAGCTTAATACCAGAGTAATTTCTAAGATCCGCAAGTGGAATTCTTCAATAATAGTACATATTTACATACTTACTTATTTTATACGTACATCATAATACTAATCTAATTCTTATTTTATATCACTGAAGAAGATTACATATATGATGCTAACCTCAAAAGTATTGTTGACGTTATTATAAAAAATTGTGGCTATTTAGATATGATTTTCATACGGCATGGTGTTTACAACATAAAAACAAACCAATCTAGCTATAGCTTGTTTTGGGACATGAAAAATAAAAGTCAAGTCCAGCTCCTATAGAAATTTGGCCATTGTTCTTTGGAAGCGTTATATTGTTTAATTAGGAATGATAATACATTCATTGAAATTGAATGACATATGACTTTCAAATTAATATGTGGGTACGAAACGCGCACCACCTACTGTAATTTAATTGTACTGTTATTGTATTATTTTAATTTAAAAATTGATTAAATACTTTTTTAATTGTACTATTTGCACAAAGGCAATAAGTTGACAAAATTTTAGCACAATCTGTTAAACGATAAGGCAGCGCACGAAAATACGAACAAACAAAAACAATTTTTTATATATTAGATTACAAGTAACGCTTAATATTGCTAATGGTCCCGTTTAACACAAGCTTAAAAATGCTTGTGTAAAGAGTGGTTCACCACAGTATTCGTATGGCGGATTCGTACCCAAGTCTCTTTGAGTATTCAGTTCGTACGCTACTTTAACCCTTAATTAGGCGCATGAAGAAAATCACACCACTAGTAGCATGGGGTTTCTAGTGACCCCAAATAAATAGTTGCAAATAGTGTGTTAGAAATAAATAAGAAAAATATTAAAATTATTCATTATAATTAACTTTAAGAAACTAAAATATAACTTTAAACCTAAACAATTAAAAGAATAACAAAACTTCTAATCTCTTTAAACGACCAGTGTCGTGGTCGCATGGTGTCAGCTCTCATGAGAGTAGAGACTTGTGCGTAATTGTTATCTTTCTGGCCGCTACTAATTTGCGTACCTCGCGGGGAGTTAGAAAGCTAGAAAGAGCACGATTGCCCTCCAAACATTCTAACACGTACTTTTAAAAATTTGAAATTATCTTGACCCCATGCACCTAATTAAGGGTTAGCCACTGATTCTTTCAAATGTAACTAAAAGTAAAATTCAGTTAAGTTTAACGACAAGGGTGCGAGAAGTAAAATTCTACAATCGTTAATCCACTTGCCAAGCGTGATGATTAAGGTAAATCTTCTCAGCGATAAGATAGGCCATGTTCAGTAGATGACTTTTACAATCTGACGAAGATGAACAAGAAGAAGACGCAGAAGCGAAGCTTTATATGTCCGACCACTGAGCACAGGCCTCTTTTGATTTCATGGGAGGGTTACGGCGTAATTAGGCAGTCGCGCTGCACAAGTGCGTTTTGGCGGACAGCACATATCCTCGATATTTTATTCGTCAAACATGCAAGTTTCCTCATGAAGTTTTTTTTTATCACCGCCGAACACGAGGTTAATCAGCATTTAATTACAATTTACAATTTCATAGGTACATCAAGTTAAAAAAAATGAAACCAAGTTACTAGCGTACAGTGAAATGCCATTTATACAGCTATCTCTCGTGCTATATATTCATATTACGTGTCCTAAAAACCTTTAATAATTGGAGAAATTTAATTGAAACTTTTTACGTGCGTGAGCGTTCGTATTTAGGGAATAAATCAAGACAGAAGGGCGTAATACGGCAGGCGCACCCAGAATATTTCTTACTTAACGCAGTTCCGGAACGAAATCGTTGCGATGAAATTCGAAATATAAGTCAAAAGTTAAATTGTATTTTCGACATTCAAACTTTGTTATAATTTAAATCATCTATAACGGTTTAAAAATGGTTTAGAAAAGTATGTTGTAAGTAGATGGTTCTTATAATAATAATAACTAAATATATGAATATATAATGATTTCTTGAAAAGGGTACCGGCAGATGCCCATTCTTTACAATAATAACCTTTACAATAATTCCAATGTGATTATCACACCGCTGCACAATGCTGAGCCGAATACTTATTGGTTGCTGCGTTAATCATAATGTAACCTAATATATAAGTGTGGAGTTATTATTTATTGTGATATGAAATATGATTGATATGATTCTTTCTTTCTTTCAAATATTATGAACCTCTTGTCATCGTCATTATCATTACAGGCCATCATAAGTCAACTCCTTAACATAAGCCTTGCTACAAAGAACGCTACAATAAACGGTCCTGAGCCACCTGTATCCATCGACTTCTTGCATGTCTTACTAGGTCGTCACTAATCAATACGCTATCGATACAAGACTGTTTTTTTTTATATAACACAAACGAGCATGCGGCTCAACCGATGGTCAATGTTGACCACCACAACACAAGAGGGATTGTTACTTGAGAACTTTTCTTTCTCATTGATCGTCGGTTCATAGGGCTATATGACTGGCACATTACCACAGAGTTCCATAATAGGAAGAATTTTCCATAAACGTCACATTTGGCTGGTGGTTGACGATTACAGTACCACACCATCACATAACATTGCTGCTGCTCCCCATGACTAGTCGGAGTATTCTATTGCTTAAAAAATGCTTAGTTTGATTTAAATTGTAGTAAAAAAACATGTATTTATATAACAATAACTTTTTTAAATTTATTAATAATATCACTTTTAATTTTTCTAGTAATATCGAAACTACCAACCGTTTTGGATCGAATAGCTTGTACAGGCTTTTTCGATAGTCACCTGTACGATACGCACGGGACGAATTAAGATGATATTATATTTTATTCTTATTATTCTGGCACAATAAGCTCTAAACTTTATATATAAAAATTACTTGTCACATTGTTTGTCCGCGATGAACTACTAAACTACTGAACTGATTTCAATGAAATTTTGCACACTCTGTGCAGTTTGGTCCAACTAGAGAGATAGGATAGTTTTTATCCTGATAAGTGACACACAAAAATTTTTATTACGAATACAAGGATTTTTTATATGAAAGGTCGTCGAAAAAGGCAGAACAACGTCTAGCTGGCCAGCTAGTTTAAATATAAAATTACAGTGATAGTATTTCAAATATCTCAATTTCAAAAAATCAAAAAAAAAGGTCAAAAAATCTGAACATATGATTTTAAATTTACATTTTAAAAGTCCTGGGTGATTTCAGAGTAAACCTCATCGCTCCACCTATTGGAAAAACTAAATCAGTGTCTGCTGAGACAAGGAGAGTATTTAAGACTAAAAATTATTTAAAATTACATTTTAGAAGTAAAATATTGAAACTTGTTAAGTTTTGGTTTGAAAATGAGAAATTTGTCTCGATAACTTATTGTTTAATGTTAAAAAGGTTTTATGAGTGGCCGTGGGAAACAGAACTGAAACATTTGAAAAAAAAATTTACAGTATATTGTACAGGCTATAAAAAGTATTATACACAAACATTCTTCTTATACACTTAATTTAAGACATTTGACGGACTTCGCACCTCCCCCACCTTGTCATCCATATATTATTATAAAATTCTAACATAAGGGTTTTATTTTAAGAAAGATGAATCAAAAAGATAAGAAAGGTAAAATATATGTGCATACAACTCAAGAATACTCTTAATTTGGCACACCTTCAATATAAATGAATGAGCAAGGAGTTGTACAGCAACTTAATACTGAAAAAGTTAGTGTGAGAGTCGACAAGAGACGTCCTAGACGGTAGTTTATTGACCGAATTGGCAGGATATTAAATGGCTCTAATAATAATACGTCAGTATTATTCACTGTCACGCCTACAAAATTAAATTGATGAACAATGATCTCTCACTAAGCAAAGTTTTGAACCATCGATTTAATTATTTTAGTAGTCAAGGAAACATTAAATGAATAAATTTTATGAAATATTTATTGAAAAAAAAATATGTAAAGAAAAATATTTTGTTTCTATGTGTAACCCCAAAACATTTTATTATAATAAAATGTCCCCTTACGCATATTTCATCTCTTTTGTAAATAAATAAATTATATAAATACATATATTATAATCCCTATAAATAAAAAGTCAATTGCCGTCGTTAGTCTCGCAAAACATTAAAGGTATAAAGCATTAAAAGTGTAATATAACAATGCATTTAGAGTTCTTTTGGGGCTGCCCGCTTCTGCAGCGCTTAAAGCATGTTCTGTGAGGTCCGCACCGACGGCTTTGACGCGATAATGGGCATAAAAACCGCATCGCTACTAAACAGAACAAGGAATAGCGCCAACAGTATCCTGGGTGTTATAGCACAAAAATATGATTGTCCTATAATAAGGCACCTTATATCCTATATATTACATCCTATAATGGTACCTTGAGGATCACCAGCTGATTAGTGACCGCCAATACGGTTTTCGTCGGGGTCGATCAGCTGGTGATCTTCTGGTCTACCTGACCCATAGATGGGCGGAGGCAGTAGAGTCCAAGGGGGAGGCGTTGGCCGTTAGTCTGGACATTGCGAAGGCCTTCGATCGGGTTTGGCACAAAGCGCTTCTTTCGAAGCTCCCTTCCTATGGGCTTCCCGAGAAATTGTGCAATTGGATCACCAGCTTCCTTGTAGATCGGAGCATCAAGGTCGTTGTAGACGGTGCATGCTCTGACTACAAGCCTATTAACGCTGGTGTTCCACAAGGCTGTGTGCTATCACCAACGCTGTTTCTTCTGCATATCAATGATATGTTGCTAACTGGTAACATTCATTGCTATGCGGATGACAGCACTGGTGATGCTCTATACACCGGCCGTGCCAATATTTCTCGGGAAAACGTCGCTGAGTACCGGAACAAACTTGTGTCTGAAGTCGAGTCTTTGCTGAACAAAGTCTCGGATTGGACAAGTTTGCGCGTTTACCGCTAAAAAGAACCCCTTTGTCGTATCTCCTCAGTTTCAAGGCACTCCCCTTCTTGCCTCAGCCAGTATCGGTATCCTCGGAGTCGACATATCGAGTGACGTGCAGTTTCGTGGTCACTTAGAAGGGAAGGCCAAATTGGCCTCTAAAAAGCTTGGCGTGCTCAGCAGAGCGGGACAGTATTTCATGCCGGCACACCGCCTGCAACTTTACAAGGCGCAAGTTCGGCCTCACATGGAATACTGTTCCCATCTCTGGGCAGGGGCTCCCCAGGGCCAGCTCCTTCCACTTGACCGCATCCAACGCAGAGCGGCTCGAATCGTCGACGACCGAGCCCTTTCCGATCGGCTCGATTCATTGGCACTGCGAAGAGATGTTGCGTCTCTTTGCATTTTCTTTCGCATCTACCATGGGGAGTGCTCTGAGGAATTGTTCGGATTAATCCCAGCCGCCAAATTTCACGAACGCACATCGCGGCAGAACTCCCGATACCATCGACACCATCTGGATGATTGGCGGTCCACCACTGTGCGATTTAGAAGATGTTTTCTTCCTCGCACGAACTCCTTGTGGAATCGATTACCATCAGCGATTTTTCCGGACCTATACGACTTAGGGACCTTCAAGAAAAGAGCGTACTCCTTTTTAAAAGGCCGGCAACGCATCTGCGATTCCCCTGGTGTTGCAGTTGTTCATGGGCGGCGGTAGTCACTTACCATCAGGTGAGCCGCATGCTCGTTTGCCCCCTCTCCTATAAAAAAAGGCAAATTATTAAGGTCCTGCATGGCTGACTTACCTGTGTGTGTGTGGATGTATGTATGTATGTAGGTGTGCGCGCGCGCACGCGTATGTGTGTGTCTATATGTGTGCTTGCGTGCGTGTGGGCGTGCGTGCGTAAATGCGTGCATGCGTGTCATTTTACTTCCTCCGTCCACCTAGCTGTATTATTATTAATAGTTTGTGATTTTCTAATATCTGTGATATGGATCTCATTTGTTATCCGAAATAAAGATTTATTATTATTATTATTATTATTATCAAAACTAAACTAAATGGCTCGATTGATCTTGATGAAATTTTTGTGTTTGAGTACGTCCCCGGATGGTTAAGATTTACAATCAGACACGGTAGGTGGCGCTATTATCGAGTTCCAGAAATCACTCGTGCGTATCCGGGGTGGATGGCTAGTTCATTATAATAAGACATATTATATTGACCGTGTAGTTGCAGTGTAAGAATACCCACCTCTTACGACACCCACAGGAAGATATAGGGTTATGAATATTGTTACACCGCCACTACACAGTTATACTCGTATATTCAACAATATTTGGAATAAATCAAATTAATTGATACCCCAAAGACATCACGATAATTTCATATCATATTTTTTTTAGGTTATTACCAAAGACACGGTCAATTATAACTTCTAAGTGTGCAACCGGACGATTGTACAGCCTTGGCGGTCTTCAAAATTCCGGGCGACTTGGCAACCGGATTCTTTTATTATTTTGAGCTGTTATTAGAAATATACTGCCAACCATCTCCGTTTTCATTTCTCTCTGTCGCCTCTTACGTCACCAACGGGTAGCCATCGGCTAGTAGATTCTCTCAAACTGCCAAATCATGGCAAAATCTATTCATAATCCAATTTTGAAAATGCTGATGCATTATAATGCAAAGTTTAAGGGAAATTTCGACGACAGCTGCTCTCGGCAAACACATGATTGTCTATCTATTGTCGACCAAATATGTAAAATATCTTATGATACCATTAGCGGAGCATTTGTTACTTCTTTTCCGTCATAGTTCACATCTAATATATAATCGCATACTTTTTCGTATCAGAATTCACTTCACTTCAAAGCATTATTTAAAAAAATATAACAAAATTCCATATCCCTTCAAACGAATAACAACAATTTGTTTCTTTAGATGGTGTTGCGGTACTCTGGTAAGGCCGCACCGCTGGTGCTAGTTAAGAACCGCAGTAGGAGAGGAGTTTTGGCATTGCGAGTTGCTGCTCTCCCTATCCTCCGCGGCTGAAACGGAGTCATTGACTAGATCCACCACTGGGATTGGAAGATCCGAAAGAAGCTTCCGAGGATCAAATTTCCTAGCTTCAAGGCTGTCTCCTTATGCTTCCATAAGCACATGGGTTCTTAAAATGTGGACTTGGTATCCGTTACGAGCTGTGGTGAACGTGAATAGCGAGAGGAATTATTATCACTGTGGATAGGCAACCAAGGGAAACGAGGCAATCCATCTTAGACCTCAGGTGTGTTAAGGTTTTTTTGCGCCCACGTTTTTTTGCGACAGCTGGCTGTCGTGGTTATATGGGACTCACTGTGACTAACCTACCACCCTAAGTGTAGCCACTAAACACCACCTATGGGACTGGCATTGGCTTATTAGATCCTTTCTGCCGAATCGGAAGCGCCCTTCTATGAGAAAAGGGGGCTCAGGAGGCTACGAGTCGCTGAGGGGGAGCCTACTAAGGCGAATTTAAGAAGAGTCGGCCTGAGCTGCCAGGAGGTAGCTTGAAAGTTTATTTGGCGGATCCGAGAGAGAGTTTCTCGGCCTGCGGACTCGATAGCGAGAGGGTAGTGGGGCTGCATAAGTAGCTGCCTCACGAATGAAATAATTGGAGTGAAACCCTGAGGCTTTGAAGAAGTTCTCAGTGTTTTTAGAAATTGTTGAATTGTATGGAGCTCTAAGTCCCGATGGAGGTCGGCGTTACGGACGCACCAGGGTGCGTTCGTAGCTCGACGATAGAAGAGGTTTTGAACTATTTGGTGTTCATTAATGACTTTGGGGGCAGCGTGAGCAAATATAGGGCCCGCGTAATACATGACTGGTCGTATACAGATCCTATAAAGGGTTCACTTGTTTTAGAGGGATATTTTACTGTGTCGGCCAGCATATTGTTGAGCCTACTCAGATAAAAACGTGCGTTTTAGGTTACTCTTTTCACATGGGGCCCGAAGATGAGCCTCGTGTCAAGGATGACACCTTAATATTTGGCAGACGTATGCCAAGGGACAGAGGTCTCTAGCATACCGATTGGTGGAGTGTTTGTGAGTCAGCGTCGTTTATAATCGAAGTGAACGGCGGAGCTCTTTTCTGGGTTCACATTGATACGCCATTTTTGGAACCAAGCTCCTAGGTCATCAACTGACTTTTGGATCTTGTTCTGTATGAAAGGTAGCGAGATACCTTTACAGTAGAGGGCAGTGTCGTCTGCGAAGAGAGAAAGAGAGAGAGAGCGGAACACCTTGCGACGGTATGGGAATGTCGTTGGTGAACAGGATATACAGGAGGAGAGCAAGTACTGAGTCCTGAGGGACACCAGCTTTGATGGGGCGCTGAGAGGAGAGCGTGCCTACGTGTCTAAAACGAAAGGTACGATCCTTCAGTTAGGAGGCCACGAGACGTACGTAAGACGATCGGGGACACCTATTTTATAAAGTTTGTAGATAAGGCCTTCGTGCCAGACTCTATCGAATGCTTTATCAATGTTGAAAAAGACCCCGATGGTCTTATAACGACGAGGATAAAAACCGCTGAGGATATATTCTACAATACCGTGAACTTGTTCGGGACAAGAATGTTTCGCTCGGAAACCAAATGGTGGGGGAAGACAAGAGGGTCACCGTCTGTGGGAAACAGATGGAGCCTCATGCGAGTGAGGATGACTCTTTCGAAGAGTTTGTCCATGGCCTTGAGGAGGCTGATGGGACGATGACTGGAAGGGAGATTGAGAGGCTTTCCTGGCTTGGGAATAGCAATGACAGTTGCCTCTTTCCACGTAGTGGGAAAGTAACTAAGATAAGCAGGCGTTGAAGATAATAGCTAAAAGGGTTAACACCTGCTCTGGAAAGTGTTTAATGGCTTGGTTGGAGATGCCTTCCGCGCCCGGAGCCTTTTTTGGGTTTAAGTCCTTTGATAAGGGATGAGATCTCATCATTGGACACAGTGATAGGGTCAGAGGCTGTGGGGGGTGAGTTCCGGCGGCGGACCTCATCCTCCACTTTGTGGGAGGGGTCGATGGGTTGAGAGCTAGGAGAGCATTGTGCGGCAATGTTGTCTGCAAAGCACTCAGCCTTTTCCTTGCCCTCGAAGGCAACCGTACCATCGGGACGGGAGAGGGGGTGTATGGGTGATAGCGTCTATTCGGAGGGCTCTTGCTGTCTGATAGTACGCTGTATGAGAGGAAGAGATATTCTCCATGAGCTTACTTTTTTCGAGATCTCGAAGTTCAGTAAGGCGGAAACGGACTTCTCATTAAAGACGATTGGCCTTACGCCTATATTCGGGGGTGGGATAGATTGCTGCTCTCCGGAAAGCAGCTCTCTTGTCTTTCAATAGGTTGGTAATATGTAGGGGAAGACCATCATTATTAGCAACCGGGACGACCCTTTCATTCTCTTTAAGGAGGGATTTTATAAAGGTGGAGAAAGAATCGACCGCGATGTCGATTTTTTCGAGACTGTCGAAGTCCGACGAGAGGGAAATGGGGGAGTCCTGTGAGTCCATAGCTTTAGCTAGGGACTCTTTGAATCCCTTCCAGTTAGTGAAGGTTTTCGTGGAGGGGGTTGAGGGAGGTGGCTGATGGCCAAAAATGAGTGGGACCAGTCGGTGGTCGGATCCTAGATCGTCTAGATTCTCGATTGCTCTAAAGTTGAGGGAAACTCCTTTGACTAACGCAAAGTCTAGCACGTTGGGAGCGTGGTCGGTGAGGTCAAGAGACTACGTGATATCAAGCAGTTTATTGCTACTCTGAGAAGTAGTGCGGCAGGTCCATTCAGTATGTTTGGAGTTGAAATTTCCAAACATAATGACTGAGTTGCCTAAAAATAAGAAGAGAGCCTCAAAATCTTTTTTGATGGTGACGGTTCCACTGGGAATGTAACAGAAGGCTATGAGTATGGACTGATGTCCAGTTATGGCTAACCTGCATACCGCGGCTTCCATGTTGGTAAGCTGCGGAGTAGAAATGTGAGAGCAATGTTTGATAACGTATCTGCCTTTTGATACTTAATCGAGGAAAATATAGATGTCTATGGGCCAGTGCATCCACTTACCATCAGGTGGACTGCGTGCTCGTTTGTCGTTATCGCCTTTTGTATAAAAGTCTTACGTCTCCGGTCAAGCCGATCCATTATATTATGATCATTCATACTAACATGTTCCTACCGTGTAGTGGCGGTCAAGAATATCCACTACCCCATATCCTCCCGTGGGTGTCGTAAAAGGCGACAAAGGGAAACAGGCAGGAGATGGGCAGCAGCATCTTCCTGATAATAGCCAAAATTACAATAAAAAAACTGCGGTTGCCAACCCGCTCACCAAGCGTGGCAACTATGGCAAATACCTCCCAATGACTAAAGCAACAAACAGACGGCCCCCAGTCCCCGGCGGCCCCGCTATTCCTGGCTACGGTAGCGACCATGGTAACGGCGGGGCAAGGGGTGCTAAGAATCTCCGGTGGAGGTTCGGTTGCCACCTTAGACGACTCGACCTGGCAACGTACAACGCACGCACCCTGAGGACTGACGAGAAGATCGTGGAGCTGGAAGAAGAGATAGACAAGTTACTCTGGCATATTATAGGATTATCTGAAGTTCGAAGAGAGGGGGAGGACACGGTAATCCTCGAATCCGGCAACTTGCTCTATCATCGGGAGGGCGACCATCTTTCCCAAGGAGGTGTCGGATTTATCGTCCACAAGTCTCTCGTTAACAACGTTGTGTAACAAAGATCGGGAGTGTGTCGACGAGGGTTGCGTACCTAATACTCATAATCACCAAACGGTATTCGCTGAAAGTCATACAGGTTTACGCACTAACCTCGGCACATACCGATCAGGAGGTGTAGGAAATGTATGAGGATATCTCATGCATTCCTCCAAAACCCAGTATACTTATCGTCCACAAGTATCTTGTTAATAACTTTGTAAATATTGAAAGTGTGTGGACGAGGGTTGCGTACCTAATAATTATAATCACCAAACGGTATTCGCTGAAAGTCATACAGGTTTACGCACTAACCTTGGCACATACCGATCAGGAGGTGTAGGAAATGTATGAGGATATCTCATGCATTCCTCCAAAACCCAGTATACAGTGTTAATGGGAAACTTCAATGCAAAACTAGGTACAAGAGAGAACGGTGAACTGAAAGAAGGAAAATTTGGAATAGGGAAACGTAACCCAAGGGGCCAGCAGCTGGCTGACTTAATGGAGAAACAAGGACTCCTTATGATGAAATCTTTTTTCCAGAAGCGGCCCCACTGGAAGTGGACCTGGTCGAGCCCCAACGATTCGACAAAAAATGTGATTGACTTCATTATGATGACCAGACGACTACTGTTCAGTGATGTCTCCGTGATCGCGAGGGCGAAAACTGGTACCGATCACCGAATAGTTAGAGGCACACTGAACCTAAACGTTAAGTTGGAGAGGTCTCGTCTAATGAGGTCCAGGCTTCGTTTTCCTCGTGCGCTGTTCCAAATTCCGGAAACCTTTCAGCTCAAGTTACAAAAGCATTTTCAGTGCCTAGAAGACTGCAAGACTGCAAAAAGTGGAAGATGTGAATGACAACTAAACAGCAGATCTCCAAATGCATGCGGCGGGACTTACGCAACTTCAATACAGCTTAAATTGAAGAAGCAATCGAGCGGAACCAAGCCCCCAAAGCCTTTGCCAGAGATCTGTGTTGCCAGAAAGAGCCAACTGTAAAGCTGAATACCGAGTATGGCAGCATCGTTTCCGGGACATCTGAGATTTGGAGTGAGATTGAGAGGTTCTATGCAGCTGTACACGTCATCGTTGGAACCACAAGCAACTGTGAGAAACTATCTGAGAGCGAGTTTTATCCGACACTATTCCGAAGATATCCCGGACGTTAGTCTGAGCAAGATTAGAATGGCTCTCCAGCACCTTAAAAACGGCAGGGCCCCAGGTGAGGATGGAATTACAGCGGAGTTTTTGAAAGCGGGTGGAAAACCGGTACTTGAATTCCTTTAGAAGCTCTTTAATTTCGTCCTCCATGGTGGCACTACTCCGGAGGCGTGGAGCAGAAGTGCGGTGGTCTTGTTCTTCAAGTAAGGCAACAACGCTCTCTTGAAGTACTACAGACTGTTTTCCCTTCTGATCCGCATCTATGTGCTGTTTTGTTTTCTCGCACGCAGACTTGACGACTTCCTCCCTCCCGAACAAGCCGGTTTCCGAAAAGGCTTTAGTATCATGGACCACAAACATACCCTGTCGCAGATTGTACAGAAGACAGAGGAGTATAATCTGCTACTTTGCCTTGCGTATGTGGACTATGGGAAAGCCTTTGACTCCGTCAAAATTTGGGTGGTGCTGCAGTCTCTCCAGCGGTGCCAAGTTGACTGTCGGTATATCGAAGTGCTGAAGTATTTGCACAGTAGAGCTATGATGGCTATCCGAGTACAGAATCAGCGTAGGAAACCTATCCAACTGCAGAGAGGTGTAAGACAGGGTGACGTTATATCCCCGAAACTCTTCACCGCTGCATAGGAACATGTTTTCAAGCTACTGGACTGAAAAGAATGCGGTATTAACATCAATGGCGAGTACATCACTCACCTTCAATTTGCCGACGATACAGTCCTTATGGCAGAATTGCTGGAGGACTTAAGCACAATGCTTAATGACCTGAATAGTGTCTCCCAACGGATAGGTCTTAAGATGAACATGGACTAAACAAAAATCACGTTTAATGTCCATGTCACAGCTGTGTCGGTAGTTGTTGGGAGCACTAAGCTCGAAGTTGATGACGAGTATGTTTACCTGGGACAAATAGTCCGACTAGGTAAATCCAACTTCGACCGAGAGGTCAATCGACGGATTATCGTAACTCGGCTGAGCAGTTTTCGGGACACTTTTTTTATAGGAGAGGGGGCAAACGAGCATGCGGCTCACCTGATGGTAACTATCGTCGCCCATGAACAACAACACCAGGGGAATCAGGGGAATTGCAGATACGATGCCAGCCTTTTAAAAAGGAGTAGGCTTTTTCTTGAAGGTCCCTAAATCGTATCGGTTCGAAAAAATCGCTGATGGTAATCAATTCCACAAGAAAGTCGTGCGAGGAAGAAAGCATCTTCTAAATCGCACAGTGGTGGACCGCTAATCATCCAGATGGTGTGGATGGTATTGGGAGTCCTGCCACGATGTGCGTTCGTGATATTTGGCGGCTGGGATTAATCCGAACAATTCCTCAGAGCACTATCCGTGTTAAATGCGAAAGAAAATGCAAAGGGATGCAACATCTCTTCGCAGTGCCAATGAATCGAGCCGATCGGAAAGGACTTGGTCGTCGACGATTCGAACCGCTCTGCGCTGGATGCGGTCAAGTGGAAGGAGCTGGCACTGGGGAGCCCCTTCCCAGAGATGGGAACAGTATTCCATGTGATGCCGAACCTGCGCCTTGTAAAGTCGCAAGCGGTGTGTCGGCATAAAATAATGTCCCGCTCTGCTGAGCACGCAAAGCTTTTAAGGGGCCAATTCGGCCTTCTGTTCCAAGTGACCACGAAACTGCACGTCACTCGATATGTCGACTTCGAGGATTCCAATACTGGCTGAGGCAAGAAGGGGAGTGCCTTGAAACTGAGGAGATACGACAAAGGGGTCCTTTTTAGCGGTAAACGCGCAAATTTGTGTCTTTTGAGGATTAAACTGGACTAGATTTAGTCGCCCCCAAAGTAAAGACTCGCCCCCAATCCGAGACTTTGTTCAGCAAAGACTCGACTTCAGACACAAGTTTGTTCCGGTACTCGGCGTCGTTTTTCCGAGAAATATTGGCACGGCCGGTGTATAGAGCATCAGCAGTGTACCAGTGTTACCAGTTAGCAACCTATCATTGATATGCAGAAGAAACAGCGTTGCTGATAGCACACAGCCTTGTGGAACAGCGTTAATAGCCTTGTAGTCGGAGCATGCACCGTCTACAACGACCTTGATGCTCCAATCTGCAAGGAAGCTGGTGATACGTTTGTACAATTTCTCAGGAAGCCCATTCGAAAGAAGCGCTTTGCGATCGAAGGCCTTCGCAATGTGCAAACTAACATCCAACGCCTCCCCCTTGGACTCTACTGGCTCCGCCCTTTTATGAGTCAGGTAGACCAGAAGATCACCAGCCGATCGACCCTGACGAAAACCGTATTGGCGGTCACTAATCAGTTGGTGATCCTCAAGGCACCGCCTCAGTTAATAATGGATTCCATTACTTTGAAGAACAAGGAGGTGATGGAGATAGGCCTCTAGTTGGACGGCTCTGAGCCGTCGCATTTTTTAGCGATCGGGTGGACAAAAGCTGTCAGCTGTCTTCCATGACTTCGGGACTACGCATAGGGAGTAGGAGTACCGGAAAAGACGCGTTAGGACCGGTGCCAACTCCGGAGCACAGGTCCTCAGCACAACTGGGGGGATTCCGTCAGGCCCACTCGTCTTCTAGATGTCCAGGGAGAGCAGTGCTTTGAGAACAGAGCGCTGTGAAAATCGCACATCCGGCATGGAGCACTCACACCGCGGGATGGTCGGCGGTGTGTTCCCCCCGTCATCAAGAGTCGAGTTGGACGCAAATAGGGAGCCTTAAAGGTCGGCTTTGTCTTTTGCGGCTTAAGCCAGGGAGTCGTCCTCCCTGTGCAGAGATGGTAGTGATGGCTTACAGAAATTCCCTTGGACAGCCTTGACGAGAGACCAGATCCCAGCACCGTTGCTGACTCTGTCACTGATGTGGTGCTACAGGGAATGGAAATATTTATTCCATCATCTGTGGTACCCATCGGAGGCAGATCTCAGCCTTGGATTGGTCGCTCCTGTAAGACTGCAATACGCAGTAAGCAGGAAAGTTATCAAGCCTGGGCTGCGGCTTTGGAGACTCGATATGTAAACGTATACTTAAAATGATGTATAACTTTGCCTCCAGGTCCTTCAAAGGAGTTATTGTCAAGGCAAAGTCAGAGCACATTGGCAGAATTGGCGAGAAAATAGTTCGCCTTCCTTCGGGAACCAATAATCGGGAATAAATATTTCTATTCCCTGTAGCACCACATTAGTGACAGAGTCAGCAACGGCGCTGGGATCATCCGGCTAGAAGTAAACCCGCCCCCATGCGTAGGATGCAAAGAAAGTCCGCATTCTGTCCCAATCCGCCGACCTGTATTGCCAAACATGGCGGCAACCTGCAGAACGCAATTGCGAGGGGAACGTGAGTGGCACCACACTCCGGATCAGACAATGGTCCAAAAAGCCGAGAGGGGCATCGAAGAAAACCTGATATCCGTCCGGATGAGAGGTCAGCAGAAGGTCCAACAGGGAAGGTGTATAATTCTCCACAACTGGAATCCGCGTAGGCGAAGTAACCAGTTGTATCACACCATATGCCAAGGCAAAGTTATAAACAGATCTCCCCGCATGATCGGTTAAACGTGAACCAAGCCATTCGCCGTGGTGGGCATTAAAATCGCCAAGGATCACGATCTCTGCGGATGGGACCTGTTGTAGCAAGGAATCTGTAGCCATTTGGACGTGGTGGATGAGTCGGTCTGTTTCGGCCTTACCGCTATGGGACCTAAAGAGGCACCCGTAGACGCGCGGATGATCGTCGCTGTCTACGCGTAGCCAAAGGATAGACAGGCCCGAACCTTCAAGACTGCCGAGGCTTCGAGAACAGATATCCTCTCTGACATATACGCAAACTCCAAACTACGACACATCTTCTCGTTAGACTTACCTCAAAACCTGAAAACAAAATTGTACAACCAGTGCGTGTTGTTGCCACTGATGACTTACGGATCTATCTCGGCGTTTTTCTGTGTGATAGACTTAAAAACGAGGATATTCATTGTAGAGCCAGAGTAACCGACATAGCCCAAAGGATTAGTAAGCTGAAGTGGCAATGGCCAGCCATGTAGCTCGATGAACCGACAACCGATGGGGAAGAAAGGTTAAGGAAAAAAGGGGGCAGCCTCTTACCGGCAGGCGAAGTGTAGAGCGTCCCCCCACTGGATGGAGTGACGACCCGCTAAGACGTACAGGAAGTCAATGGATGCAGGTGGCTCGGGACCATGCTTTGTAGCATTCCTTGGGGGAGGCCTATGTTCAGCATTGGACTTGTGAAGGGCGGTAATGATGATGATAATGATGACTGTTCAATAATTAATAGTATAAAACAAAGTGTAGTTATATTTAGCACTTATAGGAACTTTAAGATCCATGAAAAGTTCTTTTACTAGTTCTGGCAAAATATAGTGCCTGTCTTTATACAAATGTGGTATGGATACTACTTTTTACATGTGTTGATTGATTGTGAGTATACATCCTAAATACCATTAAAGTAATATGATTAAAGCCAAGACGTCTCAGGGATAATATATCCATTTATAATATTGTAGGTAATGCGCGCTATATAGTAAGAAAGATGTTTTGAATTGATTGTGTAAGGATAAAAACACAAATTATAATACAGTCAGTAGTAAGTAAGTAGTCTATTAATAGTAGAATAGACAGACAGACAGGCATGGGGTCAAAACTTTGTTTTAATATGTTATAGTTGATAAGCAAAGGCTCAGTGTGTAAACTTTGTTTGAAAATCTATTAACTGATTAGTTGTCATACCCCAAACACCATTAAAACCAAAATGACTAGCTATCATTTTATCTGTTATAACACACTGATAAATAGTGAGGAAGTGTGATGTTTTAAACTGTTTGTGTAAGGATAACAAAAACACGTTTAATTTAATTGTATTTTTTATTTTCAATCATTTTCTTATTGTCCATCAATTCATTATGGAATGCAAGAGATTTTTTCTAAATAACTTGATGATAATATGCCCATTTATGATATTGGTAGGAATCTGAAGTATATTCTCAATGATAAGAGATATGTATAAGAAAGATGTCTTCAATGTCCATACTCCTTTTTGTCTATGTCTACGAGCAGCTCTGTAAGCTTTCAGCCTGCAAGGTATACAGTTTTGTTCTCAGCGATCAACCTGAAAAAAGTTAATGACTGTTGTTAAGAGTGCCTATAATAAATTTTAATTCTTATCAATATATTATTATTTCTATATATATTGCAATCTATATAGCGTGTGAAGATGAGGTGAGATGTTTATGTCATATATTAATTTACATTTCAAATACTATGAAGATAAAGGCAAAATACGTGTCCACTTATGATATTGTTAGGAGTCAGAAGGACATTTTTAATAATAATAGATATGAGATAAGATAATGCCTTCAATATCAATAAACTATATTTCCATATTTATGTCAGCATTTTCTTATCTCTCCCTGTATGTCAAATAATCAAGAAGTTATTATAAAACTTACACCATTAATCAGTTCCACTTGATCAAATACAAAAGTAGTAATAATGGATTTATATCAACAATATTTGACTATGTAAAATTTTCTGACTTTTTATTTTCACTGGTTTCATGTAGGAGGAAAAGCTATTACTTTTCTGTTAAGTATCTAATTGTAGATAACTAAATAATATTACTTTCTGCAGAGTCAACGACATAGCAGTCTAAGTTTAATAGAAGCATCTGATTCCGTCGCAAGATATGGTCCAAAACATCAAGGATATAATCATTCACACAAATATTAATTTAAAATTAAAAATTTTGTATAGCCGACTTCAATAAAAGTTATAAAGAATAACTCAAATACTATTGTTCTGACCTAAATCAAATTCATAATATGGGACCACACAAGAAGTATCAGCTTTCAAATAAAGTAAGAATCGTCAAAACCGGTTCACCCAGTAAAAAGTTATAAGGTAACACACAAAAAAAAAACATACAGTCGAATTGAGTACCGTCTCCTTTTTGGAAGTCGGCGGAAAATGGCTCAACTAAATCACAATGCTTATGCAAACTGTATATTTGCTTATGGTAAAAGTGATTACTACTTTTTTACGCATAAATACATGTACCATAATACTGCCTATCTACTATGGCTGACTTGAATTCAGGATCCATGTCTGGACTACCAAATAAGCCATTTGATTTTGTCAAGTTATAAGGAGGAACTTGCTGAATACAAAAGGTACTTAAATGAAGTTAAATGAATCGCTGTTCAAAGCCAATGTAGCCACATCGAATATAGAAGCCTCCTTAAATTTCTCGACCTCTCGATTCTAATTTTTTTAAATATATACAAAAAAAAATTTGTACCGTTATTCTATCTAATATTTAATTTTAATTTTGCTAATAACATAAAAGTTTCATACTTGTCACATTTAATATACTATTGAGGTTCTCAGGCCTGTGTTTGAATAGATTTTCCAAAATTCTAGATGGAAAAATAACTCTATATACTTTTATATTAATTAACTAAAGTCATATATTTACATTTTCGAATTTCGAATGCCATTAGTGAATTTTACCATGTCACCACAAAAAATTAAATATATAATTTGGAATATTAATATTTGTCTAACCCGCATGATGTTATCCATATTAGTAGGACATAATTGGGGCTCAAGACCCAAATCCTCTCCAGTAGAGGTTCCACTTCGTTGTTAAAATGCAAGGCTATAGGAAGTTATTTTACTATAAATTCATTTTTGTAATTTTATAATTCTATTTTTGAATCCTTGAAGATCTACGATTATTGTATGCTATTTATGATATTTTCTTAACGATATTACTCAGTGGTTTGTATTCGAATATACATTCGTTTAATACCAAGCAATAAGCAGTTGATATAGTTTAGATTTAGAATTTCTTTATTTTATTATTTTATTTACTGTTTATTATTTCGATTATCGATTTTATCTGAATTTGAATTTAAATGTTTTTAGTTTTATTTCGATTTTAACTGAATGCAACAACACATAGATAAGTTACACTGATTAAACTATTAAACTAAGTTTATTAAAATAAAATATAGTTCAGATATAGAATTTCTTTATTTTATTATTTTATTTATGGTTTATTAATTCGATTTTCGATTTTATCTGAATTTGAATTTAAATGTTTTAGTTTTTATTTCAATTTAAACTGAAAGCAGCAACACATAGATAAGTAACACTGATTAAACTATTAAACTAACCCTTAGTTGGATACAAAACTGGACGAACGTTGTGATAATCTTCTTTGATGAATGATGCCAACTGGGTAACAGCCGTCCACGTTGGGGTTTTCTCATCGACGGCTGATTTAAAGCTGATCAGAGAGAGCTGCCAGCGGTCGGTTGATGGAATAGCCTCCAGCTCGCGGAAGTTAGAGATGCGCACTTCGATGTAATATTCACCTCGCTTCGAAGGCTCGCTCCGGTGCATATATCCCGACCCTGTTCGGCATGATAAGTAGCTTTTTAAAATCCCTGCTTGAATAGGTTCAAAATTTTCATCCTGGAAGCAATAAAATACTATTTCAACAAAAGTGTAATGATAATCAATGAACAACAGTTATATTCCCTCCAACCTACATAAATATATTTTTATATAATGCTCATGACTTGACTTAGTATTCCGGTTCACTAACTATTGTATCAATCACATCAGTCACCTAAGAATATAATTAAGTATTATCAGTCATAGGTTTTTATAAAAACCTATAACTGATATTAATAATAATAATTTTGTTACATACTGCTTACCACTACTACTTACCAATAATAAAAATATAATACTGTACAAAGTACACATCCGATCAAATAGAACCTAACTTTTCATCATCTGAATGCTAACTCAAATTATTAAAATTAAATACGATTTGCTTACCTTATAGTCAGGGAAAACGTTTAAATTTCGTTTCTTGCTGGTCGAAATAGGGGCGAGCAATGGCAATGTATCAGCCTCAGATTCAGAGTCCCTTTCGAATAGTTCAACTCATTTCTTGGACTAAGGAGCTGCTGTTTTTGTCTTTGATACATTAGTTGGTTTCTTAGTCGCTTTTTTCTTTTGCGAAGTCGACTGTTATTCAGCGTCTGATTCGAAAGGATTGAACACTAGAACTTTACCTTTCTTCCAAGGAACCAAAGTCTTTGTCGGATCTGCTGCAATCGTTTTTAAATATCTACAAGAGTCTAAAACAGAGAAAATATTCAAAGAGGCAAGAGCTCTTAGGATAATATCGTACCTACCACCTCTTTTCTTACATGAAAGTTCGTGGAGTCCAGACTTATAGACATAGCCACCGATGAGGTTGACAAATTACTGCTCCTAGTCGGATTTCTATGGCCATGCGCAAGCTTTTCCCATCAAGTAATATGAACTAGGTACACCATTTTATCACACACATATGAAATTTCACAACCCGCAATAAATAGACGGTGAAGTCTCTTCTGCAACAGTTTTAGAGATGAGAATTACTCAATTGTGAGAAGGCCCTTATTGAGACGGTTATGTGCTGTTACTTTTAGTAACATTTAAGCATCTTCTACATTCACTTAAAAACATGAGCAATCAATTAAAGTACTGAAAGGTTATGAAAATATAAATATAACTGAATGGAAGTGTGCAAAATTGTGGAAATCTAGTATCATTTAGCTTTTGCTCGCTAGGCAAACATGATCAATATTGAGAACAGAATGAAAGCCGCATTGAGTTATTCAAAAACAGAAAATATTTATTCATTCATAAAATTATTTTATGAATAAGTTATGGTTAAGTGTTGCGAAGATTAATTATTATTTCATGCTATAGACGCTGTACTAGAGTTCAGTTTTCAAACAAATTTATATTTCTGTAAGTAGAAAATACAATATTATGAAATATATATATGACTTTTAATGACTTTAAGCTTCACTTGTGAGCGTGAAACATCGTGCAAAGCCATATAAAGCACATTACATACATACATACATACATTGTAAATCTGTTGTGGACACAAGATTGCCACACTGCAGCCACATGTAGCCAATAGCTGTAGCGTGGCAGTGTAAGAATATCAAATACCACATATCGTCCCGTGGGTAACGTTAAGCCGCGTCTCCACCAAAGTTTTGTTGTCAACACAACATTTGCCAACAAAACTTGTTTCGATTTTCGGCGGCAACATCAAAGGAATACGCTTGTTGCCGACATTTGTTCCCTCGGTGGAGACGCTTGTTGACAGAAACTTTTGTTGGCAAAACGTGTTGGCAATTGTTGTGTTGACAACAAAACTTTGGTGGAGACGCGCCATAACAGGTGACGAGGGAGACAAAACAGTAGATGGATAGTAGCGTTTTCATAAGAACGTCTAGGAAATAAAAACTTCGGTTGTCAGCTCGCCTACCAAGCGTAGCAACTATGACAAATATACATTCTATGACGCAATGTTTGGGGGCGGCCTATGTTCAGCAGTGGACTTTAGATAATACGAGTATGTATTGATGATAATAATGATGAAGCTGTAAGAAATATAAACGAAACGTTAAAACGTTTCTGGTTTTTGAATTATATTTAACAGTACTTGGGCAACGAAACTTTGCTCGGCGTTAGAAAAAAAAATATTCTTAAGGAGAAACCTAGAATATTATTCTGAATATCCTTAAGAATATTTTATTTAGATAAATCAATACATTACAAATTGTTACCAACTAAATCATTAGAGGCGTTTTCAAGAAACCTATAACTTACCGATTTTTGCATTAATGTAAACCAGGTATTTAATGTTATTAATAGGGTTTTGCTTTCATCATCATCATCACTATCATCACAGCCATCCACTGCTTAATAAAGGCCTCCTCCCTAAATAGCCCTTTAGGTAAAATATTTTGCATAGCTGCCACGCTTGGCTGGAGCGTTGACAATCGCAGACGATGTGCAGTCTCTGTTCATATGCTTACCTGTTGAAGACTGCATCTAGATTGTAACTAAAAGGCTGAAGGAAAACCACATGCCCATAGAATATGCAGTAGTACTCAGACCTATTGTGGATAGCATGTAGATAGTGTGGCGATGGGCTCACCTGTATCTCCCATTGTAGCAGATATTTTAGATTTTTAACAGTGGTAGATCCACGCGGCAGCTTTTGCTGTCGCACGGATGGGCCGGCTCGAACCGGGGTAGTACCACGACCTCACAGAAAACCAGCGTGAAGTAGAGGTTTACCTCTGCGTTTCGCTTGGTGAGTGCAGGTGGCCGGAGGCCCTTTTTACTGGAAATGAGGCATTCAATCTTAGTCCTCACGGGTGACAACGCATCTACATTTTGATTTGTAACAGAGGATAGATGTAGATGTCTATGGGCCGCAGCAACCACTTACTATCAGGTAGACTGTGTGCTCGTTTTTCACCCTTATCCTATATAAAAAAAATATAATCATGGAAAACTTTGAGGAGAAAGCCCCGCTTACTTCTCGCGTAAATCCATGATTTTACAAGTAGTACGTAGTCCACTCTCACAATTCTACCTTTAGATAAAGTAACTGCATTAACCCCATAAATTCTAATATTCAGTTCACAATAGAGTTAGAGGCAAACAACTATTTAGCTTTATTAGATGTGTTAGTAATTCGGAATCCCGATAACACCTTGAGTCACACTTTGTATAGAAAAAAGATCCATACCGATAGATATTTAAACGGTGACTCTCATCACCATCCTTCACAGATAGTTACCGTGGGTAAATCTTTGTTTCAGAGTGCACGACGGATCTGTGACAGTAAACACCTGGAAGCCCAATTCCAACACGTTAAGCAAGTTTTGCAAGGCAATAAGCTTCGGGTCCCGCGCCTACGTCACAGTGAATGAGTGAAGACGGTCACCGTCGAACGAGTGCCTGCTGTACTGTCATATGTCAGAGGTGTCACTGACAAGATTGGCTACATTTTGATGCGTGCTTCCATTAAAGCATACTTCAAGCCGCCGAAGAAAATTAGTCAGTTTTACCATCAGTCAATTGTATTGTCCCTCTGCAATATGCAGAAGTGTACAAGCTTAATTGTGAATGTGGTCTCTCTTATGTAAGACAAGCTAAATGATCAATAAAAACTCGCGTTAAAGAACACATAGCTGAGGTGAAGAATCGAATCAAGTTGTAGAACGCAGGTGAGCGCCTTTGATTTGTGCAGAAAACCAACAACTGTTCCGAAATCCGAGATACCGAGTGATGGCAAGGCAAGCCAATCGAACCACATACACGTTGGTGCTAGCCTGCACTCGCTAGCTAGGCGAGCGACGACTAGTAATGGCGAAGCTAGACATGGGCAGTATACACGTTGCTACTCGTTTTCGCTTAGCGAGCTATGACCAACATATGCCATAGCTCGCCATATTGTGTTGTGCGATTTGTCATCATAGCGTGACGATATTTAAAATAACTGAATTAAAACCTCCACTACATTGAATATTTTGCTTTGACTCTTTGTTTTAATGCGTATTTATTTTATGTACAGTTTTGGTAAGTAATTAAAATAATATAATATTTTAAAATATTTATTTTATCTTGTACATACAATAAAATTATGAGGGAAAAAATATTAGATTAAAAATTAATAATACTTGCTTCGTAACACTTCCCTCGGGCGTGTCATTCTAGCATAATGGATTATATCATATTCCACTCTATAATTTACTACGTAACATCGATAAAAGCCAAATAATTCAAGCTTACATTTTTATATAATGATTTCGGATGTTTAAACCACAAAGTAAAGTTGATGTTATCGCAGATTTTTTTTAAATAAAGAAAACTCTTAAGACAGATTACAAAAATAGCATAAGTCCATTAAAAACGTGAGGAAATTATGGTCATATTTCTACCCTCCCCCTGGTGAGATTTCGTGGGATATGGCTCGACTTCCTCATCCACACTTCCAAATCACACGTGATTTTTTCCAAATGCGTAATTTTGGTGTATATACGTTAATTTATATTACGTTGGATTTATAAAAAAAAAATAATTTGTTTGATTATTTTTATATAATTTGTGGATTTCGCATAACCGCGTTAAATATTATTGTGTAGTATTTAGCCATATTTTTAGGGTTTCGTACCTCATAAGGAAAAAATGGAACCCTTATAGGATCACTTTGTTGTCCGTCTGTCTGTTTTTCAAGACCCTTTTTCTCAGGAACGCGTAGAGGTATCAAGCTGAAATTCATATCAAATACTCAAGTCTACTGTCCCTTGGAGCTGTGAAAAAATCGAACTTCTAGGCCAACGCAATCAAAAGATACAGCCGTTTATGCCGCAAATTTTCGACATTCGCAAGGAATCAAAACCTACAGGGTCTTTCCGTAAACTCAGAATCTTGAAATTTGGTACGGAGCAACGTTTTATAGCACAGGTAAAGGAAAAATTGCGAAAAGCATAAATTTTTAGTTACATCATATAATAAAAATATTTTTAATAATTTTAAACTTACATACCTACGGATTTGTTCGGAACCCTTGGTGCGCGAATCCTACTCGCACTTAGCCGGTTTTTATTTAATTTAACTTACAGTTAACGAAATATTAACTCCTTCTCCTTTACGTGAGATCGGGTGAGATTCTGCTTGAACCCTTATTGTGTTTTTCTGTAAAGAAATTCTCAGTAGCAGCCCGAAGTCAGGGATTTGACAGTATTTAACCCTCGTACCTTGGAAAGTACATACATCTGTTGGTCCTACGCCTCAACTCTCTCTGCGGTCGTGTCGGAGTACTGTCGCTGTTCGTGAGTGAGTTCGCTCTATAGAAACTTATCGCCGTTACCAAAATTCGGTCGGTCGGTAAAAATATATTTAAAATTACATTATTAACTTACAATTATTATTACAATTAGATTACTGTAATTACAACGCCGTAAGGATATGGGATATTAAAATAAACCTTTTTTATCCATAAGCCCTGAAATACGGTCCTAAACGAGTTTTATGGCATTTCTGGGGGAGCTTTACTTTCAGCTGTTGACTTGTGGAGAGCTGTTATGATGATGGTGATCATAAGCGCAGCCATACGTTTTAGTTTCATGATATATCTCTCCAGTAGAAAGACACTCTGGCCCATAGAAATCGACATAATATATCTTCGATTAAGAACCAAAATGCAGATGCTTTGTCACCCCTGAGGACTAAAATGGCATGCTTAGTTTTCAGTAAAAAGGGTGTCCGGTTCTCCACAATTACTATATGCAGCTCAGCACTATTAAGTTCCAATTTTACGTTAGTATTTAATAAGATCGTGGTTCTTATTTCAGTTAAATCGACTCATTCGTACTACAACCATAATATACGAGTAACTGCAACATGGCTCTATTACGTATTGAAAAATACATTTTTCCAAATCAACTTTTACACGTACAGGGATTGTATTTGTAAAAATATCGAAGTTAGTGCATACCTATAATAAACATATACTGAAGCCGTTGGTTTTTTTCACTAATTATAATTGTAATGTTTGAGTGCAATATCCCCTGGTGCTAAAGGGCGATGAAGCCCTAGATGGTAAATCGCATTGTCTTAGCTTAACAAAAGCCTATTTACTCTTGCTCAGAATGCACCATGTAATCGGGTAGAAATAAGGATGCTGGAACATTATTCCACGTATATATACGTAAGACGAAAGGCATAGCAAAGCGTTTGGTTCGAATGCATTGAATATCAACATTAAAGCAATTAGGGTCAGCCAGGTTAAATTAATAGGTATTGAGGTCACCTATCGCGCTACTTTGAATCTTAAATGAGAGCTCTTTTAACGTCATATGTTTTGCTTTATCCTTATTTATTTGTAGGCAAAGGTTTAGTTTGCCAAATTTAAAGAATAAGGGTGACTAACAAGTACACAGACCATCCATTTATAAGTGGATTTTGTGGCTCATGGACACCCATATCTACCCTCGATTAAGAATCAATGAATATGCGTTGTCATCCTTAAGGACTAAGCTGGTATACCTTGTTTCTAGTAAAAGAAATCTCCAGTTCTCAACACAGCAGCATTAAGCTACTATTTCACATTCATATTCTGCGAGAGTGTCGTCCTTATTGTTTTCGAGCTGATCCATTCGTGCTACAACCATACTATAGCTGCAGCGTGGCACTACTACCTCAAAAATTCCGTTAGATTAACATTCGACTAACATATTCATATTAAAATTATCACATTAGCCTGACCATATATTCTTTAAAGTAAAACTGTCACATAAGACGGTTATTATCCTACTGCAAGAAAAGGTTTCTCTGCTTGAAAAAAGTACAAAGTGAATTAAAATTACAACCTATGATATTTCTTATAGATAAGTTATATGCCCACATAACCACCGAAAAAACTATTCTGAACTCCGTCGTCCCAGCGGCAGCACACATACTCATTTTAATGTTTTACTTACATTTCGCTCTTCGTTTTCTTATCGCGCTTGTTCCGGAACGTTTGTCATTTTCTTTAAGATTATGTAATCATGGCGTCATATTTCTTAGTCAAGGGCCGGAGTGACTAATTGACGACTTTCCGACGCTTCAGTTTTGGCGTGATAGTAACGTATGTACCTTTTTATATAATATCATTGGTTACAACATATATACGTTCTACTGATAGGGAAATGAGAGGAGGTCATTTCTGACAATTAAGAAGAGGAGGAGAAGAAGAAAGCAATTAGTATGCCACGCTGCTCCACGACTTTACATGTGTTTAAAATAGTTTTATTCCTCATACATATAAGATCTTTATGCTGTTTTCCTTTACAGACGAGCACGTGGTAAGTCAGCACTTGAGAAACCTGGCTGGTAATATAATTTGAAATTCACAGCTTGCGCTTACACCCTGAGTCATCACGGATTACCTGCTTTAAGACACGTAACATCATTTTCGTTTCGGGAATCTGGCGTCGACTATATTACAAATATTTTTTTTTAATAAAGGTGCATCATAATTTAATATTAAAAAGTGTAAAAAATATTCAGAATGCGTAGTAAGTGAAGGTTTTATAATATCAATTATATTTTTATCGTAACTACATTCTCACTATTTGAACTATATTTAACATTAACACTATATTTAAATCATAAACTAAACAATAACCATTGTCGAAGATGGATGAAATGGAATAAAATGGAGAAAAAGCACACAAAAATTGTTGTTTTCCTTACGAACTTTAGCTGACACAAAAACACGAAAGTATTAAGACACGTGATAAATCATACGTAATAGAATAGTTGAGGTACGAACAACATTATTCTCCGTTTTTATTTGTTTGTTTTGTCCGATTTCGTTATTTTTTTATCTGAGATCTCACTAATTCTCATTTATTTCGAAACAATGGTTCACGCATAGTTTCATTTCTTACACCATTACCATTATAGACTATCAAAAGTCCACTGCTTAACATAGGTCTCCCCCACAGATTTTCTTATGGGGGGATATTTTGCTGAAGTCGCCTCGCTCGGTAAGCGGATTAGCAACTGCAGTTTTTTTATTATATTGAGTTGGTGTCAAGAAGATGCTGCTGTACATCTTCTGTTTCATTTCCCTCTATCGCTTCTTTCGCCACCTAAGCAACGATATTGCGTAGTTGATATTCCTACACCGCCACTACACGGAACATTACCACCACACGGTGGCTGCACTGGCTACATTTTTTCATTTTAATATTAAAGTGATAAATAGGCTAACAGATCAAAAATCTGCAGTGGAAATTGACCAGCTATATATTTCAAAGAACTGACGGGAAAGAAAAGATCTTGAGTGGCAGATAAGTGAAGTGTACAGCGACTTCCCTAGATAGAATGACGAACTGGTTAGACATGGCATGACATGATATGGTTCAGGTGGTATTTTATGGCATGTTATGGGGGACACCTATATTCAGCAGTGGACTTGTGAAGGACTGTAATGGATGGAAAGGAAGTATAAAGAGTTAACGATCCTCTTACACTTGAAATTAACTCCAAATAAAGAAGGTACAGACGCGTTGTCAACTTTAAAATGCCTAGCAGCCTATAATTTTACTGGGGCTCTTTACTTTCACACCAGAACTGGGCAGGGGATAATATCTGCTTGGTGGCAGAAATAAGTAAGAGGGTGATACAAGTCCCGACGGTCCTCTAACTGAAAAGGTACTACTAATTTGTAAATTTTAATAAAATTAGGATTTTTTGTTCTTATTTGGTGTAAGTTTCACTTAGTATGAATAATCAAAAGCCAATTTAAAGTAAATTTGAATAAAGATACACGTGTCGTGGGGTAGTGATGTAAGCGTTCATGGCGGTAAGTACACGGCGATTTAAGAATCCATTACACCCTTTCGTCCCGGGGTGTCACAAGAGATATAACTACCTCGTAAGCTACAGATGTAAAATGTTTAGATTGGGGCCGGAAAATAACTTCAAAACACGTCTAGTACTTCCATCGCTAATCCGCGTATCTATTCCATCGCTAATCCCAAATCGAGCCTATAGTGGGAGAGACTCATGTCCAACAGTGGACTTTAACAGTCATAAAAGATGAAAGAAGAAGAACATTATACGTGTACCTATGGCTAAATATAGTGAAAAAACTTCCAGGGGTGTCGATCTGTTTGCAATTTTTCATTATTAATAAATTAGATTTTGCCTTCAATGTCTTGTGATTGATCGCTTGCAGAAAAAAAGACCGCAGGAGCTGTTGACAGTAATACGTGTAATAAATTAAAATTAATAACAATTTCTCTGTTAAAGTAAAAGATTAGTTTTCTATAAAAAAATTAAGTCGAAATAAACTGACGTTAATTTTGGCGAAGATAACACTCGCTTATCGACAAAATGTGGCCGCAACTGTGAATTTAGTTCGATCAGCCGATTTCTATTTTTGCCAATTGGTTCGTTAAGAAATGTCAGTTACTCTGCTTCTTCTGAACTTCTCTTGTCAAACTTGGCTATCACATTGCCAAGTATCTAGACTTATACACATAAAAGATGTATTTTTGGAACTGGTCGAGATGACTTGAAGGTTTATTATTGTACAATAGATATACACATCAAATAATCATTAATGTTGAGACTTAGGTAGTTAATAAATTAGTGCCTAGGAGAAATTCCTGCGAACATCTAGTTCAGTTAACTTACATTGAGTTAATACAGAGTTCTGTAGTGCTAATTGCTTTACTGACTTATTAGTGCGATAAAGTTAGTTTTGCTGACGTAAGATCAATCAGCCATCTTGAAAGAATATTGAAGTTTGATGTTTCTACAAAGACTGTTTTAAGAAGCTGTGGTCTTCAAGGTGCTATTTAAGATCTCAAGCTTATGAACATCAGTCGAAACCAAAAATTTATTAGTTTTTTTTTTTTATTTATATAAGATGAGGCAAACGAGCATGCAGCTCACCTGATGGTAAGTGACTACCTCCACCCGTAAATAACTGCAACAGAATCGAAGATGCTTTGCCGGCCTTTTAAAAAAATAGGCTCTTTTCTTGAAGGTCTCTAAGTCGTATCGATCCGGAAAAATCATAAGTACCTATAAGTAGGTCCAGTTTTTTGATGATTCCACAATTCTCCGGTTTTGCCATAATTTTTATATAACACTTTGATTAATTAAGTAAAACTTTCTAATTATACATAGGCAGGAACAATACATATATTACTATGTTAATCTTTGACCACGATCGCCTGATAGTGGCTTTTTATAAATTTCTGTAACATAATATATTGATAAATTAATTACAATTTACGAACTCTATGTACACTATATATTTATTCCTATAATAGAGGATGGCTTAAGTATTGTGAGTCCAATAATTATAATAATATAGATACATTCCAAAAGAAAAAGATATGTCTTATCTAAAACTTTCGGTAAAAAAATTACAGGACTTCCATCCCAAATTTCATAGTATGCAAATAGCCAAGTTCTAACTTTGGTACTTACACCAGTGATTTGATTGGCTCTTTATAGTGCTGCTAGGCGATATAGTTAAACATCTGAAGTAAATCATTTGGGAATAAAAAATAATATGAAATTTTGAGACATTAAGTCCAAATAAATTTGTATCCGCATAGAAGTGTTTTCTTTTTACATCAACTATTACAGAACTATAACATAAAGTATGTTTCATTGAACAATCATTTTACAATAAAATTGTTAATACGGAGATTTTTCTTTTAGCTTTTGTTTTGCAATAAAAAGGTCTGATAATTAAGTAATTAACCAGAACAGTTTAAATTAGTTTCCTTTCCTTTGTAGAATGGATCTTTAAACAACCTTGTCATGTCAAATCATATTATATAAATGTATTTTTATCTTACTTATTCAAAGCATTTCATCAACCTGTATTTTTAACATTATGTGTCGCCCTCAAAATACAGTGTATTCGTGTGTATTTTTAGTATTTAAAATTAAATTATTTTTTAAAAAAATTGGCTATACCTCAAGGGTGGTCCCTTATACAAATACTCAACTCCAAAGGTTGTAAAACAGGTGTTGAAAGTTTTAATGTAACTATTAAGACGCTATTTTAGTTATTGTCCTGAGGTTTTGATATTGTTCAGTCCACTCTAAAGGACCAAACACTTGAAATATTAAAAAAATTAAACCTGACTTTAAACGAATAAAAATTATTAAATGATTTACACACAATCTAATAAGTTCCGAAGTCGGTGCTAAGACAAAGTGTTTCGAAGAATTAAAGCCCTGACTTCGGAAACAGTTAAAAATATGGGGATCATTTTAGTCATTTTTAACTTTTTGTTTTTATTATCTTTAATGTCCCTCGACATGATTAGAATTGACAAAGGTATATTTTATTTCGGTAAGTTTAGAAAAAGTAAGTCGTTTACCACCTCTTATATAAAAATGATGTTGCCCATTGACACATATCTATTCTCGACTAAGAATAAAAGCCCTGAGGACATATAGGCAGAATACCTGTATACAGTATATACCTAATCTAATACATAGCGTATACGATATGTTAACGGTTCGTCCTCTACGTAACCCTAAAGTAAAAGTCACATCCAAACCTTTTTTAAGTTTTTTTTGTGATGCGCGTTCCGATATACGACCTGAAAAAAAGTTCATACCTATTGATGTAGCAACTGTATCGACAATATAGAACACCCGAACTAATGTTCGGAAATAAAAGAGTCTTATTATCATTTTTATTATTTTATTATAAAAGTGTATTATATATTTTATTATAGTTTATTTCAAAACCACACACATTCAATTTCAAATCAAATCACAATAAATCGTAATTTAAATTACTTATTTACTTATAAAATCAATTTAATTTCGAATTATCAACCTTACTTTCATTACTCAACAAAACGCGTACAGTCATCAAGTTTCTATAAGATCTTTTTAGATAATATTGAAATGCAATTATTGACTCATTGCTAACATTGAATTAATTTGTAACTACACTTTAAAACAATACTCATAACTTTTGATAGAATGAACAGATTCTAATAAAACACAGTCTAAAATTTAATATAATTCAAAGTTACGCTTTATTTTTTCTTAACGATCCTTTAAAAAAAATATCTTAGTGATTTAGTCATGATGCGATCATTTACATACTGACTTATGGAGAGAAAAATAATGGAAATTTATTTTAGTTAATGTAATTACTTATTTTTAATCCCTCTTTATAATTTTTTTTTCACAAATATATTTTTAATATACAGACACGAGCAACTGTCTTGTTTAATATATGTGTATAGATTTACACTAAATCGTAAAAAAAACATATTATGTCGATTCATAAAAAGTATGTTTCGGTCGATTTCAGTAATTATTTATTATTCATCATTGTTCGCTTTTGGGTTTCATCCAAGTTGTGCCCGTAAGTTTCTTATGGATTTTCTGACAGAGTTATTTGTTTTTTGGCATCTGTTGAGTAGTTTTTCACTTTGTTACAAACTACCTGAGATATTATAATAGAAAATAACGCATTTGTGAATTACAGGAAAACAATATTTTTCTGAAGAATGTATTCAGTTCCTTTTTAGTATGATTTTATTTTCGTGAACTGAATTATATTTATTATTAAGTTATTCATGATAAATTGTTATAATTATTTTAAATAAACAATATTGAAATTGTATTTTATGCAAAAAAATTTTTTGATATCATAATAACTCACGCCTGTCACACAGATATAATAAAGGGTTATCTTACAAACAATGCCCAAATTTTCAGAAGACATCCAGTATAGGTATTACACTAATAATAACAATTAGAAGAACATTTTTCGAGCATCATTGTCATGAACATAGGCTGAATAACATTTTATACGAGATGGAGCCACAATGCAGCTAATCGTATATTAGTTGTAGAACGAATGGGTTGGCTTGACCGGGATAGAACCACGTTCCCATATAATACCGGCGTAAAATAGCAGAAAAAGGCTGCTGTGTTTCATATGGTGAGTGTAGAGAACCGGAAACCCATTTTACTGGAAATGAGGCATTCCATCTTGGTCCTCAGGGATAAAAACGCATCTGAATTTTGATACTTAGTTGAGGATAAATGTAGATGTCTATGGGCTACAGCATACGCTTACCATCAGGTGGAATGTATGCTCGTTTGTCATCCATATTTTTTTTTATAGTATAAGGATGACAAACGAGCACACAGGCCACACGATGGCAAGTGGCTGCTGCGGCCCATAGACATCTACATCTATCCTCTATTACAAATGAAAATGTAGATGCGTTGTCACCCGTGAGGACTAAGATGGAATGCCTCATTTCCAGTAAAAAGGGCCTCCGGCCACCTGCACTCACCAAGCGAAACGCAGAGGTAAACCTCTACTTCACGCTGGTTTTCTGTGAGGTCGTGTTACCACCCCGGTTCGAGCCGGCCCATCCGTGCGACAGCAAAAGCTGCCGCGTGGCTCTACCACCGTTAAAACTTGTTTTACTTTATTCATAATTTACTTGATATTATTCCTTATTATTATTGTAGTGTTAATGGTATCATTACATTATATTTGTCTTCTTTGTTTAATTAATTTAACTACTAAGAATTTAATATTATTTATTATATACTTTGTATAATAAGGCAACTATAATAGTTATTTAATATTGTTAGTAATAAAGTAGGTAGAAAAGTACAAACTTTGTAAAAGATATTGTTGTTGTTACGATTCGCCAAGTAAGACAGGCAAAGGACCTTACAGCCTGGTGTGTTTCAATATTTATAAATACTGCTGGTAAACAGATTTTATTCCATACCATGATTAAATTTACATTGTTTACTGTATCCATACTAACATTAATTTTGTGAAATGATTTGGTCACACATACACAAATAAACTAAATTTTGACTTTTGTCTTCGTTGGGAAATATTACTAAGTTGTGGACTTATTTGTTCAATGTTGATGTTTTGTTATATTCTGTTTCTGATATCTACTTCTCTAATAGTGTATTTTAATGTTTTATTAATTTTAAGGTATATTTTTAATACAATGATTGTTATCTTTATCAGTCAACTGATGGGATAATGCAGTGATAGTAGAAT
Organism: Parnassius mnemosyne; assembly: GCA_963668995.1. Taxonomy (NCBI): domain Eukaryota; kingdom Metazoa; phylum Arthropoda; class Insecta; order Lepidoptera; family Papilionidae; genus Parnassius; species Parnassius mnemosyne. Next base: position 42,099,070 of record CAVLGL010000002.1, read on the forward strand.
ACTTGATTTACTGGTTTATGCGAATAGCGTAGTGATTATTTTATACTTATACTTAGATTTATCTCTTATTAAATTTGTTATTTTATTATTTATATATTTATCTAATATACATATTAAATTTAAATATATTTATTGGTAATTGAAAAATGTCTGATGGTGAATCTTTTTATTCCATTGATAGTTCAGACTCCTCATACGCCTCTGGTACTGATCTAACAGATGATTAACGTCACTTATCAGTTAAATAATATTTTTCTGCCTCATAATAAATCTTTTAACGTTTGTCACATTAATGCCCAATGCATTCCAAGTCACTTTTCTTACTTTGAGGAAGCAATCTCACTAGACTGTGTTGATGCTATCTTAATAACTTAGTTTAATACCCAATTTCATCTTTAAACGTAATGATCGGACTGAGAAGGGGGGTGCACGACGCAAAAAAGTGACACGTCGAACTTAATAAATGCTTGTCGTAACCAACGCTAGTTGAACAACCTAGGGGCGGTGGGCGGAGCCATGAGGGGTTACGATCGTCGGGTCGCGCTCACGGTTCAACAACTAGCGGTGGTTGCACACAGCAACGCGGGAAAAGCCGTAACAAGAATATTGAAAAATTTAGCTTTGTATTTTAATAAATAGTATTGTAACTATGTAATAAACTCTCCCAATAAAGGCACCGAACGAATAGCTAGAGTTAAAATAGATTCAGAATGTAGAAATTAATTAGTGTAAAATTGTAAAGTAATTATTGTATGTAAATTGTATTCCTTTATATAGTACAATTTAATTTCTTGTATATTAAGCCCTTAGGCACGAAAAATAATAAACAGGGCATGTTACCGTGACGCGGCCGCGGAGCAAATGAGGCTACGCGCGTCGCGCCACAACGTTTTATATTTTTGTAGTACTGAGGCGGGAGGCAGGGTCCTCAGCTCAAAGTTGTTGAAAAAACAACGTTTAAACTTTAGTATATAGAGAAATTGTTATGTACGTATTAGTTTAATAAGTAGTTGTAAGAATATTATATATTTAAGTCTGTTCGTTAGTTTGTAAGAAATCTAATCAATAAAGAAAGGCGCGGGGGTGAGGCAAGGGTCCGCTGGCCAGCAACGGCCAAATCATATATAAGACGGGCAGATTCCGCCTGTGGCACCGCTCTCGAGCGGTCGTGTCCAGGTAGTCCGCGCATCCGTCCCCGTACGGTAGTGCTCTCTCGCTCTCACGCCTCCGCTGTCCTGCTCGCGCTGTACAGCGTCGACGCTTTGGTGAGTCATTTCTGCTAACAGTTCTTGCCCCCCATGTCTTTGGGCGGTTTGACTGACCTCTGCTTGTTATTGTAATTTTTATTGTTAATTCTTATTGTTAACTATTTCTAATTTTGTTTTCGTTATTTATTCGTATAACGTGTACGTGTATATACTGTTTCTAGGGAGTTACTTGCTCTTTTCAGAGCAAAGCCCTGCTCTTTTGAGAGCAGGGGCACTTACTCCTTGAATAAAGAACGTCCCGTTCTTTTGAGAACGATGATCCCCCGCCCTTACTGTTTAGGTACAGAACGTCTCTGTTCTTTTCAGAACAGTACCCCCTAGCCCCTTCCGTTTCAAATACATACTGATTCGTAGAATTACTGCCCTCAACATGTCCACAGTTACCCAAGTTAAGTCCCCCTCGTCGCCGCCCTAAACCAAACTCTTGGTCTGGGCCTAAACCTCGATGAGACGGCCCTCGCCGCCATCGCCGCCCTTGTTACTCCCCCTGACCATCAGAAACTCCAACCGCTACCCGTACTAGCGGCCTACCTAGAGACCAAGAACTTTTTCGCCCCATTAGAAATGGAGTACGCATGCTCCGAGTCCTCTGCGTCGGCCTCCCGGAAGAGGCCCGCCACCAATTCTGGCACCGGTTCATCGGAGTCCTGTGACTCCTACGGAACCGGGGATTCTTCGTTCACCACGGTGAACTCCAAGCGCAGCGGTAAACCCGCCGCGAAAAACCGCACCCTCCCTGTCGGAGCCTGTGCCGCTCCTTCAACCTCCGCAGCTCCCGCTGCCGCCTCTGCCCCCGTAGCTCCCGTCGCTGCCTCGGCCCCACTTATGTCACTAGACATCCCCGCTCCGACCAAGACAGCCTCTCGCTGTGCTCCAGTCCTTACCAAGAAGCAAGTCCCGCCCCCTGTCTTCCTAAGAGACAAGGCCAAATTCACAGAACTCTCCAAAACCTGCTACAACGCAGGCATAAAATACGACCACCCCATCAACCTCGGGGAGGCTATTAAGATCAAGATCATCCCCCAACCAATCGACGACTTCCGGCGTCTCACCAGGCTATTCACAGCCGAACGAGTTTCTTATCATACGCACGCTCTCCCGGAAGAGCGCAAAGTCAGGGCCGTCATCCGCGGCGTCCCCTTCAAATTTTCCAACGAGGAAATCCTTGAGGACCTTAAGTCCCAAGGTTTCCCAGAAGAAGCCGTGCACAAAATGCACAGTAAAACGGGCCAGAGGTCCTCTCTTGCCCTAGTAATTTTAACCAACGTGCCGGAGGCGAAAGCCATCTTCCGGCAGGTACGCACAGTGTGCGGCCTGTCGAGAGTGAGGGTTGAGCCTCCACATAGGCGCGGGTTCCCGGCGCAGTGCTACTGCTGCCAGCTGTATGGTCATGCGGCGGCCAACTCCTCCGCCCCACCCAGGTGCGTTAAGTGCCTTGAACCCCACAACACTAAAGAGTGTCCTCGGCCCAAAGACGCCGAATCCCCACCCGCGTGTGTCCTGTGTAAACAAACAGGCCACCCGGCTAACTACAGAGGCTGCCCTTGCGCACCTCATCCTCGCCCCAGTAGGCAAGCTCCACCGCCGGTCAATGACCGCTCATTCCCGGCTCTTTACCAACGGATGCCCCGTCAGGGCCTTTCTCAGCCCACCCAGGGCTTCTCTCGGCCCTCTCAGGGGCCCCCTCAGGGACCTCTTCGGCCCCCTCCGGGCTTCTCTCAGCCTATGCAGCCTCCAGTCTTTACCTGGGGCCCCAAAAAGGCAGACCCACCGCGGACATCCTCCGCCCCACAACAATCACAACCATCAATGGCTGATGACCTAAAAACGGTGTATTCCGCTATTAGGAACATTAACGTACGTACGGCCATTTATTACAAGAAGACACTTCACTGCTCTCCCATTTCTACTCCGCAACTTTCCAACATGGAAGCCACGGTATGTAGGCTAGCTATGACTGGACATCAGTCCATCTTCATAGCCTCCTGTTACATCCCTTCTAAAACCCTTCCCCTCAAAAAAGATTTTGAAGCTATTTCATCTCTAGGCAATTCAGTCATTATGTTTGGAGATTTTAACTCCAAGCACACTGAATGGACATGCCGTACTACTTCACGTAGTGGCAGGATACTGCTCGATATCACACAGTCTCTTGACGTTACCGTCCACAGTCCCCTCGGTGCTACTCACTATCCCGATATCACCGATAACGCTCCCGACGTGCTAGATTTTGCACTATTCAAAAGTGTTTCCCTCAACCTCAGGGCAATCGAGACACTAGACGATCTAGGATCCGACCACAGACCGGTCTCCCTCATTCTTGGCCATCAGCCACCCTCCTCAACACCCTCTACTAAAACCTTCACAAATTGGAAGGGCTTCAAGGAGTCCCTAGCGAAAGCTCTGGACTCACAGGACTCCCCAATCTCCTTATCGTCGGACTTAGACAGTCCCGAAAAAATCGACACCGCGGTCGATTCTTTCTCCACCCTTATTAAAACCTCCCTTAAGGAGAATGATGTAGTAGTGTAGCTAGAAATAGTGTAGAGTAGTGGGCTTCCCCTGCATATTAGCAACCTATTAAAAGCCAAAAAAGCTGCTTTCCGGAGAGCAGCAAAATATCCCACGCCCGAATATAGGCGCACGGCCAATCGTCTTCAACGAGAACTCCGTTTCCGCCTCTCTGAATTTCGAGACCTCGAAAAGAGTAAGCTCATGGAGAATATCTCTCCCTCTCATACAGCGTACTATCAGATGGCAAGAGCCCTCCGCATAGACGCTATCACCCACACTCCCCCTCTCTCCCGTCCCGACGGTACGGTAGCCTTCTAGGACGAGGAAAAGGCTGAGTGCTTTGCAGACAGCGTTGCCGCTCAATGCTCTCCTAGCTCTCAACCCGTCGACCCCTCACACGTCCAGGCAGTGGAGGATGAGGACCGCCGCCGGAATTCACCCCCTACAGCCTCCGAACCTATCTCTGTGTCCAATGATGAGATTTCATCCCTCATCAAAGGACTTAAGCCTAAAAAGGCTCCGGGCGCGGATGGCATCTCCAAGCAAGCCCTAAAACACTTTCCTGAGCAGGTGCTAACCCTTTTATCTGTCATCTTCAATGCCTGCTTAAACCTTAGTTACTTTCCCACTACGTGGAAAGAGGCAACTGTGATTGGTATTCCCAAGTCAGGCAAGCCTCTCAACCTCCCCTCCAGTCATCGCCCCATTAGTCTCCTCAAGGCCATGGGCAAACTCTTCGAAAGAGTCATCCAAACTCGCATAAGGCGCCATCTGTTTCCCACAGACGGTGACCCTCATATCATCCCCCATCAATTCAGTTTCCAAGCGAAACACTCTTGTCCCCAACAAGTTCACCGTATTGTGGAATACATCCTCAGCGGTTTTTATCCTCGTCGTCATAAGACCATCGCGGTGTTTTTCGACATAGCTAAAGCCTTTGATAGAGTCTGGCATGAAGGCCTTTTCTACAAATTATACAAAATAGGTCTCCCCGATCGTCTAGTACGTCTCGTGGCCTCTTATCTAAAGCATCGTACCTTTCGTTTTAGACACGAAGGCACGCTATCTTCTCAGCGCCCCATCAAAGCTGGTGTCCCTCAGGGCTCAGTACTTGCTCCTCTCCTGTACATTTTGTTCACCAACGACATTCCGATCCCGTCGAAAGGTGTTCGGCTCTCCCTCTTCGCAGATGACACTGCCCTATACTGTAAAGGTATCTCGCTACCTTTCATACGGAACAAGATACAAAAGTCAGTTGATGACCTAGGAGCTTGGATCAAAAAATGGCGCATCGATGTGAACCCGGAGAAGAGCTCCGCCGTTCACTTCGATTATAAACGACGCCGACTCAAAATCACTCCACCAATACGTATGCTAGGGACCCCTGTCCCCTGGCATACGAATGCCAAATATTTAGGTGTCACCCTTGACACTAGGCTCACTTTCAGGTCCTATGTCAAAAGAGTAACCCGTCACGCACGTTTTTACCTGGGTAGGCTCAACAGTATGTTGGGCCGACACAGAAAAATGTCCATCAGAAACAAGCGTACCCTTTGTAAGGTCTGTATACGACCAGTCATGTCCTACGCGGGCCCCATTTTTGCCCACGCTGACCCTAAAATCATTAATGAACTCCAAGTAGTTGAGAACCTCTTCTGTCGTCGAGCTACGAACGCACCTTGGTACGTCCGTAATGCCGACCTTCATCGGGACTTAGAGCTCCCTACAATCCAACAATTCCTTAAAAAACTCTCTGAGAACTTCTTCAAAGCCTCAGAGTCGCAATCCAATCATTTTATTCGTGAGGCAGCTAATTATGCAGCCCCACTCCCCTCCCGCTATAGCGTCCGCAGGCCGAGGAACTCCTTCTCGGACCCGCCTAATAAACTTTCAAACGACCTGAACTGTCTCCTGGCGGCTCAGGCCAACTCTAATTAATGTTATTCATAATTAATTTGCCTTCGTAGGCACTCCTTCAGCGGCTAATAGCCGCCTGCGCCCTCTTTTCCCAAAAGAGGGTCGCTTCCGATACGGCATAAGAAGCTTTAAACAGCTGGTTGCCAGTCCCCAAAGGCGGTTTTAGAGGGTATCACTTAGGTTCCCCCGGTAGGCAGTGAGTCCCTCATAACCACGATAGACCGGCTGTCGTGGTATGCGTAATGCATTTCCGCCTCCCTACATAAAAGGTAGCCCTTTCCCAACTGCTTAGGGCGCAAAAAAAAAAGAAAGTACGGTCGGCAGTCGCTCTCCAGCCACCGAAAGAAGACAACAGCAAGAAAATGTAAAAGTTCCTCCTCACCGCCGCTTGCCTCCAGTTTAAGCAAGACCAGCGCGTTTTTATTCATTTTTCGAACGGCGTTACGGCGATCCGTAACAGGGGGAGATGGGGTCGCTATATACCTCCGATCAAATATTCCTTTTAAAGTTGTTCTATCTTCCCTCTCTCCCTATTCTGCCACTGTTGAGTTTTTATTTCTAGAAATCAACATTATGAGTGCTAGGGCAATTTTAGGTGTTGTATATTGTGCTCCTTCTGTGGATTACTTTACCTCACTTGAGACGGCTTTTGATACCATTGGATCTGACTACATACACTGCATGCTAATGGGTGATTTCAACACTGATCTGTTAAAAATACTTCTCGTTCCCAAAAACTTCGAACAATCGTTGAATCAGTCGAACTCTGCATTCTCCCACTGGCGGCAACTCATAGAAATACTGACACTGATGATTCGTTGATTGATCTCATCATTACTTCATCTTCTGATCGTGTGATTCAGTTTGGACAGCTCTCTGCTCGTTTTTTTTCACGACATGACTTGATTTACTTTTCATATGAACTCAAACCTCCAAAACAGAAGCCTATGTTTCTTACGCAATTTTTCTAGAATAAATATTGAGTCTCAGAAGAGACGCATCTGCATTTGATTTTGACCCTTTGGTGCTTCTAACATCGATGATAAAATATTCTTTCTTAATTATACCATCCTGAATCTGTATAATATTCATGCTCCAGTACATTGTGTAAAAGTTAAGCGTCCTCCTGCTCCCTGGATGACTAAAGGGGTCCTGGTGGCAATGGTGCGGCGAGATCGGACTTTCCAGAAGTTTAAAAAGGATGGCTCGGAACAAAATTGGTGTAACTTTAAATTGTTAAGAAACTGATGGATTCAGGTGGTATGAAATGCTTAACGCCGCTACATTTATGACAAAATAACTATTTCTTCGCCCACTGATGTGTGGAAATTCCTTGGATCTCTCGGAATTATTAATTCAAATTCCCCACTTTGTTTCAATTACTTCATTGGACCCCTAAGTCCGTTTTCAAACTATTTCTTTTATAGAATGAATGCAGCCTCTCCAGAATCCTGACTTTTGTTTCTCCCCTTTACTCGGGATGAAAAAAAAAATGCTCTGTTAGCCATTAAATCTAAGGGTGTGGGTTATGATGCAATTTGTAAGCAAATGATATCTATGATACTTGAGTACCTACTTCCAGTTATAATACACATTATAAATTATTCTCTGGACTCCTGTCAATCAAAGTCCTTCTGCACGGAAAGAGGCTTTTGTACGACCCCTTCTTAAAATACCTAATCCTGTACTCCCTAACCATTTTCGTCCTATCTCAATTCTCCCATACCTCTCTAAAGTTATGGAAGCCTGTGTTTTTAAACAAATATATATTTTCCTTATTTATAAAATCTATCTCCTCAGTTTTAGATTATTCGTACAATCTGTATATGGATGATTTTCAGCTCTAAGTCCGGTCAGACTTAAATAATCTTAACTTTGTAGTACATAAACTAAATAATAACCTGGAAGCCATAAGAGAATGGTCGTGTAAATATAGCGTTTCAGTTAATCCAGCCAAATGCAAAGTCATAATCTTCGGCAGTTCATAATTATTGGCTAAGATTGATTATGGAAATTTCTCTCCTGTAATTTATAATGGAACTTTGATTCCATACTGTGATACCATAAAAAATCTTGGCATGTACATGGAGAAAACTATGACCTGGAAATTTCAGATCTCTGAAGTAAGTCGTAAAGTTGTTGCCACCTTGCATACCATTTATCGTTTGAAATATTATTTCCTACCTTTCAAAACCAAGCTTACTCGTACGCTTGTTAATTCTCTCATTCTACCTTTTATAAATTATGCAGATGTATGTTACCCAGATTTGTCACAAAATCTTCGAAACAAGTTGGAGCACCTTCTTAATAATTCCATAAGGTTTATTTTCGGTTTATGTAAGTATGACCACATACCTTCCTATCGTTCAAAGCTTAAATGGCGACCTATACGTCAAAGGCGATGCTCTAGAATTTTACTTGTACTTTATTCAATTTTAAACGATCCAAGGTTGCCTTCTCATCTTAAGGATAACTTTCAAACCGTCTGAAGAAAAGGTTTCCACACTATTTTATGAAAATATTTGTTATATATATTTAAGTACATGTTGTGTATGTATGTATATTTTACATTTTATTATAAATACACTTTATTTGTGTATTATGTTTCGCACCTAAATACAATTGTCTTTGGCACCCAGGGTTGACTGCCAGAGAATGCCATATGGCATTAAGTCTACCCTTTATCTTAAGGTGTTACATTTAAGTTTTTAAATAAAATAAAATAAATAAATATCTAGTTCTACTCCCTATAGCAGAATACCAAGAACGATGACACGATTTCCTTGATTAATAGCATACAAATGTCCTTATCTATGCATGTAAGCGAGAATATAGCCAGCCCTCTTTGCACCAGCATCAATGAGTTATTTTATTCTTAAATACTCATTACATCATCAAACCACACATTTATAAATTTGTTTGCATCGTTCAATTTTTACAATAATTAGTTCCATTAGCCTCGAAAGGACCGCAACAAGTCAATTAAGTGTAATGGCGCGTTTCTTGCCAATATGTTTATGCAAACAGATTAAAGGTGCAAAATTACAATCCTGTATTGCTTGCTCGACTAGTGAATAAGCGAATTAGGTGAATTTATATACAAATATCCTAAAATATTAATATTCCGATGTATTTTTATAGAAGCGTCTGGTTGGGGCGTAAAAAAACTCATCAATCAATCATTAAATAAATTTTTTATTTGCGATTATAGGTGTTAACAAAGGTGTTTTATAGTATTATATATCCACATTTTTCCTATTTAGTCATATGGCAACCAATAATGAAAATTACACAAGAACTTACATACATATACAAATCACAATGCCACTTCTAGTGTAATGTAAAACCATATGTTTTACATTACACTAGTAGTGTCCGCAACTTCGTTTGCGTGGTATTAGTACTTTTTTTTTATAGGAGAGGGGGCAAACAAGCATGCGGCTCACCTGATGGTAAGTGACTACCGCCGCTCATGAACAACCGCAACACCAGATGAATTGCAGATGCGTTGCCGGCCTTTTAAAAAGGAGTAGGCTCTTTTCTTGTAGGTCCCTAAGTCGTATCGGTCCGGAAAAATCGCTGGTGGTAAACTATTCCACACGGAAGTTGTGCGAGGAAGAAAACATCTTCTAAATCGCACAGTGGTGGACCGCCAACCATCCAGATGATGTGGATGGTATCCGGAGTTCTACCGCGATGTGCGTTCGTGAAATTTGGCGGCTGGGATTAATCCGAACAATTGTAGTATAGTAGTAGTTGTATCCGAACAATTCCTCAGAGTACTCCCCATGGTAAATGCGAAAGAAAATGCAAAGAGATGCAACATCTCTTCGCAGTGCCAATGAGTCGAGCCGATCGGAAAGGACTCGGTCGTCAACGACTCGAACCGCTCTGCGCTAGATGCGGTCAAGTGGAAGGAGCTGGCACTGGGGAGCCCCAGCCCAGAGATGGGAACAGTATTCCATGTGACGCCGAACCTGCGCCCTGTAAAGTTGCAGGCGTTGAGCTGGCATGAAATACTGCTCCGCTCTGCTGAGCACGCCAAGCTTCACGAGCAAGCCAATTTGATCTTCTCTTCCAAGTGACCACGAAACTGCACGTCACTCGATATGTCGACGCCGATGATTCCGATACTGGCTGAGGCAAGAAGGGGAGTACCTTGAAACTGAGGAGATACGACAAAGGGGTTCTTTTAAGCGGTAAACGCGCAAACTTGTGTCTTCTGAGGATTAAACTGGACTAGATTTATTCGCCCCCAATCCGAGACTTTGTTCAGCAATGACTCGACTTCAGACACAAGTTTGTTCCGGTACTCGGTGACGTTTTCCCGAGAAATATTGGCACGGTCAATGTATAGAGCCCCACCAGTGCTGTCATCCGCATAGCAATGAATGCTACCGGCTTGCAACATATCATTGATATGCAGAAGAAACAGCGTTGGTGATAGCACGCAGCCTTGTGGAACACCAGCCTTAATAGGCTTGTAGTCGGAGCATGCACCGTCTACAACGACCTTGATGCTCCGATCTGCAAGAAAGCTGGTAATCCAATTGCATAATTTCTCGGGAAGCCCATAGGAAGGGAGCTTCGAAAGAAGCGCTTTGTGCCAAACCCAATTGAAGGCCTTCGCAACTAACCATAACTTCCGAACTAACGGCCAATGCCTCCCCCTTGGAATCTACTGTCTCCGCCCATCCATGAGGTAAGAAGACCAGAAGATCACCAGCTGATCGACCCCGACGAAAACCGTACTGGCGGTCACTAATCAGCTGGTTACCCTCAAGGTACCGCATGAGGTGGCAGTTTATAACGGATTCCATTATTTTGAAGAACAAGGGGGTGATGGCGATAGGCCTGTAGTTGGACGGGTCTGAGCGGTCGCCTTTTTTAGGGATCGGGTGGACAAAATCTGTCTTCCATGATTTCGGGACTACGCCTAGGGAGTAGGAGTACCGGAAAAGACGCGTTAGAACCGGTGCCAACTCCGGAGCACACGTCCTCAGCACAATTGGGGGGATTCCGTCAGGCCCACTCGACTTGTGGATGTCAAGGGAGAGGAGTGCTCTGCCAACCGAGCGCTGTGAGAACCGCACATCACACCGCGGGATGGTCGGCGGTGTGTTCCCCCCGTCATCAACAGTCAAGTTGGACGCAAAAAGGGAGCCTAAAAGGTCGGCTTTCTCTTTTGCGTCGTGGGCCAGTGAGTCGTCCTTCCTGTGCAGAGATGGTAGTGATGGCTTACAGAAATTCCTTTGGACAGCCTTGGCGAGAGACCAGAATGCACAGGTTCCCGAAGGAAGGCGAACTAGTTTCTCGCCAATTTTGCCAACGTGCTCTGACTTTGCCTTGGCAATAACTCTTTTGAAGGACCTGGAGGCGAAGTTATACTTCTTTTTAAGTATGCTGGTGTTTACATCGCCGAAGCCGCAGCCCAGGCTTGATAACACTCCTCTTTACTGCGTAAAGTAGTCTTACAGGAGCGACCAAACCAAGGCTGAGATCTGCCTCCGATGGGTACCACAGATGATGGAATAAATAGTTCCATTCCCTGTAGCACCACATCAGTGACATAGTCAGCAACAGCGCTGGGATCATCCGGGGAGAAGCAAACCCACCCCCATGGGTAGGTAGCAAAGAAAACTTTTAAAATAATAAGTGGTTGAAGTTTATTTGTACTTTAAAATATCGCGAAGATCTAGAAAGTGACACTGATCTGGACAGAAACATTCAATTAGTCAGTCAATCTGACATTCTAACCAACGAACAAATATACGGGCCCACAAAGGAACTATTGGACGGACCTACAATGGAACCAAAAAATGAATTTGGCAAACTATACGCTTATATTTCATAACCTTGTAAATAAATAACAAAATGACCACAATAACGTAATCCATAATTTGCTACCAAATTTCTATAGCCAACACACATAGAAACTATACAGCAGATAAGAGATTGACCGAAACAAGTAAGCTCAAACTTCTTCTTAGTATGTGGCAAGTTCTATCACCAAATATCTGTCCTATGGCATGAAGCACCATATTGCCATAAATATTTTAAATATTTGAAAACTACAATCCGATGCCTATCTAAAGTAGTACCTAATTAGATTAACAAAATTAAAATGAAATTACGTATCTAGGATTTAAACACTCGTGATTCAAAATTCTCCTGCGTCATTTAAGTAAAACCTGTAATGATGATGGTATGATGGTACTTACGTACCTATTCAACATCACCATTAAAGCACTTCACAAGTCCATAATGGACGGACTCTGCGGCAAGACGGAATGCAGTCTGGCAATCTGCTCTACTTTCGGGAGGGAGATGACCTTTCCCAAGGCGGAGCAGGATTCCTCGTTCACAGGATCCTCACTAATAACATTGAAGAAATCTCCAGTGTCTATACGGGTAGCATACCTTATACTGAAGTTATCAAAGAGATACTCTCTGAAGATCGTACAAGTTTATGACCAACCTCGGCACATTCGCATGATGAAGTTGAAACTGTTTATGAAGACACTTCTACGGTGTTACATAACACCACTAAGGCCCACTACATTGATGTTATGGGGGATTTTAATGCCAAGGTGCAAAGAAAACCGGCGTCGAGTCGATTTTGGGACCTCACGATTTTGGAATCAGAAATCACAGGGGACACATGCTGGTCAACTTCCTCGAGAAAGAGGGGCTATTTCTGATGAATTCGTTTTTCGAGAAGAAGACCCAAAGGAAGTGGACATGGCGAAGTCCCGATAACAAAACAAAAAACGAGGTCGACTTCATCATGATGGACAAAGGGCACATATTCAGATGTCTCAGTGATCAGCAAATTCAATACCGGAAGCGATCACCGCCTCGTTCAAGGTACTCCGAATATCGATTTTACGCTTGAAAGGTCCCGATTGATGAACCTTCGACCAAATCTGCTTCAAACCGTTACTGGCTCCCAAATCTTCGTACTACAACTATACTACTAATATAGCTGCAGCATGGCTCTACCACGTAGAAAACTTGTTTACTTTCGTACGTTAAAACGTTTCCTTACAAAAAACTAAGCTAAGTATAAGCATAGCATAATCTTTGATTCTGAATTTGTTCATTTAACGCATTATGTACTTGATTTAGTGTATAAAATTAATATATATATGACGGCACCTGCACCGTTGTAGATGCGGTGGCGTCGGTCTAGCTAGACAGAATTCTTGTAAACGACAAGTGTACCGCACACCTGCGGCATTGCACCTGCGTTGCCGCCCGTCCTGCTTGTATAAAACGGACTGAACGGCCGCCGTTAAGACAGTCTTGGCTCTGACGTGGAACGGTGCGCTTGTCGTATTCCGTTACTAGTTTATCCTCGACTCGTTGGATAATTATTTCGTGTAAACGAATTAATTATTATTCCTAACTACAAAATCAGTCTCTGTATTATACCCACTATACTTCCTACATATATATATATATATATATATATATATATATATATATATATATATATATATATCGAAAAATCGAAAACATTGCAAATACTATTTCATAAATAAGTTATTATTAACTGATATTGAAAACGGGTCTATGAGAACGGGAACGGATGTGGAGAGTGCAAATCAGAAAATAATAGATTATAAGAAATTTGAAATAAGTTTAAAATAACATTAATAGAAATGGATGAATGATATTTAAAACTAGAAGACGGCCTAAAACTACAAATTCATTGCTATTAATCTATACATAAAAAAGACTTGTCCTGACTGACTGATCTATCAATGCACAGCCTAAACTTTAAAAAAAATTGACAGTGTATTTGTTTTATGTACTAAGAAAGGATTTTTTGAAATTGGATCCCCAAGGGAGTTAAATGGGGGGTTAAAGTTTGTATGAACGTCCGTCATTATTCAAGTTATGAATTATTATGAAACTTGGTATTTTGGCTCCTTATTACAAAAATAATTTAAAATTAAAAATTTTGTACAGCCGACTTCAATATAAGTTATTTAAGAATAACTTAAAAACTATTGGTCTGACCTTGATCAAATTCATATGGGACCACACGAGAAGTACCAGCTTTCAAATAAAAAAAGAATCATCGAAATCGGTTCACCCAGAAAAAAGTTCTGAGGTAACACACATAAAAAAAAAAACGAAAAAAAAAAACATACAGTCGAATTGAGTACCGGCTCCTTTTTGGAAGTCGGCAGAAAAAGTATATATTTTACACTTTGTGAAGATTCTACCCGCGAAGGGGTAAAATAGCCGTGGATAATTTGTATGAAAGTCCGTAATTTTTCAATTTATGTATATGAAACTTGGTATTATAGCTTCTGATTAAAAACAAATAAATACGTTTTCATAGTTTTTGAAAATTTGACCCCAAATGGGTTAAATGGGGGTTGAATATTTATATGATAGTCCTTCATTTTTCGAGTTATGTTTATGAAATTTGGTTTTTTGGTTCCTGAATAAAAGGTACGTATTTTACATTTTTCAAAAATTCTACCCCCGAAGGGGTAAAATAGGGGTTGATAGTTTGTATGAAAGTCCGTCATTTTTCAAGTTGTGTATGAACAAATAATTCAAACCATGTGTATGAACTATAGTATTTTGACTTTTGATTAAAAACGAAGAAGTAAGTGTTTAACAGCTTTTGAAAATTCTACCCCCAACGAGGTTAAATAGGGTTTGAATGTTCAGGTTATATTTATGAAACTTGGTGTTTTGGCTCTTGATTAAAAATAAAGAAGTACGTACTTCACAGTATATGAAAATTCTACCCGCGAAAGAGTAAAATAGGGTTTGATAATTTGTATGAAAGTCCGTCATTTTACAAGTTAGTTTCTTGGCACGATACCGCGGGGAGTAGGACTATATGATAATTACGTTTCTAGTTTTAGTTTTTTTTTTAAATTATTATTATAGTTTTTAATATTGTATATAATAAAATATTGCATAGTCATATTTATGAATATTGGCATTTTGAATTTCAATTAAAAACAAATAACTATGTATTTCACAGTTTATAAAAATTCTATTCCCGAAGAGGTTAAATAGGAGTAGAATATATGTATGAACTCCCAATTGGCTTCAATAGGGGTTGGAAATTTATATGAAATTCCGCCATTTTTCAAGTTATATACACGAAACTTTGTATAGTGGCTTTAGATTAAAAAACGAACTTCGTATTTTGTTTAGGCCAAATATAGGCATTTGAAAATGGCATACAATCGCGTTGACTCAGTGAATCGCCCGATGGTGTGAGGTGACACGTGCGTCGCGGGAATGGGGCAGCGGTATGAAGCTTCCCGGCGTTCGGCGCTGGTGGGCGAGAAACAGTAGCTTGAGAGCAACGGTGCAGTCGATTAACGTATTTGGTGGTGACCGCTGCAGCGATTTCGCGCGACCAGTTCGGGGTTTTATGGTCTAGATTTTTAGTATTTGTGCACGTTACTTCGCTACTAAATTTGTGGTTTCGTGAAGACCGCCTCGGATTAGTTTGTCTAAGTTGTAAGTTCGTGACAAGAGGCTTGTATTGTATTTGACTGATTAAAGTAATTTCGTTTGAAAGAAATTGCGTCAATTGTATAGTATTGCAGTGAATCTACTCGGACCGCGTGGGCAAGTACATAATAATCTCTGATTGTGTCGGCTTTGTTAGCAAATTTATGCAACGACGAGGAGTCGTGGAGTCTAGAAAATTAGACGCCGGGTCGATTAATTGTTTGGAAGTTAATGTTTAATTGTACCGTCGCGTTAAATGCCTTAGAAAGTCGCGTTCGGTTCTAGAAATAATTTGTTGCTGAGTGAAACGGAAGTGAACTTTGACCCACCGTTCATTAGTCGTGCCGTGTGTTACGTTTTTGATTATAATTAACGGGGATTTAGTTGAGTTTAAGTTAGTTAAATTTACAATACAGTTGATAGACTGGCATAGTGAATTGAAGAAAGAAATTGCAAATTGATGACGTCTGCTGCAGTGAATTACATTGTGGGGCAGCATCGGACCCGGCCGCTGCCCGATCACCTCAGCTGGGTCAAGCACAAAAAAATCTTTTTAAAAAAATCTTTAAATAAATAGTGCAAAAGATTTGTAATCTCTTCATAAAAAAAGTCAGTTACTCTCAATTTCGTAAAAAAACGAAAAACGTCAAAACGTAAAAAAACACGTAGTTACCCACTAAAGACAAGTATCCTTCTATTTGTAACTTGTGTTTGATGTCAAATGTGCCATGTGTCTGTGGCGCATGACACACCTGGCGTGTCATGAAATATTTACACCACAGCTAAATGTTGTCGAAAATCGGTGCCGCAACGAATCGGTTAAGATAATAAGTTTCATGATAAAATGAACGACGCATCAATTGTAAAGAGGTCAAAGGTAACCCCAGTTTCTTAAAGATGAACACGTGACATTAATAGCCTTAATATAACTTTCTGAGAACGGAAGCATAGTGCGATTTAAACGACATCAGCGTCATCTGGTTTCAACTTTGTAAACATTATTAAAATTTATTTATATTACCGTTTTACTTTTATGTCACAGCGGTAATGTACATAATATACTATTATAATATAAAATTACAATTTATTTATATGTTAATATAATATTTTTAACGATCTTTCAGGAATTGATAACTATAAACCGTGAACCAAGTAACAGAATCGTGTGCATAAAAAATTTAATCAATGTAAATAATATTATGCGGATTGTTACCTGGTTGCAAGAGGGAAATGTTTTTCCTGAGTGTACGTATATAATTATACATTTATGTGCAGCCTATGCAGCCTAGGGGTCGCGAGTTCGATTTCGAGCACGCACCTCTTTTCGGAGTTACAATTATGTGCGTTTAAGCAAATAATATCACATGCTTCAATTGGGAAGAAAAACATCGTGAGGAATTCTGAACGCCAGAGATTTCTCCATAACTTTCTCAGAGGTGTGTGAAGTCTCCCAATTTACAATGGGCCAGTGTGATTGACTATGGTCTATAACCTTTATGTGAGAGGAGACGTTCACTCAGTATTAAGCCAATAATAGGTTTCTGCTGCTGCTGTTGATGATGATGATGTTGTTTTTGATGATGATGATGATAATAATAGTAGTAGTAGTATGTAGGTAGGTATATTTGTATTCAAAATTAATTTGGAGCCGGCTTGTACCCTAACCCTAAAATTAATTACTTACCAATTTTCATGGTTATATAATTTAAAAATGCCACATTTAGAAAACTGTGATACCAACACCTACGTTTTTAGGGCTCCGTACACAAAGGGAGCCAAAGGCTTATTACTAAGCCTCCTCTGTCCGTCTATCCGTCCGTCCGTCTATCAGCGGGCTGCAAATAATAAAAAAGTAAAAAATTTAATATACTGGTCACGTAAATAAGATATATTTATATATCTTATAGATATAGATTCTAAAGAAATACAAGTATAAGTATATACAGAGAGGAGGGGGGGGAGTTGTTACAATATCAATGATATTTTGCAAATCACTAACATTCATTGAGTTTTTGCTGAACAAAGTCTCGGATTGGGGGCGGCTAAATCTAGTCCAGTTCAATCCCCAGAAGACACAAGTTTGCGCGTTTTCGCTATAAAGAATCCCTTTGTCGTATCTCCTCTGTTTCAAGGCACTCCCCTTGTTGCCACAGCCAGTAGCGGTATCCTCGGTGTCGAGATATCGAGTGACGTGCAGTTTCATGGTCACTTGGAAGAGAAGGCCAAATTGACATCTAAAAAGCGTGGCGTGCTCAGCAGAGCAAGACAGTATTTCATGAAGGAACACGGCTTGCAACTATACAAGACGCAGTTTTGGCCTCACATGGAATACTGTTCCCATCTCTGGGCAGGGGCTCCCCAGTGCCAGCTCCTTCCACTTGACCGCATCCAGCGCAGAGCGGTTCGAATCGTCGACGAACGAGTTCTTTCCGATCGGCTTGACTCACTGGCACTGCGTAGAGATGTTGCATCTCTTTGCGTATTTTATCGCATCTACCACGGGGAGTGCTAATGTGACTAATTCCAGCCGCTCAATTTCACCATCGCACATCGCGACAAAACTCGCGATACCATCCATATCATCTGAATGATTGCCGGTCCACCACTGTGTGTTTTAGAAGAAGTTTTCTTCCTCGCACAACTTCCTTGTGGAATCGATTACCACCAGCGATTTTTCCAGACCGATACGACTTAGGGACCTTCAAGAAAAGAGCCTACTCCTTTTTAAAATGCCGGCAATGCATCTGCGATTCCCCTGGTGTTGCAGTTTTTCATGGGCGGCGGTAGTCACTTACCATCAGGTGAGCCGCATGCTCGTTTGCCCCCTCTCCTATAAAAAAAACGAAATCCGAGGAGTGAGAAGGTGTCATCGGAAACCTGGAATTAGTTTTTTTTTAAATATTTTATTAACATTATTATTTCTTATAAAATATATGTTAAAGATTTTTTTAAGTATCCCGACGAGAGTAAATATGTTATATCGATCCTAAATTTCATGATTCTTAAAAAATAACTTGACATGTTGGGATTGACTTTGAAATTTAACATTTTTTTTTATAAAACTTTGGCTTACAATTAAAAAAAAATCATCCCGACATCTCAAGTTAGTTTTTGAATTTCACAAATTGAAATTGATCCAGTTATGCAGTTGATACAAGTCTTCAAAGTATTCTTGAATTGAATAAATTCAAAATCCCGATTTTATTTCAATTTCTAAAGGGTATAGTATAGTAAAATTTTCCTTGTATTATTTAAAAATAATCACCTCCGTCTCCGCCGCTAGCTCCAGAACTTCAATCGTTTTTATGCTTCGAGGAAATGTTTCCGAATTCCTTCTTAGCCTATCTCTGTAGACATCCCAGGAGGTCGCTTTTGGATCACTAAAAGTTGGTGATGCTCTAATCACAAACTTAATTTGTCTGTGATTAGACGTCGAGTTTTCACTACTATGCCAGTCAGTGATCCGCCTGGATATTTTATTGGTAGCAAAGGTTATATGTAAAACTTCCTGCTTACTATGGATTACAAAGATTGGTATACACCCCTAAGTTTAGGTTTACCAGGCGATTTAATATGAGAAAGTCAAAAAGTAACTTACCTCTTTTGTTGATATTAGTGCTTCCCCATGCTGTGTGGTGAGCATTAGCATCACATCCCACCACGAGTTCGGCGTATTGCTTACGGGTAAACTCTGCCACTCCCTCTAACTCGATGGCAGGATCTGGGTTCTCTCTGGGAAGACAAGCTGAGCAAATGATTACTCTGGCCCCTGTGCATACCTTAACCTCCTTCCGTCCTTTACTGGCGCTCTTAACCACCCCGCCTTTTGGTCTACCGCTCCCATCTCCCTTCCCCATACCCCTGGCTGACCAACGGAGTCCCTCGGCCTGAGGTAAGATCAGTGTCTTGGGTCTCAGACTCCATTGCCATATCAAAGCCTCCCCTGACCTTAAAAGTTATCATCATAAAGCCAAGGATAACTCTGCCGCTTGCCGCCTGGCGAGCCACCTCCGATGGGTAGTCCAGAGAATAGGTTACTTGGAACCCATTCTCCTCGTCGCTACGTGGTGGATTTTCCAGGGCTCGGTGTGGATGGAGCCTTTCACTCTGTGCCCTCAACAGCACAGCTGCCTCCTCTGCAGAGTCAGCTTCACTGCAGGGCAGAAACGTGATGCCTAGCTGAGGCTCAGGCAGTTCGCTTTCGGGTATTATCTGAGAGGTCTGCCTCCGGCAAGGGTTTAAGTTTTCCGATCTCACCCACAATTCTGTCCTGGCTTGCTTTATTCAGGCACGTTACCAGAATCCAACCTGGCTTGTGGGTGAAACCCGAAAATTTTGGTGTTATTCCCGGCTGTGCTTCACAGGCCGTCTTAGCGATAGCCTGCGTTAGTGCCCGGTGGACCAACCGCATTTGCTCCACGCTCATAGGATTGAAATTGCGAATCCCTACACGCGTGGAGCCAGCTACGGCACTGAAGCTGAGCTCTTTTCCCCCGTTTTCAGCTTCACAGATTTCCTGGGCTGGTCTTTGGGGGAGCCCTCCTCAGACCGACTACGTTTTTTCGCCTTTGTAACTGGGGGAGGTTAGAGGTAGAGGAGTTTCCTCCCAGGGCTTCTGGCAGAGAGAAAGGGTCTCTTCAGCTCCTATCTCAGCTTCTATCAGCCTTCGGAACCTCTTCCGTGCTGCCCTACTATATATGTTCCTTTCCAATTGTGGTTCGGCTGCAGACGTGATCTCCACTTCCCAGCTCGTCTCAGGTTGGCAGTAGAGTTGCAGGGTGTTGGAGAGGCTAAAAGAGCCTCTTTCAGACCTACAGATAATCCATTAAAGGAGAGTTTATTCTACCAACTGTCGATGTTCGTCCATTTTGGTCCCACGATTAGCTAGGGAAAAATTTGGTCGCCCTCAGCAGAGCCCCGCATGCCGAGGGTAGGGCTAAAGTACTACACTAATCGCCCTGGTCTTGGGTAGACACAGCTAGCGACTGGACTCCCCGTCGACACGCACCCATTGGCACGGAACGCTTAACAACTTGGATTGCGTTAAGATAGGAAAAAAGGGGTGGGATGGAAAGAAAAGAAAATTAGGATCATCTGAGTGTTTCTGTTCTGTCTGTTTCTTAATGAACCAGAAGAAAATATTTGGCGGCAACCACGTGAAGAAAGAATTCAAACATGACCTGCGCTTTCATCCAAAGGCTTTTGCCAAACTGCTCGCCGGACAAGAGAGCAGAATAATCCTAATCGTACTGATAATGTAAAAAGGTGAGAATTAGGAGTAGACTAAGCTCTGTCCATACGTGTTGCCATGGATTACCTACGAATAGAAGGAGTGACATTTAACTGCTGGCCGTATGAAAAAACTCAGGTCACTCAGCGAATGCCGTGTAGTGGCGGAATGCCGTGTAATAGCGGTTAAGAATATCCACTACCCCATATCTTCCCGTGGGTTTCGTAAACGGCGACAAAGGGAAACAGGCAGAAGATGGACAGCAGCTTCTTCCTGATAACAGCAAAATTACAATAAAAATCTGCGGTTGCCAACTCGCTCGCCAAGCGTGGCAATTATGGCAATATACCTCCCAGTGATGAGAGCAACAAAGAGACCGCCCTCAGTTCCCGGCGGCCCCGCTATGCCTGGCTACGGTGGCAACCATGGTAACGGCGGGGCAGGGGGTACTAAGAAGCTCCGGTGGAGGTTCGGTTGCCACGCAAGAAGACTCAACCTGGCAACATACAACGCACGCACCCTGAGGACTGACGAGAAGATCGTGGAGCTGGAAGAAGCGACAAACAAGTTACCCTGGCATATTATAGGATTATTCGACGACCGAAGGGACTGGGAGGACACGGCAATCCTCGAATCCGGCAACTTGCTCTATCACCTGGAGGGCGACCGTCTGTCTCAAGGAGGTGTCGGATTTATCGTTCACAAGTCTCTCGTTAACAACGTTGTAAAGATTGAGAGTGTGTCGACGAGGATTGCGTACCTTATACTCAGAATCACCTAACGGTATTCGCTGAAGGTCGTACAGGTTTACGCACCAACCTAGGCACATCCCGATGTGGAGGTGGAGGAAATGTATGAGGATATCTCTAGAGCCATGCATTCCTCCAAAACCCACTGTTACGGCTTGAATGTTTCGCAATGTGTTTTGTGGATGGTTTTGGGAACCAGAGAACAACCAGACCAAGGGCTGGCTAACCCGATGATACCAATCAGGAAAAAAATTAAAATAGCTTTAGAACTGGATAGATTAGACAAGGATACTCACAAGACTGGATTACTACTCTAAGAAGTCTAAATACTTAGGCTGAAGTTCTCGTGTATACACAGACACCAAACTGCACTTCGAATGTATATGGACACGAGCAATTGCACGATAGTCTTACAACTTATTTATTGAGTATTTTTTTGAACACGTTTTATGCGTGCGCGGCCATCTTGCTTCTTTTTTTCTTGACAATAGGTGGCGCACCATTTTGAGTAGTGCGTATATGGGGGAGGCGGGAGGATGGGAAATCCTTAGGAAAAGGATATTATATCGGGACTGTTCCGAAGCCACTACATTCTCTCCCACCTGAAATCACCAGGGATTTCACAAGACAACCATCGACCCGGCAGCTTTCTATGTCCGCAGTTGCTCATAGAATATAAGTTAATATAACCTAAATAGATATCTGAGCTAAGTTGTGCATTGACAACCTTAACTAAAATACAAAAGAAAATCAAACTTAGTAAATTTAATTTTAAAATTAGAACTTACAATCTAGGTGGCAGGTTGCCCATAGATGGCTGATAGGGTACAGGTACAAAATGTATAACAAATATGGATGTTTTGTGTGCTCAGGTAAGTTGAAATTAGTAAGTCGTCCACCCACTCGCATGAGTCCTAGGTTACCAATAAACGGAGACAACTTTTGTAAGTATTTAGGTAGAGGCTTCTGTGATTTCAATTTAGACATCTTTTGATTGAAGCTACCCCATTGGACATATTTAATAACGCTAAACAGAGAGTACTTTAACTCATTCGTAGTCAAGTGACCTTTCTCGCGTTGGCTTTGTTCTTTGCGCGAATTAGAAATGAAGCGAAAGACCCATGCTAATACTCGCTGTAGTCGCGATAAGGATGAATACCGATTCAATAACACCTTCATAATGTCCTTATCAGATTCCCGAGATTGAGCAATCAGAGTGCGTGTTCTCAACTCTGGCAACTCATCCTGGGGCTTACACCGACTTTGAGCTGGCCAGTGATCTGGACCACTAAGCATCCAATTCGGTTCTGACCACCATCGCTTACAATTGAACAATTCTGCACACGAGAGACCTCGGCTAGGAAAGTCAGCAGGATTGTCCTGAGTCGAGACATGCCTCCAGGTTCCAGGTTCAAATGCGTTAGTTATTTTAACTACTCGATACGCAACAAAAGGTTTTAATTTGTATGGCTCGGTATTGATCCAAGCTAATACAGTTGAATGACAAGCTCGTGGAAACTGTCCATGCGGTCGGAGCTAAGTTCTGCAAGACCCGCCGCAGAAGAACACAAAAACTCTCCGATCACACTCTTAATCTCATGGCTGTTAGACGGGAGATGAAGCTACATTCTTCAACAGACTTGACAGCATACAGGCATCTGAACAGACAGATCTCCAAATGCATGCGGCGGGACTTACGCAACTTCAATACAGCTCGTATTGAAGAAGCGATCGAGCGGAACCAAGGCTCCAAAGTCTTTGCCAGAGATCTGTCTGCCAGAAAGAGCCAACTGTCAAGGCTGAAGACAGAATGTGGCAGCATCGTTTCCGGGACACCTGAGATTTTGAGTGAGATTGAGAGGTTCTATGGGCAGCTGTACACATCATTGTTGGAGCCACACGCAAGTGTGAGTAATGATCCAAGAGCGAGTCTCATCCGACACTATTCCGAAGATATCCCGGATGTCAGTCTGAGCGAGATTAGGATGGCTCTCCAGCACCTTAAAAACGGTAAGGCCCCAGGCGAGGATGGAATTACAGCGGAGCTTCTGAAAGCGGGTGGAAGACCGGTACTTGAAGTCCTTCAGAAGCTCTTTAATTCCATCCTCCATGGTGGCATTACACCGGAGGCGTGGAGCAGAAGTGCGGTGGTCTTGTTCTTCAAGAAAGGTGACAACGCTCTCTTGAAGAACTACAGACCGATTTCCCTTCTGAGCCGCGTCTACGTGCTGTTTTCGAGAGTCATTACGAATCGTCTCGCGCGCAGACTTGACGACTTCCAGCCTCCCGAACAAGCCGGTTTCCGAAAGGGCTTTAGCACCATAGACCACATACATACCCTTCGGCAAGTTGTACAGAAGTCCGAAGAGTACAATTTGCCACTATGTCTGGCGTATGTGGAGAAAGCCTTTGATTCCGTCGAAATTTGGGCGGTGCTGCAGTCCCTTCAGCGGTGCCAAGTTGACTGTCGGTATATCGAAGTGTTGAAGTGCTTGTACAGTAGGGCTACGATGGCTATCCGAGTACAGAACCAGAGTACGAAACCTATCCAATTGCAGAGAGGTGTAAGACAGGGTGACGTCATATCCCCGAAACTCTTCACCGCTGCATTGGAAGACGTTTTCAAGCTTCTGGACTGGAAAGGATACGGTATCAACATCAATGGCGAGTACATCACTCACCTTCGATTTGCCGACGATATAGTCCTTATGGCAGAATCGCTGGAGGACCTAAGCACTATGCTCAATGACCTCGATAGTGTTTCCCAACGGATAGGTCTTAAGATGAACATGGACAAAACAAAGATCATGTTTAATGTCCATGTCACACCTATGCCGGTAGTTGTTGGAAGCACTAAGCTCGAAGTTGTTGACGAGTATGTTTACCTGGGACAAATAGTCCGACTAGGTAAGTCCAACTTCGACCGAGAGGTCAATCGACGGATTCAACTCGGCTGGGCAGCGTTCGGGAAGCTACGACACATCTTCTCGTCAGACATACCTCAAAACCTTAAAACGAAATTGTACAACCAGTGCCTGTTGCCAGTGATGACTTACGGAACTGAGACGTGGTCCTTCACTGCTGGCCGTATGAGGAAGCTCAAGGTCGCTCAGCGAGCTATGGAGAGGGCTATGCTCGGAGTTTCTCTGCGTGATAAACTTAGGAATGAGGATATCCGCAGTAGAACCAGAGTGACCGACATAGCCCAACGGATTAGTAAGCTGAAGTGGCAGTGGGCCGGCCATATAGCTCGAAGAACCGACAACCGATGGGGAAGAAAGGTTCTCGAGTGGCAGCCTCGTACCGGTAGGCGAAGTGTAGGGCGTCCCCCCACGAGATGGAGTGACGACCTGGTAAGACATGCAGGAAGTCGATGGATGCAGGTGGCTCAGGCCCGTGCTTTGTGGCATCTTTGGGGGAGGCCCATGTTCAGCAGTGGACTTGTGAAGGGCTGTAATGATGATGAATGATGATAATACAGTTGAGCTATCAGTGTAGGCAACAATATGAGATATATTTAATTTCGAAATAAGTAAAGTTTGCATGTGTTTGAGAGTACGTGATAACATGAGCGCACCGCACTTTTCCAAGCGATTAACCGTTAGAGGCTTAATCGGAGCCACTTTAGATTTAGAAATCAAAAGAGAAACTTGTTTTTGATCATTGATACTTGATCGGAGATAGACACAGCACCCATATGCTTTGGTTGATCCATCGCAAAACCCAATCAGCTGATGTGTAGCTGCTAAGTCAATCACGGTTTTACGAAGGATTTTTATCGATTTTATATTAGACTAGTCAGAGACAAATGAAACCCAATCGTCACACAGTTTGGCGGGAATGATTTCATCCCAAGACAACCCAATACACCATAAGTTTTGAAAAAGTAGTTTGGCTAAAAGAATAAAAGGTGAAAGCCAACCCAACGGATCATAAATACGAGCTACGTGGGACAGGATTGAACGTTTCATAAACTCTACATTCACAGGAGAGACGGAGTAAGTGAAATAGTCTTCCGCAGGATCCCATTGAACTCCCAAAACCTTAAGCGTTATTGAACTATCATCAAAAATGTCTTCGGACACTGACAATGTTCCATGGGTAACGATCGAAGAAATAAAGAGCTGTTACTGCTCCACTTACGCAAATCTAGCTGAGCACAATTAAGGAGATTGATTAAATCTTCTTTATGCTGAGACTGCTTCGACTGAGGAAGCACCTGTAGTAATATCGTCCATATCAGTGTGATGCAGAAGAGCTTCAGCAGCATTAGGAAACTGAACACCGTAATCTGTAGCTAACTGATGTAATGTTCGTATCGCTAAGTACGGCGAGCTTTTGACTCTGTATGTGACCGTACGAAGTTCAAATAGGCAAGGAAGGGGATTCACGCCATAGTACGTGTTGCCACACTCGATCCTCAGGCCTTATCAAGATTTGCCTGTATATCTTAGATATGTCACATGTAAACACTATATTATGGACCCGAAATCCAGTAATAATGTCAACCAAATCAGCCTGTAACTTCGGTCCAGTGTAAACAATATCATTTAAAGATAGTCCATTTGTCGTCTTGTGACTCGCATTGAATACAACGCGAAGTTTGGTCGTTATGCTTTCTGGATGAATCACACAATGGTGAGGAATGAAATATCTACCAGGTGTAATATCCTTTCCTACTGGTTGCATATGATTACGCTGCTCATAATTACGCATAAAATCGTTATAGAGTGATTTAAGTTCTGGTTGTCGGCATAGTTTTTTCCCAAGATTTATAAACTGCGACAAAGAACTATTATATGAGCCTCCCATACAGACAGACGACTGCTTCAATAAGATAGGGACTACATATCGACCACCCGATTCCCTATAAGTTTGAGTGAAATACAGGCGTTCGACTTCCTCATCTTCTGGAGCAGGTATATGTTGATGAGGCGGTTCCTAGACTTCCCAAAATCGTTTCATCATCTTCTCCAATGAATTGGTTGAAGTAATTAACGAAGTGCCAACCGATTTTACCGGAAGGTCCCTAAATCGTATCGGTCCGAAAAAATCGCTGATGGTAATCAATTCCACAAGAAAGTCGTGCGAGGAAGAAAACATCTTTTAAATCGCACAGTGGTGGACCGCTAATCATCCAGATGGTGTGGATGGTATTGGGAGTCCTGCCACGATGTGCGTTCGTGATATTTGGCGGCTGGGATTAATCCGAACAATTCCTCAGAGCACTATCCGTGTTAAATGCGAAAGAAAATGCAAAGGGATGCAACATCTCTTCGCAGTGCCAATGAATCGAGCCGATCGGAAAGGACTTGGTCGTCGACGATTCGAACCGCTCTGCGCTGGATGCGGTCAAGTGGAAGGAGCTGGTACTGGGGAGCCCCTTCCCAGAGATGGGAACAGTATTCCATGTGATGCCGAACCTGCGCCTTGTAAAGTCGCAAGCGGTGTGTCGGCATAAAATAATGTCCCGCTCTGCTGAGCACGCAAAGCTTTTAAGGGGCCAATTCGGCCTTCTGTTCCAAGTGACCACGAAACTGCACGTCACTCGATATGTCGACTCCGAGGATTCCAATACTGGCTGAGTCAAGAAGGGGAGTGCCTTGAAACTGAGGAGATACGACAAAGGGGTCCTTTTTAGCGGTAAACGCGCAAATTTGTGTCTTTTGAGGATTAAACTGGACTAGATTTAGTCGCCCCCAAAGCAAAGACTCGCCCCCAATCCGAGACTTTGTTCAGCAAAGACTCGACTTCAGACACAAGTTTGTTCCGGTACTCGGCGTCGTTTTTCCGAGAAATATTGGCACGGCCGGTGTATAGAGCATCAGCAGTGTACCAGTGTTACCAGTTAGCAACCCATCATTGATATGCAGAAGAAACAGCGTTGCTGATAGCACACAGCCTTGTGGAACAGCGTTAATAGCCTTGTAGTCGGAGCATGCACCGTCTACAACGACCTTGATGCTCCAATCTGCAAGGAAGCTGGTGATACGTTTGTACAATTTCTCAGGAAGCCCATTCGAAAGAAGCGCTTTGTGATCGAAGGCCTTCGCAATGTGCAAACTAACATCCAACGCCTCCCCCTTGGACTCTACTGGCTCCGCCCTTTTATGAGTCAGGTAGACCAGAAGATCACCAGCCGATCGACCCTGACGAAAACCGTATTGGCGGTCACTAATCAGTTGGTGATCCTCAAGGCACCGCCTCAGTTAATAATGGATTCCATTACTTTGAAGAACAAGGAGGTGATGGAGATAGGCCTCTAGTTGGACGGCTCTGAGCCGTCGCATTTTTTAGCGATCGGGTGGACAAAAGCTGTCAGCTGTCTTCCATGACTTCGGGACTACGCATAGGGAGTAGGAGTACCGGAAAAGACGCGTTAGGACCGGTGCCAACTCCGGAGCACAGGTCCTCAGCACAACTGGGGGGATTCCGTCAGGCCCACTCGTCTTCTAGATGTCCAGGGAGAGGAGTGCTTTGAGAACCGAGCGCTGTGAAAATCGCACATCCGGCATGGAGCACTCACACCGCGGGATGGTCGGCGGTGTGTTCCCCCCGTCATCAAGAGTCGAGTTGGACGCAAATAGGGAGCCTTAAAGGTCGGCTTTGTCTTTTGCGGCTTAAGCCAGGGAGTCGTCCTCCCTGTGCAGAGATGGTAGTGATGGCTTACAGAAATTCCCTTGGACAGCCTTGACGAGAGACCAGATCCCAGCGCCGTTGCTGACTCTGTCACTGATGTGGTGCTACAGGGAATGGAAATATTTATTCCATCATCTGTGGTACCCATCGGAGGCAGATCTCAGCCTTGGATTGGTCGCTCCTGTAAGACTGCAATACGCAGTAAGCAGGAAAGTTATCAAGCCTGGGCTGCGGCTTTGGAGACTCGATATGTAAACGTATACTTAAAATGATGTATAACTTTGCCTCCAGGTCCTTCAAAGGAGTTATTGTCAAGGCAAAGTCAGAGCACATAGGCAGAATTGGCGAGAAAATAGTTCGCCTTCCTTCGGGAACCAATAATCGGGAATAAATATTTCCATTCCCTGTAGCACCACATTAGTGACAGAGTCAGCAACGGCGCTGGGATCATCCGGCTAGAAGTAAACCCGCCCCCATGCGTAGGATGCAAAGAAAGTCCGCATTCTGTCCCAATCCGCCGACCTGTATTGCCAAACATGGCGGCAACCTGCAGAACGCAATTGCGAGGGGAACGTGAGTGGCACCACACTCCGGATCAGACAATGGTCCAAAAAGCCGAGAGGGGCATCGAAGAAAACCTGATATCCGTCCGGATGAGAGGTCAGCAGAAGGTCCAACAGGGAAGGTGTATAATTCTCCACAACTGGAATCCGCGTAGGCGAAGTAACCAGTTGTATCACACCATATGCCAAGGCAAAGTTATAAACAGATCTCCCCGCATGATCGGTTAAACGTGAACCAAGCCATTCGCCGTGGTGGGCATTAAAATCGCCAAGGATCACGATCTCTGCGGATGGGACCTGTTGTAGCAAGGAATCTGTAGCCATTTGGACGTGGTGGATGAGTCGGTCTGTTTCGGCCTTACCGCTATGGGACCTAAAGAGGCACCCGTAGACGCGCGGATGATCGTCGCTGTCTACGCGTAGCCAAAGGATAGACAGGCCCGAACCTTCAAGACTGCCGAGGCTTCGAGAACAGATATCCTCTCTGACATATACGCAAACTCCAAACTACGACACATCTTCTCGTTAGACTTACCTCAAAACCTGAAAACAAAATTGTACAACCAGTGCGTGTTGTTGCCACTGATGACTTACGGATCTATCTCGGCGTTTTTCTGTGTGATAGACTTAAAAACGAGGATATTCATTGTAGAGCCAGAGTAACCGACATAGCCCAAAGGATTAGTAAGCTGAAGTGGCAATGGCCAGCCATGTAGCTCGATGAACCGACAACCGATGGGGAAGAAAGGTTAAGGAAAAAAGGGGGCAGCCTCTTACCGGCAGGCGAAGTGTAGAGCGTCCCCCCACTGGATGGAGTGACGACCCGCTAAGACGTACAGGAAGTCAATGGATGCAGGTGGCTCGGGACCATGCTTTGTAGCATTCCTTGGGGGAGGCCTATGTTCAGCATTGGACTTGTGAAGGGCGGTAATGATGATGATAATGATGACTGTTCAATAGTTAATAGTATAAAACAAAGTGTAGTTATATTTAGCACTTATAGGAACTTTAAGATCCATGAAAAGTTCTTTTACTAGTTCTGGCAAAATATAGTGCCTGTCTTTATACAAATGTGGTATGGATACTACTTTTTACATGTGTTGATTGATTGTGAGTATACATCCTAAATACCATTAAAGTAATATGATTAAAGCCAAGACGTCTCAGGGATAATATATCCATTTATAATATTGTAGGTAATGCGCGCTATATAGTAAGAAAGATGTTTTGAATTGATTGTGTAAGGATAAAAACACAAATTATAATACAGTCAGTAGTAAGTAAGTAGTCTATTAATAGTAGAATAGACAGACAGACAGGCATGGGGTCAAAACTTTGTTTTAATATGTTATAGTTGATAAGCAAAGGCTCAGTGTGTAAACTTTGTTTGAAAATCTATTAACTGATTAGTTGTCATACCCCAAACACCATTAAAACCAAAATGACTAGCTATCATTTTATCTGTTATAACACACTGATAAATAGTGAGGAAGTGTGATGTTTTAAACTGTTTGTGTAAGGATAACAAAAACACGTTTAATTTAATTGTATTTTTTATTTTCAATCATTTTCTTATTGTCCATCAATTCATTATGGAATGCAAGAGATTTTTTCTAAATAACTTGATGATAATATGCCCATTTATGATATTGGTAGGAATCTGAAGTATATTCTCAATGATAAGAGATATGTATAAGAAAGATGTCTTCAATGTCCATACTCCTTTTTGTCTATGTCTACGAGCAGCTCTGTAAGCTTTCAGCCTGCAAGGTATACAGTTTTGTTCTCAGCGATCAACCTGAAAAAAGTTAATGACTGTTGTTAAGAGTGCCTATAATAAATTTTAATTCTTATCAATATATTATTATTTCTATATATATTGCAATCTATATAGCGTGTGAAGATGAGGTGAGATGTTTATGTCATATATTAATTTACATTTCAAATACTATGAAGATAAAGGCAAAATACGTGTCCACTTATGATATTGTTAGGAGTCAGAAGGACATTTTTAATAATAATAGATATGAGATAAGATAATGCCTTCAATATCAATAAACTATATTTCCATATTTATGTCAGCATTTTCTTATCTCTCCCTGTATGTCAAATAATCAAGAAGTTATTATAAAACTTACACCATTAATCAGTTCCACTTGATCAAATACAAAAGTAGTAATAATGGATTTATATCAACAATATTTGACTATGTAAAATTTTCTGACTTTTTATTTTCACTGGTTTCATGTAGGAGGAAAAGCTATTACTTTTCTGTTAAGTATCTAATTGTAGATAACAAAATAATATTACTTTCTGCAGAGTCAACGACATAGCAGTCTAAGTTTAATAGAAGCATCTGATTCCGTCGCAAGATATGGTCCAAAAACATCAAGGATATAATCATTCACACAAATATTAATTTAAAATTAAAAATTTTGTATAGCCGACTTCAATAAAAGTTATAAAGAATAACTCAAATACTATTGTTCTGACCTAAATCAAATTCATAATATGGGACCACACAAGAAGTATCAGCTTTCAAATAAAGTAAGAATCGTCAAAACCGGTTCACCCAGTAAAAAGTTATAAGGTAACACACAAAAAAAAACATACAGTCGAATTGAGTACCGTCTCCTTTTTGGAAGTCGGCGGAAAATGGCTCAACTAAATCACAATACTTATGCAAACTGTATATTTGCTTATGGTAAAAGTGATTACTACTTTTTTACGCTTAAATACATGTACCATAATACTGCCTATCTACTATGGCTGACTTGAATTCAGGATCTATGTCTGGACTACCAAATAAGCCATTTGATTTTGTCAAGTTATAAGGAGGAACTTGCTGAATACAAAAGGTACTTAAATGAAGTTAAATGAATCGCTGTTCAAAGCCAATGTAGCCACATCGAATATAGAAGCCTCCTTAAATTTCTCGACCTCTCGATTCTAATTTTTTTAAATATATACAAAAAAAAATTTGTACCGTTATTCTATCTAATATTTAATTTTAATTTTGCTAATAACATAAAACTTTCATACTTGTCACATTTAATATACTATTGAGGTTCTCAGGCCTGTGTTTGAATAGATTTTCCAAAATTCTAGATGGAAAAATAACTCTATATACTTTTATATTAATTAACTAAAGTCATATATTTACATTTTCGAATTTCGAATGCCATTAGTGAATTTTACCATGTCACCACAAAAAATTAAATATATAATTTGGAATATTAATATTTGTCTAACCCGCATGATGTTATCCATATTAGTAGGACATAATTGGGGCTCAAGACCCAAATCCTCTCCAGTAGAGGTTACACTTCGTTGTTAAAATGCAAGGCTATAGGAAGTTATTTTACTATAAATTCATTTTTGTAATTTTATAATTCTATTTTTGAATCCTTGAAGATCTACGATTATTGTATGCTATTTATGATATTTTCTTAACGATATTACTCAGTGGTTTGTATTCGAATATACAGTCGTTTAATACCAAGCAATAAGCAGTTGATATAGTTTAGATTTAGAATTTCTTTATTTTATTATTTTATTTACGGTTTATTATTTCGATTATCGATTTTATCTGAATTTGAATTTAAATGTTTTTAGTTTTATTTCGATTTTAACTGAATGCAACAGCACATAGATAAGTTACACTGATTAAACTATTAAACTAAGTTTATTAAAATAAAATATAGTTCAGATATAGAATTTCTTTATTTTATTATTTTATTTATGGTTTATTATTTCGATTTTCGATTTTATCTGAATTTGAATTTAAATGTTTTAGTTTTTATTTCAATTTAAACTGAAAGCAACAACACAGATAAGTAACACTGATTAAACTATTAAACTCAGTTTATTATAATAAAATATAGTTCAGATTTAGAATTTCTTTATTTTATTATTTTATTTATGGTTTATTATTTCAATTTTCGATTTTATCTGAATTTGAATTTAAATGTTTTAGTTTTTGTTTCAATTTTAACTAAAAGCAGCAACACATAGATAAGTAACACTGATTAAACTATTAAACTAACCCTTAGTTGGATACAAAACTGGACGAACGTTGTGATAATCTTCTTTGATGAATGATGCCAACTAGGTAACAGCCGTCCACGTTGGGGTTTTCTCATCGACGGCTGATTTAAAGCTGATCAGAGAGAGCTGCCAGCGGTCGGTTGATGGAATAGCCTCCAGCTCGCGGAAGTTAGAGATGCGCACTTCGATGTAATATTCACCTCGCTTCGAAGGCTCGCTCCGGTGCATATATCCCGACCCTGTTCGGCATGATAAGTAGCTTTTTAAAATCCCTGCTTGAATAGGTTCAAAATTTTCATCCTGGAAGCAATAAAATACTATTTCAACAAAAGTGTAATGATAATCAATGAACAACAGTTATATTCCCTCCAACCTACATAAATATATTTTTATATAATGCTCATGACTTGACTTAGTATTCCGGTTCACTAACTATTGTATCAATCACATCAGTCACCTAAGAATATAATTAAGTATTATCAGTCATAGATTTTTATAAAAACCTATAACTGATATTAATAATAATAATTTTGTTACATACTGCTTACCACTACTACTTACCAATAATAAAAATATAATACTGTACAAAGTACACATCCGATCAAATAGAACCTAACTTTTCATCATCTGAATGGTAACTCAAATTATTAAAATTAAATACGATTTGCTTACCTTATAGTCAGGGAAAACGTTTAAATTTCGTTTCTTGCTGGTCGAAATAGGGGCGAGCAATGGCAATGTATCAGCCTCAGATTCAGAGTCCCTTTCGAATAGTTCAACTCATTTCTTGGACTAAGGAGCTGCTGTTTTTGTCTTTGATACATTAGTTGGTTTCTTAGTCGCTTTTTTCTTTTGCGAAGTCGACTGTTATTCAGCGTCTGATTCGAAAGGATTGAACACTAGAACTTTACCTTTCTTCCAAGAAACCAAAGTCTTTGTCGGATCTGCTGCAATCGTTTTTAAATATCTACAAGAGTCTAAAACCGAGAAAATATTCAAAGAGGCAAGAGCTCTTAGGATAATATCGTACCTACCACCTCTTTTCTTACATGAAAGTTCGTGGAGTCCAGACTTATAGACATAGCCACCGATGAGGTTGACAAATTACTGCTCCTAGTCGGATTTCTATGGCCATGCGCAAGCTTTTCCCATCAAGTAATATGAACTAGGTACACCATTTTATCACACACATATGAAATTTCACAACCCGCAATAAATAGACGGTGAAGTCTCTTCTGCAACAGTTTTAGAGATGAGAATTACTCAATTGTGAGAAGGCCCTTATTGAGACGGTTATGTGCTGTTACTTTTAGTAACATTTAAGCATCTTTTACATTCACTTAAAAACATGAGCAATCAATTAAAGTACTGAAAGGTTATGAAAATATAAATATAACTGAATGGAAGTGTGCAAAATTGTGGAAATCTAGTATCATTTAGCTTTTGCTCGCTAGGCAAACATGATCAATATTGAGAACAGAATGAAAGCCGCATTGAGTTATTCAAAAACAGAAAATATTTATTCATTCATAAAATTATTTTATGAATAAGTTATGGTTAAGTGTTGCGAAGATTAATTATTATTTCATGCTATAGACGCTGTACTAGAGTTCAGTTTTCAAACAAATTTATATTTCTGTAAGTAGAAAATACAATATTATGAAATATATATATGACTTTTAATGACTTTAAGCTTCACTTGTGAGCGTGAAACATCGTGCAAAGCCATATAAAGCACATTACATACATACATACATTGTAAATCTGTTGTGGACACAAGATTGCCACACTGCAGCCACATGTAGCCAATAGCTGTAGCGTGGCAGTGTAAGAATATCAAATACCACATATCGTCCCGTGGGTAACGTTAAGCCGCGTCTCCACCAAAGTTTTGTTGTCAACACAACATTTGCCAACAAAACTTGTTTCGATTTTCGGCGGCAACATCAAAGGAATACGCTTGTTGCCGACATTTGTTCCCTCGGTGGAGACGCTTGTTGACAGAAACTTTTGTTGGCAAAACGTGTTGGCAATTGTTGTGTTGACAACAAAACTTTGGTGGAGACGCGCCATAACAGGTGACGAGGGAGACAAAACAGTAGATGGATAGTAGCGTTTTCATAAGAACGTCTAGGAAATAAAAAATTCGGTTGTCAGCTCGCCTACCAAGCGTAGCAACTATGACAAATATACATTCTATGACGCAATGTTTGGGGGCGGCCTATGTTCAGCAGTGGACTTTAGATAATACGAGTATGTATTGATGATAATAATGATGAAGCTGTAAGAAATATA
Source organism: Parnassius mnemosyne (assembly GCA_963668995.1). Classification (NCBI taxonomy): domain Eukaryota; kingdom Metazoa; phylum Arthropoda; class Insecta; order Lepidoptera; family Papilionidae; genus Parnassius; species Parnassius mnemosyne. The sequence continues at coordinate 42,133,787 of CAVLGL010000002.1, forward strand.
AAGGAAACGTTAAAACGTTTCTGGTTTTTGAATTATATTTAACAGTACTTGGGCAACGAAACTTTGCTCGGCGTTAGAAAAAAAAATATTCTTAAGGAGACACCTAGAATATTATTCTGAATATCCTTAAGAATATTTTATTTAGATAAATCAATACATTACAAATTGTTACCAACTAAATCATTAGAGGCGTTTTCAAGAAACCTATAACTTACCGATTTTTGCATTAATGTAAACCAGGTATTTAATGTTATTAATAGGGTTTTGCTTTCATCATCATCATCACTATCATCACAGCCATCCACTGCTTAATAAAGGCCTCCTCTTTAAATAGCCCTTTAGGTAAAATATTTTGCATAGCTGCCACGCTTGGCTGGAGCGTTGACAATCGCAGACGATGTGCAGTCTCTGTTCATATGCTTACCTGTTGAAGACTGCATCTAGATTGTAACTAAAAGGCTGAAGGAAAACCACATGCCCATAGAATATGCAGTAGTACTCAGACCTATTGTGGATAGCATGTAGATAGTGTGGCGATGGGCTCACCTGTATCTCCCATTGTAGCAGATATTTTAGATTTTTAACAGTGGTAGATCCACGCGGCAGCTTTTGCTGTCGCACGGATGGGCCGGCTCGAACCGGGGTAGTACCACGACCTCACAGAAAACCAGCGTGAAGTAGAGGTTTACCTCTGCGTTTCGCTTGGTGAGTGCAGGTGGCCGGAGGCCCTTTTTACTGGAAATGAGGCATTCAATCTTAGTCCTCACGGGTGACAACGCATCTACATTTTGATTTGTAACAGAGGATAGATGTAGATGTCTATGGGCCGCAGCAACCACTTACTATCAGGTAGACTGTGTGCTCGTTTTTCACCCTTATCCTATATAAAAAAAATATAATCATGGAAAACTTTGAGGAGAAAGCCCCGCTTACTTCTCGCGTAAATCCATGATTTTACAAGTAGTACGTAGTCCACTCTCACAATTCTACCTTTAGATAAAGTAACTGCATTAACCCCATAAATTCTAATATTCAGTTCACAATAGAGTTAGAGGCAAACAACTATTTAGCTTTATTAGATGTGTTAGTAATTCGGAATCCCGATAACACCTTGAGTCACACTTTGTATAGAAAAAAGATCCATACCGATAGATATTTAAACGGTGATTCTCATCACCATCCTTCACAGATAGTTACCGTGGGTAAATCTTTGTTTCAGAGTGCACGAGGGATCTGTGACAGTAAACACCTGGAAGCCCAATTCCAACACGTTAAGCAAGTTTTGCAAGGCAATAAGCTTCGGGTCCCGCGCCTACGTCACAGTGAATGAGTGAAGACGGTCACCGTCGAACGAGTGCCTGCTGTACTGCCATATGTCAGAGGTGTCACTGACAAGATTGGCTACATTTTGATGCGTGCTTCCATTAAAGCATACTTCAAGCCGCCGAAGAAAATTAGTCAGTTTTACCATCAGTCAATTGTATTGTCCCTCTGCAATATGCAGAAGTGTACAAGCTTAATTGTGAATGTGGTCTCTCTTATGTAAGACAAGCTAAATGATCAATAAAAACTCGCGTTAAAGAACACATAGCTGAGGTGAAGAATCGAATCAAGTTGTAGAACGCAGGTGAGCGCCTTTGATTTGTGCAGAAAACCAACAACTGTTCCGAAATCCGAGATACCGAGTGATGGCAAGGCAAGCCAATCGAACCACATACACGTTGGTGCTAGCCTGCACTCGCTAGCTAGGCGAGCGACGACTAGTAATGGCGAAGCTAGACATGGGCAGTATACACGTTGCTACTCGTTTTCGCTTAGCGAGCTATGACCAACATATGCCATAGCTCGCCATATTGTGTTGTGCGATTTGTCATCATAGCGTGACGATATTTAAAATAACTGAATTAAAACCTCCACTACATTGAATATTTTGCTTTGACTCTTTGTTTTAATGCGTATTTATTTTATGTACAGTTTTGGTAAGTAATTAAAATAATATAATATTTTAAAATATTTATTTTATCTTGTACATACAATAAAATTATGAGGGAAAAAATATTAGATTAAAAATTAATAATACTTGCTTCGTAACACTTCCCTCGGGCGTGTCATTCTAGCATAATGGATTATATCATATTCCACTCTATAATTTACTACGTAACATCGATAAAAGCCAAATAATTCAAGCTTACATTTTTATATAATGATTTCGGATGTTTAAACCACAAAGTAAAGTTGATGTTATCGCAGATTTTTTTTAAATAAAGAAAACTCTTAAGACAGATTACAAAAATAGCATAAGTCCATTAAAAACGTGAGGAAATTATGGTCATATTTCTACCCTCCCCCTGGTGAGATTTCGTGGGATATGGCTCGACTTCCTCATCCCCACTTCCAAATCACACGTGATTTTTTCCAAATGCGTAATTTTGGTGTATATACGTTAATTTAGATTACGTTGGATTTATAAAAAAAAAATAATTTGTTTGATTATTTTTATATAATTTGTGGATTTCGCATAACCGCGTTAAATGTTATTGTGTAGTATTTAGCCATATTTTTAGGGTTTCGTACCTCATAAGGAAAAAATGGAACCCTTATAGGATCACTTTGTTGTCCGTCTGTCTGTTTTTCAAGACCCTTTTTCTCAGGAACGCGTAGAGGTATCAAGCTGAAATTCATATCAAATACTCAAGTCTACTGTCCCTTGGAGCTGTGAAAAAATCGAACTTCTAGGCCAACGCAATCAAAAGATACAGCCGTTTATGCCGCAAATTTTCGACATTCGCAAGGAATCAAAACCTACAGGGTCTTTCCGTAAACTCAGAATCTTGAAATTTGGTACGGAGCAACGTTTTATAGCACAGGTAAAGGAAAAATTGCGAAAAGCATAAATTTTTAGTTACATCATATAATAAAAATATTTTTAATAATTTTAAACTTACATACCTACGGATTTGTTCGGAACCCTCGGTGCGCGAATCCTACTCGCACTTAGCCGGTTTTTATTTAATTTAACTTACAGTTAACGAAATATTAACTCCTTCTCCTTTACGTGAGATCGGGTGAGATTCTGCTTGAACCCTTATTGTGTTTTTCTGTAAAGAAATTCTCAGTAGCAGCCCGAAGTCAGGGATTTGACAGTATTTAACCCTCGTACCTTGGAAAGTACATACATCTGTTGGTCCTACGCCTCAACTCTCTCTGCGGTCGTGTCGGAGTACTGTCGCTGTTCGTGAGTGAGTTCGCTCTATAGAAACTTATCGCCGTTACCAAAATTCGGTCGGTCGGTAAAAATATATTTACAATTACATTATTAACTTACAATTATTATTACAATTAGATTACTGTAATTACAACGCCGTAAGGATATGGGATATTAAAATAAACCTTTTTTATCCATAAGCCCTGAAATACGGTCCTAAACGAGTTTTATGGCATTTCTGGGGGAGCTTTACTTTCAGCTGTTGACTTGTGGAGAGCTGTTATGATGATGGTGATCATAAGCGCAGCCATACGTTTTAGTTTCATGATATATCTCTCCAGTAGAAAGACACTCTGGCCCATAGAAATCGACATAATATATCTTCGATTAAGAACCAAAATGCAGATGCATTGTCACCCCTGAGGACTAAAATGGCATGCTTAGTTTTCAGTAAAAAGGGTGTCCGGTTCTCCACAATTACTATATGCAGCTCAGCACTATTAAGTTCCAATTTTACGTTAGTATTTAATAAGATCGTGGTTCTTACTTCAGTTAAATCGACTCATTCGTACTACAACCATAATATACGAGTAACTGCAACATGGCTCTATTACGTATTGAAAAATACATTTTTCCAAATCAACTTTTACACGTACAGGGATTGTATTTGTAAAAATATCGAAGTTAGTGCATACCTATAATAAACATATACTGAAGCCGTTGGTTTTTTTCACTAATTATAATTGTAATGTTTGAGTGCAATATCCCCTGGTGCTAAATGGCGATGAAGCCCTAGATGGTAAATCGCATTGTCTTAGCTTAACAAAAGCCTATTTACTCTTGCTCAGAATGCACCATGTAATCGGGTAGAAATAAGGATGCTGGAACATTATTCCACGTATATATACGTAAGACGAAAGGCATAGCAAAGCGTTTGGTTCGAATGCATTGAATATCAACATTAAAGCAATTAGGGTCAGCCAGGTTAAATTAATAGGTATTGAGGTCACCTATCGCGCTACTTTGAATCTTAAATGAGCTCTTTTAACGTCATATGTTTTGCTTTCATCATTCATCATCATCATTACAGCCCTTCACAAGTCCACTGCTGAACATAGGCCTCCCCCAAAGAATGCCACAAAGCACGGTCCTGAGCCACCTGCATCCATCGACTTCCTGCAAATCTTACCAGGTCGTCACTCCATCTAGTGGGGGGACGCCCTACACTTCGCCTGCCGGTACGAGGCTGCCACTCGAGAACCTTTCTTCCCCATCGGTTGTCGGTTCTTCGAGCTACATGGCCGGCCCATTGCCACTTCAGCTTACTAATCCGTTGGGCTATGTCGGTCACTCTGGTTCTACTGCGGATATCCTCATTTCTGAGTTTATCACGCAGAGAAACTCCGAGCATAGCCCTCTCCATAGCTCGCTGAGCGACCTTGAGCTTCCTCATCCGGCCAGCAGTGAAGGACCACGTCTCAGTTCCGTATGTCATCACTGGCAACACGCACTGGGTGTACAGTCTCGTTTTCAAGTTTTGAGGTATGTTTTGCTTTATCCTTATTTATTTGTAGGCAAATTTTTAGTTTGCCAAATTTAAAGAATAAGGGTGATAAACAAGTACACAGACCATCCATTTATAAGTGGATTTTGTGGCTCATGGACACCCATATCTACCCTCGATTAAGAATCAATGAATATGCGTTGTCATCCTTAAGGACTAAGCTGATATACCTTGTTTCTAGTAAAAGAAATCTCCAGTTCTCAACACAGCAGCATTAAGCTACTATTTCACATTCATATTCTGCGAGAGTTTCGTCCTTATTGTTTTCGAGCTGATCCATTCGTGCTACAACCATACTATAGCTGCAGCGTGGCACTACTACCTCAAAAATTCCGTTAGATTAACATTCGACTAACATATTCATATTAAAATTATCACATTAGCCTGACCATATATTCTTTAAAGTAAAACTGTCACATAAGACGGTTATTATCCTACTGCAAGAAAAGGTTTCTCTGCTTGAAAAAAGTACAAAGTGAATTAAAATTACAACCTATGATATTTCTTATAGATAAGTTATATGCCCACATAACCACCGAAAAAACTATTCTGAACTCCGTCGTCCCAGCGGCAGCACACATACTCATTTTAATGTTTTACTTACATTTCGCTCTTCGTTTTCTTATCGCGCTTGTTCCGGAACGTTTGTCATTTTCTTTAAAATTATGTAATCATGGCGTCATATTTCTTAGTCAAGGGCCAGAGTGACTAATTGACGACTTTCCGACGCTTCAGTTTTGGCGTGATAGTAACGTATGTACCTTTTTATATAATATCATTGGTTACAACATATATACGTTCTACTGATAGGGAAATGAGAGGAGGTCATTTCTGACAATTAAGAAGAGGAGGAGAAGAAGAAAGCAATTAGTATGCCACGCTGCACCACGACTTTACATGTGTTTAAAATAGTTTTATTCCTCATACATATAAGATCTTTATGCTGTTTTCCTTTACAGACGAGCACGTGGTAAGTCAGCACTTGAGAAACCTGGCTGGTAATATAATTTGAAATTCACAGCTTGCGCTTACACCCTGAGTCATCACGGATTACCTGCTTTAAGACACGTAACATCATTTTCGTTTCGGGAATCTGGCGTCGACTATATTACAAATATTTTTTTTTAATAAAGGTGCATCATAATTTAATATTAAAAAGTGTAAAAAATATTCAGAATGCGTAGTAAGTGAAGGTTTTATAATATCAATTATATTTTTATCGTAACTACATTCTCACTATTTGAACTATATTTAACATTAACACTATATTTAAATCATAAACTAAACAATAACCATTGTCGAAGATGGATGAAATGGAATAAAATGGAGAAAAAGCACACAAAAATTGTTGTTTTCCTTACGAACTTTAGCTGACACAAAAACACGAAAGTATTAAGACACGTGATAAATCATACGTAATAGAATAGTTGAGGTACGAACAACATTATTCTCCGTTTTTATTTGTTTGTTTTGTCCGATTTCGTTATTTTTTTATCTGAGATCTCACTAATTCTCATTTATTTCGAAACAATGGTTCACGCATAGTTTCATTTCTTACACCATTACCATTATAGACTATCAAAAGTCCACTGCTTAACATAGGTCTCCCCCACAGATTTTCTTATGGGGGGATATTTTGCTGAAGTCGCCTCGCTCGGTAAGCGGATTAGCAACTGCAGTTTTTTTATTATATTGAGTTGGTGTCAAGAAGATGCTGCTGTACATCTTCTGTTTCATTTCCCTCTATCGCTTCTTTCGCCACCTAAGCAACGATATTGCGTAGTTGATATTCCTACACCGCCACTACACGGAACATTACCACCACACGGTGGCTGCACTGGCTACATTTTTTCATTTTAATATTAAAGTGATAAATAGGCTAACAGATCAAAAATCTGCAGTGGAAATTGACCAGCTATATATTTCAAAGAACTGACGGGAAAGAAAAGATCTTGAGTGGCAGACAAGTGAAGTGTACAGCGACTTCCCTAGATAGAATGACGAACTGGTTAGACATGGCATGACATGATATGGTTCAGGTGGTATTTTATGGCATGTTATGGGGGACACCTATATTCAGCAGTGGACTTGTGAAGGACTGTAATGGATGGAAAGGAAGTATAAAGAGTTAACGATCCTCTTACACTTGAAATTAACTCCAAATAAAGAAGGTACAGACGCGTTGTCAACTTTAAAATGCCTAGCAGCCTATAATTTTACTGGGGCTCTTTACTTTCACACCAGAACTGGGCAGGGGATAATATCTGCTTGGTGGCAGAAATAAGTAAGAGGGTGATACAAGTCCCGACGGTCCTCTAACTGAAAAGGTACTACTAATTTGTAAATTTTAATAAAATTAGGATTTTTTGTTCTTATTTGGTGTAAGTTTCACTTAGTATGAATAATCAAAAGCCAATTTAAAGTAAATTTGAATAAAGATACACGTGTCGTGGGGTAGTGATGTAAGCGTTCATGGCGGTAAGTACACGGCGATTTAAGAATCCATTACACCCTTTCGTCCCGGGGTGTCACAAGAGATATAACTACCTCGTAAGCTACAGATGTAAAATGTTTAGATTGGGGCCGGAAAATAACTTCAAAACACGTCTAGTACTTCCATCGCTAATCCGCGTATCTATTCCATCGCTAATCCCAAATCGAGCCTATAGTGGGAGAGACTCATGTCCAACAGTGGACTTTAACAGTCATAAAAGATGAAAGAAGAAGAACATTATACGTGTACCTATGGCTAAATATAGTGAAAAAACTTCCAGGGGTGTCGATCTGTTTGCAATTTTTCATTATTAATAAATTAGATTTTGCCTTCAATGTCTTGTGATTGATCGCTTGCAGAAAAAAAGACCGCAGGAGCTGTTGACAGTAATACGTGTAATAAATTAAAATTAATAACAATTTCTCTGTTAAAGTAAAAGATTAGTTTTCTATAAAAAAATTAAGTCGAAATAAACTGACGTTAATTTTGGCGAAGATAACACTCGCTTATCGACAAAATGTGGCCGCAACTGTGAATTTAGTTCGATCAGCCGATTTCTATTTTTGCCAATTGGTTCGTTAAGAAATGTCAGTTACTCTGCTTCTTCTGAACTTCTCTTGCCAAACTTGGCTATCACATTGCCAAGTATCTAGACTTATACACATAAAAGATGTATTTTTGGAACTGGTCTAGATGACTTGAAGGTTTATTATTGTACAATAGATATACACATCAAATAATCATTAATGTTGAGACTTAGGTAGTTAATAAATTAGTGCCTAGGAGAAATTCCTGCGAACATCTAGTTCAGTTAACTTACATTGAGTTAATACAGAGTTCTGTAGTGCTAATTGCTTTACTGACTTATTAGTGCGATAAAGTTAGTTTTGCTGACGTAAGATCAATCAGCCATCTTGAAAGAATATTGAAGTTTGATGTTTCTACAAAGACTGTTTTAAGAAGCTGTGGTCTTCAAGGTGCTATTTAAGATCTCAAGTTTATGAACATCAGTCGAAACCAAAAATTTATTAGTTTTTTTATTTTTATTTATATAAGATGAGTCAAACGAGCATGCGGCTCACCTGATGGTAAGTGACTACCTCCACCCGTAAATAACTGCAACAGAATCGAAGATGCTTTGCCGGCCTTTTAAAAAAATAGGCTCTTTTCTTGAAGGTCTCTAAGTCGTATCGATCCGGAAAAATCATAAGTACCTATAAGTAGGTCCAGTTTTTTGATGATTCCACAATTCTCCGGTTTTGCCATAATTTTTAAATAACACTTTGATTAATTATGTAAAACTTTCTAATTATACATAGGCAGGAACAATACATTTATTACTATGTTAATCTTTGACCACGATCGCCTGATAGTGGCTTTTTATAAATTTCTGTAACATAATATATTGATAAATTAATTACATTTTACGAACTCTATGTACACTATATATTTATTCCTATAATAGAGGATGGCTTAAGTATTGTGAGTCCAATAATTATAATAATATAGATACATTCCAAAAGAAAAAGATATGTCTTATCTAAAACTTTCGGTAAAAAAATTACAGGACTTCCATCCCAAATTTCATAGTATGCAAATAGCCAAGTTCTAACTTTGGTACTTACACCAGTGATTTGATTGGCTCTTTATAGTGCTGCTAGGCGATATAGTTAAACATCTGTAGTAAATCATTTGGGAATAAAAAATAATATGAAATTTTGAGACATTAAGTCCAAATAAATTTGTATCCGCGTAGAAGTGTTTTCTTTTTACATCAACTATTACAGAACTATAACATAAAGTATGTTTCATTGAACAATCATTTTACAATAAAATTGTTAATACGGAGATTTTTCTTTTAGCTTTTGTTTTGCAATAAAAAGGTCTGATAATTAAGTAATTAACCAGAACAGTTTAAATTAGTTTCCTTTCCTTTGTAGAATGGATCTTTAAACAACCTTGTCATGTCAAATCATATTATATAAATGTATTTTTATCTTACTTATTCAAAGCATTTCATCAACCTATATTTTTAACATTATGTGTCGCCCTCAAAATACAGTGTATTCGTGTGTATTTTTAGTATTTAAAATTAAATTATTTTTTAAAAAAATTGGCTATACCTCAAGGGTGGTCCCTTATACAAATACTCAACTCCAAAGGTTGTAAAACAGGTGTTGAAAGTTTTAATGTAACTATTAAGACGCTATTTTAGTTATTGTCCTGAGGTTTTGATATTGTTCAGTCCACTCTAAAGGACCAAACACTTGAAATATTAAAAAAATTAAACCTGACTTTAAACGAATAAAAATTATTAAATGATTTACACACAATCTAATAAGTTCCGAAGTCGGTGCTAAGACAAAGTGTTTCGAAGAATTAAAGCCCTGACTTCGGAAACAGTTAAAAATATGGGGATCATTTTAGTCATTTTTAACTTTTTGTTTTTATTATCTTTAATGTCCCTCGACATGATTACAATTGACAAAGGTATATTTTATTTCGGTAAGTTTAGAAAAAGTAAGTCGTTTACCACCTCTTATATAAAAATGATGTTGCCCATTGACACATATCTATTCTCGACTAAGAATAAAAGCCCTGAGGACATAGGCAGAATACCTGTATACAGTATATACCTAATCTAATACATAGCGTATACGATATGTTAACGGTTCGTCCTCTACGTAACCCTAAAGTAAAAGTCACATCCAAACCTTTTTTAAGTTTTTTTTTTGTGATGCGCGTTCCGATATACGACCTGAAAAAAAGTTCATACCTATTGATGTAGCAACTGTATCGACAATATAGAACACCCGAACTAATGTTCGGAAATAAAAGAGTCTTATTATCATTTTTATTATTTTATTATAAAAGTGTATTATATTTTAAATAAAACTAATTTTACGGATTTTATCGCGTATATTAACTTATTTTTAACTTATTTTTATATTCCCGACGTTTCGGGTGCTTTCCAGCACCCGTGGTCACGGGGGACTGAGTTGTTTGACGTCCTGCTGTCATAGTTAGCCCGGCTACCTTCAGTTTTTTTTTTTTTTTTTTTTTTTTTTTTTTTTTTATATTAATTTTTGGTTCGATTTACGCAGAATGAGCTTACAGTATCTTGAAGTCTAGCAGTGGTATACTTGGGTTTGGATTTGATTTTATTAATTATGGGATCCCAAGCAGATGGCAGCACCCATCCATCTTCTCTATTGAAATTAGGATGTTTTTTAATTTCAATAGCCTCGCGAATCATCCTTGGGAGGAATCGGTGTTCTTTTGCGAGGATTTGTGGTCTATCAAATCTTATGTAATGACGGGGACGATCCTGAACATGTTCACAAACTGCAGACTTCCCGATACGTCGGTGCTTCACGTCAGCTATATGTTCTTTAACGCGGGTTTTAATAGATCTTTTTGTTTGTCCTATGTACGAGAGACCACATTCACAATCCAGCTTGTACACTCCTGCATCTTGTAGAGGGATATGACACTTGACAGATGGTAAAAATTGACCAATCTTCTTCAGCGGCTTGAAGTACGTTTTAATGGAAGCTCGCTTCAAGATGTAGCCAACCTTGTCTGTGACTCCTCTGACATAGGGTAGTACAGCAGGCACACGCTCGACTGTGGCTGGCTTCACTCGGTCACTGTGACGTAGGCGCGGGACCCGAAGCTTGTTGTCTTGCAGTACTTGCTCGACGTGCTGAAGCTCGGCGGCCAGATGTTTTCTGTCACAGATCCCTCGTGCTCTCTGAAACAAAGATTTTCCCACGGTAGCTAACTGTGAAGGATGATGGTGAGATTCACCATTTAAATATCGGTTGGTATGGGTATTTTTTCTGTACACAGTATGACCAATAGTGTTATCAGGATTTCGGATGACTAAAACATCTAGAAAAGCTAAAGTATTGTTTGCCTCTAACTCCATTGTGAATTGTATTTTAGGGTTTATGGAATTAAGGTGGTTTAAAAATGCAGTTACTTTGTCAGATGGTAAAATTGTGAAAGTATCGTCTACGTACCGCTTGTAGAATCTTGGATTTACAGGAGCAGTAAGAAGGGCTTTCTCCTCAAAGTCCTCCATGAATATGTCGGCGACTACGGGAGATACAGGTGAGCCCATTGTCACTCCATCTACTTGCATGTAGAACTCTTCTTTCCACAATAAATAGCCAGATGTGAGGCAGTGTTTGAGTAATACTGCATACAGTAGTGCATACAGTATTATATATTTTATTATAGTTTATTTCAAAACCACACACATTCAATTTCAAATCAAATCACAATAAATCGTAATTTAAATTACTTATTTACTTATAAAATCAATTTAATTTCGAATTATCAACCTTACTTTCATTACTCAACAAAACGCGTACAGTCATCAAGTTTCTATAAGATCTTTTTAGATAATATTGAAATGCAATTATTGACTCATTGCTAACATTGAATTAATTTGTAACTACACTTTAAAACAATACTCATAACTTTTGATAGAATGAACAGATTCTAATAAAACACAGTCTAAAATTTAATATAATTCAAAGCTACGCTTTATTTTTTCTTAACGATCCTTTAAAAAAATATCTTAGTGATTTAGTCATGATGCGATCATTTACATACTGACTTATGGAGAGAAAAATAATAGAAATTTATTTTAGTTAATGTAATTACTTATTTTTAATCCCTCTTTATATTTTTTTTTTCACAAATATATTTTTAATATACAGACACGAGCAACTGTCTTGTTTAATATATGTGTATAGATTTACACTAAATCGTAAAAAAACATATTATGTCGATTCATAAAAAGTATGTTTAGGTCGATTTCAGTAATTATTTATTATTCATCATTGTTGGCTTTTGGGTTTCATCCAAGTTGTGCCCGTAAGTTTCTTATGGATTTTCTGACAGAGTTATTTGTTTTTTGGCATCTGTTGAGTAGTTTTTCACTTTGTTACAAACCACCTGAGATATTATAATAGAAAATAACGCATTTGTGAATTACAGGAAAACAATATTTTTCTGAAGAATGTATTCAGTTCCTTTTTTAGTATGATTTTATTTTCGTGAACTGAATTATATTTATTATTAAGTTATTCATGATAAATTGTTGTAATTATTTTAAATAAACAATATTGAAATTGTATTTCATGCAAAAAAATTTTTTGAGATCATAATAACTCACGCCTGTCACACAGATATAATAAAGGGTTATCTTACAAACAATGCCCAAATTTTCAGAAGACATCCAGTATAGGTATTACACTAATAATAACAATTAGAAGAACATTTTTCGAGCGTCATTGTCATGAACAGAGGCTGAATAACATTTTATACGAGATGGAGCCACAATGCAGCTAATCGTATATTAGTTGTAGAACGAATGGGTTGGCTTGACCGGGATAGAACCACGTTCCCATATAATACCGGCGTAAAATAGCAGAAAAAGGCTGCTGTGTTTCATATGGTGAGTGTAAAGAACCGGAAACCCATTTTACTGGAAATGAGGCATTCCATCTTGGTCCTCAGGGATAAAAACGCATCTGAATTTTGATACTTAGTTGAGGATAAATGTAGATGTCTATGGGCTACAGCATACGCTTACCATCAGGTGGAATGTATGCTCGTTTGTCATCCATATTTTTTTTTATAGTATAAGGATGACAAACGAGCACACAGTCCACCCGATGGCAAGTGGCTGCTGCGGCCCATAGACATCTACATCTATCCTCTATTACAAATGAAAATGTAGATGCGTTGTCACCCGTGAGGACTAAGATGGAATGCCTCATTTCCAGTAAAAAGGGCCTCCGGCCACCTGCACTCACCAAGCGAAACGCAGAGGTAAACCTCTACTTCACACTGGTTTTCTGTGAGGTCGTGTTACCACCCCGGTTCGAGCCGGCCCATCCGTGCGACAGCAAAAGCTGCCGCGTGGCTCTACCACCGTTAAAACTTGTTTTACTTCATTCATAATTTACTTGATATTATTCCTTATTATTATTGTAGTGTTAATGGTATCATTACATTATATTTGTCTTCTTTGTTTAATTAATTTAACTACTAAGAATTTAATATTATTTATTATATACTTTGTATAATAAGGCAACTATAATAGTTATTTAATATTGTTAGTAATAAAGTAGGTAGAAAAGTACAAACTTTGTAAAAGATATTGTTGTTGTTACGATTCGCCAAGTAAGACAGGCAAAGGACCTTACAGCCTGGTGTGTTTCAATATTTATAAATACTGCTGGTAAACAGATTTTATTCCATACCATGATTAAATTTACATTGTTTACTGTATCCATACTAACATTAATTTTGTGAAATGATTTGGTCATACACACACAAATAAACTAAATTTTGACTTTTGTCTTCGTTGGGAAATATTACTAAGTTGTGGACTTATTTGTTCAATGTTGATGTTTTGTTATATTCTGTTTCTGATATCTACTTCTCTAATAGTGTATTTTAATGTTTTATTAATTTTAAGGTATATTTTTAATACAATGATTGTTATCTTTATCAGTCAACTGATGGGATAATGCAGTGATAGTAGAATACTTGATTTACTGGTTTATGCAAATAGCGTAGTGATTATTTTATACTTATACTTAGATTTATCTCTTATTAAATTTGTTTATTTTATTATTTATATATTTATCTAATATACATATTAAATTTAAATATATTTATTGGTAGTTGAAAAATGTCTGATGGTGAATCTTTTTATTCCATTGATAGTTCAGACTCCTCATACGCCTCTGGTACTGATCTAACAGATGATTAACGTCACTTATCAGTTAAATAATATTTTTCTGCCTCATAATAAATCTTTTAACGTTTGTCATATTAATGCCCAATGCATTCCAAGTCACTTTTCTTACTTTGAGGAAGCAATCTCACTAGACTGTGTTGATGCTATCTTAATAACTTAGTTTAATACCCAATTTCATCTTTAAACGTAATGATCGGACTGAGAAGGGGGGTGCACGACGCAAAAAAGTGACACGTCGAACTTACTAAATGCTTGTCGTAACCAAAGCTAGATGAACAACCTAGGGGCGGTGGGCGGAGCCATGAGGGGTTACGATCGTCGGGTCGCGCTCACGGTTCAACAACTAGCGGTGGTTGCACACAGCAACGCGGGAAAAGCCGTAACAAGAATATTGAAAAATTTAGCTTTGTATTTTAATAAATAGTATTGTAACTATGTAATAAACTCTCCCAATAAAGGCACCGAACGAATAGCTAGAGTTAAAATAGATTCAGAATGTAGAAATTAATTAATGTAAAATTGTAAAGTAATTATTGTATGTAAATTGTATTCCTTTATATAGTACAATTTAATTTCTTGTATATTAAGCCCTTAGGCACGAAAAATAATAAACAGGGCATGTTACCGTGACGCGGCCGCGGAGCAAATGAGGCTACGCGCGTCGCGCCACAGCGTTTTATATTTTTGTAGTACTGAGGCGGGAGGCAGGGTCCTCAGCTCAAAGTTGTTGAAAAAACAACCTTTAAACTTTAGTATATAGAGAAATTGTTATGTACGTATTAGTTTAATAAGTAGTTGTAAGAATATTATATATTTAAGTCTATTCGTTAGTTTGTAAGAAATCTAATCAATAAAGAAAGGCGCGGGGGTGAGGCAAGGGTCCGCTGGCCAGCAACGGCCAAATCATATATAAGACGGGCAGATTCCGCCTGTGGCACCGCTCTCGAGCGGTCGTGTCCAGGTAGTCCGCGCATCCGTCCCCGTACGGTAGTGCTCTCTCGCTCTCGCGCCTCCGCTGTCCTGCTCGCGCTGTACAGCGTCGACGCTTTGGTGAGTCATTTCTGCTAACAGTTCTTGCCCCCCATGTCTTTGGGCGGGGAGGTTTGACTGACCTCTGCTTGTTATTGTAATTTTTATTGTTAATTCTTATTGTTAACTATTTCTAATTTTGTTTTCGTTATTTATTCGTATAACGTGTACGTGTATATACTGTTTCTAGGGAGTTACTTGCTCTTTTCAGAGCAAAGCCCTGCTCTTTTGAGAGCAGGGGCACTTACTCCTTGAATAAAGAACGTCCCGTTCTTTTGAGAACGATGATCCCCCGCCCTTACTGTTTAGGTACAGAACGTCTCTGTTCTTTTCAGAACAGTACCCCCTAGCCCCTTCCGTTTCAAATACATACTGATTCGTAGAATTACTGCCCTCAACATGTCCACAGTTACCCAAGTTAAGTCCCCGTCGTCGCCGCCCTAAACCAAACTCTTGGTCTGGGCCTAAACCTCGATGAGACGGCCCTCGCCGCCATCGCCGCCCTTGTTACTCCCCCTGACCATCAGACACTCCAACCGCTGCCCGTACTAGCGGCCTACCTAGAGACCAAGAACTTTTTCGCCCCATTAGAAATGGAGTACACATGCTCCGAGTCCTCTGCATCGGCCTCCCGGAAGAGGCCCGCCACCAATTCTGGCACCGGTTCATCGGAGTCCTGTGACTCCTACGGAACCGGGGATTCTTCGTTCACCACGGTGAACTCCAAGCGCAGCGGTAAACGCGCCGCGAAAAACCGCACCCTCCCTGTATCAGCGGCCCCTGCCGCTCCTTCAACCTCCGCAGCTCCCGCTGCCGCCTCTGCCCCCGGAGCTCCCGTCGCTGCCTCGGCCCCACTTATGTCACTAGACATCCCCGCTCCGACCAAGACAGCCTCTCGCTGTGCTCCAGTCCTTGCCAAGAAGCAAGTCCCGCCCCCTGTCTTCCTAAGAGACAAGGCCAAATTCACAGAACTCTCCAAAACCTGCTACAACGCAGGCATAACATACGACCACGCCATCAACCTCGGGGAGGCTATTAAGATCGAGATCATCCCCCAACCAATCGACGACTTCCGGCGTCTCACCAGGCTATTCACAGCCGAACGAGTTTCTTATCATACGCACGCTCTCCCGGAAGAGCGCAAAGTCAGGGCCGTCATCCGCGGCGTCCCCTTCGAATTTTCCAACGAGGAAATCCTTGAGGACCTTAAGTCCCAAGGTTTCCCAGTAGAAGCCGTGCACAAAATGCACAGTAGAACGGGCCAGAGGTCCTCTCTTGCCCTAGTAATTTTAACCAACGTGCCGGAGGCGAAAGCCATCTTCCGGCAGGTACGCACAGTGTGCGGCCTGTCGAGAGTGAGGGTTGAGCCTCCACATAGGCGCGGGTTCCCGGCGCAGTGCTACTGCTGCCAGCTGTATGGTCATGCGGCGGCCAACTCCTCCGCCCCACCCAGGTGCGTTAAGTGCCTTGAACCCCACAACACTAAAGAGTGTCCTCGGCCCAAAGACGCCGAATCCCCACCCGCGTGTGTCCTGTGTAAACAAACAGGCCACCCGGCTAACTACAGAGGCTGCCCTTGCGCACCTCATCCTCGCCCCAGTAGGCAAGCTCCACCGCCGGTCAATGACCGCTCATTCCCGGCTCTTTACCAACGGATGTCCCGTCAGGGCCTTTCTCAGCCCACCCAGGGCTTCTCTCGGCCCTCTCAGGGGCCCCCTCAGGGACCTCTTCGGCCCCCTCCGGGCTTCTCTCAGCCTATGCAGCCTCCAGTCTTTCCCTGGGGTCCCAAAAAGGCAGACCCACCGCGGACATCCTCCGCCCCACAACAATCACAACCCTCAATGGCTGACCTAAAAACGGTGTATTCCGCTATTAGGAACATCAACGTACGTACGGCCATTTATTACAAGAAGACACTTCACTGCTCTCCCATTTCTACTCCGCAACTTTCCAACATGGAAGCCACGGTATGTAGGCTAGCTATGACTGGACATCAGTCCATCTTCATAGCCTCCTGTTACATCCCTTCTAAAATCCTTCCCCTCAAAAAAGATTTTGAAGCTATTTCATCTCTAGGCAATTCAGTCATTATGTTTGGAGATTTTAACTCCAAGCACACTGAATCGACATGCCGTACTACTTCACGTAGTGGCAGGATACTGCTCGATATCACACAGTCTCTTGACCTTACCGTCCACAGTCCCCTCGGTGCTACTCACTTTCCCGATATCACCGATAACGCTCCCGACGTGCTAGATTTTGCACTATTCAAAAGTGTTTCCCTCAACCTCAGGGCAATCGAGACACTAGACGATCTAGGATCCGACCACAGACCGGTCTCCCTCATTCTTGGCCATCAGCCACCCTCCTCAACACCCTCTACTAAAACCTTCACAAATTGGAAGGGCTTCAAGAAGTCCCTAGCGAAAGCTCTGGACTCACAGGACTCCCCAATCTCCCTATCGTCGGACTTAGACAGTCCCGAAAAAATCGACACCGCGGTCGATTCTTTCTCCACCCTTATTAAAACCTCCCTTAAGGAGAATGAAGTAGTAGTGTGGCTAGAAATAGTGTAGAGTAGTGGGCTTCCCCTGCATATTAGCAACCTATTAAAAGCCAAAAAAGCTGCTTTCCGGAGAGCAGCAAAATATCCCACGCCCGAATATAGGCGCACGGCCAATCGTCTTCAACGAGAACTCCGTTTCCGCCTCTCTGAATTTCGAGACCTCGAAAAGAGTAAGCTCATGGAGAATATCTCTCGCTCTCATACAGCGTACTATCAGATGGCAAGAGCCCTCCGCATAGACGCTATCACCCACACTCCCCCTCTCTCCCGTCCCGACGGTACGGTAGCCTTCTAGGACGAGGAAAAGGCTGAGTGCTTTGCAGACAGCGTTGCCGCTCAATGCTCTCCTAGCTCTCAACCTGTCGACCCCTCACACGTCCAGGCAGTGGAGGATGAGGACCGCCGCCGGAATTCACCCCCTACAGCCTCCGAACCTATCTCTGTGTCCAATGATGAGATTTCATCCCTCATCAAAGGACTTAAGCCTAAAAAGGCTCCGGGCGCGGATGGCATCTCCAAGCAAGCCCTAAAACACTTTCCTGAGCAGGTGCTAACCCTTTTATCTGTCATCTTCAATGCCTGCTTCAACCTTAGTTACTTTCCCACTACGTGGAAAGAGGCAACTGTGATTGGTATTCCTAAGTCAGGCAAGCCTCTCAACCTCCCCTCCAGTCATCGCCCCATTAGTCTCCTCAAGGCCATGGGCAAACTCTTCGAAAGAGTCATCCAAACTCGCATAAGGCGCCATCTGTTTCCCACAGACGGTGACCCTCATATCATCCCCCATCAATTCAGTTTCCAAGCGAAACACTCTTGTCCCCAACAAGTTCACCGTATTGTGGAATACATCCTCAGCGGTTTTTATCCTCGTCGTCATAAGACCATCGCGGTGTTTTTCGACATAGCTAAAGCCTTTGATAGAGTCTGGCATGAAGGCCTTTTCTACAAATTATACAAAATAGGTCTCCCCGATCGTCTAGTACGTCTCGTGGCCTCTTATCTAAAGCATCGTACCTTTCGTTTTAGACACGAAGGCACGCTATCTTCTCAGCGCCCCATCAAAGCTGGTGTCCCTCAGGGCTCAGTACTTGCTCCTCTCCTGTACATTTTGTTCACCAACGACATTCCGATCCCGTCGAAAGGTGTTCGGCTCTCCCTCTTCGCAGATGATACTTGCCCTATACTGTAAAGGTATCTCGCTACCTTTCATACGGAACAAGATACAAAAGTCAGTTGATGACCTAGGAGCTTGGATCAAAAAATGGCGCATCGATGTGAACCCGGAGAAGAGCTCCGCCGTTCACTTCGATTATAAACGACGCCGACTCAAAACCACTCCACCAATACGTATGCTAGGGACCCCTGTCCCCTGGCATACGATTGCCAAATATTTAGGTGTCACCCTTGACACTAGGCTCACTTTCAGGTCCTACGTCAAAAGAGTAACCCGTCACGCACGTTTTTACCTGGGTAGGCTCAACAGTATGTTGGGCCGACACAGTAAAATGTCCATCAGAAACAAGCGTACCCTTTGTAAGGTCTGTATACGACCAGTCATGTCCTACGCGGGCCCCATTTTTGCCCACGCTGACCCTAAAATCATTAATGAACTCCAAGTAGTTGAGAACCTCTTCTGTCGTCGAGCTACGAACGCACCTTGGTACGTCCGTAATGTCGACCTTCATCGGGACTTAGAGCTCCCTACAATCCAAAAATTCCTTAAAAAACTCTCTGAGAACTTCTTCAAAGCCTCAGAGTCGCATTCCAATCATTTTATTCGTGAGGCAGCTAATTATGCAGCCCCACTCCCCTCCCGCTATAGCGTCCGCAGGCCGAGGAACTCCTTCTCGGACCCGCCTAATAAACTTTCAAACGACCTGAACTGTCTCCTGGCGGCTCAGGCCAACTCTAATTAATGTTATTCATAATTAATTTGCCTTCGTAGGCACTCCTTCAGCGGTTAATAGCCGCCTGCGCCCTCTTTTCCCAAAAGAGGGTCGCTTCCGATACGGCATAAGAAGCTTTAAACAACTGGTTGCCAGTCCCCAAAGGCGGTTTTAGAGGGTATCACTTAGGTTCCCCCGGTAGGCAGTGAGTCCCTCATAACCACGATAGACCGGCTGTCGTGGTATGCGTAATGCATTTCCGCCTCCCTACATAAAAGGTAGCCCTTTTCCAACTGCTTCGGGTGCAAAAAAAAAGAAAGTACGGTCGGCAGTCGCTCTTCAGCCACCGAAAGAAGACAACAGCAAGAAAAAGTAAAAGTTCCTCCTCAACGCCGCTTGCCTCCAGTTTAAGCAAGACCAGCGCGTTTTTATTCATTTTTCGAACGGCGTTACGGCGATCCGTAACAGGGGGAGATGGGGTCGCTATATACCTCCGATCAAATATTCCTTTTAAAGTTGTTCTATCTTCCCTCTCTCCCTATTCTGCCACTGTTGAGTTTTTATTTCTAGAAATCAACATTATGAGTGCTAGGGCAATTTTAGGTGTTGTATATTGTGCTCCTTATGTGGATTACTTTACCTCACTTGAGACGGCTTTTGATACCATTGGATCTGACTACATACACTGCATGCTAATGGGTGATTTCAACACTGATCTGTTAAAAATACTTCTCGTTCCCAAAAACTTCGAACAATCGTTGAATCAGTCGAACTCTGCATTCTCCCACTGGCGGCAACTCATAGAAATACTGACACTGATGATTCGTTGATTGATCTCATCATTACTTCATCTTCTGATCGTGTGATTCAGTTTGGACAGCTCTCTGCTCGTTTTTTTTCACGACATGACTTGATTTACTTTTCATATGAACTCAAACCTCCAAAACAGAAGCCTATGTTTCTTACGCAATTTTTCTAGAATAAATATTGAGTCTCAGAAGAGACGCATCTGCATTTGATTTTGACCCTTTGGTGCTTCTAACATCGATGATAAAATATTCTTTCTTAATTATACCATCCTGAATCTGTATAATATTCATGCTCCAGTACATTGTGTAAAAGTTAAGCGTCCTCCTGCTCCCTGGATGACTAAAGGGGTCCTGGTGGCAATGGTGCGGCGAGATCAGACTTTCCAGAAGTTTAAAAAGGATGGCTCGGAACAAAATTGGTGTAACTTCAAATTGTTAAGAAACTGATGGATTCAGGTGGTATGAAATGCTTAACGCCGCTACATTTATGACAAAATAACTATTTCTTCGCCCACTGATGTGTGGAAATTCCTTGGATCTCTCGGAATTATTAATTCAAATTCCCCACTTTGTTTCAATTACTTCATTGGACCCCTAAGTCCGTTTTCAAACTATTTCTTTTATAGAATGAATGCAGCCTCTCCAGAATCCTGACTTTTGTTTCTCCCCTTTACTCGGGATGAAAAAAAATATGCTCTGTTAGCCATTAAATCTAAGGATGTGGGTTATGATGCAATTTGTAAGCAAATGATATCTATGATACTTGAGTACCTATTTCCAGTTATAATACACATTATAAATTATTCTCTGGACTCCTGTCAATCAAAGTCCTCCTGCACGGAAAGAGGCTTTTGTACGACCCTTTCTTAAAATAATCCTGTACTCCCTAACCATTTTCGTCCTATCTCAATTCTCCCATACCTCTCTAAAGTTATGGAAGCCTGTGTTTTTAAGCAAATATATATTTTCCTTATTTATAAAATCTATCGCCTCAGTTTTAGATTATTCGTACAATCTGTATATGGATGATTTTCAGCTCTAAGTCCAGTCAGACTTAAATAATCTTAACTTTGTAGTACATAAACTAAATAATAACCTGGAAGCCATAAGAGAATGGTCGTGTAAATATAGCGTTTCAGTTAATCCAGCCAAATGCAAAGTCATAATCTTCGGCAGTTCATAATTATTGGCTAAGATTGATTATGGAAATTTCTCTCCTGTAATTTATAATGGAACTTTGATTCCATACTGTGATTCCATAAAAAATCTTGGTATGTACATGGAGAAAACTATGACCTGGAAATTTCAGATCTCTGAAGTAAGTCGTAAAGTTGTTGCCACCTTGCATACCATTAATCGTTTTAAATATTATTTCCTACCTTTCAAAACCAAGCTTACTCGTACGCTTGTTAATTCTCTCATTCTACCTTTTATAAATTATGCAGATGTATGTTACCCAGATTTGTCACAAAATCTTCGAAACAAGATGGAGCACCTTCTTAATAATTCCATAAGGTTTATTTTCGGTTTATGTAAGTATGACCACATACCTTCCTATCGTTCAAAGCTTAAATGGCGACCTATACGTCAAAGGCGATGCTCTAGAATTTTACTTGTACTTTATTCAATTTTAAACCTTCCAAACCAATTTTGCCTTCTCATCTTAAGGATAACTTTCAAACCGTCTGAAGAAAAGGTTTCCACACTATTTTATGAAAATATTTGTTATATATATTTAAGTACATGTTGTGTATGTATGTATATTTTACATTTTATTATAAATACACTTTATTTGTGTATTATGTTTCGCACCTAAATACAATTGTCTTTGGCACCCAGGGTTGACTGCCAGAGAATGCCATATGGCATTAAGTCTACCCTTTATCTTAAGGTGTTACATTTAAGTTTTTAAATAAAATAAAATAAATAAATATCTAGTTCTACTCCCTATAGCAGAATACCAAGAACGATGACACGATTTCCTTGATTAATAGCATACAAATGTCCTTATCTATGCATGTAAGCGAGAATATAGCCAGCCCTCTTTGCACCAGCATCAATGAGTTATTTTATTCTTAAATACTCATTACATCATCAAACCACACATTTATAAATTTGTTTGCATCATTCAATTTTTACAATAATTAGTTCCATTAGCCTCGAAAGGACCGCAACAAGTCAATCAAGTGTAATGGCGCGTTTCTTGCCAATATGTTTATGCAAACAGATTAAAGGTGCAAAATGACAATCCTGTATTGCTTGCTCGACTAGTGAATAAGCCAATTGTGTGAATTTATATACAAATATCCTAACATATTAATATTGCGATGTATTTCTATAGAACCGTCTGGTTGGGGCGTATAAAAACTCATCAATCAATCAGTAAATAAAAAAATTATTTGCGATTATAGGTGTTGACAAAGGTGTTTTATAGTAGTATATATTCACATTTTTCCTATTTAGTCATATGGCAACCAAAATAATGAAAATTACACAAAAACTTACCTACATACATATACAAATCACAATGCCACTTCTAGTGTAATGTAAAACGATATGTTTTACATTACACTAGTAGTGTCCGCAACTTCGTTTGCGTGGTATTAGTACTTTTTTTTTATAGGAGAGGGGGCAAACAAGCATGCGGCTCACCTGATGGTAAGTGACTACCGCCGCCCATGAACAACCGCAACACGAGATGAATTGCAGATGCGTTGCCGGCCTTTTAAAAAGGAGTAGGCTCTTTTCTTGAAGGTCCCTAAGTCGTATCGGTCCGGAAAAATCGCTGGAGGTACACTATTCCACACGGAATTTGTGCGAGGAAGAAAACATCTTCTAAATCGCACAGTGGTGGACCGCCAATCATCTAGATGGTGTGGATGGTATCTGCAGTTCTACCGCGATGTGCGTTCGTGAAATTTGGCGGCTGGGATTAATCCAAACAATTGTAGTATAGTAGTAGTTGTATCCGAACAATTCCTCAGAGTACTCCCCATGGTAAATGCGAAAGAAAATGCAAAGAGATGCAACATCTCTTAGCAGTGCCAATGAGTCGAGCCGATCGGAAAGGACTCGGTCGTTGACGATTCGAGCCGCTCTGCGCTGGATGCGGTCAAGTGGAAGGAGCTGGCACTGGGGAGCCCCAGCCCAGAAATGGGAACAGTATTCCATGTGAGGCCGAACCTGCGCCTTGTAAAGTTGCAGGCGTTGAGCTGGCATGAAATACTGTCCCGCTCTGATGAGCACGCCAAGCTTCACGAGCAAGCCAATTTGACCTTCTCTTTCAAGTGACCACGAAACTGCATGTCACTCGATATGTCGAAGCCGAGGATTCCGATACTGGCTGAGGCAACAAAGGGAGTACCTTGAAACTGAGGAGATACGACAAAGGGGTTCTTTTGAGCGGTAAACGCGCAAACTTGTGTCTTCTGAGGATTAAACTGGACTAGATTTAGTCGCCCCCAATCCAAAACTTTGTCCAGCAAAGACTCGACTTCAGACACAAGTTTGTTCCGGTACTCGGTTACGTTTTCCCGTGAAATATTGGCACGGCCGGTGTATAAAGCCTCACCAGTGCTGTCATCCGCATAGCAATGAATGCTACCGGCTTGCAATATATCATTGATATGCAAAAGAAACAGCGTTGGTGATAGCACGCAGCCTTGTGGAACACCAGCGTTAATAGGCTTGTAGTCGGAGCATGCACCGTCTACAACGACCTTAATGCTTCGATCTGCAAGAAAGCTGGTGATCCAATTGCATAATTTCTCGGGAAGCCCATAAGAAGAATCGAAAAATCGAAAGAAGCGCTTTGTGCCAAACCCGATCGAAGGCCTTCGCAATGTCCAAACTAACGGCCAATGCCTCCCCCTTGGACTCTACTGCCTCCGCCCATCTATGGGTCAGGTAGACCAGAAGATCACCAGCTGATCGACCCCGACCGAAACCGTATTGGCGGTCACTAATCAGCTGGTGATCCTCAAGGTACCGCATGAGGTGGCAGTTTACAACGGATTCCATTATTTTGGAGAACAAGGGGGTGATGGCGATAGGCCTGTAGTTGGACGGGTCTGAGCGGTCGCCTTTTTTAGGGATCGGGTGGACAAAAGCTGTCTTCCATGATTTCGGGACTACGCCTAGGGAGTAGGAGTACCGGAAAAGACGCGTTAGAACCGGTGCCAAATCCGGAGCACAATCAGCACAATTGGGGGGATTCCGTCAGGCCCACTCGACTTGTGGATGTCAAGGGAGAGGAGTGTTCTGCGAACCAAGAGCTGTGAGAACCGCACATCGGGCATGGGGCACTCACACCGCGGGATGGTCGGCGGTGTGTTCACCCCGTCATCAACAGTCGAGTTGGACGCAAAAAGGGAGCCTAAAAGTTCGGCTTTCTCTTTTGCGTCGTGGGCTAGTGAGTCTTCCTCCCTGTGCAGAGATGGTAGTGATGGCTTACAGAAATTCCCTTGGATAGCCTTGGCGAGAGACCAGAATGCACGGGTTCCCGAAGGAAGGCGAACTAGTTTCTCGCCAATTTTGCCTATGTGCTCTGACTTTGCCCTGGCAATATCTCTTTTGAAGGACCTGGAGGCGAAGTTATACTTCTTTTTAAGTATGCTGGTGTTTACATCGCCGAAGCCGCAGCCCAGGCTTGATAACATTCCTGTTTACTGCGTAAAGCAGTCTTACAGGGGCGACCAAACCAAGGCTGAGATCTGCCTCCGATGGGTACCACAGATGATGGAATAAATAGTTCCATTCCCTGTAGCACCACATCAGTGACAGAGTCAGCAACAGCGCTGGGATCATCCGGCGAGAAGCAAACCTGCTCCCATGGGTAGGAAGCAAAGAAAACTTTTAAAATAATAAGTGGTTGAAGTTTATTTGTACTTTAAAATATCGCGAAGATCTAGAAAGTGTCACTAATCTGGATAGAAACATTCAATTAGTCAGTCAATCAGACATTCTAACCAACGAACAAATATACGGGCCCACAAAGGAACTATTGGACGGGCCTACAATGGAACCAAAAAACGAATTTGGCAAACTATACGCTTATATTTCATAACCTTGTAAATAAATAACAAAATGACCACAATAACGTAATCCATAATTTGCTACTAAATTTCTATAGCCAACACACATAGAAACTGTACAGCAGATAAGAGATTGACCGAAACAAGTAAGCTCAAACTTCTTATTAGTTTGTGGCAAGTTCTATCACCAAATATCTGTCCTATGGCATGAAGCACCATATTGCCAGTAATATTTAAAATATTTGAAAACTACAATCCGATGCCTATCTAAAGTAGTACCTAATTAGATTAACAACATTAAAATGAAATTACGTATCTAGGATTTAAACACTCGTGATTCAAAATTACTCCTGCGTCATTTAAGTAAAACCTGTAATGATTATGGTATGATGGTACTTACGTACCTATTCAACATCATCATTAAAGCCCTTCACAAGTCCATAATGGACGGACTCTGCGGCAAGACGGAATGCAGTCCGGCAATCTGCTCTACTTTTGGGCGGGAGATGACCTTTCCCAAGGCGAAGCAGGATTTCTCGTTCACAGGATCCTCACTAATAACATTGAAGAAATCTCCAGTGTCGATACGGGTAGCATACCTTATACTGAAGTTATCAAAGAGATACTCTCTGAAGATCGTATAAGTTTATGACCAACCTCGGCACATTCGGATGATGAAGTTGAAACTGTTTATGAAGACATTTCTACGGTGTTACATAACACCACTAAGGCCCACTACATTGATGTTATGGGGGATTTTAATGCCAAGGTGCAAAGAAAACCGGCGTCGAGTCGATTTTGGGACCTCACGATTTTGGAATCAGAAATCACAGGGGACACATGCTGGACAAATTCCTCGAGAAAGAGGGGCTATTTCTGATGAATTCGTTTTCCGAGAAGAAGACCCAAAGGAAGTGGACCTGGCGAAGTCCCGATAACAAAACAAAAAACGAGGTCGACTTCATCATGACGGACAAAGGCCACATATTCAGATGTCTCAGTGATCAGCAAATTCAATACCGGAAGCGATCACCGCCTCGTTCAAGGCACTCCGAATATCGATTTTACGCTTGAAAGGTCCCGATTGATGAACCTTCGACCAAATCTGCTTCAAACCGTGACTGGCTCCCAAAGCTTCGTACTACAACTATACTACTAATATAGCTGCAGCATGGCTCTACCACGTAGAAAACTTTTTTACTTTCGTACGTTAAAACGTTTCCTTACAAAAACTAAGCTAGGTATAAGCATAGCATAATCTTTGATTCTGAATTTGTTCATTCAACGCATTATGTACTTGATTTTACTGTTAGTTATTATTAACTGATATTGAAAACGGGTCTATGAGAACGGGAACGGATGTGAAGAGTGCAAATCAGAAAATAATAGATTATAAGAAATTTGAAATAAGTTTAAAATAACATTAATAGAAATGGATGAATGATATTTAAAACTAGAAGACGGCCTAAAACTACAAATTCATTGCTATTAATCTATACAAAAAAAAAGACTTGTCCTGACTGACTGATCTATCAATGCACAGCCTAAACCACCGAAGTCAGAAACTTGAAATTTTGACAGTGTATTTGTTTTATGTACTAAGAAAGGATTTTTTGAAATTGGATCCCCAAGGGAGTTAAATGGGGGGTTAAAGTTTGTATGAACGTCCGTCATTATTCAAGTTATGAATTAATATGAAACTTGGTATTTTGGCTCCTTATTACAAAAAAAAGTACATATTTTACACTTTGTGAAGATACTACCCGCGAAGGGGTAAAATAGCCGTTGATAATTTGTATGAAAGTCCGTCATTTTTCAATTTATGTATATGAAACTTGGTATTATAGCTTCTGATTAAAAACAAATAAGTACGTTTTCATAGTTTTTGAATATTTGACCCCAAAGGGGTTAAATGGGGGTTGAATATTTATATGATAATCCTTCATTTTTCGAGTTATGTTTATCAAATTTGGTATTTTGGTTCCTGAATAAAAGGTACGTATTTTACATTTTTCAAAAATTCTACCCCCGAAGGGGTAAAATAGGGGTTGATAGTTTGTATGAAAGTCTGTCATTTTTCAAGTTGTGTATGAACAAATAATTCAAACAATGTGTATGAACTATAGTATTTTGACTTTTGATTAAAAACGAAGAAGTAAGTGTTTAACAGCTTTTGAAAATTCTACCCCCAACGAGGTTAAATAGGGTTTGAATGTTCAAGTTATATTCAAGTTATATTTATGAAACTTTTCACAGTATATGAAAATTCTACCCGCGAAAGAGTAAAATAGGGTTTGATAATTTGTATGAAAGTCCGTCATTTTACAAGTTAGTTAGTTTCTTGGCACGATACCGGGGGGAGTAGGACTATATGATAATTACGTTTCTAGTTTTAGTTTTTTTTAATTATTATTATAGTTTTTAATATTGTATATAATAAAATATTGCATAGTCATATTTATGAATCTTGGCATTTTGAATTTCAATTAAAAACAAATAACTATGTATTTCACAGTTTATAAAAATTCTATTCCCGAAGGGGTTAAATAGGAGTAGAACATATGTATGAAATACAGTCATTTTCCAAATTATAATCATGAAATTTAGTCTTTTAGCTATTGATTTAAAATAAGGAAGTATGTATTTCACAGTTTTCGAAAATTCAACTCCCAATAGACTTCAATAGGGGTTGGAAATTTATATGAAATTCCGCCATTTTTCAAGTTATATACACGAAACTTAGTATAGTGGCTTTAGATAAAAAAACGAACTACGTGTTTTGTTTAGGCCAAATATAGGCATTTGAAAATGGCATCCAATCGCGTTGACTCAGTGAATCGCCCGATGGTGTGAGGTGACACGTGCGTCGCGGGGATGGGGCAGCGGTATGAAGCTTCCCGGCGTTCGGCGCTGGTGGGCGAGAAACAGTAGCTTGAGAGCAGCGGTGCAGTCGATTAACGTATTTGGTGGTGACCGCTGCAGCGATTTCGCGCGATCAGTTCGGGGTTTTATGGTCTATATTTTTAGTATTTGTGCACGTTACTTCGCTATTAAATTTGTGGTTTCGTGAAGACCGCCTTGGATTAGTTTGTCTAAGTTGTAAGTTCGTGACAAGAGGCTTGTATTGTATTTGACTGATTAAAGTAATTTCGTTTGAAAGTAATTGCGTCAGTTGTATAGTATTGCAGTGAATCTACTCGGACCGCGTGGTCACGTACATAATAATCTCTGATTGTGTCGGCTTTGTTAGCAAATTTATGCAACGACGAGGAGTTGTCGAGTCTAGAAAATTAGACGCCGGGTCGATTAATTGTTTGGAAGTTAATGTTTAATTGTACCGTTGCGTTAAATGCCTTAGAAAGTCGCGTTCAGTTCTCAAAATAATTTGTTGCTGAGTGAAACGGAAGTGAAATTTGACCCACCGTTCATTTGTCGTGCCGTGTGTTACGTTTTTGATTATAATTAACGGGGCTTTAGTTGAGTTTAAGTTAGTTAAATGTACAATCAAGTTGATATACTGACATAGTGAATTGAAGAAAGAAATTGCAAATTGGTGACGTCCACTGGAGTGAATTACATTGTGGGGCAGCATCGGACCCGGCCGCGGCCCGATCACCTCAGCTGGGTCAGGCCACACACATAAACACGCCACTAAACACCACTTACATACATTACACCTACCGCCTGACCGAGTCTTGTGTCCAGTCTTCTCCTCTGAACCGTCCGTAAAAAGTCCGTACCTGGACTATTTATTTACCTAGCCTTATCTCTATCGTGTAGGTCAATTGTCCATAGGCAATTTGGGCCCCGTCCTTAGTTGTCCGTCGAGAATACAGGTGTATGGGCCCATGTCGGGAAAGCTAGGGGTGTGTACATATTTTGTGGGCAAGTGCGAGTTGGACTAACATATAAAGGGTTCCGTACCATTGTACTAGATAAAAATTTTTTTATAAGTATATATGTAGGATTATACATGATGTTTAACAGTAGCTTGCGCAAAAACAAAAGTTAATTATATGGGTCTCCATATCTCTTTCATTTTTTACTTTTTTATTATTTGCAGCCCACTGATAGACGGACGGACGGATAGACGGACAGAGGAGGCTTAGTAATAAGCCTTTGGCTCCCTTTGTGTACGGAGCCCTAAAAACGTAGGTGTTGGTTTCACAATTTTCTAAATGTGGCATTTTTAAATTATACAACCATGAAAATTGGTAAGTAACTTATTTTAGGGTTAGGGTACAAGCCGGCTCCAAATTAATTTTGAATACAAATATACCTACCTCCATACTACTACTACTACTACTACTACTACTACTACTATTATTATCATCATCATCATCAAAAACAACATCATCATCATCAACAGCAGCAGCAGAAGCCTATTATTGGCTTAATACTGAGTGAAGGTCTCCTTTCACATAAAGGTTATAGACCATAGTCAATCATACTGGCCCAATGCAAATTGGGAGACTTCACACACCTCTGAGAAAGTTATGGAGAACTCTCAGGTGTTCAGAATTCCTCACGATGTTTTTCTTCCCAATTGAAGCATGTGATATTATTTGCTTAAACGCACATAATTGTAACTCCGAAAAGAGGTGCGTGCTCGAAATCGAACTCGCGACCCCCTAGGCTGCACATAAATGTATAATTATATACGTACACACAGGAAAAACATTTCCCTCTTGCAACCAGGTAAAAACAGTCCGCATAATATTATTTACATTGATTAAATTTTTATGCACACGATTCTGTTACTTGGTTCACGGTTTATAGTTATCAATTCCTGAAAGATCGTTAAAAATATTATATTAACATATAAGTAAATTGTAATTTTATATTAAAATAGAATATTATGTACATTACCGCTGTGACATAAAAGTAAAACGGTAATATAAATAAATTTTAATAATGTTTACAAAGTTGAAACCAGATGACGCTGATGTCGTTTAAATCGCACTATGCTTCCGTTCTCAGAAAGTTATATTAAGGCTATTAATGATACTTGTCTTTAGTGGGTAACTACGTGTTTTTTTTACGTGTTTTCTTTGAAATTGAGAGTAACTGACTTTTTATGAAGAGATTACAAATCTTTTGTACTATTTATTGTTTTAATAAAAAAAAAAATTATATAAGTAGGTACAGCTAAATCACCCTGGAAAACCTTGGTTTTTATTAAATTAAATTTTCACCTAATAATAATATTTGTAAATATCAAACAACCAAGAACCTTAATTTGGAAAAAAATAAGATTTATGATCAATTAATATTTACAAATGTTAAATATTATTTAATATTTTACAAATGTAAAAGTAAAGTCGATTCGAAAACGTCTAATTAGTAAGAATAGCAAAACAAGTGTTTTCAAAAGGAAACAAACGCCGGCGCTATTAGCGAACTTTTTTATGCATGAACGGTTTCAAACTGTTTCAAGCAAAAATAAACCTTATACCATATCACA
This sequence comes from Parnassius mnemosyne, assembly GCA_963668995.1. Lineage (NCBI taxonomy): Eukaryota > Metazoa > Arthropoda > Insecta > Lepidoptera > Papilionidae > Parnassius > Parnassius mnemosyne. The sequence continues at coordinate 42,164,621 of CAVLGL010000002.1, forward strand.
AGAGCACATGGTACTTCGTAGGTCTATTCGGTCATATGATAGTAATACGACGGCAGTTCAACCATTTTTAGCAAAATTAAACAATAAGACAAACGCATTGTTTTTTTTTAACAGGACACTTGTAATCCAAAAATTTATTTACGACTAGTTTGTGAGCCATCGCAATGAGTGCTATTATTTGTTACTTATTAGACTATTTTTCCACATGATTGAAAGCCTACAAAGTAAAAAGAGTACCATGTACAAGTTAGAAAAAGTTTGTCAACCCCTAAAAATTTCTAAATTTCAAAATATCCAAAAACGAAGCCGCATGCATGAACTACTCGCAAAATAATGAATATTTTGTTCTGGTAAAATTTTCCAAAACCTCAATTTGAGCGAGTTATAACGATTTTTAAAAAGACACGGCTCGCATGTCATACGCCACACGCAAAAGTAATCAATGGCACGCCTGGCGTGCCATTCGCACTAAACCGGTTAAGTATAGGTAAAGTTATAGTTATATAATTATTATATTTTATTGTTTGTTAATTACTAGTTACTATTAGGATTGTAAATTTTTGATTGTGCATGTTGGATTATTATAGGATAAGGAGTTATTCATAAACTATTTTAAATTCAATATATTTTATTGTGTGTTAGTTTCTCTTTAGTATTAGGGTTGGAAATTTATGGATTATTTTAGGATTAGGATTTTTTCTTATACTATAATTATTATATTATTATTGTGTGGTAGTTTCTCTTTACATATTTTACGTTTTCTTTACAGTTTCTATTTACATATTTCCCCTTGTGTCGTTGAGGTTTATCATAATGGTATTTTATACGAGCAATTTGGTGGAGAAGAAAACCCCGTACATAGATAACGTTTTAGTACTTGGCATGATCTCTCTAATAGACATTTCAACGTTGACCTTCCTGTGGATATGTCAAATTCAGTTTCCACTTCTCAAATTGAAAGTTCTTCTACTTCTTAGAAGAAGGGCTAGATATCCTGATATGTATTTCTGATAGTTGTTGGTCTGTACAACCTGGTCCTGTATCACACAGACAAAACCCTTGGTTTCACCAAAAAGGTCACTGAACCGTAGCCAGTGAAGTGTGGTGACCGTATCTACGAAAGGCTTATATAGTGCCTTGTAGAATCTCCCATAGAGCTCCTTCTCCTTTCATTCAATCTTTCGGTCGGTAATGTTCTGTACTGCCGATTCTTACCACTGTTCCTTGGCTAAGAATAGATGGGTAAGCCCTTTATCATAAGAAATGACGACCATGTAGAATGGATTATTCGATCTTGTCAGGAAGTAATTACGAAGGCTGCACACTTAGCGATTATGTATGACGAGCGCAATTAAAAAGCCACGTCCAACATGTTTCCCCGGCAAGTACAGACTTATTACCAACAACCTCGGACTGTGCAACCTGTGGGACGTCATGGTAGTGCGAACTTTTCTATCCAGGGCGTTAAGTTCAGTTTGAGTCCACCTGAGTATGCCAAAAGGAAGACAGGCCCAATAAAAGACTGTTAAGCACTTTTGTCAAACGTGCATAAAACAGATCGTAATCTGATTTTTCATGTCCGTCCTATAAAGATCTACATTTTGTGACATACCTAGGGTATCGGTATGTTTTAGCCTCGGAAAGGGTTTTTATGTTCACGAGAGAGTTAAGTATCCTACTCCTCTCAACATGAACGACCGCACACTTATCCTTCCCAAGCTCCGTTCTAATAGAATTACTAAAATCACTGGTGATGTTTAGCAATTCCACAAAATGGGAGCGACTGGAGGCGAATAACTTGAGATCAACTATAAAGAAAAGGAGGTCACTTTTGTCCCTCCTTTCTGAGAGGGCTAATAGAAGACAGAACCAGATTAGACTCAAAAAATCACCCTCGAAGATTCCCCTTCTTATCCTTATGTGGTACTCCACAGCACTCAGGTGAGGACTGATTCTTGCGCTCAAAAAAGTTGTAAGTGTCTTGTATATGAAGTGTAGACACGTATTGGGGTGGTATTTTCTTGAATTTGTGGTATTCTGGTCTTTAGAAACCAAATGAGTGATTCCAGTAGTGAAGATACTCGGGAGCGATTTCTGAACGAGAGCCTCTTGAAATTGTCAGGCGAGCACAGCGTGACATACCTCGAACCCCTTCAGCCAGTAGTGATGCAGCCTGTTCAGCTCCGGACTTTTCCAGATAGGGGCCCTTCGAACTACCTAATCTACATCGTCCGGCGTTATGATGTCGGGGTCCATGTGTGTAGCATTCGCACACTGGCTTACCACAACTTTTGTCCAAGATGTGTTGCTGTGGTTTATGGACGCTAAGCGTAGGCCACGCCAGAATGCGACCGTGTCGACCTAATTCAGTGCGTAACTAGTTCCACGAACCATTGGTCACTCCAATGAACAATTGACAACGTGTCCCAACAAACGCCGTTCTAATGGTGCACACAACTCTCGCCCTATTGCATATACCGAATCTTGAATAGAATCTTGAATCTTGTTAGGCTGCTGATGAGGGGTCTTGTTTTTGGGATACGGTCCTCGATTATTTTTCCCCAGGCTAGGATAGCACTACTTTATCCAGTAGTGCATCTAGCCAAGGAAAGCTTGGCGATAATGTCACGTCATAATGCCAGAGTGGCGCCAAAAAGTTTTGAGTCCATCTTACAAAGGTCAAGAGAAGTACTGCGCGTTTCCGTTATCGCCTCTTGCAATATGCTTATCATTAGCTCTAGTTCTAACTGTGTATGTGACAGTGACTAACTATCACTAATAATCACTAACTGGCATAATGCGGGCGCACCGCTCGCTTCGCCAGAATTGTCGGCCGAGAATGTGACACGTCGTCCGTATTCGTCTGTGATTTTGAGTATTTTTATATAGTATATTTGAGATTTTTAGTATTTTTGAGATTTAGAGTTAGTGAGTTCAGATATTTTTACGACGCTTTCCCTATTTAGTTAGGCTTGGTGGTTGATGTTTCATTGGATTGAATATATGAAATATTAATACTAAAATTCGTTTCGTTCGATTTGTTTGACGCTGGCGGCGCCAACATAGTATGCGTTCATCTTCAAACATGTGGCTACCGATTTATATTTATATACAGAATGGGGTCCCACATATATGCAATAAATGAAACCACAAGTAATACTAGTCCATAGAAGTGTGGAAAATTTAAATATTAAATTAAAGCCCGTAATATAAAAAAGTTAAATTTTCAAACAAAATAAATATTAAAATAAATTCAGTAAAAGTAGACACTCTGTTTCGACAACGTACCTTGACCCCTTGGAAGAGTGACAACGTTGCACGCGGGCGCGGGTCAATATCACAGTGAAAAAATAATAAAAATAAACGTACTTAAAATCACTATTTACACACACAAAGTCATTATTAACTAATAAGTGTCTATATCACCGTAAATTGTTTGACTAATTGTATTTATCTTACAGTAATACGATAATTATCTTATGATAAATAATTACGATGCGCGTAAGCAGCGAAACGCACCTGTATTATGGAAAAATTGCGCGTGAACTGGAGCCAAACTTCCAAATTCCAAAATGGCGAAAATAATAAAAGTAATAAATAGTGCAGCCACAAGGTGCAATTATCGTTTATCAATACTTTTCTTTTCACACTTACTTACCTACTACATTTGAATACAAGTAATTTTGATTTTTGATTTGATAACAATCGACAAGTTATTGATTGTTAAAAAAAAAGTTTATTTTTGTTCATTTGAACTTACTAAACTACCGATTTGTGACTTCCTGGGAAACGGGTAAGTATGTATGACGTTTTTAATTTGTTTTTTTTTTATGGGTTTTTTATCATGTTAAAATAATTTATTATCTCTAAATCTACAAGAACAAACTTAAACAAAAAAAGCTTTAAAGTTCAGCTATAAATACTTAGGTCGTAGTGTTTTTAGAATTATCATAACAACATAGGGGATCATTGTAGAAGCGTGCTCGTCGCGATCCCTGCCAGCCCTTTTCAGGGCTGCAATCCCATGCCAACGAGGGTTAGGGCGTCCCCCCAAGGCGACGCACACCAGCTCGTCCCCGTTGGTGTGAAATGCAGCGCGCAAAGCGGCGATGGGGACCGCCACCCGTCACGCACAACCCGACACGGCGGAAGGTGGAGGACAGAGTGCAGAGTTGGCACGTGGAATGTTAGAGGAGGCATGAGAGATAAGACGAATGAGCTGATCGAAATAATGAAAGAAAGAGAATTAGATGTCGTGTGTATATCGGAGACCAAACGAAAGGACAGTGGTACTGAAGAGCTCCCTGGCGGGATGTTAGCCCTATGGTCCGGAGTCCCGGAGAGCGACAGCGCCTGCCAGGGAGTGGGGGTGCTGCTGTCGTCTCGATTGGTCGATGTTATGACTGATTATAAGGTTGTGAACTCAAGACTTCTCTGGGTTCGCTTTAAATTGGGACTGACGAAGTTATTTCTTTTGGCGGTTTATGCGCCGGTAGCTTTGTCGTCCAGGGCTGAGCTGGAGGAGTTTTGGGAGAATGTAAGAGAAGTTCTAGATTTAGTTAGGGGAAACGTAAGTGTTACGGCCTACGGCTGCTCCCTTAAAGGATCCAATCTTCAGGGGCCCATGAGCTGAAGACCTCCCGAACAGACGTAGGTCGGGCCTCCTAAGGCCACGTGGAATCTCTCTAATTACACTAAAATATATGGCGAAGCGTTATACTACGGCCAGTCGACCGGAAGGAATATGGATGAAGCTTACTTACCTATCCAAGGCGACTGGTCCCTCCGGAGTCGGTCAGGTCGCATGTGGTTGTGTAGTGCAAGGGAAGGAATGGTGATGTGGTGTGTATCTGGGTGTGACTGATGGTGATTGAACCTAGACCTTGGCCGTCGGCAGCAGCCCGAGCGTCGACACCGCTCCAACTTGAGGGCGCCTTTCGAGGTAGTCCACAGTCACTTTCTTCTTTCGTCACGTTGCCAGTCAATTAACTCTATCGTACGATTTACTAACTTACAGAAGCCACTAACTATCGCTGGGTATAATGGTTCCCGCAAAAACGCACACGGAGTTTAAAGGGTCAAAGGTCACTACCGTTTCGCGTAGCAATAGTTAATTCTAGAATATTAGAGGCAGCACTATCTAATATTGCCGAATGCACTTATGCAGGTTTTGAGTCAGACACAATAAGTCCCGGGAAGCTCTCCAGTAGGAATGCGCGTCACAATGATAGACCGTATATTTACTGGCCGCGCCGAATTATTCCGAGTTCCCTAACAGAATGGACCGCGTGCTCACGTCAGCACCGATTATGGACGACTCACTTTTCGCTCGCGACTCGCGCGCTCGTGCCACGCCCCAGCCGAAGTTCAAACCGGAATCGCGCCGAGCCGAGTGACATCTGGTGTCGACTCCGACATCAACGTTTTGCGCGAACAAACCCCCGTCCCGGACATAAGGATTTAGGTCCGCGAGCAAACCGGTCAGCGGGACAAGGTCGAGACTGCAAGTTGCAAGACCAAATCTACAACCAAACTAGGCCACCTTAGGCAACCCATCAGGTCTTGCAACCCTAACCAGCGCCTCAAAAGATAGCCCTAACGTGGCAAGCCGGAGGGTCAGCCTCCACTGGATGCCCCTCCTGGGCATCGCAGCACTTTATCAAGTCCTGTACTGGACAGAAGTCCGACGACCTCCTTCAAACACCTATCTGTGCCCCCATGATTAGCTCCGCAATCCGACCGGATCAGGTCCGCAAACAGCGACGCGACACGAAGCGGCCCCGAGCGGCCTCCTAAGCTTCAGTGCAAAGAGCACCCACCAATTCCACATGAACTTCGTCTGTGGAGAGCCGAACGAAACGCACAGATAGTCCCTAGTATGAATTTTCAACAAGTAGGCCTAGCCAGGCCACCCACCATATTATCATTTATTAAAATAGTGCGGCAGCTGATTTCAATCTGATAATCTCCAAAACTAGCTAGCCTGTTAGGCAAGTAGTCCTATGCTCTTATTTCAACTAATTTTTCAATAGCATCAATGCTCAACTACAGAATTAATTCAACCAAATTAATCACCGATGCGCATAGGTCAACTTGCAAATTAAACAAAACAATAACGTAAGGGACAGCCCTACTTCTTCGCAAAGCAAAATGATTAAACACTATCATAAACATAAACATAATTTTTCAAATAGTGCGCCATTCAATTTCAGATGAATTCAAATTTTCCTTTCAGCCAACAGACGCAACAATCAAATACAGTGATTAAATATATGTACAAAACACATGCAGCAGCATTTAAAGGAGTAGATTAAATTCAATTCTTTTAATTAAAACCGCTACAAATAGGAAAATTTCGCGGAAAGCCCAAAGCAATTTTTTAATTTTAATTCAAGTATTTTTTGACTAAGTGCTCGACCAAACCAAATCTGATACCCCTTGACAACGTGATTCAACGCTCCAGGGGGGCCCTAATCTTCCCACCACCAAGGGGAGGCCACATGGCGTGAACCTGAGATAAATAGAGCACAACCTTTAACAGTTGCCACTCGGGTTGTATGCCTTCACTGAGGCCGTCGGCAACAGAACATTTTGACAAGTGGACTGTTGACGGCTTAAGGCTCAGTGGAGGCGGCCGTGGTGGGAACTAAGGCGGCAGCTAGACAGGGCCGCCTCCATCAAATGGGGAACAGTGGTACACCAGTCGCGGCCACTCAGCTAACGGAAGTGAGAAGGGTCCAGCGGACCGATGAGTGGCCGTGAAGTTCCTCTCCACACGCTGAGGGGGAGTGATGACACCCCCGCCCCTGGGCGAATTACCCCCCGACTGGTCGGGGGAGGGACTCCTTTCAAACTTAGGGGCCTGGTGGCTGGCCGGCGGGCGCCGAGAGTCACCCTTCAGAGGGCGTGGCTGAGCGCCCCCGCCCGTGGGGGTCGAGGGCCTGGCAGAGCCCCGAGAGGAGATGCCGTTTGCACCCAGGCACAAAACGGCATGGTGATTGCCCTGGAAATGCAGACAGGGCCGTCGATGCGGACAGTCTCGCTGGAGGTGCCCTCCCAGACATGACCAGCACCAGCGGCGCTCCTTGGCGATAGTTCGCCTCGCTGGAACCGGCTTACCTAATAATTTCGGGCACAACGTTACCCGGTGATCAGATGCTCGACAATAGGAGCAGGGGGGGGGGGGGTTGACGACGACTTGCCTGGAGGATTCAGCCTCTCACTGGGCACGGCTCGTAAGTCGTCAACGGTGCCCGCCGCGCTCTCTATCTGCCGGCACTACTCCTCCAAAAACCGCAGCAGGTCATAGAAGGGCGGAATATAGGAGGCCTCGTCCCCGCCGTACCTCTCCTCAAAATGGATTCGCAGGTCGAGAGGTAGACGGGACAGCACGATGCGGAGCAACAAAAAAGCCCATTCGCCCACTGGTAAACCCAGCCGCCTCAATGTATTACAGGCCACCAAGACTGGATCCAACAGGTCCGGACGCAGTCTGGCCCGGTCACTAAGCAGGGGGAGGCTTAGAAGCTGCTTAACATGCTCGTCTGCAATTCGCCGGATGTTGGCGTATCTTCTGGCTAGGAGGTCCCGAGCAGTCTGGTAGGCGTCGTCCGACAATTTCAAGTGGCCGACGACGCCCAGGGCCTCCCCCTCCAGTGAGGCCAGGAGGTACGCCATCTTTTGTCTCGGGGTCAAGTCACTCCGGGCGTCCACTAGGCTGTCGAAAAGACCAACGAAGGTCAGCCATTCGGAAAGGACCCCGGAGAACTTTGGCAGGTCCAGAGTTGGGAGTCGTCCCAACAGCTCCGGCTGAAGCTGCTTCAGAGAGGACTCGGGCAGGTTACTCATCCGAGCTTCACGCGCCTCCTCGGCATACCTGCCTTCAGCCTCGATCAACTCGTCCGTGAGCCACAAGAACTGCTCATAGTCCGCAAAGCAAGCGTCCAGGACTCCCTTCTCCACATCCGAATCCTCGAGCTCAGCGTAAGCCTCCTCCACTGCGGCCCTTCGAGCATCCACCTGCTCGAACCGCTTCATCAAGTTATGGACCCTATCCGGTCGACCTATCAAAGCATGGGCGCTTGTGGCCCAGCGCAACTCAGTCCGCAGACAACGGATCAGTAGCTTAGGTGATGTCATCACTATTAAATACAAATTACGACGCGGCTTGAGCACAGATTACAAAGATAACAAACAAAAAATACAACAAAAATTAACAGTTAATAAATGCAGTTCCTATCAAATCGCGTTGAATAGAAATTACACAAATACGAATTACTATGTATCAACCAAATACAAGTTAGCTCAAAAGAAAAGACACAATCAAATTAACAAATAACAAATACTAGTGCGATGAAATCAAGTTAAATTCAAAGTACGCAAATAGAATTACTACTCTTTAGTTCAAATACAAATTACAGTATAAACGAAGATACACATCACGGTCGATCAACCAAAATGCCTAGCTCGGAAATCTACTACACTACAACTATCCGACAACGATAATTAACCGATTACGTAAAAATAACCATCTACCTACATGACGTATATCTCTAGAAAAACTCCCGCTTGCACAACCTAGGGCGCGGCTTTTCAAATTACCCTCTAACCAAAAAAAAGGCAAGCAACCAAGCAACAAAGGAAAATAATTCTATTATTACGTACATAAAAAATATTTTTACGTATTACGGACGGGCTTGATTGTAGATACAAATTAAACCAATCAAACCAACGCTCCCTGCCACCAGAATTGTTTAATGTTTATCAAACACTATGGTCAGGATCGACCGGGGAATCGAACCCGGAACCGCGCTCTGCTACCAGTTTGTTACGGCCTACGGCTGCTCCCTTAAAGGATCCAATCTTCAGGGGCCCATGAGCTGAAGACCTCCCGAACAGACGTAGGTCGGGCCTCCTAAGGCCACGTGGAATCTCTCTAATTACACTAAAATATATGGCGGAGCGTTATACTACGGCCAGTCGACCGGAAGGAATATGGATGAAGCTTACTTACCTATCCAAGGCGACTGGTCCCTCCGGAGTCGGTCAGGTCGCATGTGGTTGTGTAGTGCAAGGGAAGGAATGGTGATGTGGTGTGTATCTGGGTGTGACTGATGGTGATTGAACCTAGACCTTGGCCGTCGGCAGCAGCCCGAGCGTCGACACCGCTCCAACTTGAGGGCGCCTTTCGAGGTAGTCCACAGTCACTTTCTTCTTTCGTCACGTTGCCAGTCAATTAACTCTATCGTACGATTTACTAACTTACAGAAGCCACTAACTATCGCTGGGTATAATGGTTCCCGCAAAAACGCACACGGAGTTTAAAGGGTCAAAGGTCACTACCGTTTCGCGTAGCAATAGTTAATTCTAGAATATTAGAGGCAGCACTATCTAATATTGCCGAATGCACTTATGCAGGTTTTGAGTCAGACACAATAAGTCCCGGGAAGCTCTCCAGTAGGAATGCGCGTCACAATGATAGACCGTATATTTACTGGCCGCGCCGAATTATTCCGAGTTCCCTAACAGAATGGACCGCGTGCTCACGTCAGCACCGATTATGGACGACTCACTTTTCGCTCGCGACTCGCGCGCTCGTGCCACGCCCCAGCCGAAGTTCAAACCGGAATCGCGCCGAGCCGAGTGACATCTGGTGTCGACTCCGACATCAACGTTTTGCGCGAACAAACCCCCGTCCCGGACATAAGGATTTAGGTCCGCGAGCAAACCGGTCAGCGGGACAAGGTCGAGACTGCAAGTTGCAAGACCAAATCTACAACCAAACTAGGCCACCTTAGGCAACCCATCAGGTCTTGCAACCCTAACCAGCGCCTCAAAAGATAGCCCTAACGTGGCAAGCCGGAGGGTCAGCCTCCACTGGATGCCCCTCCTGGGCATCGCAGCACTTTATCAAGTCCTGTACTGGACAGAAGTCCGACGACCTCCTTCAAACACCTATCTGTGCCCCCATGATTAGCTCCGCAATCCGACCGGATCAGGTCCGCAAACAGCGACGCGACACGAAGCGGCCCCGAGCGGCCTCCTAAGCTTCAGTGCAAAGAGCACCCACCAATTCCACATGAACTTCGTCTGTGGAGAGCCGAACGAAACGCACAGATAGTCCCTAGTATGAATTTTCAACAAGTAGGCCTAGCCAGGCCACCCACCATATTATCATTTATTAAAATAGTGCGGCAGCTGATTTCAATCTGATAATCTCCAAAACTAGCTAGCCTGTTAGGCAAGTAGTCCTATGCTCTTATTTCAACTAATTTTTCAATAGCATCAATGCTCAACTACAGAATTAATTCAACCAAATTAATCACCGATGCGCATAGGTCAACTTGCAAATTAAACAAAACAATAACGTAAGGGACAGCCCTACTTCTTCGCAAAGCAAAATGATTAAACACTATCATAAACATAAACATAATTTTTCAAATAGTGCGCCATTCAATTTCAGATGAATTCAAATTTTCCTTTCAGCCAACAGACGCAACAATCAAATACAGTGATTAAATATATGTACAAAACACATGCAGCAGCATTTAAAGGAGTAGATTAAATTCAATTCTTTTAATTAAAACCGCTACAAATAGGAAAATTTCGCGGAAAGCCCAAAGCAATTTTTTAATTTTAATTCAAGTATTTTTTGACTAAGTGCTCGACCAAACCAAATCTGATACCCCTTGACAACGTGATTCAACGCTCCAGGGGGGCCCTAATCTTCCCACCACCAAGGGGAGGCCACATGGCGTGAACCTGAGATAAATAGAGCACAACCTTTAACAGTTGCCACTCGGGTTGTATGCCTTCACTGAGGCCGTCGGCAACAGAACATTTTGACAAGTGGACTGTTGACGGCTTAAGGCTCAGTGGAGGCGGCCGTGGTGGGAACTAAGGCGGCAGCTAGACAGGGCCGCCTCCATCAAATGGGGAACAGTGGTACACCAGTCGCGGCCACTCAGCTAACGGAAGTGAGAAGGGTCCAGCGGACCGATGAGTGGCCGTGAAGTTCCTCTCCACACGCTGAGGGGGAGTGATGACACCCCCGCCCCTGGGCGAATTACCCCCCGACTGGTCGGGGGAGGGACTCCTTTCAAACTTAGGGGCCTGGTGGCTGGCCGGCGGGCGCCGAGAGTCACCCTTCAGAGGGCGTGGCTGAGCGCCCCCGCCCGTGGGGGTCGAGGGCCTGGCAGAGCCCCGAGAGGAGATGCCGTTTGCACCCAGGCACAAAACGGCATGGTGATTGCCCTGGAAATGCAGACAGGGCCGTCGATGCGGACAGTCTCGCTGGAGGTGCCCTCCCAGACATGACCAGCACCAGCGGCGCTCCTTGGCGATAGTTCGCCTCGCTGGAACCGGCTTACCTAATAATTTCGGGCACAACGTTACCCGGTGATCAGATGCTCGACAATAGGAGCAGGGGGGGGGGGGGTTGACGACGACTTGCCTGGAGGATTCAGCCTCTCACTGGGCACGGCTCGTAAGTCGTCAACGGTGCCCGCCGCGCTCTCTATCTGCCGGCACTACTCCTCCAAAAACCGCAGCAGGTCATAGAAGGGCGGAATATAGGAGGCCTCGTCCCCGCCGTACCTCTCCTCAAAATGGATTCGCAGGTCGAGAGGTAGACGGGACAGCACGATGCGGAGCAACAAAAAAGCCCATTCGCCCACTGGTAAACCCAGCCGCCTCAATGTATTACAGGCCACCAAGACTGGATCCAACAGGTCCGGACGCAGTCTGGCCCGGTCACTAAGCAGGGGGAGGCTTAGAAGCTGCTTAACATGCTCGTCTGCAATTCGCCGGATGTTGGCGTATCTTCTGGCTAGGAGGTCCCGAGCAGTCTGGTAGGCGTCGTCCGACAATTTCAAGTGGCCGACGACGCCCAGGGCCTCCCCCTCCAGTGAGGCCAGGAGGTACGCCATCTTTTGTCTCGGGGTCAAGTCACTCCGGGCGTCCACTAGGCTGTCGAAAAGACCAACGAAGGTCAGCCATTCGGAAAGGACCCCGGAGAACTTTGGCAGGTCCAGAGTTGGGAGTCGTCCCAACAGCTCCGGCTGAAGCTGCTTCAGAGAGGACTCGGGCAGGTTACTCATCCGAGCTTCACGCGCCTCCTCGGCATACCTGCCTTCAGCCTCGATCAACTCGTCCGTGAGCCACAAGAACTGCTCATAGTCCGCAAAGCAAGCGTCCAGGACTCCCTTCTCCACATCCGAATCCTCGAGCTCAGCGTAAGCCTCCTCCACTGCGGCCCTTCGAGCATCCACCTGCTCGAACCGCTTCATCAAGTTATGGACCCTATCCGGTCGACCTATCAAAGCATGGGCGCTTGTGGCCCAGCGCAACTCAGTCCGCAGACAACGGATCAGTAGCTTAGGTGATGTCATCACTATTAAATACAAATTACGACGCGGCTTGAGCACAGATTACAAAGATAACAAACAAAAAATACAACAAAAATTAACAGTTAATAAATGCAGTTCCTATCAAATCGCGTTGAATAGAAATTACACAAATACGAATTACTATGTATCAACCAAATACAAGTTAGCTCAAAAGAAAAGACACAATCAAATTAACAAATAACAAATACTAGTGCGATGAAATCAAGTTAAATTCAAAGTACGCAAATAGAATTACTACTCTTTAGTTCAAATACAAATTACAGTATAAACGAAGATACACATCACGGTCGATCAACCAAAATGCCTAGCTCGGAAATCTACTACACTACAACTATCCGACAACGATAATTAACCGATTACGTAAAAATAACCATCTACCTACATGACGTATATCTCTAGAAAAACTCCCGCTTGCACAACCTAGGGCGCGGCTTTTCAAATTACCCTCTAACCAAAAAAAAGGCAAGCAACCAAGCAACAAAGGAAAATAATTCTATTATTACGTACATAAAAAATATTTTTACGTATTACGGACGGGCTTGATTGTAGATACAAATTAAACCAATCAAACCAACGCTCCCTGCCACCAGAATTGTTTAATGTTTATCAAACACTATGGTCAGGATCGACCGGGGAATCGAACCCGGAACCGCGCTCTGCTACCAGTTTGTTACGGCCTACGGCTGCTCCCTTAAAGGATCCAATCTTCAGGGGCCCATGAGCTGAAGACCTCCCGAACAGACGTAGGTCGGGCCTCCTAAGGCCACGTGGAATCTCTCTAATTACACTAAAATATATGGCGGAGCGTTATACTACGGCCAGTCGACCGGAAGGAATATGGATGAAGCTTACTTACCTATCCAAGGCGACTGGTCCCTCCGGAGTCGGTCAGGTCGCATGTGGTTGTGTAGTGCAAGGGAAGGAATGGTGATGTGGTGTGTATCTGGGTGTGACTGATGGTGATTGAACCTAGACCTTGGCCGTCGGCAGCAGCCCGAGCGTCGACACCGCTCCAACTTGAGGGCGCCTTTCGAGGTAGTCCACAGTCACTTTCTTCTTTCGTCACGTTGCCAGTCAATTAACTCTATCGTACGATTTACTAACTTACAGAAGCCACTAACTATCGCTGGGTATAATGGTTCCCGCAAAAACGCACACGGAGTTTAAAGGGTCAAAGGTCACTACCGTTTCGCGTAGCAATAGTTAATTCTAGAATATTAGAGGCAGCACTATCTAATATTGCCGAATGCACTTATGCAGGTTTTGAGTCAGACACAATAAGTCCCGGGAAGCTCTCCAGTAGGAATGCGCGTCACAATGATAGACCGTATATTTACTGGCCGCGCCGAATTATTCCGAGTTCCCTAACAGAATGGACCGCGTGCTCACGTCAGCACCGATTATGGACGACTCACTTTTCGCTCGCGACTCGCGCGCTCGTGCCACGCCCCAGCCGAAGTTCAAACCGGAATCGCGCCGAGCCGAGTGACATCTGGTGTCGACTCCGACATCAACGTTTTGCGCGAACAGAAAGAATTGTTGTATGTGGTGATTTGAATGGATGGGTTGGTACCGCTCGACCAGGGTACGAGTCGGTGCTTGGAAACTTTGGCGATAAAAGGGTTAATGATGCTGGCAAGCTTATACCGGTGGTATGCAAGGATAAGGGTCTTCTTGTGACAAACACTATGTTTAATCACAAGAAAATCCATATGTATACCAGAGAAAGAAAGAATGAGAGAAGTATGATCGATTTGTTCCTGGTAGATGACCGACTGCGAAAACAGGTGATGGTTACGCGAGTGTTCAGGGGTGCTAACCGGGGAACGGATCACTATCTAGTGATTACTAGATTTAGGGGTCTGTTCGGGGGTTGGCGCTACCGGACGGCAGTGACAGAACCACAGTCGGTCTGTCGCATCCGAAGCTGGAAGCTTCAGGAAGCGGATACTAGGGACAAATATCATGCGAGGGTAGCCGAAAAGCTTGACACCATCGATGGCAGAAAAGAATGTGTAGAAAGAACATGGCAGAACCTTAGGGATGAAATGGTAAGTGCAGCGGAAGAAGTGTGTGGAACGATAAAAAGAAGTAGTAGTAAAAGAAGAGATGCATGGTGGAATGATGAAGTGAAAGAAGCTGTAAAGAAGAAGAAGAAAGCATTGTTAGACTACTTGGCCTCTAGTAATAATAAGAATATAAGGGAGAGAAGATGAAAGAAATATATAAGCTGCAGAAATTTCATACGAAAACATTGATTGAGGAAGTGCGTGAAAGATGTAGAATGGAAGCGGACGAAAGGTTGTCCCACAACTTTAAGGAGAACTCCAAACTCTTCTGGATAGAGGTTGGAAGAACTTTTGTCACTTTCTAGTCACTTTACTGTGACTGTAAAGCCTGTGTGCGTGTAGGGCATGACCTGTCACCCATGTTTAGCGTCCAAACGGGCGTAAAACAGGGTTGTGTTATATTTTCCTGGCTGTTTATACTGTATCTCGACAGCTGTTTAGAGAAACTGAAAGATTTGGGTGTGAAATTGGGTGACATTAAAGTAAATTGTCTGCTGTATGCTGATTATGCAGTGCTTATTGCACCATCAGAGGCAGAACTGCAGGCATTAGTCACGTGGGAGGCTCAGAGAGCTCCCGACAAGTGGAGCCTGGGACCGCAGAGACCAGCAAGTTCTTCCGCAAGCGGTCGGTTGGCGACCAGGGGTCGGCATCCGGTGAAGAGGAGGTTTCGGCCCGGAAAATTCCCACCAACAGGCGGGGCGGGCTGAGAGGTAAGGGGAGGAAGCTCTCTGCCAATCAGAGGGCCGAACGAGCGGCAAATCTTGCCGAGGAGGGGCGCCACCCGGACGATACGGCTCGGGAATCAGGCGAAGAAACAGATGCGACTGGCGGCTCCGAGGTGGAGCGTAAGGCCAGATTCGTAAAGGAGGTGGAGGCCGCGATCCAGGTCGTGGCCAACGAGCAAAAGTCCTCCTCGAAATTCAAGGCCATTCCCGCGGCCTCCGCCTCCATCATGGCGACTGCGGAGGCCAACTTTGCTGGGGCCGGGCCTAATGCGGACGAGGTGGCGAAGCTGCGGGCGGACGTAGCCCGCCTGACGTCCGCCATGGAGACTCTCCAGAAGGAGAATGAGAAGCTCCGCGCAGACCTGGCCAGTCTACATGAGCCTGCCTCTCGCGCGGCGCCCCAGACGCAGCGCCCAAGCCAGCCCGTGCCGGTGGAGAACCAGGTTCTGAACCTGGTCCGGCAGGAGCTGGCTGCCTTCCAGCACCGGTTCTCCGTGCTGGAGGGCATCGTCCTGCGCCACCCCCCCCCCTAGGGGCAAACAAGACGGCGGCGAGGCCGGCAACGGTTTCTTACGCGACGGCCACGGCTGCCGCATCCAGGCCGGGGCCGTCCAGCCAGCCCTCGGGTGGGGCTGCAGTTGCCCCTCCCCCCCCTGAAAAGCCGGCTCCGGCAAAACCGATACCGGCTGAACCGGCTCCGGCTAATCCGGCGACGGGAAAGAGAGGCAAGGCGAAGGCGAAAAAGGGCAAGGCGGCAGCACAGGTGGTGGCTGCGCCAGCCCCAATGCCTGCAGCGAATGGGCCAGCGCCAGCGGCAAGCCAGCTGCCGCCGCCGCCACAGCCCCCCCAGCTCCCTACACCTCCCGCGGCAGAAGCCGGTTGGCAGGTGGTCGGGGAGAAACAGAAGGGGAAGAAGGCAGCCAAAAAGGCCAAAGAGCAGGAGCGGCAGCGCCAGTTCAGGGCGCGCAAGATCGCGGCTAGGCTCCGCGCCCCGAAGACCGCAGCTGTAGTGATTACACTACAGCCGGACGCGGAAAAGAAGGGCGTTACCTACCGCGATCTGCTCGCGAAGGCGAAAGAGGCGGTGGATCTCGGGGAGCTCGGGATCACTGGGGGCCTCCGGCTCAAAGTCACCCAGACGGGGGCCCGTATGCTGGAGATCCCCGGGTAATCCAGTGGCACGACTGCGGACGCTCTGGCTGCGAAACTCAGAGCGTCCCTGAACGCGGGCGAGGCCCGAGTGTCCAGGCCCGTCAGGTGCGCAGACCTGCGGATCATGGGTCTGGATGACTCGGTATCAGAGGAGGAGTTGGTGGCCGCCGTCGCCAGGTCCGGGGGGTGCACTACTGACCAGGTCAGGTCAGGCGCCATACGCCCGGACCAACAGGGTATGCATGCCGCCACGGTGTGCTGCCCTGTTACGGCGGCCAAAACCATAGTGGAGGGCCGAAGGCTTCTGGTGGGCTGGGTCTCAGCGCAGGTTAAGCTGCTGGAGCCCAGACCTCTGAGGTGCTACCGCTGTCTCGTGGGGCATCACGTATTAGTGAAATGCGCCTCGGAGGTTGACCGCAGTGGCCTCTGCTTCCGCTGCTGTCAGCCCGGACACATATCGGCGACCTGCTGCGCCACGCCGCACTATGATGCATGTGCGGCGACCGGCAAGCCAGCCGATCACTGGGCCGGAAGCAGGGCCTGCGTGTCACCCGCCAAGGCCAAGGCCGCGGGTAGGGGAGGGCCCTCCTCCGCCGCCACCGCCTCTATGGCCACCGCCGCAGCTGCAACTGCCGTCGCCGCCGCTGTCACTGTCGCCGCCGCCGCCGCCGCGACACCGACGCCTGCAGAGGGGCGCCCCGTGGAGGAAGGTGAAATGGAATGCCTATAACGTTAACATCGCTGTGGTCGCTGAGCCATATTTTGTCTGGCCTAGGAAGGACTGAGTGGCGGACCTTAACGGCTCAGTGGCCATCATTTCTTCGGCTGCCGCCGGTACCCCGACCCTTGAAGGTGTCAGGAGGGGTCAGGGGTGCGTAGCAGCACGGTTCGGGGAGTTCGTCGTTGTGGGGGTGTACTTCTCCCCGAACCGATCTCTCGCCGAGCTCCACAACTCTCTTGCAGAGCTGAGAGCAGTCGTCGTCGGAAGCTATCCCCTCCCCGTGCTTGTCCTCGGGGACTTCAATGCCAAGAACTTGGCTTGGGGTTCTCGTCGTACAGATGTGCGGGGTAGGATGGTGGAAGACTGGGCTCTGGAGACAGGCCTGGTCGTCCTAAATCGGGGTTCTGTCCCCACGTGTGTGCGGATGCGGGGCGAGTCGGTGGTGGACATTTCGTTCGCTAGCCCCGCTCTGTCGCCGCGTGCCATTGACTGGCGAGTCATGGAGGGGGTGGAGACCTACTCCGACCACCGGTACATCCGGTTTGACGTCTCCACCCAGCCCTCGTGCGCGCCAGTCCAACAGGCCCCGAGTGGTCCGCGTTGGGCGCTGAAGCAGCTGGACCGGGACCTCCTCCTGGAAGCCTCGATCGTGCAGGCCTGGGTGTCATCACCGGATAGGCCTGCCGACGTCAATGATGAGGCAGGGTGGTTCCAGGAGGCCATGTCCGAGATATGTGACGTGGCAATGCCTCGTGTCCGGCCAGGAAGCGCCCGGCATCAGGTGTATTGGTGGTCGCGTGAGCTGACGTCTCTGCGCGAGGCGTGTGTCGCCGCGCGGCACCTGTACGCCAGGCATCGCAGGCTCCGCATTCGTCCACCGAATGCGGCAGCCATTGAGGTGGGGCTGTACGAGGAATACAGAGCGGCGAAGACCGCCCTCTGGGAGGCTGTCATGCGGGCCCGGGATCGGGCCCGTGAGGAGATGCTGGAGACTCTCGACAGAGATCCGTGGAGGCGCCCTTACAAGATGGTGCGGGATAAACTCCGCACCTGGGCCCCCCCGCTGACGCAGAGTCTCCGGCCTCAGCTCGTGGAGAACGTGGTGAGCGCTCTGTTTCCTGCGCGAGGGGAACATCCACCCCCGCCTATGGCTCCGCCACCTGCGGTGCCGGAAGCGGACCACCAGGACGACGACGACGGCATCCCGGAAGGGACCGGGGTAGACCTGAGAGTGGCGGTACGTAGGCTCAAGGCCAGGAATACCGCCCCAGGACCCGATGGCTTGCCTGGCAAAGCCTGGATCCTGGCCTCGGAGGCTCTCGGGCCCCGACTGGAGGGGCTCCTAAGCGCATGCTTGGAGAGAGGCCAATTCCGGCTTCGTTGGAAGACGGGGAAGCTGGTCCTCATTCGGAAGCCGGGGCGCCCTGCGGACTCTCCGTCCGCATACCGGCCCGTGGTGCTGCTCGACGAGGTGGGCAAGCTCTTTGAAAAAGTCATTGCAACCCGCCTTGTCGAGCACCTTGCGGGGACGGGGCCGGATCTTGCGGAACACCAGTTTGGTTTCCGCAAGAGGCGCTCTACGGTGGACGCCATCATGCGCGTGAGAGCCCTCACGACGGGGGATGCAGTGGCCAGGGGGGGGTTATTTTGGCGGTGTCTCTCGACATCGCAAACGCCTTCAACTCCATGCCCTGGAGCTGCATTAGGGAGGCACTCCGGTATCACCGGGTGCCGACCTATCTCCGTCGTATAGTCGGGGACTATCTGACGGATAGGGCCGTCATCTACCCCGGTCGCAACGGTGAGTGGAACCGGCGAGAGATGTCGTGCGGTGTCCCACAGGGTTCGGTTCTGGAGCCGCCCCTGTGGAACATCGGTTACGACTGGGTGCTGCGCGCTGACCTCCCTACCGGCGTCAGCGTAGTTTGCTACGCTGACGACACGCTGATACTGGCACAGGAGGGGTCGTACGAGGCGGCGGCGGAAACTATGACACGCGGGGTTGCGATATTCGTTGAGAGGATCCGGCAGCTGGGTCTTGAGGTGGCTCTGCACAAGTCCGAGGCCATGCACTTCCATGGTCCTCGGAACAGGCCACCACCGGGATCCTCAGCGATGGTAGGAGGGGTATCCATCGGCGTCGAGTCGACGTTGAAGTACCTAGGACTCGTCCTCGACGGCCGATGGAACTTCGTTGAGCACTTCCGACGTTTGGCTCCCAAACTGGAACGGACCGGGGCTGCCTTCAGGCGGCTCCTGCCGAACCTGGGAGTGCCAAACGCCTCCTGCCGGAGGCTCTACGCGGGGATTGTGCGGTCCATGGCCCTTTACGGGGCCCCGGTGTGGGCGCGTGGTTTGGCGCGGCTTGCCGTCCACCACCTGAACGCGCCCCAAACGGTGGTTGCCGTGAGAATGGTTCGCGGCTACCGCACGATCTCCCGCGAGGCAGCGTGCCTCCTTGCCGGACTGCCGCCATGGGATCTAGAGGCGATAGTCCTCGCGCGCCTGCACGAATGGCGCGCGGAGGCACTGTGCCGGGGGGAAACCCCGCTGCCGCGGCAAGTTGTCGTGCAGTGGACAGACTTCCGGCACGATCTCATGGCGACATGGAGAGAGCGACTGTCGCAACCCCGTGCTGGGCACGCCACTATAGCGGCGATAAGACCCCTCTTTGAGGAGTGGCTTGAGAGACGCCACGGCGTCCTCACCTTCCGCCTGACGCAGGTCCTCACCAGACACGGTGTGTTCGGGAGGTTCCTGCACCGAATCGGGCGGGAGGAAACTCCCGGGTGCTCCCACTGCGAGGATCGACCGGAGGACACGGTGGAGCACACCGTGGAGGTGTGCCCTGCCTGGGCGGAGCACCGCCGTGTCCTCGTAGCGGCGATAGGCGGCGGCGACCTCTCGCGTCCGGCCCTGGTCGAAGCCATGGTCAGGAGCGAGACGGAATGGGATGCCGTCACCACCTTCTGCGAAGCAGTGATGCTAGCGAAGGAGGTGGCGGAGCGGGAGAAGGAGAGAGCAGCAGCTTTCCTTCCCGGCCGCCGCGGGAGAGGCCCCGGGCGTCGGGGGCTACGTCGTGGCCCCCGGCCACCGTAGGCGCGGGCCTGTGGACGGCGCCTACGGTGAAGTCGCCCCACCTCGGCGCTTATCTCACCTACAGACCATTGGGTGAGGCGCCAGCTCGAACGCAATTGGGTGGCGTTCAAACATGACCAAATTTGTGCATAAACACTAGCCATACGAAACACATCAGCATTGGGCTACTATTTTACGCTGGTATTCTGTGAGAGCGTGATCCTTCACTGCTAGAGCTGACCTATCCGGGCTACAACGATTGTTTAGCTGTAACATGCCTCTAAAGTACATCATAATAATTTGATTGTTATATTTTGTAATATCTACTTATAGCTTACTTAAGTTTTCTTGACAGGGACGAAATTGGATGTCCATTGAGTGCGGCGTACCTTGACTATCCTGGATTCTCCCTGGAGCACAAATTCCAACTCCAATTGCCGGAGTATGTGTGAACGTCCGCAATGACATCTGCTTCCAGCGTCTCTGTCACCTTGAAGACCCCACTTTTTCGACTATCTGGGTGATGGTAGATACAGGTATTGATAAAATCCTTTATGCCTGTGTCAATGGATCGCACAGCGGTGACCAGGAGACAACACGATTATTTGATCACCTTAGTGAGGCTGCTGACGTGGCCCTGAATTGGTATCTTACTGCACAGTTGGTCTTTCTGGGGGACTTTAACGCTTGGTCACCAAGACTGGCTGTTCCCATACCAAAAGACCGACCATGCTGGAAGAGAAGCGAGGAATTTGGCTTTGACGCTAGGTCTTTCTCAGATGATAAAGGTGGCGACTAGGGAACCCGATGTAGACGGTCACACAGCAAATTGCTTAGACCTTCTGCTGACTACCGAACCAGACAGATATGAAGCACAGGTTACTTCTCCTTTGGGTACATCTGACCACTGTCTGGTGAAATCTGTATCGTCATACTCTCCACCTGATTACGAGTCCCAAGGTGTTCGACGAATATGGCGCTATAAGTCAGCTTATTTGGATGAGATACGAGACTTTTCTGCATCTTATCCTTGGCGGGAGGTTTGTTTCTCTTCTGCGGATCCGTCGAACTGCGCGGTTGCGATAACGGATGTGTTGCGTCAAGCTATGGAGTGCTTTATCCCCTTCTCTGACGCTCCCACCGGTAGCAAAGCTCACCCATGGTTTAATGCTGAATGCGCCCAAGCTGAAAGGCGTAAGCATTTAGCTTACCTATCCTGGGTTGACGCTCGAAACCGCAAAGCTCCGGATATTAGCTCCAAGAAGAGAATTTTCAACCAGACCGCCAATTCCTACAAAAAAGCATTACAGAAAGCTAGTCTCGATCGCATTAAACATATTGGCGCAAAACTCTCTGCCAGAACATCCGGCACTAGAGCTTTTTGGTCTCTCGCCAAAGCAGTCGAGACAAACTTCTGTCGGCCTACACTGCCTCCGTTGGTAAAACCGGATGGCACACTGGCTCATACGGCTAAGGAGAAAGCGGACTTGTTCGCGTGTCTCTTTGCCTACAATTCACGTCTGGACAGTGGCAACAACGTTCCACCAAAATTACCTCACTGCGGGACCTCTATGTCGGAGATTCGTATAACGAATAAGGAGGTTCTTAAAACATTGCGGTGTCTAGACGTGAATAAAGCTAGTGGACCAGATGGTATACCAGCTATAGTCCTAAAGGCTTGTGCACCTGAGTTGTCTCCTGCGTTGACACGCTCCTCTCATTTAGTACTGGAATAGTGCCAAAATCCTGGAAGCTGGCCAACGTGCAGCCTGTTCCAAAAAAAGGCAGCCGCGCTGATCCTGCCAATTATCGTCCAATCTCAATTACCTCCATACTCTGCAAGATTATGGAGCGTATATTGAATGCCCGCTTAATGGCATACCTTGAACAGAATGACCTCCTTAGTGATCGGCAATATGCGTTTCGCCGAAATCGATCAGCTGGGGACCTTCTAGCATATGCCACACATGTATGGGGCGAGGCACTCGAGAACAGTGGGGAAGCACTTGCTGTTTCCCTTGATGTTACGAAGGCCTTTGACAGAGTTTGGCACACTAGCCTTTTGGGTAAGCTTCCAGCGTACGGCATATCCCCTGGTCTGATTGAATGGCTAAAGGATTTTCTGAGTGAACGGTCTCTCCGGGTCGTCGTCGATGGCTGCTCATCCGATCCTATGGCGACTAACGCCGGTGTTCCTCAGGGGTCCGTTCTCTCCGCAACTCTCTTCCTGCTGCATATTAATGATCTGCTTTTGCCCGGTATCTATGCTCACGATAGCACAGTTGTTGAGAGATACCAACCAAGTCCTCGGGCCAGTCGGGATCAAATCCAGTCCGAAAGAGAAGCTATGGTAGAGCGTGTGAATCGCACATTACAGGCAGTCTCCGATTGGGGC
Source organism: Parnassius mnemosyne (assembly GCA_963668995.1). Taxonomy (NCBI): domain Eukaryota; kingdom Metazoa; phylum Arthropoda; class Insecta; order Lepidoptera; family Papilionidae; genus Parnassius; species Parnassius mnemosyne. Next base: position 42,187,171 of record CAVLGL010000002.1, read on the forward strand.
GATGCCAATCTTGTGAAGTTCAACGCCTCCAAAACACAAGCGTGTCTCTTCACTACAAAAAGGAGTCAGCTCAACTTGGCTCCTTTTTTCCGAAATGTATCACTGAAATATACCGACCGCCTTCAGTTGTTAGGGTTTGAAATATCCTCAAATTTGAACTTCGGGTGGTTCATTGAGACCAAGGCCAAAGCAGCTGCAAGGAAGCTGGGATTCCTTGCAAAGGTGCGGCGATACTTCACGCCGGGACAGCTGCTTACTTTATATAAAGCGCACGTCCGGTCGTGCATGGAGTATTGCTGCCATATATGGGTTGGTGCTGCAAATGCCACCTAGCAGCTCTAGACTCAATGGAAAAGCGTGCTAAGATCATCCTCTGTGGTGCCCAACGGTGGCAGATCCCAGCCATGGTTTGGTCACTCCTGTAAAATAGCATCACGCTATAAGCAGGAGTGCTACCAGGCCTGGGCTGACGCATCAACGTTCCAGAATGTAAACACCAGCGCTCTCAAAAAGAAGTATAATTCCGTCTGCAGGTCCTTCAAACATGTCATTGCCAAGGCAAAGTCAGAGCACATCGGCAGAATTGGCGAGAAACTAGTTCGCCTCCCTTCGGGAACCCGTGCATTCTGGTCACTCGCCAAGGCTGTCCAAGGAAACTTCTGTCAGCCATCTCTGCCATTTCTGCACAGGATGGATGACTTACTGGCCCATAATGCAAAGGAGAAAGCCGATCTGCTAGGCTCTCTTTTTGCTTCCAACTCGACTCTAGATGACGTGGGGAACACACCGCCGACCATCCCGCGGTGTGAGTGCTCCATGCGGGAAGTGCTGTTTACACAGCGCATCGCTATCACCTCCTTGTTCTCCAAAGTAATGGAAACCATTATTAACAGCCAGCTCATGTGGTACCTTGAGGATCGACAGCTGATTAGTGACCGCCAGTACGGTTTCCGTCGAGTTCGCTTGGCTGGTGATCCTTTAGGTTACCTAACTCATAGATGGGTGGAGGCAGTGGACTCCAAGGGGGAGGCGTTGGCCGTGATTTTGGACATAGCGAAGGCTTTCGATCGGGTTTGGCACAAAGCGCTTCTTTCGAAGCTGCCTTGCTATGGTCTTCCCGAGAAATTGTGCAATTGGATCACCAGTTTTCTTGCAGATCGGAGCATCAAGGTCATAGTAGACGGTGCATGCTCCGATTACAAGCCCATTAACGCTGGTGTTCCAAAAGGCTGCGTGCTATCACCAATGTTGTTTCTTCTGCATATTGTGACGCTTCATAATTATTATCAATAAATAATAATAAAATTCATTATAAAGACGTTTAAAAATGTCATAAAAATTATATTTTAAACAATTAAAATGCAATATTAAGTATAAAGTTCAAATATGTTCATTTGGAATATTGAATATTATAGTATAGTTAACGCATAAATTGTCTCTAAAAATCTCTAAATTTATTAAAATTTAATTTAAAATATTCAAAATGTATTAAATCATATAAATACAAGTTGATTATATTGCAATAATAAAGATAAATAACATTTGTAATGTGCACGACGCAAACATAGTCTGGGCGGAGCACCGCCGTGTCCTCGTAGCGGCGATAGGCGGCGGCGACCTCTCGCGTCCGGCCCTGGTCGAAGCCATGGTCAGGAGCGAGACGGAATGGGATGCCGTCACCACCTTCTGCGAAGCAGTGATGCTAGCGAAGGAGGTGGCGGAGCGGGAGAAGGAGAGAGCAGCAGCTTTCCTTCCCGGCCGCCGCGGGAGAGGCCCCGGGCGTCGGGGGCTACGTCGTGGCCCCCGGCCACCGTAGGCGCGGGCCTGTGGACGGCGCCTACGGTGAAGTCGCCCCACCTCGGCGCTTATCTCACCTACAGACCATTGGGTGAGGCGCCAGCTCGAACGCAATTGGGTGGCGTTCAAACATGACCAAATTTGTGCATAAACACTAGCCATACGAAACACATCAGCATTGGGCTACTATTTTACGCTGGTATTCTGTGAGAGCGTGATCCTTCACTGCTAGAGCTGACCTATCCGGGCTACAACGATTGTTTAGCTGTAACATGCCTCTAAAGTACATCATAATAATTTGATTGTTATATTTTGTAATATCTACTTATAGCTTACTTAAGTTTTCTTGACAGGGACGAAATTGGATGTCCATTGAGTGCGGCGTACCTTGACTATCCTGGATTCTCCCTGGAGCACAAATTCCAACTCCAATTGCCGGAGTATGTGTGAACGTCCGCAATGACATCTGCTTCCAGCGTCTCTGTCACCTTGAAGACCCCACTTTTTCGACTATCTGGGTGATGGTAGATACAGGTATTGATAAAATCCTTTATGCCTGTGTCAATGGATCGCACAGCGGTGACCAGGAGACAACACGATTATTTGATCACCTTAGTGAGGCTGCTGACGTGGCCCTGAATTGGTATCTTACTGCACAGTTGGTCTTTCTGGGGGACTTTAACGCTTGGTCACCAAGACTGGCTGTTCCCATACCAAAAGACCGACCATGCTGGAAGAGAAGCGAGGAATTTGGCTTTGACGCTAGGTCTTTCTCAGATGATAAAGGTGGCGACTAGGGAACCCGATGTAGACGGTCACACAGCAAATTGCTTAGACCTTCTGCTGACTACCGAACCAGACAGATATGAAGCACAGGTTACTTCTCCTTTGGGTACATCTGACCACTGTCTGGTGAAATCTGTATCGTCATACTCTCCACCTGATTACGAGTCCCAAGGTGTTCGACGAATATGGCGCTATAAGTCAGCTTATTTGGATGAGATACGAGACTTTTCTGCATCTTATCCTTGGCGGGAGGTTTGTTTCTCTTCTGCGGATCCGTCGAACTGCGCGGTTGCGATAACGGATGTGTTGCGTCAAGCTATGGAGTGCTTTATCCCCTTCTCTGACGCTCCCACCGGTAGCAAAGCTCACCCATGGTTTAATGCTGAATGCGCCCAAGCTGAAAGGCGTAAGCATTTAGCTTACCTATCCTGGGTTGACGCTCGAAACCGCAAAGCTCCGGATATTAGCTCCAAGAAGAGAATTTTCAACCAGACCGCCAATTCCTACAAAAAAGCATTACAGAAAGCTAGTCTCGATCGCATTAAACATATTGGCGCAAAACTCTCTGCCAGAACATCCGGCACTAGAGCTTTTTGGTCTCTCGCCAAAGCAGTCGAGACAAACTTCTGTCGGCCTACACTGCCTCCGTTGGTAAAACCGGATGGCACACTGGCTCATACGGCTAAGGAGAAAGCGGACTTGTTCGCGTGTCTCTTTGCCTACAATTCACGTCTGGACAGTGGCAACAACGTTCCACCAAAATTACCTCACTGCGGGACCTCTATGTCGGAGATTCGTATAACGAATAAGGAGGTTCTTAAAACATTGCGGTGTCTAGACGTGAATAAAGCTAGTGGACCAGATGGTATACCAGCTATAGTCCTAAAGGCTTGTGCACCTGAGTTGTCTCCTGCGTTGACACGCTCCTCTCATTTAGTACTGGAATAGTGCCAAAATCCTGGAAGCTGGCCAACGTGCAGCCTGTTCCAAAAAAAGGCAGCCGCGCTGATCCTGCCAATTATCGTCCAATCTCAATTACCTCCATACTCTGCAAGATTATGGAGCGTATATTGAATGCCCGCTTAATGGCATACCTTGAACAGAATGACCTCCTTAGTGATCGGCAATATGCGTTTCGCCGAAATCGATCAGCTGGGGACCTTCTAGCATATGCCACACATGTATGGGGCGAGGCACTCGAGAACAGTGGGGAAGCACTTGCTGTTTCCCTTGATGTTACGAAGGCCTTTGACAGAGTTTGGCACACTAGCCTTTTGGGTAAGCTTCCAGCGTACGGCATATCCCCTGGTCTGATTGAATGGCTAAAGGATTTTCTGAGTGAACGGTCTCTCCGGGTCGTCGTCGATGGCTGCTCATCCGATCCTATGGCGACTAACGCCGGTGTTCCTCAGGGGTCCGTTCTCTCCGCAACTCTCTTCCTGCTGCATATTAATGATCTGCTTTTGCCCGGTATCTATGCTCACGATAGCACAGTTGTTGAGAGATACCAACCAAGTCCTCGGGCCAGTCGGGATCAAATCCAGTCCGAAAGAGAAGCTATGGTAGAGCGTGTGAATCGCACATTACAGGCAGTCTCCGATTGGGGCGATGCCAATCTTGTGAAGTTCAACGCCTCCAAAACACAAGCGTGTCTCTTCACTACAAAAAGGAGTCAGCTCAACTTGGCTCCTTTTTTCCGAAATGTATCACTGAAATATACCGACCGCCTTCAGTTGTTAGGGTTTGAAATATCCTCAAATTTGAACTTCGGGTGGTTCATTGAGACCAAGGCCAAAGCAGCTGCAAGGAAGCTGGGATTCCTTGCAAAGGTGCGGCGATACTTCACGCCGGGACAGCTGCTTACTTTATATAAAGCGCACGTCCGGTCGTGCATGGAGTATTGCTGCCATATATGGGTTGGTGCTGCAAATGCCACCTAGCAGCTCTAGACTCAATGGAAAAGCGTGCTAAGATCATCCTCTGTGGTGCCCAACGGTGGCAGATCCCAGCCATGGTTTGGTCACTCCTGTAAAATAGCATCACGCTATAAGCAGGAGTGCTACCAGGCCTGGGCTGACGCATCAACGTTCCAGAATGTAAACACCAGCGCTCTCAAAAAGAAGTATAATTCCGTCTGCAGGTCCTTCAAACATGTCATTGCCAAGGCAAAGTCAGAGCACATCGGCAGAATTGGCGAGAAACTAGTTCGCCTCCCTTCGGGAACCCGTGCATTCTGGTCACTCGCCAAGGCTGTCCAAGGAAACTTCTGTCAGCCATCTCTGCCATTTCTGCACAGGATGGATGACTTACTGGCCCATAATGCAAAGGAGAAAGCCGATCTGCTAGGCTCTCTTTTTGCTTCCAACTCGACTCTAGATGACGTGGGGAACACACCGCCGACCATCCCGCGGTGTGAGTGCTCCATGCGGGAAGTGCTGTTTACACAGCGCATCGCTATCACCTCCTTGTTCTCCAAAGTAATGGAAACCATTATTAACAGCCAGCTCATGTGGTACCTTGAGGATCGACAGCTGATTAGTGACCGCCAGTACGGTTTCCGTCGAGTTCGCTTGGCTGGTGATCCTTTAGGTTACCTAACTCATAGATGGGTGGAGGCAGTGGACTCCAAGGGGGAGGCGTTGGCCGTGATTTTGGACATAGCGAAGGCTTTCGATCGGGTTTGGCACAAAGCGCTTCTTTCGAAGCTGCCTTGCTATGGTCTTCCCGAGAAATTGTGCAATTGGATCACCAGTTTTCTTGCAGATCGGAGCATCAAGGTCATAGTAGACGGTGCATGCTCCGATTACAAGCCCATTAACGCTGGTGTTCCAAAAGGCTGCGTGCTATCACCAATGTTGTTTCTTCTGCATATTGTGACGCTTCATAATTATTATCAATAAATAATAATAAAATTCATTATAAAGACGTTTAAAAATGTCATAAAAATTATATTTTAAACAATTAAAATGCAATATTAAGTATAAAGTTCAAATATGTTCATTTGGAATATTGAATATTATAGTATAGTTAACGCATAAATTGTCTCTAAAAATCTCTAAATTTATTAAAATTTAATTTAAAATATTCAAAATGTATTAAATCATATAAATACAAGTTGATTATATTGCAATAATAAAGATAAATAACATTTGTAATGTGCACGACGCAAACATAGTAATACGTCGAACGAAATGACTTACGGATTGCTTGTCGTAACCATCGCTAGTTGAACAACCTAGGGCCGGTGGGCGGATGTTATGATCGTCAGGCCGCGCTCACGGTTCCACAACTAGCGGTGGTTGCCCACAGCAACGCGGGAAAAGCCGTAGCAATAATATTGAGAAATATAGCTTTTATTTTTAAATAAATAGTATTGTAACTATGTAATAACTCTCGCAATAAAGGCACTGAACAACTGGCGAGAGTTAACATAGATTTAGAATATAGAAATTAATTAATGCCAAATTGTAGAATGAGTATTGTATGTAAATTATATTCCCTTGTATAGTGCAATTTAATTTCATATATATTAAGCCCTTAGGCACGATAAATAATAAACAGGGCATGTTACCGTGACACGGCCGCGGAGCGAATGAGGCTACGCGCGCCGCGCCACGTCGTTTTATATTTATAGTACTGAGGCGGGGGGCAGGTTCCTCAGCTCAAAATTGCGGGAATAACAACGTTTTAACCATTAATACATAGAAAAATTGTTATGTAAATATTAGTTAAATAAGTAGTCGTAAGAATGTAATATATTTAAGTCTGTACATTAGTTTGTAAGAAATCTACCTAATAAAGAAAGGCGCGGGGGTGAGGCAAGGGTTCGCTGGCCAGCAACGGCCAGATCGTATATAAGACGGGCCGGCCGGAACGGTCGGCAGTCGCTCTCCAGCCACAGAAAAGAAAACGGCAGCAAGAAAAGAAAAAGTTCCTCCTCACCGCCGCTTGCCTCCAGTTTAAGCAAGACCAACGCGTTTCATTCATTTTTCGAACGGCGTTACGGCTATCCGTAACATGTAATATAATAGAAAAAATGGATCAAAATTTTTTAAGTTGTTCTTGTAATAATCGGAAAAGTTCTAAGTTGATGAAGGTGTTCTTGTAATGTTCCCTATATGGGGGCGTTGACGGAGACGCAAACCCAAGGTTGTACATATATATGGGGTGGTCGGCTGATCAACTACTAGTAGTAAGGTTGCACAATGACTAGTCCTATATTAGGGACTTATGATAGTAAGGTTTAACGAACCAAAACATTAATATAGAAGGTATCTATGATGCATAAGCACTATGATAGCAGAGTTATGACTTGAAGTCCCATATGAATAAGACATACTAATGTATGGTCACACACACTAATGTGTGGTCTATGAAATAAAGCAAATATGTGGAAGGTCTCTAATATGCAAAAGCATTATATTGAAACAAATGGGACATGAAAAGGATTATTATAGTGGCGTGTAGGTTGCTTCATAGCGTCTGAGACTGAGGTAAACTTGGACTCGCTAACCGATGTATCCTAGACATACGAGTATCATCTTAGTGCCGGTGGTAAGCGGGTTTGTTGTAGCAATACGACTTGCCCGTGGACATCACACGCCCCTACCGTTTATGGGCGGCGTCTTAGCGCATAGCGTAATAATACGTCGGCTATTTTTCGGATTAGGGTGAGTGTGTTTGATAGTACTTTTAAGTACAGCAAGCATACTCAACTCCATGTCTTAGTGCAATAGCGCTATGAGACGTGGAGTTTTAGCTACTGACGTCTTAGTACCATTCTACTATGATGTATTTTTAGTTAACAACAATATCAAGTTTGTTTATTTATTTTATATATTTATTAAGGACAGCCAACAAATCTTACCCAAAAACATTAAATTCTTAAGCTATCATTTCTAAGATTTAAGCTAAGTGCAGATTCAATTATAGGCTGCCACGACTTGCAAATATGAGTGTTTAATATTTATTAAAAAGTAATAAAATATTAAAAACTATGATAATAAAAAAAACTAAAACTAGAAACTTAATTATCATATAGTCCTACTCCCCGCGGTATCGTGCCAAGAACGCTGGCTGCGTTTCCCCGCTGAATGGCTATACTTAGCCTTTGAGCGAGGAAAGAACCAGCCCTCTTATCACCAGCAGCAACGACCAGCTGCGGATGGAGTTCCTTTAGGAACTTCACCGCACGTGGACCCCACGGACCGATAGTCTCTACAGCAAATGGCACAAATATGTAGTCATCTCTCAGAGACTCATATTTGCGCCACTTACTCAGTTCAGCTGCCTCTGATGCCGCCCGGCTTTAAACGAGGTACCCCTGAGATGAGAGGCCGCCAGCGTGTCTACGCAAGTAGCATCCCACACTAGGACTTTACCTCTCTCTCAAGGGACCAATGTCATACCGTCGGGTCTCTTGCCATCGTCTCTAAATATTCCACAAGGCTCTAAAACCGAGGGAACATTTATAGAGGCAAGAGCCTTTCGGATGACATCGTTCAAAGAACTGTGTCGTGAAAACCTACCAGCGCTTTTCTTACATGAAAGTCCGTGGAGCCCAAACTTGTCGACGCTGCTACCACAGGGGCACTGATGGGGTTGACAAATCGCCGCTCCTAGTCGGATTCCTACGGCAATACGCAAGCTTTCCCTATCAAGTAATGTGCCGAGATTACTTGATGGTAAAGCGAGTAACCAGTGACTAGATTCCTTAGTCGAAACAGCTAGAAGGCGTGCCTTATCTTGGTCACTATGGAAATTATGAAACAAATCCTTCTGCACGCCTTGTACCAACGGAATATCCCACTGTTTTTGATGGTTAACTTCCAGTGGAATATTTTCACCAGCACAGAGCGTTTGCCATGTCTGCCTTGCCTCCGTAGCAAAGCGTAGGTCTACTTTATTATTTAAAATCATGTTACATAAGTCACTGACACTATGCACGGAAGCAAGGAAAGCAGGCAATGCAACGCTAGAAAGATTTCTCACACCAATGCCACCAAATTGTATAGGTAAAGTAGCTTGAGTCCAGGCTGTTGTATTTAAAGTTAAATTTAGAATGTTTTCTATAGCAATTTTAAGATTATTATCAATATCTTGTAAAATATCCGAAACTTTCCAGACTGGACTCGAGCGGAGTAAGTATGTAAATCTAGGTACAAGAAGACAATATTTTAAAATAGTAAGAGCTATGTGGGGGTTTAATTTATACAATTTATCAACGTGGTTTAAAAACTGATCAAATTTTGTTTTTAAAACAGGTTTAATACTATCGAAAAACAACGGGGCACCTAGAAGGTATAGTGGTTCCGTATTGACAGTTTTTATTCCTGGACAAATATGATTAAAATTTCGAATTAAAGTGTCTCTATGAGAAGTAGATAAATTATTGGAAAAAAATATTTCATATTTATTGCTATTTGGTTCAAGGCCAATATTTTTAAAATTTCGAAAAATATGAGTAAGATCGCTGAGGACGTCATCTGCTCTACCTCCCAGTGTACCGTCGTCTAGGTACCAGACATTCAGCTTGGATTTCAAATTTGAAATAATGAGTTGAATTCCTAATTTGAAAAGTGCTGGACCCAGAGGGTCACCCTGCTGAACACCAACAGCAGTATCGATAACATGGTTTTCGTAAAACAAGTTAGTATTTTGACTATAACATTGCCAAACGTAATGATAAATTTCGGGGGTATTGTTAGCCACTTCTTTCAGCAAGGTTACCCTATCGATAGAGTTAAAAGCATTCCTTAGGTCAACCTTCACAAGAACATCTGCATCAGAGTTTGTTAAAATGTACGCACTGAATGTACCGCCGCCTCACAGCCACCTCTAGTGCCAAAACCTAGTTGAGTAGGCTGAAATTTGGTCTTAAGGTTAGATATTATGTACCTGCAAGCTAATTTTGAAGTTAAGCGTCGAAATGTGGAACCAACGGCAATAGGACGGATACCGTTATCCTTTTTTTTGAAGGCACATAATCTTGCCCCATATAAGAATGCAATGAAATTTGGATTAACATTACCAGAAAGCATAAAGTTACATAATTTTGTAATGTCTTTAAGAAGTACTCCGCCGGCGTCACCGGCAGAAGCGCTTACAAGATCTTTAAGATGTTGAGGCGTAATTCCGTCAATGCCGCCAGCAGAGCCATTCGAAAATGACATAATTGCTTCTAAAGTGTCTTTTTCCGAAATTCGTAAAGGTTGCATAGAAGTCTTAGGAGGCAGCAGTAAACCTTGAGACGGTTTTACCGAAGGATGCTTTTGACGAAGGCTTTCAAGAGTTTCGACATTACGAGGAGCTAGGATGTCGTCTGAGAAATACGGGATGCATTTTTTAAGTCGCCATCCATTACTTTCGACTCAACTATTTTTTTTTAAATCAAATTTAAGACGTGGTCGAGATAAATGAGTATTAATTGGGTAATCTAAATTTTGAAAAGATGTCTCTTTTAGTTGAGACGTAATTGATTTATTTATTGTTTTATCAAAATGAAAATGGGAATACGCGAAAGTAAATAATTTTTGCCAACTATTTTCACTATTAGTGAAACAATTTTGAATAGTGCATGACAATGCTTTAGCAAGCTGCATCCTCGCACCTCTAGGAATTCTTTTAACCACTGGTACATTACGATAATAATTGTAAATTTGCTCCGAAAAAAGGGAAACATTTGTGTCAATAGAGGAATTGCTAAAAAAGTTATGAATTTCTACGGCAGGCTGTGAAGCCGAAATACTTTTACTATGGTATCGTTTAATATGTATATTTAATCCCCTTTTACCTTTAAACAGCCTACCATCAGCACAATTTTGACACTGTAGGTAATCCGGCTGTGAATGTAGCGGAGCAGAGATATTCATTTAAAAATTTAAACAGATCTCTACAACACTCAAAAGTCTTTATATTACATATTCATATTAACTTGAAATGTGCTGTACGCCGCATCTTTCCCTGAAACAATCATTTATTGCCTAAATAAAAGCACTTTACTCTATAAATGAAATATTATTACATTACTTCCCTGGATTTATTCCATATTGATAAACATTGTATGTATAGTCGTTATGCTTTGACAGTTGTCAACGGCGCAGCAGAAATATTTTTCTTTATTAATTAGTATTATGTCTGAAATCAAAAAATTATTATTATAACAACTCTCTTATATATTTTCTGATCTTTTTGTTGATATTTGTAAGCCAGAATTGGCCTCCAAGTAACAAAATAAAATAATATAAATATACGTAGCTTTTGACAGTGAAAAATTTTGACATGACCAAGTTTAGTTTTTTTTTAATATTGAGCGTGTTTAATTTTTTTTAAATATTTCAGTTTTTAATATTGGAGATAAAATTAAGTATTATGTAAAAATGTAAATTAAAGTTAGATTGCAAAAAAGAATATAAAAAAAAACTATAAAAACTAAACTAATCCAAAATTATTTCGTACTCAAACTTGCACCTAGAACTAAATTTTTGAATTTAGAGTGGCTATTTGAAAAAATGTCTACGTCCGTTTTTTTCTGGAGTTCATTGTATTGTTGTTGCAACTTGTTCATGATCGCGTGATGGCCGAGATTGCTTTTGGATCTCTTGGTAGAAAATTGTGTGTATTTCTCTTTTCGCGAGATTTTATAGGGTATATTAAACCGAAGCTGCTCCAACAGTCCAGGGCAATCCAGACCACCTCTTACAATTTTATATAACCATAGACAATTGTTACCAAAGTCGATAGGGATCATGTGGATGTGTTGTGAGGGGGCGCCAACAGTATGATAGTTGCATTGATGCTTACTGCTACTTGCAGTATTGCGTCTTGTGATGGATCTGCGGGTGTGCTGCACCTAATTCGATGCATTTTGTAGTTCTGGTCGATGGAGGTATGCGGGTGGTGATGTCTGCTGGGACTGTATGGGGGACCTTGGGATGGTGTAAACCCGACGATAGTCGTATTGATGCTTGTTGCGTTCTGCAGCATTGCGCCTCTGCGGTGGTTGTTTGGCGGGTCGCTATTCTCAATGGCGCTCCCTGCGTCTTGGTTTAACTCACAACCTAAATAGCTTTGCCCAAGTCGGGTCCCTTCATTGCGGGGCTGCAGACTGTCTGACCTCCATGATGTTTTATATAACAACATAATAATATCTATGAATCGCTGAATGTGTTGCTAAGCGCAAATCTAGAGAACAGCTGAACCGATTTCGCTAATTCTTTTTTTTTTAATATTCCTTGAAGTACGAAGATGGTTCTTACGGAGAGAAAATTTTTAAAAAATGCCTGAAAAAGTCTATAAACATCACTTTTCTATATTCCTATACAAAAGATTCGTAATAATATTGAAAAGTCAATTTGAGCTTTAATACCATACCATAAAGTGTAAGTATTAGTGAAGGATTTCCGGGAAGGCAACACAATTGAGTGACGTTAGTAATGGTAGTAGTTAGATTAATATTAATGTCAATATTTGTCAATAGTGTATTATAATTTTTATTTTTTGACATAATGTAATTGTCGACTTATCAACTTTTATTTTCTTTTTTATCCTACTAGCTGACCGGGTGTCCCGAATAGCAGAATAAGTATTAAAAAAAATTTAAAGAATCGATTGTTAGGCGGTACGAAGTTCGCCGGCTCAGCTAGTATCTCTATAAAAATCCCACCTTTGAAAGATTGAAGGCAACTTGTTGGTGGGTGAGACAAACGTGATCAAAAAATGCATATTATACTCAACGTCAGTGACACAAACCCTTTCTGATGGCGAATTATTGCTATTATCTTATAACTCCCTATTGGCTATATCTGCCATTGTATTGTTTGGTGGAGCATATGTGTCGAACTCATGTGGGTCGTAACTGGAGGGAGAATCTGAGGAGGCTCTCAAGGGTGCAGCCGAAAGCCGCTCAACGTGGGACCCCATTCCCTTGAGGTGAGCGGTAGACTCATGACACGCTCTGCGGCCAATTGGCCTGACCATGCAATTGGTGGTGATGCCTTTACACTTACATCACGTCTGCAGGAACGGCGGTCTGGCAAGTGGTGGCGCTCACGGAGGGCTTTTTATGGCCAGTGTGCCTATTGTTGCCTAACCCGTGTGACGTACATTCACTGTGGCTGGATTTGATCGTATTCTGTATGGCGTTTACACGCATTGACATGCGCGACTTCGGTCGATGTTTGTGCTTACGCACTATAAAGGGGCCAAGTCCTCTTTTACTGGTAAGCCGGTTATTTTGCTGTGGACTACGGTCCAGTGCCCAATTTAACGTTCCCTTCGGCGGGAGCGCATTAAAATGGTTGGCACTCACCGTGCACGGCATGTGTGGAGCCGTGTGCCTCCTCCACATTTTTTTTTAAATATGTGAGAGCGAAGCCCTTGTATCTGGTATTTGATATAAATATTGCGAGCCTTTTCCAAGCGGGAAGGGATTAATCAATAAGGAATTCATTGTTGTGAACCAGATACAAGTAGAATAGGGACAATTTATTGTTCTTAATTTTTTTTGAACCCTGTCTTCGTGAACGGGGTGCATTTTTCAAGATACACCTAAAAGAACTAAGTTACTATATAAACACAACATAAATAAGGGTCCTAACTAAGACGATCACGCCATAAATTTATTGAATGTCCTATATTTAAACCCTTAGAAAGATCAATATATGGTTAATATACTGGTCACGTAAATTAGATATATTTATATATCTTATAGATATAGATTCTAAAGAAATACAAGTATATATAGAGAGGAGGGGGGGGGGGGGTCGTTACAATATCAATGATATTTTGCAAATCACTAACATTCATTGAGTCTTTGCTCAACAAAGTCTCGGATTGGAGGCGGCTAAATCTAGTCCAGTTCAATCCCCAGAAGACACAAGTTTGCGCATTTATCGCTAAATAGAATCCCTTTGACGTATCTCCTCTGTTTTAAGGCACTCCCCTTGTTGCCGCAGCCAGTAGCGGTATCCTCGGTGTCGAGTGACGTGCAGTTTCGTGGTCACTTGGAAGAGAAGGCCAAATTGACATCTAAAAAGCGTGGCGTGCTCAGCAGAGAGAGACAGTATTTCATGAAAGCACACGGCTTGCAACTATACAAGGCGCAGTTTTAGCCTCACATGGAATACTGTTCCCATCTCTAGGCAGGGGCTCCCCAGTGCCAGTTCCTTCCACTTGAACGCATCCAGCGCAGAGCGGTTCGAATCGTCGACGACTGAGTTCTTTCCGATCGGCTTGACTCACTGGCACTGCGTAGAGATGTTGCATCTCTTTGCGTATTTTATCGCATCTACCACGGGGAGTGCTCTGAGGAATTGTTCGGACTAATTCCAGCCGCTCACTTTCACCATCGCACATCGCGACAAAACTCGCGATACCATCCATATCATTTGAATGATTGCCGGTCCACCACTGTGCGTTTTAGAAGAAGTTTTTTTCCTCGCACAACTTTCTTGTGGAATCGATTACCACCATCGATTTTTCCGGACCGATACGACTTAGGGACCTTCAAGAAAAGAGCCTACTCCTTTCTAAAATGCCGGCAATGCATCTGCGATTCCCCTGGTGTTGCAGTTGTTCATGGGCGGCGGTAGTCACTTACCATCAGGTGAGCCGCATGCTCGTTTGCCCCCTCTCCTATAAAAAAACGAAATGCGAGGAGTGAGTAGGTATCATCGGAAACCTGGAATTAGTTTTTTTTAAATATTTTAGTAACACTATTATTTCTTATAAAATATATGTTAAAGATTTTTTTAAGTATCCCGACGAGAGTAAATATGTTATATCGATCCTAAATTTCATAATTCTTAAAAAATAACTTGACATGTTGGGATTTGAAATTTAACATTTTTTTAATATAAATTTGGCTTACAATTAATAAAAAAAATCATCCCGATATCTCAAGTAAGTTTTTTGAATTTCACAATTTGAAATTGACCCAGTTATGCAGTTGATACAATTCTTCAAAGTATTCTTGAATTGAATAAATTCAAAATCCCGATTTTATTTAAATTTCTAAGGGGTATAGTAAAATAGTCCTTGTATTATTTAAAAATAATCACCTCCGTCTCCGCGGCTAGCTTCAGAACTTCAATCGTTTTTATGCTTTCAGGAAATGTTTCCGAATTCCTTCTTAGCCTATCTCTGTAGACCAGGAGGTCGCTTTTGGATCACTAAAAGTTGGTGATGCTCTAATCACAAACTAAATGTGTCTGTCATATAATAAGTCAGTGATCCGCCTGGATATTTTATTGGTAGCAAAGGTAATATCTAAAAATTCCTGCTTACTATGGATTACAAAGATTGGTATATACCCCTAAGTTAAGGTTTACTAGGCGATTTAATATGAGAAAGTCAAAAGTAACTTACCTCTTTTGTTGATATTAGTGCTTTCCCATGCTGTATGGTGAGCATTAGCATTACATCCCACCACGAGTTCGGCGTTTTGCTTACGGGTAAACTCCGCCACTCCCTCTAACTCGATGGCGGGATCTGGGTTCTCTCTCGGAAGACAAGCTGAGCAAATGATTACTCTGGCCCCTGTGCATACCTTAACCTCCTTCCGTCCTTTACTGGCGCTCTTAACCACCCCGCCTTTTGGTCTACCGCTCCCATCTCCCTTCCCCATACCCCTGGCTGACCAACGGAGTCCCTCAGCCCGAGGTGAGATCAGTGTCTTGGGTCTCAGACGCCATTGCCATATCAAAGCCTCCCCTGACCTTAAAAGTTATCATCATAAAGCCAAGGATGACTCTGCCGCTTGCCGCCTGGCGAGCCACCTCCGATGGGTCGTCCAGAGAATAGGTTACTTGGAACCCATTCTCCTCGTCGCTACGTAGCGGATTTTCCAGGGCTCGGTGTGGATGGAGCCTTTCGCTCTGTGCCCTCAACAGCACAGCTGCCTCCTCTGCAGAGTGAGCTTCACTGCAGGGCAGAAACGTGATGCCCAGCTGAGGCTCAGGCAGTTCGCTTTCGGGTATTATCTGAGAGCTCTGCCCCCGGCAAGGGTTTTAGTTTTCCGATCTCACCCACAATCCTGTCCTGGCTTGCTTTATTCAGGCACGTTACCAGAATCCAACCTGGCTTGTGGGTGAAACCCGAAAATTTTGGTACCATTCGCGGCTGTGCTTCACAGGCCGTCTTAGCGATAGCCTGCGTTAGTGCCCGGTGAACCAGCCGCATTTGCTCAACGCTCATAGGATTGAAATTGCGAACCCTACACGCGCGGAGCCAGCTACGGCACTGAATCTGAGCTCTTTTCCCCCGTTTTCAGCTTCACAGATTTCCTGGGCTGGTCTTTGGGGGAGTCCTCCTCAGACCGACTACGTTTTTTCGCCTTCGTAACTGGGGGAGGTTTTAGAGGTAGAGGAGTTTCCTCCCAGGGCTTCTGGCAGAGAGAGAGGGTCTCTTCGGCTCCTATCTCAGCTTCTATTAGCCTTCGAAAGCTCTTCCGTGCTGCTCTACTATATATGTTCCTTTCCAATTGTGGTTCGCCTGCAGACGTGCTCTCCACTTCCCAGCTCGTCTCAGGTTGGCAGTAGAGTTGCAGGGTATTGGAGAGGCTAAAAGAGCATCTTTCAGACCTACAGATAATCCATTAAAGGAGAGTTTATTCTACCAACTGTCGATATTCGTCCATTTTGGTCCCACGATTAGCTAGGGAAAAATTTGGTCGCCCTCAGCAGAGCCCCGCATGCCGAGGGTAGGGCTAAAGTACTACACTAATCGCCCTGGTCTTGGGTAGGCACAGCTTGCGACTGGACTCCCCGTAGACACGCACCCATTGGCACGGAACGCTTAAAAACTTGGATTGCGTTAAGATAGGAAAAAAGGGGTGGGATGGAATGAAAAGAAAATTAGGATCATCTGAGTGTTTCTGTTCTGTATGTTTCTTATTGAACCAGAAGAAAATATTAGGCGGCAACCACGTGAAGGAAGAATTCAAACATGACCTGCGCTTTCATCCAAAGGCTTTTGCCAAACTGCTCGCCGGACAAGAGAGCAGAATAATCCTAGTCGTACTGATAATGTAAAAAGGTGAGAACTAGGAGTAGACTAAGCCCAGTCCATACATGTTGCCATGGATTACCTACGAATAGAAGGAGTGACATTTAACTGCTGGCCGTATGAGAAAACTCAGGTCACTCAGCGAATGCCGTGTAGTGGCGGAATGCCGTGTAGTAGCGGTTAAGAATATCCACTACCCCATATCTTCCCGTGGGATTCGTAAAAGGCGACAAAGGGAAATAGGCAGAAGATGGACAGCAGCATCTTCCTGATAACAACAAAGTTACAATAAAAATCTGCGGTTGCCAACTCGCTCGCCAAGCGTGGCAACTATGGCAATATACCTCCCAATGATGAGAGCAACAAAGAGACCGCCGCCAGTCCCCGGCGGCTCCGCTATGCCTGGCTACGGTGGCTACCATGGTAACGGCGGGGCAGGGGGTACTAAGAATCTCCGGTGGAGGTTCGGTTGCCACCGAAGAAGACTCAACCTGGCAAAATACAACGCAGGCACCCTGAGGACTGACGAGAAGATCGTGGAGCTGGAAGAAGCGATAAACAAGTTACCCTGGCATATTATAGGATTATCGGAGGTCCGAAGGGATTGGGAGGACACGGCAATCCTCGAATCCGGCAACTTGCTCTATCACCTGGAGGGCGACCATCTGTCCCAAGGAGGTGTCGGATTTATCGTCCACAAGTCTCTCGTTAACAACGTTGTAAAGATTGAGAGTGTGTCGACGAGGATTGCGTACCTTATACTCAGAATCACCAAACGGTATTCGCTGAAGGAAGTTGGGGGTCATTGTAGAAGCGTGCTCGTCGCGACCCCTGCCAGCCCTTTTCAGGGCTGCAATTCTACTCAGCTGCGCACCCATGTCAACGAGGGTTAGGGCGTCCCCCCAAGGCGACGCACACCAGCTCGTCCCCGTTGGTGTGGAATGCAGCGCGCAAAGCGGCGATGGGGACCGCCACCCGTCACGCACAGCCCGACACGGCGGAAGGTGGAGGACGGAGTGCAGAGTTGGCACGTGGAATGTTAGAGGAGGCATGAGAGATAAGACGAATGAGTTGATCGAAATAATGAAAGAAAGAGAATTAGATGTCGTGTGTATGTCGGAGACCAAACGGAAGGGCAGTGGTACTGAAGAGCTCACTGGCGGGGCGTTAGCTCTATGGTCAGGAGTCCCGGAGAGCGAGAACGCCTGCCAGGGAGTGGGAGTGCTGCTGTCTTCTCGGTTGGTCGATGTTATGACTGAATATAAGTTTGTGAACTCAAGACTTCTCTGGGTTCGCTTTAAATTGGGACTGACGAAGTTATTCCTTTTGGCTGTTTATGCGCCGGTGGCTTCGTCGTCCAGGGCTGAGCTGGAGGAGTTTTGGGAGAATGTAAGAGAAGTTCTAGATTTGGCTAGGGGAAACGAAAGGATTGTTGTATGTGGCGATTTGAATGGATGGGTTGGTACCGCTCGACCAGGGTACGAGTCGGTACTTGGAAAGTTTGGCGATAAAAGGGTTAATGATGCTGGCAAGCTTATACTGGCGGTATGCAAGGAAAAGGGTCTTCTTGTGACAAACACTATGTTTAATCACAAGAAAATCCATATGTATACTAGAGAAAGAAAGAATGAGAGAAGTATGATCGATTTGTTCCTGGTGGATGACCGACTGCGAAAACAGGTTATGGATACGCGAGTGTTCAGGGGTGCTGACCTGGGAACGGATCACTATCTAGTGATTACTAGATTTAGGGGTCTGTTCGCGGGTTGGCGCTACCGGACGACAGTGACAGAACCACAGTCGGTCTGTCGCATCCGAAGCTGGAAGCATCAGGAAGCGGATACTAGGGACAAATATCATGCGAGGGTAGCCGAAAAGCTTGACACCATCGATGGCAGAAACGAATGTGTAGAAAGAACATGGCAGAACCTTAGGGATGGAATGGTAAGTGCAGGGGAAGAAGTGTGTGGAACAATAAAAAGAGGCAGTAGTAAAAGAAGAGATGCATGGTGGAATGATGAAGTGAAAGAAGCTGTAAAGAAGAAGAAGAAAGCATGGTTAGACTACTTGGCCTCTAGTAATGATAAGGATATGAGAGAGAAGATGAAAGAAAGATATAAGCTGCAGAAAGTTCACACGAAAGCATTGATTGAGGAAGTGCGTGAAAGGTGTAGAATGGAAGCGGATGAAAGGTTGTCGCACAACTTTAAGGAGAACTCCAAACTCTTCTGGAAAGAGGTTGGAAGGGCCCGAAGTGGTGCGACGGCCTTAAGAATGAACAAAGTGCTTTCGAGAACTAATGACGTCCTATCAGAAAAATCGGACGTCATGCAGCGATGGAGCGAATTTTATAGAGAAATGTATGCGTGTGATGATCTTAGTGAGGGATCCGGGGATGACGCCGTGACTGGTACGCCAGACCCGGACCTCGATGACACTGAGGTCATCAGTATGAAAGAGATTGAACGTGCGATTCGAAGTTTGAAATGTGGTAAGGCTGCGGGACTAGACAGAGTTACTGCTGAAATGGTCAAGTATGGTGGGCCTCGCGTCTGGGACAGCTTTCATCTGCTGTGCAATTTGTGCTGGCGGACGGGGGATGTCCCGGATGATTGGCGATCCGCAGTCATTGTGCCTTTATATAAAGGTAAAGGTTCACATTTTGACTGCGGGTGCTATCGGGCGATCAGCTTGACCAGTTTAGCAAGTAAAGTTTACTCGAAGGTTTTGACACGTAGGATGCAAGAGAAATCGGAAAGATTTCTATGGGAGGCACAATGCGGATTTAGACCTGGAAGAGGATGCACGGATCAAATGTTTTCTCTCCGTATGATCACGGAAAAGCTTCTGGCTGTTAACCAGAAGATTTTCTGTGCTTTTGTGGATCTTGAGAAAGCATTTGATAAGGTTGTAAGGAAGAAAATGTGGGAACTGTTGCCGGGGTATGGTGTGGATGGTCGATTGCTAAGGGCTGTGCAGTCTCTTTACTGTGACTGTAAAGCCTGTGTGCGGGTAGGGCATGACCTGTCACCCATGTTTAGCGTCCAAACGGGCGTAAAACAGGGTTGTGTCATGTCTTCCTGGCTGTTCATACTGTATCTCGACAGCTGTTTACAAAAGCTGAAAGATAGCTGTTTGGGTGTGAAATTGGGTGACATAAAAGTAAATTGTCTGCTGTATGCTGATGATGCAGTGCTTATTGCACCATCAGAGGCAGAACTGCAGGCATTAGTCACGTGTATGAAAGAGGAATGTGAAATTAAAGGTCTCCGTTTGAATGCTAATAAAAATAAGGTTCTGGTATTTGAAAGGGACGAAGAGAGAACGAAGTGTGAAATATGGGTAAATCAGGAATGTCTAGAACAGGTAAATGAAATTGTATACTTGGGGAGTGCTTTTAGCCGGGATGGAAGATGTGATTTAGATGTGGACAGGCGTGTCGCTGCCGGGAACAAAGTCAATGGTGCCCTGACTGCGTTAGTCAAAAGGCAAGGCGTAGCGAAGAGTGCACGCCTTGCAATACATAACGCAGTGTTGGTACCGACTTTGTTATATGGCAGCGAAACCTGGGTATGCCAGAAGAAGCATAAAAGTAAGTTGAATGCAGTGGAGATGCGATCTCTTCGTAAAATGTGCGGCGTTACTATGGCCGACCGAAAGCGAAACGAAGAGATTCGCAATATGGCAGGTTTGAAAGATGACCTTATCACAAAAATTGATAAGGGCGTGCTTCGGTGGTTTGGGCACGTTGAGCGAATGAGTGAAGACCGAATGGTGAAGAAAATATATAGCGCGAAAGTTAATATTAAAAGGTGTCGAGGTAGACCGAGACTAACTTTCGAAGACCATGTGAGCAAATTGCTCGAAGAGGGTAGGGTCAAGAGTACTCGGATACCTAGACGTGCATGTATGAAGAAGATAATGAATCTGAAAGAAGCGAAAGAGATATGTAAGGATCGTGACACTTGGCGATCTGTTCTCTCTGGCTACCCCGTCAGGGATTGTGCGTGAAGATAAGTAAGTATAAGTATAAGCTGAAGGTCGTACAGGTTTACGCACCAAACTAGGCATATCCCGATGAGGAGGTGGAGGAAATGTATGAGGATATCTCTAGAGCCATGCATTCCTCCAAAACCCACTGTTACGGCTTGAATGTTTAGCAATGTGTTTTGTGGATGGTTTTGGGAACCAGAGAACTACCAGCCCAAGGGCTGGCTAACCCGATGATACCAATCAGGAAGTAAATGAAAATAGCTTTAGAACTGGATAGATTAGACAAGGATACTCACAAGACTGGAGCACTACTCGTGGTTATGCTGAAGTCTAAATACTTAGGCTGAAGTTCTCGTGCATACACAGACACCACACTGCACTTCGAATGTATATGGACACGAGTAATTGCACGATAGTCTTACAACTTATTTATTGAGTATTTTTAAACGAGCGGGAACGAACACGTTTTATGCGTGCGCGGCCATCTTGCTTCTTCTTTTTCTTGACAATAGGTGGCGCACTATTTTGAGTAGTGCGTATATGGGGGAGGCGGGAGGATAGGAAATCCTTAGGAAAAGGATATTATATCGGGACTGTTCCGAAGCCACAACAATCTCTCCCACCTGAAATCACCAGGGATTCCACAAGACAACCATCGATCCGGCAGCTTTCTATGTCCCCACTTGCTCATAGAATACAAGTTAATATAAACTAAATAGATATCTGAGCTAAGTTGTGCATTGACAACCTTAACTAAAATACAAAAGAAAATCAAACTTAGTTAATTTAATTTTAAAATTAGAACTTACAATCTAGCCCAATAAAACAATAAAAATAAGATTCAATCAAGAGGAAGGAGGCAGACTTTGACTACTGGTCTTGTAAGTAAGCCTTTTTTAGTCTTTAAGGTCACAACCCGGATAATATTGTCCTTTCTGGGGTGGATTTGGACTACTCTACCTAGGCGCCATTCGTTAGGTGGTAGATTAGTTTCAATTATTGAAACGAGTTGACCAATATTAGGATGTTTGTGATCATCCTTAAAACACTTAACTTTTTGTTGGAGCGTATGTAAATAATCATTTTGCCATATACGCCAAAAACTTTGAAAGAGCTTTTGAAGTAACTGCCAGCGTGTTCTAGGATTCATATCTTCCACAGACGGTTCTGGTAGAGCGACTAAAGGACGTCCTATAATAAAATGACCGAATAAAACTAAAAATAAAATGATCAGACGATAACTGACAAATGGGTCTTGAGTTCAGCATCGCTTCAACTTTAGTTAAAACTGTAGTTAGTTCTTCAAACGTCAGGACTTCTATCTAATATTTTTTTTATAGGAGAGGGGGCAAACGAGCATGCGGCTCACCTGATGGTAAGTGACTACCGCCGCCCATGAACAACTGCAACACCAGGGGAATCGCAGATGCGTTGCCGGCCTTTTAAAAAGGAGTACGCTCTTTTCTTGAAGGTCCCTAAGTCGTATCGGTCCGGAAAAATCGCTGATGGTAATCGATTCCACAAGGAGGTCGTGCGAAGAAGAAAACATCTTCTAAATCGCACAGTGGTGGACCGCCAATAATCCAGATGGTGTGGATGGTATCGGGAGTTCTGCCGCGATGTGCGTTCGTGAAATTTGGCGGCTGGGATTAATCCGAACAATTCCTCAGAGCACTCCCCATGGTAGATGCGAAAGAAAATGCAAAGGGATGCAACATCTCTTCGCAGTGCCAATGAATCGAGCCGATCGGAAAGGGCTCGGTCGTCGACAATTCGAGCCGCTCTGCGTTGGATGCGGTAAAGTGGAAGGAGCTGGCACTGGGGAGCCCCTGCCCAGAGATGGGAACAGTATTCCATGTGAGGCCGAACTTGCGCCTTGTAAAGTAGCAGGCGGTGTGCCGGCATGAAATACTGTCCCGCTCTGCTGAGCACGCCAAGCTTTTTAGAGGCCAATTTGGCCTTCCCTTCCAAGTGACCACGAAACTGCACGTCACTCGATATGTCGACTCCGAGGATACCGATACTGGCTGAGGCAAGAAGGGGAGTGCCTTGAAACTGAGGAGATACGACAAAGGGGTTCTTTTTAGCGGTAAACGCGCAAACTTGTGTCTTCTGAGGATTAAATTGGACTAGATTTAGTCGCCCCCAATCCGAGACTTTGTTCAGCAAAGACTCGACTTCAGACACAAGTTTGTTCCGGTACTCAGCGACGTTTTCCCGAGAAATATTGGCACGGCCGGTGTATAGAGCATCACCAGTGCTGTCATCCGCATAGCAATGAATGTTACCAGTTAGCAACATATCATTGATATGCAGAAGAAACAGCGTTGGTGATAGCACACAGCCTTGTGGAACACCAGCGTTAATAGGCTTGTAGTCAGAGCATGCACCGTCTACAACGACCTTGATGCTCCGATCTACAAGGAAGCTGGTGATCCAATTGCACAATTTCTCGGGAAGCCCATAGGAAGGGAGCTTCGAAAGAAGCGCTTTGTGCCAAACCCGATCGAAGGCCTTCGCAATGTCCAGACTAACGGCCAACGCCTCCCCCTTAGAGTCTACTGCCTCCGCCCATCTATGGGTCAGGTAGACCGGAAGATCACCAGCTGATCGACCCCGACGAAAACCGTATTGGCGGTCACTAATCAGCTGGTGATCCTCAAGGTACCGGATGAGCTGGCAGTTAATAATGGATTCCATTATTTTGGAGAACAAGGAGGTGATCGCGATAGGCCTATAGTTGGATGGGTCTGAGCGGTCGCCTTTTTTAGGGATCGGGTGGACAAAAATAACAGGAATCTATGACCCTCTTGAGATAGTATTTAGTAGACTTTATACTACTTTCAAAAATGCCTCCAAAGTGAGGTGCAGAAGGTGGATTTAGTTTCCACGAGACGTTAATTGATCAGAAGTATCCTGTTTTTTATCTATCAATAATTTAACCATTTCCTCAAGATATCGTTTAGCGCCTACAAAGTTAGTGCCACAATCTGTCACATTATGTTTACATATTCCACGTCGAGACACGAATCTGTCTAGGGCGGCTAGAAACGCTTCTGTAGACAGTTCAGATACGAGTTCTAAATGAACTGCTTTTACAGATAAACAAATGAACAAGCATATGTAAGCCTTACTGACCCGTGCGTTACGTCGTTTGTTTTCGTTTATAAGAAAAGGACCGCCAAAATCGATCCCTACCTGTTGAAAACAGTAACCTTGTTGAGATCTACAAGGTGGCAGGTTGCCCATAGATGGCTGATAGGGTACAGGTTTAACCCAA
The DNA here is from genome assembly GCA_963668995.1 of Parnassius mnemosyne. Taxonomy (NCBI): domain Eukaryota; kingdom Metazoa; phylum Arthropoda; class Insecta; order Lepidoptera; family Papilionidae; genus Parnassius; species Parnassius mnemosyne. Next base: position 42,211,031 of record CAVLGL010000002.1, read on the forward strand.
CAGCAAGTCACACACTTTATTAAAATAGAACAAATAAGATTCCTAATTCCTAAAATCCAGAACTTGCGAACAATTAGTGATTGTAACGTGCGAGGTCCACAATGCAAATACCGTTTATGATAATAGCTAATAATTAATTGAGATAAAATAGATTGTTTCGGTAACAAATATGGATGTTTTATGTGCTCAGGTAAGTTGAAATTAGTAAGTCGTCCACCCACTCGCATGAGTCCTAGGTTATCAATAAACGGAGAAAACTTTTGTAAGTATTTAGGTAGAGGCTTCTGTGATTTTAATTTGACATCTCTTGATTGAAGCTACCCCATTGGACATATTTAATAAGGCTAAGCAGAGAGCACTTTACCTCATTCGTAGTCAAGTGACCTTTCTCGCGTTGGCTTTGTTCTTTGCGCGAATTAGAAATGAAGTGAAAGACCCATGCTAATACTCGCTGTAGTCGCGATAAGGATGAATACCGATACCAATAACACCTTCATAATGTCCTTATCAGATTCCCGAGATTGAGCAATTAGAGTGCGTGTTCTCAACTCTGGCAACTCATCCTGGGGCTTACACCGACTTTGAGCTGGCCAGTGATCTGAACCACTAAGCATCCAATCTGGTCCTGACCACCATCGCATACAATTGAACAATTCTGCACACGAGAGACCTCGGCTAGGAAAGTCAGCAGGATTGTCCTGAGTCGAGACATGCCTCCAGGTAGAAGGTTCAAATGCGTCAGTTATTTTAACTACTCGATGCGCAACAAAAGGTTTCAATTTGTATGGTTCGGTTTTGATCCGAGCTAATACAGTTGAGCTATCAGTGTAGGCAACAATATGAGATATATTTAATTTTGAAATAAGTAAACTTTGCATGTGTTTGAGAGTACGTGATAACATGAGCGCACCGCACAACTCCAAACGATTAACCGTTAAAGGCTTAATTGGAGCCACTTCAGATTTAGAAATCAAAAGAGAAACTTGTTTTTGATCATCGATACTTGATCGGAGATAGACACAGCACCCATATGCTTTGGTTGATCCATCGCAAAACCCAATCAGCTGGTGTGTAGCTGCTAAGTCAATCACGGTTTTACGAAGGATTTTTATCGATTTTATATTAGACTACTCAGAGACAAATGAAACCCAATCGTCACACAGTTTGGCGGGAATGATTTCATCCCAAGACAACCCAATAAGCCATAAGTTTTGAAAAAGTAGTTTGGCTAAAAGAATAAAAGGTGAAAGCCAACCCAACGGATCATAAATACGAGCTACGTGGGACAGGATTGAACGTTTCGTAAACTCCACATTCATAGGAGAGACGGAGTAAGTGAAATAGTCTTCCGTAGGATCTCATTGAACTCCCAAAACCTTAAGCGTTATTGAACTATCATCAGAAAATGTCTTCGGACACTGACAATGTTCCATGGGTAACGATCGAAGAAATAAAGAGCTGTTACTGCTCCACTTACGCAAATCTAGCTGAGCACAATTAAGGAGATTGATTAAATCTTCTTTATGCTGAGAGACTGCTTCGACTGAGGAAGCACCTGTAGTAATATCGTCCATATCAGTGTGATGCAGAAGAGCTTCAGCAGCATTAGGAAACTGAACACCGTGATCTGTAGCTAACTGATGTAATGTTCGTATCGCTAAGTACGGCGAGCTTTTGACTCTGTATGTGACCGTACGAAGTTCAAATTCTTGAACAGGTAAGGAAGGGGATTCACGCCATAGTACGTGTTGCCACACTCGATCCTCAGGCCTTATCAAGATTTGCCTGTACATCTTAGATATGTCACATGTAAACACTATATTATGGACCCGAAATCCAGTAATAATGTCAACCAAATCAGCCTGTAACTTCGGTCCAGTGTAAACAATATCATTTAAAGATAGTCCATTTGTCGTCTTGTGACTCGCATTGAATACAACGCGAAGTTTGTTCGTTATGCTTTCTGGCCGAATCACACAATGGTGAGGAATGAAATATCTACCAGGTGTAATATCCTTTCCTACTGGTTGCATATGATTACGCTGCTCATAATTACGCATAAAATCGTTATAGAGTGATTTAAGTTCTGGTTGTCGGCATAGTTTTTTCCCAAGATTTATAAACTGCGACAAAGAACTATTATATGAGCCTCCCATACAGACAGACGACTGCTTCAATAAGATAGGGACTACATATCGACCGCCCGATTCCCTATAAGTTTGAGTGAAATACAGGCGTTCGACTTCCTCATCTTCTGGAGCAGGTATATGTTGATGAGGCGGTTCCTAGACTTCCCAAAATCGTTTCATCATCTTCTCCAATGAATTGTTTGAAGTAATTAACGAAGTGCCAACCGATTTTACCGGACTCTCCACATTGGTGGGTCCTGTGAGAACCCAACCAAAGACGCTATGTAAAGCAGCAGGATAGCCGGGCTCTGGGTGAATGACACGGCCGTCATAGATCTGATGAAATACTTCAGCACCTAGCAATAAATCAACATCAGACGGTTTGTCAAAGTCACGGTCCACTAATACGAAGTGTTTATAGCAGCCTCGAACCGCTAGAGGAATATCAGTGGTTGGCATTTTAGAAGTAATGCTATCGATGACTATAGGATTAATATCAAATTGCGAGTCATTCGAATCACACGGGCGCATAGAGCAGATATATATATATATATATATATATATATATATATATATATATCTGCTCTAGATATATATATATATATATATATATATCTGTGCGTCAAGTCACTCCCTTGACTTGACACACAGACTGTTGTCCAAGTCCAGCCACAGTTGTGATGCATCGACGCAATTTAAAACAGAGTCTCTTTGCGCATTTCATAGTGATAAAGCAGTCCTGAGTGCCGCTATTGATGAGCGCTCTAACTTGATGGTACGTGCCAATAGAGTCCTGCACACGTACCATACACGTCCCGAGCAGCACCACGCATGGGCCACGAGCTTCTCCCACGAACGCACTCGTATTAATGTGGGCGCTACTCAAACCGGTGGTCACCGCGGTCGGTCATCGAACTTGGTTGTCGATGTGTACCAGAGTGTGATGATTACCACTACATATAAAACATCTCATTTTTGAGACGCATTTATCAAGAGAATGTTTTCGTAAACAGTTAATGCATAATTTATTTGGTTTGACAATATTAGGTAGTAGGGACATCTCCGCGTCAAAACTTAGGACTTCATAGTACATATCATCAAATGCAGACAACGCTTGCATATCTATTTTTTCTTTAGGAAACAGTGCCAGTTTTAAGGAATTAATTTTTTCCGTAAGCAACACATATTCATCACGAATATTCTGAATTTTAAGAAATCTAGATTTAAATTGGCTAATTTTAGATGAACTGGAGTCTTCCCGTATTTGAGTGGATAAATCGAAAAGAGTTTAAATAGAACGAAAAACAAACTCTCGCTGTGACGTATAAAGTTTAAGTTTAATTTCTTCTTGCGACATGATTATAAAATAACATTGAAAATGAAATATGAATGTTAAGTATAATTATTACCGACAGATATTTAAAACAATATTTAAATTTGTCAAAACTAAATTAACATTCAAATACTGAATTTGATGTTAACGTTAACTGTTTAAATTAGATTACATTTAACAAACGACCTTACATTTAAAGATATACCAGTATTTATACTTAAGTTTTTTATTCCAAGACCAAATGAATCATTTCCATAAACTGCATTAGTATTTTTTTCCAACCATTATTATAAAATACCCTCAAATTGTAATAATTTTCAAAGCGTAAGACTATCAATGCACATTCGAAATAAACTTAGCAATTACAACGCAACCAAATAAGATAAGTCTGCAAAGTCTGAGCAATACGAAACACTTCACGAGCATTCAAGTCTAGCAGAATTATAATTGAAATGAATTAGTTACTTTCAATTATAAGAAAAATAGATAAAAATCTAAGTTTTTCTTAGAAATTGAACTTGATATTATCTTAATAAGGAGCAGACTGTATAAAAATAGAAATCCATAGGTACCCGGATCGTATGGACCAGAAATTATGTTACGGCTTGAATGTTTCGCAATATGTTCCGTTGATAGTTTTGGGAACCAGAGAACAACCAGACAAAGGGCTGGCTAACCTGATCTTCCGAATCCGGAAGTAAATGAAGATAGCTTTAGAACTGGATAGATTAGACAAGGATACTCACAAGACTGGAGCACTCATCGTGGTTATGGTGAAGTCTAAATATTTAGGCTGAAGTTCTCGTGTATACACAGACACCACACTGCACTTCAAATGTATATGGACGATATTCTTACAACTTAATTATTGAGTATTTTTAAACGAGCGGTAACGAACACGTTTTATGCGTGCGCGGCCATCTTGCTTCTTCTTTTTCTTGACGATAGGTGGCGCACCATTTTGAGTAGTGCGTATATGGGGGAGGCGGGAGGATAGGAAATCCTTAGGAAAAGGATATTAAATCGGGACTGTTTCGAAGCCACAATACCTACTATACGGTGTTAGTGGGAGACTTCAATGCAAAACTAGGCACAAGAGAGAACGGTGAGCTGAAAGTAAGGAAATTTGGAATAGGGCAACGGAACCCAGCCCAAGGGGCCAGCAGCTGGCCGACTTCATGGAGAAAAAGGGACTCTTTTTGATGAACTCTTTCTTCAAGAAGCGGCCCCATAGGAAGTGGACCCGGTCGAGCCCCGACGGATCGACAAAAAATGAGATTGACTTCATTATGACGACCAGGCGACAACTGTTCAGTGTTCCGAAACCTTTCAGCTCGAATCACAAAACCGTTTTCAGTGCCTAGAAGACTGCAATTAAGTGGATGATATGAATGACAAGCTCGTGGAAACTGTCGATGCGGTCGGAGCTAAGTACCGCAAGACCCGCCGCAGAAGAACACAAAAACTCTCCGATCACACTTTTAATCTCATGGCTGTTAGACGGGAGATGAAGCTACATTTTTCAACAGATTTGACAGCAAACAGGCAACTGAACAGACAGATCTCTAAATGCATGCAGCGGGACTTACGCAACTTCAATACAGCTTGTATTGAAGAAGCGATTGAGTGGAACCAAGGCTCCAAAGTCTTTGGCAGAGATCTGTCTGCCAGAAAGAGCACACTGTCAAAGCTGAAGACCGACTGTGGCAGCATCGTTTCCAGAACACCTGCGATTTTCAGAGAGATTGAGAGGTTTTATGGGCAGCTGTACACGTCATCGTTGGAGACACACGCAAGTGTGAGTATCGATCAAAGAGCGAGTCTTATCCGACACTATTCCTAAGAAATATCGGACATCAGTGTGAACGAGATTAGAATGGCTCTCCGGCACCTTAAAACAGCAAGTCCCCGGGCCATGATGGAATTACAGCGGAGCTTCTGAAAGCGGGTGGAAAACCGGTACTTGAAGTCCTTCAGAAGCTCTTTGGTTCCGTCCTACATGGTGGCACTACTCCAGAGGCGTGGAGTGGAGGTGCAGTTGTCTTGTTTTTCAAGAAAGGCGACAATGCTACCTTGAAGAACTACAGAATGATTTCCCTTCTGAGCCGCGTATACGTGCTGTTTTCGAGAGTAATAACGAATCGTCTCGCATACAGACTTGACGACTTCCAGCCTCCCGAAGAAACCGGTTTCCGAAAAGGCTTTAGCACCATAGACCACATACATACCCTGCGGCAGATTGTACAGAAGACAGAGGAGTATAATCTGCCACTTTGCCTTGCGTATGTGGACTATGAGAAAGCCTTTGATTCCGTCGAAATTTTGGCAGTGCTGCCGTCCCTTCAACGGTGCCAAGTCTATTGCCAAGTATATCGAAGTGCTGAAGTGTTTGTACAGTAGGGCTACGATGGCTATCCGAGTACAGAACCAGAGTACGAAACCTATCCAATTGCAGAGAGGTGTAAGACAGGGTGACGTCATATCCCCGAAACTCTTCACCACTGCATTGGAAGACGTTTTCAAGCTTCTGGACTGGAAAGGATACGGTATCAACATCAATGGCGAGTACATCACTCACCTTCGATTTGCCGACGATATAGTCCTTATGGCAGAATCGCTGGAGGACCTAAGCACTATGCTCAATGACCTCAATAGTGTCTCCCAACCGATAGGTCTTAAAATGAACATGGACAAAACAAAAATTATGTTTAACGTCCATATCACACCTATGCTGGTAGTTGTTGAGAGCACTAAGCTCGAAGTTGTTGACGAGTATGTTTACCTGGGACAAATAGTCCGACTAGGTAAGTCTAACTTCGACGGATTTAACTCGGCTGGGCAGCGTTCGGAAAATTACGACACATCTTCTCGTTAGATATATACCTCAAAACCTGAAAACGAAATTGTACAACCAGTGCGTGTTGCCAGTGATGATATATGGTACTGTGACGTGGTCCTTCACTGCTGGCCGTATGAAGAAGCTCAATGTCCCTCAGCAAGCTATGCAGAGAGCTATGTTTACGGTTTCTCTGCCTGATAAACTTAGAAATGAGTATATCCGCAGTAGAACCAGAGTAACCGACATACCCCAACGGATTAGTAAGTTGAAGTGGCAGTGGGCCGGCTATATAGCTCGAAGAACCGACAACCGATGGGGAAGAAAGGTTCTCGAGTGGCAGCCTCGTACCGTTAGGCGAAGTGTAGGGTGACCCCCCACTAGATGGAGTGACGACCTGGTAAGACATGCAGGAAGTCGATGGATGCAGGTGGCTCAGCACCGTGCTTTGTGGCATTCCTTGGGGGAGGCCTATGTTCAGCAGTAGACTTATGAAAGGCTGTAATTAAGACTCAGCGACTTCTTATTAAGGAGCACAGTAACCTATATAGTCCAAGGAATCAGTAAGCAGTAGTGGCCATTGACGGCCGTATAGCTCGACATCGACAATCAATCAGTAGAATATTCCATTCATTCATTTTCTATAAAGAAAAACATACAGTGTTTTTGCAATGCTTTTGTAATATTTATGTTCTTCGCTACTGAATGTATGTATTTATGTCAACAAAATTATATAAAAATTAAAATGATATTTACAAACCAAATTTTATTTTCTCATGTCTTAGAAGTAAATATATTTCATTTCATTTCATTTTTCTGCCGACTTCCAAAAAGGAGAAGGTACTCAATTTGACTGTATTTTTTTTATGTGTGTTACCTCATAATTTTTTACTGGGTCAAGCGATTTCGATGATTCTTCTTTTATATGAAAGCTGATTCATCTCGTGTGGTCCCATATGAATTTGATCAAGGTCAGACCAACAGTTTTTGAGTTATTCTTAATATATTATATTGAAGTCCGCTGTACAAAATTATTAATTTTAAATTATTTTAAGTACGCTTTATAGTTTAAACGGTCTGATAGATTTTAACATATTACGTGTTCAGTGTTCATAAGTTGTAGAGCTATGGTGCAGATATGTTATGGTTGTAGCCCGAATGGGTAGGCTCAACCGGAGAATGACCACTCTATCACAGATTGCTAGTGTGTAACAGCAACTTAATACTGGTGGTTCGTATGGTAAGTGTAGTGGACCGGTAACACCTTTTACTGGCAAAATGGCATTCCATATTAGTTCTCAGGGGTGAAAACTCATCTGTATTTTGATTCTTAATCGAGGATATATTTAAATGTCCATGAGCCACAGCGTCCACTTACCATCAGGTGGACTGTGTGCTCAATTGTCACAATTCTTTAATATATTATAATTATAAAAAATGCATTTTCGCTTTGTGTAATTTTGTCAATATTGTAAAATAAATTTACATTAAATGAAATGAAAAAGCTTTTCATTTTGAGGTAGAGCAATAAAATTTCGTTTGTTAAACGTCAACATATTTTTTAATGTACTACCATTTCAAAGTAATGTTCCTCTGACCTGAGAAGAATCGGCACAAATTAAGTCGTACAGATATCTTGTTTATTCGCATTTAAAAATTCCAATGGTACAATATATTTAATTAAAAATAACAACTAATAGATCCCAATGTAATCAAAATGATTATTTAATAAAATTACACAACACCAAATATAATATGCTGTATCACATTTAAACAATTTTTTAAATAAAACTATTCTTATTTTTGTTGTTAATTATAAATATTTAAAAGATAAAATAAATCCGTGATGCTTCCTTATTTACATTGTAAAATCATTGGATCATTTACCCGATATTACAGCAAACGCGTCCTAAGTACCCAATTAGTCTTCTGATAATAGCAACTAGCTCTTTGCCAAACCACATATCCGACCTTATCTAAATTGATAGGTAATTTAGACCCTGGTCACGACAGGTCATTGTTTAGAGATACGGTAAATTTAATTTTTGCTGTATAACGTACTTTGCTAAAGCCTTTACTAAACAACCGTCCCAGTTTTGGCACACTATGTTATGCCAGTATGTTCGCATTTACCCTGTGTTGATTCTAAATATTGACAAGTTCTCCATAATTTATCTCTTATTTATGTTAACTTTTTTGCAAAAGTTTCACAGACTGATAATAAAAGTAGAAGAAATCGGCAAAGGCGTTGTATTTAGTTGGAATAATTTTATTTCGCTGAATCAATTTTTTACATAACAATGAAATATATACAACATTAAAAGAACTATGTAATATTCCGATGATATCCCGGACATCAGTGTGAGCGAGAGTAGAATGGCTCTTCAGCAAACTGAAAAACGGCAAGTCTTTCAAGAATTACAGTGGAGCTTCTAATAGCGGGCCTAAAACCGGTATTGATGTCCGGTATGTATAGATCATCCATGATGATGCAACTACGGAGGCGTAGAGCAAAAGTACGGTGGTTTTGTTTATCAAAAAAAGTGACAGTGGTCTCTTAAAGAACTACAGGCCGATTTCCCATCTGAGTCGCTTCAACATGCTGTTTTAGAGAGTTATTATAAATCGTCCCGCACGCAGACTGGACGACTTCCAGCCTCCCGAACAAGCGTGTGGTCTACGGTGCTAAAGCCGAACAAAGCTTTAGTAACATATAACACATACATGCCCTTCGGCAAATTGACCTGAAGACCGAAGAGTACAACCTGGCACTTTGTCTTGCGTAAGTGGACTACGAGAAAGCCTTTGATTCCGTCGAAATTTCAGCGGTGCCAAGTTAACTATCACTATATCGAAGTACCAAAGTGTTTGTACAGTAGAGCTACGATGGCTATCTGAGTACAGAATCAGAGTACAAAACCTATCCAACTGCAAAGAGGTGTAAGACAGGGTGACGTTATATCTGCTGATGATGTAGTCCTTATGGCAGAATCGCTGGAGAACCTAAGCACTATGCTCAATGATCTCAATAGTGTATCCCAACGGATAGGTCTTAAGATGAACATGGACTAAACAGAGATCATGTGTATTGTCCATGTCACTCCTATGCCGGTAGTACTCGTAGTTGGAGGCACTAAGCTCGAAGTTAGAGGAGTATGTTTACCTGGGACAAATAATCCGACTAGGTAAGTCCAACTTCCGCCGAGAGGTCAATCGGTTTCAGGTTCAACTCGGCTGGCCAACGTTCGGGAAATTACGACACATTTTCTCGTCAGGTATACCTCAAAACTTGAACCCGAGAGTGTACAACCAGTGCATGTTGCCAGTGATGACTTATGGATCTGAGACGTGGTCCTTCACTCCTGGCCGTATGAGGAAGCTCAAGATCGCTCAGCGGGCTCGGCGTTTCTCTGCGTGATAAATTTAGAAATAAGGATATCTGCAGTAAAACCAGAGCAACTGACATAGCCCAACGGATTATTAAGCTGAAGTGGCAATAGGTCGGTCATATAGCTCGAAGAACAAGACAACCGATAGGGAAAAAACGTTATCGAGTGGTAGCCTCGTATCGGTAGGCGAAGTGAAAGGCGACATCCCACTAGATAGAGTGACGACCTGGTAAGACATACAGGAAGTCGGTGGATGCAGGTGACTCAGGACCGTGCTTTGTGGCATTACGTGGAGGAAGTTTATGTCCAGCAGTGGATTTGTGAAAGGCTGTAATCATGATGATGAATAATAAATTGCGCAAGAAAGAGAACAAGTTGAACATCCGCTCTCACACTTTTACTATTTTTAACAATTAACGATCTCCTGTTGTATTTCCTACAGAATTAGCCTTATCCTGTTGTAGTTTCTGACATCAAAATTGGATAGAGTCCCTGTTATCGCTCACACACAGTCTTCGAGGGTTGTTGCGTTTGTAAAAGTCTATAATGCGCTTCACGTTGATGCCTTTGTTTTAATGTTTAATCTTGTACAAAAAAGGTATATAAATAAATAAATCATTATTTTGTGTAACTTGCCAAAAAATATTGTATAAAAAAAGAATAAACGGAAAAGAATTAACGGTTAATATTTTATAATTTTCTGTATTTCAAATAACATCTGCGACTCTTTTTATGAATTAGCACGCTTATATATATATATATATATATATATATATATATATATATATCTTTGTCTTGAAAAAATGTTATTTACCTATTTCTGTAATAATTTATTATAAACCGTCAATTATACATTTAAAAAATATGAATGGAAATAAATCATTACTGAATTAAAATCATTGATTTTCGTGCATTTTGTGTGTGTATTGATACACACACTTCATTGCATTAAATATCGTAAGTACTCATGTCAAATTAATTTCATTTATTTTCACACGTTGACGGATTTTGCTTGTGATACCTATTTATTTATCGTATTATCATCTTCTTTGTGCTAATCTCTCGCAGTTCTTTCGCAGCAGTAATTGCCATTTTTGCGTCGAGTATATGCGACATGTTAACTTCCTGAGTATTGCTGGCTGTCGTAATTGATGTATATTTATAAAACTGTAAATATTTACACCTCCTTCATTAACATATCATAATATACATAACACATTTTATACGTGATAGAGCCATGTTGCAAGTATATCATAAGTACAGTTGTAGCACAAACGTGTCGGTTCGACGGGGAAGGAACACGCTCTCACAGAATACCAACGTAAAATGGCAGCTTGTCACTGCTGAGTTCGTATGGTGAGTGTAGAGATCCGGAGACCCTTTTTACTGGAATAGAAGAATTTCATCTTAATCCTCACGGGTGCCAACGCATCTGCATTTTGATTCTTTATTGAGGATAGATGTAGATGTATATGTGTCACAGTTACCGCTTATCATCAGGTGGAGTGTGTGCTCGTTTGTCACACTATCCCATAAAAAAACATTTACTTGAATTGGATTAAGTTTTTATGAAATACGTTCCAATATCTTTAGTTTATAATTTTTAGCTTCGACCCGAAGCTGTTATTTGTGAAGAGTGTTTATTGCTTCTTGACAAAAATGGTAGAAATTGAAATATAATGCTCAATAATACTTGGGCCGTACACGTTTGCTTAGGATATGGATAGTCTGTCTTCGGATCTAGACAACGTATAAGTTATCACACAGGTGAAGCCAATGATCCATTAATATCTAAGCTATACTTTTATGGTCTGCCTGCAATGAGGTCTAAAATGTCTTATATTTTGTTTTAATTCCGGGCCGTGCTTTGCTGCTAGCTACACTTTTGATGAATAATGATGGACAATATCCAACAAAATTGTGATATAGTTTTATGTGATAACCCGCTTGCCAATCGTGGTAACTATGGTAAATATCGACCCAATGAGGCAAACTATGGGAAAGGTCTATGTTGAGCAGTGGACTTTTGATAGGCCATAATGATGACAATGACATATATAAAATGAATATGGACAAATACTTGGACATGAAACAGTTATTACTGAAAATTAGCATTATTAAACTCAAAAAATTACAAAATATTTAGGAATTATTTCTTGCGTGCCGAATTGCGCCGACCTGTCATTCAAAATCGGTTATAGAGTCATGAGATTTGGTATCCTTTTCTATCTTGCATTCTTGTCATAAGGAATTTTCTTCTCCCTTGCACGATCGGTCGGTCGGTCTATACGCCAGTATATTCTCAGCCTATGGTTTGAATCCTTGTATATTTACGATTATTGTATTGCTATTCATGATATTTTCTTAACGATATCACTCAGTGGTTTGTACTCGAATATACACTCGTTTAAAATCAAGCAATAAGCAGCTGTCTGATCGGGTATTTCTTGGTCTGTTTCGATTTTAACTCTCACATCAATCGAACCTTTTAAAGTTTTGTGCTGTCTTGAACAATGAATTAAACATAATGGCGCTACGTCTCTGAATTCCTTAAAACCCATCAACGGCTCTGACTGGCGTCCGTGATACGACTGTTGAAATCTCGCATACTGTTACGCTGAAAAACTGACATTCAGTCCCTTATAAGGATAATATGATGAATTAAAAAAGACTCTTACATCACGTACGTGACAATGGTCAAACTCTGCCATTGATAATACCGCATTATTTTTGCGGCTGGTTTGTAAGGCAATGACAACAAATCGAGGTTGCTCTATTTGCGATGTAGTTTTTATAAACCAAGTATATTTACGTGTTTTGGGTATCAATGGATACTCATATAAGACCCAGGAACGGAACGCTAATGGAATAGCTCTATCTTTCTCTAAATTTTTTATTAGGTTGATTCTTTCACGATTTGATGCTTTGATGTGTGGAACTTGCCAAACAATTTTATTCATTATAATATCATCTACGACTTCACCTGTATTTAACTTCATCGCATTAAGATTCGTATTGCTTCGTAATAATAATAACTCGTGTTTTTTTTTTTTTTTTATAAGATAAGGGTGACAAACGAGCACACAGTCCACCTGATGGTAAGTGGCTGCTGCGGCCCATAGACATCTACATCTATCCTCTGTTACAAATCAAAATGTAGATGCGTTGTCACCCGTGAGGACTAAGATGGAATGCCTCATTTCCAGTAAAAAGGGCCTCCGGCCACCTGCACTCACCAAGCGAAACGCAGAGGTAAACCTCTACTTCACGCTGGTTTTCTGTGAGGTCGTGGTACTACCCCGGTTCGAGCCGGCCCATCCGTGCGACAGCAAAAGCTGCCGCGTGGCTCTACCACCAATTTACAATTAATTATATTTTTTTCATAATCTTCTGCAAATCCTTATATCTTGTTCAATGGTATAGATTCGTAAAACGCTCCTCCACTAGTATTGCTTGTTCTTGCAGTTCACCAGCCCAAAACTCGTGCATATTTGGATTTATTTTCATTTAAGGATAAATAAGATCTTATTGTGGTAGTGATACCAGCATTCTTAATTTTATCTATTTTTTTTTATAGGATAAGGATGACAAACGAGCACACAGTTCACCTGATGGTAAGTGGTTGATGTGGCCCATAGACATGTACATTTATCCTCGTTTGCGAATGAAAATGCAGATTCGTTGTCACCCGTGAGGACTAAATGAAATGAAATGAAATGCCTCTTTTCCAGTAAAAAGGTCTCCGGTTCTCTACACTCACCATACGAAACACAGCAGTATTAAATTGCTATTTTACGCTGGTATTCTGTGAGAGCGTGGTCCTTCCCCGGTCGAGTCGACCCATTTGTGCTACAATTATACTATTAATATAGTTGCAGCATGGCTCTACCAAGTATAAGGTGCAGTAAAGTTAAATAGTTACAAGTAAATAATGTCAAATAAAGTTAATGTGTTGTTCGGCAACAATTTCACATTTGATCACCACATGCAATAGTGGAATATTTTAAAAAGACTATTTGTCTGATTCTGTATGGCAAATGATTATCATGACGACATTGATGAAGCAGGAGTTATGTTACGAGAAGACCTTTTTTGCTCACATCATTAGCAGAAGATACATATATTTCCTAGTAGGCGATTTAGTTTTTCTGTTAAAACTAGAATACTAAGCTTATAAGATTCTTATTGAAAAGATTGACAACCAGTTTTCCTCAAAGAAATGTATGTTTGAGGAAAGATAATTTTTTTATAAAACGGAACAAAGACCAGGCGAAGACTTAACTGAATGGGCGGGCCAATTTGTCATCTCGCTCAGTTTTGTGGTTTTAAAATAGATCTCGAGACAGCATTAAGAGAAGAGTTTGTGCTATAATTGGCGAATGCCGAGGAAAAAGAAAAGTTTTTTAGTGAAAATATCTATAGCTTAACATTTTACAAAGCGTTCGAATTAGCACAAAGCGTACGATGTTTTCAAGTTGCATTGCAAGATGCAGGACTAGCCATATTATCAACAGTAGTGCAACCTAACAGTGGTAGAGCGATGCGGCAGCTTTTGCTGTCGCACGGATGGGCCGACTCGAACTGGGGTGGTACCATGACCTCACAGGAAACCAGCGTGAAGTAGAGGTTTACCTCTGCGTTTCGTTCGGTGAGTGCAGATGACCGGAGGCCCTTTTTACTGGAAATGAGACATTCCATCTTAGTCCTCACTGGTGACAACGCATCTACATTTTGAGTTGTAATAGAGGATAGATGTAGATGTCTATGGGCCGCAGCACCCACTTACCATCAGGTGGACTATGTGCTCGTTTGTCACCCGTATCCTATAAAAAAACCTGTTTTCGTTTTACGAGCCCAAGAAAACTCTGTTCGTCAAACTACAGATAAAAACATGCCACCAAAAACATAACTTGTAAAAAAAAACAAGTCTCGCAACTCAGTTCCGTAAAAACTACCGTAAAAAGTTGTGAGATCCATGTAATACCAAGTCGGTTAATTTATTCAGTCCCTACTTAAGGGTCCTTCTGTCTTAAGTTATTACATAATTAGCTAACCTAACAACATCTTATAGTGACCACATCAATACTAAAATCTTTTACATTTTAAAGCACTGCCGTGATTTTTATAATATAGGGCGTTCGATTTAAGGCAGTATGATAATTAAAATCATCTTACATTTTAACCTATTCTGCTGAAAATGAGTGTTCATAAATTTTGTACTACATTCATAACAATAAAATGATTATCTTAATATCTTACTGCATACATTAAGAATTGTGTAAACAAAATAATTATATAGATGTTGAATTATTCTTCTATATATAATTGTTAAACTGGATTATATGTTTGGTTGCCCTTGCATTACATAATTTCTATGAAATAAGTCTGCCTTTTCTATTTAATTTGTGTAAATTCCAACTTGATCTTCGCTTTCCACATAGATCATCTAAATATCAGAACAGAGATATTTAACCTAAACCTAGCATATCTACTTATACTACATCAATCAGAAAGAGGGAAAGGTGAAAAACAAAATCATAATTGACTCCGGCTCGAAGAACCATTTGTTTGCCCAAGATCCTGATCCTGGATGAGGCAGGAGCTCTTGGATGATGTATATAATAAATTGATGTTGTCGAATTCCCAAAATAAAAGTCTTGACTTTAATTGTATTAATTGCGTATAATTCAAGAACTAAGGAATGAAATAGGATTTTTATATTGAAAGATAATTTCAAATATACATAAAAGGTGAACTACTGTGTAACGTTAAACTATGATATTGTGTATTGAAAAAGTCTAGAACCGTTATTTAAATTCGAATTTTTTGATTTGCTCGCGCTATTTGTCATTGTTGCGTTTCGATTTACGATAAAACGCAACAGTTATAGTTTCGAGCTATTACATTTGGAGATAAATATTTACTGCTATAGACAGTTTCCCCGGAATATCTTTTTTAACATAATGTTAATCAAATATAAATTTGTAATTAAATTTTATACGTATTTTAAAACGTATCGTTGATAAAATAAAAATAAAACGGTGAAACGGAGTACATAATGACTGCTTTATCTTTATATATACAAATTATGTGTCACGTTGTTTGTCCGCGATGAACTCCTAAACTACTGAACTGATTTCAAGGATTTTTTAAAGGAAAAAACGTCGTCGGAGAGGGCAGAACAACGTCTGCCTGGCGAGCTTTCATATAAATATTAGTAATTTACAAAAATTTTATAATTAATAATTAAATACATTAAAGAAGTTTATTTTAACATCCGCCTTAAATATGAAATTAAACTTAATAATTTAAGGAAGAAAGCTTGTAAGAATCAGTTAAATAAGATTGTTATGTTTAAAGTACAATAAGTAACTGTAATTAATTCGTATCAAGTAATCATTTTAAAATGTTTTGCAGGTGAAATAAAGCAGGAGATACGGAGTACATAATACATTATTTTGTTTGATGTAAATTGATCACTTCTTTCTTTTCAGTTCATCATCATCATCATCATCATCATCATTACAGCCCTTCACAAGTCCACTGCTGAACATAGGCCTCCCCCAAAGAATGCCACAAAGCACGGTCCTGAGCCACCTGCATCCATCGACTTCCTGCATGTCTTACAAGGTCGTCACTCCATCTCGTGGGGGGACGCCCTACACTTCGCCTACCGGTACGAGGCTGCCACTCGAGAACCTTTCTTCCCCATCGGTTGTCGGTTCTTCGAGCTATATGGCCGGCCCACTGCCACTTCAGCTTACTAATCCGTTGGGCTTTGTCGGTTACTCTGGTTCTACTGCGGATATCCTCATTCCTAAGTTTATCACGCAGAGAAACTCCGAGCATAACCCTCTCCATAGCTCGCTGAGCGACCTTGAGCTTCCTCATACGGCCAGCAGTGAAGGACCACGTCTCAGTTCCATAAGTCATCACTGGCAACACGCACTGGTGGTACAATTTCGTTTTCAGGTTTTGAGGTATGTCTGACAAGAAGATGTGTCGTAGCTTCCCGAACGCTGCCCAGCCGAGTTGAATCCGTCGACTGACCTCTCGGTCGAAGTTGGACTTTCCTAATCGGACTATTTGTCCTAGGTAAACATACTCGTCAACAACTTCGAGCTTAGTGCTCCCAACAACTACCGGCATAGGTGTGACATGGACATTGAACATGATCTTTGTTTTGTCCATGTTCATCTTAAGACCTATCCGTTGGGAAACACTATCGAGGTCATTGAGCATAGTGCTTAGGTCCTCCAGCGATTCTGCCATAAGGACTATATCGTCGGCAAATCGAAGGTGAGTGATGTACTCGCCATTGATGTTGATACCGTATCCTTTCCAGTCCAGAAGCTTGAAAACGTCTTCCAATGCAGTGGTGAAGAGTTTCGGGGATATGACGTCACCCTGTCTTACACCTCTCTGCAATTGGATAGGTTTCGTACTCTGGTTCTGTACTCGGATAGCCATCGTAGCCCTACTGTACAAGCACTTCAACACTTCGATATACCGATAGTCAACTTGGCACCGCTGAAGGGACTGCAGCACCGCCCAAATTTCGACGGAATCAAAGGCTTTCTCATAGTCCACATACGCCAGACATAGTGGCAAATTGTACTCTTCGGACTTCTGTACAATTTGCCGAAGGGTATGTATGTGGTCTATGGTGCTAAAGCCCTTTCGGAAACCGGCTTGTTCGGGAGGCTGGAAGTCGTCAAGTCTGCGCGCGAGACGATTCGTAATGACTCTCGAAAACAGCACGTAGACGCGGCTCAGAAGGGAAATCGGTCTGTAGTTCTTCAAGAGAGCGTTTCAGTTCATCAGTCCCTGAAAAATATAAAATTATAATTTTAGCCGCATGAATTTTATAAACATAATGACCTTAACATAAACAAACCAAATACGCAGGAGATATTAAAGTGCGCCAAGTGTCTGAGAATACAGATGCACTCTCTATTATCTCAATCTCAGTATGTCAAGAAAACAGTCACGTATCCAGAGCAGACAGACCGCAGAAGTACAGCCTAATCTCGCAGATCTCTTGATCCACGCAACTGTTACTTCACCAGACGTTCCCCTTCTCTATAACTAACGCAGTAGGCCATGAACCACGGTATCGAGCCCTCGGTACACTGTCATTATACATCAAGCATGAATCGGCGTCGAGCGTTGCGAATATCAAATACTATAGGATTTATACTATTATGGCGCATTGAACAGCGCGTCTCATGCGTGGGCATCTAGCGGCGCTTCAGGAGCATTACTAAATATACAATATCTAACTACGCTAAAAATTATATCATTGTGATTTGGGAATATAATCCGAAGCTCCGCGTGACCTCTTGGGGAAAATAACGTGATGCCATAAATATTGTAATAGTGTGACCACGAGGTGCGAGTGGTGAAGTAAGGTTCATAATGGCTGAAAGAGGATAATCTCAAGATTTTTTATTTTTAATATACTACAGTTTTATAATGTATCTCTATTTTAACATAAAGTTTTTAAAGTTATATTTTTGAAGTCTTACTGTATTAATAGTACTACTACTGTATAAACACTACTACTACTGCATATATACTTACTGATGCAAATAATGTAGTAATGAAGTGAAGATGCTGCAAAATTTTTTCAAGTTCTTCTTTGATTTCCAAATTACGCACTCATCGCATCGCAGTCACTCACTGAACATTTAATCATTTATAAACATAGAAAATCATTATTTACAAAAGTTAACACTATTATAATCTAAAAAATTACAAAATATATACCAGCTAATTTCTTGCGTGCTGACTTGTGCCGACCTGTAATTTAAAATCGGTTACAGAGTCATGACATTTGGTATCCTTTTCTATCTAGAATTTTTGCCATAAGGAACTTTCTTCTCCCTTGCACACTATGTCGGTCTATACACCTGTATATTCTAAGTCTATGCATTGCCCAGATGAAAACAAACCCATGACAAATCAGAAATGTTTAGTGTTGGTGGTTGAAGTTATTGGGTTCCTACATTAAGAAGGATCCTACACTAAGGGGGATGAGTCGCTCGCGTCCGTAGGCTTCGATCACCTAATCCTAGGCCCACCCTACATGTATCCCCCGGGTGGTGCTAAACGAGCGACAAAGCCGAAACGACAGACTCGGCTCCTCGCCGTATAGTAGCGGCGTAAAATCTACCACCCCTTAGTTCGCCCCATGGGCTAAGAAGAAAAAGAAATGGCCCCGAGTTCCCGGCGCCCCTTTAATGAGGCAGGGTTGCGACGAATCTCCGGGAGAAAAATCGGCGACGAGTTCGCCACCCGTCACGTCCTGTCTACCGGGGGGGCGAAAAGTGGATTGCGGAGGCCCGTCTGCCTATGCTGAATGTATGTGGAGCAATGAATGATAAGATGGATGAAGTATGCGAAATGATGAATGATAGAGGAATAGATGTGTTATGTGTAAACGAGACGAAACGAAAGGGAAGAGATGTCACTGCACATGGCATGTATACCGCTTACTGGTCTGTAGTAGACGAGACCGAGCGGGCATGCCAGGGAGTCGGTGTCATCCTTTCAGCAAGAATGGGTCAATGTGTGAAAGAGTATGAATGTGTTAGCCCAAGGCTGCTGTGGATACGAATGAAAGTGGGCTTAAAGAAGTTGTTTGTGCTAGGGTGTACGCCCCAGATATGTCTAAGCCCACTTATATCCGAGAGCAGTTTTGGGACATGGTAAGGCTGGTGTTGATGAAATGTAAGGAAAATGAAAATATTATTATGTAAGGAGATTTTAATGGAAGGGTTGGGGTGAAGAGGTCTGGTTATGAAAGGATAGTAAGAACGTTTGGCGATGATGTAATAAATGAGAATGGTGAAGACCTCCTCACCGTATGTGTGGAAAAGAATATTTTTGTGGCGAACACTTTCTTTCGCCATAAGAGGATTCACATGTATAGATGGGAAAGAAGGGAAGATAGAAGCATGATACATTTTATAATTGTGGATGAAAGAATGAGGAGCGCAGTGGTAGATACAAGGGTTTACCGGGGGTCCAACGTAGGGACGGATCATTACTTGGTATTATGCCGAATTAATGGTCTATTCAGACGTTGGCGGCATCGGACATCTGTGTCTACCACTGCGTTACAGCGTATAAGAATAGAGAGGTTATAAGATGAAGGTGTGAAAGAGAAGTATAAATGCAGACTGAGGGAAAATATAAGAGGGTTGAATGAATCATGTATGAATGATTTACAATTGAGGAATGTATGGAATAATATTAAGAAAGTTGATGAAGAAAAGAAGATGTAGCCACCAAAGTATGTGGTGTAAGTAAGAGAACGAATGAAAGGAAAAGTAATACGTAGTGGTGGGATGATGAGGTACGGATGGAAGTTGAAGCAAAGAAGAGAGCATGGCTAGATTTACTAGCAACTAAAGCTGGTAATTCTGACGGTATGAATGATGAGATTGAAAGAAAAAAGGCAGACTTTAAACGTATAAATAAGAGAGTAAAAGAAGTTGTTGAAAGGAAAAAGCAAGAAAGGATAGATAAAAATGATAGAAGGATATCTGATAACTTCCAGGAAAATATTAACATGTTCTGGAAGCTCGTAAGAACTGCCAGGGGAAATTCAAAACAGCCTAGAATGAATGCTATACGAGACGAGAATGTCTGCGTGCAGAATGATGAAGTTTCGAATTTAAAGAGATGGAAGGAATACTTTGAAAGCATGTTTAAGAGTGAACAGTCGTCTGAAATAAGTGAAATAGAAATTCCGGAAGAAGTGGAGAGAGGTAGGGAGATAAGTGTAGATGAAATAATGAAAGAAATGAAAAGCATGAACGCAGGTAAGGCAGCCGGATATGATAGAGTATCACTCGAAATGCTAAGGGCTGGTGAGGGTGTGGTTGTAGGCCTGCTGTACACCTTGTTTAATTTATGTTGGAAACTGAAGCGGGTACCGGAAGACTGGTGCAAAGCCGTTATAGTCCCAATATATAAGGGAAAGGGTCGCAGCAGGACTGTAAAAACTACCGTGGTATCAGCTTGCTTAGCATTGTGGGTAAACTGTATGCTAAGGTGTTAATTGAAAGAGTTATGGAAGAAACGGATGGAAAAATTTGGGATGTGCAAGCTGGATTTAGAAAGGGGATGGGGTGTACGGATCAAGTCTTTCCATGCGCATGATAGCGGAGAAATTTTTGGCCAAAAACCAGAAAGGTTTTTGTGCGTTCATGGACTTAGAAAAGGCTTATGATAGAGTGGACAGGAATGTGTTATGGCAAACACTGAACTCGAGCAACTCGAACAACGGGGTCTACTCGGACTGGTTTGGCATTCATAAAGGTATTAGACAGGGATATGTGGCTTCCCCGTGGCTGTTTAACCTATTTATGGACAGTTGTTTGCAAACTTTGAAAGTTGAAGAATGTGGGTTGAGTATGGGTGAGTCAAACGTCAAATGCCTTTTGTACGCCGATGATCAAGTCATATTTGCATCGTCGGCGGCCGAGTTGCAAATGATGGTTACTTTAATGAATTGTTCATTGAAAGAAAGGGGTATAAAAGTGAACGCAAGTAAGACGAAAGTGATGGTTTTTTAAAAAGAGAAGAAATTAAAACTTTATGTGAAATAAGAATAGAAGGGGAGTAGAAATTGAGCAAATGGATGAGTTTGTATATTTGGGATATTTATTTATCAGGGATGGTAGATATGATAAAGATATAGAACGACGAGTGAACGCAGGAAATAGAGTAGATGGGGCTCTACACGCTATTATGAGGAGTCAGAATGTGTCAACTAAGGCACGTATGGCAATTCATAATGCTGTGTTAGTCCCTACTTTAATGTATGGTAGTGAAAGTTGGGTCTGACAGAAGAAGCATGACAGTAGAATAAATGCTGTAGAAATGCGTTCCTTAAGGAGTATGCTAGGGCTGAATCTGAATGACAGGGTGAGAAATAGTGTGATAAGAGAAAAGTGTGGTTTGCAAGATGACGTTGTGACAAGGATTAAGAAAGGAATGCTTTGGTGGTTTGGTCATGTAGAAAGAATGAACGAGTAAAGAGTGACAAAGCAAATTTATGTTGCAGAAGTGAACGGCAGGGTCGGGAAGGGACGCCCTAGACGAAGGTTTATCGACCAAATCGGCGATACATTAAAAATGGGCCAGATTTGGAGCACCCTTAACAGACGAGCGTGTATGCGTAGATATATGGATGTAAAAGAGGCGAGAGAGGTGTGTCAGGATCGCGCCAAATGGAAGTCTGTAGTCTCTGCCTACCCCTCTGGGTGTAGGCAGAGACTACGGACGTGAGTCTTTATTTATATGTATGTATGTACACTAAGAAATAATGAAAAGGTGTTAGAGGCGGTAAAAACCACTATAAGAACTTCCTTTTCTTATGAATATGCTTTAAATACAATGTTATGTACATCACTAACATTCAGAATATCTTTTTATATATATACGCCTCGCGGTTTCATCCGCGTATATATCTTGCGTCTGAGCCGCGCGACATGACATGACACCTTGCTTATGTCTTTCAACCATTTCAGCAAAAAATTTGCAATATTAAAGGAGCACTTTTATCTATCTTTATATGTACGTTAAACAGCAAAGTTAAATTTTATCCACTCTTCCCCCACCTCCCAAATGAGTGTCACCGCTCCGCATCCCATAAAATGTCCCGAAGCCCAGTTTTTTTTAGTTTTAAAGAAAACCGTACACGACACATGAAAAGTATGTAGGTAAATGGTCCTTGATAAATTTGCTATCAACCTTTTATACATACAAAAGCGATTGCACTTTCCGCGTAATCTGCCACGAAATATGAAAATTTTTAATCATTTATCGATTTTCGTTTGCTAAAAATTTAGTTTTTTCAAAAATATCACACTTTACCGTCCAGATTTATAAGACTAAAGTAAACAATAGAATATGCTCGTTAAAGGGATGTATAATTTATTTCTTATGATATATATCGTGTATGGTTTTCTTCAAAAGTGGGAAAAACCGCGCCTCGGGACGTTTTCTGGGGCACGAGGGAGTGACGCTCACACAAGACGCACGAGAGGGAGGGACAGTGGATAAAATTTAAATTAGCCATATAAAGTACATATGTCGATAGATAGAAGACTCCATTATTTTGCAAATTTTACCATAAATTGCTATCTAGAGTGTTCAAACCGATAGAAGCGTCCACTGGTGGTTTTTCTCGGTTTTCATCGGGCAGCTAGCGTTTATGCGTCGTTCGCACAACTTTGTCACACAATTTTGAAATGAGATGGATAATAATATGTATAAAAGTAGAATTGCACTGATTTATTCATTATACGTGGTAGAGCCATGCTGCAGCTATATTAATAGTATAGTTATAGCACGAATGGGTCGGCTCGACCGCAGAAGGATCACGCTCTCACAGATTACCAGCGTAAATAAGCAGCTTAACGCTATTGTGTTTCGTATGGTGAGTGTAGAGAACTGGAGACTCTTTTTACTTACACGTGGTAGAGCTATGCTGCAGCTATATTAGTAGTATAGTTGTAGCACGAATGGTTCGGCTCGACCGGGAAGGACCACGCTCTCAAAGAATATCACCGTAAAATAGCAGCTTAATGTTGCTGTGTTTCGTATCCCGAGTGTAGTGTAGAGAACGGGAGACCCTTTTTACTGGAAAAGAGGCATTCTATCTGAGTCCTCACGGCTGACAACGCATCTGCATTTTAGTTCACAAACGAAGATAGATAGAGTCTATGAGCCACGGAAACCACTTACCATCAGGTGGAAAAAAAATGAATTTTAGAGTTTATGCCATTAAAATATTCTAAAAATGCAGTTACTTTGTTGTCCACATACCGCTTGTAGAACCTTGGTGTTACAGTAAAGAGGTGTTACAGGTGAGCCCATCGCAACACCATCTTTTTTTTTATAGGAGCGGGGGCAAACTAGCATGCGGCTCACTTGATGATAAGTGACTACCGCCGCCCGAGAACAACTGAAACCCAAGGGGAATTGCAGATGCGTTGCCGGCCTTTCAAAAAGAGTGGGCTCTTTTCTTGCAGATCCCTAAGTTGTATCAAAAGTTAAAGTCCAGCCTTCTAACATACCATACGTGCCAATGCTCTTACCTATTTATTTCTATGGGGTTTATGGAGCAGTTAGTTCGCCTTGATGCTATTGTACTTGTTAGTCTACTTCGCGAGTCCTTGAAATATTTTATTTTTCAGACGTTCAGGCATGCTCATTTCCCTGCAACATTTTCCTCACAAAATTGTTAAAGTTTATTTATTTATTTTTTCTGTTAATTCTAAATCGATAGAAAGTCACTAAGACGGTATTAACAAACTCTGAAGGAGCCTGTGCCCCTAAACATTTGAACCACGCTGTCCTTATTGTTTGCTACATTGCAAATATTATGTTACACGTTATTAGTCATCATTGAAAAAAAAAACAAGAAGACGAAACAGTTCACCGCTGAACACAGTCCTACCCCAAAATCTATACATGTCTATAAATATATATAAATATATATATATATATATATATATATATATATATATATATATATATATATATATATACATACATACGTGGAATAGTTACACTGCAGCTTTATTATGGTTGTAGCACGAATGGGTCTGCTCGACAGGGGTAAGACCAGGCTCTCAGGAAATACCACCGTAAAATAACAGAATAATGCTTGTTTCGTATGGTGAATTTAGAGAACCGGAGACCCTATTAACTGGAAACGAGGCATTCCATTTCAGTCCTCACGGGTGACGACGCATCTGCATTTTGATTCTTAATTGAGAATGAGAATGTAGATGCCTATGGGCCACAGCATCTACTTACGATCAGGTGAACTGTACGCCCGTTTGTCATTCTTAATCCACAAAAAAGTATGTATATGAAATAATTTTAACTACTTATTAGTGTTCTGTACCCAATTTATCATATGTTGGTAAAAACATTTTGGCAGTCATCGAAGGTTTCATATCCAACAGTAAATTGTTTACTAGCTAATGATAAGGAAAAAAATATAAGTTATTATTATATTGACAGTTCATATTCTTGAAACTCTATTAAAATAAACACACAAATATTATTTTATGCCTCCATGCTCCATGATGTTTAACAATAGAATAGAAACATTTAATATGACATGCTCAATTTGGATTTAAAAAAGATAGTTCTAAGGATGCGGCGATTTTTACTTTAAAGCAAACCGTTAGTTATTATAATAAGCGGAAAACAAATATTTATGCATGTTTCTTGGACTTAAGTAAGGCTTTTGACAGAGTCAGTAATGATATACTTTGGAGGAAGTTACGTGATGCGGGAGTGCCGTCATTATGTATTAACATATTGATCGCATTGTATAGTAGGCAAATTAATGTAGTAAAGTGTTGTGATACATACTCTGAGGAATTTCTCCTACAATGCGGTGTGAGGCAGGGAGGGCTAACATCGCCTATGCTTTTTAATCTGTATGTTAATCAGCTGATCGAGGAGCTTAGAAGCACCAGACTGGGTTGCCACATTGGTTCTGAATTCTTTAATAACTTGAGTTATGCTGATGATATGGTGCTGCTGAGTCCCTCGATTGGGGCGCTGCGTGCACTACTCCAGATATGTGACAAATATGCAATGGATCATAACCTATTGTACAACACCAACAAGTCTGTTTGTTTGCTTTTTAAGAGTGGTAGGGTTCAACCTCAAATCCCCCCATTGTATTTGTGTAATTCACAATTGGAGTGGGTAACGACGTTTAAATACCTGGGTCATATTGTTACTCAGGATCTGTGTGATGGTTCGGATATGGACCGCGAGCGTCGTTCCTTGTCAGTGTGTGCCAACATGATAGCTAGACGCTTTCAAAGGTGTTCTTATACCTCAAAGCTGGCGTTGTTTTCAGCTTACTGTCAGCCACTTTGCACTCCTCAGCTGTGGACGAATTACACTAAAGAGGAATATCGCAGGCTGAAGGTGCAGTATAATGATTCGTTCCGCATGTTGTTCCGTCAGCCACGATACTGTAGCGCGTCTCAGATGTTCGCAGAGGCCCGTGTCGTTGGTTTGGATGCGTTGATCCGTCACCGTATCGCGCGATTTAGAAGTTTTGTTTTTGGGTCGCAGAATAATCTCATCAAAATTATTTGTAATATGTATGCATGTAGTGAAATTTTTAGTAGATGGTCAAATTTATTAAAATGTTATTAATAAAATATAATAATATCATTGATTAAACAATAATTATAATTAAAATTTAAGGTATAGTTTAAAAAAAAATATTTTAATTTTGTAATGGATCTGTGTTGTCTGTATCAAATAAATTATTATTATTATTATTAATAATAATAACCTGTTATATCTAGATAACTGCACTCATAATTATTCATGGCTTTATGATTCTAACCTAAATCTATCATATGATTATAAAATGTTTTTGAGAAGCAGTGGTACTCTCAATAACCGCGGTATTAAAAATATTTTTGAAAATCTTAGAGAAATGATAAATATTGAAATAATGGAGTATAATTCTTTATTATACACACAGTCCCTTCGACATAGAAGATATAAGATTTTCCTTTCAATCCTGTAGCGAAACTAACACAAATGAGCTGTTTATTCTCTAGTCATTATGTCAATGTACTGCATCAGAGTATCGCTGGCCTAATAATAAAGTCAAAAGATCCTACTGTATCTATCTGTATGAAATATATATATATCTGTATATTTGTGTGAGCTATATGAAAAACAACTAAATGTTGATATTTTGTGTATTACTGAGCATTTTATCATAGAAGGCTATGAAAATCAACTGTATGTACCAAATTACTCTTCAGCTTCATATTATTGTAGAAAGGATATAAACGAGGTGGAACTTGTATCCTGGTAAAAAAGGACACCAATGGAAACAGCTACCAAAAATAGCGAAGTTGTCATTGCCAGGTGTGCTTGAAGGTTGTGCTGTCGAACTTATTAATTATAAGACAATAGTCGTATGTATATATAGAATACCAAATGTAAGCAATTTTAATGACGCTATGAATAAACTTGAAATTATTTTACAAGATATGCGCTTTAGGAATATTATTATCGCCGGAGATTTTAACATTGATATACTTAAAATTAATAGTCATACAATAGCATTTGAATGTCTGCTATTAAGTTTTAACCTAAAGTTAGCATTGAAACAGCCGACACGTATGGCCAGCATGACATGCATCGACAACTTTGCATACAACTCTGATAAGCAGTGTAAGTCTAATGTGATAGAGTTAGCATTATCAGATCATACAGCACAGGTTTTACAATACCCAGTTCAGAAATGTTATCTTACAAACTATTTGTACAGTTCTAGAAGGGATTATAAAAACGAAAACATGTTAAGTTTTAAAGATTTTTTAAAAAACCTTTCCTTTTCAGAAATTTACTGCACAGATGATCCTAATGAAAAACATTGAAACCATTTTATGATCTAGGTTTTCCGGTTATCATACACAAAGTCAATGTTTTAAAAAGCCAAGGTGGTTATCTCGAGGTGTTAAATTATGTAGTAAAAAGAAACGAAAACTTTTGTGGCTGTCAAGATTAAAACCTAACCATATCAATAAAACAAACATTAAAAATTATTCTATTATATTCAAAAGAATTATAAACATGACTCAAAAGACACAAAATACCTATAAAATAAAAACTTCCAAAAATAGGTTAAAATAAGACTTGGCAGATAAGTAATCAAAACAAAAACAATACTCCAAAACATTATATAAATAAAATTGAGGTAAATAGCAAAGTTATATCGATCCCAGCGAAAATTTGTGATGTATTTAATAACTACTTTGTCGATAAAATTTAGCCAAAACTTCATGACGAAACTAAACCAAAAGTAGTGATAATAATGTACCGATTGACTAGACTTACATGTATTTGAAGAGACTTCTTTATTTTTTTTAATCTAATATTATGTAATGTCTATTGTGTTGTGAATGACATATCTACGTAAACTAATTAAAAAAATATATATTTTTTGCATGCCTTCTGGTAAAATATGGTGGAATCTATACTATATATTTGTCACCACATTCTGTATCACCCATATTTGCAAAATAAAGAAATTCATTCATTCATTCATTAATTTACTCTGAACTTAATAATGATCGACATTTTGTTCTTACATATTTTACCAATGAATTCCAATGATCAATTTTATTCGATATAAGAACTTAAAAATATACTTACATAAAGTTAATTATTCAATACAAGTTAAATTAAATGTTAATAAGAAATATGCTTTAATAATGATTTGTCTTTTTTTTAAACAGTTTGGAAAAAGTCTGGAAAAGTAACACCCTATTGGATTATAAAGAACTTATGGGGGACGAAACGGGATGACAATGGATACTACTACCTAATTCGTGGAAGAAATGCTTGTAGTATCGCTAACGACACGTTTTCTTGTGTGCAGTAGGAATAATGTTTATAAACTTACAAATCTTAATAGACTACGTAATTATTACTATAAATTTACAATATCACAGAATAAATAAAAGCACCTATGTACTGAGCTATAGATGTTATGTGTATATATTACTTTTATTTAATAAATCCTTAATTGTATTACTTATTATACTAGGGATAAAATGAATGTATTTTTTTAAATTCTTAAACAGCATGTTAATCTAAAGTATTATTTACTTCACTAAGAAACAAAGTTGTCGGAATCATCGGCGTCGATATATCGAGTGTTCTGCAGACGAGATGACGGTGGTAGAGCCACGCAGCAGCTTTTGCTGTTGCACGTATGGGCCGGCTCGAGCCGGGTTAGTACCACAACCTCACAGAATACCGGTGTGAAGTGGAAGGTCTGCTTCCGCGTTTCGTATGGTGAGTGCAGGTGACCGGAGGCCCAATACCCCCCCCCCCCATTAACATGGTAGCGGAATTACATCATAAACTACCCCAGGAGGGTACCAGTCCCCATGGAGAATCCCTCGCTGAGCATCCACGACCTTGCAATTCCACTCCTGAGCGTGTGTGTTCAGGCTGCCCAGCGAATTCTGGGGGGGGGGGGGGGGCAAAATTCCGCTCAACACAATAACTGCTCGGGGCAAACTGAGCAACAAGACCAAGGCGACCCCTGCCTCTGCAACATAAGGGGACTTCACTCGAAACTAAACGCCATCTCGAGACGGCGAAACCGGCCTTGCTCTTTCTAACCGAGACGCAGGTGTCCTCACCGACTGATATTTCGTATCTCTCCTACCCGGGGTATAAATTGGAGCACTCCTTTGTGCCTCGGGTTGCAGTTTGCGTGTATGTCAGAGAGGACATCTGTTCTCGACGCCTCGGCAGTCTTGACGGTTCGGACCTCTCCATCCTTTGACGACCATCCGCGCGTCTACGTGTGCCTCTATAGGTCCCATAGCGGTAATGCCAAAACAGACCGACTCATCGACCACGTCCAAATGGCTACAGATTCCTTGCTACAACAGGTCCCATCCGCAGAGGTCGTGATCCTTGGCGATTTTAACGCCTACCACGCCAAATGGCTCGGTTCACGTTTAACCGATCATGCGGGGAGATCTGTTTATGAATTTGCCTTGGCATATGGTCTGACACAACTGGTTAAATCGCCTTCGCGGATTCCAGATGTTGAGGATCATACACTTTCCCTGTTGGACCTTCTGCTGACCTCTCATCCGGACGGATATCAGGTTTCCGTCGATACCCCTCTTGGCTCTTCGGACCATTGTCTGATCCGGAGTGTGGTGCCACTCACGCTCCCCTCGCGGTTGCATTCTGCAGGTTGCCGCCGTGTTTGGCATTACAGGTCGGCGGATTGGGACGTAATGCGGTCTTTCTTTGCGTCCTACCCATGGGGGCGGGTTTGCTTCTCGCCGGATGATCCCAACGCTGTTGCTGACTCTGTCACTGATGTGGTGTTACAGGGAATGGAACTATTTATTACATCATCTGTAGTACCCATTGGAGGCAGATCTCAGCTTTGGTTTGGTCGCTCCTGTAAGACTGCTTTACGCAGTAAGCAGGAGTGTTATCAAGCCTGGGCTGCGGCTTCGGCGACTCGGGATGTAAACACCAGCATACTTAAAAAGAAGTATAACTTCGTCTCCAGGTCCTTCAAAAGAGTTATTGCCAAGGCAAAGTCAGAGCACATAGGCAAAATTGGCGAGAAACTAGTTCTCCTTCCTTCAGGAACCCGTGCATTCTCGTCTCTCGCCAAGGCTGTCCAAGGGAATTTCTGTAAGCCATCACTACCATCTCTGCACAGGGAGGACGACTCACTGGCCCACGACGCAAAAGACAAAGTCGACCTTTTAGGCTCCCTTTTTACGTCCAACTCGACTGTTGATGACGGGGGGAACACAGCGCCGACCATCCCGCTGTGTGAGTGATCCATGCCGGATGTGCGGTTCTCACAGCGCTCGGTTTGCAGAGCACTCCTCTCCCTTGACATCCACAAGTCGAGTGGGCCTGACGGAACCCCCCCACCAATTGTGCTGAGGACGTGTGCTCCGGAGTTGGCAACGGTTCTAACGCGTCTTTTCCGGTACTCTTAATCCCTAGGCGTAGTCCCGAAATCACGGAAGACAGCTTTTGTCCGCCCGATCCCTAAAAAAGGCGACTGCTCAGATCCGTCCAACTATAGGGCTATAGCCATCACTCCCTTGTTCTCTAAAATAATTGAATCCGTTATAAACTGCCACCTTGAGGATCACCAGCTGATTAGTGACCGCCAATACGGTTTCGGTCGGGGTCGATCAGCTGGTGATCTTCTGGTCTACCTGACCCATAGATGGGCGGAGGCAGTAGAGTCCAAGGAGGAGGCATTGGCCGTTAGTTTGGACATTGCGAAGGCCTTCGATCGGGTTTGGCACAAAGCGCTTCTTTCGAAGCTCCCTTCCTATGGGCTTCCCGAGAAATTATGCAATTGGATCACCAGCTTTCTTGCAGATCGGAGCATCAAGGTCGTTGTAGACGGTGAATGCTCCGACTACAAGCCTATTAACGCTAGTGTTCCACAAGGCTGCGTGCTATCACCAACGCCGTTTCTTCTGCATATCAATGATATGATGCAAGCCGGTAGCATTCATTGCTATGCGGATGACAGCACTGCTGATGCTCTATACACCGGCCGTGCCAATATTTCCCGGGAAAACGTCACCGAGTACCGGAACAAACTTGTGTCTGAAGTCGAGTCTTTGCTGGACAAAGTCTCGGATTGGGGGCGACTAAATCTAGTCCAGTTTAATCCTCAGAAGACACAAGTTTGCGCGTTTACCGCTAAAAAGAACCCCTTTGTCGTATCTCCTCAGTTTCAAAGTACTCCCATTGTTACCTCAGCCAGTATCGGAATCCTCGGCGTCGAGATATCGAGTGACGTGCAGTTTCGTGGTCACTTGGAAGAGAAGGCCAAATTGGCCTCTAAAAAGCTTGGCGTGCTCAGCAGAGCGGAACAGTGTTTCATGCCAGCTCAACGCCTGCAACTTTACAAGGCGCAGGTTCGGCCTCATATAGAATATTGTTCCCATCTCTGGGCTGGGGCTCCCCAGTGCCAGCTCCTTCCACTTGACCGCATCCAGCGCAGAGCGGTTCGAATCGTCGACGACCGAGTCCTTTCCGATCGGCTCGACTCATTGGCGTTTTCTTTCACATTTACCACGGGGAGTGCTCTGAGGAATTGTTCGGATTAATCCCACCTGCCAAATTTCACGAACGCACATCGCGGCAGAACTCCCGATACCATTCACAACATCTGGATGATTGGCGGTCCACCACTGTGCGATTTAGAAGATGTTTTCTTCCTCGCACAACTTCCTTGTGGAATAGTTTACCTCCAGCGATTTTTCCGGACCGATACGACTTAGGGACCTTCAAGAAAAGAGCCTACTCCCTTTTTAAAAGGCCGGCAACGCATCTGCAAATCCTCTGGTTCCCCTGGTGTCGCAATTGTTGATGGAAGGCGGTAGTCACTTACCATCAGGTGAGCCGCATGCTAAATGCATGCAAAAATTTTTTGATTGACCCTTAATATTATTGCCGTACATCTGTTTAGAAAAAAAGAAAGGAATTAGAGATTAATTTCTTAAAAAAAACACCAACACACATGTTACAAAAGAAATTATGGACTAATCTACTTCTAACTACAGTTACAGTCCATTTACATCCCACTGCAGGGCACAGACCTCCTCTAATTTCTGATGTCTTCGAAATTTAAATTCTCATTTCTCAGAAATGAAGATTTCTTCATGATGTTTTCCTTCCGCCGAGCAAGTGGTAAATCAGTACTTAAAATTGCAATTAACAGTTTTATTGGTGCCGACAAGGATCGAACCTGCTCTACCAATAAAATTAGATGCAAATACTGTAAAATTTACAGCTAGCGATTAGCTTCTCAGCTATCACGACTCGCCAGAAATTTTACAGGTTATAACTACAGAACTAAAAGAACTAAATCCTACAAGTGGTAAAATTAATCATTTTGTACAACCGACTTTAATTTAAATATAAATTATTGTGCTTTTTTTTTAAACCGCTCCACCGATTTTGATAAAATTTAAATGGGACTATTTGGAAAGTATACCCTTTGAAACACAAAAAGAATTTTTCAAATCGATTTAGGCTTCTTTGAGTAATCGGTGCACATACATAAAAAAACAAAGATTCCGACGAATTATAAGCCTCCTCTTTTTGAAGTCAGTTGAAAATAAAATGAAATCAAAGCAAGTAAGCTTTATGTGTGCAGGTTTCGTATAAGAGGACAACACTCATCATAATTTTGCGATATCTACAAATCCGGTTTTTAGAACACCCTCTGACTTTTACAAGAACTACAACTGCTTCACTTACCACACTCAAACATATTATTGTGAATAAATAAGAAGAAGATAGTTGTAGACATTACAGATTTAACCATAATTATACATAACAAATTATTTATTGCCAGCAATATCCGTCCATCAATCAAATATTACCCCTTAGATTGCATAATAAGGGGAATTCCGCTACAGTTATCACGTTGGTGGATGGGTTCGCAACCGCATTTTTTATTATTTTGAGTTGTTATTAGGAAAATACTGATGCCCATCCTGTTCCAGTGTCCCTCTGTCGCCTCTTACCGCACACGATATGAGGTAGTGGATATTCTTATACCTAATATATTATATATTCATATGAATTAAATGAGTGTTGTGTGTTGTGTCACAAAATACCTTGAAATGTGCATTCTAATACTCATGAATTAATCGAATGAGCACAGAATAAATAATAGTACTACGTTGTAAAAGAAAAGCATTTGGTTAAGAACTGTCTCTAAAAATTCAAATTATTATATAACGCAACAGTTACCATTGTTAAGGACCTACAATTGCCAGGGCTTTTCAGTTTTCAGGTTAATAAACCAAGCAGGTGAAGTTGGAGGCCGCAGGATGTGTGTGGCGGAGCAGGATGTGTGTGGCCGCGCAGGTTGTGTTCTGGCGTGTCTTATCTGAGTAAGAGATGGGGCAGGCGAAGTCCTCTCTCGAAAAAGGGCCAAGATGAAGCGGCCTTCGGGTCGCCGGTGTGGCATCGGAAGTGTACGAAAGCGTTTTCGTGACCCTGCCAATATGCAGCGAAGGTGGAACACCATGGGGTTTTACTCGGTGCAAATCCGACATAACTCATCCTTGCCCCCGCGAGGCGGTGATGCGTAGCCATTTCCACAAGTAAAAAAAAGGCTGCTTTCGGAAAATTTCGACAAACCTTCCTGTCTGATTTAGCTTAGAACCTTAGAAAAAAATTGAAAACCAGTGTGTGTTGTTAGAGTTGACTTACGGAATAGAACCATCTTTTATGGTAAATTATTCCACTTATCTACACTAAATTGATCCTGCAGATTATAAAGAGGCTGTCTACTTTGCGTTCCTACTGGAGATTGGCGAAATTAGCTTTTAAAAAATTGATTGATGTTGATAGTAACACTTTTAGCACACGTTTTCACTTACCTTTGTTAGTCTAAATCTGCTAGGTGTCATTTTGCAGCACGAGTATAGTAGCCGTACTCCAAGCATAGCCGAACTTGGACTTCTTTTTCTTAATATTTAAATCAGACATTGCAATGTTCTCAATCAGGCGCAATAATATCTTTTATTAATATCATAATTCAAATTTTACACTAAGGTTACAATACCTTATACGACTAAACACCTCTTTGTTGTATTTTGAATCCGGTAAGCTTGCTTATTTGGCAAACAAATACCTCGGATCTTGTAACTGTAAATAAGCAAATAAAATTCCTATAAATAGCATCATGCAGCGAGCTCATACCATTCAAGAAGGCGTAAGTGATATCAAAAAATGTAAGCATCTTCAGTTCAAAATAAAGAAAAATTATTATTAGGACGCCATTTATTGAATTATACCATGTAGTGATGTAAGATGTTCTATTACCCTATATTGTCCTGTGTGTGCTATAAGAGGCGATTTTGGGAAACACTAGAAAGTTCTATTGGCTTCAGATAAATGAAAATTATCTTATGTGAGTCGTATATAAATAGTCGGGCCTATCAAGCGTGTGATTATAGCCAATCTTCACCACAGTGGGAGAAGTCCACGTAAAGCAGAAAAGAATTATGCTCTAATTCTGTATCAGAAATATTCTAAAGATTCGGCGGCACTTCGAATGTTTGCAGGTTAAGACGAGTGAGTAACTTTGCACTTGTTAATATTTTATTTGATCTGCACGATCTGATATTGTCATGTTCTATTTTAATATTCAAGAAATATTTTTCACCGCTGTGGTTCGTTTTAATATATGCATAGACATTACCGACTATACGTTTGGTAATTTACAAAATTGATGTAATTACACCAAGAAGTTTTTATCCAAGAATTTATTGTATTTTTTCTTTTTATCATATTCAAATCTTACGGCACCCACAGGTCGTGGTTAAAGGGATGATGGATTATCTTACGTTGCCGTGGCAAAATTCTATTGTAATAACTAATGCACTTCAGTAGTGTACTTCTGTAGTAAAATGATATATTTATTAGTAACTACAATAAGTGATCAACTTGTTTCAGGATTTTAACATTTGTTATTCTTGTAAGTCTACTAATTTCGATGGCTGAAACGGAAAACTTTAACTTCAAATGGGTGGAGGATGATGCAACTTTGGATTGTATCACTGCTATCTCGTACTATGGGGGCCACACAAATTTAGGAGTTTTTATTCGGGAAGATTTGGTTGCTACATCAGCACTTCCCTTAGATGCAAATAGTGCATATTATCATTTTACATCTATAAAGCTTTATTTAGTTGACAAGGCATATGATAAACAAGACACAACTGATGTAGTATCTACTCATTATGATATAAAAGGAAAAACATATCATTGGGTATATTATTATGGGAAGATATATGCGAATAATCCGCTACATGATATTATGTTTCTTGCAACTAAAACAAAAGTTTCCAACTCCCCTAATTCTACCTTAAGACGTCCATACTATCTTCCTATTGCAAAAAAATATGCTATTGCAGAGCCTAGCGGTTGGATAACAGGAGCATTTGCCTTAAAAGGCAAACGGCATGTTAAGGAAAGTGAAACATTAGTACCTATTTATTACGACGAGGAAAATGTTTTGGTCGATTGTGATGAATGGTTTCCAAGATGGTGGGGTTATTTTATATGCATATTAAATATTGACAAATATCCTGTTATACAGTCTGGAGCTCCATTGATACAAAACGGGCATATATTTGGAATAGCTTCATTTACTTTGAGGAAAGGTAAAGAAAGTATATTTGCCTTTACTGACTTAAGACCTTATAGCTATTGGATTTATAACCTAGACTACCATAGTGTAGGGAAGTAGTCTAGGTTATAAATCATACGACTATAATCAAAAGAAAGAAATGGGATACATCACATTCGGGAGCCGATCATGTATTAAAGCATTTTAACCTTTTGCTGTCAAGCGTTACACGATGTTTCGAAATTGTATAAGAACTGAAACTTATCGCGCCATTTACCTTTCTGTGACATTGTAATAATATATTTTGATAATAAACAGTTTAAAAAAAGACTGTTATATTACTTTTGTTTTATTTCAAAGTGCATAGTTAATTATATTTAACATTTTCTAAATCCTTTTCATAACAAATTTATACTGATTCCTGTTTTTAGATATATATTAAATGTTTTAACAAAATACATTCTTCTTTATTAATATACATAAAATTTATGGTTTTTAATTTTATTTTTCATACCTCGATATTTATTTTACTTCTGACCGCTTTTATACCATTCTCTTATTGTAAGTTAAAGTAGGTAGTTGTATATCTCATATTGTCTTTTCTAAATCGTGATAGAATTTTTCTCATTGTTCTACTCTAAGTATTACTAGATTGTTGCGTCGAAGGAAAACTCATCTAATTTATTTTCTAGATGTTCATTTTTAATTTCCAAGCTCCTAAACTGGTCATTTATATTATTGTTAATTTTATGTCTTCTTTAATTTTGAGCATATTGTAGTGAAATTGGTGATAAGAAATAACTCACTGTTCACTGTTATAATTTTTATTCCCTTTATAAATCGGCTTCACAGTTCACAATAACAGTACATTTACTACCACACTATAGTTTATAACAACACACAATATATACAAACGGAAGGCTAATGCAATTTTTATAATAATTAAGATTTTAATACTAATTTAGCAACTATATTTAATATAAAGAAAAACAACATGAATCACGCACATGGCAGTTGACAGTTCAAACTATATTTTTAATTTTTGACATATAATATGTGGCTACGCCACATCACCCAGAGACCGTCTCATGACGGGCAATAGTAATCTGGGAATCTCACACTTCGTCCCGAACGTGTTTTTTTAATCTTAATGTCTTCTTTACTTTAGGGCGGCTGCATTATGACAGGACCTTGGAGTTCAGTGTTTTCCTGAATTGTGTAGGCTGGTTTTAGCCGATTTATGGAAACTGTGACTTCATTGCCTCTAATTAGAAGTTTATAAACTTTATCATTTCTTTGTATGACTTTGTATGGTCCTGTATAAGATGGTTGAAATGCTCGCGATTTTGTTTCATCTTTCAGATACACATGCGTAGCTGTTGGCAAGTCTTTGAAAACAAAGGTCCTGTATTTACTGTGCCGTGAAGCTGGCAATGGACGTATATTTTCCATGTTAGCACGTAGGCGTGCAGTGAAATCCGTCACATCAGTGGTTGTTGTCAAGGAAGGATAGAAGAATTCTCCCTGTAGTCTTAACGGTTCACCATAAACTAAGTCAGCCGGCGATGCTTGTAGATCTTCCTTTAAAGCACTTCTCATACCTAATACTACTAGTGGCAAACTTTCAGTCCAGTGTTGGTTACCGTGACAAGTTATGGCCAATTTTAACTGCCTGTGCATTCTTTCCACTATTCCGTTACATGCAGGGTGATAAGCAGTTGTTTTCTTGTGTTGGAAACCTATTGAATCTGAAAGATATTTGAACAGCGATGATTCAAACTGCCTTCCCCGATCAGTTATTATTTCTACAGGACATCCAAATCGCGAAATCCAACCTAGTAGCAGGGCCTTTGCAACGGATTCCGCAGTAATATCTATTAATGGGATTGCTTCTGGCCACCGTGTGAATCTATCTACCGCTGTCAGACAGTACCGAAAATTTTCTGATGGTGGAAGAGGTCCAATTATGTCTATGTGAATGTATTGGAACCGGGTACGTGGCAATTCGAATGTGTGTAACGGCGATGACACGTGTCGGGTAATTTTTTAGGTCTGGCAGGCGTGGCATGCTTTAGCCCAAGCTCGGCAGTCTTTGTTCATACCGGGCCAAACGTAATGCTGTGCTGCTAATTTTGCGGTAGCATTAGCGCCTGGGTGACTCAGTGAATGAAGTGTTGCATAAATTTGTCGTCGAAGTTTCTGGGGCACATAAGGGCGAGTTATTTGCGTTTTATTGTCGCAGTATAATTCTTCTAGCGTACCTGGTATTTTAACCTTAATTAGTTGAAGTGATGTTTCACCATTTATAATTTTTTTAACTCAGGATCTTCTGACTGCGCTTTTGTGAGTGTGCTTAAGTCGACGGGCTTAGATAATTCCTCTATTCGTGAAAGAGTGTCAGCTACGACATTTTCTTTCCCAGAAATATGTTGTATGTCCGTTGTAAATTTGGATATGTAATCTAAATAGCGAAATTGCCGTGGTGAACATTTTTCTTTTCGACGTTGAAATGCATAGCATATTGGCTTATGATCAGTAAATATGGTGAAGTGTTTCGCCTCGAGCATGTGCCGAAAATATTTTATATTTTCATAGATCGCTAATAGTTCTCGGTCGTATGGAGAATATTTTCTCTGTGAAGGACTCAATTTGCGAGAAAAGAAGGACAGAGGCTACCATTCACCATCTTTAAATTGCTGCAGAACCCCTCCAATTGCTATGTCTGAAGCGTCTGTCACTACTCCCAGTTTTAAATTTAAGTCAGGGTATGCTAAGAGTGTTGCATTGCATAGTTCTTCTTTGCATTTTTCAAACGCTATTAGTGCGTCACCTGTAATATTTACTGGATGTGAACCCTTTACCGCCCCGGTTAGTAGTGAATTTAATGGAGCTTGAGTTTCTGCTGCTCCTGCGACAAATCTGCGATAGAAATTTAACATTCCCAGGAATCTTCTCAATTCTTTCACGTTCTTTGGCACTGGAAAATCTTTG
Organism: Parnassius mnemosyne; assembly: GCA_963668995.1. Lineage (NCBI taxonomy): Eukaryota > Metazoa > Arthropoda > Insecta > Lepidoptera > Papilionidae > Parnassius > Parnassius mnemosyne. The sequence continues at coordinate 42,249,459 of CAVLGL010000002.1, forward strand.
ATGGCTTGTACTTTTGAGGTCAAGGGTTTGACGCCTTCGGGTGAAACGGTGTAGCCTAAGAAGGTTACAGTGGAGGCTCCGAATACACATTTGGACGTGTTTATTACCATTCCATAGTCTTGCAATTTTGTGAAAACTTTATGGAGGTGTTTAAGGTGTGCTTGTTCATCTTTTGAAAAAATTAAAAAATCGTCCAAATAGGAGTAGCAAAAATCGAGTCCTCTCGTCACTTCGTCCATGAATCTTTGGAACGTTTGGCTGGCATTTCTCAGGCCAAACGTCATATACGGGAACTCATACAATCCGAAGGGCGTCGTTATGGCCGTTTTTGAAATATCTTCTGGATTTACCGGTATTTGATTATATGCTTTAACTAAATCAATGGTTGAAAAAATTTTGCATCCTGATATATTGTACGTAAAATCTTGAATATTACATATAGGATACCTATCAGGTATCGTGCGTGCATTTAATAACCTGTAATCGCCACAAGGTCTCCACCCGTTATCTTTTTTAGGTGCCAGATGTAGTGGAGATGACCATGGACTTTCTGAAGGTCTTGCTGTCCCATTTTTAAGCATAGCTTCAAATTCTGCCTTCGCTATTTTCAATTTGTCAGGAGCCAATCGCCTTGGTGCACAAGAAACTGGAGGTCCTGGAGTTGTCCTAATATAATGGAGAGTATTATGATTAGGAACTTTATGCGTGCCTGAAGGTCGAGTTATATCAGGGAAGTTGCGCAAAAGAATGTGGTACTTAGATTCACCGGAAATGGTTTTTACCGATGATATGGCGTTTGATGAAAGAGCTGATGTAGCGGAAGCTGATAAATTTGTACTGCTATCGATGAGACGTCGATTCCGGCAGTCAATAATGATGTGGTAGAATGATAAAAAATCAACACCTATTATGGCTTTATTTACATCAGCGACTACAAATCGCCAGCTGAGATCTCGCCGAAGACCTAAGTCTAAATGTACGAACCCATAAGTAGATATCGGCGTTCCGTTGGCAGCAAAAAGTTCGTACGTCGTTTGCGGTCGTCTCTACTTTGTTGCGGAGCGGGGGAAAATGCATATGTCGCTACCTGTGTCGACTAAAAATTGCACTTTTGATCGTCGATCCGAAACAAACAGGCGACCGGATAAGCTAAGGCAATCGTCTGTCGCCATTAAAGACCGCCTTGAGAGTTTTCCTGTTTATAGTCGCATGGATTGAGGCATATTCTTGCTTTGTCACCATATTTGTGATGGTAAAAGCAAATCGGATTTTTTTTATAATTAGATTGGGACCGACGAGACCTACTATTTTTGCGTTGGCTTCGACTATTACAGTTCCTTGAACGGGATCTACTCCTGCTGTCCCTAGCTGATAGGGCTTGAACCTGACGAGTGAGCTCAGCTATTTGTTGAGTCATTTTGTCTAGGAAATCAACCGATATTGCGTTTGTTGACGCAACTTGTGGCACAGTAGGTACGAGGTCATGAACTTTGTCTGCCAAATCTGCTAGTGCTTGCAGCGTTAAGTCTGGTTGTGACGCTATGACAGTTTGTAGGTTTTTGGGCAACCTACTGGTCCAAGTTGTTCGAATAAAATCGTCAGGAACATTAGGACCTGCTGGATGTTGCAGATGCCTCAGAAATTGTGACGGGCGGCGATCACCAAGTTCCTCATGCATCAATAGTTGCTTTATTTCCTTTTCTCTTGATGCTGACAATCTTTTTATCAGCTCGGTATTTAATTTCTCGTATTTGCCTTTTGCCGGCAGTGAAATGATAATGTCCTTCACTTCAGCTGCATACCGATGATCCAGTTGTGAAATAATATAAAAATATTTGGTGTCATCATCTTTTATTCCAGAAAGTGCAAAATTGCCTTCTATTTGGGCAAACCATACGCCTGGTTCTTCTGGCCACAACGAAGGCAGGCGTACTCCGACGCGACAAACGTCGGAAGGTGAAAATGAGCTAATTTCTCCTGCTTTATTAGTGTCGTTGGTGTTTGCCATTGCTATTTATGGAGCTTTTGATGAATATTTTTATCTAGTGTCCAAACTTCCGGGGTCACCAGTATAGTGAAATTGGTGATAAGAAATAACTCACTGTTCACTGTTATAATTTTTATTCCCTTTATAAATCGGCTTCACAGTTCACAATAACAGTACATTTACTACCACACTATAGTTTATAACAACACACAATATATACAAACGGAAGGCTAATGCAATTTTTATAATAATTAAGATTTTAATACTAATTTAGCAACTATATTTAATATAAAGAAAAACAACATAAATCACGCACAGGGCAGTTGACAGTTCAAACTATATTTTTAATTTCTGACATATAATATGTGGCTACGCCACAATATCAATCTTTCGTTGTTTTATTTCTTTTTGCATGTTTTCTAGCATGCATTTTATTACATTCATGGTTATTTAACTGTTTTTGTAAACTCTGTAAGTGTGCTATAAGATAGTTGGTTTTGATCACATTTGTCAACAATGCTATCTATTGGTTATGTGGAGAAATAGAGAGTTCGGTTGGTTCGATCGTGAACGGATGTTGATGAGTATGGTTTGCCACGTAGTGTTCAAGCATAGTAATAGATGGCGTTAATTATATTGCTTTGTATGTCCTATGGCCCAGGTTGACGATGATAAGCACTTTTAAGTTTATTTTAATGTTTAATAGCATTTGGAGTATGTAATTGTATGTTTTATTTCGCACTTTTTTAACGGAGATTTTCGTTCGCTTGATTGTTCTTGCACTAAGTTGTTTATCTAATAACTTGTGTTACCAACTGATAATTTGATTCACTTAACACGGTTTATCGTTATGTTTTTTATTTTTGAAAATACTTATAGTTCACTGGGTTTTCACTTGATTTTTCATATCGTCTGAGTAACGCTTAATGTAAATTTACGGATTAATACATTTTAGATTCTTATATAGAAAATAATATCTTTATTTCACTTTAAATATGGGCTCGATGTGAACAGTGGCATGGTGGCGCCTTCTATCAATTTTATTTATAGCAAAATATAAAAAGTTAACTCTCCGAATTTTATTTTCAAAAGAAAACAAAATTTTTTCTGTAAATTCGTATCTGCATACTACATGCCGAATATATTTTAACATGCGCCATCTTTAATTTTTTATCTCATTATTTTATAAAGAACTTCCACGAATTTCTTTACAATACTGGTATTAATGTATAAATGGTTGATAAACATAGTAAATTAAATAAAACAAACAAACATCTTTGAGGTAATGCTTTGTGTTGTTATTGCTTTTTCCCCATCGGAGGCTACATGACATATTATCCACTTCGACTCTTCGTTGTAAGATATACTCATTTTAGAGTATCATAAATATTAACCAATATTTAGATATTACATGTATCTATAAATTTAAGAATACTTAATCAATTGAATGTTTACGAATTTTATCACGCTTAATTTACTTATATCTTCACAGCGACTAATGGTCACGGGGGGATTGAGATGTTTGACGTCCAGATGTCGTAGATAGTCCGGCTACCTTCATTTTTTTAAAATCTTCTCTATTGAAATTAGGATGTTTTTTTTTAAATTTCAATAGCCTCGCGTATCATACTTGGTAGAAATGGGCGAGGATTTGTGGTCTATCAAATCTGATGTAATGGCGGGGACAATCTTGAACATATTCACAGACTGCAGACTTCACAGAGCGTCGGTGCTTTACGTTAGCTATGTGTTTATTCACGCGGGCTTTAATAGATCTTTTTGTTTGTCCTATATAAGAGAGACCACTTTCGTAATCAAAAGAAAATATTATTATGTTAGGAGATTTTAATGGAAGGGTTGGGGTGAAGAGGTCTGGTTATGAAAGGATATTAGGATCGTTTGGCGATGATAGAATAAAAGAGAATGGTGAAGACCTCCTCACCGTATGTGTGGAAAAGAATATTTTTGTGGCGAACACTTTATTTCGCCATAAGAGGATTCACATGTATAGATGGGAAAGAGGGGAAGATAGAAGCATGATACATTTTATAATTGTGGATGAAAGAATGAGGAGCGCAGTGATAGATACAAGGGTTTACCGGGGTTCCAACGTAGGGACGGATCATTACTTGGTCTTATGCCGAATTAATGGTCTATTCAGACGTTGGCGGCATCGGACATCTGTGTCTACCACTGCGTTACAGCGTATAAGAATAGAGAGGTTATAAGATGAAGGTGTGAAAGAGAAGTCTAAATGCAGACTGAGGGAAAATATGAGAGGGTTGAATGAATCATGTATGAATGATTTACAATTGAAGAATGTATGGAATAATATTAAGAAAGTTTTGGTGGATGTAGCCACCAAAGTATGTGGTGTAAGTAAGAGAACGAATGAAAGGAAAAGTAATACGTAGTGGTGGGATGATGAGGTACGGATGAAAGTTGAAGCAAAGAAGAGAGCATGCCTAGATTTACTAGCAACTAAAGCTGGTAATTCTGGCGGTATGAATGATGAGATTGAAAGAAAAAAGGCAGACTTTAAACGTATAAATAAGAGAGTAAAAGAAGTTGTTGAAAGGAAAAAGCAAGAAAGGATAGATAAAAATGATAGAAGGATATCTGATAACTTCCAGGAAAATATTAACATGTTCTGAAAGCTCGTAAGAACTGCCAGGGGAAATTCAAAACAGCCTAGAATGAATGCTATACGAGACGAGAATGGCTGCATGCAGATTGATGAAGTTTCGAATTTAAAGAGATGGAAGGAATACTTTGAAAGCGTGTTTAAGAGTAAAGAGTCGTCTAACATAAGTGAAATAGAAATTCCGGAAGAAGTGGGGAGAGGTAGGGAGATAAGTGTAGATGAAATAATGAAAGCAATGCAAAGCATGAAAGCAGGTAAGGCAGCCGGATATGATAGAGTATCACTCGAAATGCTAAGGGCTGGTGTGGGTGTGGTTGTAGGCCTGCTGTACACCTTGTTTAATTTATGTTGGGACCTGAATCGGGTACACTGTCCTTATTGTTTGCTACATTGCAAATATTATGTTACACGTTATTAGTCATCATTGAAAAAAAAAACAAGAAGACGAAACAGTTCACCGCTGAACACAGTCCTACCCCAAAATCTATACATGTCTATATATATATATATATATATATATATAAGTTTACGTGGAATAGTTACACTGCAGCTTTATAATGGTTGTAGCACGAATGGGTCTGCTCGACAGGGGTAAGACCAGGCTCTCAGGAAATACCACCGTAAAATAACAGAATAATGCTTGTTTCGTATGGTGAATTTAGAGAACCGGAGACCCTATTAACTGGAAACGAGGCATTCCATTTCAGTCCTCACGGGTGACAACGCATCTGCATTTTGATTCGCAAACGAGGTTTGATGTAGATGTCTATGTATAATAAGCGGAAAACAAATATTTATGCATATGGACATTTGGAGGAAGTTACGTGATGCGGGAGTGCCGTCATTATGTATTAACATATTGATCGCATGGTATAGTAGGCAAATTAATGTAGTAAAGTGGTGTGATACATACTCTGAGGAATTTCTCCTACAATGCGGTGTGAGGCAGGGAGGGCTAACATCGCCTATGCTTTTTAATCTGTATGTTAATCAGCTGATCGAGGAGCTTAGAAGCGCCAGACTGGGTTGCCACAATGGTTCTGAATGCTTTAATAACTTGAGTTATGCTGATGATATGGTGCTGCTGAGTCCCTCGATTGGGGCGCTGCGTGCACTACTCCAGATATGTGACAAATATGCAATGGATCATAACCTATTGTACAACACCAACAAGTCTGTTTGTTTGCTTTTTAAGAGTGGTAGGGTTCAACCTCATATCCCACCATTGTATTTGTGTAATTCACAATTGGAGTGGGTAACGACCTTTAAATACCTGGGTCACATTGTTACTCAGGATCTGTGTGATGGTTCGGATATGGACCGCGAGCGTCGTTCCTTGTCAGTGTGTGTCAACATGATAGCTGGACGCTTTCAAAGGTGTTCTTATACCTCAAAGCTAGCGTTGTTTTCAGCTTACTGTCAGCCACTTTACACTCCTCAGCTGTGGACGAATTACACTAAAGAAGAATATCGCAGGCTGAAGGTGCAGTATAATGATTCGTTCCGGATGTTGTTCCGTCAGCCACGATACTGTAGCGCGTCTCAGATGTTCGCAGAGGCCCGTGTCGTTGGTTTGGATGCGTTGATCCGTCACCGTATCGCGCGATTTAGAAGTTTTGTTTTTGGGTCGCAGAATAATCTCATCAAAATTATTTGTAATATGTATGCATGTAGTGAAATTTTTAGAAGATGGTCAAATTTATTAAAATGTAATTAATAAAATATAATTATATCATTGATTAACCAATAATTATAATTAAAATTTAAGGTATAGTTTAAAATATTTTAATTTTAATTTAACACAACATCTAATGGATCTGTGTTGTCTGTATCAAATAAATTATTATTATTATTATTAATAATAATAACCTGTTATATCTAGATAATTGCACTCATAATTATTCATGGCTTTATGGTTCTAACCTAAATCTATCATATGATTATAAAATGTTTTTGAGAAGCAGTGGTACTCTCAATAACCGCGGTATTAAAAATATTTTTGAAAATCTTAGAGAAATGATAAATATTGAAATAATGGAGTATAATTCTTTATTATACACACAGTCCCTTCGACATAGAAGATATAAGATATTCCTTTCAATCCTGTAGCGAAACTAACACAAATGACCTGTTTATTCTCTAGTCATTATGTCAATGTACTGCATCAGAGTATCGCTGGCCTAATAATAAAGTCAAAAGATCCTACTGTATATTTGTGTGAGCTATATGAAAAACAACTAAATGTTGATATTTTGTGTATTACTGAGTATTTTATCATAGAAGACTATGAAAATCAACTGTATGTACCAAATTACTCTTCAGCTTCATATTATTGTAGAAAGGATATAAACGAGGTGGAACTTGTATCCTGGTAAAAAAGGACACCAATGGAAACAGCTACCAAAAATAGCGAAGTTATCATTGCCAGGTGTGCTTGAAGGTTGTGCTGTCGAACTTATTAATTATAAGACAATAGTCGTATGTATATATAGAATACCAAATGTAAGCAATTTTAATGACGCTATGAATAAACTTGAAATTATTTTACAAGATATGCGCTTTAGGAATATTATTATCGCCGGAGATTTTAACATTGATATACTTAAAAATAATAGTCATAATAGTCATACAATAGCATTTGAATGTCTGCTATTAAGTTTTAACCTAAAGTTAGCATTGAAACAGCCGACACGTATGGCCAGCATGACATGCATCGACAACTTTGCATACAACTCTGATAAGCAGTGTAAGTCTAATGTGATAGAGTTAGCATTATCAGATCATACAGCACAGGTTTTACAATACCCAGTTCAGAAATGTTATGTTACAAACTATTTGTACAATTCTAGAAGGGATTATAATAACGAAAACATGTTAAGTTTTAAAGATTGTTTAAAAAACCTTTCCTTTTCAGAAATTAACTGCACAGATGATCCTAATGAAAAACATTGAAACCATTTTATGATCTAGGTTTTCCGGTTATCATACACAAAGTCAATGTTTTAAAAAGCCAAGGCGGCTATCTCGAGGTGTTAAATTATGTAGTAAAAAGAAACGAAAACTTTTGTGGCTGTCAAGATTAAAACCTAACCATATGAATAAAACAAACTTTAAAAATTATTCTATTATATTCAAAAAATTATAAACCTGACTCAAAAGGCACAAAATACCTATAAAATAAAAACTTCCAAAAATAGTTTAAAATAAGACTTGGCAGATAAGTAATCAAAACAAAAACAATACTCCAAAACATTATATAAATAAAATTGAGGTAAATAGCCAAGTTATATCGATCCCAGCGAAAATTTGTGATGTATTTAATAACTACTTTGTCAATAAAATTCAGCCAAAACTTCATGACGAAACTAAACCAAAAGCAATTAATATAAACACTATACCTATCTCTATGTTCTTAGAGCCTAGTACAGCATATGAGGTAAAGAAAATAATGACATTTGTACAAAGGTAATTAAATATGTGGCTAATGAGATATGTGGTCACCTGACTTATATAATTAATGTTTGCGTTTGTAATGGCATATATCCAGATGCCTTAAAACCTCTATAATAAAACCATTATTTAAGAAAAAAATAGAGAGTTTATTGAAAACTATAGACCAATTTCACTCATTCCCATAATTTCAAATATAATTGAAAAGTACATTTACAATAAATTATATAAATATATAGAAAAACATAACATATTGTGTGAGGAACAGAAAGGATTTAGGCAGCGTAAGACAATAAAAATGGCAATATACGACTTTGTACACAATATTGTTAATAATATGGATACAAGAACACCAGTTTGTGCCATATTTTGTAATATGACCCAGGCATTTGATTATGTCCACTACCCTACACTCTTATATAAACTACACGCCTATGGCATGAGAGGTAATGTACTTAACCTTATAGAATCTTACCTTAACAATAGAACACAAATTACTGAAATTAAGAATTTCAATAAGGTTAATAAATACGAAGAGACATTTCGATCATCGGAACATAAAGTCAGCTTTGGAGTTCCGCAAGAGAGTGTACTGGGACCGTTACTATTTATATTGTATATTAATGACCTACTTAAATACATAGAATAAAATTTAACGCTTTTTGCAGATGACAGCACCATAACAATACCTTGTAAAAATATTAATACATACGAATATGACATAAACAATTGCCTAAAAACAATTATAAAATGGCTAGATCACAATAATTTAATAATAAATTTAAGCAAAACAAAGGTTATACAATTCAGTCAACGCAAACACGATAATAGTAAACTCATAATACAATATAATAACTATAATATTTGCAGAAGTCGAAAGCACGAGATTTTTGGGGCTGGAAATAAATGAAAAATTAAATTGGAAATCGCACATTAGGACTCTTTGTAGAAATATAAGTAAATCTGCTTATGCTCTAGGCATATCGTCTTCTATAATTTGTACGGATGGACTCCTTACTGTGTATTATGGTACGGTAAAATACCTACGATATGCTGTAATATTTTGGGTAACTCTTGCGAAAAAGGAAAGGTATTCACGGCCCAAAAAAGGTGTATACGCTCCATGTTTAAGCTGAAGAGTACCGATAGCTGTAAGCCATATTTTAAACAATATAAAATATTAACTCTACCTTGTATATATATATATATTAGAGATAGCAGTCTTTGTAAAGTCGAACCAGAACCATTTTAAGTGCCTGGCAGACCTTGCCCCGAGAAACAGACGCGACAATAGTAGAGTTTACATTCCTAAGGGAAAAACAGCACTAATACGCAACAGTGTCAGCTGTATGGGGCCGGCTGTTTACAACAAATTACCCAGGTGTTGGAGGGATCTTAATACTTCATTATTTAAGACAAGGCTACGAAGCTTTTTAGCAGACAAGGTGTATTATAATATTAATGAATGTTTAATGGACAAGATGTTGTGTTAAAATTTGTACGTTTGTCACATGAATATTTATTTATAAATTGTATTATTATTAATGTAATTAATTTGACGATGGCTTATAATAATTAAATAATAATGATAATAATGTACCGATTGACTAGACTTAAATGTATTTGAAGAGACTTCTTTATTTTTTTTAATCTAATGTTATATTGTGTTGTGAATGACATATCTACGTAAATTAATTAAAAAAATATATATTTTTTGCATGCCTTCTGGTAAAATATGGTGGAATCTATACTATATATTTGTCACCACATTCTGTATCACCCATATTTGCAAAATAAAGAAATTCATTCATTCATTTACTCTGAACTTAATAATGATCGACATTTTGTTCTTACATATTTTACCAATGAATTCCAATGATCAATTTTATTCGATATAAGAACTTAAAAATATACTTACATAAAGTTAATTATTCAATACAAGTTAAATTAAATGTTAATAAGAAATATGCTTTAATAATGATTTGTCTTTTTTTAAACAGTTTGGAAAAAGTCTGGAAAAGTAACACCCTATTGGATTATAAAGAACTTATGGGGGACGAAACGGGATGACAATGGATACTACTACCTAATTCGTGGAAGAAATGCTTGTAGTATCGCTAACGACACGTTTTCTTGTGTGCAGTAGGAATAATGTTTATAAACTTACAAATCTTAATAGACTACGTAATTATTACTATAAATTTACAATATCACAGAATAAATAAAAGCACCTATGTACTGAGCTATAGATGTTATGTGTATATATTACTTTTATTTAATAAATCCTTAATTGTATTACTTATTATACTAGGGATATAATGAAAGTATTTTTTTAAATTCTTAAACAGCATGTTAATCTAAAGTATTATTTACTTCACTAAGAAACAAAGTTGTCGGAATCATCGGCGTCGATATATCGAGTGTTCTGCAGACGAGATGACGGTGGTAGAGCCACGCAGCAGCTTTTGCTGTTGCACGTATGGGCCGGCTCGAGCCGGGTTACTACCACAACCTCACAGAATACCGGTGTGAAGTGGAAGGTCTGCTTCCGCGTTTCGTCTGGTGAGTGCAGGTGAACGGAGGCCCAATACCCCCCCCCCCATAAACATGGTAGCGGAATTACATCATAAACTACCCCAGGAGGGTACCAGTCCCCATGGAGAATCCCTCGCTGAGCATCCACGATCATGCAATTCTACTCCTGTGCGTGGGTGTTTAGGCTGTCCCGCGAATTCTGGGGGGGGGGGGGGCAAAATTCCGCTCAACACAATAACTGCTCGGGGCAAACTGAGCAACAAGACCAAGGCGACCCCTGCCACGCTATCCGTGAATTTCTGCAACATCAGGGGACTTCACTCGAATCTATACGCTTTCCACTACCATCTCGAGACGGCGAAGCCGGCCTTGCTCTTTCTGACCGAGACGTAGGTGTCCTCACCGACTGATATTTCGTATCTCTCCTACCCGGGGTACAAATTGGAGCACTCCTTTGTGCCTCGGGTTGGAGTTTGCGTGTATGTCAGAGAGGACATCTGTTCTCGACGCCTCGGCAGTCTTGACGGTTCGGACCTGTCCATCCTTTGGCTACGCGTAGACAGCGACGAGCATCCGCGCGTCTACGTGTGCCCCTATAGGTCCCATAGCGGTAATGCCGAAACAGACCGACTCATCGACCACGTCCAAATGGCTACAGATTTCTTGCTACAACAGGTTCCATCCACGGAGGTCGTGATCCTTGGCGATTTTAACGCCCACCACGCACCGATCATGCGTGGAGATCTGTTTATGAATTTTCCTTGGCATATGGTCTGACACAACTGGTTACATCGCCTTCGCGGATTCCAGATGTTGAGGATCATACACCTTCCCTGTTGGACCTTCTGCTGATCTCTCATCCGGACGGATATCAGGTTTCCGTCGATGCCCCTCTTGGCTCTTCGGACCATTGTCTGATCCGGAGTGTGGTGCCACTCACGCTCCCCTAGCGGTTGCATTCTGCAGGTTGCCGCCGTGTTTGGCATTACAGGTCGGCGGATTGGGAGGTAATGCGGTCTTTCTTTGCTTCCTACCCATGGGGGCGGGTTTGCTTCTCGCCGGATGATCCCAGCGCTGTTGCTGACTCTGTCACTGATGTGGTGCTACAGGCAATGGAACTATTTATTTCATCATCTGTAGTACCCATTGGAGGCAGATCACAGCCTTGGTTTGTTCGCTCCTGTAAGACTGCTTTACGCAGTAAGCAGGAGTGTTATCAAGCCTGGGCTGCGGCTTCGGCGACTCGGGATGTAAACACCAGCATACTTAAAAAGAAGTATAACTTCGTTTCCAGATCCTTCAAAAGAGTTACTGCCAAGGCAAAGTCAGAGCACATAGGCAGAATTGGCGAGAAACTAGTTCCCCTTCCTTCAGGAACCCGTGCATTCTCGTCTCTCGCCAAGGCTGTCCAAGGGAATTTCTGTAAGCCATCACTACCATCTCTGCACAGGGAGGACGACTCACTGGCCCACGACGAAAAAGACAAAGTCGACCTTTTAGGCTCCCTTTTTACGTCCAACTCGACTGTTGATGGCGGGTGGAACACAGCGCCGATCATCCCGCGGTGTGAGTGATCCATGCCGGATGTGCGGTTCACACAGCGCTCGGTTTGCAGAGCACTCCTCTCCCTTGACATCCACAAGTCGAGTGGGCCTGACGGAATCCCCCCAATTGTGCTGAGGACGTGTGCTCCGGAGTTGGCACCGGTTCTAACGTGTCTTTTCCGGTACTCCTACTCCCTAGGCGTAGTCCCGAAATCACGGAAGACAGCTTTAGTCCACCCGATCCCTAAAAAAGGCGACCGCTCAGATCCGTCCAGCTACAGGCCTATCGCCATCACTCCCTTGTTCTCTAAAATAATTGAATCCGTTATAAACTGCCACTTCATGCGGTACCTTGAGGATCACCAGCTGATTAGTGACCGCCAATACGGTTTCGGTCGGGGTCGATCAGCTGGTGATCTTCTGGTCTACCTGACCCATAGATGGGCGGAGGCAGTAGAGTCCAAGGGGGAGGCATTGGCCGTTAGTTTGGATATTGCGAAGGCCGTCAATCGGGTTTGGCACAAAGCGCTTCTTTCGAAGCTCCCTTCCTATGGGCTTCCCGAGAAATTATGCAATTGGATCACCAGCTTTCTTGCAGATCGGAGCATCAAGGTCGTTGTAGACGGTGCATGCTCCGACTACAAGCCTATTAACGCTGGTGTTCCACAAGGCTGCGTGCTATCACCAACGCCGTTTCTTCTGCATATCAATGATATGTTGCAAGCCGGTAGCATTCATTGCTATGCGGATGACAGCACTGCTGATGCTCTATACACCGGCCGTGCCAATATTTCTCGGGAAAACTTCACCGAGTACCGGAACAAACTTGTGTCTGAAGTCGAGTCTTTGCTGGACAAAGTCTCGGATTGGGGGCGACTAAATCTAGTCCAGTTTAATCCTTAGAAGACACAAGTTTGCGCGTTTACCGCTCAAAGGAACCCCTTTGTCGTATCTCTTCAGTTTCAAGGTACTCCCATTGTTACCTCAGCCAGTATCGGAATCCTCGGCGTCGAGATATCGAGTGACGTGCAGTTTCGTGGTCACTTGGAAGAGAAGGCCAAATTGGCCTCTAAAAAGCTTGGCGTGCTCAGCAGAGCGGGACAGTATTTCATGCCAGTTCAACGCCTGCAACTTTACAAGGCGCAGTTTCGGCCTCATATGGAATATTATTCCCATCTCTGGACTGGGGCTCCCCAGTGCCAGCTCCTTCCACTTGACCGCATCCAGCGCAGAGCGGTTCGAATCGTCGACGACCGAGTCCTTTCCGATCTGCTCGACTCATTGGCGTTTTCTTTCGCATTTACCATGGGGAGTGCACTGAGGAATTGTTCGGATTAATCCCACCTGCCAAATTTCAAGAACGCACATCGCGGCAGTACTCCCGATACCATCCACGCCATCTGGATGATTGGCGGTCCACCACTGTGCGATTTAGAAGATGTTTTCTTCCTCGCACAACTTCCTTGTGGAATAGTTTACCACCAGCGATTTTTCCGGACCGATACGACTTAGGGACCTTCAAAAAAAGAGCCTACTCCCTTTTTAAAAGGCCGGCAACGCATCTGCAAATCCTCTGGTTCCCCTGGTGTCGCAATTGATGATGAAAGGCGGTAGTCACTTACCATCAGGTGAGTCGCATGCTAAATGCATGCAAAAGTTTTTTGATTGACCCTTAATATTATTCTTTCTCTATTCAAATTTATCTGTTTAGAAAATAGAAAGGAATAAGAGATTAATTTCTTAAAAAAACACCAACACACATGTTACAAAAGAAATTATGGACTAATCTACTTCTAACTACAGTTACAGTCCATTTACATCCCACTGCAGGGCACAGGCCTCCTCTAATTTCTGATGTCTTCGAAATTTAAATTCTCATTTCTCAGAAATGAAGATTTCTTCATGATGTTTTCCTTCCGCCGAGCAAGTGGTAAATCAGTACTTAAAATTGCAATTAACAATTTTATTGGTGCCGACAAGGATCGAACCTGCTCTACCAATAAAATTAGATGCAAATACTGTAAAATTTACAGCTAGCGATTAGCTTCTCAGCTATCACGACTCGCCAGAAATTTTACAGGTTATAACTACAGAACTAAAAGAACTAAATCCTACAAGTGGTAAAATTAAACATTTTGTACAACCGACTTTAATTTAAATATAAATTATTGTGCTTTTTTTAAAACTGCTCCACCGATTTTGATAAAATTTAAATGGGACTATTTGGAAAGTATACCCTTTGAAACACAAAAAGAATTTTTCAAATCGATTTAGGCTTCTTTAAGTAATCGGTGCACATACATAAAAAAAACAAAGATTCCGACGAATTGTAAGCCTTCTCTTTTTAAGTCAGTTGAAAATAAAATGAAATCAAAGCAAGTAAGCTTTATGTGTGCAGGTTTGGTATAAGAGGACAACACTCATCATAATTTTGCGATATCTACAAATCCGGTTTTTAGAACGCCCTCTGACTTTTACAAGAACTACAACTGCTTCACTTACCACACTCAAACATATTATTGTGAATAAATAAGAAGAAGATAGTTGTAGACATTACAGATTTAACCATAATTATACATAACAAATTATTTATTGCCAGCAATATCCGTCCATCAATCTAATATTACCCCTTAGATTGCATAATAAGGGGAATTCCGCTACAGTTGTTACGTTGGTGGACGGGTTCGCAACCGAATTTTTTATTATTTTGAGTTGTTATTAGGAAAAAAACTGATGGCCATCCTGTTCCAGTGTCCCTCTGTCGCCTCTTACGGCACACGATATGAGGTAGTGGATATTCTTATACCTAATATATTATATATTCATATGAATTAAACAAGTGTTGTGTGTTGTGTCACAAAATACCTTTAAATGTGCATTCTAATACTCATGAATTAATCGAATAAGCACAGAATAAATAATAGTACTACGTTGTAAAAGAAAAGCATTTGGTTAAGAACTGTCTCTGAAAATTCAAATTATTATATAACGCAACAGTTACCATTGTTAAGGACCTACAATTGCCAGGGCTTTTCAGTTTCCAGGTTAATAAAGCAAGCAGGTGAAGTTGAAGGCCGCAGGATGTGTGTGGCGGAGCAGGATGTGTGTGGCCGCGCAGGTTGTGTTCTGGCGTGTCTTATCTGAGTAAGAGATGGGGCAGGCGAGGTCCTCTCTCGAGAAAGGGCCAAGATAAGGCGGCCTTCGGGTCGCCGGTGTGGCATCGGAAGTGTACGAAAGCGTTTTCGTGACCCTGCCAATATGCAGCGAAGGTGGAACACCATGGGGTTTTTCTCGGTGCAATTCCGACATAACTCATCCTTGCCCACGCGAGGCGGGGATGCGTAGCCATTTCCACAAGTAAAAAAAAGGCTGCTTTCGGAAAATTTCGACAAACCTTCCTGTCTGATTTAGCTTAGAACCTTAGAAAAAAAATTGAAAACCAGTGTGTGTTGTTAGAGTTGACTTACGGAACAGAACCATCTTTTGTGGTAAATTATTCCACTTATCTACACTAAATTGATCCTGCAGATTACAAAGAGGCTGTCTACTTTGCGTTCCTGCTGCAGATTGGCGAAATTAGCTTTTAAAAAATTGATTGAGATTGATAGTAAAACTTTTAGCACACGTTTTCACTTACCTTTGTTAGTCTAAATCTGCTATGTGTCTTCACCACAGTGAGAGAAGTCCACGTAAAGCAGAAAAGAATTATGCTCTGATTCTGTATCAGAAATATTCTAAAGATTCGGCGGCACTTCGAATGTTTGCAGGTTAAGACGAGTGAGTAACTTTGCACTTGTTAATATTTTATTTGATCTGCACGATCTGATATTGTCATGTTCTATTTTAATATTCAAGAAATATTTTTCACCGCTGTGGTTCGTTTTAATATATGCATAGACATTACCGACTATACATTGGTAATTTACAAAATTGATGTAATTACACCAAGAAGATTTTATCCAAGAATTTATTGTATTTTTTCTTTTTATCATACTCAAATCTTACGACACCTACAGGTCGTGGTTAAAGGGATGATGGATTATCTTACGTTGCCGTGGCAAAATTCTATTGTAATAACTAATGCGCTTCATTACTATTAAGAGTATATAAAACTCTGTAGTAAAATGATATATTTATTAGTAACTACAATAAGTCATCTATTCCGAAGATATCCCGGATGTCAGTCTGAGCGAGATTAGGATGGCTCTCCAGCACCTTAAAAACGGTAAGGCCCCAGGCGAGGATGGAATTACAGCGGAGCTTCTGAAAGCGGGTGGAAGACCGGTACTTGAAGTCCTTCAGAAGCTCTTTAATTCCGTCCTCCATGGTGGCATTACACCGGAGGCGTGGAGCAGAAGTGCGGTGGTCTTGTTCTTCAAGAAAGGTGAAAACGCTCTCTTGAAGAACTACAGACCGATTTCCCTTCTGAGCCGCGTCTACGTGCTGTTTTCGAGAGTCATTACGAATCGTCTCGCGCGCAGACTTGACGACTTCCAGCCTCCCGAACAAGCCGGTTTCCGAAAAGGCTTTAGCACCATAGACCACATACATACCCTTCGGCAAATTGTACAGAAGTCCGAAGAGTACAATTTGCCACTATGTCTGGCGTATGTGGACTATGAGAAAGCCTTTGATTCCGTCGAAATTTGGGCGGTGCTGCAGTCCCTTCAGCGGTGCCAAGTTGACTGTCGGTATATCGAAGCGTTGAAGTGCTTGTACAGTAGGGCTACGATGGCTATCCGAGTACAGAACCAGAGTACGAAACCTATCCAATTGCAGAGAGGTGTAAGACAGGGTGACGTCATATCCCCGAAACTCTTCACCGCTGCATTGGAAGACGTTTTCAAGCTTCTGGACTGGAAAGGATACGGTATCAACATCAATGGCGAGTACATCACTCACCTTCGATTTGCCGACGATATAGTCCTTATGGCAGAATCGCTGGAGGACCTAAGCACTATGCTCAATGACCTCAATAGTGTTTCCCAACGGATAGGTCTTAAGATGAACATGGACAAAACTAAGATCATGTTTAATGTCCATGTCACACCTATGCCGATAGTTGTTGGGAACACTAAGCTCGAAGTTGTTGACGAGTATGTTTACCTGGGACAAATAGTCCGACTGGGTAAGTCCAACTTCGACCGAGAGGTCAATCGACGGATTCAACTCGGCTGGGCAGCGTTCGGGAAGCTACGACACATCTTCTCGTCAGACATACCTCAAAACCTTAAAACGAAATTGTACAACCAGTGCGTGTTGCCAGTGATGACTTACGGAACTGAGACGTGGTCCTTCACTGCTGGCCGTATGAGGAAGCTCAAGGTCGCTCAGCGAGCTATGGAGAGGGCTATGCTCGGAGTTTCTCTGCGTGATAAACTTAAGAATGATGATATCCGCAGTAGAACCAGAGTGACCGACATAGCCCAACGGATTAGTAAGCTGAAGTGGCAGTGGGCCGGCCATATAGCTCGAAGAACCGACAACCGATGGGGAAGAAAGGTTCTCGAGTGGCAGCCTCGTACCGGTAGGCGAAGTGTAGGGCGTCCCCCCACGAGATGGAGTGACGACCTGGTAAGACATGCAGGAAGTCGATGGATGCAGGTGGCTCAGGACCGTGTTTTGTGGCATTCTTTGGGGGAGGCCTATGTTCAGCAGTGGACTTGTGAAGGGCTGTAATGATGATGAATGATGACAATAAGTCATCAACTTGTTTCAGGCTTTTAACATTTGTTATTCTTGTAAGTCTACTAATTTCGATTGCTGAAACGGAAAACTTTAACTTCAAATGGGTGGAAGATGATGCAACGTTGGATTGTATCACTGCTATATCGTACAAATATGACCACGCAAATTTAGGAGTTTTTATTCGGGAAGATTTGGTTGCTACATCAGCACTTCCCTTAAGTAATTATGTTTATGGATATTTATATATTGGATCTCTAAATCTTTATTTAGTTGACAAGGCATATGATAAACAAGTCATAGCTTATGTAAAATCTAGTCATTATGATATACAAGGAAAAAAATATCATTGGGTATATTATTATAAGAATATATATGACAATAATCCGCTACATGATATTTTGTTTTATGCAACTGAAACAAAAGTTTCAAACTCCCCTAATTCTACCTTAAGACGTCCATACTATCTTCCTATTGCAAAAAAATATGCTATTGCAGAGCCTAGCGGTTGGATAACAGGAGCATTTGCCTTAAAAGGCAAACGGCATGTTAAGGAAAGTGAAACATTAGTACCTATTTATTACGACGAGGAAAATGTTTTGGTCGATTGTGATGAATGGTTTCCAAGATGGTGGGGTTATTTTATATGCATATTAAATATTGACAAATATCCTGTTATACAGTCTGGAGCTCCATTGATACAAAACGGGCATATATTTGGAATAGCTTCATTTACTTTGAGGAAAGGTAAAGAAAGTATATTTGCCTTTACTGACTTAAGACCTTATAGCTATTGGATTTATAACCTAGACTACCATAGTGTAGGGAAGTAGTCTAGGTTATAAATCATACGACTATAATCAAAAGAAAGAAATGGGATACATCACATTCGGGAGCCGATCATGTATTAAAGCATTTTAACCTTTTGCTGTCAAGCGTTACACGATGTTTCGAAATTGTATAAGAACTGAAACTTATCGCGCCATTTACCTTTCTGTGACATTGTAATAATATATTTTGATAATAAACAGTTTAAAAAAAGACTGTTATATTACTTTTGTTTTATTTCAAAGTGCATAGTTAATTATATTTAACATTTTCTAAATCCTTTTCATAACAAATTTATACTGATTCCTGTTTTTAGATATATATTAAATGTTTTAACAAAATACATTCTTCTTTATTAATATACATAAAATTTATGGTTTTTAATTTTATTTTTCATACCTCGATATTTATTTTACTTCTGACCGCTTTTATACCATTCTCTTATTGTAAGTTAAAGTAGGTAGTTGTATATCTCATATTGTCTTTTCTAAATCGTGATAGAATTTTTCTCATTGTTCTACTCTAAGTATTACTAGATTGTTGCGTCGAAGGAAAACTCATCTAATTTATTTTCTAGATGTTCATTTTTAATTTCCAAGCTCCTAAACTGGTCATTTATATTATTGTTAATTTTATGTCTTCTTTAATTTTGAGCATATTGTAGTGAAATTGGTGATAAGAAATAACTCACTGTTCACTGTTATAATTTTTATTCCCTTTATAAATCGGCTTCACAGTTCACAATAACAGTACATTTACTACCACACTATAGTTTATAACAACACACAATATATACAAACGGAAGGCTAATGCAATTTTTATAATAATTAAGATTTTAATACTAATTTAGCAACTATATTTAATATAAAGAAAAACAACATGAATCACGCACATGGCAGTTGACAGTTCAAACTATATTTTTAATTTTTGACATATAATATGTGGCTACGCCACATCACCCAGAGACCGTCTCATGACGGGCAATAGTAATCTGGGAATCTCACACTTCGTCCCGAACGTGTTTTTTTAATCTTAATGTCTTCTTTACTTTAGGGCGGCTGCATTATGACAGGACCTTGGAGTTCAGTGTTTTCCTGAATTGTGTAGGCTGGTTTTAGCCGATTTATGGAAACTGTGACTTCATTGCCTCTAATTAGAAGTTTATAAACTTTATCATTTCTTTGTATGACTTTGTATGGTCCTGTATAAGATGGTTGAAATGCTCGCGATTTTGTTTCATCTTTCAGATACACATGCGTAGCTGTTGGCAAGTCTTTGAAAACAAAGGTCCTGTATTTACTGTGCCGTGAAGCTGGCAATGGACGTATATTTTCCATGTTAGCACGTAGGCGTGCAGTGAAATCCGTCACATCAGTGGTTGTTGTCAAGGAAGGATAGAAGAATTCTCCCTGTAGTCTTAACGGTTCACCATAAACTAAGTCAGCCGGCGATGCTTGTAGATCTTCCTTTAAAGCACTTCTCATACCTAATACTACTAGTGGCAAACTTTCAGTCCAGTGTTGGTTACCGTGACAAGTTATGGCCAATTTTAACTGCCTGTGCATTCTTTCCACTATTCCGTTACATGCAGGGTGATAAGCAGTTGTTTTCTTGTGTTGGAAACCTATTGAATCTGAAAGATATTTGAACAGCGATGATTCAAACTGCCTTCCCCGATCAGTTATTATTTCTACAGGACATCCAAATCGCGAAATCCAACCTAGTAGCAGGGCCTTTGCAACGGATTCCGCAGTAATATCTATTAATGGGATTGCTTCTGGCCACCGTGTGAATCTATCTACCGCTGTCAGACAGTACCGAAAATTTTCTGATGGTGGAAGAGGTCCAATTATGTCTATGTGAATGTATTGGAACCGGGTACGTGGCAATTCGAATGTGTGTAACGGCGATGACACGTGTCGGGTAATTTTTTAGGTCTGGCAGGCGTGGCATGCTTTAGCCCAAGCTCGGCAGTCTTTGTTCATACCGGGCCAAACGTAATGCTGTGCTGCTAATTTTGCGGTAGCATTAGCGCCTGGGTGACTCAGTGAATGAAGTGTTGCATAAATTTGTCGTCGAAGTTTCTGGGGCACATAAGGGCGAGTTATTTGCGTTTTATTGTCGCAGTATAATTCTTCTAGCGTACCTGGTATTTTAACCTTAATTAGTTGAAGTGATGTTTCACCATTTATAATTTTTTTAACTCAGGATCTTCTGACTGCGCTTTTGTGAGTGTGCTTAAGTCGACGGGCTTAGATAATTCCTCTATTCGTGAAAGAGTGTCAGCTACGACATTTTCTTTCCCAGAAATATGTTGTATGTCCGTTGTAAATTTGGATATGTAATCTAAATAGCGAAATTGCCGTGGTGAACATTTTTCTTTTCGACGTTGAAATGCATAGCATATTGGCTTATGATCAGTAAATATGGTGAAGTGTTTCGCCTCGAGCATGTGCCGAAAATATTTTATATTTTCATAGATCGCTAATAGTTCTCGGTCGTATGGAGAATATTTTCTCTGTGAAGGACTCAATTTGCGAGAAAAGAAGGACAGAGGCTACCATTCACCATCTTTAAATTGCTGCAGAACCCCTCCAATTGCTATGTCTGAAGCGTCTGTCACTACTCCCAGTTTTAAATTTAAGTCAGGGTATGCTAAGAGTGTTGCATTGCATAGTTCTTCTTTGCATTTTTCAAACGCTATTAGTGCGTCACCTGTAATATTTACTGGATGTGAACCCTTTACCGCCCCGGTTAGTAGTGAATTTAATGGAGCTTGAGTTTCTGCTGCTCCTGCGACAAATCTGCGATAGAAATTTAACATTCCCAGGAATCTTCTCAATTCTTTCACGTTCTTTGGCACTGGAAAATCTTTGATGGCTTGTACTTTTGAGGTCAAGGGTTTGACGCCTTCGGGTGAAACGGTGTAGCCTAAGAAGGTTACAGTGGAGGCTCCGAATACACATTTGGACGTGTTTATTACCATTCCATAGTCTTGCAATTTTGTGAAAACTTTATGGAGGTGTTTAAGGTGTGCTTGTTCATCTTTTGAAAAAATTAAAAAATCGTCCAAATAGGAGTAGCAAAAATCGAGTCCTCTCGTCACTTCGTCCATGAATCTTTGGAACGTTTGGCTGGCATTTCTCAGGCCAAACGTCATATACGGGAACTCATACAATCCGAAGGGCGTCGTTATGGCCGTTTTTGAAATATCTTCTGGATTTACCGGTATTTGATTATATGCTTTAACTAAATCAATGGTTGAAAAAATTTTGCATCCTGATATATTGTACGTAAAATCTTGAATATTACATATAGGATACCTATCAGGTATCGTGCGTGCATTTAATAACCTGTAATCGCCACAAGGTCTCCACCCGTTATCTTTTTTAGGTGCCAGATGTAGTGGAGATGACCATGGACTTTCTGAAGGTCTTGCTGTCCCATTTTTAAGCATAGCTTCAAATTCTGCCTTCGCTATTTTCAATTTGTCAGGAGCCAATCGCCTTGGTGCACAAGAAACTGGAGGTCCTGGAGTTGTCCTAATATAATGGAGAGTATTATGATTAGGAACTTTATGCGTGCCTGAAGGTCGAGTTATATCAGGGAAGTTGCGCAAAAGAATGTGGTACTTAGATTCACCGGAAATGGTTTTTACCGATGATATGGCGTTTGATGAAAGAGCTGATGTAGCGGAAGCTGATAAATTTGTACTGCTATCGATGAGACGTCGATTCCGGCAGTCAATAATGATGTGGTAGAATGATAAAAAATCAACACCTATTATGGCTTTATTTACATCAGCGACTACAAATCGCCAGCTGAGATCTCGCCGAAGACCTAAGTCTAAATGTACGAACCCATAAGTAGATATCGGCGTTCCGTTGGCAGCAAAAAGTTCGTACGTCGTTTGCGGTCGTCTCTACTTTGTTGCGGAGCGGGGGAAAATGCATATGTCGCTACCTGTGTCGACTAAAAATTGCACTTTTGATCGTCGATCCGAAACAAACAGGCGACCGGATAAGCTAAGGCAATCGTCTGTCGCCATTAAAGACCGCCTTGAGAGTTTTCCTGTTTATAGTCGCATGGATTGAGGCATATTCTTGCTTTGTCACCATATTTGTGATGGTAAAAGCAAATCGGATTTTTTTTATAATTAGATTGGGACCGACGAGACCTACTATTTTTGCGTTGGCTTCGACTATTACAGTTCCTTGAACGGGATCTACTCCTGCTGTCCCTAGCTGATAGGGCTTGAACCTGACGAGTGAGCTCAGCTATTTGTTGAGTCATTTTGTCTAGGAAATCAACCGATATTGCGTTTGTTGACGCAACTTGTGGCACAGTAGGTACGAGGTCATGAACTTTGTCTGCCAAATCTGCTAGTGCTTGCAGCGTTGAGTCTGGTTGTGACGCTATGACAGTTTGTAGGTTTTTTGGCAACCTACTGGTCCAAATTGTTCGAATAAAATCGTCAGGAACATTAGGACCTGCTAGATGTTGCAGATGCCTCAGAAATTGTGACGGGCGGCGATCACCAAGTTCCTCATTCATCAATAGTTGCTTTACTTCCTTTTCTCTTGATGCTGACAATCTTTTTATCAGCTCGGTATTTAATTTCTCGTATTTGCCTTTTGCCGGCGGTGAAACGATAATGTCCTTCACTTCAGCTGCATACCGATGATCCAGTTGTGAAATGATATAAAAATATTTGGTGTCATCATCTTTTATTCCAGAAAGTGCAAAATTGCCTTCTATTTGGGCGAACCATACGCCTGGTTCTTCTGGCCAAAACGGAGGCAGGCGTACTCCGACGCGACAATCGTCGGAAGGTGAAAATGAGCTACTTTCTCCTGCTTTATTAGTGTCGTTGGTGTTTGCCATTGCTATTTATAGAGCTTTTGATGAATATTTTTATCTAGTGTCCAAACTTCCGGGGTCACCAGTGTAGTGAAATTGGTGATAAGAAATAACTCACTGTTTACTGTTATAATTTTTATTCCCTTTATAAATCTGCTTCACAGTTCACAATAACAGTACATTTACTACCACACTATAGTTTATAACAACACACAATATATACAAACGGAAGGCTAATGCAATTTTTATAATAATTAAGATTTTAATACTAATTTAGCAACTATATTTAATATAAAGAAAAACAACATGAATCACGCACAGGGCAGTTGACAGTTCACACTATATTTTTAATTTTTGACATATAATATGTGGCTACGCCACAATATCAATCTTTCGTTGTTTTATTTCTTTTTGCATGTTTTCTAGCATGCATTTTATTACATTCATGATTATTTAACTGTTTTTGTAAACTCTGTAAGTGTGCTATAAGATAGTTGGTTTTGATCACATTTGTCAACAATGCTATCTATTGGTTATGTGGAGAAATAGAGAGTTCGGTTGGTTCGATCGTGAACGGATGTTGATGAGTATGGTTTGCCACGTAGTGTTCAAGCATAGTAATAGATGGCGTTAATATTATTGCTTTGTATGTCTTATGGCCCAGGTTGACGATGATAAGCACTTTTAAGGTTATTTTAATGTTTAATAGCATTTGGAGTATGTAATTGTATGTTTTATTTCGCACTTTACTAACGGAGATTTTCGTTCGCTTGATTGTTCTTGCACTAAGTTGTTTATCTAATAACTTGTGTTACCAACTGATAATTTGATTCACTTAACACGGTTTATCGTTATGTTTTTTATTTTTGAAAATACTTATAGTTCACTGGGTTTTCACTTGATTTTTCATATCTTCTGAGTAACGTTTAATTTGATTTGGTTTAATTGTTCTGGTAATTCATGCCATATATTTGAAAAGAGATGGTGTTGGCAAACACGTGCAAACCGGGGCACATAAAAGTTGTATTCTGTAATTTACATTTTTTTAATAAATTTTGGTATTAAATGCATGGATGCATTACCACAGTCAGCATAAATGCAGTGTCGTGATGTACTAGCAGCTCTCTTGTAATGAGGTAAATAGATAGGGGCCGATTCAATGGATCTTTGATCTGGCAGACAGGCAGGTGCAGGTGGAGGGGCAGGGGCAGATGCAGGGGCAGGTTCAGATGGCAACTGTGGTATAGAGATTTCACGTTGAGAATCTTGTGCAGCTTGTCGGCTAGCTCTCCGCCAACAATTATGACAAACTGCATAGCTATCTCTTCCATTCTGAAAATAATTATCATTGTTAAATAAATCAATTTAAGAAAATGATAAAATACACAATCCCTTAAATAACTAAGTTGAGTAAAAAAAAAATCCCCAAACCAAGGGAGTTTTGACGTATAAGGTATGTTTAAAAATTGATCAAATGATTTCATTTTAAAAACTATTCCACTGATATAGGTAGTTATAAGAATTATTTTCTAATATGGTATGTCTCATTACCATTAACCATATTCAATATAAGTAGTAATAGGTAAATACCTGTGTTGATCTAATCCAAGGGAAATATTCATAAAGTGGTCTATTTTCTTCAAGAAAGTGAAGTCTAGCTTCATTCAAAGAACAGCCACAACCAGCACAGACATTAGTATGACCTAATGTCCTAGGTGTGTTTACATCAGCATATTGTATCAATACATAACAAGCATGACACAACACATCTTCCATAGGAAGCTGAAAAGAAAACAATGGGTGTCAGTTAGTTGTCACATTCCATAAAAAAATGATTAACTAAGTAGAGAGATATATTATCTTACGCGTCTGCGATAAGTTAAGATCTGAAGTTCGATTGTATTAAATAATATTTTATTTTTTATACAGCGAGGTCTCGCACTCAGGTTTCAAGTTATCGTGTACGCATACTCTACTTACAAGATACTTAGATGTATAAAGATACTTACATATTCAATTCTCAGCCAAATAGATAAGATTATTAGCAACTCTTGAGGCAGAGTTGTAAACACATGCCTCTGTATTCGCTGAACGCGTAACCCGCAGTTCAGGCAACGCAACATTTTGTATCACAAACGAAAAGTCCAAATCACAAAACACAGTCAAGTCCTTATTAGAAAAAAGCCGAAGTCACCGAATAAAACGACACTATCAATATCCATAAAACGAAGCCAAGGTAGATTTTTTATCGAACAGAAGAGCAAAATCGGAGAACACACAAAAACAGCCGCAGACGTCCACAGAATACATGTACAGACGTCATCCAAATCCCATCTAGTTTTAGTTTTTTTTAAATGTTTTTGACTTGGAGCTAAGTCTTTTGAGCCATTACATCATTAGGTTTTTGCTTGAATTATAATATTTGTTTATTTGAAACCTAGATATACGTTTATTACAAAATCGTATTTTTATTTGGTTTTGTTGTAAAGCAGTATATTATTATTCAATTATTTAGTAATCACTTTTATGACTAATATCAAACATGTTGAGTTTTAGATGGGCCAAAGGATGCGATTCCAGACCGTAATAAATAAAGCATGAATTAATGACGGAAACGATGATACGAACTGCAATGTCAACAAGAACATCTTATTTTTTTTTAATTTTTTATCCAGTGCTTCATATGATTTAAAATTAACAACATAATTCTAGTTTTTATTTATTAGAGCAATCTTGTAATATACTTTATCTGGGCATTTCTGGGGCACAAATGGGCATTGTACTTTACGGATTAATACATTTTAGATTCTTATATAGAATAACTATCTTTATTTCACTTTAAATATGGGCTCGATGCATAGATTACCTCCTAATAGATTCCGCATACAGGGCCACAAACGCGCGCAACACATACTTGCTGTAGCTAGCATACGAAGTGAAGCTAAGAATCACGACATCAGTTTCGACCAAGTTTGTGATCCGTAGGCACGTCCGAGTTCTTGATAATTTAAAAATAGTTTTGTATCTAAAATACATTACAAATGGCTTCCTGTGCAGTAAAATGGTGTGACAAGTCAGCTAAGACATCCAGTTATCAAAAAGATGGCATAAATTTTAATTGGTAAGTAAATTCTATTCTTATCACGTTAACCTATTTCAAATGCACCGGAGATCAACTTATACTGGTATATTAATGGTGCAAAGTGATAACAATTAAGCACCCGTTGATGTCTTTTTGAAATGTCCCTTTCACTCATTAAGTAAATTACAATAGTTGTCTTTGCCTAACAACAGCACGTGTATCGATAGTGTTGTGAGTTTTAAGTCGATATTTGTTTGGTCATCGTTTAATTATTTTTATCGTAGTCATATTATTTTATAAAAGTAGTGACGTATCATTGTGGTACCTATATGTTATAGGTTTCCTAAATGCCCCGAAAGGAAAAAAAGATGTGGATCGACGCAAATTGTCGAGGGGACGAATGGTTTCCCACCTTTCTTCGTAATACTATGAAAAACCGTATAAAGCTGTTGGATTCTATATATATAGATAGATATCTTATTATAATTATTAAGTACATCTAAATTTGGAAGACGTATGGTGTATTAATTAATAATACTATATCGGTAATGTTTTAAAAGAAACGAATATGTATTTCTGATTTAGATTACTGGTTCACCGCTGAAAGACGCGAAAAACCCGCCAACACCTAAAAATCAGATACGCCATCTGCATTTAATACTCCAGTTAAAAACGTTTTTGTAGAAGAATCATCGAATTAACCAACGTAATGAACAAAAAAGATAAAAAAGTTAAAAAGTTAAGTGATTCCAACAGAAGACTAAAAACACAAATAGTTTCTTTGAAGTCAAATCAATATTTAGATATTACATGTATCTATAAATTTAAGCATACCTAATCAATTGAATGTTTACGAATTTTATCACGCTTAATTTACTTAATCTTCACAGCGACTAATGGTCACGGGGGGATTGAGATGTTTGACGTCCAGATGTCGTAGATAGTACGGCTACCTTCATTTTTTGAAAATCTTCTCTATTGAAATTAGGATGTTTTTTATTTTTATTTCAATAGCCTCACGTATCATACTTGGTAGAAATGGGCGAGGATTTGTGGTCTATCAAATCTGATGTAATGGCGGGGACAATCTTGAACATATTCACAGACTGCAGACTTCACAGAGCGTCGGTGCTTCACGTTAGCTATGTGTTTATTCACGCGGGCTTTAATAGAGAGACCACTTTCGTAATCAAGCTCGTTCACTCCTGCATCTTGTAGAGAGATATTCCACTTGACGGCAGCCTGAAGTATGTTTTAATGGAACCTATATCCAAGATACATCTTTGGCTACAGCCAATCTTGTCTGTGACTCCTCTGACATAGGGTAGTACAGCAGTCACACACTCGACCGTGTACGGCTTCACTCGGTCACTGTTTCGTAGGCGCCGGAGTTAAAATAAGAAAATTAAACGCACTAAATTCCGTAAACATGTGTAGTTTTATTCAAAATGTAGCGCTCACCTTAATGTAGGAAATCATTATGCAAACCGAATTTATTAAAAATTACCTTGTAGACTGGATACTTACTACCTTACAAAGTTACAGAATCACGTATATATAGATTCAACATCAGATATTTAATTTTAATACACAGATACGATTACTTGTAGGGTATAAGTGGTATTATTCATGTCTTTTTTTACTTATTGGCAGGCAGTGCTTGACCACAATCCTACCTGGTGGTAAGTGGTGATGTAGCTTTAGATGGTAAATCGCACTGTAAAATTACAAAAGACGAAGCAAACCGTTTGGTTCTAATGCGTTGACAGTAAGGGGATGTAGACCCGTCGACCGCCTGGTTTTCCGTTGGTGGAAAGGAGAGAGAGGAATTAAAGCGTGTAATTCCTGCGCACACTCACCGAAATGCATCCAATAGAATACCGGGAGACTGGCTACTCTGCGCCTGTGCTCGAGGCTGAAAAGATTGGTATAAACCAAATCAAGGTCACCAATGAGCCTCTTAGTACGTTTCTCCACTGATTCCAACGCTACCAGGTATCAATTTGCAGCACCATTCTGTAGGTGTGCTGCACACACACACATGTATACTTAGTAATGTTGTATCTATCTACCATAAATATTTATTTATTTCTACCTCTGTCTTTATAGGCGTTCCTAATACGACAGTGTAGGCACATAAAACTATCTAATTTAATAAGGACAGAACACAACTTATCTACTATTATAACACAATACATATAATCTCACTTTTGTGAATTCACCCAAGGAACAGCAGAATAAATCTATACCCTGAGCTACTTTATTTAGAGTGTGCAGCACTCGGGTCAGTGGGGCCTCTTTTAGATGGTTGGTGCGTGCGCGCGGTACCGCGAACAGCGGCGGCCGCTTCCGGCGCCACACGTACCTGTCCGGCACACACAACTTAGCCATTCGCAATGTCGCCTCGTTATATAGTTTTCCACGCAGCAATTTAAACATATATGTTGCCAAACTTAACTCCCTTCTAAACTCCAGTTTGTTATACCCTACCATACCTAGAATAGGTACATTAATGGGTAGAACGGATACACTCCATATAATTTTAAATAAAGAAATCGAATAAACTTATTTTGTATCCGTTCCACCATCAATTTGTACTTAGCTTCGTGCGGGCTCCATATAAAGCCATTACACTCTAGGTGACTTTTCACTAGTGCTTCATACAAGGCCCGGACCGCACCGAGATTTGTAAATTCCCGCGACTGACACAACACAAATCCTAAATTTCTATACGCCTTCTTGCAAATCTTATGAATGTGGTCTCTAAAATTGAGTTTTGAAGTAAAGTGAACACCAAGGTCTTTTACCTCTGTTACCCGCTGCAAGGCTACTTCGTCTAAATTAAAATAATTTATGTATACTTCGTAATATTGTACCTCTCTACTTAGCAGCTTAGTACTCAGAATAAAGGGCCAGTAGCTAATAGCTCATCAACTGTTTTACACGCTCCTCTATAATAAATATATAATAAAAGTTGTGCAACCTTTCATTATGGTCACCCGTAGGGACCCATAGGGAGTCAGCTCCTAAACTGGTAACCCCGAAGTGATATGAACACAGTAGTAGGCATTTTTTGCGTGTGTTGTGATCGGACGGACAATTTATAATAGTAACATGAGTGTGCCGCTTCCGCCACCGCCACAGAACGTGGCGCTTGTTGACGTGCCTCACGTCCAAAACATCTAGCCGCTCACGCCTCCGCCCATTATGGCGCCAGATGTATGACTCTACAGTACCGTCTCTCGGACTTCTGGACGGAGCAGCCGCGCGTGTGGTTCGTACGCACAGAAGCTATCATCACACCGCAGAGGATGAGTGATAAGGCGAAGTTTGACCTGGTCTTGTCCAAGCTGCGTAAGGGGGTCATCGGGCAAGTGACAGACATATTACTAAATCCGCCTCCTACCCACAAGTACGACGCACTTAAAGCTCGGCTGCTCCACATCTATGAGGAGTCTATGTCGAGGCAGATCGAGAAGCTTATGAGCGAGCTAGAGCTGGGCGAGCAGAAGCCATCCCAGCTGCTCTGTCGGATGCGCGAGCTCGCTACTGATAAGGTTCCTGATGAAACTCTTCGCGTGCTGTGGCAGAATGGTCTTCCGACACAGGTGCGAGCCTTGCTCACTGTGTCTGACTCCAAGGACTTATACAACCTAGCAGCAGTCGCAGATAACGTCATGGAAGATGTGCGGCCTTCCTATGCCGCCGCCACTACCTACGCTGCACCAGCGCCAGCATCTACTGCTGCCCTTGACTTGGCCCTGTTAAAGGCTGAGGTGGCTAAAATAAAGGCTATCGTGAACCAGATCGATCAGCGGAGGTCGCTGTCTCGCGCCCCTGATCGCACCCGTCATCATTCGCAGTCCGGTACCGTAGCGGTTCCCGCCGTCCCCGGAAGGAGAACTACTTGTGCTTCTACCACTACCGATTCAGGGAAAAGGCCAACAAGTGTACGGTGCCACGCGCGTGGAAACAAAAGCTGCCGGAAAACTGAGCGGCGAGATACAGTCCGAGGATTTTGAGGTTTGTACCATTGTTCTATTTAATCGTTTGTGTGTGTCATATAGTAAATCTGGGATTAGATTTTTATTCGACACGGTGCCTATGTGTCTGTTTTACCACCCGTGAGTAAAGGTCGTGAAAATCGGTGCAGTGAATATAAGTTATACGCAGCTAACGGAAATCGTAACTTAAGGTACCAAGACACTAGTGTTAAACTTAAACTTACGTCAACCTTATCGTTGGGAATTCGTGGTAGCAGATGTCAAACAACCAATTTTGGGTGCAGATTTTTTGGCGTATCACAGGTTATTAGTTGATTTAAACGCGCGAAAATTAATAAATAAAACCACAGAATTGAATGTTTCGGCATCTGTTGTCTGTTGGCAATATGTTGTGCACGCGAAAGCGTGCCCGTTGCCATCCGACAGGTATAAAAAAGTTTAAGAAGAATTTCGCATCATACAGGAACTGGGCATCTGTCGTCCTTCGAAGAGCATGTGGGCTATTCCACTCAATGTACTTCCTAAAAAAATGGATATATAAGACCTTGTGGGGACTATCTCCAGCTGAATGTGATAACAAAGCCCGACAGATACCCGATTCCGCGCTTGAATGACTTTTATTCTCCCGGATAAAAAGATATTTTCAAAAGTAGACATCAATAGAAGTTATCATTTTATACCTGTCGCGCTAGGCGACGTGGAGAAAACCGTTATCATAACACCATTTGGGCTTTTCGAGTTTCCCCGAATGACCTTTGGCTTAAGAGGAAAGCAGCGCAAACCTTCTAGCGCTTTATGAATTCCATTTTACAAGGGCTTGATTTTGTCTTATGTTATTTAGACGATTTACTTATCGCTAGTGACAACGAAGTTTAACACAGGCAACATTTAGAAATAATTTTTAAAAAGTTTAATGGATATGGAATTTCGATTAATTTGGCAAAATTTTGTTTCGGACAAACTAAACTAGAATCTTTGGTACACGAAATTAGTACCGAAGGTGTCAGGCCGATGCCAGATAAGGTTCAGGCAATTGTGGAATTTCCGAAGCCGAAAAATATTTCAGAGCTAAGACGTTTTCTCGGCATGGTTAATTTTTATCGATCTCATCTCCCCAATGCTACGTTATATCTAACATAATTAAATAAATATATTAAAAGCTCAAAGAAAAATGGTAAAACTCCTATAGTATGGACTTATAATGCGAACGAAGCATTGACGCAATGTAAGGCAGGTCTACTACCGCTACATTAACGTACCCTAGAATGGATTTCGCACTTGCTATAATGACTGACGCATCTAATACATGCGTGGGAGCAGTATTGCAACAAAAAGAAGGAGATAGCTGGAAACCATTGGGTTATTTCTCACAAAAATTGACCACCACCCAACAGCGATATAGCACCTACGATCACGAGTTGCTCGCTATACACTTAGCTATAAAGAATTTTCGGAAATTATTTGAAAGTCAAGAAATAACCGTGTATACGGACCATAAACTTTTAACTTTTGCAAATCAAAAGGTAGGACGCGATGAAAGCGAAACACTCGGAGAACGAGACAATTAGCTTTCATAAGCGTGTTCACTACACATATAAAACGTATAACCGGTAAGAAAAACATTGCAGCCGACACCTTATCACGCATCGAAGCCGTGATTATGCCAACTGCGTTGAATTTGGATGACATTGCATATGAACAGCGTAGCGATAGTTATATTACGAATTTTATGTCTGGTTTAAATACCGATAATATTTTGTTGAAGGAACTAGTTATACCCATGTTAGACTAGCCTATTTCTGTGAAACGTCTACCGATATAGCTCGTCCGTACCTACCGGAAAGGTTTCGACGCCTAGCTTTTGATAGTTTGCATAATTTGTGCCATCCTGGAATTCGGTCTACACGAAAGATGTTAGTTAAAAAGTATTTCTGGCCGAGTATGAATCGTGATGTTTCTTTATGGGCAAAAACGTGCATATAATGTCAACGTTCTAAAGTTAACAGATATTCGATGTCGAATTTGACTAGGTTTCGGAAGTAGATCGTTTTGAGCATGTGCACATCGATAACGTTGGCCCTCTTGAGATTTCACCAGATGGTTATAGATACTTACGATAATTGATAGGAGGACTAGTAGGGCCGAAGCTTTTCCGTTACGCAACATTACGGCAGAAATTGTTGCCAAACATTTATATGAGGGTTGGATTTGTTGTTACGGTTGCCCGATGAAGTTAACCAGCGACCAAGGTTTGAGAGTAGTCTTTTTAACCAGCTGTTAAAAATGTTGGGGGTTAATAGAATTCGAACTACTCCTTATCACCCGCAAAGCAATGGCGCAGTCGAACGTTGGCATCGTTCTTTAAAGACAGCACTTTCGGCTAGCCTGTCACATGGATCTTGCGTGGAAGAGCTACCCACGATATTACTGGGGCTACGCGCTGCCGGCCGCAGCGACTCAGGGGTTAGGGCCGCCGAGTTAACTTTCGGACGAACTTTATGTCTACCAGGAGACTTTTATAACAGCTCTTAGAACAACCGTTACGTCAACGACTATTGTTTAGTAGATAAGATTAGAGACCATTCGTAGTTATAAGCCTACATCTGACAATTAACTTACAACGTAACTGTCAAAGTTTTTTTTGTGCATAAAGACTTACGTAACTGTCAATATGTCTGTGTTCGGGACGATTCAATACGGAAATCTTTAAAACCACCCTACGACGGTCCATATCAGGTGATAAAAAGGGCTTCAAAAGTTTACCTAATTCAATTACCCGATAGGCAGGTACATATTTCTATTGACAGATTAAAGCCTATATGTGTTAAAGGAATGCGATAGTAACATAACAACGCCAAGCAGCAGTAACGCTGACAACGCAGCGGATATGGTGCCTGTGCATGTACGGTTCGCGTTACCGCCGCGCACGCCCGTCCCTAGCAACCTGATAAGCGTGAAAGCAACCCGGAGTGGTTGCATTGTTAAGTTACCTCCACGATTTAATTTAAGTTAGTGTTAACATAAAATGCATTATGCAATACAATTACATGTTTAAAA
This sequence comes from Parnassius mnemosyne, assembly GCA_963668995.1. Classification (NCBI taxonomy): domain Eukaryota; kingdom Metazoa; phylum Arthropoda; class Insecta; order Lepidoptera; family Papilionidae; genus Parnassius; species Parnassius mnemosyne. The sequence continues at coordinate 42,283,135 of CAVLGL010000002.1, forward strand.
AATAATCAGGTTAGTTACTATGGATGTGAAAGTATTATTTGCATTGTTAGGTACAGAATATTTTCATTCAGAATATTTAAGTAACATTATTTAAGTTGAATGTAATTTTAGATGTGTTGTGTTTTGTATTTTGCGTGTACTGCAGTTTCATTTAGGTTTAGGTAGTTATTTTAGTTATAATGTATTTCGTTTCATTTGAAATATTTCTTTTGCAGAAGCATTAGTGCGAAAGTTTTACGATTTTTACTATGGGTAAATTATCAAGAAAAACCAGTTATTGTTTTTCAGGCTCAGAATACCTACTGTAGAGAATAAAGTGGATAATTTTCAAATATGGTTATATGTCATAGTCAGTTTTATGGGAGCAATAATATTGTCTACTATTTGGGTGAAGTTTAATAAGAAGTTCAAAAACTGGCTTTGCCATCAAGTGTTCCAGCCTGCCGGTCAGCGTTCCCATGTCGGGCCAGAATATGGGTCAGATGATACGCGCCTCCAGCGTCAGTCTGCAGCCATCGCCCGCGCCTGCGGCGGCGGTCGCTGCCTTCGCGGGGGTTTCGCGTACAGCCCTGCGCCTCAGCGCATTAACAAGCTTTTTTTTTATAGAATAGGGGGCAAACGAGCATGCGGCTCACCTGATGGTAAGTGACTACAGCCGCCCATGAACAACCACAACACCAGGGGAATTGCAGATGCGTTGCCGGCCTTTTAGAAAGGTGTAAGCTCTTTTCTTGAAGGTTCCTAAGTCGTATCGGTTCGGAAAATTCGCTGGTGGTAATTGATTCCACAAAGAAGTTTTGCGAGGGAGAAAACTTCTTCTAAATCGCACAGTGGTGGACCGCCAATCATCCAGATGGTATGGATGGTAACGCTAGTTTTGTCGCATCGTGCGATGGTGAAATTGAGCGGCTGGAATTAGTCCGAACAATTCCTAAGAGCACTCCCCGTGAAAGATGCGATAAAATACGCAAAGAGATGCAACATCTCTACGCAGTGCCAGTGTATCGAGCCGATCGGAAAGAACTCGGTCGTCGACGATTCGAATCGCTCTGCGCTGGATGCGGTCAAGTAGAAGGAGCTGGCACTGGGGTGCCCCGGCCCAGAGATGAGAACAGTACTCTATGTGGGGCCGAACTTGCGCTTTGTAAAGTTGCAAGTGATGTGCCGGCACGAAATACTGTCTCGCTCTGCTGAGCACGCCAAGCTTTTTAGAGGCCAATTTGGCCTTCCCTTCCAAGTGACCACGAAACTGCACGCTATTCGATATGTCGATGCCAAGGATTCCGATACTGGCTGAGGCAGCAAGGGTAGTGCCTTGAAACTGAGGAGATACGACAAAGGGGTTCTTTTTAGCGGTAAACGCGCAAACTTGTGTCTTCTGGGGATTGAACTGGACTAGATTTAGTCGGCCCCAATCTGAGACTTTGTTAAGCAAAGACTCGACTTCAGACACAAGTTTGTCCCGGTACTCGGCGACGTTTTCCCGAGAAATATTGGCACGGCCGGTATATAAGGCATCCACAGTGCTGTCGTCTGCATAGCAGTGAATGCTACCAGTTAGCAACATATCATTGATATGCAGGAGAAACAGCGTTGGTGATAGCACGCAGCCTTGTGGAACACCAGCGTTGATAGGCTTGAAATCAGAGCATGCACCGTCTACTACGACCTTGATGCTCCGATCAGCAAGGAAACTGGTAATCAATTTGCACAATTTCTCGGGAAGCCCATAGGAAGGAAACTTCGAAAGAAGCGCCTTGTGCCAGACCCGATCGAAGGCCTTCGCTATGTCCAAGCTAACGGCCAATGCCTCCCCCTTGGACTCTACTGCCTCCGCCCATCTATGAGTTAAGTAAACTAGAAGATCACCTGCTGATCGACCCCGACGAAAACCGTACTGACGGTCACTGATCAGCTGGTGATCCTCAAGGTACCTCATGAGCTGGCAGTTTATAATGGATTCCATTATTTTGGAGAACAACGAGGTGATGGCGATAGGCCTGTAGTTGGACGGGTCTGAGCGGTCGCCTTTTTTAGGGATCGGGTGGACAAAAGCTGTCTTCCAAGCATTCGGGACTACGCCTTGGGAGTAGGAGTACCGGAAAAGACGCGTTAAAACCGGTGCCAACTCCGGAGCACTCGTCTTCAGCACAATGGGAGGGACTCCATCGGGCCCACTCGACTTGCTGACGTCCAGGGAGAAGAGTGCTTTGCGAACCAAACGCTGTGTAAATCGCACATCCGGTATGGAGCACTCACATCGCGGGATGGTCGGCGGTGTGTTGCCCCCGTCATCTAGAGTCGAGTTAGACGCAAAAAGAGAGCACAACAGATCGGCTTTCTCTTTTGCGGCATGGGCCAGTGAGTCGTCCTCTCTGTGCAGAGATGGAAGAGATGGCTGATAGAAGTTCCCTTGGACAGCCTTGGCGAGAGACCAGAATGCACGGGTTCCCGAAGGAAGGCGAATTAGCTTGTCGCCAATTCTGCCGATGTGCTCAGACCTTGCCTTGGCAATGACGCTTTTGAAGGACCTGGAGGCGGAATAATACTTCTTTTTAAGTGCGCTGGTGTTTAAATCCCGAGACGTTGATGCGTCAGCCCAGGCCCGGCAGCACTCCTGCTTATAGCGTGATGCTATTTTACAGGAGCGACCAAACCATGGCTGGGATCTGCCTCCGATGGGCACCACAGAGGATGGAATAAAAAGTTCCATACCCTGAAGTACCACATCAGCAACAGAATCGGCAACAGCGCTGGAATCTTCCGGCGAGAAGCCCCCAAGGGTAGGATGCAAAAAAAGACCGCATCCCGTCCCAATCAGCTGACCTATAGTGCCAAACACGGCGGCAAGCTGCAGATCGCAATTGCGATTGGAGCGTGAGTGGCACCGTGCTCCGGATCAGACAATGGTCCGAAGAGCCCAGAGGGGCATCGACGGAGACCTGATATCCGTCCGGATGAGAGGTCAGCAGAAGGTCCAACAGGGAAGGTACATGGTCTTCCACATCTGGGATCCGCGTAGGCAAAGTAACCATTTGTGTTAGACTATATGCCAAAGCAAAGTCGTAGACAGATCTACCCGCATGATCGGTTAAACGAGAACCAAGCCATTCAGCGTGGTGGGCGTTGAAATCACCGAGTATCACGATCACTGCGGATGGGACCTGTTGTAGCACGGAGTCTGCAGCCATTTGGACGTGGTCGATGAGTCGGTCTGTGTCGGCATTACCGCTATGGGACCTATAGAGCACCCGCACCCGTAGACGCGGGGATGGTCGTCGCTGTCTACGCGCAGCCATAGGATGGACAGGTCCGTACCTTCAAGGCTGCCGAGGCGTCGAAAACAGATGTCCTCTCTGACGTATACACAAACTCCAGCCCGGGGCACAAAGGAGTGTTCCAATTTGTATCCCGGGTAGGTGAGATATGAAGTATCAGCCGGAGAGGACCCCTGAGTCTTGGTTAAAAAGAGCAAGGCCGGCTTCGCCGTCTCTAGATGGTAATGGACAGCGTTAAGGTTGGAATGAAGTCCCCTGATGTTGCAAAAATTCACGGATAGCGTGACAGGGGTCGCCTTGGTTGTATTGCTCCGCTTGCCCCGAGCAGCATTAGTCGCGAGCGGAATTTTGCCCCCCCTCCCCCAGAATACGCGGGGCAGCCTGAGCACCCACGCTCAGGAGTGAAGTAGTTTGGTCGTGGATACTCAGCGAGGGATTCTCCAGGGGTGCTGGTACCCTCCTGGGGTAGTCTTTTATTTAATTCCACTACCATGTTGATGGGGGGGGGGATTGGGCCTCCGGCCACCTGCACTCACCAAGCGCAACGCAGAGGTAAACCTCTACTTCACGCTGGTATTCTGTGAGGTCGTAGTACCATCCCGGTTCGAGCTGGCCCATCCATGCTACAGCAAAAGCTACCGCTTAGCTCTACCACTGTTATAAGTATATATGTGTTTATATAGTTTTATGTTTTTTGTATTTTTTTATAAAGGGGAATTAATGTAGGTGTGCTGCGCACACACACATATATACTTAGTAATGTTGTACCTATCTACCATATATATGTATACTTAGTAATATTTTACCTCTCTAATTAGCACTAAGAATAGAGGCCAGTAGCTAATTGCCCGTCAACTGTATTACACGCTCCTCTAAAATAAATATGTCATAAAAGTTGTGCAATCTTTCATTATGGTCACCGGTAGGGACCCATAGGGAGTCAGCTCCTAAAAGTCCATATGTAACAGCAGTACTCCATGCACGACCGAACTAGCGCTTTTTATTATAAGGTACAAAGCTGCTCCGGCGTGAAGTACCACCACACCCTTGCAACGACACCAAGTTTCCTTACAAGGTTGCAATATGTGAGGTTTGGAGAAAATTCAAGCCCTAACAACTGAAGGCGGTCAGTGTACTCCAAGGATATATTCCGTAAAGTAGGAGCCATGGTGAGCGGGCTCCTTTTAGCGGTGAAAAGACACGATTGTGTTTTGGAGGCATTAAATCTCACGAGATCGGCATCGCTTTATTCGAAAACTGCCTGTAGTGTGAGACTCACACTTTTTCTGGCTGGATTTGATCCCGACTGGCCCGGGCACTTGGTTGGTATCTCTCTACAACTGTGCTGTCGTCTGCATATCCATAGATACCCGGAATGAGCAGATCATTTATATTTAGCTGGAAGAGAGTTGCGGAGATAACGGATCCTTGAGGAACACCGGCGTTAGTCGCCACAGTATTGGATGAGCAGCCATCGACGATGACCCGGAGGGACCGTTCACTTAGAAAGTCCTTCACCCAGACAATCAGACCAGAGGATAAGCCATACGCTGAAAGCTTGCTCAATAGACGAGCTTGCTAAACCCTGTCAAAGGCCTTCGAAAGATTGAGGGAAGTAATTAGTGCTTCACCAGTGGTCTCCAGGGCTTCGCCCCATATGTGCGTGGCATACGCTAGAAGGTCCCTAGTTGATTGATATTGGTAAAACCCGTACTTGCGATCACCGAGGAGATCATTTGTGTGTGACATGTCTAATTTTAAATGGATGCTATAACCCGTAGACACTTTGGTACGTCTATTCTTGATTACGTATCAAAATGCAAGACACGCCTTTGTTACTTCTAAGGACTTATATGAAAAGACACTTTGCCAGAAAGAAGAGTCTCGGAAGAGTTCTTCGATAATTTGTTCTTGACCGTACCGAAATTATGCTGCTAAAAAGGGCCTCCGGCCACCTGCACTCACCTAGCGAGACGCAGAGGTAAACCTCTACTTCACGCTGGTATTCTGTGAGGTCGTGGTACCACCACGGTTTGAGCCGCCCCATCCGTGCGACAGCAAAAGCTGCCGCGTGGATCTATTTGAGTTGTATTGATACATTACAACATATTATGCTCTTTTGTATCTGATCCTTGCCGCTGGTCTAGGTATTTTATATGTGGCGAGGTTTTCCACCTATACATACTAAGTAGTAGGACTAATTTTCTGCCTAGAAGTCTATCTAGGTAGATAATACCCTCTTACCTATTACTGCCACCAAAAAGCAGTACTTGTACTGCTGTGCTGCAAGAGCACTACTGTGTGAAGTGTATAGAGAACCAGTATAGTAAGGCTGTGAGACATTCCATCTTAGTCCACAGAGGTGACTACACATTTGTAGACAAAATGTTGTTTGAATTTAGTAACTGTTAAAATCATTAACCACCAATTGGACAGTAAGATCGTTTGGCACTTCAGTTTTATAAACAAAATAGTCCTTGCCTTAACATTGAAGATTGTAACATATTTAATTAAATTGGTAGACAAATTCCAGTATCGTTGACAGTCATGACTTATAGAACTGATGTAGTCCTTCACTGCTGACCATATAAGGAAATTGACAGTTGCTCAGATAGCTATGGAGATGGTAATGCTTGAAGTTGCTCTGCGTCATAGAATCTGTAACGAGGCTATCCGCGGAAGAACTAGATTAAACAACATAGCCCAGCGGTTCAATAACCTGAAGTGGCATGGGCTGTTGATATAGCTCAAAGAACATGCAATCGACGGAGATCAAATTTTCTAGAGTGGCAGCCTCTTAGCTGTAAGCGTTATGTAGGCCAGCCCCTCACCGAGCTGAAATGAAGACCTGGTACAACATGTGGAAGTTGCTGAATGCAGCTGGCTCAGGCTGTGTTTTATGGCATTACTTGTGGCTGATTTATATGTAGGGCCGTAATAATGATTTCAAATATTATTTAAAATTATAAGAATTTTTTTTTTGCTGAACTACTCACGTTACACTAATTGGACGTAAAAGTTGATGCAAAAAAATTAATAAAATCTTAAACTGTCAGGCGACAACGAAGTGGAATGTCAGTAAGATTTTTTCTGATGCAATTTTATAACTTTTTATAATTGTAAATAAATATATCATGAAGTTTCGAGTGGTAAAACGCATCAAATTAATAAACGTCCATTCTACGTCAATACATTGTGATTTCTTATGTTTACGCAAACACTACACATTTAAATAAAACTACTTTTTACGGATTTTATCGTGTATATTAACTTATATTCCCGAAGTTTCGAGCACCTTACCATGGTCAAAGGAGTTTCTGAGGGGGAGGGGCGTGGAGGGGGGGGGAGAGAACGTAGGGACCATAAAATAAGTTATATAATCCGTAAAAAACTAGTTTAATTTAAATACAGATATTGTCTAAACGGACGAAAAGGCTTAACACAGGGAAGCAATTTATATCAATGAATTATGCAAAAAGAGAGCCGTGGTAGCTCAGGGGCTAAGCGCTCGCTGTAAATTTCACAGTACGCGAGGAACCGCGGTGAATACCCGCCAGCACCAATTAACTTGTTAATTGCAATTTTAAGTGCTGATTTGCCACGTGCTCAGTGGTGAAGGAAAACATCGTGAGGAAACTTGAATGTCTGAAAAATAAGACAAAAATATTTCCGAATACATGTGAAGTTTGCCAACACGCATTGGGGCAGTGCGGCGGACATTGCCTTGCCCTTAAACCGTCTCATAAATGAGAGGAGAACTGTGCCCTGCAATGGGATGCATATAGGCTGTAAATTAAAGCAAAAACACTTCTCCTGAATGAAAATCCGAAAATCCGGGTATACTCACAAGGAATTCATTCATGGTCAAGTTCAGACTTTTCGAACAAGATAGACTTCTGGGAGTCGTTTAAATAAAAAAAGACTTTTAGTCTCATGAAACACTCGTCTTTAATTTCTTTTTCTTCTCTTTTTTCTTTTTTTTTAACGTAACCCCCACAATGGGATTTTTTCCTCTATCGTAGGGGCAGAACAATTATTTTAAACCATACAAATACTTGTTTCGCGCGGGATCGAACCCGCGGCCCCTAGCGCCGCAACATGTCACTAACCCATTGCGCCACGGAACTATCAAACTGACCAATTTTATTACACCATCGACTTGCTGTAATTTTAGATAGACTAAAACTTTTTAAACAAAAAATATAGCCTATGTCCTATTTTTGGTTTGAAAACCTTAATAATAGAGTCAAGTTTCACCAAAATCATTTTAGTAGTTTTTACGTGATTCGGCCCCAAACATACAAACATCCAAACACACTCTCTCATTTATAAAATTAGTAGGATTACCCAGAATTTTTTATTTTATTTAAAATTTAGAATTTTTTGTGGAGATAATTTACGTACATTGTATGTAATTACACAAAACATAAATTGTAAAAGAAGAACATACTTTTTTATGTGAATACTAGCTGTTCCACGCGAATTCGTCCGCGTGTAATTTATGATTTTAATTTACATGTGCATGTAGCATAAGCTACTCCTTATAACATCGGTTATCTCCCAGTGAAAGTCCCGTCAAAATCGGTCAAACCGATTAGCCGGAACAAACAGACAAAAAAAAATTTTTTTATTATTTTTTGTTATAAGTACCGTATACACTTTCATATGCATTTAATAAAACGGTGTTACTTTGACATTACAAAGAGACACTTCAATTTGGTAGCTCAGATGGTTAGCGCTCCCGGTGAAAAATTTCACAGTACGCGAGCAACTCGGTTTCGATACCCACCTACACCAATGAAATTGTTAATTGCAATTTAAAGTGCTGATTTACCACGTGCACGGCGGTGAAGGGAAACATCGTGAAAAAACCTGCATGTTTGAGAAATAAGAAAAAAAATTTGAAGACATGTGAAATTCGCCAACACGCATTCGGGCAGTGCGGCGGACAATTCCATTCCCTAAAACCCTCTCAGAAACGGGAGGAGGCCTGTTCCCAGTGGTGGGACGTATGTGGGCTGTAACATTACTTTTACTTATATTTTATTTATTTGTATAGATTTAATGTGAACTTTGTGAAGACTAAATTGAGATTGTGATATTCCTTAGTCCACTTAAAAGGTAAACATTTTTTTAAAAAGAAATGAAATTCGATTTCGGTGAACTAAAAAGAATAAAATAATTTTACATTCTGATATCAATATTTGATTTTTCTCTACACTTTCTATGATATAGGTATATTTGCCCCAGTTGCCATGATTGGCTGGATTTTTTAATACTTAAAGTTGTTGACAGTAAGATGCTGTTACCCAACACACATTTCAGTTTCCCATTCTCTTACGACTTCCATGGGACGACGATCATATTACACGATATATGTACGTTTATGGTAGTGGATATTCTTACTTGTTCAACTTATATAATAATTCATTAACCAAGTGTATATTATAGGAAATAAGTATAATAATAGTTAATAAATCTAAACCTATATGTTTAAAAGAAGATGTCCTGATACATTTTTCAACGCACAACTCAAACCGCTGGAAGTAGAAATTTAAAATGTGTATAGTAGTTGCCTTTTATAACGGGGCATCCATTACGAAAGGTTTCTGTAAAATTTAGCCTCTTAGAGAGCGAATCATAGTTTAACAGTTTGTACAATTTATAAGAAACTTTTTATTTTACGACGCAAGTGATTCGAAACATACTGTAGGTACTCCGTTAATAAGATAAAATTAATCTTCTATGGTTATGGCTATGGGTTATGACTGTCTGGATGTATACGCCTTGGACGCGGGTAAAACTGCAGGGTGAAAAGCCGATTAAAATAAGTGAAACAAAACAATACATGGGTCAATTCAAATCACTATCAAATTTTCATAAAGTAAATTTATCTTGTCGTACTTTGTTAAATCAGGAGAAATTTTGTTTTATAGATAGTAAGTATCTTCAAGTACTTTATGCATTATAAAACGGATCATGATTGATAACAGGACGTTTATTAAATATAAAAACCAAGTATTAACCAGATCAAGAGGAAAAATCAAATACTGACGGTTTTCTTTTTCATTTCCTGATCTATTATTATTTTCTAATTCAGTAACTGATGAAACTATCTTCTTTGTTGCTAACAAAAGACATTTTTTTTTAATGTATGATGCATCCTGTATTTTTAAGTACCAGAATAGACATATGCTATTTTAAGCAGCGGGCTTAGTCAAGACCTTTAGCAAATGCTTAATTTTTTCTAAATCAATCTTAGAGCTTTTGTAAGAAATCTTCGGTCAAGCTTAGACCTAAGATTTAAGATTAGAATAGAATAGAATAGAATATTTTTATTCAATATAGATCACATGTGTAATTCTAATTGAAAGTCATTTTTTACTTTACCACTGGTTCGAAAAAAAACCTCTGTCCTGGGAAGAACCAGCAACAAACCCAGCGGGACTTTTTTAAAGCATATTTTACATGAATGGTTGGTAGATACAAAATTTATTTTAGAAACAGCTTGGAAGCGACCACCTCATTCCCAGGGGTTATTAACAACCATGTATTCATTTATACTATAATAACCCTTTTTATACAGTTTAACTTACCAAAACATTTAAACTTGGTAATAGAGAGAGCCTGTACACTTTCCGGGACCCTGTTGTAATAGCGTGTACATTGCCCCAATTACTGACTCTATGGAGTCGAGAAACTGCTATCACTAGCTTGTGTTTGTTCCTATTGTTTAAAGAATCTCTATTTTTGCGAACATACATAAAATTTTCGTAAATATACTGAGAGGCCAAAGTTAATATATTTATTTCTTTAAATTTATCTCTAAGAGACTCTCTCGGTTTTAGATTGTAAATAGCTCTAATGGCCCTCTTCTGTAAAACAAAAATAGTTTCTGAATCAGCCGCATTTCCCCATAGCAAGATCCCATAAGACATTATGCTATGGAAATAACTGAAATAAACTTATCTAGCTGTCTCGATACTAGTGAGACCTCCAATCTTTTTTACAGTATATGCTGCAGAACTTAGTCTGCTTGCTAGTTTGGGGGCCCCACTGAAGCTTTGCGTTGAGAGTGATGCCAAGAAAAACAGTGGATTCAACAGGGCTCAGTTCTTTCTCATTTAAAAATACATTGGTATTCAGATGTTTAACATTCGTTGTTGTAAATTTAATACATTTAGTTTTATTTCCGTTTAATTGTAGATTCTTAACGTTAAACCAATTCACTAATTTTGATATAGCATTATTCACTTCGTCACATTTAAATGATTTATGTTTAAGTTTAAAAATCAAGGAAGTATCATCTGAAAATAATACTATATCATGATTATCCCCTACAAGAGTAGGTAAGTCTTTAATACACTAGAAATAGGAATGGGCCGAGAATCGAGCCCTGATGGACACCCATTAGTACAAGTGAGCCGGAAGAACTTTTACCATTGATAATAACTTTCTGCATTCTATTAATTAAATATGAAATTATAAGTTTAAGTGCTGTGTTCTTGAAACCATAGTACTGTAGCTTCCTGATAAATGTCTCATGGTGAACGCAGTCGAAGGCCTTGGAAAGGTCATTAAATATACCCAAAGCATCCTCTGAATTCTCCCATGCACAAAAAATATGTTTAATAAGCTCAACTCCAGCGTCAGTTGTCGAGCGACCCCTTGTAAAACCGAATTGATTTTTATGTAGCAATTTATTAATATTAAAGAAACTGAACATCTGATCTAAAATACTTTTTCAAAAATTTTACTAAACGTTGGTAGTACAGAAATTGTTCTAAAATTGGCGGGGTCTAATGTACTACCATATTTAAATAAAGGTATACTTTACGATGTTTCATTAAATCAGGAAACACACCAGTTTCGACGCTTGTATTAAATATAGTAGCTGGATACGGTATATTATATCTATAATAGATAAAATAACTTTAACGGAAATCCCCCATAAATCTGTCGTTTTGTTAACATCAATAGTTTTAAAATATTTAACGATATGTTTTGGCAGTACTCTATGGAATTTAAAAGTATTTGAACAAGCCTTTATATTTTGTTTAAGCAAAGATTCGGCGACATTAACACTAGAGTGCACGCGCGCTCTACTATAGTAGAACACACTCACTCATTTTGGCGCCATTCATTCATTTTTACTCCAGAGCCCCCACGCTCCTTGTTAAGCCTCGTCGACAAAATCACGAAAAGGATTAGTAAGGCGCACACCTGCAGCGTAAGCGCATGTTTCCGTAATTAGGTGTCAAAGTTCAGCTTCTACCATTGTAGTACGTGCGAGTATTGACGTAATAAAACTGAATGTAAGTAAATTTATTATTTTGTGACTTTTCTATTTTACAATGTATTAAATTTGAAGGTTTATTTTTTGACAATGGAGCAATAACTATACTGTTTGCAGTTCAGCATGTTAGTGTGTATTTAATAATTATTATTACTTTGTTTCAGCGAAATAAATGGATCCACACTTAGAATCTCGCTTGATCCGGTGGTTGCATGAAGAACAAGATGATGAAGAAGTGATTCAAAGTGAATCTGATGATGGGGAAGAAGGAGTACAACCAATGGAACAGGAAAACCTGGCACAGGAAGCCGTTAACGAAAACCATGCGTCATCGTCTGAAGATGACATGCGTCTTTCTGAACTCGCTCAGAACAATACACAAGACGATGTTTATGTATCTAGAAATGGAACACGGTGAAGTAAAACACGTACTGCTGCAACACGGGTAAGATCTCAAAACATCCGGTTTAGATCTCCAGGTCCAAAGGTTGCTGCAAGAAACGCTGAAACGCCATTATCTTGTTTCGATCTATTTTTTGATGCAAGTATTTTCGATATCCTTGTTACTTGCACGAATATTTACATCGATAAAATACAGAACCGTTACCAGAGAGAGAGAGATGCAAAGAGAACTGATTTGGTTGAAATGAAAGCGCTAATTGGATTGTTACTAGCCATAGGAGTCTCGCATTCAGGTCGTCGTAATCTCAATGATTTCTGGGACAATTCCAAAGGTACAGGGCTGCAGCTCGTATACTGCACTATGTCTATAAACCGATTCAGGTTTCTTTTACGTGCCCTTCGATTTGATGATGTAAATGACAGAGAAGAACGACGTTGCCTTGATAAATTGGCACCCATTCGAGCAATTACACAAAAGATGGTAAAGAACTGCCTCGATAATTTTACCCCCAGCGATTATCTTACATTGGATGAACAACTAGTGGGATTTAGGGGACGATGTGGATTTATCATGTATATCCCAAACAAACCAGACAAATTCGGTATAAAAATATACATGGTGGTTGACACAAAGTACCCTTATGTGTACAACTTCGAGGTTTACGCCGGGGCTCAGCCAGAAGGGCCGTTCCATCAATCCAACAAAGTAAACGATGTTGTTCTCCGTGTTCTCGAGCCACTTCTCAATCTGGGGACAACTATTTTACGAGTCTGCCTACAAGCTTGGAGTTACTAAAAAAAGGATTACAGTCGTGGGCACACTGAAAGCTAACAGGCCGGAGTTACACAATGAGTTCAAAAAATCGAGGAACAGGGCCTCAAAGAGCAGTGTTTTTGGGTTTAAGCCAAACTGCACATTGGTCTCATATGTGCCTAAGCAAAACAAATCTGTCGCATTACTTTCTACAATGCACTACGACGATGCTATAGATCCAGAAACCAATGATGACCGTAAACCGGAAATAATCACTTGTTATAAGCGTACTAAGTGTGGCGTGGATATTCTCGACAAAATGTGTAAACAGTACAGCGTTTTGCGAAACTCCCGATGATGGCCGCTAACACTTTTTTTCAATTATTTGAATATAGCTGGAATAAATGCCTTGATTATCCATCAACTAAATAAAGGCCAGGAAAAGATTGTGAGACGCAATTTCCTCTACGATCTTTCGTACGAGCTGGTAAAACCCCTCATGGCAAGAAGATTGACATTTGAAAACCTCCCCAGAGAATTAAAAAATAAAACAAAATGGCTTCTGGGGCATACAGATGAGGAGCCTCGTAATGAACCTCAAAGAATGGGAAGAGTAGGCAAATGTTGCCTGTGTTCTCGAGCCCGAAATCGGTTCACAAAAAAGTGGTGTAAACGATGTGTCAGGTGGATTTGTCCTGATCACCAAGTTGTGGTCTGTATCGAATGCGAGGATGGTGACCAATAAGACAGTCACCTATTATTAGAAGTTTTTTTTTTATGAGCTGATCTCAAACATGCGAAAAATATTGATTATTTTGTTGATCTCTTAAATTGTTCCTAAGTTAAGTATATTCTATTAAAACTCAGATTTTTTGCAATAACTGTGTGTAATTATAAATAAAGAACCAATATTATGCAGATTTATCATTTTAAAACCACTCGCTTTTTAAATATTTACAATATTGTTTTCTACCAGGGTAGAGCATGCGAGCATCCATGTAAAAAAAAGGGGCGCGTGCACTGCACTACACTTTCCGTGCGATCTAAATCAATTGGTATTTTAAACATAGTGTAAGCAGTTTTACCTCCTGGTAGCAATGTTGCAGCTATACCTGATGAAACCACGGCAAGAGCAATTTTACGCTGATTTCGAACATAAGCTAATATTAATTTAGTCAAAAAGGTTTTCCCAGTTCCTCCAGGTGCATCTAAAAAGCATATTGTTCCCAAATTATTCTGAACACTCTCGCACACGCGATCATAGACTGAACGTTGTTCTGCAGTCATCATTAGGACACCGTTTTCTAATGTTGCCAGCAGTTCCATTGAGTTGTAACACTAGTTAAGAGAAGATTAATGATTTAGTTGTCAATAAAGGAATATCAGTAAAATGTTTTTCAAAAGCCATAGCAACTTCTTGATCAGATCGAGTTAAATTATTGTTAATATTCAATTAAAAACCCGCGTTGCGCGGTTTGACCTTGCCCGTTTCACTATTTATTATTTTCTAGGTCATTTTAATTTTGTTAGATGCAGTTTTAATTTTCTTCATCCAATTTTTATTTCCAACATCCAATTTTAATCATCCAATTTTCTATTATTAAGATTCTTCACTAGTAAATATTTTAACAGTTATTGTTGTGAGTCTGAATCAACTTTTTGTGTTCTCTTTTTATTATTGGCAGAATTTTGAGAGTAAGCACTATTACTGGTTCCAGAACGAGTTTGATAGTCAGAGTCAGAAACTTGTGAAGTATTGTTACTATTTTCACTGCTAATCTTACTATCAGTTTCTTTCAGTGCAATAGTGTCATCGAGCTGTTCTGCCCAAGGTCATTTATTATATATTTTGTATGCAGACTCAGAAGCAGTTTCTGTTGACTTATTTAATTTCTTGCAATTATCTCTCAAACTTTTCCATTTAGTAGCCCATTATTTACCTGTAAAAATATTCAGGTAATGATTAAATTACATAAACTTATAAATAATATATTATTGGTTTCAGGTATCTTGCCATCGGTGATTACTCATCAATAATAAGCAATTCCTATTGTATGGGAAAATCAACAGTTCCTACAATAATCAGGAAAACATTTGTTGCAATCTGTAAATACATGAATTCTTCTGAAAGGTGGTGGATTTGATGAACTATGGAGATTCCCAAATTGTCTAGGCAACATAGATGGGAAGTATGTAACGATAAAATACCCATCCAACACTGGGTCCTTGCATTATTGTCATAAAAAATTGTCAACAGTATTGCTGGCAGTGGTAGACTCTGATGATAAATTTATTATGATTGACGTGAGCGGCTACAGTAAAGATAGTGAGAGCACAATTTTTCAAATTTCTGTCTTTTACAAGAATTTAATTGACAATCAGCTTGTTATACTACCACCAAAGTCATTGCCAGGGACGGAAGTATCGGTGCCTCACGTATTTATTGGAGATGGGGGTTTCAACTTGAAATTTTTTTAATGAGACGATTTCCTACAGACATTGTAAATCGGGACCAGAGAAAAGCAAATAACAATCGAAAACTTTATAGCGCACGGCGTATAGTAAAAAGTGCATTCAGAATTTTGACTATGAAGAGTATTTATATGGGAGGAATGAAATAGAACTAAGCATAGAAACAACAAATGAAGTAATAAAAGCTGCGTGTTGCTTACATAACAGTAGGAGAGCATTGTGGCTTCTGCGTCAATTGCTCTGGCTTTTCTCGAGCTACGTACCGCTGAAGGCCCCAATTCTCTCCAGTAGAGGTCCAAATTTTTAGTCTATCCAATTTGGTGTCTAAATGCTCACAAGTTTCTATGTTATATCAATTTATTTAACCAATGGTGTCGATTGCAATATTCTAGTATTATAATATTAGCATCAAAAACTTTTTGTAAAGACTGGACAAGACAATTAGCGGCAATATTTGGATTTTGTGTGGAGTAAACTGAATTAAAATTCATCAATTTAGCGAGATCGGTTGTAATTATATTATTATCTGTACGAAATAATGTTGAAAATGCGTGTTTTTTAGGGATCTTCATTACGAGAAAAAATGCTACATTATTATGATCAGTTATTGCAGAATTTTACAAGAGTTTTAGCTGGAAGTTTTGTTTATATCATACCATAATCTAGGAGGCTACCTTTACGGGTAGAAAACGTATGAACTGGTAACAAGCCGTGTAAAGCAGTCATATTGAGGTAATTATTCTTATATTGGTCTTGTTGAGATTCACTAATATTAATGTTAATATCTCCTACAGGAAAAACATTATTAACATGAGTTGTTTTAACAAGCAAGGTATCTAGTAATTCTAAGAACTCAGTTTAATCTTTAACTAAAAAAAAAAAACTAAAACTAGAAACTTAATTATCATGTAGTCCTACTCCCGCGGTATCGTGCCAGGAATGTTGGCTGCGTTTCCCCGCTGGCTATACTTAGCCGTTGAGCGAGAAAAGAACCAGCCCTCTTATCACCAACAGCAACGACCAGCCGCGGATGGAGTTCCTTTAGGAAATTTCTAACAGCAGGATAACGATACAACAATTCGCGTTACGGAAACAAATTTCTTCAAATGATACATTAAGATCATTGTTTATATATGCGACAACACCACCATTTTTTTGTAGTTGTTTTCTGTACTAAAGTACACACTTTGCAGCCAACACTCAGTTAAGATAATAACATCCCAGGGCACTTTCGTTCTCACAATTGATAAAAGAAAGTCAGAGGAATTATGTGAGATGCTCTTTATGTTTTGATTTATAATTTTAAGGGAAGTTCTAGGGTTTTAAATATATATAAAGACCTTTGTCCAAGTAGATAATACATTAAAAAAAAGAAAAGAAAACGCAGTCTCGCAATATTATAATGAAACGAATTTAAATATTATTAATCTCCTCCTACTAACTACCTCACTTGAAACATCCCGTAAAAAATTATATTTATAGTAACGTTTTAATAAAATGGTGTAATTACTTATATATGAAATACATATGATACATGCAAGAGCGCGAAACATTGAGTGGCTTATTACGAAGATCCCACCAGAGCCATTTAGCAGTAGATTAAATTCAGGATTACTATATTTAGCACTATAGTCATTACAATATAGAGGGCGCTTAAAACGATAGTGTGTAAAAGTTGTTATGTTAAAAGACGTTGTGAAGTAATAGATATCCACTACTCCGTTTATTCTTACTGGTCCTACCCTAACTATTATTACTATATTCAAACAATACAAAAATTTCGTATAGAATGATTTCTTATCAGTCAAGTTGTATAACAAGCATTTAATTCTATGTGTTTTCTCTCTAGCACAGACACAAAAATAAAGGCTTACATATTTTTAAGAGTTTGCAAGTAGTGCTTACAATTGAATTTTGTGCTTACGACGAACCTAAATATTTTAAAAAAAGTACATACATAGTTCATAATTTTGTTACCAGCTCATTCGTTTGTAAAAAGAGTACAATTTAAAAAATTATTCCATATATTTATTCGACATGAGACGACTAAGTAATAATTATGAAAATTGTGCTTAAGCATTGAACAAATAAGTAACGTGCATATACTATAGATTAACCCAATACAAGGTTTTTATTTTTTCCAATAATTTATCTACTTCTCACAGAGAAACCTTAATTCAAAATTTCAATCATATTTCTCCAGGAATAAAAACTATCAGTACCTATTCACTATACCTGCTAGGTGCCCCGTTGTTTTTCGATAGTATTAAACCTGTTTTAAAAACAAAATTTGATCAGTTTTTAAACCACGTTGATAAATTGTATAAATTATTACTCGTACTATTTGAAAGTATTATCTCCTTGTACCTAGATTTACATACTTACTCTGTTCGAGTCCAGTCTGGAAATATTCGGATATTTTAAAGGATATTCTTAGCAAATATTTCCCGCCCTCAGCCATAAATATAAACTTAATTAAACTTCTTATTATTCAACATTACTTGATTAAATAAATGAATAATTATTTGATTTATAGTATATATAATATTTAAGTTTGTAATTATATTATAAAATAAGATTCCGAATGTAATAAACAATGTAGGTGATTTCAAACTATTTCCGTTTATGAATAATTGTAAACCGCATAATGCGGGTATAAAAACAAATGCAGGACTCCGACTAGAGTAATTGTAAGTTACGTATTTGACTTAAGCAGAAACTCTGCCAATTATATATTAAAGTAAAACAATATCAAAGTTTTATTTGAAAATCTACAACCACACTCTGTCACATTTCAGAAGTGGGATATAATTCGTGAAAAACAAAAGTAAAGTTATTCTGGGATATAAAATTTCGGGCCCCTAAATATGCCTTGATGAAAATAAACGGAAATATTGCCGAAAACGTTCCAGAAAGAATGAAGAAAACGAAGAAAGTCAATTTTTTTCTTCAGAAGACCACGCGCCCGCTATGGAAAAAAAAACGCTGAGTGTGTCATGTCGACGCTGAGGTCATCCCCAAATTTCGACCTGAAGATAATACAAGAAAGGTCAGCAGCTGGTTGCTTAGTGAAATATATGGATGGGATAAAACAGAGAAACAATTTTTAATGCAACTTCGTCTGCATGGTTCAGCTCAACGTTGTTATGATGACTTAGATAATTATAACCTCGACTGGGAAGGATGGAAACGTGCTCTGGAAATAGCCTTTCCACGATTCACTGATTTCGTTAGCAGGCTCAAAGAGATGTTGGCAAGAACAAACAAAGATTCCGAAACCATGACTAATTATTTCCAGGACAAATTATCACTTATTAAAAAATGCAGTATCGTAGGAGAAAATGCAATCTCTGGTATCATCCGAGGTCTTCCCGTGGAGCTGCAAGCAAACGCAAAAGCGTACAAATGTCGGACGCCACAGTTAATATACAACTGGTATTTATCATTATTTGAAAATAATAAGAGAATAGAAGCTGCTACACCAAGGCGGAAGTCATTATGGAAAAGGGGTACAACCGATGGAAGCTCTGCAACTGACCAACAGACTAGGGTGAGACGGTGCTATATCTGCCGCCGGTTAGGACATGTAGCTCAGGACTGCCGTTCAAAACAACGCTGTGAAAACTGTCAACGCAATGGTCACACTTCGGTTACCTGTTGGGCTGTGGCGACTCCTGGTTCAACGCAGCAACGATCGTCATCTCTGGTGAGTCACATCTTGTTTACCACTACTGATGTGTTATGCAGTGTATATAAGCGTTACGCGTACATTGGCACAGAAAAACTGGTTGTCAACATTGATACGGGTAGTAAATTAAATATTTTAACACAAAATAAAGCGAAATTGTTGAAATTACCAATAGCGGCATCGACCACAGTAATGCGAGGATTTGGGGGAACATGCATACAATCGTTGAGGAGGTCGCAAATAACTGTGCATATAGATATAGTTTTCACGACACAGTTCTTTGAACGATGTCATCTGAAGAACTCTTGTATCTTTAAATTTTCCCTCAGTTTTAGAGCCTTTTGGAATGTTTAGAGATGATGGTAGGAGACCCGACGGTATGACATTGGTCCCTAAGGAGAGAGTTAAAACCCTAGTGTGGGATGCTACTTGCGTAGATACTCTGGCAGCCTCTCATCTCAGGGGTACCACGTATAGGGCCAGGGCGGTATCAGAGGTAGCTGAACTGAGTAATTGGCGCAAATATAAGTTTCTGAGAGATGACTACATATTTGATATTTCTGCCATTTGCTGTAGAGGCTATCGGTCCGAGGGGTCCACGTGCGGTGAAGTTTCTAAAGGAACTGTATCCGCGGCTGGTCGTTGCTGCTGGTGATAAGAGGGCTGGTTCTTTTCTCGCTCAAAAGCTAAGTTTAGCCATTCAGCGGGGAAACGCAGCCTGCGTTCTTGGCACGATACCGCGGGGAGTAGGACTGTATGATAATTAAGTTACTAGGTTTAGTTCTTTTTGTTATAGTTTTTAATATTGCATATAAAGTTGAAATAAAAGTATGATTTGTATAAAAGTTCATGAAAATAAATACGCCCAATCACAGTTTTGTAGGTAAGATTACTATGAAATATGTATATTTTCGATATGACGTAAAGTATGTGTATAATTGAATGACGTATTGACTCCGTCTGTATGTGAAAGTGATGTATGAATGATTGTAGGTAATATGAGTGAGTAAGTTTTATATTGTGTATTTGTACAGAAACCAAATTACTTACTTTTACATAAAATATTACAAATTTTTTAAAACAATAAATGAAATGGTAAATAATTATAAGCAAACCAAAATAAAACAAAATACCTGTAGTCTGACGTCTTCGTTCACGAGTTTTGAGGGGAGAAACACTATAGCAGATCAGTCACTCCTAGAAGAACAGGAGCAGCTGTTACTATGGCTATGATGGATAGCTACCATAAATCATGTCCAGAAATCCCTCCACTAAGACATGCTGAGATAAAGCAATCGTGGTGGGTTAAAGAACTAGATAGAAAACGTAAGGGCCATGAATACTTCAATCGATGAGGACTGGCTACTATATAAAAAAGCCAAGTCCAATTACAAAAAATTTATCAGTTATCAACGCTCGACGTAAATTCTGTAGTAACATAGAAACATGTAAAAAAGCAAATCGGATAACGAAAATCCTAGCTAAACAGAACACGCCAGGATCCATCTCTTTCAAGAAACCCGACGGAAGCTACTCAACATCACCGGATGAAACCCAACACATCCTAATTGAAACGCACTTCCCAGGTTGCTGTGTAACTCAGGGGGTAAACCGGCATGAAGGTACACTGACACCAATAGCAGAAGACTGAAATTTAGCACAGAGGGTGGTAACGATGAACAAAATCAATTGGGCCACTGTTTCTTACCTACAAGGCGGCAGGACCCGACGGCATATTTTTGGCACTCTTACAGTGGAGGGGCGGGGGGGTTAAGCCCTAATAATCAGTCATAAAGAGAGACTGTTTGGCTCTTAAATATGTTCCTAGGGCATGGAGGGAAGTGAAAGTCACATTCATACCCAAACCAGGTAAAAGCGACTATGCAGACCCTAAATACTACAAACCCATTAGCCTGACATCTTTTCTACTAAAAACAATGGAGAGAATGTGTGAAAGGGAATTAAAGGGGACAAAATCGGCACTTCACCAGGTAGAAACAAAGATTGATCATCATTTATTTACCGTTGGTAAATAAATAATGACTATGATAATGAGATGAATAAATGATTGTTTACATAAGTTTAACAATCTCGGGCAAGGAAGAATAATTTTTTCACTTTTTGTGTCAAGTTTTCGGTAATAACGATAGGTATTGGAATGTCTGAAATATGATGAATTAAGTTTTTTGTCCTTTCTTTCCTTATTAAATTTCTTGACACTGCAGCATAGTCTACTTTTCTAGAACAGAGTTGAACTCGACTACGAGTATTACAGTATTTTGTTTATTTTATCACTTGTTCTAAAGATATCTTGTATTTCTGAAGGTTGTACAGATAATTTGAACAACCGAGTAAGCTTTATTACATGAATAACCAAGTATTCCTTTGATTCCCCTTGTTGTTACGGAATATTTTTAATTTCCAGACATGTGTGCCCGGAGTCTTTCCATATATTCAAATTTAGCCTCAAGTGATTGAATGTAGTTACAATTCTTATTTCTTTCAGACCAGTATTTTTTTCTATTCTTAAAATAGAAATACTTACAGTATTTCTATTTTAAGAATTATTCCATCATACTTTTCAGACATGAGTTCCTGGGATTTGTGTGTATCGGCATTTTGCTCAATAATGTCAATTAGAAAAGACTGAAGAGCGGTAAATCTTGAGTGGAATAAGGCCAGAAGCTCAGATTTAAAAGTTTTGAGTTCCATACTACGATCCGCATGTTCTCGTTTTACAATTATTTTTAATAGCGACATTTTCAGTCGAACCTTTTGTGCTTGCATCTGACTCACGATTTGATGTTTGCAGATCTTTTGCAGGGGTACGCTGTAGCGGCATGTGTTTTTTAAGAGGGTGGTAGATGTGATAATAATTACCTCTGTTTTATTACGGCAGTTGCAATATTTTTCCGCGGGGAAGACGTAAGATACCAGGAGCACAAATAATTTAGCAACAGTTGTCATTAACCGGTACGCCGGAGTGGGCCGCAACAAAAGGGTGGCGCTTAGCGATGATTGACAGGTGAGTCACTCTTAGGGTTGGACACGGTATTTTGCAGAGTGCACCTGGTGGTTGAAGCCTTTACAGATCATGCACTCCTATTATTAGCTATTAATTAAATTTTGAATGCAATTTCAATTATTCAATCAAGAAAAACCACAACACAGAGCACGTCTGCTCGAAATATAATTGGGATATAATTGGGCTCTCGGGCCGAGCGCACATACTTTACAGAGCTCCGTATATTTCTGGTTCTTGCTACTTATAAAGTGCTTATTTTTGCGTCAAACTCCTATCATTGTATTTATTAAACTGCAAGTGTTAATGTACATTAAGCAAATTATGCAATATAGTCGCCAGTGAGTAAATATTCAAAGATTTAATAGTTATTTGTAGTGATAAAATTATCGGTGCCGTGAGTATTCCCTGTGGTGACTCATTTTTTGCTGCGCTTGGACGAAACATTACCTTATATGGTCATGCAAGTGCTATGCTCGCATTGTGTGTAAACACACTGTAACAAACAGTTAAGATATTTCGCCGTCTCAGGCGTCAACAGCCGTGGTGTTGCGGTCTCGGGCACTGCGCCGTGCGCCTCCGACCCCCGGATCGAATCCCAGCATATTGACAAAAAATTTCTCTAGTTCTCAATAAATTTATTTTTAGTAGCCTTGAATTTAATTTGACCAAGAAAGGTAATAAATCTATCTAAACACAATTTATTTGGATTATTTTCAAAAATGGAATTCATCAAATAATGTGCAGCTTGTTTGAGCAACTCAAAGGATGGACCTGTCCTGCTCTGTTCACGCTGTGCTGCAAATTATCATCTCTTGTGTATGAACATTACTTCGAAAGATTACAACAAGATGTCACAAGAAGACAAATCAAACTGGATTTGCGTACAGTGCCGCTGCAAGGAACGTAAAGGCGACAACACAAACACTCCAGTTCGTAGCAAACCGCCCCCGTCGCCGAGGCCTGATTACGTTACAAAGCGCGGCAAGGCACGCACCACCGCTACAAACTGTTCTTGTCTGTCAGCTAGTAGCATTCGAGACATCATCCGTGAAGAGGTTGCAACAGTTATTCAACCAACAGATTCACCCGCATCTTTTGAAGGTCCAAAACGTAGTGTCCTCCCTCGAAGCATCTATGGCTCATTTTAACGAGGAGCTTGAAAAAATCAAGGCTAGCAATGCCGCACACGTTAGCATGATTGAGAAACTAAGGTCTGGTACAGAATCTTTGCGGGCAAATAATCTATCCTTATCATCACGAATAGCCCAAATAGACCAACAATAACGCTGCTCAAATATTGAAATCCAGTGTGTACCTGAAAATAGGCAGGAGAATCTTATCAACACTGTAGTGCAAGTGGGCAAAGTTATAAAATGCCCCATCACTGAGTCACACATTCATTACTGCTCTCGACTAGCCAAAATGAATAGCTCAAGTCCTCGCTCTCGATCCATCTTAGTCAAATTCGGCAGTCCGCGCCTGCGCGACGATTTTCTTGATGCGACCGCACGTTTCAACAAAACCAATCGGGACGACAAACTAAATTCAAGCCACTCAGGCATCGGAGGAGTTAAGAAGACTGCTATCTACGTCATGGAGCATCTCTCCCCCGAAAATAAGAGCTTGCACGCTGCTGCGCGAACCAAAGCCCGCGAACTGAAATACAAATTTGTATGGGTGCGTGATGGTAGGATATACATGCGCAAAAATGAAGAATCAAACTACGTCCATGTAAAAAACTTCGACCTTTTGAATCGTTTGTCATGATTACGCTATATTTGCTATATTTTTACTAAAAGGCGCTTTTACTTGTCACTACCAAAATGTTAGGGGTCTGAGAACAAAAACTATTGAACTGTTTAATAATGTAGTTTGTTGTAATTTTGAAATTATTGTTTTTACAGAGACATGGTTGAATGGCACAATCTTTGATAATGAATTATTTGATGACCGTTACACGGTCTACAGACGTGACCGCGAAAATAGCGGGTTCCATAGTGAAAAAATAGGAGGTGGTGTTCTCATTGCTGTCACTAAGCGCTTTAAATCGTGCCGTTTAAGTGCGCAGGAGTCAGATTGTGAGGATTTATGGGTCAAAGTGGAAATATATGATAGCTTTAATAAAGACAGACACCTATACATCTGTGGCGTATATATCCCTCCTCCAGTAAAAATGCATATACTTAAGCATTTTATTAGTAATTCCAATCGCATATTAGAAAACCACAGTGGAAACACTATTATACTTGGTGACTTCAATTTGAGTAGCTTATGTTGGACTAAGACTGTCAGTCACACACTCAAACCTGCAACATCCAATAGTCTACTAAATAACATGCTTGTCGATTTCATGTCTCTTAATAATCTAGTTCAGCACAATTCCTGTTTTAACAATAAAGACAAACTGTTGGATCTGATAATGAGCACATTGGATATCACCCGCCTTTACGTAAGTACCGACCCATTATTGGTGATTGACCCGTTGCATCCTCCTATCGAATTCTATGTGGGACTTAAATGTGACAATTATCTCCTAACCAAGCACGAACCCAGATTTATGTTTTATAAAGCAGATTATATTAAAATTGTAAATGAATTGAATGGTATATCCTGGGAAGACGAATTATCACGTTATGAAAACGTAGATGACATGGTAGCACACTTCTATAAGGTACTTCAATCCATCATAGTTAAACATGTACCCAAGTTCAAACCTCGTAATAATAAGAAATAACCCATATGGTTTTCAAACACGTTAATTAAGGTTATCAAGGAAAAATATAAATACAGATCTAAACACCGTAAGTTCAACAACCCTCGGGATTTATTGACCTTTGAACTACTTAGAGATAGATGTACGAAATTACTTAGCCAGAATTATAAAACTTATTTGCTACAATTAGAGACATTTTTGAAATCAAATCCTAAGCTACTATGGAGTTTCATTAAGCACAGAAGAGGCAGTAGTAGTACCTACCCAGCCCAAATGTCTTCTGGAACTACTCTTGCCACTACTGGCCCGGATATCTGTGAACTCTTTGCATCCCAGTTCCCTTCAGTCTACAATACTGATAAACTATCCATTCCAGACGAGCACTATGCAGATAAATTCCACGCCTCTAACTTTATTACTAGTTTTTCAGTGACTAAAGACCAAGTATTTAAGGTCTTAAATAGACTTGACTCCACTAAAGGCGCTGGCTCAGATGGATTACCATCTATCTATCTTTGATGTAAGATGTGCTAGTGCTCTAGCTTTACCTCTGTCCTTGATAATTAATAAATCTCTTTGTTCTGGAACCTTTCCCATTGCTTGGAAAACTTCTCTTGTTATACCGTTACACAAAGGTGGCGATATAAACTCGGTGAAAAACTATAGGCCAATATCAATTATTTCTGTGTTTGCTAAAGTCTTTGAAAAACTACTGTGCCCGATATTGTCTTGGCATCTAAGACACTTAACTGCACCGGAACAGCACGGTTTTATGAAAGCTCGCTCTACCACGACTAATCTGATATCCTTTGTTGAAGGCCTGGCCGGAGGTGTTGACCATGCGCAGTCTTTCGATGTTATATACACTGATTTTAGCAAGGCTTTTGATAAAGTCAGTCACGATATGTTATTACACAAATTATCATGTGTCGGTATAGGCGGTAATCTCTTGCGCTGGTTCAGATCTTACCTAACGAATAGACTGTCTGTGGTGGTAGCAGGGGATTTCAAATCTAGCTTTTTTACTGCCTTTTCCGGCGTTCCTCAAGAGTCCCATCTGGGTCCCATGCTGTTCAACGTTTTTACTAATGATATCGGTAAGTGTTTCCAAAATTCTAAGTTTTACATGTCCGCGATAATTTGAAGTTTTTTAAATCAGTAAATTCATTAGAGGATGTATTGTTGCTTCAAAATGACTTGGACAATCTAGTACTATGGTGCAAATCTAATGGTATGAGCTTGAATATTTATAAATGCCACGTGGTACGCTTCCCTAGAAAAAAAGTCTCAGTGACTAGATATTATTGTATTGACGATGTACCATTAAAAGAGGTTGATCATATTAGAGATTTGGGTGTAATTCTAGATACCAAAATGCGATTTAATTTACATATAGATAGCATTACTAAAAAAGCCTTCAAGACCTTGGGGTTTGTCTTACGTATCTGTAAGGAGTTTAATAATCTGAGCACAAAAATCGCAATCTATACGTCACTTGTGCGTAGTAGCTTAGAATACTGCAGCATGGTGTGGAACCCGCACCATGAAGTATACAAAAAGCGTATAGAAGGTGTACAAAAAAGATTCCTCTGGCACTTGACTTACAGTTGTAATTTAGCAAAACGCTTGCCTAGCTATAGTGATCGTTTGAAATACTTTCATATGAAATCTCTCGTTGAGCGCAGAGCGATGTCGGACATCATGTTCCTCTACAAAATGATAAATGGTTACATCGACGCTCCAGACGTTATATCTCATATTAATTTTGCTATTCCCAGAAGATCGTCCAGGTATAAGAAATACACTCCATTCGTCACAAAGTTAGCACGGTCGCATTTAGGCCATTATGCTCCTCTAAACAGATTAATGAGAAGTTACAACGAGATATATAACAAAGATATCGGTAATACCGGGATTGAACAGATTATATTCAAAGATAGTCCATGTACTTCGAAAAAACGTCGAAAGACACAAACCTTGGATATTTTCTCAGATCCCTTACGTCGGTTTAAAAGAGTAGTGTCTCAACTGCTAAACGATTTTTAAAATATTTATTGTTACTTTTTAATTTCTCTTTTTTTTTATTACTGTATAAAATAATTTTAATCTTAATAATTGTATTTTAATAATTGTATTTTGATTTTTTAATTAGTAATTCAAATTGAAATTAATATTGACATTAAAGTATTCATAAACATTTTTTTCTTTAT
The DNA here is from genome assembly GCA_963668995.1 of Parnassius mnemosyne. NCBI lineage: Eukaryota > Metazoa > Arthropoda > Insecta > Lepidoptera > Papilionidae > Parnassius > Parnassius mnemosyne. The sequence goes on from CAVLGL010000002.1 coordinate 42,309,973, forward strand.
GTAACAACATTTTAATTACTTGGCATTTAAATTTTGGTATTGTTTTATATTTTCGTAAGCAAAACGTAATGTTTAAGAACTGTGTATTTGTAAGTGTGATTTGTATTGTTTTTATTGTAATGTTCCCTTTAAGATAACTATTTATAAAGTAAACAGCAATGTAAATATGACGCTCAATATTCATGTAGTTTACACCTATAAAATAGGTATCACTGAGCATTAAACTATTTATTGTCTACTCTTAGAAAGCTTGTAGTGTATATCTTGTTGGTGTGACAAATAAATAAATAAAATAAATAAACCGAGGTCCAGGAGGAAGTTCAAGTCAATCCAAGAAATGACTTTACATTTTTATGCGTCTTAGGTGTGGTAAACTAAGGCTTTACCTTTTCAGGGTTAGGCGAAACACCTTGATCTAAAATTACATGTCCAAGATAAGCGACTTCTCGTCACAAGAACTCATATTTGTTAAGTTTTAATTTTGAATTAGCCTTTCTGAATTTGGAAAAAATTAATTCAAGTTTTTTCATGTGCGATTTAAGACTATGAGAGTATACAATACAGTGATTTAAATATACATAACAATGAAGATCTTGTAGTCCAGAGAGAACAGAATTCATCCGTTGATGGGGCATTTTTGAGGCCAAAAGGCATACTTGTGAATTTGGAATGCTTATAAATATCATTGTGTAAAAAAATAATTGTATATAAATATAACAGTGGTAGCAATGAATCCCATTTTTGCAGTATCTTTTGGATCTAAGCAAATTAAATGATATCTAGAGGCTAAACTAGCGTACTAATATATTTGGAATGACTTTGTTGATCGAGAATATCCGTAATGAGGGGAACAGGATAAATTTCAGAAACAGTAACGTCATTTAGTCGACGATATCAATAACAATTCGCCACTTTTGCTTGCTGGAAGCATCTAATTTTTTTGGGACATCCCAAACTGGGTCATTTCAAGGCAAAGTGGAGGACCTAATAATATTTTGGTTTTTCTTAATCTGCTTCTCGACTTCATCTTTATCTCGGGAAAGCGGTATGACTTTATGTAATATACATGTATATATGTATATAGGGGCTGCGTTCCCAGTATTAATAGAATGTCGAATAATGTTTGTATGTGTTAAGAACTCGCCATGAAGATGAAATATATCCGTGTGTTTTAAGATAAAAGTCATTAGTGCTTTTCTTTATTGAGAAATTAAGTAAGAGCATCGTACTTGTTGAAGTTGAACCTTTTGAGGACGATCAATATTCAAAGAATTTATGCTATGAATAATTTCTTTATGAGAATTATCTGGTTTTGACGACATAGGTTGGATTGAAGTCAATTGAACATGAATTTTTTTTATTTCGATTTCATTTTCCGTAGTGTTTAAGACGGTAACGTTAACTCTATTATTCAGCTTTAAGCTTACTATACAATTAGGCAAAAATACGCCTCCGCAAACCTTCTGATCTAATACTAAGGCTTCTTTCTAAAATTATTGTTAGTAAATTTTGCCCAAATTGTACAATAATAATTTTTGTTGGTAGAAGAGGCAGTGTAAATAACAAAGAGTTATTAAGATATATTGAACAACTTAATAATTTAAATGTACACAAAATTGTCTTGTTCACACTGCCTTATATACATGGATTGCCACAGGAAAATAATTTAAGACATAATTTAAATATACAAATGCATAATTTAATATGTAATAATAATTTAAATTTGACATATAATTGTAATGATAATTATCATAAATTTCATGTAATTGACATAAATAATTTAATAAAAAAGTTTTGGACAAAAGATAGGTATTACCTATCCAAATATAATTTAAGACTGATTGCAAATGTGCTATCTTATTATTTACTTTTTAATTCAGCCAAGTTTTGGCTACCAAGACTGCTTTTATTGAGCTTACTTCTCTAGCAATAATAAGAGTTTAATTAATTTTGAATACAGCCCACAAATAAGTAATAAAATTTGTTTACACCTTTTGCATCAAAATATACAAGGCATGATGGGCAAATAATTGGAAGTTGTTTTTTTTTTTTTAAATAGTAACAATATACACATCCTTTGTATTACTGAAAATTGGCTAAAAGATTATAATTTCATGTTTAATTTCACAAATCACCAGGTGGTCAGTTCCTTTAATAGAGAAAAAAGTTAACGTGGTGGCTCCTTAATATTAGCAGATAAGTGAGTATTATATAAAGAACGTAAGGATAATGTGAGCCTATCTGTTGAGCAAACTGTAGAAATGGCTTGTGTCGAGCTCGAGCACCTCATTGTTGTAAGTATTTACAGACCCCCATGTAAGAGGTTTTTCTCAAACTTAGTAAACAGAAAAAGTCTGGTGTAATATGTGAAGACTTTAACATCAATCTCCTTGAAACTTCTTCCATTAGTATTAAGTTTAGCTCATCGTTTAAATTGTATAATCTTGTTAATTTATTCTTAGAACCAACAAGTATTGCTGGGCCTAGTGCAACCCGTATAGATAACATTTTCACAGATATTAAGCCCTTGCTTAAATCAATTATTCAAAATTTAAGTTCAGATCACTGTGGACAGTTGGTATCACTACCTTATATACACAAAAAACTGAAAAATAAGAAAGTTGTGTTTGTTCCAATAAATAAACATAGCTTGGAGAGGTACTTCTAGTAATATAATAAAAAGACTTTTATCACTTTCGTTTAAAAATAGTGCTAATTATTTGCATGCTACATTATTTAAAATTATAAGTTGTGAATTTAGTAGAATATTTACTTCTTAAACTTTCTCTTTTAACAGTCGCAAATCATTTAATGAATGGGCGACAGTAGGAATTAACAAAGGTAGGCGAAGGTTATACGAGCTTTATGATGAAATATCATATAATAGTAGTGTTAAATTTAGAGATTATGTAAAAACATATTCTAAAATATTTAAAAAAGTGTGTTTCACTGTTTAGGCTTTACATTTAGGCAACAAAATTAAAACTGCATCTAAGAAAATTAAAATGACTTGGAGAATAATAAATAGTGAAACGGGCAAGGTCAAACCGCGCAACTCTGATTTTCAATTGAATATTAACAATAATTTATCGCTATCTGATCAAGAAGTTGCTATGGCTTTTGAGAAACATTTTAATAATGTTCCTTTTTTGACAACTAAATCATTAAGCTCTTCTCCTACTGTCGCCGAATCATTGTTCAAACAAAATGTAAAGGCTTGTTCAAATACTTTTAAATTCCATAGAGTACTGCCGAAAGATATCGTTAAATATTTTAAAACTATTGATGTTAAGAAAACGGCAGACTTATGGGCGATTACCGTTAAAGTTATTTTATCTATAATAGATATATTAGCATCTTATCTACAAAGTTGTCCACAATATTTAATATAAGCGTCGAATCTGGTGTGTTTCCTGATTTAATGAAACACAGTAAAGTCATACCTATATTTAAATCTGGTAGTACATTAGACCCCGCCAATTTTAGACCAATTTCTGTACTACCAACATTTAGTTAAATTTTTGAAAAAATTATTTTAGATCAGATGTTAAGTTTCTTTAATATTAATAAATTGCTACATAAAAATCAATTCGGTTTTACAAGGGGTCGCTCGACAACTGACGCTGGAGTTGAGCTTACTAAACATATTTTTTGTGCATGGGAGAATTCAGAGGATGCTTTGGGTATATTTTGTGACCTTTCCAAGGCCTTCAACTGTGTTCACTATGAAACATTTATCAGGAAGCTACATTACTATGGTGTCAAGAACAAAGCGCTCAAACTTATTATTTCATATTTATGTAATAGAAAGCAGAAGGTTATTATCAATAGTAAAAGTTCTTTCGGGTCAATTGTACTAATAGGTGTCCCTCAGGGCTCGATTCTCTGCTCATTCCTGTTTCTGGTGTGTATTAATGACTTACCTCGCCTTGTAGGGGATAGTCATGATATAGTATTATTTGCTGATGATACTTCCTTGATTTTTAACTTACAATCAGCTAATTCTAATAAATTGGCTACTTGGTACTCAATTACCATCTCTGATCGTGGAGGTATAATATATAATGGTTTACTAAAATAAAATGATATATTATGACCTTGTAAATTAAAAGAACTAGTAGAGTACTGTATATCTACATTAAAATATTGTATTAAATCACTACCTATGATACCGCCATAATTTAAGTTAATTGTGTTGTCAATCGTATGAAATAAAAATTTAAATACTACTATACTCCTAGAATTAATCTGGTATTCAAATCAATCCTAATAGATCCGTGAGATGCGCAAGTGGAGTCATTATTACTAAGACCTTCTAATGTAATTGTCATATCATATCATACTCGTATCAGTCCCTAGAGCTTGTTGATTTAATAAACTAGAATATTTCACAATAGAAATCGTAGAACCAGTATCGATAAGAAAACAGGGGGGCTTTTCATTAAAATTAGTCTTTAACATAAAGTGAGACAGAGAAATATTATTATTATTAATATTATTTATTGTGTATGTTTACTCACGTCACAGTCTTCACAATTTGTGACGTTCCGTTGATAACCATTAAATTTTTATTATATTATTAGAAATTGAAACATTATTTTTAACCTTAAGAGTATCTGATTTTTCATTACTATTTGTTAAAAATAACTTAGGAAGAGAGGAATCGAGTCTTTTGTTTGAAGTGGAGCATATTGATTGAGACGAAGGTGCAATAAAATTAGAATCCTGTGCAACCGAGAGTAGACCACAGGTGTGACCTTGAAACCTCATTGAAGGCTCTTTGAACTGACTCTTTAGTTTTTAAAATAAGGACATAAATTTTTGGTCATTCGTTTTTTATAACATAATTTAGGAACACAGAATTTAGAAAGTTCAATTGTTTTCGTGTCTTTTAAATTAATAAAACGTTTCTACAGGCACGGCGCAGAAACCGTGCTTAGTTTAAACTAATTCTAACAATCCAAAAAAATATTATAATAAACCTCATTGTAATTTTAACCCTTAAATAATATGTGCATATTGCAAAAAGGGAGGTAATTTAATAAGCGAGTTTTGCCTCTGAAAATAATAATGACTATTAAATAGTCATTATATAATGACTATTAAATAGTCATTATTATTTTCAGAGGCGCAAACATGTATATTAAAACGATTACTGTCCGGCATATTATTATTGCTCGGTACTTGTGCGCGTGATAGTGCAGCGATACGTTGATCGAGGCGCATGTTATTGTTTTTAAACTTAACTTTGCAACACTCGCTTATTAAATGATCTCTCTTTTTGCAATATGCACATATTTTATTAGGATTAAAATAAGAATGAGGTTTATTATAATATTTTTTTTTGGATTATTTGAATTTTGATGATGCGATGAATTAGAATTAGAGTTAAGATGTGGTGGTTAAGATATGAAACCTGTGATATAACACTTGGAAGAACTATGTTCGAGTTTATAACAAATTGAGCACAATTTGGATGAGCGCTGCGATTATTTACTTAATTTAAATAGTTTTACTTCCTCCATAGCATGTTTAATCGCTTCGGATAAAGGTCAAGTGTTACTAGAGTGTACAATATGCGAATAACTAGGATTCATGCCTAATAAGAGAGTGTTTACGGCTAAGCCTTCCATTGCTGCAAGTCTACATAAAAGTTCTTTTTCATCCTCAGTACGGCATCCGCGTAAGGCACGATTCAATCCTTAATTAATATTGTGTTACGTCTTTAAAAGGCAACTGCTTACAATTCTGTAGGTCTGCGGGTAAATACGTCGAATGTTTTTGTCTTCGAATGTCGATTTAAGAAATTGTTTTAATTAGGGCCAAATAAAAAAATGTCCTTAAGCAACAAGCTAATTGTGCTTTTCCTTCAAGTTATGACACAATATATTAAGCAAAACATTCTATTGGTCTGTACTTGCTGGTGAAATTGCGTTTTCGTAGTTTGTAAGAAACATGGGCAAAGACTCGCGATCCTCGTTGTAGGCCTTAATAAATTTGGTAAAGACCGAAAGAGTAATTTTTCAAACATTCTTGATTTACTATTTTTCGGTGTTGGATTTGGTCCTGACAATGAACTATCTGAGGAGTCAGAATTAGAAATTTTAACTTCTTCAGCTTTTACCTTTTTAGAAAACATTAATTAATGCGGCATAATTTTTTAAATACAGTACAGATTATCAGAAATGCAAGAAAATATGTTAAAGGAAATATTAATATTCAATTACTTAATGATAAAATAATCCTATAATTGATTTTTTTTAATTAAATCATTTTCACTTGTAAATTCACTTTAATTAATAACTTTGAAAACTTCAATTTTATTTTATTTAAAATTACTTACAAAATAGAGTTTCGCGCGAACATTTCGGTTTTGCACAACGTGTTAGTTAATTAGACACTGCAGCGCGCGGCTTGTGTAGCGATGACGTCAATGGCAGCGGTGGCTTTGATTGTCCGATGACTCAGGAAGTCTTAAATTACAGCGCTACCTCGAAGTCACGGTGCGTTATCCGCGAGGAGACCTTCCACTTGGTGATGATGATGGTGATATAAGGTCTGATATTAGTGGCGAGTCAAACTTTTTGGTGATCCGATGGTGCAAGGGGTTGTGACGCAGGCTCACAATTGAAAGTCGAGGCTCACTGTCGACCACGATGTAGCAGCAGGAGGTTCTTGATGATGCGGTGCAGGCTCGTAATTAGTAGCGGAGTCTTATCGTCAACCACAAGTGGTTACCGTCGAAAGCCGATACCTTACCCAAGGACCGTGGTGATAAACGCTGAGGTTCACGGTTTATTTTATTAGGCGGGAATTCCGTATTGCGATGCGCCCAACACCTAAGAATCCCAGTACTTTAATTGCTTTATTTTAGCAATTAAAGTACTTCTGCGTACTTCAACTGTTTTCCAAGGACATCCCACTTCTGACACCGAAATTGTCAGGATGGGTCGCCTTGTGTTCTTTTTAAAAAAGACACTTTTACTTCTGCAAGACTTATTTAATTTAATTACACATCGGAATTATATACGTTACAAGAAATTTCTGTACAAAACAAAGGTTAGAGTTTGACTAACTAAATTATACGAAAAATCAATTTACATGACGCTTACAATAGCAATTACTAACTTGTACATCGGTTCATAATAGTTTCACAGCTGGGCTCAAGACTCCTTACATTTTTGTGAGGGTAATAGGGCAGGGAAGTGTCAGCCACACTGCTCTAATGAGTGTTTGCGGTCTGAAAATGTCTTCTAAATATTATTTTTAATTTTTCAGACATGCAAGTTGTTTACTTTACTATCAAGCACGTAAATTGACGTATAAAGTCAGCAATGAAAATTGAAATTCATTTGTTCGGGATTTCAACAATTTCATTGGTTCGGGAATCGAGCGCGGGTACTAGCGTAATGTAAAATTTACGGCGAGCGGCATAGCGCGATAAAGCGCTTACCTCAAAGTTTATTTTTTGAAATTATATCTCAAAGGTAAATAAACACTGCTGCGTCAATAGATTTATGTTACCCAAAATGTGTATGGTCATGCCGTTCCATTTGTGTTAGTGTAACAATATTTCAATTAATTTGGATAAGTTTACTAGACGTAATTCATATTGGAGCGCCACATATACATCCCCTATATTCGGATTGTATTAGAAATTGTACACTGCATAGCGACAGTGTAGTGGCGGTGACTTACTATCAACAACAATACGTTTGTTTTGGCCCTGTAAGGTGTGAAACATTATTGTTAGCGTTTTGTGAGTGTAAGCAAGAAGTATGGTAGAGTAACGTCAGTTACCGCGCACTTGTCGAGGACACAATCTAATATGTGTATCGATTATATCCTAATAAGACTGAAGTGTCTGTCTGTAATATTAAAATATCTGCCTTTTATTGAGCAGAGGAGTTATTTGCATGCATTTCGAATATGACATGAAAAACATTTTTAAGAATTTTTGAATTTTAATAAATGTAAATAACTCTACAATAATAAATTTTACGTTTTCAGCGTCACCAACATCATCATTATAACCATACACAAGTCCACTACTGAACATGGGCCTCCCCAAGGAATACCACAAATCCATCTATCCATCCACGTCACGTGAATCATCTACCTTGCAAGAGTAAACATACTCGTCAACAACTTCGAGCTTAGTGCTCCCAACTAAAACCGGTATAGGTGTGAAATTTTGACATGACTCTTTTAGTCAAATATCGATTTAATAACTGAATGTCATATAACCGAAACTCAAATATTAATTTAAGAACTTTGTGACTATGCTTTCGCTAGAGTAACGAGCAACGTCGGCTTAAACCGAGGCTATTAACAATCTTCCGAAAACCTAGCAATTAGTGCAACAACGGAGCTAAACGTTGCTGTGCAATCGTCAAATCACTGAGTTTCATAACTGTCATTGTAAAAGCTGAATAACTGCTCAAAGCCAAAATATTTAAAAAAAAATTACTTTTACAAAGTAATTTTTGAAAGTTAAGAAAGGTGAGCTATCACTTTAACCAATAGCTACTGCGGAGGACTTTGTTAAAACAGACGAAAAAAACTCACAATTATAAGACTATTTTCCTCCCAACAGTTCCAATTTTATCTCATTAAATATAACAAATATATAAGTTAATAATAATAATAAAATATAGGGGTAGAGAACTGACAACCTCATCGCCCGCTGAAGTAACGTTTATGTGAGAAAACTGCTACGTCAGCGCAGTGAGTACTCACTGCGCTCACGTAGCAGATTTGCCTGGCGTACCTTGCCAAGAGGTATTAGCACCGTGCCTCGGCAAAATTGAAGGTGCAAAAGGTGCACTTGTGCACATGACCTCACCAGGAAACGGTGCCGGGTCTGGGCGTCTCCTGATAACTGACACCCATTACATGAATGATGGAATTGAGGAATACGCGCAAAGGGCCACCAGGTCGCGTCTGGAGCTGGCACTGGAAGCGACAGCATGCGAACTACCAGCTGAGCAAGAGGAGCTGCAAGACCACCCAGCAGCCCCTCTCATCCATCATACCCACCAGCTGGCTTGGTATCGGCAGGGTCCTTGCGGGCTCAGCAATTGGCACCCGCCACTGGTGGAGTGAGCCGCATACGATGGAAAACGCAGGTGAACAGCAACGCATTGTGGGCATATTTTAGGGTAAAAGGGGGAAAAGTTGGAGGTTTTGCTAAACGGGCTAGAATGCATCGACTTTTTGCTGAGCTGGAGCCATATATAACTGTCACTGAGCAAAACCTGGTAGACCGAGTTCGGTATATCTTGCGTTCAAATTTATTTGATGGCACTAAACTCGAACGGCTACGACTTGAGGCTGTTCCCTCGTCGAATGAAAATACTACGGCTGAGAATTCAGCGCCACAAGTTGCAGAGCAACCCGCACACGTGGATGCAAACGTGAATCTCCCAGTTTTGGTTGATTCAGACGATGATGAAACAGTCACCCAGAAATAAGAACTAGAGTAAATGAGGAATACATTGGAAGAGGCGATTATGGAAACGTGCAGTACGCCTCTCGAAAATCGACTGCGACTTCCATGCATAACCTCAAGCAAGAGGAATCGGGCTGTGATGAGGACTTTAAAACCAATGCTTGTATTATATATATATTTGGAAGCCAGTCGGAACCTTTGCAAGACGGACTCAAATATTTTGGAGCCGCACTAGCAGTATGCCGTATTATTGGTGCCAATCTTCCTATGGCTGGACGTGCTCTAGACAGAGTAACGCCATCCCAGCCTGGAAAATAAGAATTGAGGAACGTATTGCAAAGGCTAGGGCCCTCATCAGCAGAATGATATGCTTCAAGTCAGACAATAATAGGCCAAGAATTGTGGGCACCGTCAGAATGGCAATTGCTGGGACAAATGTAAGTTTGCCCCAGCCAGATATAACGCGAAAACAGACGGAGCGCATAGACGACCTCAAACAGTGAATCGCTGCTTGGGAAAAGCGGATTCGGCCATATACCGAGAGGTCGACACGGTTCAACCATAATCGTCTCTTCCAGAGTGAACAAAAGAGAATCATTGGAACAACCAATGGTACGTGGAACAGGCCCATCAGCGCATCAGGCCCAAACTGTCGCATTCTGGCGCGGCCTGTGGTCAGAGCCCGTAACCCACAGCGAGGGCCCTTGAACGGAAGTTGTGTCGAGTCAGTGTGTGAGTACTACGCTCATGGACCCCGTCATCATAATGCCGGATGATGTAGTTGAGGCGGTCCGTAGGGCCCCGAACTGGAAAAGTCCGGGACTCGACGGGCTGCATCACTACTGGCTGAAAGGGTTCATGGTGAGTCATACTGTGCTCGCCCGACAGTTTCAAGAGGTTCTCGATCAAAAGTCACTCCCAAGCCTCTTCACTACTGCGATCACTCATTTGGTCCCTTAAGACCGGTATTCCATAGACCCGAGCAAATACCGCCACACTACGTGTCTACCCAGAATATATAAGACACTGACATCTATTTTGAGTACACGAATCATTCGTCACCTGGATTAAAATCAGGTGATATCGTGTGACGTCTGGTCGGTGGAACCAAGGAACCTCATTATAATATCTTTATTTCTCCTCACAAAATATGACTATATGATACAATAAATAATTCTACAAGCTTAAAGGATGTATTTACAGAAAAATTCATGTCAGGACCACCTGTCTATTATTATAAGTACAGTATCTGTATTAAAGATTACTAGGATCCTCAACTCTCGGCAGTAGGTATAACCATAGCAAAAGCTCAATTAAAATTTCGTATACATAGATATCCAATTGATAAGGAGATAAAATTTTCAATTAATATTATGAGTGTGCATGTTCGTGTGCATGTATACGTGCGTGCGCGTGTATGTGTGTGTATAAGCGTACCTATTTTTAAAATTATAACTATTAGTTAAATGTCTCATAGGAAGCTCATAATCCACATTTATTCTTAACGTATAAATCATCGGCCTTTTACCATGTAGCGAGATGGGATATTCGATGTGTATAAGAATTTTTATTTCGTACTTTTGCCATACGGGACAACATTCGAATTGTCTGCAACGCAATCTGCCATTCCGCGTACTCTGCCAAAGGCTCTTCACGCAGGCGTAATTTTTGAGTTGTGTAAGACATGTCAAACTCGTTCCACTTCGGTAATAGAACTTAAATTGATAACGTCATAGACTCCTTATAATGCAGGGTAAGAATACCCACTACCATTTTTTCCCGTGGTTGTCGTAAGACGTAACAGAGGGAAACTGAGGCAGAAGAAGTGCAGCAGCATCTTTCCGATAACAGCAAAAAGCATTAAAAAACTGCAGTTGCCATCCCTCAACCCTGCCCAGACTAGGATATGCTGGAACTAAAAGAAGAGATAAACAGGTTGCGCTGTAATATTACAGGATTATCCAAGGTCCGAAGAGAGAGAATACAGTAATCCTCGAATCCGGCAATTTGATCTATAATATTTAGCTATATATACTTAGAATCACCAAACGGTATTCGCTGAAGTTCATAAAAGTTTAAGCACCAACCTCAGCACATCCCGATAAGGAGAGGTGAGGGAAAGGTATTAGGATATTTATAAAGCCATGCATTCCTCAAAACCCACTATACGGTGTCAATAGGTGACTTCAACGCAAAGCATGACACAATAGAGAACGGTGAGCTGAAAGTAGGGAAATTCGGAATAAGGCAACGGTTCCCAAGGGGCCAGCAGCTAGCCGACATATTAGAGAAAGAAGAACTCTTATAGATGAACTTCTTATTAGAAAAACCGCAGAAAGTGGACCTGGTCGTGCGCCGACAGTTCGACAAAAAATGAGATTGACTTCGTTATGACGACCAGACGACAACTGTACAGTGATTTCTCAGTAAGCACACTAAACCTAATCATTAAGTTGGAAAGGTCACGTCTAATGAAGTCAACGCTCCGTCCCCCTCATGCTCTAATCCAAAGCCCCGAAAACTTTCCTCAAGCTTGTCATTCATATCGTCCACTTCATTGCAATCTTCTTGGCACTGAAAACGATTTTTTTAATTCTAGCTGAAATTTTTCGGGGCACAAGGGGGACAGAGCGTTTGACTTTATTAGACGTGAACTTTCCAACTTAACGTTTAGGTTCAGAGTGCCTTTCACCAGTCAGTGATCAATACCAGTTATCACCCTCGAGATCACAGAGTCATCACTGAACAGTTGTCGTCTGGTCATCATAATGAAGTCAATCTCAATTTTTGTCGAAACGTCGAGGATCTACCAGGTCCACTTTCTGTGGGGCCGCTTTTTTAATGAAGAGTTCATCATTAAGATTCCTACTTTCTCCATAAAGTTGGGCAGCTGCTGGCCCCTTGGGTTCCTTTGCCCTATTTCGAATCTCCCTACTTACAGCTCAAGGTTTTTTCTTGTGCCTATCTTTGCGTTGAAGTTTCCCATTAACGCCGTATAGTAGGTTTTAGAAAAATGCATGGCTTTAGTATTGTGAATGTAGAGAACCAAAGACCTTTTTACTGTAAATGAGGCATTCCACCTAAATCCCGAGGGATGACAAAGCATCTGCATTTTTATTTTCAAGTAAGTATCTAAGAGTCACACCATCTAGTTACTATCACGTGGACTTCATACCCTTTTGTCACACTTATTCATAAAAAATTAAATAAAGAAATAATTATTAAATAAATGATTTATTATACTAGGGAAACTAGGAGATAGGCCCCGTCCAATTATTGTAACTTTTATAAAACTATCAAGGGTCACACAATATTATTTGAAAGAAAATTACCTACAACAAGTATCGGAGAAAAAGATAGCATTGCTAGAACAAATGAAATTGGAGAAAGAGAAGTATGATATAGTGAAAATAAAATATGATAAATTCGTCGTACTAAAACCCAACAATAAAAGGTTATTCCCCATTTCACCGGTAAATAATCCCTAACTACAAGGCGAAGCTAGCGCATATGCCAATAAAAAGAACAAAATGAAGAATGCAGCCCTAAAACCAAGCACGTTAAGTTTTCAAAAAGGTGACAATGAACATCCAATTCAAAAAGGCAACAATGAACATCTTTCAACCCGGTTGGTCACCGTGGAAGATTATGATCATAACCCTCCAAAGAAAACAATAAATATAAAAATACCAAACTCTACATCTAGAACAACAAATATACTCTATATTCTAACATACAAAATTAGAAACTGATCATCTTATGGACACCTACTAGAACTGATAGAAGCACTAAAAATATAAACTGTGATATTATAATTGGACTATCAGAAACGTGACACTTGGGTACAAAAATAGAAAAATATTAAAATTGTATACTATGTTATACAGGACTCACACAGGGATTATATGGAGTCGGTTTTTGAATAAACTTGTATGAAAAGAAAACATAGAGTGCTTTATTCTCTGATATTTGATTATTACACTACTAAACTTATATACACAGGAAAAAAATCGTTTATAAAAATGTTTGCAGCTACAGAGCAGCCAAAGAGGAAGAGATCCAAATTTTTTATGCAAATTTGGCGACTTAAGTGCCAAAATAGGCCAACCTTAAGATGTGATGATAAGATTAAGATGAATACCTACCTACTAGAATTTGTCTATATACATAATTCTTCTCTCTCGTAAACCAAAGAATAAGTATTACATTGGAAGCGGAACAATCAATGAAACAAGCGGGGTTTAGGAAGAGTTCCTTGACTTTAGATCATATCCACACTTTGGTAATACTAATGGAAAAGCATCCAGAAAAACAAAGAGCACAATATTCCGCTTACATTGTCTACAAAAAACCTTCGATACAGTATCATATTCAAGTACCTGAACAACACAAATTGAGCAAGAAGTAAAGAAGGAGTATTATACGTATACAGAAGTATACAGGTTATAAAATGTATTTATAATAACAACATAGGCAGAGTTAAATTGGAAAAAGTCAGCCCAAGCTTTCCATTTAAAAGAGAAGTGAGACAAGGTGACCGACCTACCCAAAGCTGTTCATTGCCATCCTAGAAAATAGATAAATAATAAGAAAGATGGATTGGAAAACTAGCGGCCTAAAAATAGACGGAAAATACTTGAGCCACCTTTGATTTGCAGACGACTTGGTGCTTTTATTGGAATCAATATTGCAATTACAAGTCATAATTCAATCACTTAATGTGGCTAGTAAGGAGGTAGTATTAGAGATGAACCTCACAAAAACTATAATAATGACAAACAGCATGGAAAAACAATATCTATCGATAACGAAATATTAAAATATGCAAATATTTATATACTTCGGCAAACAAATGGGCTTCGATAAGGAGAACAACAATTTTTTTATAGAATAAGGGTGTCAAACGAGCACACAGTCCACCTGATGGTAAGTGGTTGCTGTGGCCCAAAGAAATCTACATCTATCTTCGTTAGCGAATTAAAATACAGATGCGAAATGTTCAGATATTAAGGAGGCGTATTCAATTTACATGGAATAATTACCAGTACTATACTACTACTTTCAAAATTACCTTTAGGCTCCAGAGCCTAAAGGTAATTTTGAAAGTAATATGCCAGTAAAAATTAAAACTTAAACATTTTATACGTGGTAGAGTCATGCTGCAGCTATATTATTAGAATAGTGATAGCACGAATGGGTCGGCTCGACCGGAAAATGATCACGCTTTCTCAGAATACTAGCGTAAAGTGGCAGCTTGACACTGCTGTGTTTCGTATGGTGAGTGTAGAGAACCGGAGACTCTTTTTACTGTAAAAGAGGCATTCCATCTTATTCCTCACGGGTGACGACGCATCTGCATTTTGATTCATTATTGAGGATAAATGTAGATGTCTATGGGTCACAGCAACCACTTACCATCAGGTGGGCTGTGTGCTCGTTTGTCACCCTATCTTATAAAAAATAATGTGGAGCTGCCTTCTATCACGTCTATCTTATACTTTTCAGACTTACACATACAAAATAAAGAAATAAATTACCACGTGTCAACGGAGCCTAGATCGAAACATTAGGAAAATTCTCAATTAGGAAAGCCAAAAATCTAAAATAACCGAATGGGTGGAGCATGTGGCGAGACTGTCAGAAGAGAGGTGGACTGTAAGGGTGACACGATGGAGAGGCCCAAATGAAAAATTCTATAGAGGAAGACCGGTTACAAAATGGGCGAATAATATAAGCAAAACGGCAGGCCCAAGCTCGATGCAAAAAGCCCAAGATAGAGAAAATTGGGACTCTTTGAAGAAAGCTTTCACGAGGGTTCTTGCAGACCAATTAGTAATAACAATAGGATTAAGCATAGTTAACTTATTTTGTAATTTTTTTTGCAAGAAATATAAGGCTTTTATATTTTCTTTATATAATCTGTGAAATGAAACTTTATCGTGTTTCAAAGCTTTTATAAATAATAAAGGAATATTCATGCAAACTTAATAATTTCAAACAAAAGTTAGAAATATGTACGACACAGCCATCACAATCATACAATTTGTCGTGCGATATTTTCGTATTGTGAACTCTGTTGTCAATAACTTCACGGAGAAGGGCACCTGATATCGAGTTTTAATAAGTGTTTGCAATTCTGAAGTTCTTTTAAGAGAAATATCTTTTAACGTTATTCGTATAACTTAAAGTAGCATGTTATATGTAACAAAAAAAAAATGTTTTTTTTTACAAATTGTCCATCAGGTTGGATTGTGAATGCGTTTGACACTTCAGTTTTATTAAAAAAAAGTTTTATCACGACTCCAGCTGGAATGCAACCTTAGATTGATTTGTGACCTTAGATTTTTACAACATTGTCCACCGAGAATCTGACACGTCGTGCGTATCCGCCTAGGATTTTGAATACGTTCTGATATTTAAACGACGACTTCCCCGGTTAGCTACGACTTGGTGAGCGATATTTTACTCGATTGAATATATGAAACATTAATACTAAAATTTTCTTTTTAAATTTTTTATTTAAAATCTATAATAATAATAAAAAAACTAAAACTAGAAACTTAATTATCATATAGTCTTACTCCCCGCGGTATCGTGCCAAGAACACTCGCTGTGTTTCCCCGCTGAATGGCTAAACTTAGCCTTTGAGCGAGAAAAGAACCAGCTATCTTATCACCAGCAGTAACGACCAGCCGCAGATGGAGTTACTTTAAGGTACTTTAACTTCACCGCACGTGGACCCCACGGACCGATAGTCTCTACAGCAAATGGCATAAATATGTAATCATCTCTCAGAGACTCATGCTTGCGCCACTTACTAAGTTCAGCTGCCTCTGATGCCGACGCGGCTCTAAACGAGGTACCCCTAAGATGAGACACCGCCAGAGTGTCTACGCAAGTCGCATCCCACACTAGGGCTTTACCTTTCTCCCAAGGGACCAATGTCATACCGTCGGGTCTCCTGCCATCGTCTCTAAATATTACACAAGGCTCTAAAACCGAGGGAACATTTAACGAGACAAGAGCCCTTCGGATGACATCCTTCAAAGAACTGTGTCGTGAAAACCTACCAGCGCTTTTCTTACATGAAAGTCCGTGAAGCCCAAACTTGTCGACGCTGCTACCACAGGGGCACTCATGGGGTTGACAAAGCGCCGCTCCTAGTCGGATTCCTACTGCAATACTCAAGCTTTCCCCTATCAAGTAATGTGCCGAGATTACTTGATGGTAAAGCGTGTAACCAGTGACTAGATTCCTTAGTCGAAACAGCTAGATGGCGTGCCTTGTCTTGGTCACTATGGAAATTATGAAACAAATCTTTCTGCACGCCCCGTACCAACGGAATATCCCACTGTTTTTTTTTTGGTTAACTTCCAGTGGAACATTTTCACCGGAATAGAGCGTTTGCCATGTCTGCCCTGCCTCCGTAGCAAAGCATAGGTCTACTTTATTATTTAAAATTATGTTACATAAGTCACTGACACTATGCACGGATGCAAGGAAAGCAGGCAATGCAATGTTAGAAAGATTTCTCACACCAATGCCACCAAATTTTATAGGTAAAGTAGCTTGAGTCCAGGCTGTTGTATTTAAAGTTAAATTTAGAACTATTTCTATAGCTATTTTAAGATTATTATCAATATTTTTTAAAATATCCGAACATTTCCAGACTGGACTCGAGCGAAGTCAGTATGTAAATCTAGGTACAAGGAGACAATATTTTAAAATAGTAAGAGCTATGTGAAGGTTTAATTTATCAACGTGGTTTTAAAACATATCAAATTTTGTTTTTAAAACAGATTTAATACTATCGAAAAACAATGGGGCACCTATCAGGTATAGTGATTCCGTACTGACAGTTTTTATTCCTGGAGAAACATGATTGAAGTTTTGAATTAAACTGTCTCTATGAGAAGTAGATAAATTATTGGAAAAAAATATTTCACATTTATTGCTATTTGGTTCAAGACCAATATTTTTAAAATTTCGAAAAATATAAGTAAGATCACTGACGACGTCACCTGCTCTACCTCCCAGTGTTCCGTCGTTAGTATTTTGACTATAACATTGCCAAACGTAATGATAAATTTCGGGGGTATTGTTAGCCACTTCTTTCAGCAAGGTTACCCTATCGATAGAGTTAAAAGCATTCCTTAGGTTAACCTTCACAAGAACATCTGCATCAGAGTTTGTTAAAAATGTATGCACTGAATGTACCGCCGCCTCACAGCCACCTCTAGTGTTAAAGCCTAGTTGAATAGGCTGAAATTTGGTCTTAAAAGCTAATTTTCAAGTTAAGCGTCGAAATGTAGAACCAACGGCAATAGGACGAATACCGTTATCCTTTTCTATGAAGGCACATAATCTTGCCCCATATAAGAATGGAATGAAATTTGGATTAACATTACCAAAAAGCATAAAGTTACATAATTTTGTAATGTCTTTAAGAAGTACTCCGCCGGCGTCACTGGCAGAAGTGCTTACAAGATCTTTAAGATGTTGAGGCGTAATTCCGTCAATGCCGCCAGAAGAACCATTCGAAAATGACATAATTGATTCTAAAGTGTCTTTTTCAGAAATTTGTAAAGGTTGCATAGAAGTCTTGGGAGGCAGCGGTAAACCCTGAGGAGGTTTGACCAAAGGATGCTTCTGACGAAGGCTTTCAAGAGTTTCGACATTACTAGGAGTGAAGATGTCGTCTGAGAATAAAATACGGTGCATTTTTAAGTCGCCATCCATTACTTTCGACTTAACTACTTTTTTTAAATCAAATTTAGGCCGTGGTTGAGATAAATGTGTATTAATTGGGTAATCTAAATTTTGAAAAGATGTCTCTTTTAGTTGAGACGAAATTGATTTATTTATTGTTTTATCAAAATGAAAATGGGAATATGCGAAAGTAAATAATTTTGCTAACTATTTTCACTATTATATTTATACTATTGACACTAGGAAATCCGGCTGTGAATATAGCTGAGGAGAGATATTTATTAAAAAACTAAACAAATTTCTACAGCACTCAAAAGTCTTTATATTACATAACTTCATATTTAATTGCTGCTGTACCCCGCATCTTTCCCTGAAACAATCATTTACGGCCTAAATAAAAGCACTTTACAAATAAAATATAATCACATTACTTCCCTGGATTTATTCCATATTGATAAAAAATTGTTTGTAGTCGTTATACTTTGACAGTTGACAACGACGCAGCAGAAATATTTTCCTTTATAAATGAGTATTGTGTCTGAAATCAAACAAATAATAATTATAATAACTTTCTTATATATTTACTGATCTTTTTATTGAAATTTATAAGCCAGAATTGGCCTCTAAATAACAAAATAAAATAAGTTAAATATACGTAGCCTTTGACAGTGAAAAATTTTGACAGAAATTTCCATTATTTTTGTTACTAAATTTCGTTTCGTTCGGCTTGTTTGACGCGTATAGCGCGGACATTATTTCAAAATGTGCATTCATTCACCTTCCAAGTATTTACCTACCGATTTTATAAATCTTACTGTTAGTTTATACTTTTATGCTTTTAGTGTTGTAGCAAAAATTTTAGAAACATATAAACGAAACTTTATTCATTTTAGGATATGCTTGGGAATCATAAGTAAAATCTATTACCAATACGGCCTATCAAATGTCCTCTGCTGAACGTAGGCTTCACCCATATATTGCCTCAGAGGGTGAATATTTGCCGTAGTTGCCACGTTTGCCATGCAGTTTGGCAACCGCAGTTTTCTTATTTTGTGGTTGTTATTAGGAAGACGCTGCTGCCCTTCTCCTGGTTTGTTTCCCTCTGTCACCTCCTACGACATCCACAGACCGATATGGGGGTAGTTGATATTGTTACGCTGCCACTACACGGTGCAATCGGTTCGCTAACGTCATAGATAAAATATAAATTAAATATAACTAAAGCAACATAATTTAATACATTTATATAGCTTTAGTTACATTTCTAAAGTTCTGATATTATATTCATAAAATCTTGATATCAATTAATTCGAATTTAGAACATCTTCCTTTTTAAGTAGTTTAAAATAAGTTAATAATATGCTAATCGATATAGGGTATAACTTTGAAATTTTTTTCACTATTTTAAAATTAGAAACGTTCTTTTATTTTAACTGAATAGAAAGAATTCTTTTCTCTCAGCTGCGTATTCTGCACAACGTAAATTCATTGTCATTGAATTTTAATGAGGCACATTCTGATTTGTGAAAATTTTTACTTTTTAACAATATATTGTGCACATAACTTATAAATAGCGTGCATTGTTACAGTTTCTGAATCTTCAGATTTTTTTATAGAATTAAGATGACAAACGAGCATACAGTTCATCTGACGGTAAGTGGATGCTGTGGCCCATAGACATCTTCACCTATTCTCGATTAAGAAACATTCAGATTCGTTGTCACCCCTGAGATCAACGATAGAATGCCTCATATCCAGTTAAAACAGTTTCCGGTTCTCTACACTCACCACATGAAACACAGCAATATTGATCTGCTATTTTACGCTGGTATTCTGTGAGAGTGTGGTCCTTCCCCGGTCTAGCTGACCCAATGGTGCTACAACGATAATTTACCACGTCAACTGCATTTTAAAAATTTGTGAATAAATTAAAATATGATTGGATTATATCTCCTTACACCTTAGTTACGTTCCACTTTGATTTTGATTTGAAATGTATTTTAAAGTTCCGGAATTGTATATTCATAATTTGGCACTTTTTAACTCTATAAGTTTATCGTAGCTCGTAAATTCCCTAGACAGGTTTCTTTAAAATTAAACTTGAATTATTTTGCTTTTGTAAAATAACAAACATGTAATTAAAATTTGTACAACCCATGCAAAATAACAAGGCACCTAGCTAGATTCCAGTACACCTCTCGCAAAGTACTGCATTAGCAGCTTAATGCAAAACTTTAAGAGTGACGTCATAGCCGTATAATGTTTTCTTTTTTATAGAATAAGGCTGGCAAACGACCCCTATTCTATATCAAAAGACGACCTGATTGTCAGTGGATGATGTGTAGGAGCTTTGGGATTTGTGTTTGTTGTTAACGTGTGTTAACGACGTTTCATGGCTCACAAGTGATAGTAGAAGATGATAATCAATAATTATATACTGTACTTATCAACATATGTGTGTAGGTTTCTTTAATTTTTTAGTAACAATCATCACTTGTATATAACTAATAATAAAATGATTTATTTTATTGAAGCGAACACTGGAAATGGAACTGAAACAAGGAAATCTACACCACGCTGCGTGTATGACCCATTTTCGTTGAACGTTCGACTGTACTCTGTGAGTCGCTAAAGCCATGGAACTTGATTGCTGTAATTGTGAAATAGATATTTGTCTTAAATTTATTGAATCGCTGCGTATTGTTTTCCATTGTCTTGTGCCTTCAAAGAGAACAGAACTATCCCACTTTAGATCGATGCTCCACACTTCCTGTATGTTGGCCTTGATAGTAACAGGTGCCACCCAACCGAATGGGTCGTAAATTTTGCTGATTTCTGACAGTAGCTGACGTTTAGTGTAAGTTGTTTTGCGATAATTGTGAGTATTTGTTAAAAGTTATTTGTAGTAATTCTAAGGTAAAACAAAGTGTATATTTCTTCGTGTTCCAACCCAAGCCCAGATTCTTGATGGGTTCGTCATTCCTAAAATTGATCACAGTTTCTTTGATTTTTTGTTGTTCTGTTAACTCATCAAGTATGGTCGGTTCATTGCTAGTTCACTTATGTAAATTGAAACCGCCTCTCTGTAGCAGCCCATTAAGTTCATTTGGCAATACTTTCGCTTCTTCAATAATATCGTGACCAGTGATGATGTTATTCATATATACTTTGTTTTTTAATACTTTTCAGGCTAGCTTGTACTGATGGCATTCTACCTTCGCTAGTTGCCGGAGCGTGTGTATTGCGAGGTAGGCTTCACCTTTTACCCCGTTAGTGACGGGGCATAACTGCTGTTCTTGAAAACGGCCGCTTGGAAAAAATCGCCAGATTCATTTTTTGTGAATTTTGTTGCTCTTCATGGAGTAAAACAGTCCTAAACGTTTTTTTAAGGTCCGCTGTTAGGGCATAATTGTGAGTCTGCCAAGTTATTATAACCATAAATATGTCTTTTTTAGTATGGGGCCCTTTTCAATGGAATCGCTTAGGCTATATTTAATACTCGTTGGCATCGACGCATTAAAAATAGTTCTAAGATTTGTGGTCTTTGACCTCTTACGTAAAATGCCACAATGCGGGAAATAAGCTTCGAGTATGGTGTTTGGCGAGATTGTAGCTGGTTTCACATCGTTTAACATCGATGTATTCTTGGATAAAAGCTTTATAGAGCTTAGCAAAATGTTTTTGTTTTGCGATTTTCCTCTCGACCTGTAAAAATTGAGAAATAGCTTGAGGCTTAGTTTTTTCAAATTTTTCCTGAATGTCGCTTTTCAGTGATATATTCACAATGTACCAGCCGGTTCTTGTTCCTTCTCTAGTGTTCACAGAAATGCTGTGAGCTAGTTGATTGAAATAAGTCCGGGATCTCTTCTGTTTCCTTTTCTTTCCCAAAACCATGGTACTAAATCAATCTCGTTCAGTGTAACCAGACAGTTAAAAGTTCCAACCCTTCCACTCAAAATCCAACCAAGTTTGGTATGTTATCCCACCGGAGAGTTAGGGCCCATAGTTAGTCACCATCGTCTATTATTTGGGAATAGATATCGGCACCCAGCAAGATCTCTGCGGGGACAGGAATGTTGTAATCCGGGTCCGCTAATTTTAAGTTCAACAAATAGTAAAATTTTGTTGTTTTTAAATTTATATTGGGTAAGTTGCTGATAAGCTCCTTCATGATTAGAACTTGAGTTTCAAATTTGAAATTAGAGTGGATAGACTTGCACTCTAAATTATTGCAGCTTCCGCAGCGCTCATTTTGCGACGTGGTAGTCTCAATCTCTGTGCGAAGTTTACGGTAATAAATGTGAGTTTTGATCTAGCAGTGCACGTAATGTTATGTAATTTTCCTTAGAGTTCTTCACATTACACTGGATAGTGCTCAGTAAAACTTGCTGATATTCTGAACTGACGTGGTTGGTAACATTCGAGGTTGAAGTTTAAAAGTTTATAGTTTATGAGAGCTATAAGTTTTTGCTGTATTTTCGTGAAGTAATTGTATTAATACGTTTTGGCCGCATAATTTACAAGCCTTGTTCGATAAGCATTATTGCAATCTGCAATTACACATCAGTTTCATTTGTGCTTTTAATATTTCATTTCAAAAACAATTTGTAGTTTATTAAAACGTGATTTTTGTTACATACTGGATAGTTTTTGACGATCGTATAATATGATTTTATCCACTTTCCAGGTTTCTTAAAAATCTTTGACTTCTGTTCGTTATTAAATTTATGCATTTGATTAAATTGTGTTGATTTATGTAGCGCTTGAGATACATTCGGTTTTTGATAATTTTGTGTTTGTTTTACATCTTCAAATGCCATAAACTTGGCTTCAAAAAAGTTAAGAAACTCCTGGAGATAAGGTAGTTTACTCGGGCTCTCTAAGTCATGTATGTAGTCTGCATACGTAGCGGCGTCTAGTTTGGGCAGTAATAAATGAACGATAAATAGATCCCAAATTTCCGTTATCACACCCAAGTTATGTAATCCATTCAAGCACTCTAATAGAGTATCATGCAGCTTTTAAATTTTATGTACCTATGGTTGTTGAATGATGCTGCATTTTTTGTGACTTGGTAAGTAGCGGATTTCTATGAATAGTTCTACTACCCCAGGAGGGTACCAGCACCCCTGGAGAATCCCTCGCTGAGCATCCACGACCATGTTATTCCGATCCTGAGCGTGGGTGCTCAGGCTGCCCCGCGTATTCTGGGGGGGGGGGCAAAATTCCACTCAAAAGCATTACTGCTAGGGGCAAACTGAGCAAGAACACCAAGGCGACCCCTGCCACGCTATCCGTGAGTTTCTGCAACATCAGGGGACTTCACTCTAACCTAAACGCCGTCCACTACCATCTCGAGACGGCGAAGCCGGCCTTGCTCTTTCTGACCGAGACGCAGGTTTCCTCTCCGGCTGATATTTCGTATCTCTCCTACCCGGGGTACAAATTGGAGCATTCCTTTGTGCCTCGGGCTGGAGTTTGCGTGTATGTCAGAGAGGACATCTGTTCTCGACGCCTCGGCAGTCTTGAAGGTTCGGACCTGTCCATCCTTTGGCTACGCGTAGACAGCGACGACCATCCGCGCGTCTACGGGTGCCTCTATAGGTCCCATAGCGGTAATGCTGAAACAGACCGACTCATCGACCACGTCCAAATGGCTACAGATTTCTTACTACAACAGGTCCCATCCGCAGAGATCGTGATCCTTGGCGATTTTAACGCCCACCATGCCGAATGGCTCGGTTCACGTCTAACCGATCATGCGGTTGTGAGATCATGAGATCTGTTTATGACTTTGCCTTGGCATATGGTCTGACACAACTGGTTACTTCGCCTACGCGGATTCCAGATGTGGAGGATCATACACCTTCCCTATTGGACCTTCTGCTGACCTCTCATCCGGACGGATATCAGGTTTCCGTCGATGCCCCTCTCGGCTCTTCGGACCATTGTCTGATCCGGAGTATGGTGCCACTCACGCTCCCTTCGCGGTTGCGTTCTGCAGGTTGCCGCCGTGTTTGGCATTACAGGTCGGCGGATTGGGACGGAATGCGGTCCTTCTTTGCATCCTACCCATGGGGGCGGGTTTGCTTCTCGCCGGATGATCCCAGCGCTATTGTTGACTCTGGTACTGATGTGGTGCTACATGGAATGGACTATTTATTCCATCATCTGTGGTACCCATCGCAGGCAAATCTCAGCCTTGGTTTGGTCGCTCCTGTAAGACTGCATTACGCAGTAAGCAGGAGTGTTATCAAGCCTGGGCTGCGGCTTTGGCGGCTCGGGATGTAAATACCAGCACACTTAAAAAGAAGTATAACTTCGCCTTCAGGTCCTTCAAAAGAGTTATTGCCAAGGCAAAGTCAGAGTACATAGGCAGAATTGGCGAGAAACTAGTTCGCCTTCCTTCGGGAACCCGTGCATTCTGGTCTCTCGCCAAGGCTGTCCAAGGGAATTTCTGTAAGCCATCACTACCATCTCTGCACAGGGAGGATGACTCACTGGCCCATGACGCAAAAGACAAAGCCGACCTTTTAGGCTCCCTTTTTGCGTCCAACTCGACTCTTGATGACGGGGGGAAAACACCGCCGACCATCCCGCGGTGTGAGTGCTCCATGCCGGATGTGCTGTTCTCGCAGCGCTCGGTTCGCAAAGCACTGCTCTCCCTGGACATCCAGAAGTCGAGTGGGCCTGACGGAATCCCCCCAATTGTGCTGAGGACGTGTGCCCGGAGCACACCGGTCACCGGTCCTAACGCGTCTTTTCCGGTACTCCTACTCCCAAGGCGTAGTCCCGAATTCATTGAAGACAGCTTTTGTCCACCCGATCCCTAAAAAAGGCGACCGCTCAGACCCATCCAACTATAGGCCTATCGCGATCACCTCCTTGTTCTCCAAAATAATGGAATCCATTATTAACTGCCAGCTCATCCGGTACCTTGAGGATCACCAGCTGATTAGTGACCGCCAATACGGTTTTCGTCGGGGTCGATCAGCTGGTGATCTTCTGGTCTACCTGACCCATAGATGGGCGGAGGCAGTAGAGTCCAAGGGGGAGGCGTTGGCCGTTAGTCTGGACATTGCGAAGGCCTTCGATCGGGTTTGGTACAAAGCGCTTCTTTCGAAGCTACCTTCCTATGGGCTTCCCGAGAAATTGTGCAATTGGATCACCAGCTTCCTTGCAGATTGGAGCATCAAGGTCGTTGTAGACGGTGCATGCTCTGACTACAAGCCTATTAATGCTGGTGTTCCACAAGGCTGTGTGCTATCACCAACGCTGTTTCTTCTGCATATCAATGATATGTTGCTAACTGGTAACATTCATTGCTATGCGGATGACAGCACTGGTGATGCTCTATACACCGGCCGTGCCAATATTTCTCGGGAAAACGTCGCTGAGTACCGGAACAAACTTGTGTCTGAAGTCGAGTCTTTGCTGAACAAAGTCTCGGATTGGGGGCGACTAAATCTAGTCCAATTTAATCCTCAGAAGACACAAGTTTGCGCGTTTACCGCTAAAAAGAACCCCATTGTCGTATCTCCTCAGTTTCAAGGCACTCCCCTTCTTGCCTCAGCCAGTATCGGTATCCTCGGAGTCGACATATCGAGTGACGTGCAGTTTCGTGGTCACTTGGAAGGGAAGGCCAAATTGGCCCCTAAAAAGCTTGGCGTGCTCAGCAAAGCGGGACAGTATTTCATGCCGGCACACCGCTTGCTACTTTACAAGGCGCAAGTTCGGCCTCACATGGAATACTGTTCCCATCTCTGGGCAGGGGCTCCCCAGTGCCAGCTCCTTCCACTTGACCGCATCCAACGCAGAGCGGCTCGAATTGTCGACGACCGAGCCCTTTCCAATCGGCTCGATTCATTGGCACTGCGAAGAGATGTTGCATCCCTTTGCATTTTCTTTCACATCTACCACGGGGAGTGCTCTGAGGAATTGTTCGGATTAATCCCAGCCGCCAAATTTCACGAACGCACATCGCGGCAGAACTCCCGATACCATCCACACCATCTGGATGATTGGCGGTCCACCACTGTGCAATTTAGAAGATGTTTTCTTCCTCGCACAACCTCCTTGTGGAATCGATTACCATCAGCGATTTTTCCGGACCGATACGACTTAGGGACCTTCAAGAAAAGAGCGTACTCCTTTTTAAAAGGCCGGCAACGCATCTGCGATTCCCCTGGTGTTGCAGTTGTTCATGGGCGGCGGTAGTCACTTACCATCAGGTGAGCCGCATGCTCGTTTGCCCCCTATCCTATAAAAAAAAAAGCTTTCATCGTATGGCTTATTCCCTAGCCTGATTGAGTGGGTGAAGGACTTTCTGTGTGAACGATTTCTCCGAGTCGTCATCGACGACTGCTCGTGCTGTCCTATCGCGACAAACGCCGGAGTCCCTCAGAGGTTCATTCTCTCCGCAACTTTCTTATGCTGCATATAAATGATCTGCTCATTCCCCTCATCGTCAGTCCGCTATTTCATTTCATTTTAGATTTTTGACATATTTTAGAACATCAATGGCTTCAGATATGCTTCTTATTTTTGTGTCTTATGTTTTTTTTTTATTTTCCTAATTTTCAGCATGTTTCATTCTAGGCTCCGTTGACACGTTGTAATTTATTTCTTTGTTTCGTCGGTGTATTTCTAAGTCTGAAAAGTATAAGATAGGCATATTAGTTTCAAAATTACCTTTAGGCCCCTGTACTAATTCCATGTAAGTTGAATACGCCTCTCAATATCTGAATAGTTGCTCTCCTTTTCGAAGCCAATTTGTTTGCTTAAGTCTATAAATATTTGTTCGTATATTTTAATATTTCATTATCGATTGATATTGTTCTTATTTTTGAATGATGTAGTTTACGATTATTATAGTTTTTCTGAGGTTCATCTCTATTACTACCTCCTTAGTAGCCACATTAAGTGATTGAATTATGACTTGTGATTGCAACCTTGATTCCGATAAAAGCACCACGTCGTCTGAAAATCAAAGATGGCGCAAGTATTTTCCGTCTATTTTTAGGCCGCTAGTTTTCCAATCCAGCTTTCTTATTATCTATCTATTCTCTAGGATGGCAATTAACAACTTCGGTGAGCTCAGTCGCCTTGTCTCACTCCTCTTTTAATAGGAAAGCTTGGGCCGACTCTTTTCAATTAAACTCTGCCTGTGTTGTTATTATAAATACTTTTTATAACCTTTATATACTCCGTCTCTACCTTTTTCTCTGTTAGCACTGTAAAGGTACTTGAATGTGATACGGTATCGAAGGGTTTTGTAGTCAATGTAGGCAGCATATCAAGCTCTTTGTTTTTTTTTTGGATATGTTCAATCAGTATTTTCAGTCTATAAAAGAGAAGTTCTTCCCGATTCCCGCTTGTTTCACTGATTTTTCTGCTTCCATTGGAATACTTATTCTTTGTTTTAAGAGAGAGGAGAATTATTTATGTACATAAGTTCTATTAGGTTTGGTAGATCACCATATCCATTTGATTTCATTATAAAGTATTCATCCGCTTTTGGTTAGTCTATTTTGGCATTTAAGTCACTAAATTTGCATAAAAAATTTAATCTCTTCCTCTTTGGCTGCTTCTGTAGCTGAAAACACTCATATAAACGACATTTTTTTGTCCTCTATATCAAAGTTTAGCAGTGGAACTCCATCTTACTCTCCATATTACTAGACTCCATATTATCCCTGTATGAGTCCCGTATAACAGAGTATACAATTTTATTATTCTTCCTTTACGTTTACGTTTCTGATATTCTAATTATAATATCACAGTTTATATTTTTAAGTGCTTCTATCAGTTCTAGTAGGTGTCCATAACATGATCAGTTTCTAATATTGTATGTTAGAATATAGTGTCTATTTGTTGTTCCAGATGTAGAATATGGTATATTTACACTTATTGTTTTTTTCTGTAGGGTTATGGTAATAATCATCCACGGTGACCAACCAGGTTGAAAGATGTTCATTGATGCCTTTTTGCATTGGTTCGTTTATATAATCCATGCGGGAGGTTATATGTTGTTGTCTCTATTTTCAACTTCCTGCTTTGGTTGTGTTGCTAAAATTTTATTCACTAGAAAATTTAATATGCTTGGTTTCAGGGCTGCATTCATCATTTTGTTCATTTTATTGGCATGTGTGCTAGCTTTGCCTTCTAGTTGGGAATTATTTTATGGTGAAATTGGGAATAGCCTTTTATTATTGGGTTAATAGTACGACCAATTTATCATATTTTATTTTCACTATATTACTCTTCTGTTTCTCCGATTTTATTTCAACATTCGTCTATGCACGCTCGTCTCATAAACATCAGTTCTGTGTGTTGCGAAATATACTCACACGAACAATTTGTCATCATCGTAGAATAATGTCGGGTTTGAAAAAAACACAAAATTCACTTTTTACCATATTTGGATAATACATTGTCTAAATATTATTACTACATTAAAGACAAAATTATATGTGTTTTCGATTT
Organism: Parnassius mnemosyne; assembly: GCA_963668995.1. Taxonomy (NCBI): domain Eukaryota; kingdom Metazoa; phylum Arthropoda; class Insecta; order Lepidoptera; family Papilionidae; genus Parnassius; species Parnassius mnemosyne. Next base: position 42,338,618 of record CAVLGL010000002.1, read on the forward strand.
CAAATTAATCTGTCGGTAAACAGACGGATTTGATAGGCACTCATAGAAAAATGACGCTTGTTTATACTCGTCTTTGTCCAACGCGTGGGATTCTCCCATCGCCCCCTCCCGCTCCCGACGAATCCGCGCAATTGCCACTATTCGTCGAACTCGCCAACGCGTTGCAGCGGATTCGATTTTTCTTCAAAAATTACATTACTTTATCTTTGTTTGCCTGTTTGTTAGCTATTTCGTGTTAACATTTTGGTATTATTTAATAATTGTATTTATACAAATTTGGCAAAGTAAATAATTAAAGAATCGGTTCTGAATGTCCGTCGGTTTTCTACGGAAAATATAAGTCAATTTAAAATTTAATTTATATAAAACTAATATTTGCTGATAGTACTACAATTATTCTGTGGAGTTTTTGTTATATTTGACAATTTTAATTTTCAAGTTGTATGTAACTATATTACATTTTTCTTTGGGCTTGATAGTGTCGCGCAATCACAAACGACGATATTCTGTGGACACGCTTTTATATTTAACGGTCGTATATGACCATCCCACTTTGTTCTTAGAACTAAATTCACTTCCGCCTTTTTTCTCTTTAAAAACAATCATTATTTGTGTATATTTAATAAATGTTTTTCTAAAAAAATAATCTGATCTGAGTAATAATTTACCTGTATAAATAAAAACAAGTAAATTTTATTATTTTTATACATTCGAATCTTTTTATTGTGACTAGACTTACGTTTTTAGTAAATGTTGATCTGTGATATTAAGGCTTTAACTAGCCTGAATGACCTTGACGAAACGGCGATCGCAGAGATTTTAGCCAACGTCAACACCGTCTAGCAACTACGCTCTGTATTACTTATAAAAGTGCAAAGATTAATAGACTGCAGAGATGACAATTATATAAGTGACATACTGCCTGTTATGCTTGCGCATCACTGAGAATTATGTCGCGGATACATATACATTGTGCTGTAGCTTTGTCCGGTAGGCGTCACGAGCTATCAAGTGTTCAAGTTTCAAGTACGTAAGAGTTTTTTTTTTTATAGGAGAAGGGTGACAAACGAGCTCACAGTCCACCTGATGGTAAGTGGTTGCTGCGGCCCATAGACATCTACATCTATTCTCGATTACGAATCAAAATGCGTTGTCACCCGTGAGGACTAAGATGGAATGCCTCGTTTCCAGTAAAGAGGGTCTCCGGTTCTCTACACTCACTATACGAAAACAGCAGCGTTAAGCTGCTATTTTACGCTGGTATCCTGTGAGAGCGTGGTCCTTCCCCGGTCGAGCCGACCCATTCGTGTTACAACTATACCTACTACTAATATAGCTGCAGCATGGCTTTACCATGTAAGAAAAAATTGTCGTTGAAAATTTAAGTATTTTCAGAAGCAACTTTGCAGTTATTTTATATTGTGTGAATTTTTGTGGAATCGTGTTTTGCAAACCGCCACCTGAAATACGTACAACTTTTTTTTCGATAACGGCGTGAAATTACAAAACGATCCCCATGCATTTCAGTGTGGCTCTATTCAGCCTCTTAATATGAACATACCTCGGGTTTCAGAGATTTTAAAAGTTTTCATGCGTAGACAATGGAAGATATAATAATATATTATTACTGCCCCGTGTGAGGTAACCTTTATACTTATATACATATTCTCATCATATTTTTATGGTTGGTTAGAAAAATTATATCTAAATGCAAACTTTCACAGGGTAATTTTTTTTTTTTACTATTTTTACCCAGCATGTAGTAAAGCAACTACAATCCCATCGGTAAGTAGTTATGTAGCTTAAGATGATGAATTGCATTGACTTAACAAAAACCTATTCACTCTTGCCTAATAGTACTAGGTAAGTATTATTTACCTGTACGAGGTTGGCACTCGAGAACCTTTCTTCCTATTTTTTATCTGTTTTCCAAATTATATAGTTTGTCTAACATAAAAAAAACCATAAACTCAAGAATGTCTTTATATAGTTATTTATACTTAGGGAAGCACCATTTTTTTTTTCATTTACTTAAATTGTTTGATTTAGTTTGATAACAGTGTACCTAAATGTATGTATGTAATGTATAAAACAGCGTTTTATTGTAATACATTATTATAAAATTCAGTATCAACTAATTAATAAAAATATGCAACAATAAAATTACATAGGTATTAAAAACTATCGAAAACTAAGTAACGAGAGCAAGTTCGTCGTTCCACATCTAAATTATATAAAAATGCATTTGTCAATTTTACTAATCAACGTCGCCGCGAAAATTTCTTCTTCTTTGGGCACTTTAAAAATTAATTTATTTAGAAAATAATATTTACAGTTACCAGTGTACAGCTATTAACTAATTAAGTATTTCTAGTCATAAAAATATTTACAACTGAGTATAAACTTTTAATAAACTAATATATATTTGAACGAAGTCGCTCCAACACCGACGCGCGGTCCACCCTCGACGATGTCCGAAAACGGACTGCGACAGCGACAGGGTGACGGAGTATGCGTGCTCGCGTAAATATATTCAATTTCAGGGAAAAATGATATATTCTCTTATAAAACGGGGAATAAAAATAAAACTCTCAATTAAAATTACTAACATTTTTAAGACCTTTTTTTTAGTGTAAGAACTATTTAAAAAGCTTGTGCCGTTTTGGAGAAATTTTGTAAAATATGACAAAGATAGGTACTGTTTGGGGATTTTTTTTCTAATAAGGGGTTGACAAAAATACAATTTTGTTCAATTAAAAACATTTACCAAATCCTCTTCTGTTACCCTGTATTTTTTCTTTGTGGATTAAATGAACAGTTATTGAGATTTTTTTACTTAAATATCCAAGATTTAGGCATTTCAACCACTGTTAAGGCCTTAATTATCTTTATATTTTTACATATAGTGATATATTTTCAGAATGCCATTCGCCATTACCCCCAGGAGCACACAACGTAATAGAAGAGATGAACGACATTTATGAGGATGTCTTTTCTGATGACGTACACGTAACAAGCGAAATCATAAAACGAACAGATGAAAATATAAACCCGAACATACCATCACCTAATTTTTTTCGTGGAGAAGATCCTTTTATGACAGTGTATCAAAATGCATCCTCACCATATTTACTCTCGTCCGAAAATCAGTATGGTGTCGTATCCCTCTTAAATATCAGCTCAGTTTTAACGCCTTTAAATACCTCTACCTTGATATCAAATCTGTTACCTTTCCCTAAACCGATTACCTTGGCTTTTGACAACAAAATACAAACACCTATGCCATCACCAGCAAAAACCCATGGTGAAGTATGTAACGATTTTTTTTTGTTCCACTCACGATGTTGCAGACTATAGCTACTGTCAATCAATCAACACAGCTGTGTCTTCATGCCAGTCGTCTCCAGCGTCTCTTATTCGATGCAGAGGTAAAAAACGTGTCCGAAATTATAATGATTGGGAAGAAGTTAAAAGAAAACGCTTAACGAATGCAGGAAAAGAATACTCCTCCAAAAAGGGTGTTATTGTTCCAGCAAAAACTATAGGTAGCCCTTGCACGTGTAGATATAAATGTTACACTATGTTGACTCTAGAAGAAAGACAGGATACATTTAAAAAGTTTTGGAAGTTAGGTGATCGTGATAAACAATGGTTGCATGTTGCGAATTTTACAAGTATTTTTATTCAATTCACTTACAAGTATTTTTTGCCAAAGAGGTCATCAAAAATAGAAGTTTGTAAAACCATGTTTTTAAGTACGTATTCGATAAGCGAAAGGTTAGTCCGGACAGCTTGGGATAAATGACGGAAGCACATGAGGGGAAAACATAAAAATCATATTCGGATTGTTGAAGATGAAATGGTAAAGTCGGTTTGTGCCTATGTTACTTCATTTGTACCGGTAGAATCTCATTATAATAGAGCAGCGCCCAAAAGACTGTATTTAGATGGTGACTTGAGCATCGCTTGGATGTTCAATTTATACTAAGAATGGCCTGAACTCAATCATTATTCAAATTCAGCTTCTATTCTTAGACAATATAGAGACATAGTTAACCGTCATTATAATTTGAGTTTCCATATACCCAAAAAGGATACTTGTGATCAGTGCCACAGTTTTAAACTAACACAAAATCCGTCTCACGACCTTAGAGAACAGTATGAAAACCATTTAAATAGCAAAAAAAGTATCTAGAACCTTAAAAAAAATGATAAAAATGATGCTATTAACTCTAAAGGACGCATCGTTTGTGCTACCTTTGATTTTCAGAAGGTTTTGTCGTGTCCTCACGGGCAAATGAGTGTATTGTATTACAAGGAAAAGATGTCATGTTATAATTTTACCATATACTATATGGTTGGTAAACAAGGTTATTGCTATATGTGGGATGAAAGTGTTGTCAAACGTGGGGCCAATGAAGTAGCCAGTAGCGTTTATGACTTCATAAAGAAGTGTGTATCGGTAAGGTGTGAAAGAGTTTCGATTCTGGTCAGGTCAGATAATTGTGCTGGCCAGAATCGAAATCGCATAGTATTTATTATGTATGCTCATGTAGCTAAGGAATGTGATATAACTATAACACATAGGTTCCTTGAAAAAGGCCACACCCAAAACGAAGGGGATTCTGTCCAGTGTGATAGAAAGAGCTGCTGAACATAAAACAATTTATACACCAAATGAATGGAAATTACTTGTACGTTGGGCTAAAGTAACAGGTGATTCTTATGAAGTCATATACGTAAATCAGTCGTTAGTGTTTGGTTTTAAAAATCAGCTAAAAATAAGAACTGGGTTAAAAATACAGCTAACAACAAAGTTACTTGGACAGCCATAAAAGAAGATTGTGTCGATGTGACTCAAAGCAATAAAATCAATTACATGACCCTTGTACTTCGAAAGGAGACTAGAAATTACAATACTCCAATCTTACACAAAGCGTATGTGGGTCCTATTCCAATCAGTAATGATAAATATAAGGATCTTATTAGTCTTTGCGATTCCTCAATAATACTTACCAAATACCATAACTATTTTAGAAGTTTAACTCATGGGCGTAATGTTTCTTATGATAACAATGAATCTGACTGAATAATTGTGCAATATAATTGTTTTATACGTTTAGATTACTTATAATATCTTTAGTTGTTTAATTGTTACTAATTTGATCTCTGAAGTTGTGATTTTTAAGAATTTTATTAATTAATGTTGTTACTACTCTATATACTTATAAGAATGTTTGTGATACTATAGCTTTGCTAATAAAATGATTAGTGTCTAAGTTTTAGATTAGTAATTTACCAAAAAAGAAGTAATCAGGTCAAAACATCTTCAACATTATAATCTTATTATAGTACAAAAATAATGTTTTTCATAATTTCTTAATTCAAGATTAATGTTTTTTATATTGATTAAAAAAGAGTTTAAAGACCAGACCAAATAGTCTTTTTTATTTATAAGATACCTTACCCTAACCTACAATATCGACCTACCTACATATTTACTTACCGACTCTACCTACTTACTTACTTATGGTCAAATAGAATATGACAGATAACACTTCCGCCAAAATATTACTCATTAAGTCGGTAGAGCATGATTGGAAAGTAACATCCGTCATTCTTTGAACAGTAACTTTCCGAAGTACAATGTCGGATAATACTGTGACTGTGTTGACTCCAAAGAAAAATGAAGCATGTGATTTTTCTGGAAAACTGTATAATTTTAAGTTAATTTTTTATTTCAGTTTAAAACAACCCCTATTTTAACGAGTATGCAAATTTTCATAATTACAGATTTAGAAGTAAAAAAGTTATGCCAAAAAATCTATCATAAATATTTGAAATGGCAGCTCTGTAAAGTTTGAATTTTGTCGGATCCGTCACTATTCTACGACTATGACGAATTATTTTCTAACAGCGGTTGTTATGGCACAAATACCAAAGTTTTATACGTGCAACAAAATAATTACGAAGAAGGCGCCAGGTCTTGAGTGGAGTGTATGTAAAAAAGTGGTTCATGCTACTACATCTTTGCAACTCTAACTATGAAAAAGATAACTGCGCTACGAGCTCAAGTCAGCTTAGACTGGACATGTAAAAACTGCCTGAAAAATCATCCCCGACACAGGTCTTTTATAGTACCAGAGGAGGATTCTGAGGAGGAGGAAGGAGTACCAGCCAGCTCCTCACTCCCCGTAGCTAGTACCCCAGTATCACAAAATACCTGGCATAATATTGATATTAAAAAATACTGAACGATATCTCTAAAGAGGTTGACAAAACAGTTGCAAAGGCGCTAGAGCCTTTGATTGACAAAATGGATGAAATATGCAAGAATACCGAAGCATTTCAACAAAGAATAATTGAATTAGAATAAGAAAACACCTCACTTACCAACGGTAACAAAAATATGGAAACAAGACTGTATGCAGTTGTACAGCGAGTCCATGAACTTGAGCAAGGCCAGCTTAAAACATGTGGAAATTTCTGGATTCCCAGCCCTAGAAAATGAAGATTCTATTCTAGTAATGAGAAATCTGGCAAACAAGTTAAACAAAGAAGACCCAGGAGTGATAACTGCCAAACGACTAGGAAACTACGTAGAAAAATCAGGATATATTCTGGTGGAGCTCAAGGAGGAAAAGCGTTGCTGTTGGCTGCAAAAAGCGCGAACTGTGAAACCAGTACTTGGAGATCTGATACCCAAGACTGACGAAAATGAAAGCGGAAGGAAAATATTTGTACGCGAGGCATTAACACCCTGTAATAAGTCGTTGTTGTGGAAAGCAAAATAGCAGTTATCACGTACCTTTAAATATGTATGGTACAAGGATGAAAAAATAAGAGCGCGCAAAGAAGATAAAAGCAAGGTCGTCATTCTGAGGAAGGAAGCAGATATTGGGACTCTGCTCTGCTAAGGTCAACGATACTCTCTTAACGGGTTTGCCTACTGATATAGATATAAGTAGCATTAAGGAAATTAGGGACTATTTAAACATCGAAACCTACCTATCATGTTTACCTAAATCATCAAAAATTACTTGCTTTCATATAAACTTAGATCTCTGATTAAAAACTACTCATGTATTTTACAGTGTATTGAATCCTACAAGAATCTAATCGATATCATTATTATTACAGAAGCTAGTATATCAGATAAACTGAGTTCATTATATAAAATTGACGGCTATTCAATGCACACAGAGTTAAGAAGTCATAAAAAGCAGGTTGCATCATAATTTATGTGAATAATAAACACAACTTTCATTTCACTAAAACCTCTCCATTGGGTTTTGAATGTATCTCTCTCTGTGTGCATTGTACTTACCGCCAGACAAAAGTAAAACGCTATTTCCTTCCGAGCTAAAACATTTATTAAATAAATACTCGCACTGTAATAATTTTCTGATTATAGGTGACATAAATCGAAATCTTAAAGTACAACAATATCACAATATGTAAACATAATGAGCGAGTACGGCCTATCCTGTGGTATATCTGATTACACTAGGATCGTAAAACGTAAAAATCTAGTAAGAAGAGTTGCATAGATCATATTTTTGTGTGATCTTGTAAACAAGGACTGTACAGTGCGACGTTGGGTACTGTACTGGTGGATCATTGAATGATTGCAATTGCATGCATCGCTCCGCCTCGTATACAGGCTGATCCTATCACATTAATACTTTTCAAATAAGATTGTCTGAGTAAAGAATTACATAATATAGACTGGAGTAATGTTATTACAAAATATTGCCCAAGTTTGATATACAATGACATAATAACTAAAATTACTGAATGTTATAAAAATTGGAATACATCATAAAAATAAAATCAACATCTAAACGAAATAATGAACCATAGATAAATATAGGTATAAAAAAACTTTGCGATAAAAGAGATAATTTATTTTTACAATGGAAAAAAGATCCTACTAACGCGGTGTTAAGATTAGAGTATAATAAAATAAGAAATGAAACTCACAAAACAATAAAGAAATCCAGAAACTTATTTTATAAAACAGAAATAAACAAAAGTAGAAAAAATACAAAAAAACTTCTGGTATATTATTAACAAAATGACAGGGGCTATAACCCGAACCGTAGACAAAGTAATAAATAAAGCTTTTAAAACAAACAATATAAATACTCAAACGATAGCAAATAATTACGCCTTTAGTTTTAAAGAAAATGTGTCTAAAATAATACCAAATTGTAAAAATAATATTTTGGATACAAACAGTTATAAAAAAACCAGTCTGCTTGTCTATTTATTATAAAAAACTGTGTGTACAGCAAGTAGGAAAATTAATAAAAATTATTAACGTCAATAAAGCACTCGGTTTTGATGGCATTCGAGCTATTAACATAAAAGTGTCTTTTGCTTTGACAAAACTTATATACACGAGCATAAGAAAGGGTATTTATCCAGACGGAATAAAAACAAGTATTATTAGGCCAATTTATAAGCAACACTCCCAAAAGGAATATGCTAGCTACAGACCGATATCAATATTTCCGATTATCGACAAAATAGCAGAAAAGTATATATGTGAACAAATACAAACATTTTACACTGCAAACTCTATTCTATCTGACAATCAATTCGTATTTCAACCTGGTAAAAGCACGGCTACTGTCAAAATTTACAAATGATATCAATACTTACCTTGATGAGAAAAGACACGTATTAGTTGCCTTTATTGACTACAGTAAGGCTTTCGATACTTTACAACATGAAACTCTAATTGAAAAGCTTCAAGACACAGGTATCAGAGGACCTTTATTAGACTGGAATAAAAACTACCTCTGTAACCTACAATATGTTGTAAGGGTGGATAATTCAATTAGTAATAAAATAAACATTACAGAAGAAACAGCACAGGAATCAGTATTGGGTACCTCATTACCTTGCTTATGTAAATGACCTTAACCACCTTATAACAAAGTGTAATCTATATCAATTTGCAGACGATAGTTGTCTCGTATCAGCAGATCTTGACATCGCCGCCGCTCAAAAAACACTTCAAGACGATATAACGTTATTAAATCAATGGTAATGGGACTAGTTCTTAACGCAGAAAAAAACTAAAGTCATGCATATTAGGTCGAGTCATAACGCAGTATATAGTCCAATGTAAATATTTGTGCATACACACGAATGTATGCATGGCCTTATTCAAAAATGCATATGTACACCTATAGAACAAGTTACAAATCAAAAATACCTAGGCTTAATCATAGACAACAGATTTAACTGGGGTCCTCATGTTGATACGATTTGTAACGAGTTGAATGTAAATTTAAGAAAAACAACTTCCTTCTGCGTGAATCCCATATCTCTGGTGCCCTTTGACCTACAGGACCCAAATTCAAACTCGACCGAGCTATTACCTCAAGGTATCCACATACCAAATTTAAAGTCAATCGGTCCAGTGGAACGGAAGTTATCGTGTCGGCATACAGACTAACAGACTGCCAGCTAAAACCATTAACTTCCTTTCAATGCTACGCAGAAGGAAGTTAATAAGCTAAGGGCATTGTTTGCAACATTCTATATTATCAAGAATGAAGTACCATATTCAATATTACTATCAATGTACCATGCGCTAGTAGATTCGATAATATCATATGGAATAACAAGTTATGGTCTTACATTAAAAACATACATAAGAAGGATCTTTAATTTACAACTAAAATTTATAAAGCTCATTGTAGATGACCAGGTAAAACAAAAATATAAAGAAAATAACTATATTGGTCTTTTAAATACTCTAACGTCATACCAATAAATAAAAAACTTGAATATCATATTATGATTGAAGATTTTAATACGATTCCTTCATTAAAGTAAAATATTGTGATAGAACACAACAAAGTTATAAATAATCTGTAGTAAAAATAAAATGAAATTTTTTTTATGGTGACAGGAGAACTGTTAATATATCAGCTTCTATTCTAAACGATCTTCCAGAAAACCTTAAGAAAGAGTTGACAGAAAAAAAACTTAAAATATAAAATTAAGCATTATGTACTAGGAAACCTGAATTAAATCTTCCTTATTTATTACTAAAATAATATTAAATCTATCTATCTATCTTTATATATATATATATATATATATATATATATATATATATATATATATATATAAAATTAGTTTATTAAATATTTTTTTTAAATTGCTATAGAAATCAGCCTGTATATGTATCTTAGGAATAGTATACCGTACACGCTCATCGCGGTAAACTAGCGAAACCTGTTTGTCGTAATGTCGCTAATACAAGAATAGGTTGTTAGCTGTTATCGTGCTTAATTTTATCAATTTTACGATGGTAGTCATTAAAAATAATATATTTATGCGTATAGACGTCTGCAATCACCAATACAAACCGTTTTGCGGTTTAATGGTACTGAATAGTAACTATGAACTATTGTAATAAGTTTTATGTATCATTAAATAAAAAAAATTGTTTAAGCAATCCTCTCTTTTTCTCCGCTACTTGTTTTATTTATTTATTTATTTCTATTTATTTTAACAGATACACCTTTGGCTTATCACTAGACATTGTTAAGTATAACACAATTGGTTTTGTTCAAAGTGATTTGCCTTTAAAGGTATATACAACATTCGCAAAAATAGTGCAGCTACAATAAGACAGTTGTTAACTTACTTAACTAGAAAAATATTATTAATAAATTTACAAGTAATTTGCTTACAAAAAAAACTAATGCTAAACTTGAAGAAGACAGAAAGAGTTATAAATACTTATTACATAATTTAGCAAATTGTGATACGTTATCCGTATGGAAAATGTCGACATCGCCGTTGGTGGTTATGTCGTTAAACGTTTGCATTAACCTATTTATTGGGGCTCGTTTACCTGAATTTGTTCTATGGTTAGATAAACAGAAGATTTTCGTAATCGGATGTCTTGGTATAGATCTTTGAACTCTGATACTTATTTGATTTAACAGTGCCGGTGATAGTAGGAGGCCGTGAATTAGCTTATAAAGTGTTTTAAGATCGCTAAGTCGATGTCTTTTTTCGTGAGACTCTAATTTGAAGTGTGATAGCCTAGTATTATAGTCAGCACGGTAAGGACAAGTTTGATCTTTAAAGGCTAAGTAGCGGGTAAAATTGCGCTGGATACGCTCTATTCGATCACTGTGAATTTGGTATGATGGGTTCCAAACAGTTGATGCATATTCTAGTGTACTACAAATAAGAGCTTTGTATATAGTGAGAATAGATATAGGGTTCCGCAAATCCTTACAGGTAGGTAATCTTCCTTCAAATAATATTGTGTGACCCTTAATACTCCTTTCTTCTCAAAAATGCTAATCTACGTACCGAGATTTGTGAAAATTACAATTATTGAACGGGGCCTATCTCCTAGTTTCCCTGTTCTTTTTATATCTTTTACATCCCTTGTTTCTATGTAAATAATGAAGCGTTCATCTATAAATTTTATTATGATGTTTTGTAAGTTATCATATGATGTTTCGTATTCATCGATTCCTTATAAAACATTATTTATTTATTTATTTTATTTAATATTTCATGCACAAAGTTGTATATATGGCGGACTTAATGCCATAGGGCATTCTTTCCCAGTCAACCATTAAACTAAACAGAGATAGACAAACAAGAGGCAGTGCAGCAGTTCTCATAATAAAAGTTACTGAAAAATATTTTGTATATACTATATGTATATACAAAATATTTTTCAGTAATATAAAAATATACAATACTTGTCTCTCTCGCCTGTTTCTCAAAGAAGTAGATTTCTTTTATTGTTTTCTGCCGACTTCCAAAAAGGAGCCGGTACTCAATTCGATTGTATGTTTTTTTTTTTTTCGTTTTTTTTTTTTTTTTTTTATGTGTGTTACCTCAGAACTTTTTTCTGGGTGAACCGATTTCGATGATTCTTTTTTTATTTGAAAGCTGGTACTTCTCGTGTGGTCCCATATGAATTTGATCAAGGTCAGAGCAATAGTTTTTAAGTTATTCTTAAATAACTTATATTGAAGTCGGCTGTACAAAATTTTTAATTTTAAATTATTGTACTTTCTATTTTAATTTTTATGATCTTCCTCCAATTGTAAAAATCTTTCACCCAACATTTCGTTGATATTTTGTGAAACGTGTATTATTACATTTTCTCAGTTTTTCCAAATTTCTATTTTATTAGTCATCTAGTTCTTTTTGTATGTATTTAAAAGCGCTCATAACTTCCTCCATTATTTAAAAAAATCGGATCTTGGTAAATGAATTTTGATGTGGTATGAGCTAGTATGCGCGTCTTGCAACAGATGGCGTCGTTCTAATGCTTTTATACGCTAACGTGTGCCAAGCTACTCGAAATTGCTATTCGTTTTATTTTGAGGTTAGGTTTGGTATCCAAGTTACACTGAGATTGTTTATTTAATATAAGACTTATTCTGAAGTGTTTATTTACAATTTACCTTGTATTAAATAAGTATCTACATATTAATAAAAAGTCTTCAAGAAAAGAAAGCATTAATGATGACACACCTGTCAGTTTTTTGTTATTAATTGTACTTTAATTATACTTTTGTCCTTGTATCCAATATATGAGATTTTTGTCACTGTTTTGACAGTTTACACTTTTATACTCTCTGGATGCAGCTTATTACTTCTTAAAACTTATTAAATTACGGAGCTAATGTGGCAAGGTGGCACCCTCTCCCACATCCTACTGATGATATATATACTTATCTTCACGCACAATCCCTGACGGGGTAGCCAGAGAGAACAGATCGCCAAGTGTCACGATCCTTACATATCTCTTTCGCTTCTTTCAGATTCATTATCTTCTTCATACATGCACGTCTAGGTATCCGAGTACTCTTGACCCTACCCTCTTCGAGCAATTTGCTCACATGGTCTTCGAAAGTTAGTCTCGGTCTACCTCGACACCTTTTAATATTAACTTTCGCGCTATATATTTTCTTCACCATTCGGTCTTCACTCATTCGCTCAACGTGCCCAAACCACCGAAGCACGCCCTTATCAATTTTTGTGATAAGGTCATCTTTCAAACCTGCCATATTGCGAATCTCTTCGTTTCGCTTTCGGTCGGCCATAGTAACGCCGCACATTTTACGAAGAGATCGCATCTCCACTGCATTCAACTTACTTTTATGCTTCTTCTGGCATACCCAGGTTTCGCTGCCATATAACAAAGTCGGTACCAACACTGCGTTATGTATTGCAAGGCGTGCACTCTTCGCTACGCCTTGCCTTTTGACTAACGCAGTCAGGGCACCATTGACTTTGTTCCCGGCAGCGACACGCCTGTCCACATCTAAATCACATCTTCCATCCCGGCTAAAAGCACTCCCCAAGTATACAATTTCATTTACCTGTTCTAGACATTCCTGATTTACCCATATTTCACACTTCGTTCTCTCTTCGTCCCTTTCAAATACCAGAACCTTAGTTTTATTAGCATTCAAACGGAGACCTTTAATTTCACATTCCTCTTTCATACACGTGACTAATGCCTGCAGTTCTGCCTCTGATGGTGCAATAAGCACTGCATCATCAGCATACAGCAGACAATTTACTTTTATGTCACCCAATTTCACACCCAAACAGCTATCTTTCAGCTTTTGTAAACAGCTGTCGAGATACAGTATGAACAGCCAGGAAGACATGACACAACCCGGTTTTACGCCCGTTTGGACGCTAAACATGGGTGACAGGTCATGCCCTACCCGCACACAGGCTTTACAGTCACAGTAAAGAGACTGCACAGCCCTTAGCAATCGGCCATCCACACCATACCCCGGCAACAGTTCCCACATTTTATTCCTTACAACCTTATCAAATGCTTTCTCAAGATCCACAAAAGCACAGAAAATCTTCTGGTTAACAGCCAGAAGCTTTTCCGTGATCATACGGAGAGAAAACATTTGATCCGTGCATCCTCTTCCAGGTTTAAATCCGCATTGTGCCTCCCATAGAAATCTTTCCGATTTCTCTTGCATCCTACGTGTCAAAACCTTCGAGTAAACTTTACTTGCTAAACTGGTCAAGCTGATCGCCCGATAGCACCCGCAGTCAAAATGTGAACCTTTACCTTTATATAAAGGCACAATGACTGCGGATCGCCAATCATCCGGGACATCCCCCGTCCGCCAGCACAAATTGCACAGCAGATGAAAGCTGTCCCAGACGCGAGGCCCACCATACTTGACCATTTCAGCAGTAACTCTGTCTAGTCCCGCAGCCTTACCACATTTCAAACTTCGAATCGCACGTTCAATCTCTTTCATACTGATGACCTCAGTGTCATCGAGGTCCGGGTCTGGCGTGCCAGTCACGGCGTCATCCCCGGATCCCTCACTAAGGTCATCACACGCATACATTTCTCTATAAAATTCGCTCCATCGCTGCATGACGTCCGATTTTTCTGAGAGGACGTCATTAGTTCTCGAAAGCACTTTGTTCATTCTTAAGGCCGTCGCACCACTTCGGGTCCTTCCAACCTCTTTCCAGAAGAGTTTGGAGTTCTCCGTAAAGTTGTGCGACAACCTTTCATCCGCTTCCATTCTACACCTTTCACGCACTTCCTCAATCAATGCTTTCGTGTGAACTTTCTGCAGCTTATATCTTTCTTTCATCTTCTCTCTCATATCCTTATCATTACTAGAGGCCAAGTAGTCTAACCATGCTTTCTTCTTCTTCTTTACAGCTTCTTTCACTTCATCATTCCACCATGCATCTCTTCTTTTACTACTGCCTCTTTTTATTGTTCCACACACTTCTTCCGCTGCACTTACCATTCCATCCCTAAGGTTCTGCCATGTTCTTTCTACACATTCGTTTCTGCCATCGATGGTGTCAAGCTTTTCGGCTACCCTCGCATGATATTTGTCCCTAGTATCCGCTTCCTGAAGCTTCCAGCTTCGGATGCGACAGACCGACTGTGGTTCTGTCACTGTCGTCCGGTAGCGCCAACCCGCGAACAGACCCCTAAATCTAGTAATCACTAGATAGTGATCCGTTCCCAGGTCAGCACCCCTGAACACTCGCGTAATGATATATATGAATAAATAAATGTTTTAAAGGAGTGTCTTTGAGGCAAGCGCGAATAGATTATTGTTAAACAGTTCGTTTCATCAATTACGCTCAAGAATATAGACAAGCATTTGCCTATTTTTTAGCAGAATAAGAATGACAAAAGTACCTCTAGTCCAACTGATGTTAGGTGGAAAAAGACACCTACGAGCCACAGAATCTTCAATTAAGAATCAAAATGCAGTTGCGGATCCACTCCTGAGTGTGTAATGTGGAATGCCTCATTTTCAGAAAAACAGGTCTCCGGTTTTCTACATTCATCGTACTAAATACTGTCGACTTAAGATACTTATTTACACTGGTATTCTGCGAGAGTGTTGTCCTTCCCCGGCGGAGCCGACCCATTCGTGCTAAAACCGTAATATAGCCGCAGCGTGGTTCTACTACTTAAATATCATTAATATTTGGGGTTTAAGTATATAATTGCCATTTTGTTTTTAAAAATCTATGCACCTTTTTGTCTAAGTTAATGACAAAATTTATTTTATTTATTCAACATTGTTCCTTACTCACTTTTGAAATTTTTTGAGACAAAAATATATCTATTTAATCGAAGTATTTACCCTCATTACTATGCCATTTCCAGGGATTTAGTCCTTTGTGATAGAAGTCTGGGGATATGGAAAAGGCATTTTGTGCCGCTTCTTGAGAGCAATTTTATTCGTTTTCTTTGTCCACGTTGCTAAAAAACCTGTAATCTGTAAACAGCAATAAAGGATAGGTTTGGCAAGTACGGAGAAAAACATATTGTTTTTAGAGCAGTATAAGATATTGCGTTATCATAGAGCAATAATGGCGAAGGTCGACTGACGTTACTGTTACCAATAAAGCCTATTAAAGTTCATTGCAAAACATAGGCCTTCCCATAGGTTGCCTCATAGAGGGATATTTGCCATAGTTGCCACGATTATGAAGCGTGTTGGCAACCGCAGGTTTTTTTTTAGTTTTTAGTTATTAATTATGAAGACTCTACTGCCCATCACTTAATTTGTTTCCCTCTGTCGCCTCTTATGACACCCATTGGATGATTTGGGGTAGTGGATAGTAGTGATCTTACACTGCCACTACACGGTGAATCGTTTGACGAACAAAACTTAACCCCGTTATTTCTTTGAGAGTGGCAAAACTTTCATTGTCAAAATTCTCTACAATAGACGTTTATTGCAGATTGATATACCACCACGAAATCACCACTATACAGCTAGCGTTACTTAGTTCTATTGTTGGCATTAACTCCAGCTGCTTAATTTTACCAACGCATATAACTCACAATACCATCTACACTATTTGGATGCTTGACAGTCCACCACTGTTTAATTTACTAGGAGTTTTCTTCCTCGCACGATTTTTTGTGGAATCGTTTACAATTGGTAATTTTTCGGACCGATACAACTTAAGGACCTTCAAAAACGAGTTTACTCCTTTTCTAAAAGGCCGCCAAGGCACGTGCATTTCCCCTGGTGTTGCAGATGTTTATAGGTGCCGATCAACACTTATCATCAAGGTGAGAAGCATACTTGTTTGCCCCTTCTTATATAAAAAAGTGGAAGTTCCTACTTTTGAAATAAGATCTAAAAAAACTTATGAAATTGCTTAAAGGTAAATAAATTGCCTTGTGGTGGCGAAGTAACAGAATCTATCAACACATTTTATCCTGTTGGTTTCATAAAGACAACATAGGAAAATGCTAGAACTTTTGGCTTTCAATAGATAATGTTAAGCAACGTTTACCCTCATTACTATACCAGACTAAGAATAGAGTGACAGAGAGCAGCGTCAAAAATCCAAGACGCCCGTTAACCTTCTCTCGACTGAATCAAGTTCTGAAAGAATGAGAAAATCCACAACTTTTTCTGCCGGCAGGGCAGCGCGACGCCACTTTGGAATGAGGTGAAATATTTGATAGATTGTGTACTGGGGATGTTAATATTTTTTTATAGGATAAAGGTGACAAACGAGCACACAGTCCACCTGATGGTAATTGGTTGCTGCGGCCCATAGACATCTACATCTATCCTCTGTTACAAATCAAAATGTAGATGCGTTGTCACCCGTGAGGACTAAGATGGAATGAATGCCTCATTTCCAGTAAAAACGGCCTCCGGCCACCTGCACTCACCAAGCGAAACGCAGAGGTAAACCTCTACTTCACGCTGGTTTTCTGTGAGGTCGTGGTACTACCCCGGTCCGAGCCGGCCCATCCGTGCGACAGCAAAAGCTGCCGCGTGGCTCTACCACGGTTTTATGGAAGCCAGCGGTATGTTAGGACTTAAGGGTGAAATGTTTTTTCTGTAATATCAGCTATATTTCATATTAATTAAATTAAAAATGATTACACTAAACTACACATAGTCATAAAATAGAAAAAAAGAAAAATGTACAAAAAATTAAAGAACTAGCCAGTGAGAAATTATTTTGTACCTTTATTAAAATAATACTCTAAAAAAATTTGATAAATTGTTATTTAAAATTAGGTTCTCAGTTAAATGATATTGTGTTACAAAAACTTCACTTCACTCCCAATGAGGAATCTTGTGAGCGAAAAACTATTAGCCCTCGTTGATTCAAATTTTGGATTACACCACGAAATGACCACCAAACAGCTGCTATTACTTATCTATGGGTAAGTAGCTTTTTAGGACATTGATCCGGTACTTGTCCTGGGTGCTATTGTGTTTTCTGCTTGTATTAATCGTAGATAATTCATATCTCATCACACGGGCACGAATCAATTATTCCCAAAAATTCTGATCGCGCTCAATAGGCAAAGATACGTAACATTTTTTGTAATGCTAGTTTTGTAGGTCAGTTGAATTGTTGGTTAATAATTTAAACACAGAAAGACCCTTTAGAGGCAATTTTGAATTTAGCTATTTTGAGTACCTAAGTTAAGTTGTTAAAATATTTTTATAGGACAGTATTATATTAATAAAACCATTTAAATGATACCGTACATTGACTTGATTTTATACCACATATTTTTATAATAAATATTATAGACATTCATTGATCTTCAGTCTTTTCATTATCTAAAAGTTGAGCTTAAATTCTGTAAAACTTTATATATAGCTACACTTTATATGAGTTATAATTTTAAGTTTACGTGGTAGAGCCATGCTGCAGCTATATTATGGTTGTATCACGAATGGGTTGGCTTTGCCGGAGAAGGTCCACGTTTTCACAGTATACCATCGTAAAATAGCAACTCAATGCTGCTGTTTTTCGTGTGGTGAGTGTAGAAAACTGAAGACCCCTTTTACTACAAACAAGACATTCCATCTGAATTTTCAGAGGTGGCAACGTTTTTGCGTTTTGGTTTTTAATCGAGTATATATATAGGATGTCCATGGGCCACCGAATCCACTTACCATTAGCTGGACTGTGTGCTCGTTTGTCACCTTTATTCTATAAAAAACGTTGTTGTGTGAGGATAAACGGCCGAAGCGAAAATATAAGGGTTATTTTAGAGTGGAACCATAAAATCAAGAGAAAAGTTTTTCCCATAATTGTACAACTTTATCCATATTAACATTTAGTAATACTCAAGTTAACGTTCTGTAAACAAACTACAAATCGTCGTAGCATAACATCATACCCTCTTTTCTATCGTAATTTTCAGTACGTTTGCTCTCGAATTAATTCTTAAAGATTATTGTTCTTCAAGTAAAATGCGGACTAATAAACTTGTAAATATTTTTTGTGGATTTTGTTCATTGATATTCGTTTTCAGAAAGTATTACATTCAATAGTGCACTACAACTACATCTCTCCCTTAATTGATTTTGAACAAAACAAAGAGGATATTTGTTTGCATTTTCTTTTGTCCCACAGCTTAGCACAGGCTTTAAAACAAGAAAAAGTATTGCATAAATTCAAGTAATTTTTAATTTATAACTTCAAGCATGTATCATTATTTATTTTTATGTGATCCATTTCATCTTAGTCCTCAAAGGTGACAAGGCATCTGTAGTTTTATTTCTTGCATCGGTTGATTTTTATCTGGCGGACTGTGAGTTCGTTTGTCTCTTAAGTTTTATAAAAATAAAAACTACCTCTAGGTAAAATAAATAAATTTGAATAATATATAAGCCATAGTCTACTTTGTAAAACAACAAAATAAAGTATGACTAAAAAAATTGCGTATACCGTTACAGCCTTTTGAAGTCTAGTGCTAAACATAGGTCAACCAAAGATTGTCTGATAGGGAGGATATTTGCTATAGTTGCTATGCTTGGCAAACTGGTTGGCAAGCGCAGTTTTTTTTTTATCGTAATTAGGACGGCGCTGCTGCTCATCTTCTGATTTATTCCTTCTGTTGCCTCTTAAGACCTCCACAGGATGATATGAGGTAGTGGATATTGTTACATCGCCATTACACGATAAAATAGTGGTATGACAATTTTAAAATATTTTGCTTAATTTTAAAATATTATAAGCTGCTTGAACTCGAAAAGTATTTTACGAAGTATTTAAAAAGCGCATACCAGTAATAAATCATAAGTTGTGTCCCAATTACGTTAGCACTATTATTTATTCTGTACCTCACTTTGAAACGTGTTGAGCCACGCTTAAGCTTCGGCCCAACCGTGGGAGGACAATGACCTCATAGACCACCAAAGTTAAATAGCAGCTTCAGCGTTGTGTTACGTATGGTAAGTGTAGACAACTGGGGACACTTTTTATGGAAACGAGGCATTTTATCTTAGTTCTCAAGGCTAGCAAGACATCTGAATTCGATTTATCGAGTATATGTTATGATATTTAAAGACCACAGCCATAGATTAATGATAAGTCATCGCGTGCTCTGACTAGATACCGCCGGCGCTCATGTAAAATGCGCAACAAATACTACGCCGAAATCGGCGTACCCGAGCCAGTCGCGTTGCAGGGAACATGTGAGGTCAACGTACCGAATGTTTTATTAAAATTTGATCATAATCCGAAGTAAAATACCAGTTTACGTATTGAAACTGTGTAAAAATAATACTACAATAAATAAGAAAGATACTGGAATCACATACTATTAAGTATCATACAATTTCGAAATTTTAACATAAAACAACAAGAGCCAGAAATAAGTCACAAAATATCAATAACGCTATTCTGTGTTGCTGCGAATGCAAAAATAAAGTTCCCCGTGGCTGAGATTTTTATATGCGAATTTATTGTTACTATATTTTATAATATAATATGTTTAACTTATTATAATATAACCTAATTCTATATTATAAAATGTTTATTTCTGTAGTATTGCTCAAATTACATAATTGGCGTTAAAAACCTATACATAATATACACAAATATATTGATACATTCGTTATTATTATATAGTTTATATATTTATAAACTATTTATTTTTAAGTATTTCTGGAATACATTCATAACTATGAACTTAACTACTAAGCCATAGCATAAAATAAGTTTTCCCGTTAATCGGGTAATAGTTAAGCTGCTGGCATATACCATTTTTCACACACACTAGCATCATGCAAATTGTCTTATACACACTACAATATTAAGATGCCGCATTCATGGGGCTGTTACTTGCAGGGAGTGCGGTATCTAGTCAGAGCGCGCGATGACTTATCATTAATCTATGACCACAGCATCCACTTGCAATCAGGTTTATTCTAATAACAAAAACCTATTGATTCACATTTCAATTTCTTAATCGGTTTTTAATTGTTTTTCAAAATATACTAGCATTAATTATATACATATTATTATCTTTTAATCATTCGAAATACATTATTTTTATATGCATTCATGATATTTGATGAGTACTTAAAATAATAAAATTTAAACAGGAGTGAATATTATTTTTGTAGTAAGCGATACCTCTTTGTTAACAAAATTGCGAGACCGTAGGCTATTTTTATAATACATCAAACGGTGAAATACCCTAATGCAATTTGCTTTTCAAACAAAAACAACATTAAGCCAATTTAGCGAGGCTTATACAGGAAGCAATACCATGCATGAGCGACGAGCAACTGTGATTTGCGATAAACGGATACTGACCATCAACACTGCTGCTGTTTAATGTGATCTGATGGGAGTATTACGTCTGGTAAAATAGTACGGAAAAAATAAAAGTTTGTGGCTATTTAAAACACATATCCTCTTTGATGTATTCTTTATTGTTTTATTTTATTAATTTAATCAAAACATTGAAATGTTTTGGATTTTTTTTTCATTCTTTCATTACAGCTCCATAAAGTTCACTCACTGAATTCCAAAGATTGTGGGTTGGCAAATACAGGTTTGTTTATTATTATTAAACTGTTTACCTTTATGGTATCTTTCTGATAAGAATTAAACAACCCAACCGTGGCGCAGTGGCTTAGCAATGAGTTGTAGCGCTAAGGGCCGCGAGTTCTTAGTTCTTGGAAGGTTATTTCTATAATAAACTCAATAAAATTTTAAAACTCTTCCCAGAAACAAAAAACTCCTGTAAAAGAAATGTCTCCAAATGTTATACATATAATGTTAAACAACATAAGTGTTTCGGTTTGTGGTTTAAGATCCTTATAATCTGATAACTGATCCCAAGTCATTGGCATAGGGTAAACAGAACACACACACACACACACACACACACACACACACACACACACACACACACACACACACACACACACAAACACACACACACACACACACAAACACACAAACATGCAATTGCATTCTTTCTCTCTTATTTGTATTTCCCTACAACAAAGATTGTATTTATCCAAGGGGTCGGGGCCTGGTGATCCATAATACAGGTTTGTACCTAGTTTGGACACCAGTCCCCCCCCCCCACCCCCCACAATATTTGTATATTATTTTTAGCTGTTTACAATCAAATTGTGGGAAATAAATAAATCTATTATTATTTGGGGCATCTATATAGTTTACTCATCTGGTTGGGCTGTATAAATATATAATTGTAAATGAAAATAATAAACATACATAAATATCAACAAAATAAAATAAATGCATAAAAAATACATAAATAAATAAAAACCCAACCAGATGGAAGGCAGTTTCCGATCCACGAGACCGTATTTCAGAGCGAGCTCCTGGTGTAGAATCCTGGCTATTAGGTTGTGCCTATGCAAGTACTCAGAGTTAGAAAGCGACGAACAACCGGAGATGACATGCCTAAGTGATTCACCAGGATGGCGACAAGCTCGACAAATGTCGACGGTGCCATCCCTTAGGATGTATCTCCGATAGTTGTTGATCTTAATAACCTGATCCTGTATTGCACAGACAAAACCCTCGGTTTCCCCGAAGAGGTCACCAAAACGTAGCCAGTGGAGGGAGGCAACTGTATCTACGAAAGGCTCATGTAGAGCCTTGTAGAACCTCCCGTGGAGCTCCTTCTCCTTCCATATGGTCTTCCGGTCGGAAATGCTCTGTACTGCCGGGTCTTGCCATTGCTCGTTGGCTAAGGATAGAGGGGTAAGTCCTTTATCACAAAAAATAACGTCCCTATAGAATGGATCATCCGCTCTCGACAGAAAATAATTACGGAGGCTGCACACTTCGCGATTATGCAGGGTAAGCGCGCTTAAAAAGCCGCGCCCACCATGCTTCCGCGGCAAGTACAGCCTCATTACCGACGATCTCGGATGATGCACTCTGTGGAACGTCATTATAGTGCGGACTTTTCTGTCCAGAGCGTTCAGTTCGGTCTTAGTCCACCAGAGTATGCCAAAGGTATACATGAGAACAGGCATGATCCAGCCATTATAAGCGTGTGTCTTATTAACGCCCGACAAAAGACTGTTAAGCATTTTTGTCAAGCGTGCATAAAACACATCGCAAACTGACTGCCTCATACCCGCCTCATCGACACCGATGTTCTGTGACATACCCAGGTATCGGTATGTTTCAGCCTCGGAAAGGGTCCTTATGCTGATCGGCATAGATAAGTCCATGCCCTCAGAGTTAGCAACCCTTCCCCTTTCGACATGCAGGATCGCACACTTATCCGTCCCCAGCTCCATTCCAATAGAATTGCTAAAATCACAAGTGATGTTTAGCAATTCCACAAGATGGGAGCGACTGGAGGCGAATAACTTGAGATCGTCCATATAGAAAAGGTGGGTCACTTTTGTACCTCCTTTCCGAAGCTGAAATCCCCTCCCGGAACCCTCCAGTAAGGTACTGAGAGGGTTCAGAGAGAGGCAAAACCAGATTGGACTCAAACAATCGCCCTGGAAGATACCCCTTCTTATCCTTATGTGGTTCTCCGCAGCCGTCATCCGCTGGCCTAGATGACAAAGGATCGTACTCCACTGCCCCATACACTGCCCGAGGAAGTCTCGAACCGTACAGTCATCCTTGTACAGCTCGAGGACCCTCTTAAGCCATGTATGTGGCACCGAGTCGAATGCCTTTTTGTAGTCTATCCAGGCGGCGGAGAGGTTCCGACGGTTGCGTTTAACCACCTTGCCAATGACCGCGTCAATGAGGAGTGGTTCCTTGGTTCCACGACCACCGCCCGGACATCCATTTTGAGCGCGCGACATCACCTGATTTGAGTTCAGGTGACGAGTGATTCTCGCGCTCAAAATGGATGTTAGTGTCTTGTATATGGTAGGTAGACCACGTTATGGGGCGGTACTTGCTCGGGTCTGTGGAATCCCGGTCTTTAGGAACCAAATGAGTGATCCCAGTAGTGAAGAGGCTCGGGAGCGACTTTTGGTCGAGAGCCTCTTGAAACTGTCGGGCGAGCACAGCGTGACACACCACGAACCCCTTCAGCCAGTAGTGATGCAGTCCGTCGAATCCCGGACTTTTCCAGTTCGGGGCCCTACGGACCGCCTCAGCTACGTCATCCGGCGTTATGATGACGGGGTCCATGGGCGTAATATTCGCACACTGACTCGCCACAACTTCCGTCCAAGGGCCCTCGCTGTGGTTTACGGGCTCTGACCACAGGCCGCGCCAAAATGCGATAGTGTCGGCCTGTTTTGGTGCTGGGCCCGTTCCACGTACCATCGGTCGCTCCAATGATTCATAGAGCCTCTTCTGATCACTCTGAAAGAGACGATTCTGGTTGAACCTTGTCGACCTCTCGGTATATCGCCAAATCCGCTTCCCCCAAGCAGCGATTCTCTGCTTCAGGTCGTCTATGCGCTCCGTCAGTTTTTGCGTTATATCCGGCTGAGACAAACTGATATTTGTCCCAGCAAACGCCATCCTGACGGTGCGCACAATTCTCGGCCTATTATTGCCCGACCTGAAGCTTATCAGTCTGCCGATGAGGGCCCTTGCCTTTGCAATACGGTCCTCAATCCTTCTTCTCCAGGCTGGGATGGCGCTACTTTGTCTAGTAGCGCATCCAGCCGTGGGAAGTTTGGCGCCAATAATACGGCAAACTGCCAGTGCGGCGCCAAAAAGAATTGAGTCCGTCTCGCAAAGGTCCCGGCTGGCTTCCAAATAGGTCACCAGCATTGGGTTAAGAGCCCTCACGACAGCCCGATTCCGCTTGCTTAGGGTTATGCGCGGTAGTCGCGGTCGATATTATTATTATTATTATTATTATAATAGGGAAAACATTTCTGTTTCTTAGCTCTTTGGCTAGTTTTTACTGCACATACGGGCCGATGCCAAGTAAATGCAGCGTGGAGTGAGTATTTATGTAGATGGTGTGTTCTGGGTAGCTATTTCATTTTCTTCCAATTGCATGAATTTTCTTACAATTCGACAGGTATTCAAAATTGTGGCTTTTTGGAGTATAATGTATGTTGAGTCTTTCAGGTCTATAAATTTGAGACTATGGTGGAGATGGTTGGGTATGACGCCCGTGGTGGAGATGACTATGGGTACTATATAAACTTTATTTTGTCTCCAAATTCTGTTCACTTCTTCTTTAAGCTCTGCATATTTGCTTATCTTCTCGCCTATTGTTTTTATAAGATATGTGAGTTGGGTATTGCAATATCTATTAGGTAGGTGATTTTACTTACTTTATCGTGTAGTTTTATGGTCTATTATAGTGAATGGTTCTATCGGTAAGTATGGCGCGGTCGTAGTAAAGTTTGTGTGTAAGATTTTCTAAAACAGTTTGTGGTGTATATTTGTAGTAGCGCGTGTTTGTGTCTTGTATAAGTTTTTGTTTGAGTGCTAGTTTTTGATGAATGATTTATGCTACTTGGTTGTGTCTGTGAGTGTAGTCTGTCTGTGTGACAGTTGTAAATGCCCCTGTTATGTGTTGTATGGTCTCTGGTTGGGAAAAGCACTTGCGGCATTTGTCGTTGGTTACTGTGGGGTCCTTAATGACATATTTCCTACAGTTTTTAGTGTTGATGATCTGGTCTTGTATTGCGATGATAAACCCTTCAGTTTCCGGGAATAGGTTGCCAATTGTAAACCATTTATTTGATGCTACTGTATCTACATGTGGTTGGAACAACCACATGTAGATATAGTAGGTCATGTGGGTGTCGTCCGTGTAGAACTTTCTTTTCCAATCCTATAACTTTTGTTTTTGTGGGTCATTAGTATTATTGCGTTTTGTATCTGATTGTTCATTTAGATAAAGTGGAGTATAGTTAAAATCATTTAGCGCTACGGCTTTATGGATATCACTAGTGCGAGATTTAAAGTGAAAGAATTTTTGAGGCTACTAATTTGCTTCTGCCAAAGGTGATGAATTTCTATTAGGCCTCCTCCTCCATTTTGTCGTTTAATTATGAGTCTTTCTATTGCGGATTTAGGGTTTACATTATTGTGTTTTGTTAGTGTGGTACGTGTGGTTCTTTTTATTTGCTGGATGTCAGTTTTAGACCTTTTAATCACTCCAATCGAGTAAGTTAATATTGGGATCGCGAAACTATTTAATGTTTTAATAAGATGTTTTCCAGCAAGATGTGTTTTGCATACTGTGGTTACTCTTCGTTTGTATTTTGTATTCAGTGTGTGTTTAATTGCTGTATGGTCTAGTCCTTTGAGTTGTTTGTATCCTAATTATTTATATAGATCTGTCGGTTACATAGCAGTGATTGTATCAGTAGTGTTAATTGTATAGTCACCTGGTTTTATTTTGCCTCTTATTATGTGTAGTGTTTTGCATTCATCTAGTCCAAACTGCATGTTGATGTCTTTACTAAATTCTGTTATAGTTTCATTTCTTTTTCTGTTTTGAGTATAATTTAACGTCATCCATATATATTAGGTGTGAGATAGTGATATCTTCTGTGGTATTGTGTTTGAGTCTATATCCGGTTTGGCACTGATGCAGTAGGTGAGATAGAGGGTTCAATGCGAGGCAGAACCATAAGGGACTCAGGGAGTCATCTTGATAAATACCTAATAATAAATACGGTTCGCACAATTCTCGGTCTATTATTACCCGACGTGAAGTTTGTCAGTCTGCCGATTAGGGCTCTTGCCTTTGCGATACGGTCCTCAATTATTTTCCTCGAGGCTGGAATGGCGCTATTTTGTCTAGCGCTTCCAGCCGTGGGAAGTTTATTATTATGTGGTATCTATAAAGTTTTCTCATCTGGTTGGGCAATATAAATATATAATTGTAAATAAACATGGTAAACGTACATAAATATCAATAAAATAAAATAAATACATAAAAAATACATAAATATATAAAAACCCAACCAGATGGAAGCCCTCGGCAGGGGAGACCAAACGGCCGAGGGTTAAGGGGAAAGGGAAAGAAAGCGGCGGACGATGCGGGCGGTATCGAGGAGCACCGCCTTCTGCATTTGAGCTTGGAGCGATCCGTCACGGAGTCCCAGTCGCCTCATATGACCCGAGAGGCTGACTGGAATAAACCCATTCGCAGAGACGACTACAGGTATAATTTCGGCCGGCAATCCACCCCACATGTCGGTCTCCTCGTGAGCCAGGTCCAGATATTTTGTCAGCTTATCTGTTTCGGCTTTCACGAGGTTCTCGTCATAAGGAATGGTAATGTCGACCAAAAATATCCTTGACTCTGCCCGGTCCATCAGCACAATATCAGGCTTATTCGCAAGAATAGTCCTGTCTGTGATGATGGCCCGGTCCCAGTAGAGCCTGGCGCGGTCATTTTCGAGCACGGATTCCGGCAAGTACTTATAATATGGCAGTTTCCGATACACGAGACCGTATTTCAGAGCGAGCTCCTGGTGTAGAATCCTGGCTACTAAGTTGTGCCTGTGCAAATACTCAGAGTTAAAAAACGCCGAAAAACCGGAGATGACATGCCTAAGTGACTCACCGGGATGGCGACAAGCTCGACAGACGTCGACGGGCACCGTCGACGTCTGTCGTCTGTCGTCCTTTAGGATGTATCTCCGATAATTGTTGGTCTTAATAACCTGATCCTGTATCGCACAGACAAAACCCTCGGTTTCCCCAAAGAGGTCACCGAAACGTAGCCAGTGGAGGGAGGCGACTGTGTCTACGAAAGGCTCATGTAGAGCCTTGTAGAACCTCCCGTGGAGCTCCTTCTCCTTCCATACTATCTTCCGGTCGGAAATGCTCTGTACTGCCGGGTATTGCCATTTCTCGTTGGCTAAGGATAGAGGGTTAAGTCTTTTATCACAAGAAATAACGTCCCTATAGTATGGATCATCCGTTCTCGTCAGAAAGTAATTACAGAGGCTGCACACTTCGCGATTATACATGGTAAGCGCGCTTAAAAAGCCGAGTCCACCAGTTGCGTCGAAGTCTCCCATCAACACCGTATAATCGGTTTTGGAGGAATGCATGGCTCTATATATATCCTCATTTATTTCCTCCACCTTCTCATCGGGATGTGCTGAGTTTGGTACGTTAACCTGTAAAACTGGCCTTCAGCGAATACCGTTTGGTAATTCTGAGCATAAGGTACGCAACCCCATCGACACACTCAATCTTACCAACGTTTTTAACGAGAGATTTCCGACATCTCCTTGGGACAGATGGTCGCCCTCCCGGTGATAGAAAATGATATTGCATTATGATTTTTATATGTATGTAATTTCTTTAAGTAATTTGTATTATGTTGCATGCCATATAGCTTAATATATATAACACCTTACTTTACATATGTAGTCGTAAAAATAATTTGATTGATTGAAAAGTTTTTATACATACGTCCCAAGCAGACGGGAGTTCTATAGAAATACATCGCAATATTAATATTTTATCTATCTCATTCACCAGTCGAGCAAACAATACAGGATGTAATTTTGAACCTTTGATATGTTTGCATAAACAGATTGGCAAGAAACACGCCTTTACACTTGATTGACTTGTTACGGTACTTTTCGAGGCGTGGAACTAATTTGCAAAGATTGAACAAGGTAAATAAATTTATAACATAAATAATCTCAATTGATCAATGAATTTATATAATAATAGAATCTATGAGCTTTTTTATATTCTAAAGTTAAGGATATAAAAAACTCATTGAAGCCGGTGAAAAGATTGGTTGGATATATACTCGCTTAAATGCATAGATAAATGACATATGCATGCTATTAATCGAGGAAAAGTTGCCATCATTCTTGGTATTCTGCTATAGGGAGTAGAGCTATAGTATAATTTTAGTTTTAATTTTTTTAACCATTTGTATGATAGTGTTAGTTATCCAACCACCTGATAGTAAGTAGTGGTTCAGGCGAAAGTGGAAGAACGCACCGACTTAGCTTAACACAAGCCTATTCACTATTGTCTTGATGACACCCACATTTTAATCGAATAGAAAGGTGTAAAGATGGATGGAATTCGAAGTAAGTATAATTCCAAATATATATTTCCAAAGAGGTCTGTCGACGACTTACGTGTGAAAACTAGCTGATGTTCAATTGTCCGATGTTGGAAGGCAGAGGAAGAAACCAAGTCATACGATTCGAGCAGAACACGTTCAAATGTAATCTATGAAACACCGAAAGGCTGGCAACTTTGCGCGAGTGCTCGGGACTGGTAATATTTGCTATATGCCATATATTGAGACCACCAGTAAGCACTTTTTCTTACCACGCCTTTCAATTACACACATTCAGGTGACTTTGGAAAACTCTGCTTTGTTGGTAATGTACCGCAGGGAGAAAGTTTATTACATGATAATTTTACTTTTTATTTTTTATCCTTACGAAAATTAACAAAAATAAATAAATTTAATTACGTGGTAGAGCCATGCTGCAGCTATATTAATATTATAGTTGTAACACGAATGGGTGGGCTTGACCGGGGAAGGACCACGCTCTCACAGAATACCAATGTAAAATAGCAGCTTAATGCTGCTGTGTTTCGTATGGTGAGTGTAGAGAACCGGAGACCTATTTTACTGGAAAAGAGGCATTATATCTTAGTCATCACGGCTGACAACGTATCTGCATTTTAATTCGCAAACGAAGATAGATGTAGATGTCTATGGGCCACAGCAACCACTTACCGTCAGGTGGACTGTGTGCTCGCTTGTCACCCCTGGTCCTGTCTGTTGTTTTACGGCAGAGTGTAATAAACTGAAGCACTCTGGCCGTCGCTCGCAAAAAGCGTTCCCATTTCGAAAACTTCACTGGATCGGGAATGGCTTCTCTGTATAGCGGCACTTTATGCGATTCTGTAACGGTGAAGGATCTTTCTTCACCGGTTGGTTCGGATGACGTGGGTTTTTCGGTCGGCCATGCTAACGGTTCTTTGTAAAGAAACGATGGGCCGTTGTACCACTCATGATTTGAGTCGATGTTTAGTTTAGTAGGTACCCAGCGCCAGTTATCTACTTTACTATGGTCCTCTATCGCTGCTATTCTATGTGCAACGAAGGGTTTGTAGCTTCTGGACCCCTTTTTTATCCAGGTAAGGACAGTTTTGCTGTCTGTCCAATATGTGATAGATTCGGGCTTTATGCCATGTTCCTGGATGACGGCAGCAGCTACGCGACTTCCCATCACGGCGGCTTGTAATTCGAGGCGAGGTATAGAGGTCACTTTGAGCGGAGCTACCTTCTTCTTGGCCATAACGAGGCTCACGTGTATTTGCCCATCGGGTGTCGTTGATCTCCAGTAGACTGCCGTTGCGTAGGCGCTCTCACTGGCATCGGTAAACACGTGTACTTGGAGTGAACGTGCGTCGCTGAATCCCGGGTAGCATCTTGGGATGCTTATTGATTTAAGTCGTTCCAGGTGTTGGATCCATATAGACCACTGTTTAGTCAGGTCTTCGTCCAACTCCTGGTCCCAGTCTGTTCCTCGTCTCCATGCTTCCTGCAGTATTTGTTTTGCTCGTATTGTAACTGGGGAGGCGAGGCCGAGCGGGTCATACAGCGACATCACAATTTTGAGTGCTTCCCTCTTGGTTGGTGTTTTATGAAGCAAATCAATCGGAAGTCGAGCGAGCTTTAGGTTGAAGCTCAGCTGATCGGTGCTCGGTTTCCAGATTAGTCCGAGTATTTTTTCTTCGGTTCCCTTGTTGCCCAGGTGGACTGACTCAGTGGTTTCTTGGTCAGGTTCTAATTCTTTTATAATTTCTGGCGCGTTGGAAACCCATTTTCTTAATGTGAAGTGCGCGTTTTTGTGTATGTCGCGTACTTCCTTCGATATTCGCATTGCCTCTTCCAATGACTGGAAACTGTCCAGATAGTCGTCCATATAGTGATTTTGGATGATAGCTTCTACGGCTTCTGGATACTAATCTATGTGCCTTTTGGCGTTCCAGTTCTTTGCGAATATGGCTGTGCAGGGTGAACTAGCTGCACCGAATATGATCGACGTCATTCTATATTCTTGTGGAGCCTCATTGCGTCGATCTCCTCTCCAGAGATATCTTAAGGCATCTCTGTCTTCGGGTCTAACTTTTATTTGCATGAACATCTCGGCTATGTCTGCGGAGACAGCGATATTTTGGCGGCGAAAACGCATCATGACCCCTGGTAGTGATTGTAGTAGGTCTGGACCCGTGAGCAGGATGTCGTTCAATGCCACCCCTTTTGTTTTGGCTGCGGCATCGTGTACTATTCGGAACTTTTCTGTCTTCATAACTACCAGGCATTTCGACATCTTTCTTTTTCCAGAGAAGTGCTGTTTCTATGTACCCGTCTTCCAACTGACGGGTGCTGCTATTTAATATGTCTTCAGCTTTCTTCTCCGGATCGGAGTCTGGTCTTCTCGGATTAATTATGAGAGATTCCAGCGCGAAGGAATCGCGGAGTTGATCGTTTATGTTCTCCTCGCTCGTGTGCAGCTCATTGGCCGCATGGACGCGCTGATACGGGGCTTTAGTGTGTGCCCCGTGTAGCACCCATCCTAATTCTGTGAGCGAGGCGATTGGTTGGTGCGGCGGACCTCTGCGAATTTGAGTGGCTATCAGGCGTCTCCAATTATCTTGTCCTATTAAGATCCTCGGGTTGCCGGAGTCATATATTAGTTGCTCCTTCAGGTCTTTTAAATGTTTACAATTTTCTATATCTGCTGCACACACAGTCTTTGGCCCCAAGTTTAGGCTGGCGATCGTGCGTGCTCTGAATTGCACCCTTTTCCTGTGGAGACTCTTCAGCGAAACTTTGACTCTTCGGGAGTTCGGCGAATCGAGGGTATTGTTCCCGATGGCGGTGATCTTAAAAGGGTCTAACCGCCCTGTAGCTCCAATTTGTTTGGCAATTTCCTCATCCATCAATGAGACTGTTGACCCATCATCCAGCAGGGCGTGTGTGTTTACAGCTCCCACCGGTCCAATTACTCGAACTGGTATTATTTTTAGATTGGCGTGATGCTTTGACACAGCGAATGAATTTGCTACTGTTTCCTGAGGTTCTCTTTGTGTGACCTCTGTCTTCTCCTTTTTATTGTGGTGGAGAAGTTGATTATGTGTCGCGGTGCATCCTTTTATACCACACTTATTGATTTTACATTTGTGTGTTTAACTTCTGTAGCGCAAACAGCGGAAACATAAATTGCTTTGTTTTGCAATTTCCCATTTTCTATCGACATCTGCTTCTTTAAATTTTTTACAGTCGGATCCGTAATGACCCTCCTTTTGGCACACACTGCATTTCGGAGACGGCTTAGTAGTAGCCGCGTGCGTCCTATGTACTGGACGATGTCTTTGCGCTCCGTTTATGATTTCAGGAGGCGCAAATGCACTGCAGAAGCGAGCTTGTTCGGTGATAAACTCACTGAATGAACCGAGATCTGGTCTAGAGTCATATTTTTCGGTGTAAACTTTATACCACTGTGCCCGTATAGAGTTCGGCAATTTGTCTGTGAGGTGTCGTAGCAGCTCCGCGTTGATGAGGTAATGGTCTCGTTTGAGTGTCCGAAGAGTGACGACACTTCCCCTCACTTTGCTCGCGAATGTGCAGATGTCTCTAGGTGCTTCTGTACAGCGTGGCAATCCTCGTAATTTTTCGGTTTCAGCTTGTGCAATTGAATCTGGACGCCCAAATTGTAGCTCCAGTTCTCGCATGATCTCATCTGGCTTAGCATGCCCGATGAGTTCTGAACTGACTGTTTCCAAGGCTCTTCCTTGTAGACTTCTTCGTAGTCTTGCTGTATTTTCGATATCATTGAAGTAGCCTCGGGTTGTTTCGTAAATGGCACGAAACGAAAGCCATTCGGTATGTGCTCCGCTAAAGCTCGGCAGTGTCATTATAGCTTTCGACGCTGCGAAAGTATGCGACGATGCACTCTCTGGTTTTGGTTTGTCAGCGAGTGCGGCTATAGTGGATGTGAGCTCCGATATAAATGGTCGGAGCCCTCTGTCTTCATTAATTACAGATGCCTGGTTAGGCTTCGTTGGCAAGGGATTCTTCGGTACATCTGTCGGATAGGGATCCTGGTAGGTGAGCTCTCATACAACTGGTAGGAGCTCCCTGTCTTCATCAACCTTCGAGTCCTGTCTAATTTTTAGTGGCACAGGATTCTTGGGTACTTCTTCCGGATCGTGATCCTGGTAGTTGGGCTCTGATATAATTGGTAGGAGCCCCCTGTCTTCATCAACCTTCGAACCCTGGCTTGTGAGCTTCTTCTACGGCTCACTGAGGTCGACAACCTTCGGGGGTGGCCTTGTGACGGTTTTGTTTAGTGGGGCCTCCCCTTCGGTGGCGGCGCCTTGAGTTGGCTTTTGCTTGGCTACGGAATTTTCGAGCCAAGATCGGACGTACTCGCTTTTAGAGTGACCATCTTCATCATAGCCGTCCGATTCATCTTCTTCCTCAGCCATTTGTAAGGAGATTTGTGCGAGTTCCAATTTAATTCTCAAACTTTTTTATTGGGCCGAATAGTCCTCTTTGACTTTGTACTTTTATCTCGGTGGCCCCTCGGTGGCTCTTCGGTGCGGGAGTCTTCCCGGACTGTTGGCGGTGATGCACAGCGAATGTCATCGTTGCCTTCTATTTGTTTCATCTGCTTTGGTGTACCGGTTGCATTGGCCGGCACGGGCAGGAGTACCCCCCCATCGCAGGGGCAAGATGGCGCCTCAACGCCTTCTGTTGTCGATGGTGAGCGTGGTGGCATCTGGTGGCGGACGGCGTCGGTATTGTCCGACGGGCCTCCTTCCAGACCGATGGTCCACGCCATGGCTCCCCTTCCTTGCGAACGAGTGATCGGCATCTTGATTCCGAAAATTCTGCAGCTTTAATACGGTAGTGACTATGTATCCGGTTCCGATATACAAACGGATGAAGGATCCGGCTCGAAGGACCGGCGAATGCTGGACTCGGCCCGGAGTATAAACGGAAGTATCCGGCTCGAAGGACCAGCGAATGTGCCGGACGGGCGTAACTCTCCGGAGTAAATGTTGTCGAAGATACTCCGCGAGCCGCTCACGTCCTACACCTATAGGTTCCGGAGGATACTTTCACTGCCGCCTTTGTGTATGCTGCTGAAGAACTGTGGACTGAGGTTCAGAATTAAATAATGCACGATTTATAAATTGAAACAGCAAGGGAGTGGCCAGCGATTCGACTGATTAATTAGTTGCGAAATATTATAACTATTTATTTATTTAACATGGTTGTTCAACTATGGTTGTTCACTATTGGTTGTTCACTATATATTTCAAAACACAGATTTAATTACAATACGCAGTAATATTAAATTTCTATTGGTATTAAAATTTCTATTCGTATTTTCAAAATATCTATTGGTAATATCAAATATCTATTGGAAGTAACAAATTTCTATTGGTATTTTCAAATATATCTATTGGTAATATCAAATATCTATTGGAAGTAACAAATTTCTATTTGTAGTATCAAAATTATCTATTGGTAGTAGCTGGTTTTTGAGCACTACTGACTAGCAGCTATTAATCAACTAAATTTAGTTGATATTAACACTTGTGTAACTGCGAATATCAGTTACCACTTTTTCCGTCTAGCTAACACTTTTCACTATATGTAACGGCGAAATTTCCGTTACCACTTTTCCCGGCTAGCTAACACTTTTTCACTATATGTAACTGCGAATTTTCAGTTACCACTTTTTTCAGCTAGCTAACACTATTTTACTAAATGCAACTGAGAATTTTCAGTTGCCACTTTTTTCGACTATGTGTAACTGCGATTTTTCAGTTACGACCTTTTTCGGCTAGCTAAACTTTTTCTATTTCACTATAACTTTTCACTGTGTTCTGCTACTAGTCACTTCAGCTACTACCGGATACTGCTGCTTGTTACTGGTAGTTCTTCCTACTACAACGTTACTGTGATTTGCCCCCAATAAGGTAGACTTCGGCTATACTGTATAGAGAGCCGCTTGCCATTTTCCGGTTTTGCCTCTTTATTTTTAAACATTTTCATTATGTAATTAGCACAAATCGCAATATTTTCTATACAAAGCTAATTCTTACACTAACATGCTATACACTATTAAATAGGCATTTTAGTCCTTTACCAGTATGTGATAAAGGTTATTCAATATATTTACATTTAAAAAAGTTATTAAACGAAATGTCCCAAATTTTCATAACAAATGTGCACATTAATTCTTTGATTTTACTATATTTATCAAATGCGTCTATTTACACAAATTATTTCTTTATTATTGCAATTTATACATCATATGCTAACTAAATATCCTATTTACAACTCTTTCAGAACACTAAAATATTCTTATTATTTTCATACAAACTATGGCGCAGTTAATTAAACTTCTAGAAAGTTCCACGATATGCTGCGCTGTGAATGGTCGAATTTTTATTAAATGATTAAAGTTGTTTATATCTATTATTATTACAAACGACATTCTATACAAATATATTAAGAGTTTTAAACATATTGTTAAACTATATTAATACACAATTTACTCGATTTTGTTAGTAATTTCACTTTTTAAACAAATTAATATTCTTTCATCTCTTTTTGCTTAAAGTCTTTAAACCGTCGCGAACAGATTGGTCCTTTGATCAGTCTCCATCTATTAACTTTTGCCCAAGCTGATGAGTCTCGATGAGATCACTCATAAACCACACTTGTCGGGCTCCAACGGCCCTATTAGCTGTGTATACTAAACAACAAAAACATGTGGCTTTCCAAAGTGCTGCAAACTTGCGTATATGGGACTGCAGTGATAACTGCCCTATGTGTGATCGTCAGAATACGCGACGGCAACCGAGTCACAATTCGTCTTCTAAAACCAACAACGCCGTTTTTACACGAAATAAGCGTGATTCCATCTGATCTTTTGCCATCTTTTAATACTTTTTCATTTGGCATTCTATAAAAGCAGGTACGCTAGCGTTAGATCGCCTTGAGTGACGGATCAATAATAACGGAATGGAACAGTAGTTACCTAATGCCTCATTGTGCACTGTTTTTTTTTTAAATCAATTGATACGCTATTAATATATCTTTCCTTTTTTAAAAGAACAGTTTCCAATACACACGAGAATATATTATTTCTTTATGGAAATCTCAAAAAAACATTAATATTTAGTAAGAATAGTGATTGTTTTTAACAAGTAGTCTGAACCGCCTTTAGAAAAAAAAGTTAAAGTTGCAGCCTAAATACGTCCCATTGTTGGGCACAGGTGTTCTCTCATTTCTGAGAGGGTTTAGGACAAGGAAATGTCCGCCGCGTTGCCACAGTGCGTGTTGGTGAACTTCACATGTCTTCGAAATATTTTTTCTTATTTCTCAGACATGCAGATTTCTTCTCGATGTTTTACTTCACCGCCAAGCAGGTGGTAAATAAGCACTTAAAATTACAATTAACAATTTCCTTGATGCCGATCTAATCCGGGTTGCTCACGTACTGTAAAACTCACAGTGAGTGCTAACCATCTGAACTACCACGGCCCTCACCTTTAGAAAATGCGGAGCAAATTAGGTTTACATTCTTTTGTAAAATTCTGCACTGTTGCTTTCTTGTGTTAACAGCTTTTAGATAGTTTGTACATACCGTTTTGTGTTAGATTAATCTATGATAAATCACTGAATTTACATGTTGAGCACGCTTAAGAACCTCAATTTAAATAACACTGCATTGCAGTCACTACTAATTGTTTTATAAAATTAAAAAAAAGAGATTACTCTCATCACAACAGAATACTTCATTTATTTGTTTAATAAATATTATTTAATTATTTAATATTTTATCTCATCAAAAACTTATTAACTAAACGACTTACTGTATTTGCATCGATTCCGGTAACCGTCAGCTAAAACAACAAGTTAGATGGTAGAGTAATTTTGAAGATATCCTATATCTTACTAGGTATAAGGACTATTTTTATGTCTAGAAGTCCGTCTGCTCTACTTCCTTTCTTTCTAGAATGGTATAGAGGGTCACTGTAATAATATAATTATAGCTGTGAGGCATCTTAGTCCTAAGAAGTGATTACATAATATAAATAGCCTTCTTTATTTGAAGTGGTGCTAATGTCTATAATCTAAAGTAGCCACACATCATCAGAATTAAAGTTCGTTTGTTACTTTAATTTCATTAAAATAAATCATTATTTTGTATACTTAACTTAACTTAACTTATCTTCACGCACAATCCCTGACGGGGTAGCCAGAGAGAACAGATCGCCAAGTGTCACGATCCTTACATATCTCTTTCGCTTCTTTCAGATTCATTATCTTCTTCATACATGCACGTCTAGGTATCCGAGTACTCTTGACCCTACCCTCTTCGAGCAATTTGCTCACATGGTCTTCGAAAGTTAGTCTCGGTCTACCTCGACACCTTTTAATATTAACTTTCGCGCTATATATTTTCTTCACCATTCGGTCTTCACTCATTCGCTCAACGTGCCCAAACCACCGAAGCACGCCCTTATCAATTTTTGTGATAAGGTCATCTTTCAAACCTGCCATATTGCGAATCTCTTCGTTTCGCTTTCGGTCGGCCATAGTAACGCCGAACATTTTACGAAGAGATCGCATCTCCACTGCATTCAACTTACTTTTATGCTTCTTCTGGCATACCCAGGTTTCGCTGCCATATAACAAAGTCGGTACCAACACTGCGTTATGTATTGCAAGGCGTGCACTCTTCGCTACGCCTTGCCTTTTGACTAACGCAGTCAGGGCACCATTGACTTTGTTCCCGGCAGCGACACGCCTGTCCACATCTAAATCACATCTTCCATCCCGGCTAAAAGCACTCCCCAAGTATACAATTTCATTTACCTGTTCTAGACATTCCTGATTTACCCATATTTCACACTTCGTTCTCTCTTCGTCCCTTTCAAATACCAGAACCTTAGTTTTATTAGCATTCAAACGGAGACCTTTAATTTCACATTCCTCTTTCATACACGTGACTAATGCCTGCAGTTCTGCCTCTGATGGTGCAATAAGCACTGCATCATCAGCATACAGCAGACAATTTACTTTTATGTCACCCAATTTCACACCCAAACAGCTATCTTTCAGCTTTTGTAAACAGCTGTCGAGATACAGTATGAACAGCCAGGAAGACATGACACAACCCTGTTTTACGCCCGTTTGGACGCTAAACATGGGTGACAGGTCATGCCCTACCCGCACACAGGCTTTACAGTCACAGTAAAGAGACTGCACAGCCCTTAGCAATCGGCCATCCACACCATACCCCGGCAACAGTTCCCACATTTTCTTCCTTACAACCTTATCAAATGCTTTCTCAAGATCCACAAAAGCACAGAAAATCTTCTGGTTAACAGCCAGAAGCTTTTCCGTGATCATACGGAGAGAAAACATTTGATCCGTGCATCCTCTTCCAGGTCTAAATCCGCATTGTGCCTCCCATAGAAATCTTTCCGATTTCTCTTGCATCCTACGTGTCAAAACCTTCGAGTAAACTTTACTTGCTAAACTGGTCAAGCTGATCGCCCGATAGCACCCGCAGTCAAAATGTGAACCTTTACCTTTATATAAAGGCACAATGACTGCGGATCGCCAATCATCCGGGACATCCCCCGTCCGCCAGCACAAATTGCACAGCAGATGAAAGCTGTCCCAGACGCGAGGCCCACCATACTTGACCATTTCAGCAGTAACTCTGTCTAGTCCCGCAGCCTTACCACATTTCAAACTTCGAATCGCACGTTCAATCTCTTTCATACTGATGACCTCAGTGTCATCGAGGTCCGGGTCTGGCGTACCAGTCACGGCGTCATCCCCGGATCCCTCACTAAGATCATCACACGCATACATTTCTCTATAAAATTCGCTCCATCGCTGCATGACGTCCGATTTTTCTGACAGGACGTCATTAGTTCTCGAAAGCACTTTGTTCATTCTTAAGGCCGTCGCACCACTTCGGGCCCTTCCAACCTCTTTCCAGAAGAGTTTGGAGTTCTCCTTAAAGTTGTGCGACAACCTTTCATCCGCTTCCATTCTACACCTTTCACGCACTTCCTCAATCAATGCTTTCGTGTGAACTTTCTGCAGCTTATATCTTTCTTTCATCTTCTCTCTCATATCCTTATCATTACTAGAGGCCAAGTAGTCTAACCATGCTTTCTTCTTCTTCTTTACAGCTTCTTTCACTTCATCATTCCACCATGCATCTCTTCTTTTACTACTGCCTCTTTTTATTGTTCCACACACTTCTTCCGCAGCACTTACCATTCCATCCCTAAGGTTCTGCCATGTTCTTTCTACACATTCGTTTCTGCCATCGATGGTGTCAAGCTTTTCGGCTACCCTCGCATGATATTTGTCCCTAGTATCCGCTTCCTGAAGCTTCCAGCTTCGGATGCGACAGACCGACTGTGGTTCTGTCACTGTCGTCCGGTAGCGCCAACCCGCGAACAGACCCCTAAATCTAGTAATCACTAGATAGTGATCCGTTCCCAGGTCAGCACCCCTGAACACTCGCGTATCCATAACCTGTTTTCGCAGTCGGTCATCCACCAGGAACAAATCGATCATACTTCTCTCATTCTTTCTTTCTCTAGTATACATATGGATTTTCTTGTGATTAAACATAGTGTTTGTCACAAGAAGACCCTTTTCCTTGCATACCGCCAGTATAAGCTTGCCAGCATCATTAACCCTTTTATCGCCAAACTTTCCAAGTACCGACTCGTACCCTGGTCGAGCGGTACCAACCCATCCATTCAAATCACCACATACAACAATCCTTTCGTTTCCCCTAGCCAAATCTAGAACTTCTCTTACATTCTCCCAAAACTCCTCCAGCTCAGCCCTGGACGACGAAGCCACCGGCGCATAAACAGCCAAAAGGAATAACTTCGTCAGTCCCAATTTAAAGCGAACCCAGAGAAGTCTTGAGTTCACAAACTTATATTCAGTCATAACATCGACCAACCGAGAAGACAGCAGCACCCCCACTCCCTGGCAGGCGTTCTCGCTCTCCGGGACTCCGGACCATAGAGCTAACGCCCCGCCAGGGAGCTCTTCAGTACCACTGCCCTTCCGTTTGGTCTCCGACATACACACGACATCTAATTCTCTTTCTTTCATTATTTCGATCAACTCATTCGTCTTA
The DNA here is from genome assembly GCA_963668995.1 of Parnassius mnemosyne. Classification (NCBI taxonomy): domain Eukaryota; kingdom Metazoa; phylum Arthropoda; class Insecta; order Lepidoptera; family Papilionidae; genus Parnassius; species Parnassius mnemosyne. The sequence continues at coordinate 42,378,592 of CAVLGL010000002.1, forward strand.
TCTCTCATGCCTCCTCTAACATTCCACGTGCCAACTCTGCACTCCGTCCTCCACCTTCCGCCGTGTCGGGCTGTGCGTGACGGGTGGTGGTCCCCATCGCCGCTTTGCACGCTGCATTCCACACCAACGGGGACGAGCTGGTGTGCGTCGCCTTGGGGGGACGCCCTAACCCTCGTTGACATGGGTGCGCAGCTGAGTAGTATTGCAGCCCTGAAAAGGGCTGGCATGGCATGGCATTATTTTGTATGTACCTTTTAATACCGTTAAACACCAACCTTGTTAAATCAGTTTAAGTTACTTCATTTTCAACCTAATTTTTTAATCAAAGAAAGTTTTCAAAGCTATAATAATGCGAGGATTAAAAAGGGATCCAGATTAAGATTGGCGATTAAGATATATTATATAGAAAAGGGAGTTTAGGAAACACGCTGTAATTTACAGTGCGGGTAATTAAATCCTAAAAAGATACTTGTTATAACGTTGTTTGTACAGTAACAATAAAATGGCTTTGAAAACGAGTGGATTTTGTATTAAAAATACTTTATATATTTTATTTCTATGAGTGTGCACTGGAATTTCATTTTATTCCTCCTTTTCTCTTTTATAATTGGTCGGAAATATCTAATAATCTTTTATTGTGAAGTTTCACAAAGTAGCACAAAAGGTTTGCAACTTTATTTTTAATTCTTTGCCAGGAATTTCTTGTCACCCTCTGTTTCGCAGACCCATCCTATATTAGACTTCAAAACGAAAAAGGGCTTCAGGCCTAAATATTTTTATTTTTTGTATTTTTGCTGCACTGCTAAGAGTAGTAACTATGGCAAATTACTCCCTTATGAAGCAATCTATAGGAGAGACCTATTATTTTATAGAATATGGGTAACAGACGAGCACACAGTCCATCTGATAGTAAGTGTGTGCTGTGGCCCAAAACATCTACATTTATCCTCAATTAAGAATCAAAATGCAGATGAGATGTTACACCTGAGGACTAAGATGGCATGCCTCGTTTCCAGTAAAAAGGGTCTTCGGTTCTCTACACTCACCACATGAAATACAGCAGCCCTTTTCTGCTATTTAACGCTAGTATTCTGTGAGAGTATGGTTCTACCCCGAACAAGCCGACCCATTCGTGCTACAACTAATATAGCTGCAGCGTAGCTCTACAACGTATAAAATGTTATTCAGCCTATGTCCATCGGAATGACGCTCGAATAATATTCTTCTAATTCTTATTATATGAGTAATGCCCATTTTGATTGTCCTCTGCAAATTTGGACATAGCTTGCATGATTAACCTGTATTATATAAGAACATATAATCGAAATAATATTACTACGAGCTTGTATGAGTAAATATATGGATATAAAGAAGGCGAGGGAGGTATGTCAGGTTCGTGCCAAATGGATGCCCGTAGTCTCTGCCTACCCTTTTAGGTGACAGGTTATGTATTATATTATTATTTTACACTTAATATTTCAAAATTTCTACATTTATCCTCAATAAAGAATCAAAATGTAGATGCTTCGTCACCCGTGAGGACTAAGATGGAATGCCTCTTTTCCAGTAAAATGGGTCTCCGGTTCTCTACATACACTCACCATACGAAACACAGCAATGTCAAGCTGCCATTTTACGCTGGTATTCTGTGAGAGCGTGGTCCTTCCCCGGTCGAACCGACCCAGTCGTGCTACAACTATGCTACTAATATAGTTGCAGCACGGCTCTACCACGTATAAATAGAGCTGCTTTTTTAGTTTGTAAAAAGTGACAAACTTCTCAACAGATGTCGATAAACAAATAACACTGTCAGGAAATCTATAAGACTTACGGGTACAACTTGGATGAAATCCAAAAGCGGACTTTGATGAAGTATAAATAATTACTGACATCGTAAAAAAACATACTTTATATAAAAGATACATATTTTTTTACGAATAAATAGTAAATGTATAAAAAATATAATAAATATTATGTATAATATATTGGTTCGGTCCATCAAGTGTTTTTAGAAATTTATTCAACGTTGGCAATGAGTCAATAAGTGCATTTCAATCTTATGTAAATAGATCAAATAGAATCTTGATGTTTGTACGCGTTTTTTTGTGTTCGAGTTCATAGCGCGTTTTCCGTAGCCATTCGTTGGATACTAGGACTAAGTGGTACTTTGTCCAATGTTGGATAATTCGAAATAAAACTGATTTCACAAATAAATACGTAAGTAATACAGAATAAAATTTATTGTGATTTTATATGCGAATGAATTTGTTTTGGCAGTAAAAAGTAGTGTTTGCGCCATCTATGTTATTTTATATAATGCATTTTACTAAATTTACCCTCCATTAAATTCGAGCGTTCGTGTCCCCTCACCCGCACGCCTAGTATGTAGGATATATTGCCGAGAACACCACGCAAATCAGTCAATTGAATGAAAAGTAACCACGGCGCATATTAATACTTTATAAGACATAAAATATGATCAGATTGTTGATTAGTGAAGTTTTGTATACGCAAAATAAAGGAAGAAGCATTAAGTCGTTCGTACCTTGGTGAAACGTGCCTCCAGATGGTGGAAGATTTACGAGGGCGGCGGTGACAAGGTAGGCGTGCAATTTCTTTATCGAATGCCCTCACTCACTTTCACTGATGACTGTGATCACTTTCTTTGATTCACTCAACCAGCATCCTTTTACAGTCCAGGATCAAAGACCACAAGCTTCGTTATTTAAATACTCTCTCTCTCTCTCTCTCTCTCTCTCACTCTCTCTCTCTGTCTTTCTCTCCATAACAAGTAGTTTAATTTACAAATAAATTATTTTACACCAACTTATTTTTCTGTTAATAGTATAACTCTTTTATTTTTTGAAATTTTGTTTGGGTGTGGTATAAAATTTGGTTTGAGTGTGGTATATTGTCGATAAAGTTGATACATCAATGGCTTTTTTTCGTTCTGTTTGTTTGCTAGTTTGTCGGAACGCGCATTATACAAAAACTTAACAAAGGTTTGGATGGGACTTTCACTACAGTGTTAAGTAGAGGTCGAATTGTTAAAATATCGTCACGCTTTTTATAATATATTGCACGATGTTTTAGATTATAATATATAAATTGCATACAGCCATTTTTTTCTATGTCCTCAGGGTTAAGTGTCAATTGGCAACATCATTTTTTATATAATTGAGGGCAAACGAGTATGCAGCTCATCTGATGACAAGTGACCATCACCGCCCATGGGCAACTGCAACACCAGGGGAATTCAATTCTATCATCATCAGGTTCCTTCTGATTCTATTATTTTATGCGCTTACTTCCTTTGTCTAACAGTTACTCAATTATAAAATTAGTACAATTAACCTTAGTTAATGGTGGTCCTGTCACGGGACATTCAACATGGTAAAAACTTAAAAAATAATATAAAACCGACTCAAAAAACTAAAAAGACAAAAATAATTTCCATGTAGGTATGTTAACTGTTTCTGATATATAGTTCATCCTAATACCTATCCATTGGAAGGCACTACTGAGGTCATTGAGCATAGTGCTTAGGTCCTCCAGCGATTCTACCATAAGGACTATAACGTCGACAAATCGAAGGTGTGTGATGTACTCGCCAATAATTTTAAAACCGTATCTTTTATAGTCGAATAGTAAAATAATAATAAAAATAAATAAAACTTATAATGTTAAAATATAGATTGATAAACTGCTTTGAATAAGTAAGATAAATATACATAAATTACATAATATAATTTGACATGACATAGTTGTTAAAAAAGACCATTCTTAGAGAAGGAAAACAACGTAAACTCTTCTGTTCAATTACGTAATCACATGATATTTTGGCTGCATAACAACAGCTAAATGAAATATCTCCTTAAAATCAGTTTTAATTATAATATAACGGAGTAGACGATGATTTCGTGATATCTTTTTTTAGTTTTCAAATTGTAAAATGATTGTTTTACGAAATTATTCATATAAAAATATTTTTACGCGGTTACAAAATAGGACAAAGCGTTGATCATGAATATCCCAGGGGATAGCGGACTAAATGTCTTCGTATTACATAATACTTTTTATTCCCAAATCATTTACTTCTGATGTTTACCTTTCCCCTAGCAGCATTATAAAGAGCCATACAAATTGTTGGCGTAGGTACCAGAAATAGCCCCCCCGAACGGGTTCCCGCCTTGTCGTGGCGGGGGGGCTTAGTAGCCGTGGCTTGGTCAACCACGGTGAACGAAGAGGAACCCCTTGGCTGGCCCGAGGTGTAGGGCCGGCCCGAGGTGGCCACTCCGAGTGGGCTTGGGAAGCCCACTTCGGATGTGTGTCGGGGGACTGTGGTGAGAGGGGAGTCCGCAACCCTCTACCGCTGCAGCCGAGGTGGAGTCGCGGAGGAAGAGGAGTGTTGGTATGGCGATGCGCCACTCGCCCTATCCTCCGCGACTCAGACGGGGCCGCACCGTTGAATGATGCGGTGGTGGTGGGGCTGCGGGGGGAGAGGAGTGTCGGTATTGCGAGGCGCCGCTCACCCTACCCTCCGCAGCCGAATCTTGGTTGGCGGCGGAGCCATAGACCAGATCCGCCGCTGGGGTCGGGAAGGCTGGTGCTTCTTAGTGCTAGTTTTTCCTGGCCCCATGGCCTTCGCGCATCGGACACGGGGGCGTCTGTTGCGCATATGAAATTGGAGGCCGAGGAGGAGGGCGCGCCATGTGTTCTGGTGCGCCTTACCGGAGAAGGAGATGGGGGAGGAGTGGTCCTCTCCCGAGGAGGGGCCGCCATGGGGTGGCCGGCGCAGGTGGGGCCGCGGAAGTGTGCGAAAGCGTTCCCGTGGCCCTGCCAATATGCGACGAGGGTGGAACACCATGGGGTTTTAGTCGGTGCGAGTCCGACATAACCCGTCCTTGCCCCCGCGAGGCGGGTATGCGTAGGCATTTCCCCATGTAAAAAAAAAAAAAAAAGGTACCAGAAATAGAACTTGGATGTTTGTATACCATGCAATTTAAGATGGAAGTCCTGTTTTTCACCGAAATTTTAGATAAGAGATAACTTTTCTTTTAGAATGTACCTGTATTATAATTTTTGTACACAAAATATTTGAACCATCCTCTATCATGGGAATATGTATAAAGATAACATATAATTCGTAAATTGTAATTAATTTATCAATACATTAAGTAACAGAAATTTATCATAAGTCACTTTCACGCGATCCTGGTCGAATATTAACATATTAATATGTGTTTTGTTTCTGCCTCTGTACGAAAACTTTACTTAATTAATCAATGTGTTATATAAACATTATGGCAAAAACCAGAGAATTGTGGGAGCAGCAATAAAACGGACAGACTAATAGGTAGGTACCTACTTACGATTTTTCCGGATCGGTATGATCTTGAAGATTATATATGAGATGAAGAGATGAGCTTTAAGAAAAAAGCCTGTTTTCTAAATGGCCGGCAACGCTTCTGCAAAACCGTTTTAATACGTGGTAGAGCCATGCTGCAGCTATACTGGTAGTATGGTTGTAGCACGAATGGGTCGGCTCAACCGAGGAAGGACGACGCTCTCACAAAATACCAGCGTAAATAGCAGCTTAACACTGCTGTGTTTCGTATGGTGAATGTAGAGAACCGGAGACACTTTTTACTGGAAAAAAGGCATTCCATTTTAGTCCTCACTGGTGACAACGCATCTGCATTTTGATTCTTTATTGAGGATAGATGTAGATGTCTATGGGTCACAGCAACCACTTACCACCAGGTAGACTGTGCGCTCTTTTGTCACCCTATCCTATTAAAAAAAACCCTGGTAGTTCAGTTGTTCATTGGTGGAGGTAGTCACTTACCAACAGGTGAGCCGCATGCTCGTTTGGCTCTATTTATATAAAATTAAAAAAAGCTCATTTTTGGTTTCAACTGATGTTCATTACATTGAGATCTTAAATAGCACCTTAAACACCACCGTTTTTGACAAGAGTATTTGTAGAAACTTCAAAATTCAATATTTTTTTTAAGATGTCCTAGATATATTCATCTTACGTCATCAAAACTAACTTTATCGCCCTAGTAAGTCGGTAATATAATTAAATATTTATAAATTAGTGCCTAGGAGAAAATTTCTGAGCACATCTAGTTATTTAACCTTCATTTGTTTCTTTTTTTTTTCAAAAATAAAAAAATGAAGGTTAAATAACCAAATGTGCTCAGAAATTTTCTCCTAGGCACTAATTTATAAACTACCTAAGTCTCAATATTAATGATTATTTGATGTGAATATATAATGCACAATAATATACATTCCAGTTATAGCTAGATCAGTTCAAAAAATTGTATCTTATAGATTTTTATTTGTATAAGTCTAGACGCACGGCACTGTGACAGTCAAGTTTGGCAACAGACCAAGTTCAGAAAAAGCAGATTTACTAGCAAAAATAGGAATGGATTGATTAAACTAGATTCATAGTTGCGGCCACACACTGGCGATTAGCGAATATTATCTTCGCTAAATTTTACGTCACAGTTTGTTACGACTTAATTTTTTATATAAAACGAATCTGTCACTTTAACATAGAAATTGTAATTATTTTTAATTTCTTACACGTAATGCTATCAGCAGCACCTGGGGTCTTTTTGTCTGCAAGCGATCAATCACAAGACGTTGAAGGCAAAATATAATTTTGAACAAACTGTCGCATAAGTTATGATAACATAATGTTTTTAGGTGAATAGGTACCTTTTAAAAACGTAAAAGTTGCAGCATATCACATCACAAATCTGGGATTAGGCCTCATCTCATTGTCGAGGAATTATGAAGGTATCTGCTAAAATTAGGAGACTTTGCATGTCGAATATTTTATTTCAAGATGTTATCTTACTTATAATCTTTTGTTTTGGGCCAAATACGTGGCAAATCAGCTCATCAAATTGCAGTTATCAGTTTTATCATGTTAGTGTAATTTTACTTTGAAAATAAGTACCGCTAGGTTTCTTGCTGGTCCTTCCTAGGACAGAGGATTTTGTCGAACCAGTGGTAAAAGTGGAAAAAAAATACTTGGTACTTATAATAATTACTTATTTGGATAAGAATAGAATAGTTTTTATATTCAGTATAGATCAAACGTGTAATTCTTATTAAAAGTCATTTTTACGTTACCATTGGTTCAAAACAATCCTCTATCTTGGTAAGAACCAGCAAGAAACCCAGTGGGACTTTTTTTAAGTAGATTTTACATTAGTGGTTGTATGTGGTAGAGCCATGCTACAGATATATTAATAGTATAGTTGTAGCACAAATTTGTCTGCTCGATCGGAGAAGGACCACGCTCTCACAGAATACCAGCGTAAATAGCAGCTTCATGCTGCTGTGTTTCGTATGGTGAGTGTAGAGAACCGGAGACCCTTTTTACTGGAAAAGAGGCTTTCATGGGCGGCGGTAGTCACTTACCATCGGGTGAGCCGCATGCTCGTTTGCCCGCTCTCCTATAAAAAAAAAGGCATTCTATCTTAGTCCTCAAGGCTGACAACGTATCTGCACTTTTATTCGCAAACGAAGATAGATGTAGATGTCTATAGGCCACAGCAACCACTTACCATTTGTATGGTAAGTGGTTGCTGTGGTGGACTGTATGCTCGTTAGTCAACCTTGTTCTATAAAAGAAAATATTTACAAAATTAATTTTAGAAAGTGGTTGGAAGCGACTACCTCATTCCTAGGGGTTATTATCAACCATGTATTAATTTATATTATAATAAACCTTTTTATACAGTTTCAGCTTAACAAAACATTTAAACTTGGCAATCGCAACTCCCACTTTCCGGGAACTCGATGTAATAGCGTATACATTGCCCCAAGAATGAATTACTGACTCTGTGGAGTCGAGAAACTGGTATCACTAGCTTGTGTCTGGTATCACTTTATTTAACTTAAACTACTTATTTTTTGTGAAAATACATTAATTTTTTGTAAATATACTGAGAAGCCAAAGTTAATATATTAATTTCTTTAAATTTATATCTAAGAGACTCTCTCGGTTTTAGGTAGTAAATAGCTCTAATGTCCCTCTTCTGTAAAACAAATATAGTTTCTGAATCAGCCGCATTTCCCCGTAACAAAAACCCATAAGACATTATGCTGTGAAAATAACTGAAACGAACTAATATATCTGTCTCGACACTAGTATTTTTTTATTAATTTTACAGTATAGGCTGCAGAACTTAGTCTGCTTGCTAGTTTGGATATATGGAGGCCCCATTGAAGCTTTCTGTCGAGAGTGATGCCAAGAAGAACAGTGGATTCAATAGGGTTCAGTTCTTCCCCATTTAAAAACACATTAGTATTCAAATTTTTAACATTCGATCTAGTAAATTAATTACATTTAGTAATAGTACCACTAGTAATGGTAGATAGTATGGTGTACGAAATCAAACTATGTGTGAAACATTAATTTCGAAATAATTGAGAATTAATGAGACGTAAGATCAAAAAATAACAAAATTGGACAAAACAAACAAATAAAACCGGGAATAATGATGCGTCTAACAACTTTCGTGTTTTTGTATCAGCTAAAGTTCGTAAGAAAAACAACCATTTTTGTGCGTTTTTTCTCCATTTTATTCCGTTTTATCCGTCTTCGACAATGGTTATCGTTTCGTTTGTGATTTATATAATTATGTATTTAAGTTAAAAATAGTGAGTAATTATGATTTAAAATTTAATTTAAAGAAGATGATATTATATTCAAATTTAGTATGTTATTTTGATATGTGAGGTTTAGTAAATTCTTCAGTTACTAAATTTACTAAACAGTTTCTATATTTTTTTAATATTTAATTATGGTGCATCGTTATTAAAAAAATGGAAATGTCGTCGGCTACCATTTACCTGGCGAACGAAACAAAAATGATGTTAGGTGTTTTAAAGCAGGTGAGCCGTGATGACTCAGAGTCTAAGCACACGCAGTGGATTTCACAGTACATGACCAGCCAGGTGTTTCAAGTGCCAACTTACCACGTGCTTGTCTGTGAAGGAAAATAGCGTATGGAAACTTACTTGCGTGTGTGAGAAATAAAAATATTTTAAACAGATGTAAAGTGCGCTAACAGGCACTGGAGATGCGTGGCGGACTAATTAACCCTCAGAAATAACCTTTAGAACGTATATAGGTTCTAACTAATGATATTTATGTATATATAAAAAATAAACCACTATATAAAAAAGGTAGATACGTTACTAGCACACCAAAATTGAAGCCTTGGAAAGTTGTCAATTAGCCTTAGCAATTACATATGACGCCATGATTACGTAAGCTTAAAGAGAAGGACAGCAAAAGACGTTCCAGAGCTGGTGCGATGAGAATAAAACGAGCAAGAGAAAATGTAGTGAAATGCAAGTAAAACATTAAAATGGATATATGTGCTGTCGCTGGGACGGCCGAGTTCGGAACATTTTTTTCGGTGGTTTTGTGGGCATATAAATTATCTATAAAACATAATTGGTTGTAATTTGAATTCACTTTGTACTCTTTTCAAGCAGAATAAAATAGAATAATTTTTATTCCATAGGGATTATTACATAATACTTATTGCAAGTAATTTTTTTATTGTCCACTGGTTCGAAAAATACCTCTGTCCTGGAAAGAACCAGCAAGAAACCCAGCGGAACTTTTTTGAAACATGTTTCATTTTAAAATAAATTTTGTTTTTTGTTTGTACAAATTGTAAACGAGTTTTAATAGAACTAGCATGGTAGCGATTCCCAGGGTTTTCTTTCACTTGTGTGTTCTTTGATATTATATTAACCTTTTTTGTACAATTTTTCTTTATAAAACATTTAAACTTATTTATTGAGAAATTTTGTAATGAAAGTGGATGAAGCAAAACAAGTATGTAAGGATCGTAGTAAGTGGAAAGAACTGGTCTCTGCCTACCCCTACGGGAAAGAGGCGTGATTATATGTATGTAATTTTGTACATTTTCCGGGATTTCTTTGTAAAGGCGTATACATCGGCCCGTAAATAAATTACTAATTCTGTGGAGTCTAGTAACTGGTATTGCAAGCTTACGTTTTTTTCCTTTGTTTAAATTACGGACATCCTTATTCTTATCAAAGCTGTTTGTTGTACATACATTACGTTTTCATAAATACGAGTATATTGCGATGCCAAAGTTAATATGATTATTTCTTTAATTTTTTCTCTGAGTAGATTATTACAATTTAAGTTTTAAATTGCCCGTACGGCTCTCTTTTGCAAAAAAAATATAGCTTCGATGTCAGTCGCATTACCATATCATCATAATCATCATCATTACAGCCTTTCACAAGTCCACTGCTGAACATAGACCTCCCCCAAGGAATGCCACAAAGCACGGTCCTGAGCCACCTGCATCAATCGACTTCCTGCATGTCTTACCAGGTCGTCACTCCATCTAGTGGGTGGTCGCCCTACACTTGGCCTACCAGTACGAGGCTGCCACTCGAGAACCTTTTTTCCCCATCGGTTTTCGGTTCTTCGAGCTATATGGCCGGCCCACTGCCACTTCAGCTTACTAATCCGATGGGCTATGTAGGTTACTCTGGTCCTTCTGCGGATACACTAATGAGAGTAGGGAGACACTAATGAGGTAATTGAGCACTGTGCTTAGGTCCTCCAGCATTATCATATACCAAAATTTAATAGGACATCATGCTATGAAGCTAACTAAAATAAACTAATCTAGCTGTCTCAACATTGGTGAGACTTCTACAGAACATTCAACAGAACACCTTGCCCGGCGGGAGATCTCCCATTTTCCTTCCACCAACCACACAGGCTATACTAACTAGACGACATGTCGGTTCCTGGCAGTTACCACCCGCCTGTCTGGCTTTTCCAAAGAAATTGTACATAGTTCACATGTTTACCACATTTGGCATGCGAAAATTATTTAACATAATATATTAAATCATTATTTTCATAAGTTAGCAAGTCAATAAATTTATGTACTTATTAAGGAATTAAAATTAAATGTATTAAATTACAATTGTCGTGTCAATCACTATTGTTTTATAACCAGGCAAATTATATCAATATATCAATTAAGTATATATAGAAAAAATTTAAATGTCAAAGGAGTATTTAATCTAAATAACATCAAATAAATATAAATGTTTAAAGCATGGCTATGTCAAGTTTAGGCAACGATATTCTATTCATTTAAGAAGTCTTTTACATCATAAATACACTTTACAACATTTTACACTTACAACAATACACTTTTCAACACATGTTCTTTACAGCATATGCTGCAGAACTAAGTCTGCTCGCTAATTAAGATATATAGGCACTCCATTGAAACATCGCGTTAATAGTAATTTGTGTGTGTATTTTTATTTTTATTTGTATGTGTTTTTTAGCTCCGCGATGTTAGCACCTCATGTGCGGAATTTCGATTGACCAATTATACCATCTGAAAGGTCAGAAATTGTTCATAGTCATAGTCATAGTCATTTATTCCATAGAACAATATTATATTGTATTGGTAATTTATTACATGGATAAAGACATTTACATGCAATTATTTTAATTAAAATTAGAATCGATAAAAATTTAAACATCATTTAACAAATTAATTAAATATTTTCATGTCATAATACACTACAAATTACATTAAAAATTATACAATACATAAACAATAAAAATTAACATTGATTAAGTTTATCTTTGTCATTTAAGTAATCATCAACTGAGTAGTTGCTTTTTTTAATTAATAAAGATTTTAATTTATGTTGAAATTTGTGGTGGCAATAAATAGTTTTAAATGAGGTAGGCAAAGAATTAAATAGTCCAATGGCTTGATATCTTGTGCTGTGGCGTACAACATTCAATGTTGGTGTGATAGAAATTTTTAAATCTTTTCGGCGGGTCATATCTCTCTTTTTCCTTTCTTCGTATGTTTCATATTTGTGAAAGTTCTTTACTAAATGAGTAAGTGAAACTAAGATATACAGAGAGGTGACCGTTAATATGCCAAGATTTCGGAAATCTTCCTTACACGATTCAATTTGTGGAATACGTAACATGGTACGGATCGCCCTTTTTTGTAGTACAAACGCTGCCTTAATATTATACTTATAACTATTGCCCCAGAATATTATGATATAACGTAGTTTAGATTCTACCAGAGCAAAATAAACCATTTTTAGCTGTTCTAACGTAACTTCTTCTCGTAAACTTCTTAAGGCATAGCATGCTGAACTGATAGTGGATTCTAGTGCTTTAATTTCCTTTTTCCAATTTAAATACATGTCTATGTGGATTCCTAGAAATTTGACTAATTCAACAGAGTCAATACTTATACCGTCAATGTTAATGTTTATTGAATCTTTTTGTCTTGCTGTAGATTTAAAAAGCATTTCGTATGTTTTATTTGTATTTAATAAAAGATCGTTTGTAGTAAACCAACTTTTAAAGTCATACAGTGTGTTTTCCATTTTAGTATTTAATTCGTCTACCGAGCTAGCAGATACAATCGCGTTGGTATCATCCGCATAAATAGTTAGTTTTACATCATGCTGTTTAGTATGGGTGTAAGCAGTTAAGTCATTAATGAATGGTCATAAAAGGTCAGTCGGTCTTTTTAATTGGTCAGCGTTAGAATATTTTTTTTATTAAGGTTTAAAGGTTTTCAAGGTCATTGAGAAATTTTAGCACCTCATTCGCGAAAAATATAAAAAATATAAAATATGCGCGATTGAGAAGCATTCACTGATAATTGGTCAGCTTATATAAATATTTTTATTAAATTGGCATTGTCGTAACGCGCATGCTTTGGGACGGTTAATTGTAATTCAATCTATTTCTAAAACTTTTCATCTATCATGTGGGAAGTCGTGGAATGTAAATGGCAGTTAAATTTTGTTTTGTTTAGTTATGATTAATTTTTTCAATTAGTATATATATATATATATATATATATATATATATATATATATATATATATATATATATATATATATATTAGTTAAATAGCAATATATATATATATATATTGTTAAGAAATGGAGAAATTTTCGGTGTTTTGAGCAGCCTTGTACTAATATATAAAATAGTATTAATAGAGAGTTAGAGTTGAAAAACTTAAATTATAATAAATGTATTTTAGAAATTAATTTTAAAATTTCTAAAATTTATCAATGACCTTGAAAAACTTTAACCCTAAATAAAAATGTTTCTAATGCTGACCAATTAATAACTTCAACTGACCTTTTATAACCAATTTCTGACCTTTCAGATGGTATAATGTATGCCGTGTAGTGGCGGTTAAGAATATCCACTACCCCATATTTTCCCGTGGGTGTCGTAAAAGGTGACAAAGGGAAACAAGCAGGAGATGGGCAGCAGCATCTTCCTGATAACATCAAAAATTAGAATAAAAAAAACTGCAGTTGCCAACCCGCTCGCCAAGCGTGGCAACTATGGCAACGTACCCCCATGAGCAATGACAATAATAAACGGCCCTCAGTCCCCGGCGGCCCCGCTATTCCTAGCTACGGTGGCGACCATGGTAACGGCGGGGCAGGAAGTGCTAAGAATCTCCGGTGGGGGTTCGGTTGCCACCTAAGACGACTCGACCTGGCAACATACAACGCACGCACCTTGAGGACTGACGACAAGATCGTGGAGCTGGAAGAAGAGATAGGCAAGTTACACTGGCATATTATAGGATTATCCGAAGTCCGAAGTAACGGGGAGGACACGATAATCCTCTAATCCGGCAACTTGCTCTATTACCGGGAAGGTGACCATCTGTCCCAAGGAGGTGTCGGATTTATCGTCCACAAGTCTCTCGTTAACAACTTTGTAAAGATTGAGAGTGTGTCGTCGAGGGTTGCGTACCTTATACTCAGAATCACCAAACGGTATTCGCTGAAGTTCATACAGGTTTACGTACCAACCTCGGCACACCCCGATGAGGAGATGGACGAAATGTATGAGGATATCTTTAGAGCCATACATTCCTCCAAAACCCACTATACGGTGTTAATGGGAGACTTCAACGCAAAACTAGGCACAAGAGAGAACGGTGAGCTGAAAGCAGGGAAATTTGGAGTAGGGCAACGGCACCCAAGGGGCCAGCAGCTGGCCGACTTCATGGACCTGGTCGAGCCCCGACGGTTCCACAAAAAATGAGATTGACTTCATTATGACGACCAGACGACAACTGTTCAGTGATGTCTCCGTGATCGCGAAGGTGAAAACTGGTAGCGATCACCTAATGGTTAGAGGCACACTGAACCTAAATAATAAGTTGGAGAGGTCTCGTCTAATGAACGATCTGTCCCCCTCGTGCTCTGTTCTAAAATCCCGAAACCTTTCAGCTCGAGTTACAAAACCGTTTTCAGTGCCTAGAAGACTGCAATGAAGTGGACGATATGAATGACAAGCTCGTGGAAACTGTCCATGCGGTCGGAGATAAGTTCTGCAAGACCCGCCGCAAACGAACACAAAAACTCACCGATTACACTCTCAATCTCATGGCTATTAGACGGGAGATAAAGCCACATTCTTCAACAGATTTGACAGCATATAGGCAACTGAACAGACAGATCTCCAAATGCATGCGGCGGGACTTACGCAACTTCAATACAGCTTGTATTGAAGAAGCAATCGAGCGGAACCAAGGCTCCAAAGTCTTTGCCAGAGATCTTACTGCTAGAAAGAGCCAGCTGTCAAAGCTGAAGACCAAATGTCGCAGCATCGTTTCCGGGGCACCTGAGATTTGAGTGAAATTGAAAGTGAAAAGAAGAGTTCTATGGGCAGCTGTACACGTCATCGTTGGAGCCACATGCAAGTGTGAGTAACGATCCAATAGCGAGTCTTATCCGACACTATTCCAAAGATATCCCGGACGTCAGTCTGAGCGAGATTAGAATGGCTCTCCAGCACCTTAAAAACGGCAAGGCCCCAGGCGAGGATGGAATTACAGCGGACTTTCTGAAAGCGGGTGGAAGACCGGTACTGGAAGTCCTTCAGAAGCTCTTTAATTCCGTCCTCCATGGTGGCGTTACATAGGAAGCGTGGAGCAGAAGTGCGGTGGTCTTGTTCTTCAAGAAAGGTGACAACGCTCTCTTGAAGAACTACAGACCGATTTCCCTTCTGAGCCGCGTCTACGTGCTATTTTCGAGAGTCATTACGAATCGTCTCGCGCGCAGAGTTGTCGACTTCCAGCCTCCCGAACAATCCAGTTTCCGAAAGGGCTTTAGCACCATAGACCATATACATACCCTTCGACAAATTGTACAGAAGTCCGAGGAGTACAATTTGCCACTATGTCTGGTGTGTGTGGACTATGAGAAAGCCTTTAATTCCGTCGAATTTTTTTTTATAAGAGTGGGGGCAAACGAGCATGCGGCTCACCTGATGGTAAGTGACTACCGCCGCCCATGAACAACTGCCACACCAGGGGAATCGCAGATGCGTTGACGGCCTTTTAAAAAGGAGTAGGCTCTTTTCTTGAAGGTCCCTAAGTCGTATCGGTCCGGAAAAATCGCTGATGGTAATCGATTCCACAAGAAAGACGTGCGAGGAAGAAAACATCTTTTTTTTTAATGGAGGGGTGGCAAACGAGCATGCGGCTCACCTGATGGTAAGTGACTACCTCCGCCCATGAACAACCGCAACACCAGGGGAATTGCAGATGCGTTGCCGGTCTTTTAAAAAGGAGTAGGCTCTTTTCTTGAAGGTCCCTAAGACGTATCGGTCCGGAAAAATCGCTGGTGGTAAACTATTCCACAAGGAAGTTGTGCGAGGAAGAAAACATCTTCTAAATCGCACAGTGGTGAACCGCCAATCATCCAGATGGTGTGGATGGTATCGGGAGTTCTGCCGCAATGTGCGTTCGTGAAATTTGGCGGCTGGGATTAATCCGAACAATTCCTCAGAGCACTACCCATGGTAAATGCGAAAGAAAATGCTAAGAGATGCAACATCTCTTCGCAGTACAAATGAATCGAACCGACCGGAAAGGACTCTGTCTTCGACGATTCGAGCCGCTCTGCGCTGGATGCGGTCAAGTGGAAGGAGCTGGCACTGGGGAGCCCCAGCCCAGAGATGAGAACAGTATTCCACGTGAGGCCGAACCTGCACCCTGTAAAGTTGTAGGCGGTGTACCGGCATGAAATACTGTCCCGCTCTGCTGAGTACGCCAAGCTTTTTATAGGCCAATTTGGCCTTCTCTTCCAAGTTACCACGTAATTGCACGTCACTCGATATGTCGACTCCGAGGATTACGTTACTGGCTGAGAAGAGAAGGGGAGTGCCTTGAAACTGAGGAGATACGACAAAGGGGTTCTTTTTAGCGGTAAACGCGCATATTTGTGTCTTCTGAGGATTAAAGTGGACTAGATTTAGTCGCCTCCAATCCGAGACTTTGTTCAGCAAAGACTCGACTTCAGACACAAGTTTGTTTCGGTACTCGGCGACGTTTTCTTGAGAAAAATTGGCACGGCCGTTGTATGAGCATCACCAGTGCTGTCATTCGCATAGCAATGAATGTTTCCAGTTAGCAACATATCATTGATATGCAGAAGAAACAGCTTTGGTGATAGCACACAGCCTTGTGGAACACCAGCGTTAATGGGCTTGAAGTCGGAGCATGCACCGTCTACAAAACCTTGATACTCCGATCTGCAAGGAATCTGGTGATCCAATTGCACAATTTATCGGGAAGCCCATAGGAAGGGAGCTTCGAAAGAAGCGCTTTGTGCCAAACCCGATTGAAGGCCTTCGCAATGTCCAAACTAACGGCCAACGCCTCCCCCTTGGACTCTCTCCGGAAAAGACGCGTTAGGACCGGTGCCAACTCCAGAGCACACGTCCTTAGCACAATTGGGGGGATTCCGTCAGGCCCACTCGACTTCTGGATGTCCAAGGAGAGAAGTGCTTTGCGAACCGAGCGCTATGAGAACAGCACATCCTGTATGGAGCACTCACACCGCGGGATGGTCGGCAGTGTTTTCTCCCCGTCGTCAAAAGTCGAGTTGGACGCAAAAAAGGAGCCTAAAAGTTCGGTTTTCTCTTTTGCGGCGTGGGCCAGTGAGTCGTCCTCCCTGTGCAGAGTTGGTAGTGAAGGCTTACAGAAATTCCCTTGGACAGCCTTTGCGAGAGACCAGAATGCACGGGTTCCCGAAGGAAGGCGAACTAGTATCTCGCCAATTCTGCCTATGGGCTCTGACTTTGCCTTGGCAATACTCACCTTCGATTTGCAGACGATATAGTCATTATGGCAGAATTGCTGGAGGACCTAAGCACCATGCTCAATGACCTCAATAGTGTCTCCTAACGAATAGGACTTAGGATGAACATGGACAAAACAAAGATCATGTTTAATATCCATGTCACACCTATGCCGGTAGTTGTTGGTAGCACTAAGCTCGAAGTTGTTGACGATTATGTTTACCTGGGACAAATTGTCCGACTAGGTAAGTCCAACTTCGACCGAGAGGTCAATCGGCGGATTCAACTCAGCTGGGCAGCGTTCGGGAAACTACGACACATCTTCTCGTCAGACATACCTCAAAACCTTAAAAAGAAATTGTACAACCAGTGCGTGTTGCCAGTGATGACATACGGAACTGAGGCGTACGGCCGTATGAAGAAGCTCAAGGTCGCTCAGCCAGCTATGGAGAAGGCTATGCTCGGGGTTTCTCTGCGTGATAAACTTAGAAATGAGTATATCCGTAGTAGGACCAGAGTAACTGACATAACCCAACGGATTAGTAAGCTGAAGTGTCAGTGGGCCGGCCATATAGCTCGAAGAACCGACAACTGATGGTGAAGAAAGGCTCTTGAGTGGCAGCCTCGTACCGGTAGGCAAAGTCTAGGGCAACTCCCCACGAGATGGAGTGATGACCTGGTAAGACATGCAGGAAGTCAAGTGGCTCAGGACCGTGCTTTGTGACATTCCTTGGGAGCATTCCTTCCTAGGCCTATGTTCAGCAGTGGACTTATGAAAGGCTGTAATGATGATGATGATGAGATGGTATAATTGGTAAATTGAAATTCCGCACATGAGGTGCTAACATCGCGGAGCTCAACTTATTTAATTTTTTTTAATATTAAATTATACTCACCAAATATTTATATAAGCTGACCAATTAACAGCGAATGCTTCTCGTTCGCACATAGGTGGAATTTTGTATTTTTTTCGCAAATGAGGTGCTAAAATTTCTCAATGACCTTGAAAAACTTTAACCCTTAATAAAAAAATTCTGACGCTGATCAATTAATAAGACCGACTGACGTTTTATGACCAATTTCTGACCTTTCAGATGGTATAATTGGTCAATCGAAATTCCGCACATGAGGTGCTAACATCGCGGAGGTGTGTTTTTTTACCATTGATAATGGCTTTTCAAGTTCTGTTATTTGAATATGAAATAAGTCTAAGCGCAATATTTTGATACCGTAATTTTGTATTTTCCTGATTAATATCTCATAATGAACACAATGTAAAGCCTTGGAAATATCACAAGAATGACCTGTGGCATCATTTTTTTATAGAAGAGGGGGCATACGAGCATACGGCTCACCTTATGGTAAGTTAATATCACCGCCCATGAACAATCGCAACACCAGAATTGCAGATGCGTTGCCGGCTTTTTAGAAAGGTAAATGAGTCTCTCTTTTTTTTAAGGTCCCTTATTCGTATCGGTCCGGAAAAATCGCCGGTGGTAAACAATTTCACAGAGACTTTGTACGAGGATGAAAAATCCTAGTAACACGCACAGTCGTGGACCGCCTAGCATCCAGATGGTGAGGAATGTATCGTGAATTTTGACGCGATGTGCATTCGCGAAATTCGGCGGCTGGAATTAATCCGAACAATTCCTCAGAGCACTTCACGTGGTAGATTCGATAGAAAATGCAAAGGGATGCAAAATCCCTACGCAGTTCCAGGGTATCGAGCCGATCAGAAAGAACTCGAACCGCTCTGCGCTGGATGCGGTCAAGTGGAAAGAGCTGGCACTGGGGTGCCCAGGCCCAGAGATGAGAACAGTATTTCATATTAGGACGAAATTGGGCTTTGTAAAGTTGCAAGCGATGTGCCGGCATGAATACTGTCTCGTTCTACTGACCACGCCAATCTTGTGAACTCTTCCAGGCATCAAAAATATATTTCATAAGCTCGACACTCGCGAGCGACCCCTATGAAACCAAGTCGAGTTTTACGGAGTAATTTATTTTTATTTAAAAAAATTGATCTAAAATTATCTTTTGAAAAATTTAACTGAAAGTTGGCAGTTCAAAAATCGGTCTAAAATTAGCGGGGTCCAATGTACTACCAGATTTAAATAAAGGTATTACTTTACTTTGTTTCATTAAGTCAGGAAACACACCAGATTCGATACTGGTATTAAAAATAATAGTAAGATGTAGTGCAATTAAATATATTATGGACGCAATAACTGAAACGGAAATGCCCCATAAATTTGCGGTTTTCTTTACGTCAAGGGTTTTGAAATATTTTACAATATCTTGTGGTAATACTTCTTCAAATCTAAATTCTTTTAAACAGGTATTAAGGCTTTAACTAGCCTGAATGACCTTGACGAAACGGCGATTGCAGAGATTTTAGACAACGTCAACACCGTCTAGCGACTACGTTCTGTATTTCTTATAAAAGTGCAAAGATTAATAGACTGCTGAGGTGACAATTATATAAGTGGCATACTGCCCGTTATGCTTGCGCATCACTGAGAATTATGTCGCGGTAACGTATCTTCAATTACATTGCACGGTGCGGTTATGTAGCTTTGTCTAGCAATAGATAGGCATCACGAGATATCAAGTGTTCAAGTTTCAAGTACGTAAGAGTTTTTATTATATATGTTAAATCGTATTTATTTTTGACTAATAGTAGCTCTGGGTCTAAGCGTTCGCTATAAATTTCGCCCGGGTTTGATCCCCAATAAAATTTTTAATTGAAAATTTAAGTGCTGATTTAGCACTGATATAGACTCTACGGTGGCTCTCACTTCACTTAGCGGTTAGCCACCGTAGAGTCTATATCACCTGAGGATGCCTCGTGTAGAGGCGAAACACGTGTCGTATTATCGTCAGTGGTGTGTCTTGCCTAGTGTAGTGCTGTTGGGAGTAGCGGTGCTGGGATTAGTGGTGACGGGGATAGTGCACGCAATTGAGGGAGGGCGGGAGGTGCTCTTCATACTAGGTAAGACACATCATTTTATTTTATAACGCGAATATTTGCGATGTAAATTTTTCTAAAAGCTTTTATAAAACATTTTTTATCTAAATAAAATTTTCTAGTGATTGTTAATCATTTCATACGCTACATTTTCTATATAGCTTAGAACGTTTCAGATAGAAAAAATAATACACAATATTATGGGAATGGTTAATAATATATTCTTTTATAATTTTTAAAAATAAAAATATCGTACAAGCTTATTTGCTATATTTTATTAAGAATATAGCAAATAATATAAATAGTATCTTGGATAAGTTTGTAAAAATATTACGTTTCGTACAGTGATTTTCTCCTCTTAGTTTTGGCGTGACTGCAAGATCTTATGTGGGTACTGTGTAACCATCAGTTACTAAGCGGCTATAAATCAATATATGTATGTATAGACATACAGATCTACATTTTTTGATTTTATTATTTTAGATTTTCTGAATTTTGATTGATTTTTTGAAACCTAGTAAAATTAATTATTTTTCCATACCATTTCATGGGCCTGATTAAAATGCCAGTTGTGCTTCTTGGCTAAAGTTATATTTTTATGCATAATAGCAGATAAAGCAATCTCTTGAACAAAATCTTACCTCTTCTCCTTCTTTTAATAGCTCCTGCACCTGACTCGGTGGAATAGTTTTTTCTAGAAGATCATTTACAATAACAATTTTTGTTAACAGTTATAAGTGTAAAATTTTTATCAGCTGGTTTATTCCTAGTGCCTTGAGCATCATTTTGCCGGGTTTTGTATAGATAATAATAGTTTAAAAAAACACGCGTTTGTAGATAACAACGTGGGGTGCTGTTTCAGATATTTTTATGATGACGCTCATTTTACAAATATCCACAAAAATATTTACAACAAATGATATCAAGCACCCCACGCTTTTTTACAATAAAATGATTTTTTAATGTTAATCACTATTTTTTATTTTAAAGTTATTGAAATTATTTTCTACTTTTTGTTCGGTTATCTACAAAAGTGTGTTTATTTAGTTTTTTTTAAACTATTACTTATTTTCTATTATTTAGTGCGGCAAACTACAAAAGCGTGTTTTACTGGACCGAAAATTTTTTACGCGGCTAGCAGTAGATTGAAATGGCAGATATCTTAGTTGTTTTATGAATTATTCGCAAATGCTGAAGGTCCTGGCAAGGATAATAGGACAAACTATTTAAATTATTTACGTTTGAGGATCAATTATAAAGAGCCACTAACGGAAAATTTTGCAAAAACTAAACCTATCCTACCTAATTTTTACGTCATTTCATCAGCATTATTCTTTGTTTTGGGTAAAACAAACTTTGTCAGTTTCAAAGAAACACGACTAAGTTATATTAAAAGAAATGCACGTCAATTGCCGTTTGAGCTTGCCAATTGAGCTTGTGCCGTTTTGGAGAAATTTTGCAAAATATGACAAAGATAGGTACTCTATGGGTATTTTTTTCTAATAAGTGGTAGACAATAATACAATTTTCTTCAATTAAAAACATTTATTAAGTCCTCTTCTATCAACATATATTTTTCCTTTGCGGATTGAATGAACAGTTATTGTGATTTATTAACTTAAAAATCCAAGAATTTAGGCACTTCAACCACAGTTAGGGCCTTAACAATCTGTTTGAGTAGTGAATCGGTGACAGTTGGAGAAGTATTCAATGACTTTGCTGTCAAAATAGGTATGCCAGTGAAATATTTCTCAAACACCGCTGCAACTTCTTGATTTGATCAAGTCAATTCATTATAATTTTTTAATTGATATATTGTGTTACGCTAATTGTCTTTACCGGTTTCGCTATTAATTATACTGCACGTCATTTTAATTTTATTTTTAGCGGTTTTAATTTAAAAAAAAAATTAATATGTAAAGATATGGTTGTGGAGCACACTCTTTTAAACATTTTAGAATAATTTTTGACATGTTCTCTAAAAGTATCGGAACGATTATATGAGCTTTCATGGTAAAGTTCATATGATCTTCGTCTGCTCTTACGAATTCCTACTGTCGCTCACTCTCTAAATGTCTTGCGACTGTTACTGAAGAATGTTTGCAAAGTAAATGTTTTATTTAATTCATTGCTTATAAGGGTAAATAATATGTCATATAAATAGTCTGAATTGTTCTTGTAAGGAAGCGATGATAGGTTTTTACCATAATTCTTCTAAATCTCTCCATGCGTTTTTCATCAATCGGAAGAAACAATTTTCTCAATTTGCTTTTTTTTCTTACATATATGGTAATGAAACCTGTTGTGCACATTGAGTGATCTGAACTTTGTTTTTGAATTATATATTCTTGATAGGTACAACTTATGTCAAAATATTATCAATACAAGTTGCACTACACCCTGCAATACGTGTAGCTTCAAATAATAAAGTAACTAGTTCTTTGCCTCACATACTTTATATATCTTGATGCACCAGGTTGCATGCAAGACAGTTTTTATTATTGCTATTTTGTAAATAACACATTTTAGTTGATGAGTTGTACTCTAAGGTATTTAAATTGTCTTTGCTAGAGATTACCATTATTCTCTTATTATCTAATTTAAATTACTTGGAACTGATTTCCAATCATTTGTAAAATTATGTTACTGCTTAATAAAAGCAGGTGTAAAGGTAGCTAAAAATTTGCTTGATTAAAATATAAATAATAATATAGCGTATTTGCTACAAGTCTTAAACTAAACTTTGATAGGTAATACCTATCTCTTGTCAAAAACATTTTAGTTAAATTATTAATATCAATCAAATGAAATTTATCGTAATTATTCTTACAATTAAATGCCAAATAGTAATTATTCATCATCATCATCATTACAGGCCTTCACAAGTCCACTGCTGAACATAGGCCTTCCCCAAGGAATGCCACAAAGCACGGTCCTTAGCCACCTGCTTCCATCGACTTCCTGCATATCTCATCAGGTTGTCACTCCATCTAGTGGGGGGACGCCCAACACTTCGTCTGCCGGTACGAGGCTGCCACTCGAGAACTTTTCTTCCCCATCGGTTGTCGGTTCTTCAAGCTATATGGCCGGCCCATTGCCACTTCAGCTTAATAATCTGTTGGGCTATGTCGGTCACTCTGGTTCTACTGCGGATATCATCATTTCTGAGTTTATCACGCAGAGAACCTCCGAGCATAGCCCTCTCCATAGCTCGCTGAGCGATCTTGAGCTTCCTCATCCAGCCAGCAGTGAAGGACCACGTCTCAGTTCCGTATGTCATCACTGGCAACACGCACTGGTTGTACAGTCTCGTTTTGAAGTTTTGAGGTATACCTGACGAGAAGATGTGCCGTAATTTCCCGAACGCTACCCAACCGAGTTGAATCCGTCGATTGACCTCTCGGTCGAAGTTGGACTTACCAAATCGGACTATTTGTCCCAGGTAAACATACTCGTCAACAACTTCGAGCTTAGTGCTCCCAACAACTACCGGAACAGGTGTGACATGGACATAAAACATGATCTTTGTTTTGCCTATGTTCATCTTAAGACCTATCCGTTGGGAAGCACTATTGAGGTCATTGAGCATAGTGCTTAGGTCCTCCAGCGATACTGCCATAAGGACTATATCGTCGGCAAATCGAAGGTGAGTGTCGTACTCGCGATTGATGTTGATACCGTATCCTTTCCAGTCCGGAAGCTTGAAAACGTCTTCCAATGCAGCGGTGAAGAGTTTCGGGGATATGACGTCACCCTGTCTTACACCTCTCTGCAATTGGATAGATTTTGTACTCTGGTTCTGTACTCGGATAACCATCGTAGCCCTACTGTAAAAGCACTTCAGCACTTCGATATACCGACAGTCCACTTTGCACCGGAGAAGGGACTGCAGCACCGCCCAAATTTCGACGGAATCAAAGGCTTTCTCATAGTCCACATACACCAGACATAGTGGCAAATTGTACTCCTCTGACTTTTGCACAATTTGCTGAAGGGTATGTATGTGGTCTATGGTGCTAAAGCCTTTTCGGAAACCGGCTTGTTCGGGAGGCTGGAAGTCGTCAAGTCTGCGCGCGAGACGATTCGTAATGACTCTCGAAAACAGCACGTAGACGCGGCTCAGAAGGGAAATCGATTTGTAGTTCTTCAAGAGAGCGTTGTCGCCTTTCTTGAAGAACAAGACCACTGCACTTCTGCTCCACGCCTCCGATGTAATGCCACCATGGAAGATGGAATTTAAGAGCTTCTGAAGGACTTCAAGTACCGGTTTTCCACCCGCTTTCAGAAGCTCCGCTGTAATTCCATCCTCGCCTGGGGCCTTGCAGTTTTTAAGGTGCTGGAGAGCCATTCTTATCTCGCTCAGACTGACCGTCCGTGATATCATCGGAATTATATCGGATAAGACTCGCTCTTGGATCGTTACTCACACTCGCGTGTGGCTCCAACGATGACGTGTAAAGCTGCCCATAGAACCTCTCAATCTCACTCAAAATTGCAGATGCCCCGGAAACGATGCTGCCACATTCTGTCTTCAGATTTGACAGTTGGCTCTTCATAATAATTATTATAACATGTCAAATTATCTTCTCTGTTATCTAATCTGTCAAGTATTGGACTTTTACATAAGATAATTCAAGTTTACCTTTGTAGAACCCTCCAAATAGTATGGTAATATTTAGAAAGGACCCCTCAAAATCAAAGAGTATATAATCACTACGTTTAGTCAGAACCATAGTTAAGAGTGCTCAGTACAATTCCTTTTTAAATGTTATTTATTACAATTATACAACTAAAATTTTATAAGAATTAGATACTTTACTATATATCGCTTCTATAGATTAAGAGAATTTACTTCAAATGACGACTTTCCGCCTTTACCTACGCGTCGCGTTTACTTCACTAATGTATGTGAAGTAAACGCGACGTAGGTATTATGTTTATATGCTTGGGTTTAGTTTTAATTTTAAAATAATCACAGGAGCCTCACGTATCATTCTTGGCAGGATCGATTCGACAGGGACCTTAGTGGTTAAATTTAAATTATATCTTAATTTATTTTAACAAAAACATTATTTTTCAACAACGCAAACATTATTTTTCTTTGAGAATGGGATTTTTGGGCCTGAAGTTAACTAATTGATTTATACTTTAAAAATTGTCTATATTTTTCTTAAGTAAAGTACAAAAAAGTTGCTCCTTTTACAATCTAGATTTCGAAAAAACAATAAAATAAGAAATAATTTAGAAAATCGATTGTAGTGTATTATTTATGGCAATAAATCGATTAACATAAAGAATACACTAGTGAAATTCTCGTTTTTCAACGTTATTACAATAGTGAACTTGTCATTTTGAAACTTGATTTCACAGTTCAGACTTCAAACTATTTACTTAAAAGAAAAGGACAGATTTTCAATTCGATTTGAAACGGGTGCAATATAATCGATTCTTGATTAAATTAAGCATTATAATATCTATTTTCGATTATTTTTCTATATAAACTAGGGAGATAAAAAAATGCGTACATATCTACAAAATAATAATAAAAAATACGAAATATCAAAATTCGAACAAGTAACAGTTACAACAACAATTCAAGTAATCGATCTCAGATCGCGATATCCCTAATATTCACTTCATTTAGTTGTTGTTGTTTTAACTTTCGGTAATCGTTTCATAATTTCGTTTCATTATTATTATATACAACAGCTTTTTTGGTGATTTTATACTGATCCTGCATTTATATCTTTAAGTAATTATAGTGAAAAATAGCCTAGTACAGTGTAATAACAGTGAAAAATCACCTGTTACAGTGTAGGTAATAGATAATCTCACTTTTACTTATTCTACAATAACTCAGCTCCTAGATGGACAAATCTTGCCAGATTTTCAGCTATTAATTGTTTATATATACCCATTCAAATTGTCTTACTTTCATCTTGTTAACATTTGGGCCCAAGAATGTATGAAGACGTCTCCTTCCCCTTTATCTGCTTTGTTATGTTACTGTCATAGAGTGTAGGTAAAGAAAATGAAGTATTACTGCTTGTCATATTATTAGCACACACTGTCCCTAATGAACCTGGAATTGAGCGTGATATTCAAAAATTCAGAGAGATATTTTATTGAAATAGTATAATAACCGTCTTGGGCGACAGCTTTACTTTAAAGAATATGGTGAGGCTAATATGTTGATAATAATACGAATATGTTAGTCGAATGTCAGTTCAACGGATTTTCTGAGGTGGTAGAGCCATGTTGCAGATATATTATGGCTGTAGCCCGAATGGTACAGCTCGACCACTATAAGCACGACACTCTCGCAGAATATCAGTGTGAAATAGTAGCTTAATGCTGCTGTGTTGAGAACTAGAGATTCCTTTCACAAGAAACGTAGCATTCTAGGTTAGTCCTCAAGGATGACAACGTATCTGCATTGATTCTTAATCGAGGGTAGATGTGGGTGTCTATGAGCCACAACATCCACTTACCAATGGGTGGACTGTGTACTTGTTTATCACCCTTATTCTTTAAAATTGGCAAACGAAACCGAAGCCTGCAATTTAGTAAGGATAAAGCAAAGCATATTACGAGTACATTTAAGATAACAAGACGGAGGCAGTCTAATGCTGTCAAAAAGAACTATCCAAAGCTCGATAGGTGATCTCAAACCTATTATTTTTTACCTGGCGGGCCGTAATTGCTTTGATGTTGATATTCTTCGCATTTAAACCAAACGACTTGCTACATCTTTCGTCATACGTACAAAAAGTAGAATTATTTGCCGGCATCCTTATTTCTATCCGATTACTCTTATTTTGTAGGGTAATTTAGACAAACGAGCACACAGTCCACCAGATGGTAAAATAGACATCTACATCGATCCTCGATTACAAATTAAAATGCAGATGCGTTTTCACCTCTGAGGAGTAAGGTGGAATGTCTCAGCCACCTTAACCACATAAAAATAGTAAATAGTGTCTGCTGAACAGGAGCAAATAGGCTTTTGTTACACTAAGACAATACGATTTACCATCTAGGGCTTCATCGCCACTTACCACCAGGTGGGACTATACTCAAACATTAGGGAATATGTAAAAAAATATTCAAAAATATTTAAAAGAGTGTGCTCCATAGCCAAGTCTTTGCATTTGAGCAACAAAATTAAGACGGCTTCTAATAAAATTAAAATGACATGGAGTATAATTAATTGTGAAACTGGTAAGATCAACTATCGCAATTCAAATTACCAGTTAAGTGTTAACAACAAATTAACTGTATCAGATCAGGACGTAGCAATGGCTTTTGAGAAATATTTTACTGATATTCCGATCTTGAACACTAAGTCACTGAATTCTTCTCCTGCCGTCGCCGAATCATTACTTAAACAAAATGTAAATGCGTGTACAAAGAATTTTACATTTCATAGTGTCATCAAAACATATTGTAAAATATTTTAAAACTATTGATGTTAAGAAAACTGCGGATCTGTGGGGGATTTCCGATAAAGTTATTGCGTCTATAATAGATACAATCGCGCCTCATTTAGCTATTATTTTTAATACTAGTATCGAATCTGGTGTGTTTCCTGATTTAATGAAGCATAGTAAAGTAATACCTTTATTTAAATCTGGTAGTACATTAGACCCCGCCAATTTTAGACCTATTTCTGTACTACCGACACTTAGTAAGATTTTTGAAAAAAATGTTCTTGGTCAAATGTTAATTTTTTTTAATATAAATAATTTACTTCATAAAAATTAATTTGGTTTCACAAGGGGTTGCTCGACAACTGATGCCGGTGTTGAGCTGATTAAATATATCTTTAATGCATGGGAGAATTCACAGGATGCTTTGGGTATATTTTGTGACCTATCCAAGGCCTTCGATTGTGTTTACCATGAAACATTAATCAGGAAACTTCAACACTACGGTGTAAGAAGTGATGCTCTTAAATTAAATATTTCATATTTAAGTAAGAGAACGCAAAAAGTTGTCATTAACGATATGAGTTCTTCCGGGTCGATGGTACAAATGGGCGTGCCTCAAGGCTCAATTATCGGCCCCTTTCTGTTTCTTGTATACATTAATGACTTACTTTACATAGTAGGGGCTAACCATGATTATTATTTGCAGATGACACTTCTTTAATTTTCAAATTAAGTCGACAACTACTAAAATATGACGAAGTAAATAATGCTATATCTAAATTAGTAAATTGGTTTAATGTTAATAATTTGCATTTAAATGGCACTAAACCGAAATATATGAAATTCCTGACTTCAAATGTCAAACAATTAAATACTAATGTAATTTTAAATGTGAAGAAACTGAGTCTTATAGACACCACCATTTTTCTTGGAATCACACTAGACGCGAAGCTTCAATGGAGCCCCCATATATCAAAACTAGCAAGCAGACTTAGTTCTGCAGCATATGCTGTAGAAAAGATTAGAAGTCTAACCAGTGTTGAAACAGCTCGACTAGTTTACTTTAGCTATTTCCATAGCATAATGTCGTATGGTATTTTGCTATGGGGACACGCAGCTGACACTGAAATTATATTTGTTTTACAGAAGAGGGCCAAAAGAGCAATTTATGATTTAAAGCCTAAAGAATCGCTGCGACAAAAATTTAAGGAAATTAATATATTAACTTTGGCCTCTCAATTCATTATCATCATACGTACACAAAATAAAAGTAGTTTTACAAAAATAAGTGATATTCATTATGTAAATACTAGGAACAGACACAAGCTAGTAGTACCAGTTATTCGACTCCATTGAGTCAGTAATTCATTCTTGGGGCGATGTATACGCTTTTATTCCAGAAAATATACAAAGTTTGACCTGCTCAAAGTTTAAAAACTTTATTAAACTAAGTTTGTATAAGAAGGGTTACTATAATATTAAGTAATTTATGGATGATAATAACCCCTGGAAATGAGGTGATCGCTACCAAGCTATTTCTAATTTGTTGTGTTGTTAATTTGTGTAACATTATGATTGTAAGCTGTTATTTTTAAAAAAAAGTCTCGCTGGGTTTCTTGCTGGTTCTTCCCAGGACAGCGGTATTTTTCGAACCAGTGGACAATAAAAAAATTACTTGCAATAAGTATTATGTAATAATCCCTATGGAATAAAAATTATTCTATTTTATTCTGCTTGAAAAGAGTACAAAGTGAATTCAAATTACAACCAATTATGTTTTATAGATAATTTATATGCCCACAAAACCACCGAAAAAAATGTTCCGAACTCGGCCGTCCCAGCGACAGCACATATATCCATTTTAATGTTTTACTTGCATTTCACTACATTTTCTCTTGCTCGTTTTATTCTCATCGCACCAGCTCTGGAACGTCTTTTGCTGTCCTTCTCTTTAAGCTTACGTAATCATGGCGTCATATGTAATTGCTAAGGCTAATTGACAACTTTCCAAGGCTTCAATTTTGGTGTGCTAGTAACGTATCTACCTTTTTTATATAGTGGTTTATTTTATATATATATATAAATATCATTATTAGAACCTATATACGTTCTAAAGGTTATTTCTGAGGGTTAATTAGTCCGCCACGCATCTCCAGTGCCTGTTAGCGCACTTTACATCTGTTTAAAATATTTTTATTTCTTACACACGCAAGTAAGGTTTTTTTCCGAACCAGTGGTAATCAAACAAAAGAGTGACTTTCAATAAGTATTATTTATAATCTATATTGAATAAAAAAAAGTTTCTGTTTCTTACAATTAAATTCAGAAAAAAAAAACAATAGGTTCAGCAGGTTGATATTTCTTAGAAATACAAGCCCTGTAGGTGTAAAAAGTGATTTCGTAGTATGAATGACACATTAAACGCGCAAAAATTTTAGTTACCGCTCAAATAAATGATTAAACGAGTATTTGTTCAATACCTATACCTATTAGAGTCATGTTGCAGTTATATTACGGTGGTAGTACGAATGAGTCAACTCGACGGGGGTAAGACTACGCTCTTACTGCCGACTTCCAAAAAGGAGACGGTACTCAATTCGACTGTATGTTTCTTTTATGTGTGTTACCTTAGAACTTTTTACTGGGTGAACCGATTTCGATGATTCTTTTTTATTTGAAAGCTGGTACTTCTCTTGTGGAATTTAATCAATGTCAGACTATAAGTTTTTCAGTTATTCTAAATAACTTATATTGAAGTCGGCTGTGCAAAATTTTTAGTTTTAAATTATATAATTTAAAATTAAAATTTTGCACAACCGACTCCAATTTAAATTATTAAGAATAACTCAAAAACTATTGGTCAAACCTTGATCAAATTTATATGAGACCACATGGAAAGCACCAGCTTTCAAATAAAAAAAGAATCATCAAAATCGGTTCACCCAGTTAGAAGTTATGAGGTAACACACATAAAAAAACATACAGTCGAATTGAGTACCGGCTCCTTTTTGAAGTCGGTAGAAAATACCAACGTAAAACACAACTTTATGCTGCTGCGTTACATATAATAAGTGTAGAGAACCAGAGACACTTTTCACTGAAAACGAAGCATGTCATCTTAGTCCTCAGGGTTGACAATACATCCGTATTTTGGTTCTTAATCGAAGGTAGATGTCGACTTATATGGACCAGAATATCTCTCTACCATCAAATGGACTGCATACTCGTTTGTCGCCTTTATTCTACATAAACACACTGGTAAGTGGACGCTCATGTGAATGAATCAAGTAACAAAATTAAATAAACAAAAAGTTTTTCTGACTCAATACAAAAACAAAACATGGTACTCGTATAAGTATTTAACACCAAGTTTTCAAGTGACGAACGAACAAGAATTCTCTTAATTACATACCAAAAATAAAAACGAAAATAAAACGAATGCGAAGACAACTTGTTCGTGTAGTCCTTAGACTAAAGGATTTTTTGCCAGCGTCTGTCTTTCCACCCGGTAATTAAGGTGGATGTCTGCAAGGCAATAGTTAATGGGCTTTCGTCTAGCTAACTAAGTTAAAATCTTCGGCTACATCATAGCTTATCATCAGGAATAATGGTAAAACACTGACTTTGACGAATAAATTTATTATATAAACACACAACACACGACAACAACGACACAATATATTTCTCACGGTTGGACACAAATCTCCGCTCCTTTCTCAAAGGGTTAAATGTTAAATGAAAAAATAAATATATAAATGTAAAGTATGTAATTATTTTTCCATGGAATCCTTAAAGAACTTTTGTCTAGAATTCCTTCTGGTTGAATAGCACCTTCTTGCCTATTTCCCATCAAGCATGCGCGTTCACACGTGACTTGATGTCTATGTCATGTCTGTGTTATAGTCACAAAGAGAGCCAGTTTATTTACATGCTGTGAGGCATTCCATCTTACTTCTCAGAGGTGAAAACGCATCGCTAGCCTCAATTGTTTAGTTTAGCAGGTTCCGCGGCCACTTACCATCAGGTGAAATGTAAGCTCATTTGTCACTTCAGTCATTAATAAAATATTAATAAAAAGTTACTGAAGTAGTATAGAGTGCAGTCTCGTTGCTGGATCATCACTTCATCATCACTTCTTTTGTATTCTGGTAGTTTTTAACACATGACTTTGGATAACATGAAAAGAAACAAAATCCATGACAAAGAAACGCAAAGCCATGGCTACTAATAAAAAAACCAGGCTGCAGTATTTATGATTGCAGCACGTATGGGTCGGACCGGTGAAGGATCACGCTTGCATATAATACCAAGATAAAGTTCCTAGTAGCGTAAGACTGCTGCTGTAATTTGTATGTTACCGGAGACCCTTTTTACTCAACTGCACTAGAAGGAAGTTAATATTTTTCGGTAGTATGTATGTATGTATATATGTCTATTTTTGGTTAGCTATGGAGCCTAAACCTATTGATGGATTTTAATAAGTGAGATATCGTTAGATTCATTTTAATTGTGGAAATGACATAGGATACAAATTTTTTTTCTCTTTTCATTAAACATTTTTACAAAATCGGTTTTTTTTTAATTACTGTTTAACGGTAGAGCTTGTTACTAGTAAGTAGATGAAAGGGACAAAGCGTTCCATACTAGATCTCAGGGGTGCCAACACGCGCATTTTTACTTGTGTATTTTTACTGACTAAAAAGACGAAGAATGAAATTTAGTTCAGTTCTAAGACTAAGATATTTCACGATTGCTTATTCCGGCACCCTACTACACGGTCTCTACTTACTAAAAGTTTGTTAATACAATCTAAATGGCTCATAGGCCGTATAAAAACTAGGCCAACGTTCTGATCGTCCATTCGTCTTGATGGTTAGGTAACGCTGTGGCTAAAGGTTTGGTTACGGCATTACAGAACCGCATAATCTGATTCTTCATGAACAACGTATTTGTATGAACTACAAATAATTATTCCGCGTCCGGATAACACTAAACAGCAGAAATTACGAGTACTAGTGTGCGGTGCATTTAAAATCTGAAGTAAAGAAAAGTTTTTTGTAAATAGGATATAGGTGATAAACGAGAACACAGTCCACCTAATGGTAAATAGATGCAGCAGCCTATAGACTTCTACATCTGTCCTCGATCAAGAATCAAAATGCGGATGCATCACCCCTGAGATCTAAAATGGAATGCTTCGTATCAAGTTATACGGGCCTGCTGTTCTTACACTCACCATACGAAATACAGCGTCATTAAGTTGCTATGTTATGCTGGTATTCTGATAGAGCGTGGTTCTTCCTTTGCTGAGCAGACCCATTCATGCTACAACCCTAATATAGAATCCCTTTGTGCTTAATATTCCACGCATTAGAACCAAACGGTTTGCTTCGTCTTTTGTAATGCATGCAGCAAAGAAGTTGAATAATTTGCCAGCGTCTATCTTTCCGATTGCAATCTAGGTGTCTTCAAGGCAAGAGTAAAAAGGTTTGTGATATGCTAAGATAGTGAGATTTACCATCTAAGGCTACGTCACCACGTACCACCAGGTGGGATTGCGGTCAAGCACTGGCTTATAATAAGTCAAACAAAAATAGAACTAGCGAGGCTCTACCACATTACAAAGTTGATTTTATTTATTTAATGATTTAATATGTCTTTCAATGTTTTATATTTATCCTTCCACAAAAGTTATAATTGCAAAATTAAATTTCATGTTACACGCGAACACATAACTGAAATTCATAATAGTTGTAAATTAAGGCGGAACCTCACTCTAAATAATTACATTTGTAGCGAGTTTTTAATATCGTTACTAAATATAAAGATTCCATTTTCAAAGAATATTCGTTGTTATTATCGATTTTATATTTCGACAAATAAAAGGTATGATTTATATCAACAATATTATATGACAATTCTGTAAGTGTGTTTGTCACTGAACTCCTTTTAAACGAACGACTGTGGTTTGGATGGATGGTTTATATTCACAATTGGAACCGGAAGGTG
Source organism: Parnassius mnemosyne (assembly GCA_963668995.1). Lineage (NCBI taxonomy): Eukaryota > Metazoa > Arthropoda > Insecta > Lepidoptera > Papilionidae > Parnassius > Parnassius mnemosyne. The sequence goes on from CAVLGL010000002.1 coordinate 42,412,217, forward strand.
GCGGTGTCGTTGAGATACAGAAATCACCCGCGCGGAGATGGGGCGGATCACTAGTATTATATTATATTTTGACTTTATCCACCTACAACATTGAGTTATATGTACTACGTACTAGAGGAGACACCTCAACACGATTGTTTGTAACACGCGTTAGAGTGCGCGCTCTCAAACTCACTTTGTCTGTGTCAAGCGGTTGCTGCAACGTGAGAAGTTTGAGTGAAGAATTATTTTTAAATTAATATGCCTTCGTGTGCATTGAGATACTGTTCAAACAACTCGAGAAATATAAGTAAAAGTCAAGGAGTGACTTTTCACCAGTAAGTTCAACATATTATCTTTAAAACACGCTTAATTTAATTATATTTTATCAACTGCAACGCATACGGGAGAGTAAAACATCATAAACAAACATAAAATATAAAACAAAAGTCAAAGAGTAAAACATTTTTATGCGCAGACTTAACACTATTGACGTATAATGTTAAGTAATTATGGACAGTAAATATAAATATATAATCACGGTAGGAAATGTTAATGCATTAAAATTAATAGTTTTTATTATTATTTGTATTTAAAGGTATCCTGAATCAAAAAAAAAGAAAGAGAATCATGGACCAAATTTGTTCAGAAGAATCGCAGCGAAGAAACGTGGATACCGTCAGATTATTCACGCATATATTCCGTACATTTCAAAGAAAACAACTAATACTTCACTAAAACAAGAAGAGTATACTTAAAGAAATCTGCAGTGCCATGCGATAACGTAATTATATTATTATATAATATTGCTGGGGTTTTTGTTCTATTTTATGACTAGACGACGAACGAATTTTTGTAATGTGTAAATTCAGTATATTTACGGGACTTAAGAGAGGCGGTACCCTCGGCGCGCGAGGTGTACTATTATATGGCGGGTTTTTAATACTGTAACGCTAGAATTTTTACAGGCTTCCCAGATAACTAGTATCTTTTTTTTCAGGCAACAAAATGTGCTGAAAAAAAAGTATTAGAACCGTTGTCTGAATCAGTAAGCAGTTTAAATTCCGTTTTTGATAGTCCGGCAAAAAGTGTACTCAAAAAAAAATACGCAAGCTTCAGCTAGAAAGAAAATTACTGAGAAATTTAAGAAAATACAAAGAGAAAATATTTATTTACAGAAAAATGTGATTCTTACGAATATAAAAATAAATATTATAATATAATATAAATGTATATTTTTATATTTTACGTGTTTACCTTTTAAAATATCATTAGAATATAATTGTGACATAATATTATGTAATATTATATTAAATTAGCACATATGCAAAATAAATATAACAATAAAAGAATTGTACTCGATATAATTAACAATACAATATAAAAACAATTATTACATACTGATCATTCTATCTTCGTACAAATATACCTAATCTATGATGACAAAAACTGACCGCGCAAGCGCAACGCGCTTATATCAACTGCGCATGCGCGACTCTACTATCTCCCGCGCATGCGCGAAGACATAGAGTAGCGCACACTTTTTGTTTGGAATAGCTTCTCTAATACGTAGTACATATAACTCAATGACCTACAATGGCCATGTCGTGATGGCCGAATAGTTTTCATTTGACTGTTCATCATCCCGTTTCACCTTTTCTTGTATTAAAATGTATTAATAAGAACGTTCAGAAAGATATTAAGGCCACTTACAGTATAATGATGTACTTACAAGCACTTTCACGTACGTAAGAGGTAAAATTAAGAAAAAAAACCTATAAATTAATATAACCTAGCTGGGTACCTGGCGCGTTGCTACCGCAGAAGAAGTAATTGTGGTAGTATGGTTTACATTTGGAATAGTTATATTGTTTATGAGTAATAATAATATTTATATCTTTCTGCTATAACATCAACTTTACTTTGTGGTTTAAACGTTATAGAAATGTCTCAAGATGAAAATTATTATTAATAAAATCATCATTATATAAAAATGTTTGTTTAAATTATTGGCTTCAATCATTTCATCGATGTTACATAGTAAATAACACAGTGGAATATGATATAATCCATTATGCTAGAATGACACGCCCGGGGGAAGTGTTACGAAGTAAGTAATATTAATTTTTAATCTTATATCTTTTTAACTTTTACTCATAATTTCATTGTAAGTTCAAGCTAAAATAAATATTTCTAAAATATTATATTTTTTTATTAATTTCCAAAACTGTACATTACATAATACTTATAAAAACAAAGAGTTAAAACAAAATATAGCAAAATGTACAATGTAGTAGCGATGTAAAGCTGACTATATATGTAAGCCATAGCTTGCCGAGCGAAGTCGTGTACCAATGTGTAGACAGCTCATTTGACTCATCAATGTAGGCGGCCCTCCACGTTGGTCAACATTGTTGCTAAAGTCGTGTCTTCTAATAATATCTTTATCTAATATCTTTATATAAGCCAAGAGTTTGTGAGGGCGTCCTCACGATGGAAAGTCGTTCAGTTTGCTTCGACGCTAACGGCTCCTGCGGTTTATTAATTCACAGCATACAGCTACTACGTAAATGTGTATAAAAAAGGGTGATTAAAAAAACGGAAAAACAGATATTATATTTTTTGGGTTCCACAAAATATTTTCAGCTTGTCAGAGCTCTACAAAGCGAAAAGATTCTTCTTGTAAACTCTAGTTACGACGCGTGAATATAAAAATGTAATCAGGTGCGTGCTGTTAGGAGGGCCGCTCTGAAGGTGTTTTTTAAAAAAAGCTTTTACACCCAATCCCGGAAGTTCTTTTGGTTTATTTCCCCAATATTAAAATAATACAAAAAATGTACTAAAGCCGCGAACGGCGTGTGCGATATGCACTTAATATGGGTTGGAGCTGCACTGCCTCGATTACCTCAAACACTACGCTTATATACGAAATAAAATAATCGGGTCAGCGCTTTTAACTAAATAGGGTTGGACATAACATCTCCCCCCTTTTGACGGAGCTTATCCTTCTTTTAAATAAGGGATGAGCAGAGTCTTACAAACAACACAGTGAAAATTAGAATAATTTGAATACAAAAATAATCATAAAATAGTTAAATAGAATTAGTTCAATTATTTATTATTATCATAAAATCAAATAGAGTTGATACAAAGACATAGTAAAATAAAACTATTCTCAAACAATATCTTCACAAAATTATTAAACTTATTTATTGACATTATGAACTAGTATATTTTTATAAGATTCAGTGAACAATGAAATAGTAAAAGATTCAGTGAATAATGAAATAGTAGAATATTCAGCGTTGAATTTGTAATTTTTTTTTAATTTCAAATATAAACATTTAATAATATTAATATCTAAGACAAAGTGTATAAAATAAAAGAAATATAACTTAATTGTAATGTAACATAAAATTTATGGTATAAGTATAGACAAGTAATATAGTAATTAATTATTACGTAAGTTTCGATTTGATAAGTTGAATTTACCAAATGTTCTTTTCATTTGATTTTGCACTGGCATATTGGGTAAAGATATAGAATCCTTTTTATCATCGTCTGATGATGAGACTTCACTTAACTCAATAAAATTACTAACTTTTGATTCGTGTTTAACAATTCGTCGTGTATTGCACTGATTAAATATTTGTATACAACAGCAAGAATCGTTATTTCTCTTAATAAAGCAACAAAACATTTTATAGAAAACATATAAAATAAAACAAATGATCAAGAAGTATGTAAACGATGAATAGTAATTACCATATTTAATAATGTGAGATTGTTCTTGAACCTTATTGATCTCACTTTCTAAGTTATTTAAGGAGTGATAAGAATATTTTAGAGTGTCCATGTCTAGGCTAGTTAGAGATATAGGGGTAAAGTAGGGAATCAATTTATTTAAAACTTCCTTATTACAACAATCGGTTTCTGTAATATTAAAGTTTAAATTCATTTTATTTTCAATTTTAATAGATTTAGTTGTAGATGGTAATAATTGAGTTGTCTTAGAAAAACCTATACAGATTTCATTTAAACTTAGGATACCTGTTCCTAAAATAGTAAAATCTTGTATTATATTATTACATTTTATAGTTAATTTACATTTTTCAGATTGTACATAGATAAACTTATTATTACTTATCTTATACCATACATCGATTTGTCCATATAAAAGTTTAGAGTTACATTGAGATGGCAAGGATAACGTTACTTCAGTTAACAATTTTGTTTCACAAGATGGGTTCTTTATTGTAGAAAATATAGAATTTAAAGGACATATAGAATAATCATTACTGATAATATTACAATCATTTAAATTATCTAACAAACTATAACTAAGTCTATCTTCTGTTATTCCAAGATAAGGCTTGGTGGGTTGGATTAGGGCGAAAGAATTAGGATTACTAGGATTATGAGGAGTTGGTAAGGGTATGCATTTGTATAAAGTGAACCTTAAAGAAGAAATCAGTGGTATGCGTAATATGAAAGTTATTCTTTGATTATAATAGAAAGATGTGAGTTTTGAAATATCTATCAGAGTATGTATATTTTCAACCGTTAATGGTACTGGAAAATCTAGTCGCTTATTTATATAGTTACACTGTTTTAATAGCTCGCGAAATAAGTTGTAGGACTTATCACACTAGGATGTAAAATGTTTACCTTAGAAAATAAGATAGAGTTTAGTACATTATCTAAGAAATTAGAAATAGTGACCAAAGAGCTTTCTATTATATTAAGTAAAGCATATATTTTAGAGATGTGTGATAATTGGTCATTGTTTTTGACAATTTGGGATAACACGATATTTAAAGAATTTATTTGAGAATTTAATTTATTTTCATTAATATTTAGTTTATATATTGTTAAGTTAAAAACATTAATAGACGATTGAATTATGTGGATATTATCCTTCATTAGTTTTAGTAGTTCGGATTCGCTATTTTGACAAGCGCTAATGGCTGCATCGTACTTTCGTGCATCATCAGCATCTAGAGTTCAAAAAAAGAATTTCAAAAATTCTCCACCGAATTCTAAAGCTCGTTTATGCCTTGTTTGTTTCTCGGTAGAAACTATATACGACAAAGATTCGACTTTAGCAAAATTTGAATTTAATAATACTTCAATAGGGCTTATGATATCATTACATTCAACGAAACCACGGAGTTGCAAGTTTTTGCAGAGCATCGCAGTTTTGATTATAAGTGAATGTATATTGTCTAGATGTGGCTTAAGTGAAACTACGTCTATATGCAATACAACATTCCAAAAATCGTTATAAAAATTAATTGTAGTTATTTGATCGAAATAAATACCTGGACTATTATAAATAGGTAGAATTTGAGTTTCAGCGTTGAATTGATGGCTTATGGCCCTGAAATAAAGTGAAATTAGGGATGAGCTGGTTTAATTTCATTAATATGGTATTTCACATGCTTACGACCTATGAGAAGAGTTACATTATGTTTGCCATTTAATTTAATTATTTTATAAGGACCTTTCCAGATAGGGGATAAGGTTTTGCGAAGTCTATGGTGACATTTTAAATAAACCATATCACCTGTTTTGTAGGATATATTTTTACTATTTGTGTCATAATATTTTTTCGATGTTTCTTTACTTTTGATTATGTGTTCTAATGCCTTTTGTCGACTAAGATTCATGCGATATTGTAATGCGCGGATGTATTCATGATAAGTTGTATCGTTACTCGTATTATATAAAGAATTAGGTATTGTTGGTTTATGCCCATAAAGTAATTCATAGGGTGTATATGTAGTAGTGGTATGAGGGGTAGTGTTGTAGGAAAATACTGCAGTGGCTAAATAACAATGCCAATCATTCTGGTTTTCGTTAACAAAAGATTTAAGATATTCCTTGAGTGTAGCATGGCTACGCTCTAAGGCACCATTTGTTTGTGGGTGATAGGGGGTAGCATGTAAGGGTTTTATTTTAAATATTTCAATTACCTGTTTAAATAATTCCGACGTGAAACATGTGCCGAGATCTGTCAATATCGTTTTGGGAATTCCGAACAGAGAGATAAAGTGAACTAATGTACGAACTACTTCGTCACTGCTGGAAGTTATCATTGGATATACACATAAGAATTTGGTTAGGTCATCTTGTAGGGTTAATATGAATTTGAAGTTTTGCAAACCAGCTTCGGGTAGTGGACCGACTATATCTAGAGCTAATCTTTCGAATGGTTTTGTGCTTGTAGAAGTTATCACCATTGGAGCCTTATTACGTGTGTGGTTTATTTACTTGGCACAACTTACAATTTTTAACATAATTTTCTATGTCGGAGCGCATGTTTTTCCAAAAATATAGATCTTTTAAGCGGTTTAACATCCTTTTAATTCCGGGGTGACCAGCAATTGTTGAGTCGTGATTTTCTTTGAGAATTCGTGGAATTTCGGCAGGTGTAGGGTAAATAATTTGATTTCGGTATATATGAATTTTAATATTAGTATTGTGAAATATGTAGGCAATTATATTGTATATTTTTGTATAGGATAGTTTAGAGAATGGGTCAGCAAAATCGGAAATGGCTAAGTCAGTGATTTGGCTATTTCTTGTTATAATACTCGTATTGTCACGTAGTTGCATTAATAAATTGTAAATATTTCGGTATGTTAACTCTTCGTAATGGTGTATTTTTGTATACAAGAAATAAAACGTTTTATTATTCTCCTTAATATAAGAGATAGTGTAAGGTTCTCGTTCTGAGTTTATTAAACTTTCAGAGTTTTGCAACTGGGATAGAATATTTTTACAATATGGGATAGATTCATCAAAGTCGAGGGATACGGGGCAAAACAATATTATTTAATTTAGAAAGGTGTAATGGTTCTTGATGTTCTTCGATTACAGTATTTGTGGAAATGGAACTAGTAAATTGCTTTTTAAAATATGATTCATATTTGAGTTTATTAAGGACTACATTCGAATTTAAGGCGTGAATGGGTATGCGGGAAAGAGCATCGGCGTTTGAATTTTGTTTTCCTTGTTTATATACAATTTCATAATCATATTCCTCTAACTTGAGGCGCCAACGAATTAATCGACTTCCTGGATTCTTGACATTAAAAAGCCAGACCAAAGGTCTGTGATCAGTGACTATTTTAAATTTGTTACCATAAATATAGGGACGAAATGTTTTTACAGTGAAGAGGATAGCTAAAAGTTCTTTTTCCGTTGTTGAATAGTTGCCTTCTTGTTTATTTAATGTTCTTGAGGCATACGCGATCGGTTTGTCTTTTCCGATAGGACCTTGCGATAATACTGCGCCAACGGCATAATTACTGGCGTCTGTGGTGACAATAAACGGTTGCGAAAAATCGTGATATTGAAGTAACGGAGCTGAAGTTAATTTTTCCTTTAACAAATTGAAAGCTTGGGTTTGTTCTTGTGTCCAATTAAAATTAACATCCTTTTTTAATAATGACGTAAGGGGTTTTGTTATTTTTGAAAACTTATCTATAAATCGACGGTAGTAACCTACTAGACCTAGAAATGATTTAATTTCCTTGGGATTTTTGGGAATAGGATAATTGGATACTGATTTTACCTTGTCAGGGTTAGGTGAGACACCTTTGTCAGTAATTACATGACCTAAATAAGTGATTTCGCGTCGAAGGAACTCGCATTTATCTGGTTGTAGTTTCAAATAGAAATCTCGAAACCTATCAAAAACAAGACGTAATTTTTCCATATGACTTTGAAGATCGTGGCTGTAAATAATACAGTCATCTAAGTAGACGAAACAGTGGAGACCTTGGAGACCAGAAAGGACGGTGTTCATGAGACGTTGAAACGTACTAGGAGCACCTTTTAATCCAAAGGGCATGCGATTAAATTGAAAATGACCAGAAATGCCATTTGTGTTGATTACTGTAAAACCAGTCTTTTCAGCATCGTTAGGATTGAGAGGAATTTGATGGAAGCCGGAAACTAAATCAAGTGTCGAAAAATATTTAGAATGTCCTAATTGATCTAATATATCGCTAATTAATGGGATAGGATAAACTTCATTTATGGTCACATCATTAAGTCGCCTATAATCTATGACATTGCGCCACTTCTTTTTGCCAGATGCATCCATTTTCTTAGGCACGACCCACACTGGGGCGTTCCACGGAGATATTGACGGCTTAATTATATTTTGTTTTAACATTTTTTTTAATTGTGAATCTACTTCGTCTTTATGGCATTGAGGAAAACGATATGACTTAACGTGAATAGGACGGGTGTTCCCTGTATTTATCGAGTGTTGAATCGCGTTTGTACAGGTGAGGTCGTCTCCTTCGAGATAAAATATGTCTGAGTATTGTGAACAACAGTCTAGTAAAAGTTTTTTCTCCTCAGAGTTTAAATGAGAGTGACGAATTTGTTCGCAGACGCGTTGAACACGATTAGAGTGGGTTGTCGAAATTGTATTTATGTTATTACACGATTCAAAAGATTTGGAATATTCATTAAAATCGATCGGCGTTAATTTAACCTTGAAGTTTTTTTATTTTAATTTGAGATTCGGTTGTGTTTAAGACGGAAACGTTAACTCTTTTATTTGCTTTTAAAGTCACTAGGCAGTTCGCTAAATAAACACCATTACAAACGGTTTGATCTAGTATGAGAGCATCCTTAAGGTGACGCAACTCGGACGGGTTATTTGATACGGAGCATTCGATAACAGTTTCACTACGCGCCGGTATAATGTAAGTAGGTTCTGAGAAGTGGATAGGCACAGATATAGAATTTTTAAAACAAAGCGAATAAATATGATAATCTATATTTACTTTAAAATGACTGAGGAAATCGCTTCCTATAATTCCGTCGTAATCAATATTAATATCGTCTGATGTAACATGAAATTTGTAGTTTATGGAAAAATTATCTAAAATGAAATCTAACAGTAATGTTCCTAACGTTTCGTTACAAGATTGAGTGCTGTTTATACCCTTGAGTTTTATGATTTCATTGGAGAGCGTAAATTTTCAATTTAAACTCGATTTTTTTATAATAGAAACACTTGCGCCTGTATCGAGTAGTAATCGTAAGGGTTGAACAGAAAGATTTGATCTAAAATAAACATGGGGTAGTGATGTTTTCTTACTTGATATATTCATAATATACGTTGGTATTTCACCTTTATTATTAGTTAAATCATAGGTAGGGTTAGTATGACTCGAAATATCTTTTCGAGATGTAGGTTTTGTATAAGAAATAGCATCTTTATTAGATATAGAATTGGTATAAGAATTAGTACAAGAATTAGTATTATAATTATTTCTAAGACTCTGATATTGATTCAGAGATGTCCTGGGATGATTTTACCGAGGTAATAAATAATTAGTATTTTGACTTTGACCTTGTGTCAAAGATGGACTCGGGTATTGTTCCCGAGGTGTAGAGTTAGAATAAGAAATAGTATTTTTAAAATTACAAGATTTAGTAAGACTCGGCGGAATTTGATGTCGCTGAGGTGTATTATAAGAACACTTTTTATGATAACTATAATTAAATTCGTTATCATTATAGATAGGCTTAGTATAAGAGTTAGTAAAATTTGTGCCTTGGAATATTTTCGATTTCGGTAGGCACTTTTCCGAAATCATAGTTAGTTTAAATCTTCGTTACAAATATCGGCACTAGAGGTAGATGGTTGTGCGTTACATAAATGCATATTATTTCTATTAGGTGTGTGTGCACTGGGACTTGGTAACGCAGTCGTCGGGCGAGTATCCGGTTGCATATTATGACGAATGCTATTGTTATATTGTCGCTTGCGACATTCATTTATCATATGTCCCGAATTTTTACAATAGCTACATATTTTAATAAAGTTTTTATTTGAGATGTTATGAGAATTAGGATAGTTATTATTTTGCGGATTAACATAATAAGCTCGATGAGATTATGTTTTCTTATTATTATAGCAGCTGGAAGAATCATGACCGGATTTTTTACATATAGAACATTGTTTATATGATTTGGAAGAAATTTTGCTTAGAATATATAATTTTTCTTCTTCTATGGCATGCGTAATCGCCCCGCTTAAGTTTTTCGGATTTCGGCATCTAACAATATATCCATAATTAGAATTTAAACCTAATATAAAAGTGTTGAGGGCTAAATCCTCCATAGCGGCAATTCTTCCTACTAGCTCGGACTTATTCTCACAACTATAATGTATATATATATAACTAAACTATAATATATCAGATTGTAATCGCGTTAAACAAGATTCAATTCTAAGCGAGTATTGCATTACGGTTTCTGAGTTTCCCTGTCTACAGTTTTGGAGTTCTATTAAAAGGTGTGTGGAGTGTTTCTTTTCGCCAAAGGTAGTTTTTAGGAATATTTTTAATTCATCCCAACTATTAAAAGTTTTTAATGAGCACGCGATTTGGGCTTTTCCCTCTAACTGGGATATGATATAACGATACAGAACTGATTGCTGTTCCGAATTCGCGAGTGATATGGCGTTATCACAATTTGTTAAGAATGCTGGAAGTGATTCTCTGTCGCCATTGTAAGGTTTAATAAATTTTGTAAGGACCGATAAGGGAATTTTGTCAGACATTTCTAGTTCTTCTGGTTTTTCCTTTAAGGTTTTAGTCTTATGCATGTGGAATAAGAAAAATAGTTAAGGAGTTAGGAAATACAAAATTGGTGAAATAAGGATATGGTATACAATTAATGACAAAATGTAAAGAATTAGAACAAAGTAGTACAATATTATCGCTAAATTAAGGTTAACTTACAATATCACGAACACTACGACGAACATTGGTTGCTATGCGGGTGTCGTGTTGCGATGACGTGCAGCGGAGTCGAGTTGCCGTGAGATCCAGGGAGTCGTTTGACGGCAGCGTCCACGTGGTTGTGCGGTGGGAGTGCAGCAGCTCAGGGCAGGCTCACACGCGTGCGGTGAAGACTGACAGCCTTGATGAACTTCGGGTTGATGACGATGGAGATGCCTCAAGCTCGTGGGGCTGAGACCTTGTTGGTGTTTCGGATGATGCAGGCTCACACGCGTGGGGTGGAGACTTACTGTCGATCTTGCTTCAGAGTTTCCCAGGATTCGGATGCCACGCTACCGATATACGAGTAGACCGTGTGACATCCCACTTCTGACACCAAATTTGTTAGGAGGGCCGCTCTGAAGGTGTTTTTAAAAAAAAAACTTTTACACCCAATCCCGGAAGTTCTTTTGGTTTATTTCCCCAATATTAAAATAATACAAAAAATGTACTAAAGCCGCGAACGGCGTGTGCGATATGCACTTAATATGGGTTGGAGCTGCACTGCCTCGATTACCTCAAACACTACGCTTATATACGAAATAAAATAATCGGGTCAGCGCTTTTAACTAAATAGGGTTGGACATAACAGTGCGATCACTCTGGAAGGTCGTAGCAAACTAAACGTGTGGACGCGGCAGCCAAACACTGCCACAACCATTTCATTTTTTTTTTGTAAAAAACCGACACCACCGGATTTCGCGCCAACTTGTGGGCTATCATTTCAATAGATACCAAGGTAAGCACAATCACCCGCTCTACATGTTAGCCATAAATATTGGCCAACCCATTCGTCATTATGTTGGCCAACGTGAAGAGCCGCCTGAACATGTATTGCTGGTTTAAGTATATCCACTACCCCATGTTCTCCCTCGTGTGTCGTCAGAGGCGACAGAGAGTAATGAAATAAGAGCATCTTTCTGATAACAACTCGAATGATTAAAAATCTGTAGTTGCCAACGGTCCAACCAGGCGTGGTGACTATGTCAAATATCTCACCTACGAGGCAATTTAGGGAGAAAGTCTATATTCAGCAGTGGACTTTTGATATAGCTGTGATGATGGTGATGATAATGATGAAAGCAAAACCCTATTAATAATATTAAATACCTAGTTTTCATTTATGAAATAAATTGGTATGTTTCTCGGAAAAGACTAACGATTTGTATGGTATTTTGTATTTAGATAAATCAATACTTTCCACGTTATTATAAAAAAATATTCTTAGAAAATTTTTTTGCTAACACCAGGAAAAGAGTCGTCGCTTATGTAAGTACTGTTTAATATAATTCAAAAACCATAAACTTTTTAACATTTCGATTATATTTCAACAGCTTCTCATTATTAACATCAATACCGTGGACCGCTGTCATATAACTCTATCCACCAAATTATCTAAACGTTTCTTTTGTCACCTTGGAGGTTTCTTATACAATAAAGTCAATAAAGTTATCCCTATATTTAACGTTAAGAAAACTATATGCAAAAAGAAAATAACTATCTGGCTCCAAGAACTAAATTATTATGACACTGAACAACTACTTACTAATTCTATCTAATTACTAATCGAATAAAAGTAAATTACTAACCCAGTCACAAACTAACGAAGAAAAGCACGCACACACACACACACACACACACACACACATTAATACTAGCACCACTTTTTAATATATCTAGAATCCTAAGTAAATGAAAGGAGATATTATGTTAATTATAAATATGGTACATGTACGAGTGCATAATAAAAGTATAGTAATTAGAACGGAGACCTGGCGTCCTGATATACAGGCGTAAAGCCTAGCTTAGGCACCAGTCTCCCACAGTATATTATTGAGGCTATACTATAATATTATGTACAATAATTCTGTATTGTGGTGAGAAAACAAAATAAATTATTATTATTATTATTATGGGGTATTTGTATAGTTTTCTCATCTGGTTGGGCTGTATAAATATATAATTGAAAATGAAAATGATAAACTTACATAAATATCAATAAAATAAAATAAATACATAAAAATTACATAAATATATAAAAACCCAACGATATATGGAAGCCCTCGGCTGGGGAGACCAAACGGCCGAGGGTTAGGGGGAAAGGGAAAGAAACCGGCGGACGATACGGGCGGTATCGAGGAGCACCGCCTTCTGCATTTGAGCTTGGAGCGATCCGTCACGGAGTCCCAGTCGCCTCAGATGACCCGAGAGGCTGACTGGGATTAACCCGTTCGCAGAAACGACCACAGGAATAATTTCGGCCGGCAATCCACCGCACATGTCGGTCACCTCGTGAGCCAGGTCCAGATATTTTGTCAGCTTATCTGTTTCGGCTTTCACGAGGTACTCGTCATAAGAAATGGTAATGTCGACCAAAATATCCTTGACTGTGCCCGGTCCATCAGCACAATATCAGGCTTATTCGCAAGAATAGTCCTGTCTGTTATAATGGCCCGGTCCCAGTAGAGCCTGGCGCGGTCATTTTCGAGTACGGCTTCCGGCAAGTACTTATAATACGGCAGTTTCCGATCCACGAGACCGTATTTCAGAGCGAGCTCCTGGTGTAGAATCCTGGCTACTAAGTTGTGTCTGTGCAAATACTCAGAGTTAGAAAGCGCCGAACAACCGGAGATGACATGCCTAAGTGACTCACCGGGAAGGCGGCAAGCTTGACAGACGTCGACGGTGCCATCCTTTAGGATGTATCTCCGATAATTGTTGGTCTTAATAACCTGGTCCTGTATCGCACAGACAAAACCCTCGGTTTCCCCAAAGAGGTCACCGAAACGTAGCCAGTGGAGGGAGGCGACTGTGTCTACGAAAGGCTCGTGTAGAGCCTTGTAGAACCTCCCGTGGAGCTCCTTCTCCTTCCATACGGTCTCCCGGTCGGAAATGCTCTGTAATGTCGGGTCCCGCCATTGCTCGTTGGCTAAGGATAGAGGGGTAAGTCCTTTATCACAAGAAATAACGTCCCTATAGTATGGATCATCCGCTCTCGTCAGAAAGTAATTACGGAGGCTGCACACTTCGCGATTATGCATGGTAAGCGCGCTTAAAAAGCCGCGCCCACCATGCTTCCGCGGCAAGTACAGCCTCATTACTGACGATCTCATTATAGAGCGGACTTTTCTATCCAGAGCGTTTAGTTCGGTCTGAGTCCACCTAAGTATGCCACAGGTATACATGAGAACAGGCATGACCCAACCGTTATATGCGTGCGTCTTATTCACACCGGACAAAAGGCTGTTAAGCACTTTCGTCAAGCGTGCATAAAACACATCGCAAACTGACTGTTTCATACCCGCCTCATCTACACCGATGTTCTGTGACATACCCAGGTATCGGTATGTTTCAGCCTCGGAAAGGGTCCTTATGTTGATGGGCATAGATAAATCTATGCCCTCAGAGTTAGCAACCCTTCCCCTTTCAACATGGAGGACCGCACACTTATCCGTCCCCAGCCCCATTCTAATAGAATTGCTAAATTCACAAGTGATGTTTAGCAATTCCATAAGATGAGAGCGACTGGAGGCGAATAACTTGAGATCATCCATATAGAAAAGTTGGGTCACTTTTGTACCTCCCCTCCGTAGCTGAAATCCCCTCCCGGAGCCCTCTAGTAAGGTACTGAGAGGGTTCAGAGAGAGGTAGAAGCAGATTGGACTCAAACAATCGCCCTGGAAGATACCCCTTCTTATCTTTATGTGGTTCTCCGCAGCCGTCATCCGTTCGCCTAGATGACAAAGGATCGTACTCCACTGCCCCATACACTGCCCGGGGAAGTCTCTAACTGTACAGTCAATCTTGTACAGCTCGAGGACCCTCTTAAGCCATGCATGAGGCACCGAGTCGAATGCCTTTTTGTAGTCTATCCAGGCGGCGGAGAGGTTCCGACGGTTGCATTTAACCACCTTGCCAATGACCGCGTCAATGAGGAGTGGTTCCTTGGTTCCACGACCACCGCCCCTACATCCATTCTGAGCGCGCGACATCACCTGATTTGAGTTCAGGTGACGACTGATTCTCGCGCTCAAAATGGATGTTAGTGTCTTGTATATCGTGGGTAGACACGTGATGGGGCGGTATTTGCTCGGGTCTGTGGTATCCTGATCTTTAGGAACCAAATGAGTGATCCCAGTAGTGAAGAGGCTCGAGGGCGACTTCTGGTTGAGAGCCTCTTGAAACTGTCGGGCGAGCACAGCGTGACACACCACGAACCCCTTCAGCCAGTAGTGATGCAACCCGTCGAGCCCCGGACATTTCCAGTTCGGGGCCCTACAGACCGCCTCAACTACGTCATCCGGCGTTATGATGACGGGGTCCATGGGCGTAACATTCGCACACTGACTCGCCACAACTTCCGTCCAAGGGCCCTCGCTGTGGTTTACGGGCTCTGACCACAGACCGCGCCAGAATGCGATAGTGTCGGCCTGATTCGGTGCTGGGCCCGTTCCACGTACCATTGGCCGCTCCAATGATTCATAGGGCCTCTTCTGATCACTCTGAAGGAGACGATTCTGGTTGAACCGTGTCGACCTCTTGGTATATCGCCGAATCCGCTTCCCCCAAGCAGCGATTCTCTGCTTCAGGTCGTCTATGCGCTCCGTAAGTTTTTGCGTTATATCCGGCTGGGACAAACTGATATTTGTCCCAGCAAACGCCATTCTGACGGTGCGCACAATTCTCGGCCTATTATTGCCCGACCTGAAGCTTATCAGCCTGCCGATGAGGGCCCTTGCCTTTACGATACGGTCCTCAATCCTTCTTCAGGCTGGGATGGCGCTACTTTGTCTAGTAGTGCGTCCAGCCGTGGGAAGTTTGGCGCCAACAATACGGCAAACTGCCAGTGCGGCGCCAAAAAGAATTGAGTCCGTCTCGCAAAGGTCCCGGCTGGCTTCCAAATAGGTCACCAGCATTGGGTTGAGAGCCCTCACGACAGCCCGATTCCGCTTGCTTAGGGGTATGCGCGGGAGTCGCGGTCGATTTTCGAGAGGCGTACTGCGCGTTTCCACAATCGCCTCCTCCAATTTACTCCTCATCTGCTCTAGTTCTTGGGTGACCATTCCATCATCGCCTGAATCAACCAGAGCGGGGAGATCCACGGCGCCCTCTATATGTGGCTGCTGGTCTGTGGCCTGAAGAGCCGCATCCCCAGCTATAGCCGGTTCATTCGATGAGGGAATAGCCTCACGTCGTAGTCGTTCGAGTTCGGCATCATCAAATATTTTCGAGCGTATGATGTACCGAACTCGGTCTGCCAGGTTTTGCTCCGTGACGGGAACTGACGGCTCAAGCTCAGCAAAAAAGCGATGCATCCGAGCCCGATTTGCTATCCCTCCAGTTTCTTCCCCTTTCGCCCTATAGTACGCCCGCAATGCGTTTATGTTCATAATTTTTGTCCAACGCATGCGGCGTACTCCACCAGCGGTGGGTGCCGCTTGCCGAGTCCGAGTGGACCCCGCCGACACCAAGCCGTCTGGTGGGGATGATGGACGCGAGGGGCTGTTAGGTGGTCGTGCAGCACCTCGCGCTCGGTTGGCGGCTCGCATGCTGTCACGTCCAGCGCCAGCTCCAGACGCGCCCCGGCGACCCCCAGGCAGCGGCCCTATGCGCGTTATATTTTTTTCCATCATCCATTAAATTGGGCGTCAATTAACGGGAGACGCCCAGAGCCGGCGCCGTTTAATAGTGTGGCATTATTATTATCTGGGGTATTTGTATAGTTTTCTCATCTGGTTGGGCTGTATAAATATATAATTGAAAATGAAAATGATAAACTTACATAAATATCAATAAAATAAAATAAATACATAAAAGTTACATAAATATATAAAAACCCAACCAGATGGAAGCCCTCGGCAGGGGAGACCAAACGGCCGAGGGTTAGGGGGAAAGGGAAAGAAACCGGCGGACGATGCGGGCGGTATCGAGGAGCACCGCCTTTTGCAATTGAGCTTGGAGCGATCCGTCACGGAGTCCCAGTCGCCTCAGGTGGCCCGAGAGGCTGACTGGGATTAACCCGTTCGCAGAAACGACCACAGGAATAATTTCGGCCGGCAGACCACCCCACATGTCGGTCACCTCGTGAGCCAAGTCCAGATATTT
Organism: Parnassius mnemosyne; assembly: GCA_963668995.1. Lineage (NCBI taxonomy): Eukaryota > Metazoa > Arthropoda > Insecta > Lepidoptera > Papilionidae > Parnassius > Parnassius mnemosyne. Next base: position 42,429,115 of record CAVLGL010000002.1, read on the forward strand.
TGTCACTTTATCTGTTTCGGCTTTCACGAGGTTTTCGTCATAAGGAATGGTAATGTCGACCAAAAATATCCTTGACTGTGCCCGGTCCATCAGCACAATATCAGGCTTATTCGCAAGAATAGTCCTGTCTGTGATGATGGCCCGGTCCCAGTAGAGCCTGGCGCGGTCATTTTCGAGTACGGCTTCCGGCAAGTACTTATAATACGGCAGTTTCCGATCCACGAGACCGTATTTCAGAGCGAGCTCCTGGTGTAGAATCCTGGCTACTAAGTTGTGTCTGTGCAAATACTCAGAGTAAGAAAGCGCCGAACAACGCATTATTATTATTATACATATTATTATCCAAAGTCCACTGTTGAACACCAGCCTCGCCATACATTGCTTCATAGGCGGATATTTGCCATAGTTGCCACGGTTGGTAGGCGAGCTGGCAACTGCAGTTTTAATTTCCTAGACGTTATTATGAAGACACTACTGCCCATCTACTGTTATATTTCTCTCTTCGCCTCATACGTCCCCCACGAGATGATAATATGCGGTATTTTTGATATTCTTACACTACAACTCTACAGCCATTATATAGCTGCAGCATGGCACTTCCGTGTCCACTACAGATTTACTATATATGTCTAGTCTTTACACGATGTTTCACACCCACGGGTGCAAAGAATCTTAAGTCATTAAGAGTTATGTCATATTTTACATAAAAATTGTATTTTTAGCGTATAGAAATATAAATTTGTATGAAAACTCTACAATAATTTCTATCGCATAAAATAATAATTAATCTTCGCAGCACTCAACCATAACTAATTCATAAAATAATGTTATGAATGAATAAACATTATCTGTTTTTGAATAATTCTTTATACAGCTTTCATTCTATTCTCAATATTTTATTGTTTTCCTAACAAGCACAAGCTACATGGTACAATATTTCCACAATTTTTCACACTTTCATTATGTTATTTTTATATTTTCAAAAGCTTTCAATACTTTATTTGATGGCACATATTGTTGTTGTACAGTGAATGGAAAAGACGCTGGAATGTTACTAAAAGTAACAGCATATAACCGTCTCAATACTGGTCTAAACTCTTCACACTCGTAAATTGGCAGTATAGTTGCTGATCAGTATATTAACAGTAGAGTTGAATCCCTGAGAAAAATATTAACAAATACGGTATTAGGATCAAAAATAGTAATCGTAGTTGAGGCAACGTGGTAGTATGTACATATGTACTCGTATGAGCTTCTTTTTTGCATTTCTCTTTTTAATCGAGGATAAACGAAGGCGTCTATGAGCCAAAATATCCACTTACTATCGGGTGGACTATATTATGTTGGTTAATCACCCTTCTATAAAAATAGTTAACTAATAAAAGAAAATAAGTATCACTTTAAATAAATAATTTCGCACTTTACAACTTCTGACCGTTGTATAAACATATTATATCATAATAAAAAAGTCCCACAAACAAACAATCCACTAAAGTCTATAAATCAGTGCCTGCTTTCGTGAAAGTTTTGAATTGTTGTAATGAATCGGTTGTGATTACGGAGTCGCCATGAAAAAGTTAACGGCGACGGAAATTACTCGTGACATCTGAGGCAAAGAATTTTGTTTGGACAATTGAATGGTAAAAAAGTTATGCAGTCAATCGCGTTTATTTATTTAATTCATATATATATATATATATATATATATATATATATATATATATATATATATATATATATATTCCTGTCATGGACGCAAACTATTGAGCTAATCGTGTTTTTTTTTATAAAACTGAAGTATTCAACGCTCAGAAACAACATATGATGATGTTTAAATGAAGTTTAATGAGGATAATTATACAGTCTATTATTAAAAAAAAAGTGAACCGTTTATCGCGTACGTACGATTAGACGGTCCATTTAGAACTGCGAAGGCAGCTCGGCACTCAGTATTCAGTTGTGGCCACCGAAAGCCCCTGCAGACCTTGCAGTCCTCTCCTCTATGTCATGACTGAGTTTGAACATGAAAAGACAAACGAACAGTCCACCTTATGGTAAATAACTACTGAAGTCCATGAACACCTGCAAATAACTACAAAGACAGATAGAACAGATGCATTGTTATCTATGAGGACAAGATATGGAATACCTTTCAGCGTGTAATTATACTCGCTCTCTCTACCCTTCAGAATGGAACACAGAAGTGCAGGAAGTGCTATTTGGCAACAGAAATAGATAAAAAAGCAGTACCTACCTGAATTCCTAGGCAAAGGAGACAAACCACCATTACTAAGTCGCTACCACCTCGCCAATCCACTAATCTCTATCATTCCGTGAGTTTCGTAAGAGGCTCAGAGTGAAAAATATAAATAGAAGATGGCTAGCAGCATTTTTCTGATGACAACTCAATTAAATAATATAAAAACCGCACTTGGCAACCTACCTCCCAAACGAGGCAACTGTCAAATATAAGGCAATCTATATTGAAGATCCATGTTCAACAGTGGACTTGTAAGGCTGGTAATAATGATGGTGGTTATTGTTTCTGCAATGATTTTAACATTGGTAGAGCCACGCGGCAGCTTTTGCTCACACGGATGGGCCGACTTGAACCGGGGTGGTACCACGACCTCTCGGAATACCAGTGTGAAGTAGAGATTTACGTCTGCGTTGCGCTTGCGAAAATTACGCTCGCGACTAATACTGCTCGGGGCAAACGGAGCAATAAAACTAAGGCGACCCCTGTCAAGCTATCCGTGAATTTTTGCAACATCAGAGGATTTCATTCCAACCTTAACGCTGTCCATTACTATCTAGAGCCGGCGAAGCCGGCCTTGCATTTTTCAAACGAGACTCAGGTACCGTCTCCCGGTGATACTTCATATCTCTCCTACCCGGGGTACATATTAGAACACTTCTTTGTGCCCCGGCCTGGGGTTTGCGTATACGTCAGAGAGGACATCTGTTTTCGACGCCTCGGCAGTCTTGAAGATACGAACCTGTCCATTCTATGGCTGCGCGTAGACAGCGACGACCATCCCCACGTCTACGGGTACCTCTATAGGTCCCATAGCGGTAATGCCGACACAGACCGACCCATCGACCACGTCCGAATGGCTGCAGAATCCATTCTACAACATGTCCCATTCGCAGAGTTCGTTACCCTCGGTGATTTTAACGCCCACCACGCTGAATAGCTTGGTTCTCGTTTAATCAATGTCACTCACGCTCCAATCGCAGTTGCGATATGCAGCTTGCCGCCGTGTTTTGCACTATAGGTCGGCCGATTAGGACAAGATACGGTCTGTTTTGCATCCTACGATTAGGGGCGGGTTTGCTTCTCGCCAGAAGATCCCAGCGTTGTTGCCGATTCTGTTGCTAATGTGGTACTTCAGGGTACGGAACTTCCATCCTCTGTGCCCATCGGAGGCAGATCCCAGCCCTGGTTTGGTCGCTCCTGTAAAATAGCATCACGCTATAAGCAGTAGTGATACCGGGCCTGGAATGACGCATCAACGTCTCGGGATGTAAATACCAGCGCTCTTATAAAGAAGTATAATTCCGCCTCCAGGTCCTTCAGAAGCGTCATTGCCAAGGCAAGGTCTGAGCACATCGGCAGAATTAGCGAGAAGCTGGTTTGCCTTCCTTCGGGAACCCGTGCATTCTGGTCTCTCGCCAAGGCTGTCCAAGGGAACTTATGTCAGCCATCTCTTCGATCTCTGTACAGAGAGGACGACTCACTGGCCATGCTGCAAAGGTGAAAGCCGATCTATTGAGCTCTCTCTTTGCGTCCAACTTGACTCTAGATGACGGGGGAAACACATCGCCGACCATCCCGAGATGTGAATGATCCATGCCCGATGTGCGGTTTACACAGCGCTCGGTTTGCAAAGTACTCTTCTCCCTGGACGTCAGCAAATCGAGTGGGCTCGATAGAGTCCCTCCCATTGTACTGAAGACGTGTGCTCCGGAGTTGGCACCGGTTTTAACACGTCTTTTCTGGTACTCCTACTCCCAAGGCGTAGTCCCGAATTCATGGAAGACAGCTTTGGTCCACGCGATCTTTAAAAAAGGCGACCGCACAGACTCGTCCAACTACAGGACTATCGCCATCACCTCCTTGTTCTCCAAAATAATAGAATCTATTTTAAACTGCCAGTTCATGCGGTACCTTGAGAATCGCCAGCTGATTAGTGACCGCCAGTACGTTTTTCGTCAGGGTCGGTCAGCTGGTGATCTTCTGGTCTACCTGACTCATAGATGGGCTATGGCAGTAGAGTCCAAGGGGGAGGCATTGGCCGTTAGTTTGGACATATCAATCGGGTCTGGCACAAAGCGCTTCTTTCGAATATTCCTTCGTATAGGCTTCCCGCGAAATTGTGCAAATGGATCAACAGTTTCCTTGCTAATCAGAGCATCAAGGTAGTAGTAGATGGTGCATGCTCTGATTGAAAGCCTATCAACGCTGGTGTTCCACAAGGCTGTGTGCTATCACCAACGCTCTTTCTCCTGCATATCAATGATATGTTGCAAACTGGTAACATTCATTGCTATGCAGACGGCAGCACTGGTGATGCCTTATATACCGGCCGTGTTAATATTTCTCGGAAAAACGTCAACGACAAACTTGTGTCTGAAGTCCAGTCTTTGTTGAACAAAGTCTCGGATTGGGGGCGACTAAATCTAGTATAGTTCAATCCCCAGAAGACACAAGTTTGCGCGTTTACCACTTAAAAGAACCCCTTTGTTGTATCTCCTCAGTTTCAAGGCACTCCCCTTACTGCCTCAGCTAGCATCGGAATCTTTGGCGTCGACATATCGGATAGTGTGCAGTTTCGTGGTCACTTGGAAGGTAAGGCCAAATTGGCCTCTAAAATGCTTGGCGTGCTCAGCAGAGCGAGACAGTATTTCATGCTGGTACATCGCTTGCAATTTTACAAAGCGCAAGTTCGGCCTCACATGGAATACTGTTCTTATCTCTGGGCTGGGGCACCCCAGCGTCTCCTCTTTCCACTTGACTGCATCCAGCGCAGTCGTCCACGACCGAGTTCTTTCTGATCGGCTCGATTCACTGGCACTGCGTAGGGATGTTTCATCCCTTTGCGTATTTTATCGCATCTATCACGGGGAGTGCTCTGAGGAATTGTTCGAATTAATTCCAGCCGCTAAATATCACGAACGCACATCGCGTCAAAATTCACGATACCATCCTCACTATCTAAATGCTTGGCGTTCCACGACTGTACATTATACTAAGAGTTTTCTTCCTCGTACAATTTCCCTTTTTTTATAGGATAAGGGTGACAAACGAGCACACAGTCCACCTGATGGTAAATGGTTGCTGCGGCCCATAGACATCTACATCTATCCTTTATTACAAATCAAAATGCAGATGCGTTGTCACCCGTGAGGACTAAGATGGAATGCCTCATTTCCAGTAAAAAAGGCCTCCGGCCACCTGCACTCACCAAGCGAAACGCAGAGGTAAACCTCTACTTCACGCTGGTATTCTTTAAGGTCGTGGTACCACCCCGGATCGAGCTGGCCCATCCGTGCGACAGCAAAAGCCGCCACGTGGCTCTACCACTCTGTTGAATTGCTTACCACCGGTGATTTTTCCGGACTGATACAACTTAGGGACCTTCAAGAAAAGAGCTTACACCTTTCTAAAAGGCCGGCAACGCATCTGCAATTCCCCTGGTGTTGCGATTGTTCATGGGTGGCGGTAGTCACTTACCATCAGGTGAGCCGCATACTCGTTTGCCCCCTCTTCTATGAAAAAAAAATATTTACAATTTTGTATTAAGAATTTTTTATTCAGTTTTTTCTTAATGTTTAAGTTTTTTTTATTTTAAATAAATAATCCTTTTTACTGGTAACGAGACACTCCATCTTAATCTTTTGGGGTGACAACACATTTTGCATTTTGATTCTTGATCGAGGATAGATTTAGATGTTTACGGGCTTTAGCACCTATCAATCATCAGGTAGACATTTGATTCGTTTGGCACACTTATTCTTTAAAAAATACTTTATAAGAGTGCATTATGAACCAGAAACAGAAATAAAAGGGTTTTTATTCAGTATAGATTATAAATAATACTTATTGAAAGTCACACTTTTGTTTAATTAGTACTGGTTCGAAAATAAAAATCCTCTGTCCAGGAAAGAACCAGCAAGAAACCTAGCGGGACTTGTTTCAAAATAACAGCTTACAATCATGTATATTACACAATTAACAACACAAAACAAATGAGCAGTAGCTTGCTAGCGATCACTTTATACAAATGGCTTTGAACATTATGACGTAAATTATAAATGTAATCTATAAAAAGTTGTATATATAAAATATAGACATATAATTCTAAGCTCTTACTAAAGGAAATACTAGAGTATCCATTAAACTTGAATAACTTTTCAATGCAACTACTAAGAAGCCGATGAAACTTATCTTTTTTTAAGTTTATAATTTTACCGTACGTGAACAGCTTTAATATTTGCACGATTTTTTTTATTAGAAAATCCAATACACGATTTTCTATAAGCACTATATTTTGTACTAGTGACATGCCATTGCTATCTATTAATATTGTGTTATTTACATTTAAAATAATTATTAAAACCATTTAAATAATTTTTCATGTCATTATTTTCTATCTATTTGTGAAATTTCGCTACAACCGTGTTCAGATTTTCCAAAGTTTAGCCCGAACAAACAGACGGATAAACAGACAGAAAGAGTGACAGACAAACATAATTTTTTTTTACTCATGTCCCCAAGTCAGATTTATATATCCTAAATAAGTCAGACCCTGCAAATTTTTAATGATTATTTATTTAGTTATTTATTTATTTAAACTTTATACAATACTTAGTCGGGTCATTATTTCTGTCAAAACCTTATTATTTAAAAATTTCGAATACTGGCTGGATGAACTTCACCAATTTTAAAATATAACGTTTGCACTTGCCAGAAACAGTATTAACATACCTATTAATTATTATTTTTAATTAAATATAAATTTTTATTTTTATTCATTTTCCAATATGGAGTGGTCGAAGAAAGAAAGTCAGTAAGAGTATCGTTTATCGCATTGCACCGCTGTGGTAAAGCGCCAAAAGTGATTTTCAATATTGTACAAAAATCTAAATTAAACCTACAATTCATCGCATCATCGCACTATCAAACGATTCACTGAAGATTCAAGCTTCGAATATTGTAAGAGGACCAGCCGACCTCGTATAGTTAGGACACCCGCGATCATCAAAGCAGTGAAGGCGTGAAACAAACTAAATGCTGTTCGTAACCAAAAAATGTTAGGTCTTCAGATGGACCTAAGCAGAACCACGGTCAATACAGTGATGAACGAAGACCTACGAGCTTATCGTAAGAAGAGCGGACATTTTGTGAACAAACATAGTGGAACCTCTTTCTCAAACAATGTTCAAAAATAGATATTGGATATTCCAACAGTACTCTGCTCCAGCTCATAGGGCACGAAGCACGCAAAGCTGGTTGATCGCCCATGGAATTGACTTTATCGGACATGAAGACTAGCCCTCTTCTAGTCCAGATTTAAACTCACTGGATAAGATTATATATCAACATTTGGAGGAGAAGATCTGCGCTAAACCTCATCAGAATTTGGAATCTCTCCGAGCATCTTTGGCTAAAGCAGCTACAGAAATAGTTATGAGTGCGGTGCGCGCTGCGATTGATAATTGGCCGCGTCGATTAAGGACATGTATTCAAAATAGGGGAGGGTATTGTGAATAATGTAAATAAAATTATATTCCTAATTAAATTACCTTTCATTTTCTATATAATTTCTATATAATTATCAAAAAGTGTATCATTAACTTTATGAACATTTTTTGACAGAACTTATGACCTAAGTATAGTGTATAGGCGGACTTAATGTCTGCGGCATTTTCTATCTACCAATGTCAAACTTAGGGTGATGCAGACATAAAAATATGAAGTAAGTGTGTGAAACGCTAAAACATCAAGAGTATAAAATACGTAAGTATATAAATATAAAACAAAATAAAACATATTATGGGTATATGTTTTATTTTGTTATATTATAAAGTTTTATATCCAAAATTATTTAATACATTATTATATATAAATTATGTACATAAACATAATAAATTACATACATTATATAATAATATATTTATATGAATATATAAATAAATACTACTAATGAGATTATTCCGCCGTAATGACCGCGAACTTTCTTCTTGAATGCACAACGATTATTAGTCGTTCTAATTTCAAGAGTGAGTGCGTTCCGAAAGAGAACAGACTGTACAGTGAAGAAAGAATTCAAAAAGCCAGATTTATTAGAGGGATACTTTGGTAAAAGGTTGTTAGAAGAACGTAGGTTTGTTGACTAGAGCAAAGGTACTGAAAATGATAAGTTAAGTAAGATGGGAGAGTAGGAGACATCAGAATGGAGTATAGGGTTGTGAGTGCGTGCATACTTCGTCGCTGACGAATGGGAAGCCGCTTAAGTTTGGAACGATAAGTAGACACATGGTCATACTTACAAAGATTAAAAATGAAGCGAATTCAGTTGTTAAGAAGGCGATCATATTTGACAAGAAGTTCTGCATTCAGTTCTGCAATAACACACATCACCGTAATCGGTCAGGGAAATAATTAAGGATTGTTCAATTAATGCTTTGGTTCCGGATGGAAGGAAGTTTTTCAGGCGATACAGAGCTCTCAAGGTACCGTTGACTTTCAGGCTAACATTTGTCACTTCCGCATGCCAGCTCAAAGTGGAGGCAATGTTTAAGCCAAAATCCTTAACAGAAGAACATAATTCTAAAACAGAACCGTTGAAAGTAATCGCGTGTAGAAATGTAGTGTCTATTTCTTTAATTGTGCGATGGCTACCTTACGAGGTAATTGTGCGAATGTTGATTGTGTGTCCGCCGTGGTAGATATGGTCAACAAGAACCTAGAGCATATTAAGAGCTAGTTTGACGGGTTCGGTTTAACTGTTAATCGTTCAAAGTGTCGACAATAACTATTCGCCTGTGCGTACAACTGTAGGTGATCAGTATATAGATGTTACGCACACTGAAAGTTGTGGGTAATAAGATTAATAAATACTGAAAATAACAATAAAGAGAGAATACCGCCTTGAAGTACACCAGCATTTATGTCACACCAGCTTGATGCAGACTCACCAATGTGGACCACCAACTGCAGACACCCCTGAAGATAAGTTAAGAGACAATCCAGTGCTTTGGAAGAAATCGTGGAATGGGAAAGAATAGAAAGTAGGATGCCATAACTGATGATATCACCTTAAGACGAGCGGACACTGTGCTGTGACCGGGCCTGAAACTAGACTGAAAAAGGCTTAATAAATTGTTTTTATAAACAAACAGATACAGTTGCCTATGTACACAGGCTCAAGTACTTTGGATAGAAAAGGAAGAATCGATATAGGTCTGAAGTGATTTCGTAAAGTCGCATTGGAAGTTTTCGGCAAGGGAATAACGTAGGCCATACGCCACTGCAACGGGAAAACTCCAGAATCTAGGGAGAAGTTTATGATATGAGAAAGAACTGGAAGAATATGGTCAAGGATATAAATAATCATACGGCGGGTGATGTTATCGCAACCCATAGCGTTTGACTTAATGGCAAGGATTATCATTTTAATTTTATCCGAAGTAACTGGAAAAAATGGAATGGATCGATATTTAAGCAAGGTAAGCCATTTAAATAATTAAGCGTATGACACTTTGTTTGGTGATTACATATATATTACATATATATATGAGAAACAAAATAACTGTTACTATCATCCAAGGCAACTTCCAAATATGGGCAGAGGAAGACGAAATTAAGAATATATCAGCGTTTAGAGTTGCGTATCATCTGATTACACCGATTGCTAGCAGCTTTGTAGAGGTTCCATCTCTGATCATTCCGTCTTTTTCTAAAACGATGAAAATCTCGGTCCCTACATCTATCATCATGTCCTCTACATCAGGTTTTAGGGAATAAGAAAGGAAAATGAGGTCATGATGGGAGAAGCCAGAAGCAAGGTGTTGACCATGGGAAACACGAGGATAGGGGAAGATGTAAGTATTAAGTCGAGCCAAGTGTCATTCCCATCAATATTGTGATGAGTGGCTTGTAACGGAAGGATGTGGAGACCAACTGACTCAACAATATGAAGGAGTTCGATAAGCTTATAAAAGGGGATATCCGCTTTAGAATCAGAGTAACCGTCATAGCTCAACGGATTAGTAAGCTGCAGTGGCAATATCGAACAATGGCAACCTCGACAACTGCTGGGAAATAAAGTATTTCGAGTAGCAGCCTCGTACCGGCAGGTCAAGTGTAGGGCATCCCTCCACTAGATGAAGTGACGACCTGGTACAATATGCAGGAATAGTTGATGGATGCAGGTGGCTCAGGAACGTGCTCTGTAGCATTCCTTGGGGGAGGTCTATGTTCAGCAATGCACTTGTGAAGGGCTGTTATTATGATGATGATAATTGATACGAAAAGATGCTTAGAGGTATGTTTGTTATATTCGGGTATAGCTTGATATATATATGTGATATACATGACATGGCGCCCGCTGGCGTGATCAAGGATCACCAAATCAAGAAGAATGAGATATTATTTGGCACATGCATACAGAATTAAAAACTTATATCGCCTCCGGTCCGTCACTATCCTTTTATCATTAATAAAAATATTAATGATATTACACCAATAAACCAGGCAAAATTAAAATCACACGATATCACAATATTAATGGAACAAACACACAATAAAAACGCAATATCTACTAATGATAATGTATGCAGTTTCATTTCTACTTAGGTGAATGTGACCTCGCATTGACTTTCAATAACGTCATTAAAATTGAACACTTATTTACATTTTAAGCGAAAACAGCCTTATTTAGGGTACACGGGGACTGCAAAATTATACACGCTATAATAATGCGCTTCTAGCCCCAACATTTTCAACTTAGTTCAAATGTTTTTTTTTTATAGGAGAGGGGCAAACAAGCATGCGGCTCACCTTATGGTAAGTGACTACCGCCGCCCATGAACAACTGCAACACCAGAGGAATTGCAGATGCATTTTCGGCCTTTTAAAAAGGGGTAGGCTATTTTCTTCAAAGTCCCTATGTCGGTCCGGAAAAATCGCTGGTGGTAATCGATTCCACAAGGAAGTAGCGTGAGGAAGTTCCACAAATTGGTGGAGCGCCAATCATCCTGATGGTATGGATGGTATATCGAGTATTATCGCGATGTGCGATGGTGAAATTGAGCGGAATTAATCTGAACGATTCCTCAGAACACTCCCCATGTAGATGCGATAAAATACGCAAAGAGATGGAACATCTCTTCGCAGCGCTAGTGAATCGAGGTGATCGGAAAGGACTCGGTCGAACCGATCGGAATGAACTCTAACGAACGTTGAATCTCGGAAATTTTCACTTTTCACTATTATTTCGAGTTTCATCACACTGATTTCGTTCCGTAACGGGTAAAGTAAATAATATTTTGGGTGCGCCTGCCGCATTACACCCTTCTGAATAGATTTATTCCCTAAACGCAAACGTTCATGCACATAAAACGATTCTATTAAATTTCTTCAATTATAAAAGATTTTTAGGACACGACTTATGAATAAATAGCACGAGATAGCCGTATAAATGGTATTTCACTGTACGCGAGTAACATGGTGTCATTCTCCTAGAGGAGCGATGAATTTGTAAAATGTAATTATAAATGCTGGCTAACCACGTGCACGGCGGTGAAGGATAAACTCAAAAAGAAACTTGCAGGTCAGATAAAATATCGAGGATATGTGCAGTCTGCCAACACGCTTATGAGCAGCGGGACTAACTAATTACTCAATAACTCTCCCATAAGATCAAAAGAGGTCTGTGGCCAGCGGTTGGACGTGTTAATGCCTCACTTCTGCATCCTCTTCTTGTTCATCTTCATCAGCTCGTAAAAGTCCTCTACTGAACATGGCCTCTCTTATCGTAGAGAAAAATTACCTTAATCATCCCGCTTGTCTAGTGAATTGACGATTGCAGTCTTCTCGCACCCTTGATATCGTCACTTAATTTACATTAAGATAAATTTAAAAGCAGTAGTTTCATGATAGTGAACGAAATGAAAACTCAGAGAGACGTGGGTTCGAATCCGCCATATGACTACTGTGGTTAACCACTCTTAACACAAGCATTATTAAGCTTACTAATTAGAACCTTATATATATTAGCATATTATATATATTAGCGTTACCCTAGTAATGTTCTTAATGAAAAAATAATAATGTTTCTCATCCGGCTCCGTAGGAAGATTTAAACTACCTATTCTTATCATATCATTTCTTTATTTTTTGGAGGTTCTATTTTTTAAACTGTCTATCTTTTTCGTAATCTATCATTGAAATGCCTATGCTAGTTTTGTACTTCCAAATTTTGAGAGACTCAACAGCCATCAACAGGTACCACAGATGATGGAATAAAAATTTCCATTCCCTGAAGCACCACATCAGTGATAGAATCAGCAAAAACGTTAGGATCATCCGGCGAGAAGAAAACCCGGCCCCAAGGGTACGAGTAGGATGCAAAAAAGCGCCGCATTCTGTCCCAATCGGCTGACCTATAGTGCCAAACACGGCAGCAACCGACAGAACGCAACCGTGATGGGAGCGTAAGTAGAATCATACTCCAGATTAGACATGGTCCGAGGAACCAAGACGGGCACCGCTGGACACTTGACATCCGTCCGGATGAGAGATTAACCGAAGGTCCAACAGGGAAGGTAAATGATCCTCCACATCTGTAATCCGCGTAGGCGAAGTAACTAATTGTGTCAGACCATGTTGTTAGTGATGAGCTATGGAACTGAAACGTGGTCCTTCACTGGTGGCCGTAAGAGGAAGCTCAAGGTCGCTCAACGAGCTTGAGCTGTTTTATTTCGAGAGGGCTATACTCGGGGTTTCTCTGAGTGATATACTTAGAAATGAGGATATCCGCAGTACAATCAGAGTAACCGACATAGCCCAAAGGATTAGTAAGCTGAAGTGGCAATGGGCCGGTCATATAGCTCGAAGAACCGACAATCGATGGGGAAAAAATATTCTCGAGTGGCAGCCTCTTACCGACAGAAGAAGTGTAGGGTGTCCCCCCACTAGATGGAGTGATGACCTGGTAAGACATGCAGGAAGTCAATGGATGCAGGTGGCTCAGGACCGTACTTTGTGGCAATCCTTGGGGGAGGCCTATGTTCAGCAGTGAACTTATGAAAAAAAGCCACCTGCACTCACCAAGCGAAAAGCAGAGGTCTACTTTACGCTGGTATTTTGTGATGTCGTGCTACCACCCCGATTCGAGCCGGACCATCCGTGCGACATCAGAAACTGCCGCGTAGCTTACCTTTACTATTAATTTATATTTTATTCATACTAATCTTCATTAAACGTAAAAAGAAAATAAATAAGCCATGGCGAAAGAAAAGATGGTGGATGGTTTTTATTCACCATAACAGAACCATGTAAGTATTTATATTTTATTTAACAATAACATTTTTTGATAATTTTTATGATTACCAACTATTTAGGTACTCATATAAGTACTTAAGTACCTACAATTAATTACTAATTACCAACGAGTAGTGGAATCTTTACATGCTGAGCTAGAACCTTTGAAGACCTTATTTTGGTAGTGCAGTAGTAGTGACGCAGTAATTTCGCTACTGTTTTCTTTTTAAAATAATTAATACGCTTTCATTTGAGCTGTTCACAATAGCTCAAATGACAGCATATTAATTAAACTAGACACTTACGTAACTAATGATTTTCCATTGTGAGAGACCAGAACCTGTATTAGGATACCCTGTATTACAGTTTTCTGAAACAGTAACCGTTAAGTATGTTATTGCATAAAATTATAAAAATGTGAAAAAGAACATTATTAAATAGCCTTTCCTGTTACCGTTACAGCCTACTAAAGTACACTGCTGAACATAGGCCTCCCACAGAGATTACCTCGTATGGGGGATATTTACCATTTTTGCCACATGAAAAATTGTTATGGGACTGAAATAGAGTGTCTTAATTCAGAAATTTTATCACTTCAAACCTCATTACAAATTATGTCAAATAAACATAAATCTGCAGGGAATGAGATAAAAGAACACATACTGGCCATGGATAATCTGGTAAAGTCCTGCAAATATAAGAGGAACGTTTTGACTCCTTATTCAAAATGAATATCAGCGCTCACTGCCAGGTTCTTTAGGGACAGTGTGTGTTAATAATATGACAATCAGTAATACTTCATTTTCTTTACCTACACTCTATGATAGTACCATAACAAAGCAGATAAATTTAAAAAGTAATTTATATAATGAAAAAAATAATATAATTGTGTATAGTGATGACATAGGCAAAAACTTGGGTATATCATTGAATAACTGTTTAAAAAAGCAACAGATAAGTAATTACTGCATGCCTGGAGCATCATTCAGTGATATTATGAATAAAATTTTAACTAGTAAATTTAACCCTAATATAATATAATTTAACTATAATATATATAGTATATTAATAATTTTTGTTGGGAGAAGAGGCAATATGAACAAGAATCAATTATCAAAATATATTGAATATCTCAATAACATAAATGTGGTTAAAGTTATCTTGTTTACATTGCCTTACATAGAGGGATGGCCACAGGAAAATAAACTAAGACATAATTTAAATTTAATGATGCATAACTTGACATGTAACAATAACTTAATTTTGACATTTAATTGTTAGAATAATAATGATAAATTTCATTTAATTGATATTAATAATTTAACTAAGAAGTTTTTGACAAGAGATAGGTATTACCTGTCAAAGTATAGTTTAAGACTGGTAGTAAATACGCTATCTTATTATTTATATTTTAACTCAGCCAATGATTTGGCTACCTTGACACCTGCTTCTTTTGAGCAACAAAATAATTTTACATTTGGTTTGGAACCAGTTCCAAGTAATTTAAATTAGATAACAAGACAATAGAGGAAATCTCTAGCAAAGATAATTTAAATAGCTTAGAATGCAACTTACCAATACATAGTTATGCAATTTTACAAAATAACAATAATAAAAACTGTATCAACCTGGTGCATCAAAATATACAAGGTATGTTGGGCAAAGAATTAGAAATTGAATTTTTTTTAAATAGTAACAGTATACATATTTTATGTATTACAGAACATTGGTTGAAAGAATACAACTCCATATTTAATTTCAGTAATCACCAGGTGGTCAGTTCGTTCAATAGAGATACTAAATTACGTGGTGGCTCCTTAATATTAGCTAATAAGTCCTTATCATGTAAAGAACGTAAAGACATTGTGAGCCTCTCTGTTGAGCGTACTGTAGAAATGACATGCGTTGAGCTTGAGCACCTTATTGTTGTCAGTGTTTACAGACCCCCATGTTCAAGTTATGATACTTTTGAAAAAATTATGGAAGAACTTTTAGTTAAGCTTAATAAACAGAATAAATCTCTTGTAGTGTGTGGAGACTTTAATATCAATCTCCTGGAAACTTCTTCTATCATTATTAAATTCTGTTCTTTGTTCAAATCCTATAATCTTAATAATTTATTCTTTGAAGCTACACGTATTGCAGGGTGTAGTGCAACTTGTATTAATAATATTTTTACAGGTGTTGTACCAATCAACAAATCAATAATTCAAAAACTTAGTTCAGATCACTGTGGACAACTGGTTTCATTACCTTATATGCACAAAGAACAGGTAATTGAGAAAATTGTGTTTGTTCCTATTAATGCAAAACGCCTGGAGAGATTTAGAAGTAATATGTTAAAAATCCTTCCATCCCTTTCTTATAAGAACAATGCAGACTATTTATATAGAGAATTATTTACCTTTATAAACAATGAATTTATTAAAACATTCACTTCTTAAACATTCTCCAGAAACAGTCGCAAGGCATTTAATGAGTGGGCGACAGTAGGAATTCATAAAAGCAGACGAAGGTTATATGACCTTTACCATGAAAGATCGTATAATCTTTCCGATGCTTTTAAAGAATATTTAAAAAATTATTCTAAAATATTTAAAAGAGTTTGCTCCACAGCCAAATCATTACATATTAGTAACAAAATTAGGACGGCTAAGAATAAAATTAAAATGACGTGGAGTATAATTAACAGCGAAACCGGTAAAGAGAAACCTCGTAACTCAAACTATCAAATAAAAATTGATAATGAATTGACTAAATCAAATCAAGAAGTTGCAGCGGTGTTTGATTTATTAATATTAAACAGTATTAATTTTATATCTATAATATTTATATAAAATATTATGTATATGCATTTATACATTAATTTTATATTAACACACAATACGTTATAACACTCAGCCAGCGCGCCGTCGTGACGTATATCGCAAATGGAAACGAACATTCCGAGACCGGTTCTTTTGTTTTCGCCACCTCGTTCGACTCATGCACATCGTCCGAGTCTTACGGACCTCCCGCCAGTCGGAACCTGCTCCTGACGCGAAGTGCATGTCGCTCGATGACAACCGCTTTTAAATTACCAGCTTACGTATTATTGTTTTTTACTGTTAAATTATTACTGTGAACTTTCTCTGTTTCTTCTCTGTGCTGTATACTTTCTTGCTAACTATTTGTGCTTGTGCTATATACTCCTTCTGTATATATATGGTGTTGCGTGAAATTCGAAGTAAATACCAAAAGACTGTGAGTAACTTTTTATTCTACCTACGCAACCCACAATTCCATTGCAGGGACTTCCGAATCATGTACTAAATCTATGGTAACAGGTTACGCGTCGATGTCCCTGCCACCTTATTGTATACTAACCGTCTTCCTTTTTCGAAATTATTTCTACTGGCACGAACACTTTTACGAGAGCATTTGCCAAATGTCTTATATCTCGGCATCTACAACAATAATTGAGTTATGAAAGTTATACAATATACACTTTACTACAAAAGATAAGAAGCATAACTAATAGATGCATTCACCGAAGTACACCTTCAAGTCTTTCCATCAAACCCGGATGTATGGTCTCATCATAACTAACAAAACGAGCCCAAATTCGGCACACTTAGTTCTACTCGTCCAGGAGTTGCAGTATCAGTTACCGAAGTACCCCTGCAGGTCTCTCAATCAAGTCCGAAGGTAAGGTTTGATCATAGCGAACAAAATGAACCCAAACTCGGCACACCTAGTTCTACTCATCCAGGTGTTCCCGTAGCAGTCACTTATGTACACCTTCAGGTCACTCCATCAAGTCCGGAGGTAAGGTCACATCATAACTAACAAAATGAGCCCAAACTCTGCACACCTAGTTGTGCTCGTCCAGGTATTCCCGTAGTATTCGCCGAAGTACACCATCGGGTTTCTCCATCAAGCCTGGAAGTAAGGTCTCATCATAACTATCAAGTCGAGCCCAAACTTGGCACACCTAGTTCTACTCGTCGAGAAGTGACCTGAAGTACACCTTCAGGTCACTCCACCGAGTCCGGAGGTAAGGTTTTATCATAACTAACAAAACTAGCCCAAATTCAACACATAGTTCTACTCGTCCAGGAGTTCCAGTAGCAGTAACCGATGTGCCCCTTCAGATCACTCCATCAAGTCCGGAGGCAACGACTCGTCATAACTAACAAAACGAACCCAAATTTGACACACCTAGTTCTACTCGTCTAGGAGTTCCAGTAGCAGTCACTGATGTACACCTTCAGGTCACTCCATCAAGTCCGGAGGTAAGGTCGTATCATAACTAACAAAATGAGTCGAAACTCGGCACACCTAGTTCTACTCGTCCAGGTGTTTCCCGTAGTAGTCACCGAAGTATACCATCAGGATTCTCCATCAAGCCCGGATGTTAGATCTCATCATAACTAACAAAACGAGCACAAACTCGGCACACTTAGTACTACTCGTCCAGGAGTTCCAGTAGCAGTCACTGAAGTACACCTTCAGGTCACTCCACCGAGTCCGGAGGTAAGGTCTTATCATAACTAACAAAACTAGCCCAAATTCGACACATAGTTCTACTCGTCCAGGAGTTCCAGTAGCAGTAACCGATGTGCACCTTCAGATCACTCCATCAAGTCCGGAGGTAAGTTCACATCATAACTAACAAAATGAGTCCAAACTCGGCACACCTAGTTCTACTCGTCCAGGTGTTCCCGTAGTAGTCACCGAAGTATACCATCAGGTTTCTCTATCAAGCCCGGAGGTAAGAACTCATCATAACTAACAAAACGAGTCCAAACTCGGCACACTTAGTACTACTCGTCCAGGAGTTCCAGTAGCAGTCACTGATGTACACCATCAGGTCACTCCATCAAGTCTGGAGGTAAGGTCTTATCATTCCTAACAAAACGAGCCCAAACTCGACACATCTAGTTCTACTCGTCGCGGAGTTCCAGTAGCATCACCGAAGTTCACCTTCAGGTCACACTAGTCCAAGACGAATAGGTATGTCTTGATAATCATCATTACAGCCCTTTACAAATTCATTGCTGAACATAGGCCTCCGCCAAGGAATGCTACAAAGCACGGTCCTGAGCCACCTGCATCCATCGACTTCCTACATGTCTCACCAGGTCGTCATTCCATCTTCTGGGGGGACGCCCTACACTTCGCCTTGTGTGACAGTATTTATATGTAAAATACACTTTTAGCGAAAAAAAATATTTTAATAAAAATGATAATATTATTTTACCTTGTCAAGTACCTATGTATCAAATTCCAATATTTTGTGTATGTACAGCGATCTTTTTCAATATGAGCCCCTGCAATCAGGCGATACAGTATCACTCACGACGGCGGCCGAGCGCGGACTGTGGTTTCATCGAAATTTTTGTACAACAAATCAAAACAGGCACCAAAAATAAAATAACCCTTATTGCAATACGTTATGATTCATCCGTATTAGCAAAATATGTGAAAAAAAAAGCATCAGTTTTTATTTTTTTTACGACTATTTGTGACATTTTGATAAAAAGTAATCATCACTATTTTTTATTGAATATATAACGTATTTTTAGAAATCTTATATATGTTGATAATAGAACAAAAAATGTACCGAAACATGAGCCGGTATCGTTAATTTTGTAGAAAATGGCTAGGAAAGATCGTTTTTACAATATAACAAACTATTATTTTCAACAAAAAAGTTAACACCATTTGAAGATGAAGAACCAATCTATACGTGGTAGTTATTAGTTACATTTGATTTGGTTTAGTTTTGTTTAAAAATGTACCGAAAAACAGCATAATTTTGCCCGATTTGCAAACGCGTCCTTAAGTAACAGAACTCAAAAAGTCGTCATTAATGGTAAATGTTCCTCCGGATCGGTAGTATTAATGGGCGTTCCTCAGGGCTCGATTCTTGGCCCGTTCCTGTTCTTAATCTATATTAATAATAATAATAATAATAATATTTTTTATTCAGACTCAGTCCATAGAGATGTTAGTATAACAATAAAAAAAAAAAACTTAAGACTAGTGTTAGTAAATAAGTTCTCTTTCTTTATATTCTTAACTTATCAAATTAACCATCCCGCGTACATTACATATATCTCACTTATTTAGTTTTACATGTAGACTCAACCAATGCCTCATAATGGCCGAGTCCCACCTATCAGCAAGTGTGTTTAGAATGCTGTTGGTTGAGTTACGCAGACGACTCAGTAACGAAGCAGACCTTTTACGAATAATGGCATGAAAGCCATCCGTGTGTGCCTCAGCGAACATAGCAGAGGCACTACAATAACGCGGCAATCCCAACAGCACCCTGAATGCATTATTATATTGGACACGCAGGACGTTGTATGCCCGCTGCGTATATCTAACCCACAAGTTGCATGTGTAAAAGCACTGACAATACGCTTTAAAAAGCGTTACTTTTACTTCTTTAGTACATCGTGCAAACCTGCGGGCCAGCATATTACAGCGAACAGCCAACGCCCTGCGTTCCCTTTCTATATCTAAGTCATCATTTAAGTCCTCTGTTACCCAGTGGCCTAGGTACTTAAATTTGACGACTCTCTTTAAAGGACTATCACAAAGTTTAATGAATTACCTTATCTTGTAAGGGACAATCACGATATAGTATTATTTGCTGACGATACCTCTTTAATTTTCAAACTGAAACGGCAGTCAATTAAATATGACGATGTAAATAATGCTCTATCGAAACTAGTACATTGGTTTAACGCCAACAATTTGCTCTTAAACGGCAATAAGACAAAATGTATTAAATTTACAATACCTAATGTAAAACATTCGAAAACCAATGTGCTCTTAAATGGGGAGGAGTTGAGTCTTGTGGATACCACTGTTTTTCTCGGTATTACTATTGACGCGAAACTTCAATGGGGCCCCCATATATCTAAATTAGCAAGCAGACTTAGTTCTGCAGCATATGCTGTAAGAAAGATTAGAAGTCTCACAGATGTTGAGACAGCTAGGTTAGTGCATTTTAGTTACTTTCATAGCGTAATGTCTTATGGAATTTTGCTATGGGGTAATGCGACTGATATTGAAGCTATATTTGTTTTTCAAAAGAGAGCCGTACGGGCGATTTATAATCTAAATTGTAAAGAGTCCCTTAGAGAAAAATTTAAAGAAATAAACATATTAACTTTGGCATCGCAATATATTTATGAAACTGTAATGTATGTACATAAAAACATAAATAGCTTTAATAAGAATAAGGATGTTCATACCTTAAACACTAGGAACAAACATAAGCTTGTAATGCCAGTTACTAGACTCCACAGAATTATTCATTTATGGGGCAATGTATACGCTTTTACAACAGAATACCAGAACATGTTCAAAGTTTGTCAATAAACAAGTTTAAAAGTTTTATTAAAGAAAAACTGTACAAAAAGGTTTATTATAATATCAAGGAATACATGAATGAAAATAACCCCTGGGAATAAGGTGATCGCCACCATACTGGTTCTATGAAAATTCATTTAAAATTGTATAAACAAAATTATTGTTAAGTGAAATTATGTTTTAAAAAAAAAGTCCCGCTGGGTTTCTTGCTAGTTCTTCCCAGGACAGAGGTATTTTCCGAACCAGTGGTAAATAAAATAATGACTTTCAATAAGTATTATGTAATAACCCATATTGAATAAAAATCATTCTATTCTATTCTATTCTGTGTTACAGTTTTCTGAAACAGTAACAGTTAAGTATGTTATATACATATACATAAACACTCACGCCTGTCACCCAGAGGGGTAGGTAGAGATTATGGACTTCCATTTGGCACGATCCTGATACACCTCTCTCGCTTCCTCCACATCCATATACCTACTTCCTAAACTTTCGCCTAGGGCGAACCTTCCCGACTATGCCGTTAACCTCTGCAACATAGATTTGCTTTGTCACTCTTTCCTCATTCGTTCTTTCTACATGGCCAAAACACCGAAGCATTCCTTTCTTAATCCTGGTCACAACATCATCTTGCAAACCACACTCTTCTCTTATTATACAATTTCTCACTCTGTCATTCAGCTTCATCCCTAACATACTCCTTAATGACCGCATTTCTACAGCATTTATTCTACTCTCATGCTTCTTCTGCCACACCCAACTTTTACTACCATACATTAAAGTAGGTACTAACACAGCATTGTGAATTGCCATACGTGCCTTTTTGGACACATTCTGACATTTCACAATAGAGTGTAGAGCCCCATTCACTCTATTTCCTGCATTTACTCGTCGTTCTATATCCTTATCATATCTAACATCCCAAATATACAAACTCATCTACTTGCTCTACCAACTCCCCTTCTATTCTTATTTCACATATCGTTTTGCTGTCTTCTCTTTCAAAAACCATAACTTTCTTCTTACTTGCGTTCACTTTCATTCCCTTTTCTTTTAATGTCCTGTTCATTAATGTAACCATCATTTGCAACTCGGCTGCCGACGATGCAAGTATGACTTGATCATCGGCGTAAAAAAGGCATTTGACGGTTAACTCACCCATTCTTAACCCGCATTCTTCTACTTTCAAATTTTCCAAACAACTGTCCATAAATAGGTTGAACAACCACGGGGAAGCCACACAGCCCTGTCTGACATCTTTATGGATGTCAAACCAGTCCGAGTAGGCCCCGTTGGTCCTGACACAAGCACTAGAGTCCCTATATAGAGACTCCAATGCCTGTATCAGACCAGCGGTCAACCCAAATGAGTTCAGTGTTTGCCATAACACATCCCAGTCCACTCTGTCATAAGCCTTTTCCAAGTCTATGAACGCACAAAAAACTTTTTGGTTTTTGGCCAAAAACTTCTCCGCGATCATGCGCATGGAAAATACCTGATCCGTACATCCCATTCCCTTTCTAAATCCCGCTTGCACATCCCAAATTTTTCCATCAGTTTCTTTCATAACTCTTTCAATTAGTACCTTAGCATACAGTTTTCCCACAATGCTAAGAAGGCTGATACCACGGTAGTTTTTAGAGTCCTGCTGTGATCCTTTTCCCTTATATATTGGAACTATCACGGCTTTGCACCAGTCTCCCGGTACCCGCTTAAGTTCCCAACATAAATTAAGCAAGGTGCTCAGCAGGTCTGCCACCACTCCTTTTCCAGCCCTTAGCATTTCGTGAGATACTCTATCATAACCGGCTGCCTTACCTGCTTTCATACTTTTCATTGCTTTCATTATTTCATCTATACTTATATCTGTATCTATTTCCTCTTCTTTCGGAATTTCTATTTCATTTAATTCAAACGTCTCATCACTCATAAACACGCTTTCAAAGTATTCCTTCCATCTCCTTAAAGTCAAAACTTCGTCATTCAGAATACAGCCATTCTGGTCTCGTATAGCATTCATTCTAGGCTGTTGTGAATGTCCCCTGGTAGTTCTTACGAGTTTCCAGAACATTTTAATGTTTGCCTGGAAGTTATCCGATATTCTTCTATCATTCTCATCCGTTCTTTCTTGCTTTTTCCTTTCAACTACTTCTTTTACTCTCTTATTTAGATGTCTAAAAACTGCCTTTTTCCTTTCAATATCATCATTCATACTGCTAGAATTACTAGCCTTGGTTGCTAGTAAATCTAGCCATGCTTTCTTCTTTGCTTCAACTTCCATCCGTACCTCATCATCCCACCATAACGTGTTATTTTTCCTTTCAATCGTTCTCTTACTTACACCACATACTTCGGTAGCTGCATCCACTAAACCTTTAAATAAGTATGTTATTGCATAAAATTATAAAAATGTGAAAAAGAACTTTATTAAATAGCCTTTACTGTTACCGTTACAGCCTACTAAAGTCCACTGCTGAACATAGGCCTCCCACATAGATTACCTCATATGGGGGATATTTACCATTGTTGCCACGCTTGGCAAGTGGGTTGGCAAGCACAGTTTTTTTTTACTTTAGTCGTTATTGCGGAGACGCTGCTGCCCGTCTCCTGATTTGTTTCCCTTTGTTGCTTCTTATGACACCCACGGGACGATATAGGGTAGGTCTTACACGGGCACTAGCACTTTAGGATTAGTTAATGCGCGTAGATTTATATGATTAAACCATAAAATTATTTAGCCAGTAACTAGTATATTTTTCTCAAAAAGTTACGGGGTACCAAACAGCACGGAGGTTTTATACAATTTTTCTCAATTTTTTGATGAGAATAATTAATTTACTTCCACGAGGGCATACATATGCCTTCGTTTCAAATTTTGACTGCATGCCATGCTTGAAAATAACAATAAACAATTAATAGAATCGGGCGTTACTTTGCGGAAATACATTATATAAAAGCTTTTAAAAAAATTAACTTCGCAAATACCCGCGTTATAGAATAAAATGATGTGTCTTACCTAGTAGGAGGTGCTCTTCATACTAGGTAAGACGCATCATTTTATTTTATAACGCGGATATTTGAGAAGTAATTTTTTTTAAAAGCTTTTAAACAATATAGAAGTTTTAATATAAAAATTATAAAACTCCTTTGTTAGTAAATTTCTATGAAAAACCTGTCACTAAAGATCTTGAAAAATTTCCAATATTTGCGACTTCACCCTTGTAAAGATATATAGATTACAGACAGATACTTTAATATTGTTAATATGTATAGATAAATGTTTTAAAAATTTAAATTTATTTATTTACGTATTAGGTTTCTAATTACAAAAAGAAATAAGGTGACATTCGATTTACTTTATTCTTAAACATAAAAACATGAATGTTATTTAGGAATTTGTAATATTAATGAATATCTATACACTGTGGATGACTTAGAGATTAGCTTTTAATTAAAAACTGCTTTTGATATTCACGGTAAATAAGCTGCCAACATTCAATTTATTTAAAAACAGAATAGATTCGATGTTTTAGTACAAGCACTGTTTTATTTTTAAAACACAAGAGCTCATACTATCATGATTCCTTATTTTATGTTTTTGACTATTAGAGAATGCTCAATGACAAAATCCTTCCTTTGTATTCTTTTGTTATAGGGAATGCAATAAAGAATAAATAAATTATATAATGATTTCTTATATTTACGCGAAGACTACGCATTAAATAAAACTATTTTTACGGATTTTTTTTGCCTTTAATTTAACTTTTTAATTCACTACGTTTCGGATGTTTTACAGAATGTGGTCTCTCTTACATAGGACAAAAAAAAGATCTATAAAAACCCGCGTGAAAGAACATATAGCTTACTTGAAGCACCGACGTTCCGGGAAGTCTGCAGTGTCGTGATCGTCCCAACTATTACATTAGATTTGATAGACCGCAAATACTTGCAAAAGAACACTGACTCCTACCAAGGATGATTCGCGAGGCTATTGAAATAAAAAAAAAAACATCCTAATGTCAGTAGAGAAGATGGATGGGTGCTGCCATCTGCTTACGATCCTTTAATTAATAAAATTAAATTCAAACCCAAGTATACCACTTCAAGACTTCAAAATACTATAAGCTCATTCTTCGTAGATCGGACCAAAAATTGATATTCAAAAACTGAAGGTAGCCGGGCTAACAATGACATCGGGACGTCAGACACCTCAGTTCCCCCCGAACCATGGTTGCTGTAAAGCACCCGAAACGTCGGGAATTCAAAAGTTAACGAAAAATCCGTTAAAATTAGTTTAATTTAAATAAAATAAATCAAACATGATTTCCTAACAATATTTTTTATTTTAATCTATGCTATTGTTAGAAAATGTGGAAGCTTAAAAATTCAAAAATATTTCGACAGAATTGTAATTCCGTAACCATCTAACCCTCTCAAAAATGAAAGGTAGTATGACCATATGTGGGGTGTTTGCAGTCTTTAGATAATTTAATATTAGCCCTAATAGGTGACAACAAATAACTGCATTAGTTATTTTTAGATCCCGTGTACTTTTGCCGATTTTGTCATTTTAATTGTAAGCATAAGTACCTAAACAAGTTGCGATTCAAATGACTTTTAATATAAAAATATTGCATTATGTAACAAATGAGAAAAATTACACTGGTATAATTTTATCTTATGATATATTATAATTAAGACCCTGTTTACTGGAGACGAGGCATTCCATCTTAGTCATAAGGGGTTACAACGTATCTACATTTTGATCCTTAATCGAGAATAAATGTAGATGTCTAGGGGTTACAGCATCCACTTACCATCAGGTGGACTATGTTCCCACTTTTTATTCTATAAAAAATCATCAAAAGTCTGCAATCAGTTCTTTGCAGGTCATGGGCCTTTTTATTGATTATGTGGCGAAAGAAGATGTTAACGCTAGTAAATACAATGGTAGAATTTGAATGAGATGCAATAATAAGGTGACTGGACACAATTTTAAGAATAAAGTATGATTGTAAACTACGTCTCAGACATGAAATCCATCTATTTACAATACATTAAATTATATACAAACTTAAGTAAATAAATAAATATAAAGATAAAAAAATAAAAAATATTGCCACTTAATAAAAATATGACTGCCTGCCGTAACCGCGACTACTGAATTTACGGGTTCAAATACCGGGTTTAGTCAATTGGCGGCATTGCATTTTTCTGCAGAGAAATTATCATTAGCAGCCCGGAATTGTACTATATTTCTGTTCAGCACACATGCCTAGTCTCTGTTACGACTAGCCGCTGTGACCGAAATTCGGTCTAGACGATATTATTTGACACCACGCAGTATACAGATTATTAACATATAACGGTGCTGTATGATGATTTCGTTTATTAAAAAGAACACTATCCATTGAGTAAAACTACTTTTACTAAATTGATGGCCATTAATTTTACTTGTTTTAATTCCCGGAGTTTCGAATGCTATGCATCAAGTATGGTAACGGGGGACTGAGGTGTATGACGTCCTAATATCAAAGTTAACCGGTAACTTCAGCTTTTAATAATTAATTTTAGTCCATTCTACGCAGAATGAGCTTACAGCATCTTTAAGTCTTGCAGCGGTATGTTTCAGTTAAGTTTGAATTTTCAGATTTTTACAGAGAGGATATTTTAGGAACCCAAGCAGGTGGAAATAATACCCAGCCGCCTTCTCTATATTATTATTATTATATAATTAGGATGTTATTTTTATTTTCAAAAACCTCACGTATTAGGAGAATCTTTTGGTAGGAATCGAAGTTCTTTTGCAAGATTTTGTGGTCTATCAAACCGAATAGTCACATGTTAGGCAGTGGCCGTCTAAAATATGATCACGACCGAGTACTGCAGAATTCCAGGAGCGTTGGTGATCAACGTTAGCTCTAAACATAGAGCATCAAAACGGAATCTATAAAAACTTAGTTAAAATCACACCTTAGTCTATGAGTACGTTGGTTATTTCAATATAAAAAAATATATTTTTATGGTCAATACGAAATAAAAATGAAATTTGTAGTTGCTAGCATAATAATAATATAATAATATACTCGTACTTAAATGTTTAAAAATCTGCCATCACAAGCTCCATTTAACTTAACTTTCTTTTATTACGATACATCCGTCTTTATTATTCAGTACTTTCGTTTAATGTTAAAAGTATTGCCGCCTGGAGCCAGAAAAGAATACAATTTTAAAATTCCGTTTACAATTTCCTTCCACTTAAGGCGACAGCAAAAGTTACTAAATCTAGCTTGTTAGACTTTTCAAAAATTGTTTGCGTGTTCTAGAACTTGAAAAAGTTATTATTTTTTTAGTTAAATGCAGTTTAAATTAACTATTCGTCGTAGAATAATTTCTTTCGTCATTGACACCACACTTTTTACAATATATTATAAACTAAGAATGCTCGAGCTTAAATATCTTATTTTTAATCTATACTAGATTTTTAATCTAAACTATCAAAAAGAATGTTAGTAAAAACAAAAAGATTTGTCAGTGTAGACCTGCCCTTAACAATGCCGTGTTGTTCCTCTAATAATGTATTTTTCAAAATTGAAGAATTGATATTGGACGATAATTTTCTACTTGTTCTTAGAACGTGATTTGTGAATAGATGTAATGTATGCTTGTTTTCACTGGGTTTAAAATGTCCAGTTTCGAAACATTTGTTAAAAATTATACTGAGCGGCATGCAAATTGTATTACAAGTGCATTTTAAAAACACTGGCTTTATTTTGTCAGGTCCAACGCCCTTGATTAGATCAATGTTTTTTAGAGCTGTTCAAACTTCTAAGTGTGTGAAACGTATGTCATGTAATTTTATTCCAGTAAAATAATCCTCTGAGTGTTGAGTCTCTGATATAACTTTATTAATATGGCCATAATTTAGTCTGTAAAAGTTTTTTTTGTCTTCGGGTTGATGAGCATTAGATTGGTTTACATCATAAAAATGTCCGGTGGAGGATGGAAAGGAGGAGAAACAAGATCAAGAATTAGACTATTTTCATTTTTAATGTATTTATTTGTTTCAAATTAATAAAGAAGATATAAGAATATAAGACAATAATAATTTGGCTGTAGTGTAAATAGTGTAAATAATTTAGCTGTATCTAGTAACTGAAATAACAGGTCTCGAAGATGGACCATCAGATGACCATTCCAAGTAGGGTAAATTGAAGTCACCAATAATAATGTAATGTGTGAATAATGCCTGATTAAAACACCAACATTCATTGACGAGAAAAGACAATTTATTTCTATAACATATTTAACTTGTGGTTCCGAATTGTATCAATTGTTTGCGTGATTTACAAAGGGATAGCGCAAAGGGATATGGAGAGTTTTTATAACTAAAACAATCTTACTGTATACCGTGTTAAATGTTGTTGGAAACTATGAATAAAAAAAAATCTCTTTACCATGAATTGATATTAGTTTAATCTACAATAATGAGGATATTTATTTAACAACTAGACATTCCGCCCACCATGGCCAGAATGGTCATTATTCCCGCCCACCATGAATCAACAATCAACGAAAGTGGACTGTAAATAGATAAGGTAAAATATGAAAGTGGGTAGATCCAAATGTTTGAATCATGGTGCATAGGTAACAAAAAAACAAATAGGTAAATAGGATCTTTAAAATCCTAAAAATCTTTTTAAATAAAGAATCCAAAGATATTTAATCTAAACATTTACATTTACAACATGCTCATTTCACCAAACAAAAAACAACTTAAGCTTGAAAATAACAATAAACGTGTCAAGCATTGACTGACACGAAAGAGAATAAAAAAGTAGGCATTATTCTGCCACTGGCAAGATACAAAATTTTACAATAGGCCTTTTAATTATGGCATCTTTGCATTTGAGATTCACAACCCGCGTAATATTGTCCACACCCTTATGTTTTTCTGTAATAATACCCATAAGCCATTTCGCTGGAGAAAGATCATCCTCCTTAACAAAAACTAAGTCCCCAATTTTAGGCTCTGGTGTTTGGTTTGCCCACCGGTGACGTTGCAGAAACTGAGTCAAATATTCGCTAAACCACCTTCGCCAGAAGTTCTGTAACATTTTCTGGGTTAGTTGCCAGCGTTTCAGAGAAGATATTGACGAAGTTTCATAATTGGCATCTGAGACAAGCACCAAGGGTTCACCGATGATAAAATGTCCCGGTGTGAGAGGTGTTGGATCTTGTTCATTGGTGCTAACCTGTGACAACGGCCTAGAGTTAAGACATGCCTCAATTTGATACAGCAGAGTAGATATCTCCTCGTAAGTTAGGGTCTATGTGCCGATCACACGCTTAAGGTGATGTTTTGTGGACTTTGTCCCACTTTCCCAAAGTCCACCGAAGTGAGGAGCTCTCGGTGGGATAAAATGCCAGTTGATCCCAGCAGTAGCTAAACTCTCAGCGATTTCTCTCGTTATGGTTGAATTTTCCTGAGCTATGGTTCTTAGCTCGCGCGCAGCACCCACGAAATTTGTTCCATTATCGCTGTAGAGATCAGCGCAATGGCCATGTCTAGAAACAAACCTATTGAAGGCTGCGAGGAATCCCTGTGACGTAAGATCGGTTACGGCTTCCAAATGTACGGCTCTTGTAGCCATACATACGAATAGGCATATATAGCCCTTGTACGCTCGATGACCTCTTCCTTTAGAAGTCCTTATCTGGATGGGTCCAGCATAATCCACGCCGCTTTGATAGAATGTGCGGATTGGAGTGACCCGAGCTACAGGTAGTTGTCCCCTGAGTTGGTGTCTACATTGTGCTGCATATCGTATACATTTGACACATTTGCGTACAAATAATTTGGTACGATTTTTTACATCAAAGATCCAATATTTGGATCGTAGGTAATCATCATTTGAGGACCTCCGTGTTGGGTTCTTTGATGGGCATCTGCAATGATAAGATTTGTGAAATGAGATTTCGATGGCAGGATAATCGGGTGTTTTTTGTCATCACTTACGTCAGCTCTCTCAAGACAACCACCAACTCTCAAAATTCCTTCACCGTCTAGGAAAGGGGTCAAAGTGGTAAGTACAAAGTGGTAATACAAACTTGCTCTCCTCAGTTGCGTCTGCTGCTCAACTCCGTATAAATCACCAACCGCTAGGTGTCGCCACTGCTCACTGGTTCACTTCACTCTAGGCATGCGTCAGATATATCAAAACGAATCTAAAATCCGATTTCAAACACAAATCCATTCGTATCGATTTCCCAAACTATAAAATCCGATTTCAAAAATCGACCTAACTAAGCTAAGCTCTTACGATCTGTGGTACAGACGAATCCAAATCGACAATGAAATCGAAATCCGAAATCGACAATATCCAAATCGAAACGCAAACTGATGCGTAGAAATCCGTTTTCTCAGTTTCTCTCTTTCTAACCAAACATGACATAGCGGAATGAAAAGGATGGCGCGAATTTTGTGATTTGGATTTTGGTTTGTCCGCTATGAAATCTATTGCACATTGAATTATATGCGATCAATATTATCCTTACTGTTAAATACTTAAAGTCTATATTTGCTTTGCGACATTATGCGTAAATGAATTTTGGTTCAGTGTTGGGTGTTTGTTTACTAGAATCTTTGAAATATGCAATCAATATCGTTCTAGTTACACAGTTGTTAAAGACTATATTTGCGACATTGTGTGATGATTTATTTTTGTTTTTGGTTAAGTGTGTCTTTACTAGAAATATTTTTTTGTTTTCATGTTGTTTTCGTTTAGATGCAGATTTGTCCTTGGTGCAAAGTGCGTGCGTGCCGGTCAGTCGTGTCAGTAAATTATTTTGTAGAATTTATGATTTTTAATTATTAGTTTAGCGTTTAGTGTTTAGTGTAAAGAAAATAAAAATTAGTTAACTAAGTGAATTGTGTAAGTGTATTTATATAAGTAAGTTTATATAACATTTAAATATTTTTTGTTTTAACTATTAAGCTTTTTATTTAGACTTTTTAATTGATTAGACGGGAACTGGTTTGATTTTCAAAATGTCTCGAAAACCCAGTGAGATATGGACTCATTTTGACAAAAAATGGAACAACGAATGGGTCGGCTCGACCGGGGAAGGACCACGCTCTCACAGAAAACCAGCGTAAAATAGCAGCTTAACGCTGCTGTGTTTCGTATGGTGAGTGTAGAGAACCGGAGACCCTTTTTACTGGCAAAGAGGCATTCCATCTTAGGCCTCACGGGTGACAACGCATCTGCATCTTGAGTCTTTATTGAGGATAGATGTAGATGTCTATGGGTCACAGTAACCACTTACCATCAGGTGGACTGTGTGCTCGTTTGTCACCCCGATCCTATAAAAAAAAATGCTTCTGGAGTTGCAATTTACACATTGCAACTCCAGATTTGCAATCAAAATATATCTTACAAATCGACATCGGGTAACCTAGGAGCTCATTTAAAACGATCTCACGCTTCAATTTATTTGGCGCAAAAGGTGAGTACCGATTTAGGAAATAAACAGCAAATTGGGACTATCGAGTGTTTGGCGAGTACATTTAGAGATATCGGTGGCTCGTTTCAAGTTGCCGCGGTCGCTGACAAAGAGACAGCTTCCCAGATTCCAGAGGTGAACTACACATTTTTACAAGGTGAACTCTACATTTTTTATGTTTCGCCGTTTCATGTTATTAAAGGAAGCCGTTAAACACTGCATGGCTCTTATAGAAAGAGAATGGCCGATTATACGTTCAGAGGACTGGGACATAATGGAAGACGTATGCAAAGTACTCCAGCCATTTGAAGAAGTCACTTCTTCAGTAAGTGGAGATCAGTACCTCACAGGAAGTATGGTCATAGTCATGACCAACTGCTTGAAGGATATTTGTGAAGATTTTCTTAATAAAGAAGAATATTTCGCATCATTTAATCCAGTTGTGATTGACGTAATACGGAGTTTAAAACACGGATTGAGAGATAGATTTCAGGGAATAGAGAACCGCAAGACCTTCGGAGTGTGTACATTGTTGGACCCACGATTTAAATTTGTATGTTTTTAGAACGAAAGTGCGGCCACCGAATTAAAAAGGTATGTCCATGGCTTAATAATAGGCCTTATAAAAATTATAAATAAGAATACAAATTCTGAAGCAAACACTGATGAAGTTCAAGAAAAGCTCCGCCAAAATCTCAGTGCCTGGGACAAATTTGACGACTTATTAAAAAAAATAAGCCACAAGGAAGCGCTGAAGCAAGAGCAATTCGTGAGTTACAAATGTATATTGACGACGAGAGGCTAGCAAGAAAAAATAGTGCCGGTAATTGGAATAGCCACTCGCAGTGGTGGCGAGACCATAAAATAATTTATCCGCACTTGTCGGAAATATATCGCACAAAATGTAATATTGTTGCTAGTTTTTTCCAAGATGGGACTTGTAAATGACAAGAGGTGTCGTCTAAAGTCTTCAAAATTGGAGCAAATTGCGTTTTTAAACGCAAACCTTGATCCAAATAGATTCTAAAATAAAAAAATTATAAAAAAAACGAAAGAAAAAAATATATTAAGAAATCATTGTAAATATGTCGATTTTTAAATGCGCCGGAAAGGTTTTAATTTCATACAAAACTTTTTTGCTAGTCCTAAGCCTAGATTAAAGCATGAAGGATAATCGCGCTAATCTGTTTCTGTATACATTTGCGTTTGTCGTTTCGTTAACTTATAAGTCTAAGTACGCAAACGAATTGGCGATTCTGAAATCAGATATTTAAAAACGGATTTTGAAATCGATTTTGAAATCTGAAATCGGATAAATATCGGATTGCGTTCAAATCCAAAAACGCCCATGACTACTTCACTCTACATCCGGCTCCGAAGGGCCATGATTAAAACACCAACATTCATTGACGAGAAATGACAATTTATTTTTATAACATATTTAACTTGTGGTTCGAAAAGAAGCAATTGGTTGCGCGATTTACAAAGGGATAGCGCCATCTATGGAGAGTTTTTATAACTAAAATAATCGTACTGTATACCGTGTTAAATGTTGTCGAAAACTATGAAGCTATCTCTTTACCATGAATTGATATTAGTTTAATCTACAATAATAAGGATATTTATTTAACAACTAGACAATGCCTTTGTGTAAATGTCGTGAAGTATATAAAAATATTTATCATAGGTATTAGTTTTACATGCTGGTGGTATATAGCATGTACTCAATAATAAAATTGAATGTGGGAAATGAAGTAAAATAATTTCTAAATCGGTGGCCTCTAAATCAAGTTTTCTAACAACATGGATCGATTTCTTAACCAGAATTAGCACCCCGACACCGCCCTTTTTTAAATAACATCCAGTTCCGATCGAGTCGAAATATTTTATAAGCATCACTTTGAATTTCAGCATCCAAAATTGTTTTCGACAACCAGGTTTCTGTTAAAATTACGATATCGAAGTTACAAGTGAGTAAATTTAATTTTAAGTCTGTAAGGTTAGATTTTAGTCCTCCACAATTTTGATGGAATATAAGTAACTTATTAGAAGCCATCACGAGAAAGAAATGCAACTGATATAATTATAAGTGTATTTATAAATCTGTTTGCTATAAAATTATGAATCTCGATCTCCCGCTGTATTGAGTACTGTAAACAATATACACAAAAATTTATAATAAAACTACTAATACATGCTACTTTTGGAATAACAATAAACAAGTAGATGTAATAAAATAGTCATATTTTACTTAAATCGCTAGAACAATGGATGTGAATTACACGTTAATCGTCATTTTTCCGTCCCTTCGCCCTTCATCTTCGCCAGTGGTCTAGGGTTACTGAATAAAATTTTATTTTTACTGTCTGATTTATATTTATATAGAATCGAGTGTTTTGAGCTGCAGCACTGGCGCCGTTGGCAGAGATGAACAATTGAGTAGTGGTGAGAGTGCGGCACGAACGCGCTTCTACTATCATGTCTCACATCATGTATCACACAGTCGTCGTGTGGTTATCTGCAGTAAAATGTTATTTCGAGAGTCATTCGGTTTCTTTGGAGCCACGCTATTAATAAATCTAATATCTTATTATTTATTTAAAAAAAGTCCCGCTGGGTTTCTTGCTGGTTGTTCTTGTTTGCTCCCAGGACAGAAGATTTTTTCGAACCAGTGTAAAATAAAAAATGACTTTCAATAAGAATTACTTGTAATCAATATTGTATAAAAAAATATTTTATTCTCATCTATTTTATCTTCATAAACCAAGAAGAACGGATTCCAAACGGTGACACATATTCTAGATGAGATCTAACCAATGACTGATAAAGGCAAGTAAGAGTATATATGTGTTTAAATGACTTTGTTGTACGTATAACGAAACGTAGCATTCAGTAGGATTTATTTAATACACAGGAAAGAGGGATGTTTTTCGAACCAGTTGTAAAATAAAAAAAATAAATTCAATAAGAATTACTTGTAATCAATATTGAATAAAAAATTATTCTGTTCTATTCTATTCTATCACTTTCCTTGATATGGACACCAATTAGCTTAACAATCTCTATAGATATATAAATCAGGTTTTAGTAGCCTTTTTTTCAGGAATATTTTGAAATTCCACGTTGCAACTGCGAGAGGCTTGGTCGAGGTCGTCAAACTTGGTATATAAATTCTTTAAGTCTTCAAAAAGTTGGTTGTTTTCCTGCATCAGGGTGACATCTGGATTATGCTATGCCGTAAAGTTTTGTTCGAGTTCTTTTATGCGCTCCTCCCATGAATCGACAGGTTTTTCCAGCCTATTAATATTTTTTTTTATAGGAAAAGGGTGACAAACGAGCACACAGTCCACCTGATGGTAAGTGGTTGCTGCGGCCCATAGACATCTATATCTATCCTCGTTTGCGAATCAAAATGTAGATGCGTTGTCACCCGTGAGGACTAAGATGGAATGCCTCATTTCCAGTAAAAAGGGTCTCCGGCCACCTGCACTTACCAAGCGAAACGTAGAGGTAAACCTCTACTTCACGCTAGTATTCTGTGAGGTCGTGGTACCACCCCGGTTCGAGCTGGCCCATCCGTGCGACAGCAGAAGCTGCCGCGTGGCTCTACCACTGTTAAATATCTTGCGGAAAAGTTTTAGATACTTTTTGGATTTCTGATTTTAAGTCCTACTTACTGCCACTGGCTGGCGCAGACTGTCAAGCTTTGTATCCATATATCAGTCAAGACGTTTAAAATAAAGGTAGTTGCGCAATCTTTGAACTTAGGTGACACTGTCCCAAACGTTCCGGCGAGCCCCTTATTTTTACAGGGCGGGCATTTCCATTTGATTTTATTTATAAGGAGGATTTTATTGAACTCTATTTCATATAAACCTTAAAAAGAAAAAAATACCTCTGTTCTGTGAAGAACCAGCAAGAAACCCAGCGGGACTTTTTTTTAAAACATAATTTCACTTAACAATAAATTTGTTTATAAAATTTAAAATAAATTTTCATAGAACCAGCATGATGACGATCACCTTATTCCCGGGGGTTATATTCATGTATTCCTTGATATTATAATAATTCTTTTTAAACAGTTTTTTCTTTAATAAAACTTTTAAACTTGTTTATTGACAAACTTTGAAAATGTTCTGGGATTTTGTTGTTAAAGCGTATACATTGCCCCATAAATGAATTACTAATTCTGTGGAGTCTAGTAACTGGCATTACAAGCTAATGTTTGTTCCTAGTGCTTAAGGTATGAACATCCTTATTCTTATTAAAGCTATTTATGTTTTTATGTACATGCATAACATTTTCATAAATATATTGCGATGCCAAAGTTAATATGTATATTTCTTTAAATCTTTCTCTGAGGGACTCTTTACAATTTAGATTATAAATCGCTCGTACGGCTCTCTTTTGCAAAACAAATATAGCTTCAATATCAGTCGCATTACCCCATAGCAAAATTCCATAAGACATTACGCTATGAAAGTAACTAAAATGCACTAACCTAGCTGTCTCAACATCTGTGAGACTTCTAATCTTTCTTACAGCATATGCTGCAGAACTAAGTCTGATTGCTAATTTAGATATATGGGGGCCCCGTTGAAGTTTCGCGTCAATAGTAATACCAAGAAAAACAGTGGTATCTACAAGACTCAACTCCTACCCATTTAAGAGCACATTGGTTTTCGAATTTTTTAGATTAGGTATTGTAAATTTAATACATTTTGTCTTATTGCCGTTAAAGAGCAAATTGTTGGCGTTAAACCAATGTAATAATTTCGATAGAGCATTATTTACATCGTCATAATTAATTGACTGCCGATTAAGTTTGAAAATCAAAGAGGTATGGTCAGCAAATAATACTATATCGTGATTGTCCCCTACAAGAGAAGGTAAGACATTGACATAGATTAAGAACTGGAATGAGCCAAGAATCGAGCCTTGAGGAACGCCCAATGATACTACCGATCCGGAGGAACCTTTACCATTTATCACGACTTTTTGAGTTCTGTTACTTAAGTATGAAGTAATTAGTCTTAGCGCCAAATATTTATCATATAAATATTCATAAATCACTTCATAACGAAGATTCATGTCGTATTTGGAACTTTTTGAGGTGTAAAATACGTTCATGTCCTATACCAAATAAAGTGGATTTAAATTTGCTTGATCAGCATTTTACTTTTGTTTCTTGCTTGGATAATAAAATTTTCTTATGCAAATGCTTATATATATATATATATATTTTGCATAAAAAAATTTCATTATTCAATTTTCTTTCTCACTGCATTAATTTGGGGAGTCCAAGAAAGACTGGAATCAAAGAGGAAAAAAAAAATTTTAAATTTTTGACAACGTCATTGTAAGGGATAGGAACTCCATTAAATATAACGGTTTGTAGTTGACATTTTTTTTATTTTGAAAACATTCTTGAACTCCCAATAATTATGGCTTGGGATTGTAAAGGGTTCACCTTTAACCCATAAGAACGACTCCAGTAGAGAATACATGCCAGATCCTTGTTGATACATTCCACTGCTTTGGGAAGATCTTCAATGGTTGTTTGTAAGTACATTTGGAGATCATCCAGCAATACCAATAATGTGACTTGATGATTTTCCATACCCTGGCGAATGTCGTCCGTGATATTCAATAACGCTATAGTCGTACTACGACCAGATCTAAAGTCAGATTGGAGAGGGTTATGAATGCTATTTCTTAAACAAAAAAGAATAATTTATTGTTGCAAAAGGTGTTCTAAGACTTAAGAAAGGAAAAGAAGAATCAAATTAGGACGATATTCAGAAAAACTTCAAGAATTTGCTTTTTTGCGTATAGGAATGATTTGTGTGTCCTTCCATTGGTTAGGGAAAGAAGATTAGGATATGAAAAAGTTTAAAATGTAGGTGTTAAAAAATCTAACAAGTGAATCATTTCATTCATTATTTTATGACTGACGTTATCACTTCCGACAGCGTCAGAATAGATAAAGAGAATGTGTTTCCTGACATCACAATATGCGAATTGCCTAAACACAAATGGGGAAAAGTCTGGAGTGAGAAACAATGAAAGTTGAGTAAGTGTTGTTGATTTTTCCATATTATCCAAGCAAGAAACAGAAGAAAAATGTTGATCAAGCAAATTTAAATTTACTTTATTTGGTATAGGACATGAAAGTGTTTTCTCAACTTCTATACACCTTAAAAAGTTCCAAATACGACTTCGTTATGAAGTGATTTATGAATATGGCGGCGTCGTAAATCTCTACACATCTTGTTGCATTGATTCCACAGGAGTCTGTACTTTTCCCGAATCCTATATTTCTTTGGATCTGACATGTAAGTCGACTTTGCGTTATTCTTCATTACTATCAATCTTTTAAGATCTTCAGTCAACCACGGGACAGCAGGATAACGTATTCGCACTGGACGGACAGGAGCATGTATATCATAGAACTGAACAAGAAGTGAATTAAACAATGCTACCTGCTCGTCAACAGAGCAAGCCTTTATTATAGTACTCCAGTCCATATTAGCAGCGTCTTTTTGTAGCTTTTCAAAATCCAATTCCTCAAAATTACGCTGCAGAAATATCATTGATTTGGCTTTCGGTGGTCTTATTTGAAGTATATTAGATATTATATTTATTATAAAAATAGGCCTAACAACATTCGGTGCAAAGATATTGCCAGTATTACTACAGGCTGAAGGCATTCCATGTTATCCCTCAGTGTTGGCAAAGCATGACAACGCCTTCATTTTTTAAAAATTGTTGCAGATGTCCATGGACTACAAAAGAGAGTTCGTCTATTAATTCGCTTGCCACTTTAATTTTTTGAAAAGGGGAACTGCGTCAATGCAGCGAGGGTCTAGTGAGCATCCACAAGTGCCATCTTTTAGCTGCCTACAAAGCATGACTATTGTAACAAACCCTTACTTCAAAGCGAGAGGCCCACAACCAGCAGTGGCCATTTGTGGACCAATAATATTGATGTCGCCATTTTCTGGTCGCCAATACCTTTTTCACTAAGAGGATTTATTGATAACAGATAAGTTAACCTATCTTTTTCATAACATTTAATTAATATCACTCTATACAACGCAGCAGTCTATCGCGTAACACCTTATTCTTTTCGTCTGTCTAATTTAAATAAAATAATGGGTTTGTAGCGAGTATTTAAGTCTCATTTACCCTGTAAACAGTTTTGTATTAAGTCAACTAAAGCCATTGAAATCTTGGTTATTGTTAAATTATTCACCAATTACACCAGTATGAAATAAATACAAATTGATATCGAGTTTTGTGAAGTTTTCGGGTGAAAAGCGTAAGCGCCGCTATATCACCGGCGCTTGGGCCGTTTTACTTCCGAGGTTTTTAACACAGCAACAGTGATACAGATGTAGTTTTATGTTTCTTTTTCTACCGCGTATCAATCTTACATTTGACTCAGCAAAGCTGGATATTGTTGTTTACTCATAGAAACATTACAATGGATTGCTTTAAGTGTAAAAAAATTTTCCTGAAAGGGATGTTGTTAAATTTACGGCCTGTAATATGTGCATGCATTATCAATATGCTTATTTATCTGAAACAGAGCTTAAAGAAGTCTTCCCTATGAATAAAATCAAATGGAAAAAGCCTCTGTCCTGGCAAGAACCAGCAAGAAACACAGCCTTTTTAACACAACAGAAACTAAGGACTTTTTTTTTTAAAAATAATAAGGTATTAGATTTGTTCATCGCGTGGCTCCAAAGGTACCGAATGACTGTCCTAAAAACATTTTACCGCAGCTAACCACACGACGACTGTGTGATGACATGATAGCAGAAGCGCGTTCGCGCCGCACACTCACCGCTACTCAGTTGTTGGATTCAGCCAACAGCACCGCTGCTGCAGCTCAAAACACTCAATTCTATATAAATGAAAATCTGACACTAAAAATGAAATTTTATTTAGTAACGCTAGACAACTGACAAAGATGAAGGCATATAAATTTGTGTGAGTCAAAAACAGCTGCATTTTGTTACGGAAAATGATGATTTACGTGTAATTCACATCCGTTATTCTAGTAATTTAAGTAAAATATGACTATTTTGTTATATTTACTTGTTTATTATTATTCCAAAAGTAGCATGTATTAGTAGTTTTATTAAAATTTTTTGTGTATATTGTTTACAGTACTCAATACAGCGGGAGATCGAAATCCATAATTTTATAGCAAACAGATTTTTAAATACACTTATAACTAAATCAGTTGTATTTCTTTCACGTGATGGCTTCCAATAAGTTACTTATATTCTATCAGAATTGTGAAGGATTAAAATCTAAACTTACAGACTTAAAATTAAATTTAATCACTTGTAACTTCGATATCGTAATTTTAACCTGGTTGTCCGAAACAATTTTGGATGCTGAAATTCAAAGTGATGCTTATACAATATTTCGACGCGATCGGAACTGTATGTTATTTAAAAAAAGGGCGGTAGCGGGGTGCTAATTCTATTTAAGAAATCGATCCATGTTGTTATCCCACATTCAATATTATTATTATTGAGTGCATACCACCAGCATCTAAAACTACTACCTATGATAAATACTTTTATATACTTCTCGACATTTACACAAAGGCATTATTCTCACATTACATTATTATTGGTGACTTCAATTTACCCTACTTGGAATGGTCATCTGATGGTCCATCTTCGAGACCTGTTATTGCAGTTACTAGATACAGCTAACTTATTTACACTATTTACACTACAGCTAAATTATTATTGTCTTATATTGTGGCCTTTATGAATTTGAAACAAATAAATACATTAAAAACGAAAATAGTCGAATTCTTGATCTTGTTTTATGCAACTCACCTTATTGCTCAGTTATTATCTCCGATGATCCACTCTTAAAAGCCGTTCCTCTCTATCCTCCACCGGACATGTTTATGAGGTAACCCAATCTAATGCCCATCCACCAGAAGACAAAACAAAACTTTTACAGAGCAAATTATGGCCATATTTATACCGCTATATCAGAGACTGATTGGATTTCTGCACTCAGTTCTTCTTGTAGAGATACTGTAGTTGACAAATTTTATAACAACATTATGTACGTTATTGAATCTTATGTACCAATTCTCAAAGTTAAAACTAATAGATTCCGTAAGTGGTTCTCTAATAGCTTAATTTCTACACTTAGACAAAAATCTAAAATGTGGATACGATGGAAAATGTACAATTATATTACGTGATTATCAACAATTCTCCTTATTAAGAAAACGTGCTAAGCGTCTTTTCATTAAATGTTACAATAAATATATAGAAATCGTTAAGTCTTCAATAAAATATATAAACTTTCGGAAATATACTTCAGATATAATGGAAACACATACGGGATATCCTCAAGTAATGAAACTTGGTACCGAAAATTCAGACGACCCAAAAATAATTTCTGAAATGTTCTCACGTCATTTAAAATCCGTATTGGAACCATTGTCAAACAATGCGTATAAATTAGCTCAACACTCAGAGGATAAATTCACTGGAATAAACTTACATGACATACGTTTCACACAGATAGAAGTTTGCACAGCTCTAAAAACATTGAACCAATCAAGGGCGCTGGACCTGACAAAATAAAACCAGTGTTTTCAAAACGCACTTGTAATACAATTTGCATGCCAACCAATATAATTTTTAACAAATGTTTGGAAACTGGACATTTTCAACTCAGTGGAATCAAGCATACATTACACCTATTCACAAATCACGTTCTAAGAACAACGTAGAAAATTAGCGTCCAATATCAATTATTTCAGCTTTTCCTAAAATATTTGAGAAACTTGTTCACTATCATATATATTCAATTTTGAAAAATACATTATAAGAGGAACAGCACGGCTTTGTTAATGGCAGGTCTACACTGTCAAATCTTCTTGGTTGTACTAAATTTCATTTTAATAGTTTAGGTAATAAATCTCAGATTGAAACTGCATATAACGATTTTAAAAAAGCATTCGACAAAGCTGAACACTTGTTATTTAAATAAAATCCTAAAATGGTATCAAAGATAATCTTCTTCGTTGGTTTATCTCTTTCTTACAAAACCGTATTCAGTCGGTAGTGGTTAATGGCTACATTTCCGCTCCTGTTGTAGTAACTGCTAGCGTACCACAGGGATCAATACTGGGGTGCGAAGTCAGAAGTCCTCCACGTGTGCCTGGTAGTTGCGGGTCCCTCTCGATACGTCTGGAGGGAAGAGCAGCTACTGGGCCGGTGCACCCTGGGCGCGGCAGTAATCTTCCTCGAGAAATGAGAAGAAATTCTTACTCCTTGGGGAAGGTTACTGCCGCGGCTAATTATTCTGACATGGGTGGGGTCCGTCCCGGACCAACGGCGCGTTCCATTGCGTGACCCTCTGATCAGCAGAGGGCATAGCAGAGGAGTGAGGGCGGGCTCGGTGTGCACTTACCCTGCCTCCGGGCAGACAGTGAAGGATTCATCCTTTGCTGTCACCGCCGGTCTCGTAATCCCAGTATCGAAGTGTCGTGGATCATGTCTCGCGGCTTTGATTGGGACCGAGGGTCTTGGCTTAACCGCCCGGACCGCGAGGGAGAAAACCTCTATAAAAAGTTACCCCGAATCTCAAGCGGCGACGCACCGCGAGGGGATGGATGGCTGACGGGGTTCTATGAACAAATCAGTCGATAGTGCGCTCCTCGCCAGGGTACCTGCAGACCCCCTGGCGAGTAATAAATCCTCTAAATCTGCTTACCTTGGTAAGGGGTCACTGCCAAGGTGGACATTTAATTACTCCCATACTCGTGGGTACAAATATGGAAAATAAACAACAAAAAACCAAAACTGCCGGCAACGGCAACGTAGAGGAGAGGAGGAACGATGCGGGGACAGAGTCCGACGCCGCATCGAGCAGCGTGGGAGGCTCAGAGAGCTCCCGACGCGTGGAGCCTGGGACCGCGGAGACCAGTAAGTTCTTCCGCAAGCGGTCCAGGCGGGATGGCGACCAGGGGTCGTCAGCCGGAGAAGAGGAGACTTCGGCCCGGAAAATCCCCACCAACAGGCGGGGCGGGCTGAGAGGCAAGGGGAGGGGGCCCTCTGACAATCAGAGGGCCGAACAAGCGGCAAAGCATGCCGAGGAGGGGCGCCACCCGGGCGATACGGCTCGGGTATCAGGCGAAGAGACGGATGCGACTGGCGGCTCCGAGGTGGAGCGTAAGGCCAGATTCGTAAAGGAGGTGGAGGCCGCGATCAAGGTCGTGGCCCACAAGCAAAAGGCCTCCTCAAAGATAAAGGCCATTCCCGCGGCCTCCGCCTCCATCATGGCGGCTGCGGAGGCCAACTTTGTTGGGGCCGAGCTTAATGTAAACGAGGTAGCGGAGCTGCGGGCGGAAGTGGCCCGCCTGACGTCCACCATGGAGACTCTCCAGAAGGAGAACGAGAAGCTCCGCGCAGACCTGGCCAGTCTACGCGAGCCTGCCTCTCGCGCGGCGCCCCAGACGCAGCGCCCAAGCCAGCCCGTGCCGGTGGAGAACCAGGTTCTGAACCTGGTCCGGCAGGAGCTGGCTGCCTTCCAGCACCGGTTCTCCGTGCTGGAGGGCATCGTCCTGCGCCCCCCCCTAGGGGCAAACAAGACGGCGGCGAGGCCGGCAACGGTCTCGTACGCGGCGGCCACAGCTGCCGCATCCAGGCCGGGGCCGTCCAGCCAGCCTTCGGGCGGGGCTGCAGTTGCCCCTCCTCCCCCTGAAAAGCCGGCTCCGGCAAAACCGGTACCGGCTGAACCGGCTCCGGCTAAGCCGGCAACGGGAAAGAGAGGCAAGGCGAAGACAAAAAAGGGCAAAGCGGCAGCACAGGTGGTGGCTGCGCCAGCCCCAGTGCCTGCGGCGAATGTGCCAGCGCCAGCGGCAAGCCAGCTGCCGCCGCCGCCACCGCCCCCTCAGCTCCCTACACCCCCCACGGCTGAAGCCGGTTGGCAGGTGGTCGGGGACAAAAATAAGGGGAAGAAGGCAGCCAAAAAGGCCAAAGAGCAGGAGCGGCAGCGCCAGTTCAGGGCGCGCAAGATGGCGGCTAGGCTCCGCGCCCCGAAGACCGCAGCTGTAGTGATTACACTACAGCCGGACGCGGAAAAGAAGGGCGTTACCTACCGCGATCTGCTCGCGAAGGCGAAAGAGGCGGTGGATCTCGGGGAGCTCGGGATCACCGGGGGCCTCCGGCTCAAAGTCACCCAGACGGGGGCCCGTATGCTGGAGATCCCCGGGGAATCCAGTGGCGCGACCGCGGACGCTCTGGCTGCGAAGCTCAGAGCGTCCCTGGACGCGGACGAGGCCCGAGTGTCCAGGCCCGTCAGATGCGCAGACCTGCGCATCATGGGTCTGGACGACTCGGTATCGGAGAAGAAGTTAGTGGCCGCCGTCGCCAGGTCCGGGGGGTGCACTACTGACCAGGTCAGGTCAGGCGCCATACGCCCGGACCAACAGGGTATGCATGCCGCCACGGTGTGCTGCCCTGTTACGGCGGCCAAAACCATAGTGGAGGGCCGAAGGCTTCTGGTGGGCTGGGTCTCAGCGCAGGTTAAGCTGCTGGAGCCCAGACCTCTGAGGTGCTACCGCTGTCTCGTGGGGCACCACGTATCTGTGAAATGCGCCTCGGAGGTTGACCGCAGTGGCCTTTGCTTCCGCTGCTGTCGGCCCGGACACATATCGGCGACCTGCTGCGCCACGCCGCACTGTGATGCATGTGCGGCGACCGGCAAGCCAGCCGATCACCGGGCCGGAAGCAAGGCCTGCGTGCCACCCGCCAAGGCCAAGGCCGCGGGTAGGGGAGGGCCCTCCGCCGCCGCCGCCGCTGTCACTGTCGCTGCCGCCGCCGCCGCGACACCGACGCCCGCAGAGAGGCGCCCCGTGGAGGAAGCTGAAATGGAATGCCTATAACGGCCCCATTAAGCTTCCTCCAGGCGAATATCAACCACTGCGCCTGCGCTCAGGATCTGTTGCTCCAGAGCATGGCGCAGTGGTCGATCAACATCGCTGTGGTCGCTGAGCCGTATTTTGTCTGGCCTAGGGAGGACTGGGTGGCGGACCTTAACGGCTCAGTGGCCATCATTTCTTCAGCCGCCGCCGGTACCCCGACCCTTGAAGGTGTCAGGAGGGGTCAGGGGTGCGTAGCAGCACGGTTCGGGGAGTTCGTCGTTGTGGGGGTGTACTTCTCCCCGAACCGATCTCTCGCCGAGTTTCACAACTCTCTTGCAGAGCTGAGAGCAGTCGTCGTCGGAAGTAATCCCCTCCCCGTACTTGTCCTCGGGGACTTCAATGCCAAGAACTTGGCTTGGGGTTC
Organism: Parnassius mnemosyne; assembly: GCA_963668995.1. Taxonomy (NCBI): domain Eukaryota; kingdom Metazoa; phylum Arthropoda; class Insecta; order Lepidoptera; family Papilionidae; genus Parnassius; species Parnassius mnemosyne. The sequence goes on from CAVLGL010000002.1 coordinate 42,473,887, forward strand.
TCGTCGTACAGATGTGCGGGGTAGGATGGTGGAAGACTGGGCTCTGGAGACAGGCCTGGTCGTCCTAAATCGGGGTTCTGTCCCCACGTGTGTGCGGATGCGGGGCGAGTCGGTGGTGGACATTTCGTTCGCTAGCCCCGCTCTGTCGCCGCGTGCCATTGACTGGCGTGTCATGGAGGGGGTGGAGACCTACTCCGACCACCGGTACATCCGGTTTGACGTCTCCACCCAGCCCTCGAGCGCGCCAGTCCAACAGGCCCCGAGTGGTCCGCGTTGGGCGCTGAAGCAGCTGGACCGGGAGCTCCTCCTGGAAGCCTCGATCGTGCAGGCCTGGGTGTCATCACCGGACAGGCCTGCCGACGTCAATGATGAGGCAGGGTGGTTCCAGGAGGCCATGTCCGAGATATGTGACGTGGCAATGCCCCGCGTCCGGCCAGGAAGCGCCCGGCGTCAGGTGTATTGGTGGTCGCGTGAGCTGACGTCTCTGCGCGAGGCGTGTGTCGCCGCGCGGCACCTGTACGCCAGGCATCGCAGGCTCCGCATTCGTCCACCGAATGCGGCAGCCATTGAGGCGGAGCTGTACGAGGGATACAGAGCGGCAAAGACCGCCCTCCGGGAGGCTGTCCTGCGGGCCCGGGATCGGGCCCGTGAGGAGATGCTGGAGACTCTCGATAGAGATCCGTGGGGGCGCCCTTACAAGATCGTGCGGGATAAACTCCGCACCTGGGCCCCCCCGCTGACGCAGAGTCTCCGGCCTCAGCTCGTGGAGGATGTGGTGAGCGCTCTGTTCCCTGCGCGCGGGGAACATCCGCCCCCGCCTATGGCTCCGCCACCTGCGGTGCCGGAAGCGGACCACCAGGACGACGACGACGACATCCCGGAAGGGACCGGGGTAGACCTGAGAGTGGCGGTACGTAGGCTCAAGGCCAGGAATACCGCCCCAGGACCCGATGGCTTGCCTGGCAAAGCCTGGGTCCTGGCCTCGGAGGCTCTCGGGCCCCGACTGGAGGGGCTCCTAAGCGCATGCTTGGAGAGAGGCCAATTCCCGCTTCGTTGGAAGACGGGGAAGCTGGTCCTCATTCGGAAGCCGGGGCGCCCTGCGGACTCTCCGTCCGCATACCGGCCCGTGGTGCTGCTCGACGAGGTGGGCAAGCTCTTTGAAAGAGTAATTGCAAACCGCCTCGCCGAGCACCTTGCGGGGACGGGGCCGGATCTTGCGGAACACCAGTTTGGTTTCCGCAAGAGGCGCTCTACGGTGGACGCCATCATGCGCGTGAGAGCCCTCACGACGGGGGATGCAGTGGCCAGGGGGGGGGGTTGTCTTGGCGGTGTCTCTCGACATCGCCAACGCCTTCAACTCCATGCCCTGGAGCTGCATTAGGGAGGCACTCCGGTATCACCGGGTGCCGACCTATCTCCGTCGTATAGTCGGGGACTATCTGACGGACAGGGCCGTCATCTACCCCGGTCGAAACGGAGAGTGGAACCGGCGAGAGATGTCGTGCGGTGTCCCACAGGGTTCGGTTCTGGGGCCGCCCCTGTGGAACATCGGTTACGACTGGGTGCTGCGCGCCGACCTCCCTACCGGCGTCAGCGTAGTTTGCTACGCTGACGACACGCTGGTACTGGCACAAGGGGGGTCGTACGAGGCGGCGGCGGAAACTATGACACGCGGGGTTGCGATAGTCGTTGAGAGGATCCGGCAACTGGGTCTCGAGGTGGCTCTGCACAAGTCCGAGGCCATGCACTTCCATGGTCCTCGGAACAGGCCACCACCGGGATCCTCAGTGATGGTAGGAGGGGTATCCATCGGCGTCGAGTCGACGTTGAAGTACCTAGGACTCGTCCTCGACGGCCGATGGAACTTCGTTGAGCACTTCCGACGTTTGGCTCCCAAACTGGAACGGACCGGGGCTGCCTTCAGGCGGCTCCTGCCGAACCTGGGGGGGCCAAACGCCTCCTGCCGGAGGCTCTACGCGGGGATCGTGAGGTCCATGGCCCTTTACGGGGCCCCGGTGTGGGCGCGTGGTTTGGCGCGGCTTGCCGTCCACCACCTAAACGCGCCCCAAAGGGTGGTTGCCGTAAAGATGGTTCGCGGCTACCGCACGATCTCCCGCGAGGCGGCGAGCCTCCTTGCCGGATTGCCGCCATGGGATCTGGAGGCGATAGTCCTCGCGCGCCTGCACGAATGGCGCGCGGCAGCACTATGCCGGGGGGAAACCCCGCTGCCGCGGCAAGTTGTCGCGCAGCGGACAGACTTCCGGCATGATCTCATGGCGACATGGAGAGAGCGACTGTCGCAACCCCGTGCTGGGCACGCCACTATAGCGGCGATAAGACCCCTCTTTGAGGAGTGGCTTGAGAGATGCCACGGCGTCCTCACCTTCCGCCTGACGCAGGTCCTCACCGGACACGGTGTGTTCGGGAGGTTCCTGCACCGAATCGGGCGGGAGGAAACGCCCGGGTGCTCCCACTGCGAGGATCGACCGGAGGACACGGTGGAGCACACCGTGGAGGTGTGCTCTGCTTGGGCGGAGCACCGCCGTGTCCTCGTAGCGGCGATAGGCGGCGGCGACCTCTCGCGTCCGGCTCTGGTCGAAGCCATGGTCCGGAGCGAGACGGAATGGGATGCCGTCACCACCTTCTGCGAAGCAGTGATGCTAGCGAAGGAGGTGGCGGAGCGGGAGAAGGAAAGAGCAACAGCTTTCCTTCCCGGCCGCCGCGGGAGACGCCCCGGGCGTCGGGGGCTACGTCGTGGCCCCCGACCACCGTAGGCGCGGGCCTGTGGACGGCGAGCAATGGGTAGCTCGCCGTCCGTCCGTCTAACGACGACAGGCCGTGTCGACGGCGCGTTTTGTTCCACGCGCGCCTCAAAGAGCTGTCAGCAGCGTGAAGGGGCCCGCAAGGGCCGACGCCTGCCGGGGCTGCGGGCTGTTCGAAAGAGATACCGCGGCTCCGGAACGTAAGGGCACTGAAGGAACACGGATGGTTTTTAGTCAGTAAAAGTCTGACACTCCCTTCCGCTCCACCCACAGCGAAAGGCGTCATTAGATGATTTTCCATCCGCAAAAAAAAAAAAAAAAAAAAAAGGGATCAATACTGGAGCCACTCCCCTTATTTATTAATTATTAATGACATTTATACTTGTTTTGACCACTGTAATTTTTTATTATACGCTGATGACATAAAATTGTACCCTGCCATTACTAAATCTGACGACATAAAATTAATACAAAATGACTTAAGCAGAATTGAAAACTACTGTAAAATTAATAAATTATTCTTGGCTTATAATAAATACAAACACATACCATATACTAGAAACTTAAATGTAATACACGCAGACTTTAACTTTGGTGGTAATAAAATCGTTTCAGAATCTAGTATACCCGATCTTGGAGTATATTTAGATACAAAACTCACACTAGATAGGCACATCGAAGAAACATTGTATAAATCTTGCCGAATGCTAGGCTTCATTACACGTATAACAAAATCATTTAAACACATAGATACTCTTACTTGCCTTTATCAGTCATTGGTTAGATCTCATCTAAAATATATGTCTCCTGTTTGGAATCCATTATTTTAGGATAATGAAGATAAAATAGAAAAGGACCAAAAGAAATTCTTACGAATTTTTAACTATTGAATGCATTCACCTTGAGATTCGTATGTAAATCTCTTAACAAAATATCAAATGTTATCATTAATATACCGACGCTCTTTAATCGACGCCACCACTTTTAGGAATGTTTGTGTCGGTGAGATTAAGTGTTCACAGTTATTGTCCAAGGTAAGGTTTCAAATACCACCCAAAAATACACGACCAAAAAAATTATTTGAAATACAAAAAACCAGAACCAACTTCGGTAAAAGAGCATCAGCACATGGAACGTATGTCCTCCTCAATAAAATACTTAACGACTTCGATATGTTCTCCTGTTAAGCCTTTTAAACTAAATTACAAAATATTTTAGTAACAATTATGAATAAGATATGTAAGGATATTTAGTATTGTTCATTTTAGTTTTCAGACGATTGTTTTCTTTTTATTTAAGTATGGATTTGTAGTCCTGCTTGTTGTGCAGACGATACCAATTTGCTTCATAGTATGTACATCTACGTTTTTAATGAGACAGTTTGTAGAAAACAATAATTATTACCATTGTTTATTTTACTTTGTATGATTTTTTATTCATATCTTTTGTTTCTGTTTTGTTGATTTTGATTTTGATGAATAATAGCATGGTTTCGGCACCTCACTAAATATATTGACGATCTGGTAAACTATATAACACAGAAGTCTGACATTGTGGAAGCGCAATGCGACTATTCCTGGCCTAAAACCCTCGCCTAAATGAAAGGAAACATGTGATCAGCTGTGGGTCGTACGTAGGCTAAGTAAGTGGACATAAGATATTTAAGCGTTAACATTCTTAGTTTATAACATATTGTAAAACGTGTGCTGTCAATAACGAAAGATATTATTCTACGACGAATAGTTAATTTAAACTGCATTTAACTAAAAAAATAATTATTTTTTCAAGTTCTAGAACACGCAAACAATTTGGGAAAAGTCTAACAAGCAAGATTTAGTAACTTTTGCTGTCGCCTTAAGTGGAAGGAATTTGTAAACGGAATTTTAAACTTGTATTCTTTTCTGGCTCAACGCGGCAATACTTTTAACATTAAAGATGTATCGTAGTGAAAGAACTTATCTTCACGCACAATCCCTGACGGGGTAGCCAGAGAGAACAGATCGCCAAGTGTCACGATCCTTACATACCTCTTTCGCTTCTTTCAGATTCATTATCTTCTTCATACATGCACGTCTAGGTATCCGAGTACTCTTGACCCTACCCTCTTCGAGCAATTTGCTCACATGGTCTTCGAAAGTTAGTCTCGGTCTACCTCGACACCTTTTAATATTAACTTTCGCGCTATATATTTTCTTCACCATTCGGTCTTCACTCATTCGCTCAACGTGCCCAAACCACCGAAGCACGCCCTTATCAATTTTCGTGATAAGGTCATCTTTCAAACCTGCCATATTGCGAATCTTTTCGTTTCGCTTTCGGTCGGCCATGGTAACGCCGCAAATTTTACGAAGAGATCGCATCTCCACTGCATTCAACTTGCTTTTATGCTTCTTCTAGCATACCCAGGTTTCGCTGCCATATAACAAAGTCGGTACCAACACTGCGTTATGTATTGCAAGGCGTGCACTCTTCACCACGCCTTGCCTTTTGACTAACACAGTCAGGGCACCATTGACTTTGTTCACGGCAGCGACACGCCTGTCCACATCTAAATCATATCTTCCATCCCGGCTAAAAGCATTCCCCAAGTATACAATTTCATTTACTTGTTCTAGACATTCCTGATTTACCCATATTTCACACTTCGTTCTTTCTTCGTCCCTTTCAAATACCAGAACCTTAGTTTTATTAGCGTTCAAACGGAGACCTTTAATTTCACATTCCTCTTTCATACACGTGACTAATGCCTGCAGTTCTGCCTCTGATGGTGCAATAAGCACTGCATCATCAGCATACAGCAGACAATTTACTTTAATGTCACCCAATTTCACACCCAAACAGCTATCTTTCAGCTTTTGTAAACAGCTGTCGAGATACAGTATGAACAGCCAAGAAGACATGACACAACCCTGTTTTACGCCCGTTTGGACGCTAAACATGGGTGACAGGTCATGCCCTACCCGCACACAGGCTTTACAGTCACAGTAAAGAGACTGCACAGCCCTTAGCAATCGACCATCCGCACCATACCCCGGCAACAGTTCCCACATTTTCTTCCTTACAACCTTATCAAATGCTTTTTCAAGATCAACAAAAGCACAGAAAATCCTCTGGTTAGCAGCCAGAAGCTTTTCCGTGATCATGCGGAGAGAAAACATTTGATCCGTGCACCCTCTTCCAGGTCTAAATCCGCATTATGCCTCCCATAGAAATCTTTCCGATTTCTCTTGCATCCTACGTGTCAAAACCTTCGAGTAAACTTTACTTGCTAAACTGGTCAAGCTGATCGCCCGATAGCACCCGCAGTCAAAATGTGAACCTTTACCTTTATATAAAGGCACAATGACTGCGGATCGCCAATCATCCGGGACATCCCCCGTCCGCCAGCACAAATTGCACAGCAGATGAAAGCTGTCCCAGACGCGAGGCCCACCATACTTGACCATTTCAGCAGTAACTCTGTCTAGTCCCGCAGCCTTACCACATTTCAAACTTCGAATCGCACGTTCAATCTCTTTCATACTGATGACCTCAGTGTCATCGAGGTCCGGGTCTGGCGTACCAGTCACGGCGTCATCCCCGGATCCCTCACTAAGATCATCACACGCATACATTTCTCTATAAAATTCGCTCCATCGCTGCATGACGTCCGATTTTTCTGAAAGGACGTCATTAGTTCTCGAAAGCACTTTGTTCATTCTTAAGGCCGTCGCACCACTTCGGGTCCTTACAACCTCTTTCCAGAAGAGTTTGGAGTTCTCCTTAAAGTTGTGCGACAACCTTTCGTCCGCTTCCATTCTACACCTTTCACGCACTTCCTCAATCAATGCTTTCGTGTGAACTTTCTGCAGCCTATATCTTTCTTTCATCTTCTCTCTCATATCCTTATCATTACTAGAGGCCAAGTAGTCTAACCATGCTTTTTTCTTCTTCTTTACAGCTTCTTTCACTTCATCATTCCACCATGCATCTCTTCTTTTACTACTGCCTCTTTTTATTGTTCCACACACTTCTTCCGCTGCACTTACCATTCCATCCCTAAGGTTCTGCCATGTTCTTTCTAGACATTCGTTTCTGCCATCGATGGTGTCAAGCTTTTCGGCTACCCTCGCATGATATTTGTCCCTAGTATACGCTTCCTGAAGCTTCCAGCTTCGGATGCGACAGACCGACTGTGGTTCTGTCACTGCCGTCCGGTAGCGCCAACCCGCGAACAGACCCCTAAATCTAGTAATCACTAGATAGTGATCCGTTCCCAGGTCAGCACCCCTGAACACTCGCGTATCCATAACCTGTTTTCGCAGTCGATCATCCACCAGGAACAAATCGATCATACTTCTCTCATTCTTTCTTTCTCTAGTATACATATGGATTTTCTTGTGATTAAACATAGTGTTTGTCACAAGAAGACCGTTTTCTTTGCATACCGCCAGTATAAGCTTGCCAGCATCATTAACCTTTTTATCGCCAAACTTTCCAAGTAACGACTCGTACCCTGGTCGAGCGGTACCAACCCATCCATTCAAATCACCACATACAACAATTCTTTCGTTTCCCCTAGCCAAATCTAGAACTTCTCTTACATTCTCCCGAAACTCCTCCAGCTCAGCCCTGGACGACGAAGCTACCGGCGCATAAACAGCCAAAAGGAATAACTTCGCCAGTCCCAATTTAAAGCGAACCCAGAGAAGTCTTGAGTTCACAAACTTATATTCAGTCATAACATCGACCAACCGAGAAGACAGCAGCACCCCCACTCCCTGGCAGGCGTTCTCGCTCTCCAGGACTCCGGACCATAGAGCTAACGCCCCGCCAGGGAGCTCTTCAGTACCACTGCCCTTCCGTTTGGTCTCCGACATACACACGACATCTAATTCTCTTTCTTTCATTATTTCGATCAACTCATTCGTCTTATCTCTCATGCCTCCTCTAACATTCCACGTGCCAACCCTGCACTCTGTCCTCCACCTTTCGCCGTGTCGGGCTGTGCGTGACGGGTGGCGGTCCCCATCGCCGCTTTGCGTGCTGCATTCCACACCAACAGGGACGAGCTGGTGTGCGACGCCTTGGGGGGACGCCCTAACCCTCGTTGGCATGGGTGCGCAGCTGAGTAGAATTGCAGCCCTGAAAAGGGCTGGCAGGGGTCGCGACGAGCACGCTTCTACAATGACCCCTGAATGAATGAATAGTGAAAGAAAATTAAGTTAAATGGAGCTTGTGATGGCAGAATTTTTAAACATTTATGTACGAGTATATTATTATATTATAATTATGATAGCAACTACTAATTTCATTTTTATGTCGAATTGACCATAAAAATATATTTATTTACATTGAAATGACTGACGTACTCATAGCATAAGTTGTGATTTTAACCAAGTTTTTATAGATACCGTTTTGATGCTCTGTGATATGTTTAGAGCTGACGTTAATCACCAACGCTCATGGAATTCTGCAGTACTTGGAAGTGATCATATTTTAGACGGCCACCACCTAACATATGACTATAAGTTTTATGGACCACAAAACCTTGCAAGAGAAATTTGATTCCCACCAAGAGACTCTCCTACTATGTGAGGTTTTTGAAAATAAAAACAATATCCTTATTATATATAGAGAAGGCGGCTGGTTATTATTTCCACCTGCTTGTGGTCCAAAAATATCCTCTCTGTAAAAATCTGAAAATTCAAACTTAACTAAAATATACCGCTGCAAGACTTAAAAATGCTGTCAGCTCATTCTGCGTAGAACGGACTAAAATTAATTATTAAAAGCTTAAGTTACCGGTTAACTTTGATATCTGGACTTCATATACCTCAGTCGTCCGTTACCATACTTGATGCATATCATTCGAAGCTCCGGGAATTAAAACAAGTAAAAGTAAAGGCCATCAATTTAGTAAAAGTAGTTTAATTCAACAAGTGTTCATTTTAATAAAAGAAATCATCATACAGCACCGTTATATTCAAGAATCTGTATACTGCGTGGTTTCAAATAATATCGTCTAGACCAAATTTCGGTCACGGCGGCCAGTCGTAACAGAGACTAGGCATGTGTGCTGAACAGAAATATAGTACAATTCCGGGCTGCTAATGAGAATTTCTCTGCAGAAAAATGCGATGCCGCCAATTGACTAAACCCGGTATTTGAACCCGTAAATTCAGTAGTCGCGCCTACGGCAGGCAGTCATATTTACCAGTCAAAAACATAGAATAATGAATTATGATAGTATGAAGCAATCATTTGTGAAATAAAAATAAAACAGTGCTTGTGATAAAACACCGGATCTTTTCTGTTTTTAAATAAATTAAATATTAGCAGCGTATTTACCGAGAATATCAAAAACAATTTTTAATTAAAAACTTATTTCTAAGTCATCCACAATGTTTAGATATTCATTAATATTACAAATTCCTAAATTACATTCACGTTTTATATTTAAGAATATAGTAAATCGAATGTCACCTTATTTCTTTTTGTAAATACAAACCTAAAACGAAAATATTTAAATTTAAGTTTTTAACACATTTATATTAATTATATTTAAGTATCTGTCTGTAATCTATATATATTTACATGGGTGAATTCGCAAATATTAGCACTTTTTCAAGACCTTTAAAGTGAGAGGTTTTTCATAGAAATTTACTAACAAAGTAATTTTATAATTTTTATATTAAAACTTCTATATTGTTATTTTCCAGCATGGCATGAAGTCAAAGTTTTGAAACGAAGGCATATGTATGCCCTCGTTGAAGTAAATTTATTATTCTCATAAATACATTGAGAAAAATTGTGTGAAACCTTCTTGCCGTTTGGTACCCCGTCATTTTTTGAGAAACATATACTAGTTACTGGCAAAATAATTCTTAAACAGAAACAGAAACTTTTTTATTCAATATAGATTATAAATAATACTTATTGAAAGTCACTCTTTTGTTTGATTACCACTGGTTCGGAAAAAACCTCTGTCCTGGGAAGAACCAGCAAGAAACCCAGCTGGCCTTTTTTTTTAAACAACAGCTTACAATCATGATTTTACACAAATTAACAACACAACAAATTAGAAATAGCTTGGTAGCGATCACCTCATTTCCAAAGGTTATTATTATCCATAAATTCCTTAATATTATAATAACCCTTTTTATAGAAACTTAGTTTAATAAAGTTTTTGAACTTTGAGCAGGTCAAACTTTATATATTTTCTGGAATTTTGTTGTAAAAGCGTATACATCGCCCCAAGAATGAATAACTGACTCGATGGAGTCGAGTAACTGGTATATATACTGGACATAATCATATAAATCTACGCGCATTAACTGTTGCTAAAGTGCTAGTGCCGGTTTAATAACTACCCTATATCGTCCCGTGACTGTCATAAGAAGCAACAAAGGGAAACAAATCAGGAGACGGGCAGCAGCGTCTCCCCAATAACGACTAAAATTAACAAAGACTGTGCTTGCCAACCCACTTGCCAAGCGTGGCAACGATGGTAAATATCCTCCCTATGAGGCAATCTATGGGGGAGGCCTGATTTCGGCAGTGGACTTTAGTAGGCTGTAACGGTAACAGTAAAGGCTATTTAATAGTGTTATTTTTAATATTTTTATAATTTTATGCAATAAAATACTTTAATGTTACTGTTTCAGAAAACTGTAACACAGGGTATCCTGGTGCAGGTTCTGGCTTCTCACAATGGAAAATCATTAGTTACGTAAGTGTCTAGTTTAATTAATACGCTGTCATTTGAGCTATTGTGAACAGCTCAAATGATAGTGTATTAATTATTTTAAAAAGAAAACAGTAGCGAAATTACTGCATTACTACTATTGCACTACCAAAATAAGGTCTTCACAGAGTCTGGCTCAGCATGTAGTGATTTCACTACTCGTTGGTAATTAGTATTTAATTGTAGGTACTTATGTACTTATATGAGTATCAAAATAGTTGGTAATCATAAAAATTATCAAAAAAAATGGTCCGATATTTTTAAATAAAATATAGATACTTACATGGTTCTGTTATGGTGAATAGAAACCATCCACCATCTTCTCTTTCGCCGTGGCTTATTAATTTTCTTTTTACGTTTAATTTAAATTAGTATGAATAAAATATAATTTAATAGTAAAGGTAAATTTTGGACAGTGGTAGACCCACGCGGCATCTTTTGATGTCGCACGGATGGACCGGCTTGTACCGGTGTGGTACCACGACATCACAGAATAATAGCGTAAAGTAGACCTCTGCTTTTCGCTCAGTGAGTGCATGTGGCTTTTTTTTCATAAGTTCACTGCTGAACATAGGCCTCCCCCAAGGAATGCTACAAAGCACGGTCCTAAGCCATCTGCATCCATCGACTTCCTGCATGTCTTAACAGGACGAGATACTTTTTTCCCCAGTAGTTGTCGAGGTTGCCATTGTTCGATATTGCCCTTGCAGCTTACTAATCCGTTGGGCTACGACGGTTACTCTGATTCTACAGCAGATATCTCCTTTTTTTAAGCTTATCGAACTCCTTCATATTGTTGAGTCAGTTGGTCTCCACATACTTCCGTTACAAGCTACTCATCACAATATTGATAGGCATGACACTTAGCTCGACTTAATCCTTACATCTTCCCCTATCCTCGTGTCCTCCCGTGGTCAACACCTTGCTTCTGGCTTCTCCCATCATGACCTAATTTTCCTTTCTTATGCCCTAAAATCTTAGAATTGCTGTCTTAAATCTTGCACATGCGATTCTTTGGTCGTATGGATTTAGAAGAGTTGTTTTTCGTTGCGTCTAAATTAAAATGGGATAGGGTGGTGGGCGTTCCACTGTGGATGACAAAGGCGCTGCGTTTAATGACATTGTTCTCAAGCTTTATGATGTACATGCTCCAGTCAAGAGAGTAAAAGTCAAGCGACCACCTGCTCCATGGATGACGAGAGGTGTTCGTATAGCCATGAGATGAAGGGACCGGGCTTTTTATCGCTTTAGAAAATAACGGAAAGATCAGAGACGGAACCTCTACAAAGCTGCTAGCAACCGGTGTAAGCAGATGATACGCAACGTTAAATGCCGATATATTCATAATTTCTTCTTCCTCTGCCCATATTTGAAAGATTATTGGGACTCTCGGAATCGGTAAACAGCCTTGGATGATAGTTACGGTCATTTTGTTTCTCATACTCCTCTGGTTCACCAAACCAAGTGTCATTCTGTTAATTATTTAAACGGCTTACCTTGCTTAAATATCAATACTTTTCATTTTTCTCCAGTTATGTCGAATAAAATTAAAAAGATAATCCTTGCCATTAGGTCAAACTCTATATGTTGCGATAACATCACCCATCGTATGATCATTTATATCCTTGACCATATTCTTCAAGTTATTTCCCACATCATAAACTTCTCCCTAGATTCTGAGCTTTTCCGTCGCTTTGGAGTATGGCCTACGTTATTCCCTTGCCGAAAACATCCAATACTACTTTACTAAATCACTTCAGACCTATATCCGTTCTTCCTTTCCTATCCAAAGTACTTAAAGCCTGTGTACATAGGCAATTGTATCTGTTTGTTTATAAGAACAATTTATTAAGTCTTTTTCCGTCTGGCTTAAGGCCCGGTCACAGCACAGTTTCCGCTCGTCTTATGGTTACTGGTGACATTAGGGCGGGCATGGAGGACACCAAAGTCACTGTACTGGCTTTGGTTGACTTTTCGAATGCCTTCAATTCCATCAGTCATGACATTCTACTTTCTATTCTTTCCCATTCCATGATTTCTTCCAAAGCACTGGATTGTTTCTCAACTTATCTTGAGGAATGTCAGCAGTTGGTCCGAATTGGTTAGTCTGCATCAAGCTGGTGTGATATAAATGCTGGTGTACCTCAAGGCGGTATTCTGTCTCCATTGTTATTTTCAGCATTTACTAATCTTATCACTCACAACCTTCATTGTGCGTAACATCTATATTCTGATCCTGCCTGACACTTTGTTCGATTAACAGCTAAGCCGAACCTGTCAGACCAGCTCTTAGTATGCTCTAGGTTCTTGTTGACCATATCCACCACGGCGGATGTACAATCAACATTCAGACAATTTCCTAATAAGGTAGGCATCGCACAATTAAAGAAATAGACACTACATCTCTACACGCGATCATTTTCAATGGTTCTGTTTTAGAATTATGTTCTTCTGTTAAGGATCTTGGCTCAAACATTATCTCCACTTTGAGCTGGCATACCGAAGTGACAAATGTGAGCCAGAAAGTCACCGGTACCTTGAGGGCTCTTTATAGCCTGAAAAACTTTCTACCATCCGGGACCAAAGCATTAATTGTGCAATCCTTAATTCTTCCCCTAATCGATTAAGGTGATGTGTGTTACTATGACCTGAATGCAGAACTTCGTGTCAAATATAATTGTCTTCTTAATAACTGAATTCGCTTCATTTTTAATCTTCGTAAGTATGACCATGTGTCCCCCCAACTTCCTTAACTTCTCATTTTCAGTACCTTTGCTCTAGTCATGACAGAAACCTGCGTTCTTCGAACAACCTTTTACTAAAGTGTCCCTCACATAAATCTGGGTCCTGAATTCTTCCTGCATTGTACAGTCTGTTCTCCTCTGTAACGCACTCCCTCTTGAAACTAGAACAGCTAATAATCGTTGTGCATTCAAGAAGAAAGTTCGCGAACATACAATAAACTTTTTTTTTTTATAGGAGAGGGGGCAAACGAGAATGCGGCTCACCTGATGGTAAGTGACTACCGCCGCCCATGAACAACTGCAACACCAGGGGAATCGCAGATGCGTTGCCGGCCTTTTAAAAAGGAGTACGCTCTTTTCTTGAAGGTCCCTAAGTCGTATCGGTCCGGAAAAACCGCTGATGGTAATCGATTCCACAAGGAGGTCGTGCGAGGAAGAAAACATCTTCTAAATCGCACAGTGGTGGACCGCCAATCATCCAGATGGTGTGGATGGTATCGGGAGTTCTGCCGCGATGTGCGTTCGTGAAATTTGGCGGCTGGGATTAATCCGAACAATTCCTCAGAGCACTCCCCATGGTAGATGCGAAAGAAAATGCAAAGGGATGCAACATCTCTTCGCAGTGCCAATGAATCGAGCCGATCGGAAAGGGCTCGGTCGTCGACAATTCGAGCCGCTCTGCATTGGATGCGGTCAAGTGGAAGGAGCTGGCACTGGGGAGCCCCTGCCCAGAGATGGGAACAGTATTCCATGTGAGGCCGAACTTGCGCCTTGTAAAGTAGCAGGCGGTGTGCCGGCATGAAATACTGTCCCGCTCTGCTGAGCACGCCAAGCTTTTTAGAGGCCAATTTGGCCTTCCCTTCCAAGTGACCACGAAACTGCACGTCACTCGATATGTCGACTCCGAGGATACCGATACTGGCTGAGGCAAGAAGGGGAGTGCCTTGAAACTGAGGAGATACGACAAAGGGGTTCTTTTTAGCGGTAAACGCGCAAACTTGTGTCTTCTGAGGATTAAATTGGACTAGATTTAGTCGCCCCCAATCCGAGACTTTGTTCAGCAAAGACTCGACTTCAGACACAAGTTTGTTCCGGTACTCAGCGACGTTTTCCCGAGAAATATTGGCACGGCCGGTGTATAGAGCATCACCAGTGCTGTCATCCGCATAGCAATGAATGTTACCAGTTAGCAACATATCATTGATACGAGGGTGGATTGAAAAGTACTCGGCCTAACACAGATCCATTCAATTCTAAAAATCAAATCTACGCACATTATTTAGTTCAGTTCAGACTAGTTCATTGTGTGAAGTTCGAAACGTGTGCGATAATTAGTTGTGATTTTATAAATTTATTAACAAAGTAATCGGACATAATTTTCGCGAATGGAGCAAATCGAGCAGCGTGCCGTCATTAAGTACCTCCATAAGAAGAGGCTATCATCAAAAGCCATCCATGATGACATGGTCAGTACATTAGGCGATTGTGCTCTGTCATATTCATCCGTCAAAAAGTGGATAGCAGAATTTAAGCGTGGTAGAGAGAGTGTGAAAGATGAACCCCGCTCTGTAAGGCCTTCGACGTCAACTACTGACGAAAATATTAAAAAAGTACTTGATTTAATAATGGGAGACCGCAGATTAAAAATTAGAGAGATAGCCGAGATTATAGGCATTTCTTATGAACGAACTCAAAACATCATTGTCAACGAGTTGGGTTTCCACAAGGTGTCTGCGAGGTGGGTTCCGCTACTGCTTTCAGTTGAACAAAAAAGGACGCGATTGACTATTTCACGCTACTGTTTGGAGTTATTTGAAGCCGATGCAGATGATTTTTTGAATCGTTTTGTTACTATGGACGAAACATGGGTTCATTACTGTACACCGGAAACAAAACAACAATCAAATCAGTGGAGAAGACCTGGTTCACCACCCCCTAAAAAGGCTAAGTCGATTTTGTCGGCAAATAAGGTGATGGCTTCAGTATTTTGGGACTCGAAAGGTGTGATTATGATTGATTATCTTGAAAGGGGTCAGAATATAAACTTTGATTAATACTGCACCTTACTACGCCGTTTACGAGAGGAAATAAAAGAAAAACGTCGAGGAATGCTCAGAAGAAAAGTCCTGTTTCATCAAGATAACGCCCGTGTTCACATGTCAGTACAGTCAATGGCTGAAATTCACAACTGTGGCTTTGAACTGTTACCGCATCCGCCGTATTCACCTTCAACCAACTTCTTTCTGTTCCCTAACCTAAAAAAGCACTTGGGAGGTCAAAGATTTTCGACAAACGACGAGGTCAAAGCAGCTGTAGACGCATATTTTGACTCTAAGGAAGAATCATTTATTTTAACGGTCTAAATGCTTGGAAGGGGAGGTGGCAAAAGTGTATTGAACTTGATGGTGATTATGTAGAAAATAAAAATATAACTGATTTAGTATTTGTTTATTTTCTTGGTTAGGCCGAGTACTTTTCAATCCACCCTCGTATGCAGAAGAAACAGCGTTGGTGATAGCACACAGCCTTGTGGAACACCAGCTTTAATAGGCTTGTAGTCAGAGCATGCACCGTCTACAACGACCTTGATGCTCCGATCTGCAAGGAAGCTGGTGATCCAATTGCACAATTTCTCGGGAAGCCCATAGGAAGGGAGCTTCGAAAGAAGCGCTTTGTACCAAACCCGATCGAAGGCCTTCGCAATGTCCAGACTAACGGCCAACGCCTCCCCCTTGGACTCTACTGCCTCCGCCCATCTATGGGTCAGGTAGACCAGAAGATCACCAGCTGATCGACCCCGACGAAAACCGTATTGGCGGTCACTAATCAGCTGGTGATCCTCAAGGTACCGGATGAGCTGGCAGTTAATAATGGATTCCATTATTTTGGAGAACAAGGAGGTGATCGCGATAGGCCTATAGTTGGATGGGTCTGAGCGGTCGCCTTTTTTAGGGATCGGGTGGACAAAAGCTGTCTTCCATGAATTCGGGACTACGCCTTGGGAGTAGGAGTACCGGAAAAGACGCGTTAGGACCGGTGCCAACTCCGGAGCACACGTCCTCAGCACAATTGGGGGGATTCCGTCAGGCCCACTCGACTTCTGGATGTCCAGGGAGAGCAGTGCTTTGCGAACCGAGCGCTGTGAGAACAGCACATCCGGCATGGAGCACTCACACCGCGGGATGGTCGGCGATGTTTTCCCCCCGTCATCAAGAGTCGAGTTGGACGCAAAAAGGGAGCCTAAAAGGTCGGCTTTGTCTTTTAATAATCTCATTAGTAGTACTTATTTATGTATTCATATAAATATATTATTATATAATGTATGTAATTTATTATTTTTATGTAAATAATTTATATATAATAATGTATTAAATAATTTTGGATATATAACTATATGTATGGGTATATATATTATTATGTTTTATATTTATATACTTATGTATTTTATACTCTTGTCTTTTAGCGTTTCACACACCTACTTCGTACTTTTATCTCTGCATCATCATAAGGTGACTTTGGTTGATAGAAAATGCTTCAGACATTAAGTCCGCCTATACACTATACTTAGTTCATAAGTTCTGTCAAAATCTTTCTATAAAATAAATGATACACTTTTTGATAATTATATAGAAACTATATATGAAATGAAAGGTAATTTAATAAAGAACACAATTGTATTTATATCATTAAAAATGCCCTCCCCTATTTTAAATAATTTCCCTTAATCAACGCGGCCAATGATCAATCGCAGCACGCACCACACTCATATATATTTCTGCCGCAGCTTTCGCCAAAGATTATCGAAGAGATTCCAAATTCTGATCAAGCTTAGCGCAGACTTTCTCCTCCAAATGCTGCCATATCTTATAATCCAGTGGGCTTAAATCTGGACTAGAAGCGGGCCAGTCTTCATGTCCGATAACGTCAATTCCATGGACGGTCAACCAGTTTTGCGTGCTTCGTGCCCTATGAGTTGGTGCAGAGTACTGTTGGAATACCAATCTCTGTTTTTTTAACATTGTTTGAGAAAGAGGTTCCACTATGTTTGTTGAGACGGTATTTTAGTACACCTCGGCACTGGTTTTTACACATTTTTCACAGAAAACACTTCAGTTAAACCCGAATATGAAACTCCAAGCCAAACCATGAGTGACGAAGGATAATGTGCTCGTTGAACCCACGGAATACGCGTGCTAGCTTCTTCACTGCTGTGGGAATACTACTTATTATTTTGTTTATTATAACTTTCTTCGATGTTTAATTTTTTTTCATCCGAAAACAAAATTTCGCGGTATTTTTTTCCCGCGTACTGCCGTAACAAAGCGTGAGATCTATCCAGCCTAATTTTTTTCAAACGCTCGTTCACATAATGTCCGGTCTTCTTACGATAAGCTCGCAGCCCTAGGTCTTCATTCATCACTCTTTTGACCGTGGTTCTGCTTAGGCCCATCTGAAAATCTAAGATTTTTTGTTTACGAACAGGACTTCGTTGGATTCGCGCCTTCACTGCTTTGATGTCGGCCGATGACGAGGTCGGCCGGTCCTCTTACAATTTTCCATGTTTGAATCTTCAGTGAATCGTTTGATAGTGCGTTGAACAAATCGTAGGGTTATTTTAAATTTTTGTAGAATATTGAAAATCTCTTTTAGCGAGTAACCACAGCGATGCAACGCGATAACCGCAACTCTATCTTTCTTCGACCACTCCATATTTGAAAATGAATAAAAATTAATGTCTTTTCTATTTTCGGCAAGCGCAAACGTTATATTTTTAAAATTGGTGAAGTTCATCCAGCCAGTATTCAAAATTTTTATATAATAAGGTTTTGACAGAACTTATGACCTGACTAAGTATTGTATGAAGTGTAAATAAAAAAATAACTAAATAAATAATCATTAAAAATTTGCAGGGTCTGACTGTAATATCAAAATTACCGCATTTTATTTAGCAAAGGAGATAATTTGCATAGCTTATGGACATGAGTAAACATTTATAAAAATTACGTTTGTCTATCACTCTTTCTGTCTGTTTATCCGTCTGTCTGTACCGGGCTAAGCTTTGGAAAATCTGAACTGGTTGTAGCGAAACTTCGCGAATAGATAAAAAATAATGACACGATTTGATTTTTTTATCCAAAACTTAAGTACCATTTATTTAATTTTTGATTTTTTAATAATTATTTTAAATGTAAATAACACATTATTAATAGATACTACCAAGGCAAAGCAATGGCAGGTCAGTAGTAGAAAATAGAGTAAAATATAATGTTTATAGAAAATCGTGTATTGGATTTTCTAATAAAAAAAACCTTTCGAATATTTAAGATGTTCACCTACGGTAAAATTATAAACTTAAAAAAAGTAAAGTTTCATCGGCTTCTTAGTAGTTGCTTTGAAAAGTTATTCAAGTTTAATGGATACTCTAGTATTTCCTTTAGTAAGAGCTTAGGGGATGAGTCGCTCGCGTCCGTAGGCTTCAACCACCTAATCCTAGGCCCACCCTACACGTGTTCCCCGGGTGGTGCTAAACGAGCGACAAAGCCGAAACGACAGACTCGGCTTCTCGCCGTATGGTAGCGGCGTAAAAGCTACCACCCCTTAGTTCGCACCATGAGCCAAATAGAAAAAGAAATGGCCCCGAGTTCCCGGCGCCCCTTTAATGGGGCAGGGGTGCGAAGAATCTCCGGGAGAAAAACCGGCAACGAGGTTCGCAACCCGTCACGTCCTGTCTCCCGGGGGGGGGGGGGCGAAAAGTGGATTGCCGAGGCCCGTCTGGCTACGCTGAATGTATGTGGAGCAATGAATGATAAGATGGATGAAGTATGCGAAATGATGAATGATAGAGGAATAGATGTGTTATGTGTGAACGAGACGAAACGAAAGGGAAGAGATGTCACTGCACATGGCATGTATACCGCTTACTGGTCTGGAGTAGACGAGACCGAGCGGGCATGCCAGGGAGTCGGTGTCATCCTTTCAGAGAGAATGGGTCAATGTGTGAAAGAGTATGAATGTGTTAGCCCAAGGCTGCTGTGGATACGAATGAAAGTGGGCTTAAAAAAGTTGTTTGTGCTAGGGGTGTACGCCCCAGATATGTCTAAGCCCACTTATATCCGAGAGCAGTTTTGGGACATGGTAAGGCTGGTGTTGATGAAATGTAAGGAAAATGAAAATATTATTATGTTAGGAGATTTTAATGGAAGGGTTGGGGTGAAGAGGTCTGGTTATGAAAGGATATTAGGAACGTTTGGCGATGAAAGAATAAATGAGAATGGTGAAGACCTCCTCACCGTATGTGTGGAAAAGAATCTTTTTGTGGCGAACACTTTCTTTCGCCATAAGAGGATTCACATGTATACATGGGAAAGAGGGGATGATAGAAGCATGATAGATTTTATAATTGTGGATGAAAGAATGAGGAGCGCAGTGGTAGATACAAGGGTTTACCGGGGGTCCAACGTAGGGACGGATCATTACTTGGTATTATGCCGCATTAATGGTCTATTCAAACGTTGGCGGCATTTGACATCTGTGTCTACCACTGCGTTACAGCGTATAAGAATAGAGAGGTTACAAGATGAAGGTGTGAAAGAGAAGTATAAATGCAGACTGAGGGAAAATATAGGTGGGTTGAATGAGTTATGTATGAATGATTTAGAATTAAAGAATGTATGGAATAATATTAAGAAAGTTTTGGTGGATGCAGCCACCGAAGTATGTGGTGTAAATAAGAGAACCAATGAAAGGAAAAGTAATACGTTGTGGTGGGATGATGAGGTACGGATGGAAGTTGAAGCAAAGAAGAGAGCATGGCTAGATTTACTAGCAACTAAATCTGGTAATTCTGGTGGTATGAATGATGAGATTGAAAGAAAAAAGGCAGACTTTAGACGTATAAATAAGAGAGTAAAAGAAGTTGTTGAAAGGAAAAAGCAAGAAAGGATAGATAAAAATGATAGAAGGATATCTGATAACTTCCAGGAAGATATTAACATGTTCTGGAAGCTCGTAAGAACTGCCAGGGGAAATTCAAAACCGCCTAGAATGAATGCTATACGAGACGAGAATGGCTGCATGTTGAATGATGAAGTTCGAATTTAAAGAGATGGAAGGAATACTTTGAAAGCGTGTTTAAGAGTGAAGAGTCGTCTGAAATAAGTGAAATAGAAATACCGGAAGAAGTGGAGAGAGGTAGGGAGATAAGTGTAGATGAAATAATGAAAGCAATGAAAAGCATGAAAGCAGGTAAGGCAGCCGGATATGATAGAGTATCACTCGAAATGCTAAGGGCTGGTGAGGATGTGGTTGCAGGCCTGCTGTACACCTTATTTAATTTGTGTTGGGAACTGAAGCGGGTACCGAAAGACTGGTGCAAAGCCGTAATAGTCCCAATATATAAGGGAAAGAGGTCGCGGCAGGACTGTAAAAACTACCGTGGTATCAGCTTGCTTAGCATTGTGGGTAAACTGTATGCTAAGGTGTTAATTGAAATAGCTATGGAAGAAACTGATGGAAAAATTTGGGATGTGCAAGCTGAATTTAGAAAGGGGATGGGGTGGGGTGTACGGATCAAGTTTTTCATGCGCATGATAGCGGAGAAGTTTTTGGCCAAAAACCAGAAAGTTTTTTGTGCGTTCATGGACTTGGAAAAGGCTTATGACAGAGTGGACAGGAATGTGTTATGGTAAACACTGAACTCATTTGGGTTGAGCGCTGGCTTGATACAGGCATTAAGGTCTCTTTATAGGGACTCTAGTGCTTGTGTCAGTATCAACGGGGTCTACTCGGACTGGTTTGGCATTCATAAAGGTGTCAGACAGGGATGTGTGGCTTCCCCGTGGCTGTTTAACCTATTTATGAACAGTTGTTTGCAAACTTTGAAAGTTGAAGAATGTGGGTTGAGAATTGGTGAGTCAACTGTCAAATGCCTTTTGTACGCCGATGATCAAGTCATATTTGCATCGTCGGCGGCCGAGTTGCAAATGATGGTTACTTTAATGAATATTCATTCATTCATTCATTCAGGTCATTGAAAGAAAGGGGTATGAAAGTGAACGCAAGTAAGACGAAAGTGATGGTTTTTGAAAGAGAAGAAAGTAAAACTTTATGTGAAATAAGAATAGAAGGGGAGTTGATTGAGCAAGTGGATGAGTTTGTATATTTGGGATGTTTATTTAGCAGGGATGGTAGATATGACAAGGATATAGAACGACGAGTGAACGCAGGTAATAGAGTTAATGGGGCTCTACATGCTATTATGAGGAGTCAGAATGTGTCAACTAAGGCACGTATGGCAATTCATAATGCTGTGTTAGTCCCTACTTTAATGTATGGTAGTGAAAGTTGGGTCTGACAGAGGAAGCATGAGAGTAGAATAAATGCTGTAGAAATGCGTTCCTTAAGGAGTATGCTAGGGCTGAATCTGAATGACAGGGTGAGAAATAGTGTGATAAGAGAAAAGTGTGGTTTGCAAGATGACGTTGTGACAAGGATTAAGAAAGGAATGCTTCGGTGGGTTGGTCATGTAGAAAGAATGAACGAGTAAAGAGTGACAAAGCAAATTTATGTTGCAGAAGTGAACGGCAGGGTCGGGAAGGGACGCCCTAGACGAAGGTTTATCGACCAAATCGGCGATACATTAAAAATGGGCCAGATTTGGAGCACCCTTAACCGACGAGCGTGTATGCGTAGATATATGGATGTAAAAGAGGCGAGAGAGGTGTGTCAGGATCGCGCCAAATGGAAGTCCGTAGTCTCTGCCTACCCCTCTGGGTGACAGGCGTGAGTGTTTATGTATGTATGTTATGTAAGAGCTTAGAATTATATGTCTATATTTTATACTGGGTGGCGATTAGGTTATCACATTAAATAACACAGCGGTATATACAAGTTCATATAATATGTCGATTAAAATAATAAAATTAACAATTCTACCAAAAATAAATAAATGCATCTTTCAAATTAAAAAAATAGCGTAAAAATTGACACGAAATAAATCAGCGGCAACGGTGCGGCAGGTACACAGTGCTCACGCGGCATCGACATAGGTAATTATTTATCTACACTTTACCGTTCATAAGTTATTAGGCTTAAAACGTATAAAAAGGGCTACCGTGACTATAATGTTAATTTTTATTTATTTTTTTAGTTGTGTATGTTCAAAGAACGTTATTTAGGATAAGTCTTTTCATTTACTTAATGTGATAACTTTATCGTCACCCCATATATACAACTTATTATAGATTACATTTATAACTTACGTCATAATGTTCAAAGCCTTTGTATGAGATGATCGCTAGCAAGCTACTTCCCATTTGTTTTGTATTATTAATTGTGTAACATACATGATTGTAAGCTGTTATTTAGAAAAAAGTCCCGCTAGGTTTCTTGCTGGTTCTTTCCTGGACAGAGGTATTTTTTCGAACCAGTGGTAATTACACAAAAGAGTGACTTTCAATAAATATTATTTATAATCCATTTTGATTAAAAAAGTTTCTGTTTCTGTTTCTGATTCATAATGCAGCACCCTATAAAGTATTTTTTAAAGAATAAGTGTGCCAAACGAATCCAATGTCTACCTGATGGTTGATGTGTGCTAAAGCCCGTAGACATCTAAATCTATTCTCGATCAAGTATCAAAATGCAAAATGTGTTGTCACCCCAGAAGATTAAGATGAAATGCCTCGTTACCAGTAAAAAGGATCTAAAGGTAAGAAAAAAACTGAATAAAAAATTCTTAATACAAAATTGTAAATCTTTCAAGAAATAGTAACCACCATCATCATCACCATCCTTACAAGTCCACTGTTGAACATGGACCTTCAACATAGATAGCCTTATATTTGACAGTTGCCTCGTTTGGGAGGTAGGTTGTCAAGTGCAGTTTTTATATTATTTCTCTATTATTAGTGGTAGTGACTTAGTAAAGGTAGTATGTCTCCTTTGCCTCGGAATTCAGGTAGGTACTGCTTTATTACCTATTTCTGTTGCCAAATAGCACTTCCTGCACTTCTGTGGTCCATTCTGAAGGGTATAGAGAGCGAGTATAATTACATGCTAAAAGGTATTCCATCCTTGTCCTCACAGATAACAACGCTTCTGTTCTATCTGTTTTTGTAGTTATTTGCAGGTGTCCATGGTCTTTAGTAGTCATTTACCATAAGGTGGACTGTTCGTTTGTCATTTCATTTTCAAGCTTAGCCATGACATTGAGGAGAGGACTGCAAGGTCTGCAGGGGGTTTCGGTGGCCACAACTGAATACTGAGTACCGAGCCGCCCCCGCAGTTCTAAATGGACCGTCTTACCGTACGTACGCGATAAACGGTTCACTTTTTTTTTGTTCAATAATAGACTGTATTATTATCCTCATTAAACTTCATTTGAACATCTTCATTTGTTGTTTCTGAGCGTTAAATACTTCAGTTTTATATAAAAAAAAGCGCAATCGTTTGCATCCCTGTCAGGAATATATATGAATTAAATAAATAAACGCGATTGGCAGCATAATTTTTTTTTTCATTTCAATTGAACAAACAAAATTCTTTGCCTCAGATGTCACGAGTAATTTCCGTCGCCATTAACTTTTTCATGGCGACTCCGTAATCTGATTCATTACAACAATTCAAAACTTTCACGAAAGCAGGCACTGATTTATAGGCTTTAGTGAATAGTTTGTTTGTGGGACTTTTTTATTATGATATAATATGTTTTTGCAACGGTCAGAAGTTGCAAAGTGCGAAATTATTTATTTAAAGTGATACTTATTTTCTTTTATTAGTTACCAACATAATATAGTCCACCTGATAGTAAGTGGATATTTTGGCCCATAGACGCCTTCGTTTATCTTCGATTAAAAAGAGAAATGCAAAAAAGAAGCTCATACATATGTACATACTAACATGCTGCCTCAACTACGTATAGTGTTACTATTTTTGATCCTAATACCGTATTTTTTAATATTTTTTTCAGGGATTCAACTCTACTACCAATATACTGATCAGCAACTATACTGCTAATTGACGAGTGTGAAGAGTTTAGACCAGACGGTTATATGCTGTTACTTTTAGTAACATTCCAGCGTCTTTTCCATTCACTATACAACAAAAATATAACCCATCAAGTAAAGCATTGAAAGCTTTTGAAAATATAAATATAACATAATGAAAGTGTGCAAAATTGTGGAAATATTTTACCATGTAGCTAGCTAGTGCTCGTTAGGAAAACAATAAAATATTGAGAATAGAATGAAAGCCGTATAAAGTATTATTCAAAAACAGATAATGTTTATTCATTCATAACAATATTTTATGAATTAGTTATGGTCGAGTGGTGCGAAGATTAATTATTATTTTATGTGATAGAGATTATTGTAGAGTTGAGTTTTCAAACAAATTTATATTTCTATACGCTCAAAATACAATTTTTTTAAAAATTTGACATAAATTTTAATGACTGAAGATGTTTTGCACCCACGGGTGTGAAACGTCGTGTAAAGACTAGACATATATTGTAAATCTGTAGTAGACACGGAAGTGCCACGCAGCAGCTATATAATGGCTTTAGTATCGAAGTATAAGAATATCAAAAATACCGCATATCATCCCGTGGGTGACGTAAGAGGCGAAAAGAGAAATATAATAGTAGATGGGCAGTAGTGTCTTCATAATAACGTCTAGGAAGTTAAAACTGCGATTGCCAGCTCGCCTACCAGGCGTGGCGACTATGCCAAAAATCTCAACTACTAGACTATTTATGGAGAAGGCCTATATTCAGCAGTGGGCTTTTGATATAGCTGTGATGGTGATGGTGATGATAATGATGAAAGCAAAACCCTAATAATAATATTAAATACCTAGTTTTCATTAATGAAAAAATCGGTATGTTATAGGTTTCTCGGAAAAGACTAAAGATTTGTATGGTATTTTGTATTTAGATAAATCAATATTTTCCACGTTATTATAAAAATTATTCTTAAGAATTTTTTTTCTAACGCCGGGCAAAGAGTTTAATCATTTGATTTGTTATCAGAAAGATGCTTTAGTGGATATACTTAAACCAACAATACATTTTCAGGCGGCTCTTCACGTTGGCCAACATAGTGGCGAATGTTGTGGCCAATACCTATGGCCATCATGTAGAGCGGGTGTTTGTGCTTACCTTGGTATTTATTGAAATGATGGCCCACAAGTTGGCGCGAGATCCGGTGGTGTCGGTTTTTTACAAAAAAAAAATCAAATGGTTGTGGCAGTGTTTTTTTTTATAGGATAAGGGTGACAAAAGCGCACATAGTCCACCTGATGGTAAGTGGTTGCTGTGGCCCATAGACATCTACATTTACGAATCAAAATGTAGATGCGTTGTCACCCGAGAGAACTAAGATGGAATGCCTCGTTTCCAGTAAAAAGGGTCTCCGGTTCTCTAAACTCACCATACGAAACACAGCAGCATTAAGCTGCTATTTTACGCTGGTATACTGTGAGAGCGTGGTCCTTCCCCGGTCGAGCCGACCCATTCGTTGTTCCATTTTTTGTCAAAATGAGTCCATATCTCACTGGGTTTTCGAGACATTTTGAAAATCAAACCAGTTCCCGTCTAATCAATTAAAAAGTCTAAATAAAAAGCTTAATAGTTAAAACAAAAAATATTTAAATGTTATATAAACTTACTTATATAAATACACTTACACAATTCACTTAGTTAACTAATTTTTATTTTCTTTACACTAAACACTAAACGCTAAACTACCGGGGAAGGTTACAACGTTACATTCGTTGTTTACATTCGTGTTACAACTATATCAGAAATATAGCTTCCACCAGTGTTATGGTAGCCGCGTCCACACGTTTAGTTTGCTACGAGCTTCCAGAGTGATCGCACGCACCTGATTACGTTTTTATATTCACGCATCGTAACTAGTGTCTACAAAATGGCATTAGAAATAACCAATGAAGGAACGTTTCGCTTTGTAGAGCTCAGACAAGCTGAAAATAGTTTGTGGAACTCAAGAAATATAATATCTGTTTTTCCGTTTTTTTCGAGGGTGTTGAAGCCGATAGTGCTGTCGAAATGTATTCAAACTACTTTCAAAAATCCGTATAATCATGTTATACGTAATTTTTTTAATGCGCTTAGGGCATGCCCAATTGGATTTTCCAATTTATTATTTTGTTTTGACTCTATGTTTTTATAGGTTTTATGTTATGTACAGTTTTGGAAATTAATTAAAAAAAATATAATATTATAAAATTTTTATTTTAGTTTGTACTTACAATAAAATTATGAGTAAAAGTTAAAAAAAATACGATTGAAAATTAATATTACTTACTTCGTAACACTTCCCCCGCGCGTGTCATTCTAGCATAATGGATAATATCATATTCCACTCTGTAATTTACTACGTAACATCAATAAAATGATAAAAGCCAATAATTTATACTTACACTTTTATTTAAAGATGATTTTATTAATAACTAGCTGTTCCCGCGGCGTAGCTCGCGTATACAGGTTTTACATAAAGAATTTGTCGTTTAGGTAAGAGAATATAAAACGATTTATTTCATTACTGTATCAATAAGTGGTAACTAAATAAATCATTATCATCAAAGTTCTAAGTCGTTTATGATAGAGCTTCTGTGTAAACGACGTTAGAAGTAGGCTTAGCCGGGGTGTATACACAAAGGTTACGGGGGCTACTAACGCGAGAAAAAGCAACATAGAGTTGGCCATGTGCAAAACAGTCAGTACTGAGGTACACTCCTACAACGCGTAAAGTTTGACCTTGCGCTTTATTTATGGTCATCGCATAACACACGCTGACTGTAACTGGGAACTGAACGCGTTTAAAACTGAAAGGAAAGTTACTTCTTAATAGAGGGTTTTTGGGCAGTGCTGCCAGATAAAAAAAAACTCATTCAGCTCTAGGACAACACAAAAAGCGATAGATTTCATGAAAACAGCGCTTTAAAAAGCCCTAGATTTCGCGCTAAATTAACTACAAACAAAGTTTGTGTTTTTTTATATAATCATAATAAAGAAAACAACATTAAGTTTTTTTTCTGGCAATATTTTTTTGATGTATCAATACTTCGCAGGACATATATTTATGGCAATTGCTGTCAACAGTAGTTAGTACTGTACGAACAATAAAAATGTCATTAATTGTTTTAAAGTGCAATGTATTTCGCAACTTAGTTTCAGATGTCAGCATCTGATTGCGGTTGCTACACAGTTTCTTTGTGTTATAACTTCTAAGTAACTTTTAACTTAGCTGTGCTCTAAGCAACTGACTGAAACTGAATAAAGCAAAATAAATGCGTTGCCAAAACCATGAACGAAAACTTTAATAAAGGGGATTTCCCCGCTTATAGTCGTCGGTAAAAAAATCAAGTTGATCATCCTAAAGGGGAAGCCAGGAGATACATAGCACAGGGTATCCTAGTTTGGACTCGTCTCCCACGCTCTTTGTTTTGTGGAAAAAATATGTTATAAAAAGATAAACTGCAATGTACTATTTGTGGGAAAAATAATAAAGGTAATTATTATTATTATCGGTAATGTGGACTAACAGAGCTGCTATAAAAGAGTTAGATAGACCGCTAGTCGCTACAATTTTGAAATGTGTGCTAAATACACCAAAAAGCGCTGGATTAAGCGCTAGGTGCTAAAATTTCGAAATGCGCGCTATACATTCCAAAAAAGTGCTAAATCTAGTTCCCAAAGCGCTAAAATAACAGAACTGGTGTTGCGTATATTATAAATACAATATCACGACATTTCGTTGCAAAATTTTTATTTTTGGTCGGGTTCCGTTGTATGGCTTCGATGGATACAAATTTCTTCAGTAAGTCTCAATACGTCTCATCGGCGAAAAATCTCAACACAGCAATTCAGAAAAGTTTGTAATTTGTACAACTCCATCCATTACGTCCTTTGTGTGAGAAAACATCCTTTAATCTCTTTTTGTGTTTTAAGTATAAATATATTAATTATTATGGAACGTTTTTTTTACACACAAATCTTTTTATTACTATTTCTGAGATTTTATGGCGCCATTGAACAAATCCGAACCCACATTTCAAAATAATAATAATTACTTTCGATAGAATTAACCAATTTTAATAAAACAAAGATTAAATGTAACTCGAAGATACGCTTTATGATATTCTTAACGATTTCTTTGAAAATAAAAGATGTTTACTTTAGACGTGAAGCGTTCATATAATAACAGACAAATAGATAGACAGACAATTCTAAAAATTATAAAATGTTCTTATTTAATTATTTTCAGTTCCCCATAATGATTTTAGTCACCAAAATATATATACAATGTACAGAAAGAGATACAACATGTTATCATCATTTTTATTATATGTATATATTTAAAGAGAGATGGCGCTGCTAACATCAATTCTAAAAATAAAAGATATTAATTGACGCGATTGATACATTATATAAAACGTAAGAGAACTTATAAATCAATGCCTGCACAGTAAGCAAAAAATAAAGTTTGACTCTCGCCAAAACCAACGCAATTGTTAATAGCTCTTTTAAAATTTAATTTACCACATAGAGTACTCGGCGGTAAAGAATAAATTGAGTTTGTCAACACGAAGTAGGGCAGCGAGTAATATAATAACGATTAGCAGTAAATATGAAAACTCATCTACAGGAAAAAACCACATTGCAATTGCATTACATTTTCACAACACCACCATCTATCGAAGAAATGGGTTAACTATTGTGCTTCAGATTTAGTTAATAAGGTTAATATATTTTTGTGTAATATATTTAATACGTTCTTTAATACTTTTGTTTACTGCGTTTTAGATATACATAATTATATCATTATTTTACATAATTTAACTATGATTTATGATATGATATTAGTTTAAAATGCACTTGATGACTCAAACAAAGCCACCGTTGAGCAAATTCATACCTATACTTCCCTACCCATACTTCAGAATATTTATCATAACTTTTGATGGAATGAACTGATTTTAATGAAATAAAGACTAAATGTAACCCAAAGATACACTTTATAATTTCCTTAACAATTCTTATGATATAAATTAGTACTTTATACGTGATACGTTAACAAACAAACAGACAGACAGACAGACAGACAGACAGACAGAAAATTCTAAAAATGGTAGAAATGTATTTAATTATTACTTATTTTTAGTACCCCTCAATCACTTTTATTACAAAAATATAAAATGTACAGACATCTGCTATTTACAGTTTTATTATATGTATAGAAGAAGATAATTTTCATCTTGAGATATTCCTATAACGTTTATATTTTTTTAAATTAAGGAAACTCGTAAAATTAATTATTTTATTATGCAAAAATAGCATAAGGGACATCCAATAATTACGTGAGGCGATTTTATCGATTTTTCAACCCTCCTCCGCCCCCTGGTGGGATGTAAGATATGGCTCGACCTCCTTAATTCTCCTCCCCCAAATCTCATGTCTTAGTTTTCAAAATGCGTATTTTTGGTGTATAATGCTTAATCGCATTGGATTTATTTAGAAAACGATAATTTCGTTAATTACTTTTATATAATTTGTGGAGTTAGCGTAACCACGATAACTATTATTGTGTAGGATTCAGGCCGTATTTTAGTTAATATAACCCAATTTTCTTGAAATTTTATGCGGATAAAAAATTAAGTGATATTTGCCTAGACCCTCTCTCTCCCCCACGTCAGATTGTGTGAGATTCAGCTTGACCCCATCTAACCCCCCCCCCCCTCTTATCACTTCACTTAATTAATGGACGCCCCTTATAGTACAGCACCATCAAACTGCAAAACGGGTTGTATTGGTGCTGGCACTTACATTACAATTACATTCACTGGCTCGTTGATAGGTGGCGCTAGACCTGCGCTGATGGTAAAACTTCATAGAGATTTATCGCACTTACCGAAATTCGGTCTGGAGAATATTATGTTTACAATTACATTCTAATTTTACAATTCTAATTACAACGAGATTACAGGCCTCCTTAAGAATATGGGATATTAAAAAATATCCTTTTTTTATCCAAAAGCCATGAAATACGGTCCTGACCGAATTTTATGGGGAGTTACCCCAGGAATCCTATGAAACTCGGACTCTCGGTTACGTTCAGCTCTGAGCTTGTGGCGACATATTTTGATGATGATGATCATAGTCATAATATACGAGATAATATTTGTTAGTTTGAGGAATCGATACCACGGAGGATGGATAAGAGAGTCACAAGTTATCCATTTAGCGCTGTATTTCCAACTAACTCGTTTGGGCGCAGCTCTACGTTATACTTTCATAATATATCCCTCC
Organism: Parnassius mnemosyne; assembly: GCA_963668995.1. NCBI lineage: Eukaryota > Metazoa > Arthropoda > Insecta > Lepidoptera > Papilionidae > Parnassius > Parnassius mnemosyne. Next base: position 42,504,448 of record CAVLGL010000002.1, read on the forward strand.
ACCTAATATAGAAATGTTTTTTTTGTTACGAAATTATCACCAGGCTTATCTGATAGGTATATAAAAACTAATTTTTTGCTTGTTCGTATTTTATACGATGCCACACTTATTGCTTGCACTTGTGCGAAGGTCATACGCATAGTACAATTAACTCACAGTAGATGGCACGCGTATCGTACTCACAAATTTGAAAGTTATAATTATATCATTCAATTTCAATTTGTATTAATATTATTATTCCTCATAAACAATATAACTATTCCAAATGTAAACCATACTACCACAATTACTTCTTCTGCAGCAGCAAGGCGCCGGGTACCCAGCTAGGTTATATTAATTTATAGGTTTTTTTTTCTTAATTTAACCTCTTATGAAAGTACGTGAGAGCGCTTGTAAGTACATCATTATACTATAAGTGGTATATCTAATATCTTTCTGAACGTTCTTATCAATACATTTTAATACAAGCAGAGGTGAAACGTGATGATGAACAGTGAAATGAAAACTATTCGGCCATCACGACAGGGCAATTGTAGGTCGATAAAGTCAAAATATAATATAATACTAGTGATCCGCCCCGTCTCCGCTCGGGTGATTTCTGTATCTCAACGACACCGCCACCTACCGGTTCCAATTGTGAATATAAACCATCCATCCAAACTACAGTCTTTCGTTTAAGAGGAGTTCAATGACAAACACACGTACAGAATAGTCATATAATATTGTTGATAAAAATCATACCTTTTATTTGTCGAAATATTAAATCGATAATAACAACGAACATTCTTTGAAAATGTAATCTCTATATTTAGTAACACTATTAAAAACTCGCTACAAATGTAATTATTTAGAGTGAGGTTCCGCCCTAATGTAGAACTATTATGAATTTCAGTTATGTGTTCGCGTGTAACATGAAATTTAATTTTGCAATTATAACTTATGCGTAAGGATAAATATAAAACATTGAAAGACATTTTAAATAATTAAATAAATAAAATCAACTTTTTAATGTGGTAGAGCCACGCTGGTTCTATTTTTGTTTGAGTTATTATAAGCCAGTGCTTGACCACAATCCCACCTGGTGGTAAGTGGTGACGTAGCCTTAGATGGTAAATCGCACTGTCTTAGCATATCAAAAACCTTTTTACTCTTGCCTTGAAGACAACCAGATTGCTATCGGACGGAAAAATAGACGCCGACAAATTATTCAACTCCTTTGCTGTATGCATTACAAAAGACGAAGCAAACCGTTTGGTTCTAATGCATGGAATATTAAGCACAAAGGGATTCTACCTAGTCAGGTCATAAATCCTGTCACATGTTTAATATAAAATAATTGAAACAAGTTTATTCATTATGTAACCATTTATATACCAAAATGAACTTAACAAAACATAGATTCTTATGGAACTAAAGTTTATTTAAAATGACCTCCGTGATTTTGAATACAGGCCTTCAATCAGCGCGGCCAGTCGTCTATCGCAGCACGAACGAGGTCCATGTCAATATCGGCGGCTGCCTTAATCAAGGATGTCTTGAGTGACTCCAAATTGGGATGAGGCTTTGAACACGCCTTTTCCTCCAAGTGTTGCCATATCTTGTAATCTAACGGATTCAAATCTGGACTGGAGGAGGGCCAGTCTTCGTGCCGGATGAAGTCGATTTCACGCGCCGCCAGCCAGTCTTGTGTGCTCTTCGCTCTATGAGCTGGCGCCGATTCTTGTTGGAATACCCAGTGCCTGTTATTGAACATGGTATGAGAAACAGGTTCCACAAGGTTCGTCAGGACTGTATTTTGATACACAACTGCATTCGTTTTTACACATTTCTCACAAAAATGTACCTCTATAAGCCCCAATAAGAAACTCCCAACCATACCATGAGCGAGGATGGAAAATGCCCTCGTTGGACACGCGGAATACGGTTGCTCGCTTCTACACTACTGTGTGCGTGTACACCTTATCATTTTGTTTGTTGTAGCTCTCTTCTACGGTAAAAAAATTTTCATCCGAAAAAAGAATTTCCCGATATTTTTTCCCGCGTACCGCTTCAATAAATCGCGGCATCTCTTCAGTCTCAGGTCCATTAGACGAGCATTCAAACGATGTCCTGTTTTTCTTCGATATGCCCGAAGCCCTAAGTCTTCATTTAACACCCTTTTCACCGTGGTTCTGCTTAACCCCATCTGAAGGGCCAACAGTTTCTGCTTACGTTTGGGATTTCTTTGAATTCGCGCCTTCACAGCTTTTATCACTGCTGGAGTCCTAACAGACCGAGGGCGACCACTTCTTGACCTGTCATCTACAGTAGAGTCTTCATTGTATCGTTTGATGGTACGACAAACGAATCTTTTGGTTATTTTTAAATTTTTAAGTATTAATAGAATCAAGCGTTACTTTGCGGAAATCCATTATATAAAAGCTTTTACGTGACCGCTTAGCGGTTAGCCACCGTAGAGTCTATATCACCTGAGGATGCCTCGTGTAGAGGCGAAACACGTGTCGTATTATCGTCAGTGGTGTGTCTTGCCTAGTGTAGTGGTGTTAGAAGTAGCGGTGCTGGGATTAGTGGTGATGGGGATAGTGCACGCAATTGAGGGAGGGCGGGAGGTGCTTCTTCATACTAGGTAAGACACATCATTTTATTTTATAACGCGGATATTTGCAAAGTAAATTTTTGTAAAAGCTTTTATTTTTAAGTATGTCAAAAATTTGAATTGGCGCGTAACCGCAACGATGCAACGCAATAATTGCAACACGGTCTTCTTTAAGCGTCCACTTCATATTTAAAAATGAGTAAAAGTCTTAAAAGTATACAGTTTTATTTTCATCAACAATTCGAAATTCGAATTCAATGAAATTTTTTGTGGCCAGCATTCTAAAAGAAAAGTTTTTACTGTGTGACAATACTTATGACCTGACTAGGTATATTATGGTTGTAGCATGAATGGGTCTGCTCAGCAGGGGAAGAACCACGCTCTTGCAGAATACCAGCGTAATATAGCAGCTTAATGACACTGTGTTTCGTATGGTGAGTGTAAGAACCACAGACCCTTATAACTCGATACGAAGCATTCCATTTTAGTTCTCAGGGGTGACGCATCCGCATTTTGATTCTTGATCGAGGAAAGATGTAGACGTCTATAGGCTACTGCATCTATTTACCATTTGGTGGACTATGTTCTCGTTTATCACCTATATCCTATTTTTAAAAAAAAAAACTTTTCTTTACTTAAGATTTTTAATCTACCCCACACTAGAAATTTCTGCTGTTTAGTGTTATCCGAACCCGGAACTATTATTTGTATTTCATACAAATACGTTTTTCATGTAGAATCGGAACTGAAATCGGATCGTTCATGAAAAACGTATTAACGCCGTAATCAAACGTTTAATCACTGCGTTACCGAGCCATCAATACGAATGGAGAATCAGAACTTTGGCCTAGTTTTTATACGGTCTATGAGCCATTTATATTGTATTAACAAACTTTTAGTAAGTAGAGACCGCGTAGTAGGGTGCCGAAATAAGCAATCGTGAAATATCCTAGTCTGAGAACTGAACTAAATTTCATTCATCGTCTTTTTTAGTCAGTAAAAGTACACAAATAAAAATGTACGTGTTGGCACCCCTGAGAACTAGTATGGAACGCTCCGTCCCTTTCATCTATATGTACTTACCAGTAACAAGCTCTATCGTTAAAACAGTGATTAAAAATCCGACTTTGTAAAAATATTTACAGAAAAGAGAAAAAAAATTATCCTATGTCATTTCCACACCTAATATGAATCTAAGGATATCTCCCTTATGAAAAATCCATCAAACCGTTTGGCCTCCAGAGCTTGCCAAAAATAGATATATATACATACATACTACCGAAAAACATTACCATGAACTTTTTTTTAATTTAATATAAAAAGAGCCAAACGAGCATGCGGCTCACCTGTTTGTAAGTGACTACCTGCACCCATGAACAACTGAACAACCAGGGTTTTTTTATAGGATAGGGTGACAAAAGAGCGCACAGTCCACCTGGTGGGAAGTGGTTGCTGTGACCCATAGACATCTACATCTATCCTCAATAAAGAATCAAAATGCAGATGCGTTGTCACCAGTGAGGACTAAGATGGAATGCCTCTTTTCCAGTAAAAAGGGCCTCCGGTTCTCTACACTCACCATACGAAACACAGCAGTGTTAAGCTGCTATTTTACGCTGGTATATTGTGAGAGCGTGGTCCTTCCTCAGTTGAGCCGACCCATTCGTGCTACAACTATACTACCAGTATAGCTGCAGCATGGCTCTACCACGTATAAAAACGGTTTTGCAGAAGCGTTGCCGGCCTTTTAGAAAACAGGCTTTTTTCTTAAAGCTCATCTCTTCAATCTCATATATCATCTTCAAGGTCATACCGATCCGGAAAAATCGTAAGTACCTACCTATTAGTCTGTCCGTTTTATTGCTGCTTCCACAATTCTCTGGTTTTTGCCATAATGTTTATATAACACATTAATTTATTAAGTAAAGCTTTCGAACAAAGGCAGAAACAAAACACATATTAATATGTGAATCTTCGACCAGGATTAACAACATCTTATAGTGACCATATCAATATTAAAAATCTTTTATGTTTTAAATAAATAAATTGACTTGGCAATCGCACTAAACAATCTAATTTAATATAATATGCATTACTTGAGAGATACATTGCGTTTTCATGCGATGGCCAAGCCATCTATTTATTTAAAATATAAAAGATTTTTAGTATTGATGTGGTCACTATAAGATGTTGTTAGGTTAGCTAATTACGTCATAACTTAAGACAGAAAGACCCTTAAGTAGGGACTGAATAAATTAACCAACTTTGTACATGGATCTCACAACTTTTTACGGTAGAAGAACTGGGTTGCGAGACTTGGTTTTTTTTACAACTCATGTTTTTGATGGCATTATATTATATCCTAGTAGAAATTGATACTACATATATTCATACATACGAATGTATTTAATACGTATTAAAATGGATTATACCTCCATTTTAGCGTAATAATTTGCATAGTGTAGGGTAAAGACTGTAATTTATACAAGCTTACTCATCGAAAGTTCAATTAGTTATCCTACATCCGGAGTATCAAGTTTTGGAAATTAGTGAGGTTAAAGGCCGCTCTAATTATGGTCAAAGTCCAATTTTAACAATATCACATCGATCGTTTTTTTTTATGTATCTGATGTCACAAACGAACTTCAGTTACCTGAAGGTAATTTGTTGCTGCAGTCCTTGTGGTCGGCATCCAATTTAAAAAAAGAAGGCAAAAGATGCGTTGTGACCTCTGGGGACCAAGATGGAATACCTCACAGTCTGTAATTGTACTGGCTCCCACCAGACCAGATCGCAGGAATGCAAGCACTGCTACTTGTCCATAGTAATGGTAAGAGGGTGGTACATACTTCGATGGGTTCCTAGGGAGAAAAGGATTCTTACCACATATTTAACATTTTCAAAAAAAAATTTGATTTTTTTAAATAAAAGTAAAGGCGTTAAACGAGAATAGATCTCACCTACTGTAAAGTAAATGAATGATATGGACCACAGATACCTATATCTCAATCAAATATCAAAATGCAGTTAAGAATCAAAGTCCATTGCTGAACGTACATCTATCCCAAAGCTACCACAAAGCAGGGTAAGCCGCAGATGCAGGTAAGCGCATCCATCGACTTGATGCATTTCTCACCAGGTCGTCACTCCATCTAGTAGGGGGAGGGCCCAACACTTCGCTTATCGATACGATGCTGCCACTCAAGAACCTTTCTTCCCAATAGGTTGACGGTCCTTCGAGCTATATGGCTGGAAAATTATCACTTCAGCCATAGCCCATAGCCGACAAAGCCCAATCGATCGATCGTTGGGGTATGTCGTCTATTCTGGTTCTGTATCTGGTTCTACCACGTAGGGAAATTTCGAGTATGGGCCTCCCCATAGCTCACTGAGCCACCTTGAGCTTCCTCATACGGCTAGCAGTGAGGGTCCATGTATCAGAATCATATGTCTTAACTGGCAACACTCGCTGATTGTACGATTTTGTTTTCTAGTCTTGAGGTAAACGTGACAAGAAGATGTATCATAATCTCCAGAACTGACCAGCCCACTTGGTCCATTTTTACTCCTAAGGATTGAATGCCATTTTACTAGTAAAAGAAGCTTTGAATCTCAATCTCTATCTATGTGATTATGGTATATGTAGGCATTTTAGCGTGTTACATAACAATATTTCGGTGTCATGTGTTAAATATAAAAAATATGCCGTTAATATCCTTTATTACATATCTCTATAATATAAAAACCAATTGCTGTCAAAAACGGCTCGACTGTTTTCGGTGAAATTTTTGTGTGTGTTTGAATGAGTCCCTAGATGGCTTACATTCTTATTTGGACTCAGTAGGTGGCGCTGTTATCGAAATACAGAAATCACCCGTGCTGAGCTGGTGCCAATCGCTAGTATTTAATGTAATGCAATATAATATAACGTTTATTATTTTAAAAAAATCCATCGTGAGGTGGTGTTTTGAGAAATAATATCATCCTTTAACGACATGTTATTACGTAGTTGCTTTTTAAGCATTTTAATATAGCGACTGGCGTGCGCTACCCTTCCGACGGCAGTATACAATAAAATGAGACTGCACTAAAATGTTGTAATTGGAAATTTAAAGTTAATAATTACTTAGAGTTCGGTTGCTAATTTTGATAATCCACTAAGACACTTGGAAAGTGCATACAAGATACCTCAGACCCGATTTATCCCTTGAGTGTCGTAAATAACGGCTCTGTTTAAATAGCACCAGGAATATCTTCGCTTCGATCAGATTGCGGTATAACAATAGCCCTTTGCATCGGCAAAAGGGTGCAACTTCAATGGTGCGAGACGTCCGGTATGTACTATGATCTTATATCCGCCTGCAAAACGTGACAATTAGGGCAAATCCTTCCTACAGAAGGAATAAAGGCCTATGTCCAGTAGTGAAGCTCAACGTTCTGGTATGAGAATAATCGACCGAGTAAGGACCACGCTCCCACAGAAGACCAGCGTAAAATAGCAGCTCAATGCAATTACATTTCGTATGGTGAGTGTAAAGAACCGGAGACCCTTTTTTATTGAAGGCATGTAAGAGCTTGGTCCTTCCCTGGTTGAGGCGACCCATTCGTGTTAAAACTATAATATAGCTGCAATATTGCTCTCCAACGTACATGTACATATACAATACCGCATTTGCAAACTTTTCACATCTTTGAACATTAAAACTATTATCAGTACCTATAAACCACCGGCACATTACAGTGTTAACTACGCTTACAATAACTCGCTCACTGATAAAACTGTATGACTAACGTAACTTGTTCGTTGAACAATATGAACAATGTAGATCAAAGTAGATCAAAAGGAAGTAATTATAAACTATACATTGTAATTTCTGCGAAACTTAGTGTTTATTTATTATCTGAAGAAAACTCTCTTTTCAAGGCAATCACGAGCTTATGCTTAAATTGTACAATTTCGAAATTTATATAACCGACTATGGGTTACTCGTTGTATCCAAATACCGACTGTAAATCGTACCCCCTAAAAATTATTTAGATGTTAGAAATTTACCCCGACCTAAATCAAAAACTGTTAATGGTTGTCCATAGCAGCCTAAAACATTCTTGTACCTACTCAAAATCGAAATTTACATGTCAAAAGGACCGGCTTGAGCAGTGGTCATTGGGTCATACCAATGTTACGGAGTTATGATAATAAACGCCTTACAGCTTTGACTTTCTTCTTGCCAGCGGATATCGAATCTTACGGTCACCCTGTAAAATAACTACACGATAATTATTATAGTTAAAGACGGTTAGATGGATGGATGGATGCGTTGGCTTGATCGGGCAAAGACAATATGGTCTTAGAGAATACAAGCATAAAATAGAAGAATAAGGCTCCTGTGTTTCGTATGATAATAAGAGAATCAGATAACCTTTTTTTGGTAACGAGCTATTTGTCGTCCCAAAAAGTAAGAAATTTCAATGTTGTAGGTGGGTCGTTTTGAGCAAATTCGTGAAAAAAGCAGCCCCCAACCAACATCGTAATCGATGGCAATATATATGTATATTACGTTCTTTTAAGAAAAAAATAATTTGAGCTGCGTACAATTGTAAAGAATTTAGAAGAATAAAATGCAAATGGCTAAGACTGTTCCTTTTCTTGCTATATTTTTTCTTTAACGGTTCCACCATACTAGAAATTTCTCCGGTTTTGTGGAGTCATTTTATATACATAAATTGCAGATAGACAATTATAATAATATAAATAAACAATATGTAAGAATAAATGGCAAGCAAAGATTTTTTTATAGGATAAGGGTGACAAACGAGCACACAGTCCACCTAATGGTAAATGGTTGCTGTGGCCCATAGACATCTACATTTATCCTCGTTTGCGAATCAAAATGCAGATGCGTTGTCAGCCGTGAGGACTAAGATGGAATGCCTCTTTTCCATTAAAAAGGTTTTTTTTTTCACTACTATAAGCCAGTGCTAAATTACTGTCCCATCTACTAGTAAGTGCCGAAGATGGTATATCGCAACGATTTGGCTTATCGCATTTAGTCCATCGAAGATGCTCGTCAAATAGCATCTAAAAATAGTAAACGTAAATATTTAAAAAAAAACCTGAACACGAAACACTGGAAAGGCTTTGCTATATTTAGTCGATTTTAATAAATAAATTCATAATTATACTTTATCGAAAATTTTAATACAAAACTTTTCCATGCAAATTCAACCAATGGAAATTTAGAAGTTAGTTCTGGTACTATCAGTGTAACAGAAATAGGCTTATTACTTTTATTTCATCTATCAGGTTTCCTTATTCTTAAAATTTATACAAAAATTAAAGCAAAAGATTTTTTATGTTTTTTTTTGTTTGTTTAAACACGCTTATCTCTGAAACTACCGGTCCGATTTAAAAAGTTCTATTGGTATATTAAAGCCAGATTTATTAGAAATAACTTATGCTATCTAGCATTAGGCTACACCTATCAGCTAGTCTTAAATATTGATTTTTGTTAATAAACTATAACAGATTTACTTATTTTATGGCAGATTGCGCAGAAACTATAAGTGAATTCGTATTTGTATGTTTAAGAAGTTGATAGCAAATTTATCAAGGATCATTTTATACCCACAATTTTCCTGTATCATGGACGGTTTTCATTAAAACTGGAAAAAACCGCGATTCGGGACGCTTTCTGGGATGGATGCGGGGGAAGGGGGGGACGCTCAACCTATATGTAATTACGAGGTTTTTTTTTATTTTCAAAAACCTCACGTAGTAGAAGAGTCTCTTGGTAGGAATTCCTTTTGCGAGATTTTGTGGTTCACCAACTCTAATAGTCATGTGTTATGCGATGGCCGTCTAAAATATGATCACATACTGCATACTTCCCGTAGCGTGGTGATTATTTTTATTTCTTATATTTTATTATATTTTATAGGATCGGGTGACAAACGAGCACACAGTCCACCTGATGGTAAGTGGTTGCTGCGGCCCATAGACATCTACATCTCTCGTTGCGAATCAAAATGCAGATGCGTTGTTACCCGTGAGGACTAAGATGGAATGCCTCTTTCCCAGTAAAAAGGGTCTCCGGTTCTCTACACTCACCATACGAAACACAGCAGCATTGAGCTGCTATTTTACGCTGGTATTCTGTGAGAGCGTGGTCCTTCCCTGGTCGAGCCGACCCATTCGTGCTACTAATATAGTTGCAGCATGGCTCTACCACGTAAAAATTTTAACGTCAGCTCTAAGCGTAAAGCATCATAAAAGAATCTACAAAAAATCCAAGTAAAATCATAACTTCGGCTGTAAGTACGTTGGTCACATCAGTTTAAAAAAAAAATATTTTTATTGTCATTACGACATAAAAATGAAATAAATAGTTGCTAGCATAATTTTAATACAATAATATACTGAAATGTTTAAAAATCTGTTATCACATGCTCCATTTAACTTAACTTTATTTTTTGACCATACATCCGTCTTTATTATTCAGTACTTCCATTTAATGTTTTTCATTTAAATTCCTTATATGCACAAAAAACAGGTAAATGAGAAAATTGTGTTTGTTCCTATTAATGCAAAACGCCTGGAGAGATTTAGAAGTAATATGTTAAAAATCCTTCCATCCCTTTCTTATAAGAACAATGCAGACTATTTATATAGAGAATTATTTACCTTTATAAACAATGAATTTAATAAAACATTCACTTCTAAAACATTCTCCAGAAACAGTCGCAAGGCATTTAATGAGTGGGCGACAGTAGGAATTCATAAAAGCAGACGAAGGTTATATGACCTTTACCATGAAAGATCGTATAATCTTTCCGATGCTTTTAAAGAATATGTAAAAAATTATTCTAAAATGTTTAAAAGAGTTTGCTCCACAGCCAAATCAATACATATTAGTAACAAAATTAAGACAGCTAAGAATAAAATAAAAATGACGTGGAGTATAATTAACAGCGAAACCGGTAAAGAGAAACCTCGTAATTCAAACTATCAATTAAAAATTAATAATGAATTGACTAAATCAAATCAAGAAGTTGCAGCGGTGTTTGAGAAATATTTCACTGATGTTCCTATCTTGACAACAGAGTCATTGAAGGCTTCTCCAACTGTCGCCGAATCATTACTTAAACAGAATGTTAATACCTGTTTAAAAGAATTTAGATTTGAAAAAGTATTACCGCATAATATTGTAAAATACTTCAAAACCATTGATGTAAAGAAAACCGCAGATTTGTGGGGGATTTCCGTTACAGTGATTGCGTCCATAATAGATTTAATTGCACCTCATCTTGCTATTATTTTTAATACTTGTATCGATTCTGGTGTGTTTCCTGATTTAATGAAGTATAGTAAAGTAATACCTTTATTTAAATCTGGTAGTACATTGGACCCCGCTAATTATAGACCTATTTCTGTACTACCAACTCTGAGTAAAATTTTTGAAAAAATAATTTTGGATCAATTGTTAATTTTTTTTAATACAAATAAATTACTTCATAAAAATCAATTTGGTTTTACAAGGGGTCGCTCGACGTCTGACGCCGGTGTTGAGCTTATGAAATATATTTTTAATGCCTGGGAGAATTCACAAGATGCCTTAGGTATTTTCTGTGACCTTTCCAAGGCTTTCGATTGTGTTCATCATGATACATTAATCAGGAAACTACAACATTACGGTGTAAAAAATTTGGCGCTTAAACTTATTACTTCATATTTAAGTAACAGAATTCAAAAAGTCGTCATTAATGGTAAATGTTCCTCCGGATCGGTAGTATCAATGGGCGTTCCTCAGGGCTCGATTCTTGGCCCATTCCTGTTCTTAATCTATATTAATGACTTACCTTATCTTGTAGGGGACAATCACGATATAGTATTATTTGCTGACGATGCCTCTTTAATTTTCAAACTGAAACGGCAGTCAATTAAATATGACGATGTAAATAATGCTCTATCGAAACTAGTACATTGGTTTAACGCCAACAATTTGCTCTTAAACGGCAATAAGACAAAATGTATTAAATTTACAATACCTAATGTAAAACATTCGAAAACCAATGTGCTCTTAAATGGGGAGGAGTTGAGTCTTGTGGATACCACTGTTTTTCTCGGTATTACTATTGACGCGAAACTTCAATGGGGCCCCCATATATCTAAATTAGCTAGCAGACTTAGTTCTGCAGCATATGCTGTAAGAAAGATTAGAAGTCTCACAGATGTTGAGACAGCTAGGTTAGTGTATTTTAGTTACTTTCATAGCGTAATGTCTTATGGAATTTTGCTATGGGGTAATGCGACTGATATTGAAGCTATATTTGTTTTGCAAAAGAGAGCCGTACGGGCGATTTATAATCTAAATTGTAAAGAGTCCCTTAGAGAAAAATTTAAAGAAATAAACATATTAACTTTGGCATCGCAATATATTTATGAAAATGTAATGTATGTACATAAAAACATAAATAGCTTTAATAAGAATAAGGATATTCATACCTTAAACACTAGGAACAAACATAAGCTTGTAATGCCACTTACAAGACTCCACAGAATTAGTAATTCATTTATGGGGCAATGTATACGCTTTTACAACAGAATCCCAGAACATGTTCAAAGTTTGTCAATAAACAAGTTTAAAAGTTTTATTAAAGAAAAACTGTACAAAAAGGGTTATTATAATATCAAGGAATACATGAATGAAAATAACCCCTGGGAATAAGGTGATCGCCACCATGCTGGTTCTATGAAAATTCATTTAAAATTGTATAAACAAAATTATTGTTAAGTGAAATTATGTTTAAAAAAAAAGTCCCGCTGGGTTTCTTGCTGGTTCTTCCCAGGACAGAGGTATTTTCCGAACCAGTGGTAAATAAAATAATGACTTTCAATAAGTATTATGTAATAATCCATATTGAATAAAAATCGTTCTATTCTATTCTATTCTATTCTAATGTTAAACGTATTGCCGCCTGGAGCCAGAAAAGAATATAATTTTAAAATTCCGTTTACAATTTCCGTTCACTTAAGGCGACAGCAAAAGTTACTAAATCTCGCTTGTTAGACTTTTAGCGAACTGTTTGCGTGTTCTAGTACTTGGAAAACAAATTAAGTTTTTAGTAAAATGCAATTTAAATTTTTTACTATTCGCCGTAGCATAATTTCATTCGTCACTGACAGCACACTTTTTAAATATATTATAATCTTAGAATGTTCACGCTTAAATGTTTTATGCCGACTAATCAAATTCAAATTCAAATTCATTTTATTCATTTGCGATATATGGGTTACAATAGGTCTTAATAATTTAACAAAAATACAGCCATATTCTACCTTCCTGTGTGCAAACTACTAACATACAAGATTTTATTTATAATTACAATGGAAAATTCTGATATATACATTAACATTATATAACCCTATTTATTTATTTGCACTACTCACATAATAATAATTCACAAAATAATAATATAATAAATATAATAATTAAAATTATAATGTCAAAATAATAATGTCAAAACGAGTATAAATTGTTATGTCTCAAAATTAATAACGTAGATAACATTGTGTGATAGTTAGAATTTAAAGATTGTCAAACAAATGATCGTCAATATTATAATACGCTTTGTTGGTTAAAAATATGTTTTGTTGTTTCTTAAAAATGTGAAGGTTCTTAGACTCTCTTATATATTTAGGTAAATGGTTATACAGACGAGGACCCATACAGAATACGCATTTTGAAACAAAACAGTCTTACTATTGGGAGGGCGCAATTTATCTTTATGACGCTGGACATTTAGTTTTTTGTAAAGACTTAAGTTTTGACGTACAAATAAGACTCATCATCATCATCATTACAGCCCTTCACAATTTCACTGCTGAACATAGGCCTCCCCCAAAGAATGCCACAAAGCACGGTCCTGAGCCACCTGCATCGATCGACTTCCTGCATGTCTTACCAGGTCGTCACTCCATCTCGTGGGGGGACGCCCTACACTTCGCCTACCGGTACGAGGCCGCCACTCGAAAACCTTTCTTCCCCATCGCTTGTCGGTTCTTCGAGCTATATGGCCGGCCCACTGCCACTTCAGCTTACTAATCCGTTGGGCTATGTCGGTTACTCTGGTTCTACTGCGGATATCCTCATTCCTAAGTTTATCACGCAGAGAAACTCCGAACATAGCCCTCTCCATAGCTCGCTGAGCGACCTTGAGCTTTCTCATCTGGCCAGCAGTGAAGGACCACGTCTCAGTTCCGTAAGTCATCACTGGCAACACGCACTGGTTGTACAATTTCGTTTTAAGGCTAATAAGACTACCTCATATATATAAATAGACATGGCATTGTTAATAATTTTAAATTAATGAAATATGGCTTACAACTCTCACTTTGGTTAATTTTACAAATGGCTCGTAAGCATCTCTTCCGAGCTTTAAATACTGTTTCTTTGACCGTACAATTACCCCAGAACATAATACCATATCTAAGACTAGGCATAACATAAGCATAATATGATCCAATTATGGCGCATGTGTCTACAACTTTTCCAAGCATAAATAACGCATAGGAAAAACGATTTGATTTCATACACACACTGCTCACATGAGACTGCCAGTTCAAATTGCAATCTACATTTATACCCAAAAATTTTATATTTTCTATGGTATTGATTTTTTGTCTTAGATAATTGATATTTAAATAATTTATTTTATTACATTTTTGATAGAATGTCATTAGTTTTGTTTTTTTCTAAATTTATATTTAAATTATTTATGTTTAGCCAATTTATGATTTTCTCTTAAGCAAAATGTATGTTATTTTCTAAATCAATTTTGTTTTTACTAGTGAAAATATCTGTGCTATCGTCAGCAAATAATACTATTTTGTGATTAATGACGTTGGGAAGGTCATTGATATAAATAAGAAATAACAATGGTCCTAAAACACTTCCTTGCGTACTCCAGTTTGTACGACTCTGTATTCAGAAACATAGGTTATTTCTTTTCCTGATTTTAGACAAAGTTTTGTAATGTGTGTACCTTGTTTTCTGTTAACCAAATATGATGTCAGTAGATCTAGTGCATTACCTCGAATACCATTGGCTTCAAGCTTTTTGAGTAGTATTTTATGATCAACATAATCAAATGCTTTAGTGAGATCAATGTAAAGTGCACATACAGGTATTTTAATTGTTAAGGCTAGGCATAATGGTATTAAAAAAGTTGTATAGAGCCATATTTATAGTTTTATTTTTTCTAAATCCTATTTGTTCTTCTCTAAGAATATTGCACGTTTCGAGGTAGTTAAATAAAGAGTTATAAATTATTTTCTCAAATACTTTGAGAGCACAGGTATAAGTGCAATAGGCCTATAGTTAGACATATTCTCCCGATCATTTTTTTTAACAGTGGTTTGACAATTGTAGAATTTAGTCTTTCTGGAAATATACCATTACAAAAACATAAATTGAAAATATAACTAAGTATCGGAGCAATTGCACCGGATACGTGTTTTAAAACTCTTGTACAAATTTCATCACAACCGGTACTGTTTGTATTTTTAAGAGATTTTATAGCTTTATCTATATCAAATGATGTTGTAGGAGGTATAAATATTGAATTGGGATTGTTTAAAGTTAACTTAAATGGTTTATCACTATTTGGACGGCCTTTGTTAATTTTGTTGGTATAGAAATTATTAAATGTCCTAGCTATAACTAGCGGATCCTCAATCATATCACCATCAACAATAATTTTACTAATTCCTTCTTCCTTTGTGATATTTTTGTATTTATTTATCACTTGCCAGGTAGCTATAGACTTATTTTGTGCTGTGTTAATATAGTAATTATTTTGGGACTTTTAGGTAAGTTTGATAGTTTTGTTTAGACGTTTTGAATACTCTTTTAATATGGTTTTATTTTCTACGCTGCCTTTTTTCTGTATTGCCACAATAACTGTCGTTTACGCTTAGTACATTTTTTTATCCCATTAGATAACCATTTTGTTTGTTTTCGTGAATAGACTTTAATTTTAATGTCAGGAAAGCATAGGCAATAAAGAAGGGTAAACAAGTCATGAAATTGGTCAAAAGCAAGATTAGGATTTTTTTCCTTATAAACCTCGTCAAAAGTGAAAGAGCTCAAATAATCGTTAAATTTGTGAAGATTTTATACATTATAATCGCGCCTTTTTATATGCCAGTAATTAAGATAGTAGCTTTGCTTGACTAGGCATATCAACAGTTGTGCCGTATGGTCTGACAAAGCTAAGTCATAAGTATTGCTCTTACATCCTTGAATATTGTGAAGAATATTGTCGATACATATACCACTAATTAGTCGTGTAGGTACTTTTATTGCTGTTTTTAGATTATAGCTTGTTATTAGTTGTATAAAATTTTTAGAAATTTTGGTTGCATCTATAAAAGATTTATATTAAAATCTCCACAAATTATAATTTAATTTTTATTATTATTACAGTATTTTTTTAATATTAAGTCAAAATGATACAAAAAATTACTGAAATCTTCATTTTTATTTTTTGGAGGTCTATAGGTACATATTATTTTAAGTTTATGCTCTATAAGTTTAATTGCACAACATTCGATTATGTTCGTTTTACTAAGTCATGCTATTTCAGGAAGAGGCTTATATTTATGACATTTCTTAACTAGTATGCAGGAGCCTCCATGACGATTTTCACGAACATGGTACGATGCAAGAGTAATAATTATCTAATTTGAATAAATTCGTATCATTGTAAGTCATATTATGTTCAGTTATGCATAGAACATCAGCCGAGTACTCATCTAATTCGAGGTTATCTAAATTAACAGTTAGAAGGTCAGATTTAGCAATTAATCCATTAATATTTTGATGTAATATGTATAGTTTTTTATATACGAAAAAGATTTTTACCAGAATGTGTTATATTATCATGCCTGGGAGTAATTTCCTCTATGATATTGTCTTTCAATATATCGTCACTCTGTGTATATGCGTCTACCATTTCAATATTGTCAGTTTGTGTACTAGTAGTCTGAAGTGAAGAAAATTTTGAGGAAATTACTTTATTTTGGTAACGCTCAAATTTTTATTTTTATTCAAGGCGTAGAATTTCACGTAGCAAAAAATGACATGGTATATATGGAGTGAAAGTATATTGATGAAAGAAAGGCTTCGAACCATTTGTATTTATAAAAGAAACATTAGTAAAATTTGTACATATTAATCTTAATACATAGTTAAGTTTGCCGATGTTTAAATTTCTATTATATGGTATTTCTGTAAATATTACATTAGTATTTATTTCATTACAAAGCCAGCTCCTGATACAAAATTCAAATTCATATGGATTATTCTCATTCACGCCGCCATGAACAACAACATAATCATTTTTTGTAAGTTAACATATTTCGTTCTTTTCTGTTTGTAAGACTTCCTGTATTTTGTCTCCTGGTTTCCAATAACAGGTTATAAGAAAATGATCACCAATTAATTTTTGAAGAGTTTTGCAAATATTTTGCCCTTGTTGGTCAGCAATAACAATTATTTTCCTTCGCATCTTAAATGTGGCTAATTTGTAATTGTCATTTTTTTTTTCTTATATAATATGGCATCGTTCAGTTACAAAACTTACCCTACATACGACCCACAGTTGCTCACATTTTTCCTTTCATTTAGACAAGAGTTTCCAGGAATAGTCGCGTTGCGCTAACACAATGTCAGACTTCTATGTTGCATTATTTTCGTAGTACTTAATATTTCAATGGATATGAATCCAACAGAAAGCAAACTTGGTTTACTCACGTAATGTGACATATACGGCTAGCGCTCATTTCCTGAGCTACCATCATATAGCCCATCACAAGTCCACTGCTGAACGCCCAAGGAATTCCACAAATCACAGTCCTAAGCCACACGCATCTATGTACTTCCTGCATGTTTTACCAGGTCGCCAATCCATTGAGTGTGTTGCCGAAACCTTGCTAGTTTTAATTAAATGTTATTAAAAAGACAGGTCACTTTAGCTATTATCAATAGCTCTTCTTAGCGAAAAAGGTGTTGGCGACCTTAAAATTTCGGTATCACCTATATTAGCCCGCAAATGGCTTTGAATTAAGGATTTATTACAACCGTCATGCTTTGTAGGCAGATAAAAGATGGCACTTGTGGATGGTCACTAGACCTTCGCTTTAAACGTGAAATTTAATATCATTATGGTGTTTCTTTCAAAAAATTGAAATGACAAGCGAACTAATAGACAACCTCTCTTTTGCAATCTATATACACCTGCATACAACTTTAAAGTAGTGAAGTCGTCGCCATGCTTTGCCACCACTGAGGGATAGCAGGGAATGCTTTCAGCCTGTAGTAATTCGGCCGCTCTCTTTGCACGCACTATTCTTAGTCATATTTTTATAATAAATATAATATATAATATACTCGTATATATCGCTCTAACAATCTGGACGAGATCCTGTACCCAAATAATGTTATACTTTGATCTATATATGTATATATATATGTATATATATATATATATATATATATATATATATATATATATATATATATATATATATATATATATATATATACTTACAAAGTAAAACATTATGACACCTATATCATCCTTGTGAATTTTTTTAACGCCGATATGTACTTACACACAATACAGAAAATTTCCTAGTGTAATACTTTTAATAAAAAAAATATTATGATCTGTAACTATTATACCTATAAATTGGAACGCACGCACATATGAAATTATTTATTACTCAAAACATTGACTATAGCAGTATTTTTAAACATAAGAACAACGACCACTTAAATTCAGTGACATCCAAGTAGAATTTCATACTATGTACATACGAAGGTACTTATTGCGTATTCAAATGGATTAAACCTTCATTTTAGTGTAACATTTTGCCTAGTATAGGGTAACGACTGTAATTTATATAAGCTTACTCATCAAAAATCCAATTATTTATCTTACTTACAGAGTATCGATTTATGGAAATCGTTGAGGTAAATGGTCACTCTAGTAATGGTCACATTAAAATTTTAACAAAATCGCAATATCACATCGAACGTTGATAAGTGGTACGTTATTGATATAGATATAATTTTCAGTTCTGTAAATCGAATCTTCGGTTTAATTTTTTTTATAAATTTAAAGTGACAAATGAACTTCAGGCTCTGGAGTTAAGTACAAAAAAAGACGACAAAACATGCGTTGTTACCTCTTGGGACCAAGATGTAATACCTCACAGTCTGTAATTGTACTGGCTCCCAGTAGAACAGAACGCAGGAATGCAAGCACTGCAACTTGGCGACAGAAATTATAAGAAGGTGGTTCATACTTCGACGGGTTCCTTGCGGGAAAGGGCTCCTACCACCTACTACTCGGTTACTCTGGTTCTACTGCGGATATCCTCATTTCTAAGTCTATCAATTAGATAAATTCCGAGTATAGCCCTCTCCACAGCTCGCTGAGCGAACTTGAGCCTACTCATACGGCCATGATTGAGGGTTCAAGTACCAGACTCACATTCCTTTACTGGAAACACTCACTTGTTGTACAAACTTTTTTTTCAAGTTTTGAGGTATACGTGACAAGATGTGTCATAATCTTCTAATCTGACCAGCCAACTTAGTGCGTTATTACTCCTAAGGAATTAGGTTGAATGCCATTCTACTACGTAATGGCGGGGACAATCTTGAATATGATCACAGACTGCAGACTTTCCAGAGCATATAGGGAGGGATATTACACTTGAAGGATGGTAAAAATAGATTAATCTTCTTTAGTGGCTTGAAGTGGTAGAGCCATGACGCAGCTACCTTCCTACCAAAGATGATACGCAAGGTTATTGAAATTAAAAAAACATCCTAATTTTAATAGAGAAGAGGGATAGGTTCTGCCATCTGCTTGGGATCCTATAATTAACAAAATTAAACCCAAACCAAAGTATACCACACACACAACCTGAAGGTTAAATTCTAAATGTAGCCGGGTGACATCGAGACGTCAAACATTGCAGTCCGTCCGTGACCATGAGTTGCTGTAAAGTACCCGAAACATCGGGAAACAAAATAACGCGGTAAAATCCGTAAAAGTAGTTTTATGCAATGTGTTGTGTTCGTGTAAATAGAAAACATCATTATATAAAAATAAAAAAATATATAAAAATCAAATGTAATATAAAAAATAAAAGGTGTAAATATAAAAAATAAACAAAAATTAATTTCTGTCCGTTAGTCTCGCTAAAACTCAAAAACGGCTCGACTGATTTCGATAAATTTTTTGTGTGTTTGGGTCCCTAGATGGTTTAGATTCACATTTGGACTCAGTAGGTGACGCTGTTATTGAAATCCAGAAATCACCCGCGTGAATCCGGGGCGGATCGCTAGTATTTAATACAATAAAATATAACGTTTATTATAAAAAAAAACATGTATCGTGAGGTTGTGTTGTGAGAAAATCTATTAACCTTTAACAATATGTTATTACGTAGTTGTTTGTTAAGCATTTTTGTAGAGCGACAGGCGTGTGCTACCCTTCCGACGGCGGTAATCACTAAAATGAGACTGCACCAAAATGTTGTAATTTGAAAATTAAAATTAATAATTACTTAGAGTTCGGTTGTTAATTTTGATAATCCACTTAGACACTTGGAAAATGCATACCAAGAAACCTCAGACCTGTATTGTCCCTTGATTGTCATAAATGACAGCTCTGTGTAAACACCACCAAGAATATCTTCGCTTCGTCAGATTGCGTTTTAAAATCCCTTTGCATCGGCAATAGGGTGCACCTTCAAAGGTGCGAGACATCTGATATGTACTATGATCTTATATCCGCCTGCAAAACGTGACGATTAGGGTAAATCCTTCCTACAGAAGGAATAAAGGCCTATGTCCAGTAGTGAAGCTCAACGTTCTGGTATGAGAATAATCAACCGAGTAAGGACCATGCTCTCACAGAAGACCAGCGTAAAATAGTAGCTCAACGCAATTACATTTCGTATGGTGAGTGTAAAAAACCGGAGACCCTTTTTATTGAAGGCATGTGAGAGCTTGTTCCTTCCCTGGTTGAGGCGACCCATTCGTGTTAAAACTATAATATAGTTGCAACATGGCTCTACCACGTCCACGTACTTATACTATACCACATTTCCAAACTTTTCACATCTTTGAACATTAAAACTATTATCAGTACCTATAAACCACCAGCATATTACAGTGTAAACTACGCTTACAATAACTCGCTCGAGTTTGAATAATAGGTCGGGTATCAAAATTAGTTATTGGGTTTTTTGATCAAATAATTGTCAGTAGCAGCGCGAAGGCGGTAGGTTGACGGTGTTACCGTTGGTCCTGCACTCTTTTCGAGCGCTGAGTCGGATAGCTATCCCATCGGACCACAAGAGTTAGAAAATAGAGAGTTCACTTTTGCTTGGGCACACACTCATGCATTATAAATCTTATCTACGTAGTTGGCTTGTTTCCGTTGAGACCGGCTGCTATGACCAAAATTTGGTCTGGAGGTTATTATAATATAGCGGTGTGCAAAGAATCCATGTCCCCATATCGTCCACTGGTGCATCGTCGTGAGAGATAACTATGAGAAATGACAGCAACATTTTAGAACTTCCGATAGATTACGTTTAAAACGTGGTAGAGCCACGCTGCAGCTAGCTATATTATGGCTGTATCACGAATGGGTCAGTTATATGGTGTGTATAGAGAACCGAAGAACATACTATCAGGTAGATTATGTGCTGATTTGTCACTCTTAATCTATAAAAAATATGTCAGTCATAAAATACCCAGACTGGCGATGGCCAGGTGCGTCAAGGATGCGAGAATTCTGATATTGCAATCGCCAAGCTTGAAGATAAAGAGGCGTATGTCCAGCAGTGCAATTTTGCGTGCTGATAAAGCACAAGATATTATTAGAAGTTAGGACTCCATTTCTGCCTAGGAGTCAGTCTGTTTCGGCACGAAACTAGGTAGGAGATAGATAAAATTTCTGTCACCAAATAGCAGTGCGTATACTGGTGTTCTGTTCTGAAGCATATAGAGAGCCTGTATAACTTTAATGTGAAAATTCCCAGTGTAAAAAGAAGTTTTTTTTTTATATGATAGGGTGACAAACGAGCATACAGTTCACCTGATGGTAAGTGGTTGCTGTGGCACATAGACATCTACTTCTTTCGTCGTTTGAGAATCAAAATGCAGATGCGTTGTCAGCCGTGAGGACTAGGATGGATTGCCTCTTTTCCAGTAAAAAGGGTCTCCGGTTCTGTACACTCACCATACGAAACATAGCAGTGTTAAGCTGCTATTTTACGCAGGTGTTCTGTAAGAGCGTGGTGCTTCCCCGGTCGAGCCGACCCATTCGTGCTACAACTATACTACTAATATAGCAGCAGTATGGCTCTACCACGTTGAAACAAGTGCTGAATATTTTTTTCAATATTAGAAAAGAAGAACAAAAGGTAGCCAATTCAGTCTTATAACACTGGTACTACAACTTAAATTATAAAATGAGGAGAGCTTATACACGCGCTAGGGTACAAACCGCTTTTCATAAATAACGAAATTCAGAGCATATTTTGCCGCAGCGCGCTGTTGAATATATGACGTGGGGGATTTTTCTGTTTTCTTTATCAACGAACTAAAGAAAAATCTACACAAAAGTATACCACTTAAATCTCTAGTTTACAAGTTGAAAATTGAAATAGCTCATGAATTTTCTGTAACTGTGCTCTTAAAAAGAACTAACTTATTATTTTTACCAAATTCGACTTTCTATTTTATCCAGGATCGTATGGTGTTTCGGGAGCAGTGTTATAGAAATTACTTCTTTTGACTTGGTTTGAACCTGGTATCAAAGTTTGTAAGCAGCAGAAGTTTGGACATTTGCTTCAGGACTTTTAAATTCACGAGTTTATGCTTAAATTGTACAATTCCGAAATTTGTATAATCAATTACGGGTTAGTATCCAAACACCGACCATAAACCGTACCCTCTAAACATTATTTTGATGTCAGAAATATGCCTCGACCTAAATCAATAACTGTTAATCGTTCTCCAAATCAGTTTAGAAACGTTCTTGTATGTACTCACTATCAACATTTCCTTTAGTAAGGACTTTTTTTTTGTGATTGGTACCCATGTCAAGCGGACACGCTTGACCGGTGGCCAGACTGATGATACGGATTGATTATAATAAATGTCTTGCAACTTCGACTTTCTTCCCGTGACCGAGTAAACACGATACATACGATAATTATGGTTGAAGCACGGGTTGGTTGGCTTGATCGGGCAAAGACCACATACTCTTAGAGAATACAAGCGTAAAATAGCAGCTTAATGCTGCTGTGTTTCATTTGGTGAGTGTAGAGAACCGGAGACTCTTTTTACTAGAAAAGAGGCATTCCGTTTTAGCACTAATTTGCAAACTAGATATAGATGTCTTTGGGCCACAGCAACCATGTACCATTTGGTGGACTATGTGCTAGCTTGTCACCCTTATCCTATAAAAAAAAACATCATAACCGATGGCAATATCTGTGTTTATTAAGTTTTTTTAAGAAACAACTAATTTGAGCCGCGTACCATATTAAATTTCAGAAGAATAAAATGTAAATGGCTAAGACTGTTTCCTTTGTTTCTTTATTTTATTCTTTGACGTTACCACACTATAATAAGAATGTCTCATGTATTGTGAAGTCATTTTACATACATAAATTACAGATAAGATATAAATATATAGATAAGAGGACAAATGACTGGCATATATAGATTTGATTTACTATTATAAGCCAGTGCTAGATTACTATCCCATCTACTAATAAGTACCGAAAATGGTAAAGCGCACTGATTTAGCTTATTAAAAGACTATTCGTTCTTCTCTTGCAGACACCCACATTATAATTATATTTCGGTAGAGTTTCGTATCTATAGCTTAATAAGGCACTTGGAAAAAAGTTAGTATTTTCTTAGGCCTAAACATAAGAAAAATAACATCAGGCACTAGTTACTTTTATTTGTGTTACATGGGATAGGATACATTATCTTAGACTGCGTTTAAACTTCAAAATTTGTAACTTAATTAAGAGCGTAAAGTTTTTAAAACTAATTCCATCGAAAATTCCAAGAAACATGGAATAGTTATTACAGTTTGAATTAATTCAACTGCTAATATTACACAAGTTTAAAAATTAACAATGAGTCTTACGTCTTTAGACTATCGAAGATGCTCGTCGAGCAGCTAGTAAAATTATTCAATTGTAGACGTAAATATGAAAAAAAAAATACTGAACACGAAGCACTGGAGATGCTTGGTTGATTTTAATAAATAATTCATAACTGATACCGTATAATCTTTCCTGCGCCCTACTTTGTACTTTATCGTAAATTTAAATATGAATCTTTTCCATGCAAATCCAACAATTGGAATATATAGGTTAGTTTTGGTACTGTCCGTGTAACGGAAATAGGCTTATTACTTTTTTTTCATCTATCACAAGTTACTTTATTATTAAAATCTAGACTTATTTATATGATAAAGCGGAAGTTTTATTGTTTATATGATATATTAATCTATCATTAGGCTACACCTATCAGGTAGCCTTAAAAATATTTTTGTTAAGCAAGTTAGAATAATAAGCGCTCCTGAAATTTTCAGCAAAAAAATTGATAAATGATAAAAATGTAGATATTTATATGCTTTTGTATGTATAAGAGGTTGATAGCAAATTTATCAACGCACACAATTTTCATGTATCGTGTACGTTTTTCTTAAAAACTAGAAAAAACCGCGCTTGTGACGCTTTCTGAGGGGTGGAGGGTCGTGACGCTCATCCAGAAGGAGTAGGGAGAGTAAATGAAATTTTACTTCGCTCTAAAACGGACATAAGACTTATGCCGATAGATAAAAGTACTCTTTTAATTTTGATAATTTTTCCATACATTACTATCTAAAATGCTTGAATTACGTGTCATGTCTTGTCGCGCAGGTGATATACGAAATATACACGGGTATGTGAATAAGTGAGCTATGTAGACAAAAAACTACTAGATGACGGCGATAATAAAAAAAAATGTTTCTTTATTTAAATCTGACGTCCCGTAAGAAATTTCTAGGAATTAAGGCTAGCTTTTTAAATATCAAGTTTCACGTTATACTGTATGATGCAGAAAATTAAAAAAAAATACCCCTTGCTCAATAATTTTGAGAGACTTCTAGATAGTATATGAGATAATCACAAGATTAGATAAGAGATAATCAAGCCGTAATAACTTAATGGTTTAGGGTAAGGATCGCAGGCTCGAGAAGTGCCAGGTTCGAATCCGCCATTTGACTATTGTTTACGACACTCCTAACAAAACCAGTATAAACTTACTTTGAGTGGATAACGCTGCCTTACATAGGTGTAATCCATCCCTGATATGAGATTTCTCGTAGATTCGATCCGCTATTCGATGAACTAGTATTTTATAATGAAGTATCATGGCCTGGCTCTAAATTATATTAATTGCTTACACAATTTAGAGCCATGTTGTATCATTATATTTGAGTGCGATTGCTTATGGCAATGGCAGAAAGTCATAAATTCTAATAGAAAAACTTTATAGTCACTGTGTAAATTCAAATAAAAAAAAATACGAACCTACTATTTGCTTTAAGAATAATTTAGGACATTCCCTTCTACTTCCAAAACATAATTTTAAATGATCTAGAATTGTTATTTATTGTATAAAACTGTAGTTATATACGCAATGAACTTTATTCGGTCACGTGTAGCTTGAATGCTTAGTTTTTATTTCGTAGTCGATTGCGCCAACGGCGAACTTTCTAATAAAAGCAGAAATTTTTAAATTTGCAGGAGATATCGTGCCAAAATTAAGCTTGACCCGAAAACCAAGATTTTTTTTCCTACGAATGTAAGTTTCTTTTTTATAGGGCAAGGGTGACAAATTAGCACACAGTCCATGTGGACTGCAGCTACAACCACTTACCATCATGTGATGGTAAGTGGTTGTAGCTGCTCATAGTCATCTACATCTATCCGTGATTACGAAACAAAATGCAGATGCGTTGTCACCTGTGAGGACTAAGATGGAAAGCTTCATTTCCTGTAAAAAGGATCTCCAGTTCTCTACACTCACCATACGGAACACAGCAGCGTTACGTTGCTAGTTTACTATGGTTTTCTGTGAGAACGTGGTCCATCCCCGGTCGAAACGACCCATTCGTGCTACAACTATAATATAGCTGTAGCGTGGCTCTTTCACGTAAAACAACTTATATTTAAAAACAAAATAGTACCAATATTATTTCGTTTAACTACTACAAATAATCTAAAATTCTTGAGCTAGGATTGATTTACTATAGCAGTCGAATTGTGGATTCGAATCCACAAATGAGCTTCGTAGTTTGACCTTTGACCAATAAGTAACTTTAATTATTACGATTTGCAATAAATATTGCGATGTTTTCAAAGTTTGAAAGTAGCGTATAAAAATATTTTTGTACAGCATATTTGACAAAAAGTTTTAGTGGAAAATTAAAATTTGCGTGTAAAGTATATTTAAAAAAAATGAAATTCAATTTTCCCTTATCTTTGTACTTTGTAGCTTTTTAAAGTACGAATTGAAATTCGCGAGTCCAGTTTAAACCGCTAATACGAGTATCGTAAAGGCTGGAAATTACTCAATTTTATATTCATTAATTAAAATGTACTTCGTTATGCTAAAATGCATGTATCATCAACATGGTATCCACAAAAACTATTTTATTTTTTTAAAGTATAAAAATATTATTTCTTACAGAAAGACGGGGAACAGACATTGCGATGTTACAAATGTATATTCATGATTACGAGATCAATTTTTTATAAAATCAAAGTGATAAAAAGGCTAAGAAACGACACAGGAGACGTCCCGTTTTTGGTTTTGCGACCCATCTCCCACGTTGCGATAGTGGTTCAGTCCGAGGTTTATATCTCCTTCTGAAGGACCCTTGAATCATTGCGAGCCCCCCTCCCCCCAAGAGGAGCCTTACTCTGAAAGCAGGTGCCGGGGTGCCTCGGGTATGAAGTCGCCGCTCGCCGCCGGCAGAATCGTTGCACTCAATAGGTCGTAAGTTCTCAATTACGAGTATATTTCGATGAAGCTGTAAAGGCCGCAGGGCCAACAGCATACACTTTCAGAAAAAAAACTGATCGCATTTAGTCGGATATGGCAAGGCTAGAACAATAAGAACCAAAATGCTGACGTGCTGTCACCCCTGAGGACTAAGATAGAATGCCTCATTTTCGTTAATGACGGTCTCCAGTTTTTTTTATATAGGAGACGCGGCAAACGAGCATACGGCTCACCTGATGGTAAGTGACTACCACTGCCCATGAACAACTGCAACACCAGGGGAATTGCAGATTCGTTGCCGGCCTTTTAAAAAGGAGTAGGCTCTTTCCTTGAAGGTCCCTAAGTCGTATCGGTCCGGAAAAATCGCTGGTGATAATCGATTCCACAAGGATGTTGTGCGAGGGAGAAAACTTCTTCTAAATCTCACAGTAGTGGACCGCCAATCATCCAGATGATATGGATGGTATCGAGAGTTTTGTCGCGATGTGCGATGTGTGATTCCTCAGGACACTCCCCGTGGTAGGCGCGATAAAATATGCAAAGAGATGCAACATCTCTACGCAGTGCCAGTGAGTCAAGCCGATCGGAAAGAATTCGGTCGTCAACGATTCGAACCGCTCTGGGCTGGAGGCGGTCAAGTGGAAGGAGCTGGTACTTTGGAGCCCCTGCCCAGAGATGGGAACATTATTCCATGTGAGGACGAACCTGCGACTTGTAAAGTTGCAAGCGGTGCGCCCGCATGAAATACTGTCCCGCTCTGCTGAACACCCCAAGCTTCTGTTCAGTTCTTTACATTACGGCATTACACTTTATATACGAAACACATTAGTATCAAGCTGTTATTCTACGCTGGTATTCTGTGAGAGCGTAGTCCAACCATATTTAAGAGTGACTCTGATATAAGCGTGACTTTGACACGTTTAAGCATGGCTCTACCACCTTTAAGGGTTTATACGTCCCACATACTTCACATTTATGAAAGGGTTTTAGAGTAATTAGTGTGTCACGCTACTACAATGCGTATTGATGAACTTTACATGTTAACGACTTATTTTTATTTCTCAGACATGCCAGTTTTGTTTACGCATATTATAAAGCTCGTGGTAAATCATCAACGACAACTCGCAGTGGCTTAGCAATGGGTTCGAATCCTAGCGGTGCAAGTATTTGTTTTGTTCAAAAATATTTTTTTTGGGTCTGGATGTTTGTCCTTTAGGAGTTTATGTTTGCAAGC
This sequence comes from Parnassius mnemosyne, assembly GCA_963668995.1. Lineage (NCBI taxonomy): Eukaryota > Metazoa > Arthropoda > Insecta > Lepidoptera > Papilionidae > Parnassius > Parnassius mnemosyne. The sequence continues at coordinate 42,532,445 of CAVLGL010000002.1, forward strand.
CACTGTACTGAAGTTCCCCGCGATACAGGAGAAATTCTAGTGCAAAGGCAATTTTTTTAAAAGAAAAAAATAATTAAAATCAGGTTACTCGCAAACTGTGACAATACGTCGAGCATATAGCAAGGCTCTTTTTTAATAGAATTAGGATAAAAATGAGTACACAGTCCACTTGATAGTAAGTGGATGCTGAGGCCCATAAATATCTGCATCTATTAGGATTAAAAATGCAATTATGTCGTAACCCCTGAGAACTAAGATGGAATGCCTCGTTACTAGTAAAGAGGGTTTCTTAATCTCTACATTCACCATACGAAATACAGCAGCTTATCTTATCACGCTATATTTTTAATTATTTTTTTGCTTCACTACAATCTCACATGGTAGCCAGTAGTGATGTAGCTCTAGGTGGTAAATTATAGTATCCGAACAGCTCCAGTCAATTCACTCTTTGCCTTTGAAGCATCTACAATTTAATCAGATGGGAAGACAGTCGCAAGCAAAATGGTAGCATCCGTCTTCCACTCAGTCCTATGTTGTACAGTAAATTTGGTTTTATCATATTTATATTTTATTTGTATATAACTATATATGGTTATATGATATACATATTATTGACTAGTATTGTAAAAGTGGCAAAGAGGCGGCCGTATAGCTCGAAGAGCAGACAACCGATGGGGAAGAAAGAGAAATCTGGGCGGTCCCCCACTAGATGGAGTGAAGCGTGGTAAGAGATTCAGGAAGTCGATGATTGCAGGTGGCTCAGGACCTCCATTTGTGGTATTAACTGGGGTAGGCCTTTATTCAACATTGGACTTGTGAAAGGCTGTAATGATGATAATAATAATTATTATATACCATTCAAAAAATACTGTTACATCAGAAGTGCAAAAATATCTATGTGCCATACGGGTAACACGCATGATTATGAACGTGATTTTGCGCTTAAACGTGATATATTTAAAAAGTATTTTGATCATGTTTATAGCTGAATATTTTTTAATATTAAAATTTTTGTACATCCGAATTCAATATAAATTATTATGAATAACTCAAACTTATATGGGACCACATGAAAATCACCAGCTTTCAAATACAAAAAGAATTATTGAAATCGGATCACCCAGAATAAAATTATTAAGCTAACATACATTAAAAAAACATACAGTCGAATTGAGTACCTCATCCTTTTTGAAATCGGTAGAAAAGGGATCTTGCCTTTGCCTTCCATGCACAGCAAAAGATTACAAAAAGTTGTGAATACAAATACTTAGCGTTGTTTTAAAAGAATTGGTCGAAATTCAGCCACTCTAGTACTGATAATGATATAAATGTTGATTGTCAATCTACTGGGACCATGGGAATTCAGACCTTATTCGATTTACCACGCCCGCCTTTTAATTAATCAACTCTTTCGTTATTCAGTTGTCTGATCCAGTGCTGAACAGTGGAGTGAATTTGACAATGGGTGAGTGTTATTTGTTAATAATTATATTTTCATAAACCTTAAGGTTAATTTTTACAATTTGAACTGATAAGTTTACAGTTTATTTTTAAAGGAATTTTAATTTTAAATTATGGTATTTCGACCCCTATAATTGTAATAACTTACTTTAATTTATAAATTTATAAGATATACTTTATCAAGGTTGTCCATATCTTTTACTTATATACTTGAATTCAGAATATTTTTAATGAAGTTTGATTGTTTTATGTTGAAAATACTAGATTAAAGGTGAATTTAATTGAACGGTAGTATATTTAAGGTAATTTTTATATCTAGAGTCACAAATTTTTCTAACTATATTATTTTCTTTGTGCTACCTGTAATAATAAAGAATATGGTGGTAAAATAAAATATATAACTACAGTAAGTATATTTATAAAAGTATATTATAAATATAAGTATATTATAAGGGAATAAGTTTAAATTATGGTAATCGGACCCAAACAGAAACCTGCTGCCCACTTGGGTTCCGTTGCCCTATTTCAAATTTCCCTACTTTCAGCTCACCGTTCTCTCTTGTGCCTAGTTTTGCATTGAAGTCTGAAGGAATGCATGGCTCTAGAGATTCTTATATATTTCCTCCACCTCCTCATCGGGGTGTTTCGAGGTTGATTTGTAAACCTGTATGACCTTCAGCGATTACCGTTTGGTGATTCTGAGTATATGGTACGCAACCCTTGTCGTCACACTCCCAATCTTCCCAATCTTTAAAACGTTGTTAACGAGATACTTGTGTACGATAAATCCGACCCCTCCTTAGGACAGATGGTTGCCCTCCCGGTGATAGAACAAGTTGCCGGATTCGAGGATTACCGTTTCCTCCCCCTCTTTTCGGACCTCGGATAATCCTATGATATTCCAGCGCAAGTTGTCTATCTCTTCTTCTAGCTCCAGGATCTTCTCGTCAGTCCTCAGGAGCCGTGCGGTATAAGTTGCCAGGTTGAGTTGTCGTAGGTGATAACCGAACCTCCACCGGAGATTCTTAGCGGGGTGCTAAGAATCTCCGGTTTAAATAGTAATATATAGTTTATATAATAGTTTAAATAATAATCTATATTAAATTAAAAAATAATAACTGTTCTGTTCTGTTCATATCCATTCCATTACGTCCTAGTCTATTCCCTTATATACTATTTTCTTCTATTATATTCTTCAAATCTATTATATTCCATTCTGTTCTAGTATAGAAACAGTCCTCTTTCACTCTTGCTTCCTACGTAACAAAAGTTACAGGGGCCTGTTTATTGTTTATTTATTAATATCGCGTTGAACTTCAGGTTTCATATGCAGTTAGGGCTAGGCGTGTTTTAGGCGAGCAATATATTAGTGCATTTTAAAGAGTTTTAACACTGTTTACGTAAATAGATCTTTTGTAAATACTTGTTTAAGTAGTTTGTTTATTGTTTAGCATTTTTAGTTATATGAAGTGGAATTTATATATATATCTATATTAATATGTATGTCATAGAAAATACATTCTAAATTATTGAAAACATAAAAATGAAAATACCAGCTAATAACTTACTAAAAACGTAAAGCCACACCAATACTTGCACGCAGCGATAACGTTTAATTTAAAATTGCATTGTACCATTATTTATTCTAGAAATTCTGTACTATTCTATTCTATTAATCAGTTCGTAAAAGTCTACTCCTGGATATAGGTCGCTCTCGTTGTAGATAGGTTTTGTCTTGTTCGTAATACTATCGTCAATCTGCCTGCATTGTTGGTGTTAAGTTAAATGGGATATACAAAATATTAAAATATTTTTGTATGTTAAACAAGTGTACACATACCTAAATGTGAGTTTGTAATCAGGACTTTAATTTTAACGGGAAATTACGCTGTATCATTTGAACAGGCAACGCTTACGAGGTGCTTGTCTGCTTCAGTAATGACATAAGCATAAATCATCGTTACCTTTCAAAAAGTTTTACACATGTTGAATTTCGATTTTGAAGTAGATAGAAGGTCACAAAGTTTTTTTTTTCAATAAATTTATTCATGATTAAACCCATGGTTGCTCATGGGCAAGTCGCCTTTAGACATTATCGGTGGCGGTCTGCATTCAGTTCCTGGTGCCAGCACCAATTATAGTATTGACTTGGTTATATATAATTGAACTTACTGAAAAAAATCATGAACATGTATGTCATTTATTACGTGTGTTCATGATATTTTTTTATTTTATTTTTAAACGTTACCTCACAAAAAGATTTATCCTATATCGTAAAGATAGTTTACATACATAATTGCACAAGGAAAACCATCCAGACCCGGAACTATTACGGGCCCGGGCCAAACAAATTCTGTGCGAAATTTAAACCTGCGGGTCTCAGTACCCTAACTCAATACTTAGCCATTGCGCCATTTTTATATATATCGGAGAATGACAACAGGAGATCCCACTTCTGGTGTTGGAGATTACAACAGAGTATTCCACTCGTGATCTTGGAAATACATCAGGATAGCGTTAACTGATAAAAATAATAAAAATGTGAGAGCGGATGTTCTACTTGCTCTCTTGCTTACGCAGTTTAATCATTATCAGTAATAAGACAACGTAACACTATACATTCAGTATAGTGAAATTACAGTTCGACCACACCGTAACACGTCTCTGCCACAATCACACACCAGTGTAACTTGAGGTACGTAATTACATGATAACACGAAAATATTATGTAAACCAACAGCAACACTACTTATCTCAATGTAACACAGGACTGCATCTCAGCAACACCAATCCTCCTTGACTGCACTAGAAGAACTACAACAACGAACAGAACTACGACACTATCTCAGCACTAGTAGAGTGATCACACCCGTTGAATGACTTGAGCGGAATCTCCCGCGCACGCCACCTACAGTGAACTTTATACTACAGACAAGAGGGGGTTTCTCGATATACCCTCCCTTCTACCTCGATCCAACCCGGTATTTTATAGACGCTCCGACATATATAATTTTTAAAATAACCAAATACAATAAGTAAATAATTAACCAAATACAATCATATCGTTAAATGGTTTTAATAATTAAAACAAATTTTACAGTTTATGCTGGAATATACCGTAACTGTTACCGCCTCTTAAAGTCCACTGTGAACATAGGCCTCCCTAATACTCGTAGATCGCCTCATATACATATTTGCAATAGTTGCCAAGCTTTGCAAGCCGGTTTAAACCGCAGTTTTATTTTTATTTTTAGTCGTTATTAGGAAGACGCTGCTGTTTCGCTTTTACAACAAAATAACATTTACAATTTGTAAATAAACAATTTCAAACGTTTTATTAAAGATAAATTGTACAAAAAGGGTTATTTAATACTAAATTATTTATAATACATATTAATTATACTATTATAATACATAATAGGTCGGGGAAAAAGTTTCTTCGTATTTTATATACAAATTTAAGACTTTTTTTTTCAAAGTTCAATTACATTTAATTATAATATATATATATATATATATATATATTATATATATATATATATATATATAGCATATATATATATATATATATATGTGCCATTTTGCTCGATAGCTGATTGCAATTTCGTAGGCAGTAATATTTTTTTTTTTTTTTTTTTTTTTTTTTATAAGATAAGGGTGACAAACGAGCACACAGTCCACCTGATGGTAAGTGGTTGCTGCGGCCCATAGACATCTACATCTATCCTCGTTTGCGAATCAAAATGCAGATGCGTTGTCACCCGTGAGGACTAAGATAGAATGCCTCATTTCCAGTAAAAAGGGCCTATATAATTCCGTTGCTGTAGAAATCTTTGGATTTTTGATTAAAAAACAATGGAACAGGTAGTTTTGACAGTCCTCTCAAGATGTTACCCTAGCGTAAAATAGCAGCTTAACACTGCTGTGTTTCGAGTTGAGTGTAGAGAACCGGAGACCCTTTTTACTGAAAAAGAGGCATTCCATCTTAGTCCTCACGGGTGACAACGCATCTGCATTTTGATGCAAACGAGGATAAATGTAGATGTCTATGAGCCACAGCAACCATTTACCATCAGGTGGACTGTGTACTCGTTTGTCACCCTATCCTATAAAAAAATTTTTTTGCTAAGTGGGCAAAGATGTGTGTGGTCTGGCGTTATCATGATGAAAGACCACTTCTTCTTTATTGATCAATTCCGGGCGGTTTTTTCGGTAAAAGCTCATAATAAAAGGATCTCACTTCCAACCCCACTGTACATACAGCATCACCTTATTGCGTGCTAATCCGGGTTTTGCTACAGTACGTGTAACTTGACTACCCATTGACCATGATCTTTTTCGCACGTTCTTTTCGTAGGTGATCCACTTTGCATCACCAGTAATCAATTTTTTCAACAATGGTACGGTTTCATTACTTTTCAATAGAGAATCGCAAATGAGTAAACGATTCATTAGGTTTCTTTCGATGAGCTCGTGTGGTACCTAAATATGAAGCTTTTTTGTATAGCCAGACCTTTTCTAATGGGTCAAACCTGTTTTACGGTTAATTCTCAATTCCTCGGCTATGTTTTACCAACTAATATGAAGATCGTGCTCTACTTTTTCAAAAATAGCATCGACTTTATCCATATGATGGGCGTCCAGAGCGAGCAGCATCTTTGACATCAAACTTCTCGGACTGAAAACGCTTGAACTCACTTTGTGCTACTCTTACTGAAACTGCATTAGGTCCATAAACGTCACAAACTTTAAATGGGGCTTGTTAGTCGTATTTTTTCGTTTTTCTATCGACTTGAAAAAGGAGGAGGTACTCAATTATATTTTATGCGTTACATCATAATTTTCTTCTGGGTGAACCCATTTGAATGATTCTTTTTTGCCGACTTCCAAAAAGGAGACGCTACTCAATTCGACTGTATGTTCTTTTATGTGTGTTACCTCATAACTTTTTATTGGGTAAACCGATTTCGATGATTCTTTTTTTATTTGAAATATGATACTTCTCGTGTGGTCCCATATGAATTTGATGAAGCTCAAACCAATGGTTATTGAGTTATTCTTAATAACTTATATTAAAGTCGACTGTACAAAATTTTTTCTTTTAAATTATTTATTTGAAAGCTGGTGCTTGATCAAGATCTCACCAACAGTTTATGATTTATTGTTAATTTATAAGTCAGTTGTACAAAATTTTTAATTTTAAATTATTTAATTATTTGATATAGAACTTCAGAATGTATCGGATTTCTTCGTTAGATTCACTCATTTTGGCGGACAGCAAAACAATTGAAAATGACGGGAAAGTGTATTTTACTTTTTGTTTTTTGTTTTTCTTAATGTCCTTTAAGTGTTGATTTTGAAACCAGCCAGGTACAAATAGTTTAACCAAAGATATTTTTAATCAATTTTATACAAACAAAATACGAAGAAAACTTTTTCCCTGACATATTAAATGAAAATAACCCCTGGGAATGAGGTGATCGACACCGTGCTTGTTCTATTAAAATTCGTTTAAAATTTTTACAAATGTGTGAATTATGTTTAAAAAAATGTCCCGCTGGGTTTCTTGCTAGTTTGCTCCAGGACAGAGATATTTTCCGAACCAGTGGTAAATAAAAAATGACTTTCAATAAGTATTGTGTAATAATCTATATTGAATAAAAATTATTGTATTATATTCCGTCCATCTCTTGATTTGTTTCCGTCTGTCGCCTCTTACGAAACCCATGGGATGATATTAGGTAGTAGATACTAGAATCTACGTTACCTTTTAAAGAGTTTTATTAACATACATGTTGCATTTTATTATTGAAGTAGATAGATGGTACAAAGTGGTTTTTAATTATTTTGGATTTTTTAAATTGCTGTACTTCTAGCTATAGGTATTTGGAAACAAAGGTTAATTAATAACAATGGAACGCCAAACTCAGTCGAAGCATTAAAATAACAAAATAAACAAGTGAAGAACGATGTTGTTTGTTCAGGTTGGTAAACAAGCTTGCTTCGAGTGGGACGCGAACTGGCGCATTAAACGAACTTACATTTTCATGTCAGGGGAAAATCTTACATAAAAGCAACAAGGCAATAGCCAAAAATTTTTAGACTTTTCTAGCAACATTTTACGTAAAGAAGTCGAAAATTGTACAATTAAAATTATTTCCTTGATTTATATGCGATCACTTTCTGTTTTAACTGCAGGATAGATATCATAGGTAGATAAGCTGGTATTCTGTGAGAGCGTGTTCCTTCCCTGATCGAGCAGACTTGTGCTAGAACAATAATATAGCTGCAGCGTGGTTCTATGAACCAAAAAACATTTTTGTCAATTTAGTTTATAAATAAAACGGAATAAGTTTCCAGTTACAATAAAAAGTAATTATTTTCGGCCTCTTTTGCAAATTAAAATTCAGTTGGAATTATTTTTACGGAAACAAATACATTCGTAACTATATCACAAAAATGTTTCTAGTAAAGCGAAAGTTACGTGACATTTTCCATTTAAATGAATTAAGCGGCAGTTCTGTTAGAATCACGGAAGTAACGCCCATACATGCGCTCCCATTTACTAATTATGGTGTGACCTAATAACTTAAACCATTAACATTGTAATAAAACAAAAAAGAAAAACATTTTTTTCCTTTAATTTAGCTAATAAATTAAGAAATAAAAATTTTAGACGTGGCACAGCCATTCTGCATCTATATTTATAGTATAGTTGTAGCACGAATGGGTCAGCTCGACCGGGGACCACGCTCTCACGGAATACCAGCGTAAAATAGAAGCTTAATGCTGCTGTGTTTCGTATGGTGAGTGGTATGGTTCTTTATTATCCGGAGTCCCTTTTTACTGGAAAAAAGGCATTCCATCTTAGTCCTCAAGGCTGACAACGCATCTTCATTTTGATTCGCAAACGAGGATAGACGTAGATGTCTATGGGCCACAGCAACCAATTACCATCAGGTGCACTGTATGCTCGTTTGTTATCATATTAAAAAAAAACATAACATAAAAAACACATTTATACAAAGATAGAAGTATATTATAATACTATGATGTGGTTCGGATTGTAACGGAAGACCAGCGCTTGTTGTTTACAATTAGCAAATATGATGCTGAGTTAGGATATAGTAGCACTGATTCAATGACCTGTGGTTGGAACCGATTAGTGACGATATAGTTTTTTAGAAAAAATTTTGCAACTACTGTCCTTTTAATATATTTTTAATGTATTTTATTTCTCTCCTCTTCGACTTGTTTATTTGATTGTATGCTTGGAGTTACAAATTTGGAGGAAGGACTATCTTCAGTTGAAAGAGTTGCCTTTCTGATCTGTCTTTCCAGCAACAACTCCGACAATAACAACTAATATCAGAAATGGCCAAGTATGTTGACCGTAATGTATGAAGATACAACCCGCGCGCGAAAAGTTTTCTGCTGTCATGAAATCACGCGTACACAGAAGGCTTGCTAGCTGTACTGAGCAGACCTTCTGTGCGCAGCATTGAGCGCCAAATTTAGACGTAGACACAAAATTTATATTATATCCCATGTTACCTCACTTCTTCGTAAAGCTTGTGTTGTGATTATTTAAGTAGTAAGTTTAGATGCATTTTGGAGACGCAGAAATAATCAAAATAAATTCACTCCTGAACGTAGAAAGTTTATGAACAAATAGTTCCAACTAAAACCTGTATTTGACCAATCAGATATTCTGATCATGAAACGACTTACACAAACTATGTACCAATTATAACAACAATTATAACGTTATGTTATGTTCAATTTATATTATTTTTTGCAGTATAACCTGTATTTTTATTTATTTGATTGGCCCTTATAAAATAACTAACTTAAATTTAAAAAATTAAGACTCGAAAAAAAAAGAACTGATGATATTCAAACGACTGAACACATTTTCTTGAAACATAGCTAAGTACTCTCTCGAGTGAGACACCTTTCAAATTTAAAAAAAAAACTTAATCAAATCGGTTCATCCGTTCAAGAGCTATGATTATTTTTTTATAGAAGAAGGGTGACAAACGAGCACACAGTGCACCTAATAGTAAGTGGTTGTAGCCCATAGACATCTACATCTATCTTTGATTACGATTGAAAATGCAGATGCGTTGTCACCCGTGAGGACTAAGATGGAATGCCTCGTTTCCAGTAAAAAGTGTCTCCGGTTCTCTACACTCACCATACGAAACACAGCAGCATTAAGCTGCTATTTGACACTGGTATTCTGTGAGAGCGTGGTCTTTCCCCGGTCGAGCCGACCCATTCGTGCTACAACCATAATATAGCTGCAGCATGGCTCTACCACGTATATGATGTCACAGACAGACACACAGATACACACTACAAACATATGAAACCGCTCTGTTTTCGTCGCGGGTTAATTATATAAGAAATAGTAAAATAAGTTAAAGTTACAGACTATATACGTCTCACTGCTAAGCACAGCCCACCGTTATTTTTACTCGGCTACCCCAGAAGAAGGGTAATCTTTGTCCAGAGTATGTATGTATGTCTATTTCTCTTGCAAGCTCTGAAGCCTATACGTCTTAATGGATTTTAACTTATGAGATTTCGTTACAATAGAATAGAATAGAATATTTTTATTCAATATACATTACATGTGTAATTCTTATTGAAAGTCATTTTTTACTTTACCACTGGTTCGAAAAAACCCTCTGTCCTGGGAAGAACCAGCAAGAAACCCAGCGGGACATTTTTTTAAATAAATTTTACAATATAAATGATTACGAACTATTTACAAAATTTATTTTAGAAACTGCTTGGAAGCGATCACCTCATTCCCAGGGGTTATTATCAACCATGTATTCATTTATACTATAATAACCCTTTTTATACAGTTTCAGCTTAATAAAATATTTAAACTTTGTAATAGAGAGAACCTGTACACTTTCCGGGACCTTGTTGTAATAGCGTATACATTGCCCCAAGAATGAATTACTGACTCTGTGGAGTCGAGAAACTGGTATCACTAGCTTGTGCTTGTTCCTAGTGTTTACAGAATGTATATCACTTCTTTTACTAAAACTATCTTTGTTTTTGTGAACATACATTAAATTTTCGTAAATATACTGAGAGGCCAAAGTTAATATATTAATTTCTTTAAATTTATCTCTAAGGGACTCTCTCGGTTTTAGATTGTAAATAGCTCTAATGGCCCTCTTCTGTAAAACAAAAATAGTTTCTGAATCAGCCGCATTTCCCCATAGCAAAATCCCATAAGACATTATGCTATGAAAATAACTAAAATAAACTAATCTAGCTGTCTCGACACTAGTGAGACCTCTAATCTTTTTTACAGCATAGGCTGCAGAACTTAGTCTGCTTGCTAATTTGGATATATGGGGGCCCCACTGTAGCTTTGCGTCAAGAGTGATGCCAAGAAAAACAGTGGATACAACAGGGCTCAATTCCTCCCATTTAATAACACATCGGTATTAAGATTTTTAACATTCGTTGTTGTAAATTTAACACAATTAGTTTTATTTCCGTTCAAATGCAGATTATTAACGTTAAACCAATGCACTAATTTTGATATAGCATTATTCACTTCGTCACATTTAAATGATTGACGTTTAAGTTTAAAAATCAAGGAAGTATCATCAGCAAATAATACTATATCATGACTATCCCCTACAAGGTGAGGTAAGTCATTAATATACACCAGAAACAGGAATGGGCCGAGAATCAAGCCCTGAGGAACACCTATTAGTACAGGTGACCCGGAAGAACTTTTACCATTGATAATAACCTTCTGTTTTCTATTACTTAAATATGAAATAATAAGTTTAAGCGCTGTGTTCTTGACACCATAGTACTGTAGCTTCCTGATTAATATCTCATGGTGAATACAGTCGAAGGCCTTGGAAAGGTCACAAAATATACCCAAAGCATCCTCTGAATTCTCCCATGCACAAAAAATATGTTTAATAAGCTCAACTCCAGCGTCAGTTGTCTAGCGACCCCTTGTAGAACCGAATTGATTTTTATGTAGCAATTTATTAATATTGAAGAAACTTAACATCTGATCTAAAATAATTTTTTCAAAAATTTTACATAATGTTGGTAGTACAGAAATTGGTCTAAAATTGGCGGGGTCTAATGTACTACCAGATTTAAATATAGGTATGACTTTACTATGTTTCATTAAATCAGGAAACACACCAGATTCGACGCTTATTTTAAATATAGTGGCTAGATAAGGTGCTAATGTATCTATTATAGATAAAATAACTTTAACGGAAATCCCCCATAAGTCTGCCGTTTTCTTAACATCAATAGTTTTAAAATATTTAACGATATCTTTTGGCAGTACCCTATGGAATTTAAAAGTATTTGAACAAGCCTTTACATTTTGTTTGAGCAATGATTCGGCGACAGTAGGAGAAGAATTTAATGATTTTGTTGTCAAAAAAGGAACATCAGTAAAATGTTTCTCAAAAGCCATAGCAACTTCTTGATCAGATCGCGTTAAATTATTGTTAATATTTAATTGAAAATCCGAGTTGCGCGGTTTGACCTTGCCCGTTTCACTATTTATTATTCTCCAGGTCATTTTAATTTTGTCGGATGCAGTTTTAATTTTGTTGCTTAAATGTAAAGCCTTAGCAGTGGAACACACTTTTTTAAATATTTTAGAATATGTTTTTACATAATCTCTAAATATAACACTACTATTATATGATCTTTCATCATAAAGCTCGTATAACCTTCGCCTACTTTTATAAATTCCTACTGTCGCCCATTCATTAAATGATTTGTGACTGTTAAGAGAGAAAGTTTTAGAAGTAAATATTCTACTAAATTCACAACATATGATTTCAAATAATGTAGCATACAAATAATTAGCACTATTTTTAAACGAAAGTGATGGAAGTCTTTTTATTATATTACTTCTAAACCTCTCCAAGCGATGTTCATTTATTGGAACAAACACAACTTTCTTATTTTTCTGTTTTTTGTGTATGTAAGGTAGTGATACTAACTGTCCACAGTGATCTGAACTTAAATTTTGAATAATTGATTTATGCAAGGGCTTAACATCTGTAAAAATGTTATCTATACAGGTCGCACTAGGCCCAGCAATACGTGTTGGTTCTAAGAATAAATTTACAAGTTAGATTTGTCTTATTAGTGGCAGTGACATAGGTTATAAAATATTTATATATTGCACCAGTAAATACAAAAAAGGGAAGGAAAGAATTTTATATCAAACTTCTTAAAGCGATCGAGGTTTCTTAATTTCTTGTTTGAAAGGGTTATTCAGAAATTAGTTCGGCATGCTGCTCCAGTGCATTTTGGCGGAGTTCACATTTTCTCGATTATTATTTTTTTCTTAGACATGCCGGTTCTCTCATGATATTTTCCTTCACCTAATACATAACATGGGGTTACATTATAAGATAAAAACGTTAAATAATATTTTTGTCATACCATTTCATGTTTTTTCCTTTTTTGAAAGATTAGGGGTGACAAACGAGCACACAGTCCACCTGGTGGTAAACGGATGCTGTGGTTCATAGTCATGTTCATTTATCCTCGATTAAGGATCAAAATGCAGATGCGTTGTCACCGCAGGGAACTAAGATTGATTGATCGTTTCCAGTAAAAAAGGTCTCTAGCTCTCTACACTCACTATAAGAAGCACAGCAGCATTAAGCTGCAATTTTTCGCTGGGATTCTGTGAAAGCGTGGTCTTAACCTGGTCGAACCGACTAATTTGTGCTACAACCACAATATTACTGCAGTGTGGTTCTATGCCGCATATTTTTTATATAAAATGAGCGTGCGGCTTACGTAATGATAAGTGTTGGCCGCCGCCCATGAAGAACGGCAACATAAGGAGAATCGCAGGTGTATTGCCGGCATATAAAAAAAGAGTTTGCTCTTTTCTTGAAAGTCTCTAAGTCTGCTGTTCTATTTACATTTCCATTTTACCGTATTTAATGAGTGCAGAAAAGTTCACTGGAACATAAGCTCTTACTTAAGCACACCTAAGCATTTTAAACGTTTCTAACTGTGCAAGTCGAAGTGGGTGTTAACGTGTTTGAGTTTTAGTGAATAGTTAATAATTACCTCACTTTTTGTAAGCCGTGAAAGCTTGTAATACTTGAGTTTATATAAAGGTTTTACAAGCCGTAATAAAAAGGGTTTAACCAACTCTCTTTAACACCGGACAAAACATAAACTTTGAATTAAAATTAAATGTGTGCCGTAGTGAACCGTTGTGTGCGTAAGTATGCAAATATGTAAGCCGGTACAATTCAAGAGTACGAGTACATGCTGTTGAAGAATATCACTCAAATACTGAGACTATAGGATGCAAAACAAAACACTGTTTACCGTACCCAACGCCTTGCTACTTTTACCTTGGTACTAAATATATTGTAAAACAAAATAATAGTATAATGCAGTAAACTGACGTCAAACACGAGCACGCGCTCCAATTTTTATAAAACCACCCCCGATGAATAAATATTAAATTCGGTCCACAAATGACGAAGATATCGGGAAACATATTATATTCTAATAATCGGCTAAGTGTGAGTCAGACTCGCGAATGAAGTGTTCCGTACCATCGTAAAACGCGTTTCTAGTAGGGAAGGCCCCTTTAATTATTTATTTATTTTATTGTTTATTACTTATTGTTATAGCAGCAACAGAAATACACATTCTATGAAAATTTCAACTGTCTACTATGATCATGAGTTACAGCCCGCTAACAGACAGACGGACGAAGGCTTAGTAATAGGTTACCGATAGTTAGTTACCCTTCGGGTACGGAACCCTCAAAAGAACCTACAGTTGAATTGTAAACTAAAAAGAATAAAATGGTTTCCCAAACACAATAATTTGACTTCGAGGTAAAAATTTTTGTTCAAATCATTAGATTACGCCTAAAGTATAACCTATTTAATCAAAATATCGTCAAAGATACAGCGATTGCTAATATAGGTGTATTGGTCATGGGTGACGATTATGGCGAAACTGGATCTGATGAAGGTAGAGCAGATTTAACTTTTTGGAAATAATTTTCAAGCTTAGACCTTGTAATTCGAAATGAGAAGAATAATATATTTTTGATTTCCTACTACTACCTAAAAAAAATGTAGAAATCATGTATAGTTTGTGTTTTACGTTTATCACACTGACTTGACTTACCCCTTACTTTTGGCAATTCTATCCATTCCTTGATTGTCTTTAATAAATTGTTGTTAGCAATAAGACTGCCCATTGCACACTTCTTTCGTAACATTCTTTGCATGTTTTTTATGATGTGCAATAAATAATATTAAATAAATAAATACTTTGTACACTTATGTAATATGAAAACTGTACACTTCAATGTAGAAATCCCATTTGACATGTATTTCAGAGAGATATGAAAAAAGCAAAATATGATGTTCGTAAAAATGTTTCACTTTGTCACATTAGGCACATAACGTGGGTCTTCCAAGCGTGTACTTAAAAGGACCGTTACAAACGTTCTATTACATTTGCAAAATATTCTAAAAAGCACGTGTGATAAAAAAATATTCATTTTCACAGTGAATAATGACGCAGGCAACAAACAAAATAACTGTCGGATTGCATAGGGAAGAAAAAGTAACACGAAGACACGTTTATTACTTGCCTATTACAAGACATAAAACTATTAATTACTTAAAAATAAGTTGAGTAATCTAGTGTATAAAGAATGGTGTTTGTTTCTTCGTATTTTATGCGCTGGTATACCGTTCATCAGATTGCGGTAAAACTTTGAAACTTAATATTTGCACTTACTCGAAGGATATAGGCATAGTACAATTAACCTATAATAGGTGGCGCGTGTATCGTACCGACAAATTTATTATCTTTTGTTTCAGAAAGCTGTTGTTTCCAAAACACGATTTTAAAAAGGTTTCTAGGTAAAAAAATAGGTCTTAAAATGATTTCCTAGCAAAAATATCTGTACTTATCAACGTACGTCGATAAAATAAATAACAATAACGCATTTTATTTAAATACAAAACATTTTTAATTTTTATTGTCGACTAGTTGGTTTCTGCCACAAGAAATAATTGTGGAAATAGTTTTTTTTTTTAAAACGTTACCCCCACATTAGGTTTTTCTCCTGTATCGTGGAGACAGTTTACAAACATAAATTGCTCGAGGTCAAACATCCAGACCCGGAACAATTATTTGTAGGCCATACAAATACTTGTTCAGTGCGGGATTCGCGCCCGCGACTCCAGCGCAACAACTCATTGCTAAGCCACTGCGCCACGGAGCCGTCAAATCATTTTAAATTTGGAAGAGGTATATTGTTTAGTTGGGAATTATTAATAAAATAATTGAACTTGAATGAAATATAATTTTAAAATAAATTTGTTGGTACGCGCGCCACCTACTGTAAATTAATTGTACTGTGCCTAGATCCTTTGCGCAAGTGCAAGCAATAAGTTGACAAAGTTTTACCGCAGTCTGATGAACGGTATAGCAGTCCATAAGATTCGAACACACAAACATTAGTTTTTATATATTAAATTTTTGTTATCTTTACTTATTATTGTTATTTGCCTTCGGGGTGATAACGCATATTTTCATTCCTAATCAAAGATATACAGCCACAGCATCCACTTACAATCAGAGATCGACTGTGTGCTCATTTGGCGTCCTAAACAAAATCTTTTCTGCTTCAAAACTGTGGCAGTCACTTATACGTTTTTTTTTTTTTAAATTTATTACTTAAAATTACGTTGGTTTGTATCTTAACCATTTCGCTGTACTGTGAAACATATATGAAAATTTCGATTCTTTCATTATTGTGTCTACTCGTATTACTTTTTTTTAAATATTTCTTTAATGCCACATGCACAGATGAATGTAAGCTGTTGGAATAGTCAATTTTTATATTAATAAGATATATATACAATACATACACAAGATGGTCTGAAAATAATGTATTAAACTTATAAAAGTAGCAAGAGCGAAATTATCGTTAGTCGGCGATGACGCATAACGAATTTTGTAATCCGAATATCTTTCAAATATTTCAGACGCCTAGTAAAATCTGCAATGTCGCTTTTATCTCTGTACACGTCGATTCACTGCGCCGTATTATAGAATTTTTACGTAATTTGATATTCTTATAGTCAATGTGTGTGTGTGTGTGTGTGTGTGTGTGTGTGTGTGTGTGTGTGTGTGTGTGTCCAAAGCCCACTTCGGATGTGTGTTGGAGGGCTGCGCCGAGAGGGGTGTTCCCATACCGCTGCAGCCGAGGTGGAGATGGGGAGGAAGAGGAGTGTTGGTATCGCGATACCATTGGGGTCGGGAAAGCTAGTGCTTCCAAGTTCTCATTTTTCCTGGCCCCATGGCCTTCGCGTATCGGACTTGGGAAGTCCATTTCGTAGTTAAAGTAAGAGGCCGCGGAGGAAGTCGCACATTGTGTTCCTAGTGTGCCTTACCTGATAAGAAAGGGGAGAAGGAGAAAGGTGGGGCCGTGGATGTGTGCGAAAGCGTTCCCGTGGCCCTACCAATATGCGGCGAAGGTGGCACACCGTGTGGTTTTAGACGGTGCGAGTCCGACATAACCCGTCCTTGCCCCTGCTAGACGGGTATGCGTAGACATTTCCCCATGTAAAAAAAAGGTGACAGGTCTCTGTTTTTTGGCAATAATTCCATCTGAGTAGGCAACACTATCTATTTCTACTGCCTATCAGCAGTGCACTGCTATATTCCGGTCGAAATGTAGTATAATTACAGACTGTGAGGCATTCCATCAAAGTCTTCAAAGGTTACAATGCAACTGCCTTCTTCTTTTAAGATTGTTTACAGGTGTCCATGGGATTTACGTGGTAGAGCCATGATGCAGCTATATTAGTAGTATAGTTGTAGCACGAATGGGTCGGCTCGACCGGGGAAGGCCCACACTCTTACAGAATACCAGCGTAAAATGGCAGTTTAACGCTGCTGTATTTCGTATGGTAAGTGTAGAGAACCGGAGACCCTTTTTACTGGCAAAGAGGTATTCCATCTTAGTTCTCACGGGTGACAACGCATCTGCATCTTGAGTCTTTATTGCGGATAGATGTAGATGTCTATGGGTCACAGTAACCACTTACCATCGGTTGGACTGTTAGTTAGCTTGTCACTTCAGTTTTACAAGCTTCGTTATTATATTATCTGTACGAATTGCACAATATAGGTTCCACCTTTTGTTACATTTATTTTGTTTTTATTTATTTATTTAATCATTCATGCACAAAGTTGTACATATGGCGGACTTAATGCCATAGGGCATTCTCTCCCAGTCAACCGTTAGACTAAACAAACATATACAAACAAGAGGCGGTGCAGCAGTCATCAAAATAGAAAGCGCTAAAAAATATTGTATATACATATAAATATACATATACACACACATACACAGACATATATACTTAAATATACACCATCATTCATCATCATCATTACAGCCTTTCATAAGTCTACTGCTGAACATAGGCCTCCCCCAAGAAATGCCACAAAGCACGGTCCAGAGCCACCTGCATCCATCAACTTCCTGCATGTCTTACCAGGTCGTCACTCCATCTCGTGGGGGGTCGCCCTATACTTTGCCTACCGGTACAAGGCTGCCAATCAAGAACCTTTCTTCCCCATCGGTTGTCGGTTCTTCGAGCTATATGGCCGGCCCACTGCCACTTCAGCTTACTAATCCGTTGGGCTATGTCGCTTACTCTGGTTCTACTGCGGATATCCTCATTCCTAAGCTTATCACGCAGAGAAACTCTGAGCATAGCCCTCTACATAGCTCGCTAAACGACCTTGAGCTTCCTCATCCGGCCAGCAGTGAAGGACCACGTCTCAGTTCCGTATGTCATCACTGGCAACACGCACTGGCTGTACAGTCTCGTTTTCAAGTTTTAAGGTATACCTGACAAGAAGATGTGCCGTTATTTCCCGAACGATGCCCAACCGAGTTGAATCCGTCGATTGACCTCTCGGTCGAAGTTGGACTTACCTAGTAGGACTGTTTGTCCCAGGTAAACATACTCGTCAACAACTTCGAGCTTAGTGCTCCCAACAACTACCGGCATAGGTGTGACATGGACATTAAACATGATCTTTGTTTTGTCCATGTTCATCTTAAGACCTATCCGTTGGGAGACACTATTGAGGTCATTGAGCATAGTGCTTAGGTCCTTCAGCGATTCTGCCATAAGGACTATATCGTCGGCAAATCGAAGGTGAGTGATGTACTTGCCATTGATGTTAATACCGTATTCTTTCTAGTTCAGAAGCTTGAAAACGTCTTCCAATGCAACGGTGAAGAGTTTCGAGGATATAACGTTACCCTGTCTTACACCTCTCTGCAATTGGATAGGTTTCGTACTCTGGTTCTGTATTATCAAGGGACTCAGCACCGCCCAAATTTCGACGGAATCAAAGGCTTTCGCATAGTCCACATACGCCAGGCAAAGTGGCGAATTGTACTCCTCGGACTTCTGTACAACTTGCCGAAGGGTATGTATGTGGTCTATGGTGCTAAAGTCCTTTCGGAAACCGGCTTGTTCGGGAAGCTGGAAGTCGTCAAATCTGCGTGCGAGACGATTTGTAATGACTCTCGAAAACAGCACGTAGACGCGGCTCAGAAAGAAATCGGTCTGTAGTTCTTCAAGTGAGTATTGTCACTTTTCTTGAAGAATAAGACCACCGCACGTCTGCTCCACGCCTCCGGTGTTATGCCACCATGGAGGACTGAATTAAAGAGCCTCTAAAGGACTTCTAGTACCGGTTTTCCACCCGCTTTCAGAAGCTCTGTTGTAATTCCATCCTTGCCTGGGCCCTTGCCGTTTTTAAGATGCTGGAGAGCCATTCTAATCTCGCTCAGACTGACGACCGGGATATTTTCGGAATAGTATCGGATAAGACTCGCTCTTGGATCGTTACTCACACTTGCGTGTGGCTCCAACGATGACGTGTACAACTGTCCATAGAACCTCTCAATCTCACTCAAAATCTCAGGTGCCCCGGAAACTATGCCGCCACACTCGGTCTTCAGCTTTGACAGCTGGCTCTTTCTGGCAGACAGATCTCTGGCAAAGACTTTGGAGCCTTGGTTCCGCTCGATCGCTTCTCCAATACAAGCTGTATTGAAGTTGCGTAAGTCCCGCCGCATGCATTTGGAGATCTATCTGTTCAGTTGCCAGTATGCTGTCAAATCTGTTGAAGAATGTAGCTTCATCTCCCGTCTAACAGCCATGAGATTAAGAGTGTGATCGGAGAGTTTTTGTGTTCTTCTGCGGCGGGTCTTGCAGAATTTAGCTCCGACCGCATGGACAGTTTCCACGAGCTTGTTATTCATATCGTCCACTTCATTGCAGTCTTCTAGATACTGAAAACGGTTTTGTAACTCGAGCTGAAAGGTTTCGGGACTTTGGATTAGAGCACGAGGGGGACGCAGCGTTGACTTCATTAGACGAGACCTCTCCAACTTAACGTTTAGGTTCAGTGTGCCTCTAACCATTCGGTGATCGCTACCAGTTTTCACCCTCGCGATCACGGAGACATCACTGAACAGTTATCGTCTGGTCATCATAATGAAGTCAATCTCATTTTTTGTCGAACCGTCGGGGCTCGACCAGGTCCACTTCCTGTGGGGCCGCTTCTGGAAGAAAGAGTTCATCATAAAGAGTCCCTTTTTTTCCATGAATTCGGCCAGCTGCTGGCCCCTTGGATTCCGTTGTCCTATTCCAAATTTCCCTACTTTTAGCTCACCGTTTTTTCTTGTGCCTAGTTTTGCATTGAAGTCTTCCAATAACACCGTAAATTGGGTTTTGGAGGAATGCATGACTCTAGAGATATCCTCATACATTTCCACCACCTCCTCATCGGGGTGTGCCGAGGTTGGTGCGTAAACCTGTATGACCTTCAGCGAATACCGTTTGGTGATTCTGAGTATAAGGTACGCAACCCTCGTCGACACACTCCCGATCTTTACAACGTTGTTTAACGAAATACTTTTGGACGATAAATCTGACACCTCCTTGGGACAGATTGTCGCCCTCCCGGTGATAGAGCAAGTTGCCGGATTCGAGGATTACCGTGTCCTCCCCCTCTGTTCGGACTGCGGATAATTCTATAATTTGCCAGCGTAACTTGTCTATCTCTTATTCCAGCTCTACGATCTTCGCGTCAGTCCTCAGGGTACGTGCATTGTACGTTGCCAGGTCGAGTCGTCTAAGGTGGCAACCGAACCTCCACTGGAGATTCTGCACCCCCTGCCCCGCCGCTACCATGGTCGCCACCGTAGCCAGGAATAGCGGGGCTGCCGGGGACTGGGGGCCGTCTGTTTGTTGCTCTAATTATTGGGGGGTATTTGCCATAGTTGCCACGCTTGGCGAGCAGGTTGGCAACCGAAGTTTTTATTGTAATTTTGGCTATTATCAGGAAGATGCGCCTGCCCATCTCCTGCCTGTTTCCTTTTGTCGCCTTTTACGACACCCACGGGAAGATATGGGGTAGTAGATATTCTTGATCGCCACTACACGGCAAATATATACAATATATACATATATAAATACATACATACACATATACATCCATACACTACATATATACACAATATATATACATATTATCTATGTCATAACAAACTTGCAACATTTTTTTTGCATATTGCTTCATTTTTGGTGATTATTTTCCTCTTCCAATTTTAAATACTTACATAATTTTTGTATTTAAGAGAAGAATATGATATATATATATGATAGCGGTACGAAAGTAAGATCAAAGGATGACCTAATAAATAGAATTAGTCTTTACTTTGTCGAAATTGATAAAATTAAAGGTAAAATCTGTATTACTTAATTTAAAGAAAACTTTTCTCTCAAGCGGTAACCAGTACGGTATTCTGGTAAGATATTTAATTTGATAATACATCGACATGATAGCTTTCTATTACGGAATCACCTCGATGTTTGTCTATTAGTCTTTGTCATAGCACTCTTCGTGATACTCTTTTTTATAAAATAAGGGTGATAAACAAGCTCACAATCCATCTGATGGTAAGCGTATGTGACTGTATGCTAGTGGTCCATAGTCACTTACATCTATCATCGATTAAGAGTCTTAATTTCCCTGAGCACTCAGATGGAATTCCTCGTTTCCAGTAAAATTAATTCAGTCTGGATGACATTAACAAACGAACATACAGTCAATGTTATGGTAAATTAATGCTGCCACCACAAAAATAAATTTAATTAAGAATATAAAATCAGAGGCGTCATCGCCCCTGTTAGTACTACGATGGAGTGACTCGTTATCAATATAATGTGTATCCGGTTATCTTCACTCACCATACGAAACAAATCAGCATTATATTTTTACGTAAGTGTAGCGAATAAGTTGAGTCGATAGCTTCAGCCATAATACAGATGTAGTGTGGCTCTACTATGTACAAATTGTAGCGGTGTGACTTCGGATACAGCTTCGTAAATAACGATACTTTATATCGAAAAACGAACTTCCAGTCAGCCTGATGGTAAGTGCCTACTACAGTCATGGACACCAATGATTATTATACAAGTATTCTTTACACTATAAATGGAAAAACAGTTCCAAAACGCGTAAATGTTGTGCAAGGTGCGCAAATTGTGCATGTGTTCGGTTTACAGACATTAATGTCTTCATCTTTAAATTATGGCTTCTCTTGATAGAATTCAGCCAGTATTAAGTCAAGGCCAATAATGCCAACTTCGTAATATTAGCACAGGCAAAAATCAAATTAAATTTAGTGTACCCACTTTAATGAAAATTATTTTATTTTATAATGTTTTAAAGTTAGAATTTTTAAATTTATAATTGAACTTAAAAAACAGTTAAAACAAATTTCAGAGAACCATAACATAAATCAAAAAATTAAAAAATCCCCGAAACAAAAAGAGCCGAAGTTCTTCAAACGGCTAAAAAGATTTTCTTGAGTCACAGCTAAAAACACTCCCGATCAAGTCACCTTTCAAATAAAAAATAATAATAAGTCTAAATCGGTTCATTCGTTTGGGAGTTACGACGCCACAGGCAGAACACACAGATACACAGATACATACGTTACACATATAACACCCCACTTTTTCGTCGGGGGTTTAAAAAAGAATATCATCGAAATCGGTTGACGAGGTAAAAATTAAATTGCCCGTAAGTCGCAAATTGAAGAGTTTATTGATTTTTGTCATCGATCCCGTCTTCAGATCTTGAACAAATTTATATGGGACCACCCCTAAGGTTACCCAATTAAAATATTCATAGAAATCGGACAACATGGTCAATAAATATCGCTGAACATATATAAAAAAATATTCCGACGAAATTGTAAACCTCCTGCTTTTTTGAAGTCGATTGAAGATATAAAAAGCGGTTGCAAAAGTTAAACAGCGTTTAACGTGTTATAACAGTGTTATTTAATTCAGTTTGCAAAATTTGGACGTGTATATTCAAAATCTGGCTAAACAATTGAAATTCGTGTCATGTTTCTATTTTACCCTGTAGGCGTTGCCAGAGAACATACAGTCATTTAAAAGTGTCCCAAATGAGTCGTTTGCGGAACGATCCCCAGTGAGCCACAGTGTATCAAACATTCAACAAGAGTGTCGGAATTAATGCAGTACACTCATATGTCTGTATGTAACTTTAAGATGAAATCTGTAGCGTATCGTCAGACTCATACCATCCTATTCAGTTTCAGTGCTTTCCGAGCTTTCGTAGAGGATAGACGTACTCTGATTTTGAAATTCTGGCACGGTTTTTCCGCGACGTAAAGAGCGATGCTTATGTTTTGTTTTTATCTATTATAAAACTAGAAATAATTGAATTATGAGTAAGAAATAAAAAATAAAATATTATGTAATGAATTTACTTATGTTTCATTGAAAAAAAAGAGTAATCTAATTAGAAGTGTAGTCTAAATTTAAGTGACGGTGTGTTATCGAAGATGGTTGAGCGAAGCATACTGACATTTTCATCGTTTTTCATAGTACTTTTCGGAGGTATGTACCTAAGGATTTAATTCTTGTGTTGTTTAATATATTTTATGACTCGGAATTTTTTGATTAAAAAAATTCATATATGAGGAATTTAAAAAAAAAACCGATTATAAGTATTCAATAATTTAATTACTATCTAACTTATAGGATAGGGTGTGGGTTTCGGCTGATGTAAAATTAATCGACGTAATTATTACGCGATATGTATACAGAACTTTTTATTTATACGTTTCACCGGCGTGGCTGCATAATTACGAGTATACTTTTATTTAAGCTACATAAGTAAATTATAAAATAAAAGAAGAATGATACGTCATAAAAAACTTTCACTTCCTACATTTTTATTACATAATTTTATATATAAAATATTGCCAAAATAATTATTTTTAATAATGTACTTTATGTTTAAGTATTTAATAATTAGCATTTTTATCCATTAAATCGTATAGAAAAATACGTATCCATGATAGTTGCAATCTCAAATTTCCCCTTTGGTAGATAATTGGAAGCCACGATTTAAAACTTCAGCATTTAATTAACTTGTTCGCCAAAAATCACGTTCACGAGAAATATCTTTCTTTCTCTTAACTCAGAGTTGAAATGGTATGAATTGCCATACCAAAAAAACCTAAAAATTGCAGATGTGATAATACTTCTCTTGTTCGTTGAAATTGTTTTATGATTGATATGACATAATATATAATGACTATATAAAAGAATATGTAGATAAAAGAAATTATGTCGGACATTCTTTAAAGTTTTCTAATTTTATTACTTATGCTTTTTCACTTTTATAGCGATCTCTAAGACTGGACTGGACTTCAAATAGAACATTTAATTACTAATCTAACAATAATTACACGCAAATGGTCCAAATTCAGTCACCACTGGCCCCACTTAACCCATGATCATCATCGTAACAGCTGTTCACAAGACCACTGCTGAACATAGGCCTCCCCCAAGGCATGCTACGAAATATGGTCCCGATCCACCTGCATCCATCGACTTCCAGCACCTTCTTACCAGGTTGCTACTCCGTCTAGTGAGCGGCTATCCTATATTTCGCAGTCTGCCACGATAACACGAGACTGCCACTCTATATCTATCGCCCATTGCCTCTTCAGCTTATAATCCGATGCGCGATGTCGGTGGCTCTTGATTTACTGCCTATGTCTTTATTAAAAAATTGATCTCGCAGAGAAACTCTGAGCATAGCCCTCGCCATAGACCGTAGATCGATCTTAAGCTTCGCCTTGCGGCTAGCAGTAAAGGATTACATCGCAAATCCATATGCCATCACTTAAATAGGAGTAGATAATCCCAGTTTTAAGTGATTATTTACGCGAAAGTGGAATATGATCGGGCTGGCTGATATAATATATACAAACTTAAAAAAAAACTATAAACTCATGCCAACGACAAATTCTAAAATAAACATTTCCAATTATTAAATAGCTTCTGAAGTTGGTGCTAAGACAATTTATCGAATAATTATAGCCCCGCTTTCTGAAGCCGCTTTTTGGAAACCATATATGTATATTTTTTTAAAATTTTTGAAGCCGGTTGTTATATCCATCCGTTACAGCCTATAAAAGTCCCGTGGTGAATATTATCCCTCCCTCATAGATTGCATCATGGGTGATTTTGCCATAGCAACACCCTGGGAACGATATGGGGTAGTGAATGTTTTTACACCGCCTCTACAGATTGTTATATATAGATATTTTAATTATTTCACCCTTTGCAATGGACTAAGCATGATTAAAAAACGAGAATGTTTTTCTAATTGTTATAATAAAATTTCAATACCTATTTTTCTACTCCTAAATAAAATAATATAATATATACATTAAATATATAATGAAAAGGAATAATTGAAATCGTTTTCACAGTGGACAAAAGCATTACGTAACATACGCACAAAAAAGAAATAAAAAAACAGCCGAATAGAGAACCTCGTCTTTTTGAAGTCTGCTAAAAAGAAGTTTCTCAATTCCACTGTTATTGTATGTACGTTATATCTTCATCAGTCGTGAACCGATTTAAATATTTCCTTTTTTAGGAGTTTATTTAATAGTATTTTTAGGTTGTATTGGAGTCACTTAGCTTTTAAGTAAATTTCACAGTACACGAGTGACCTGGGTTCGATCCCCGGCGGCATCAATGAAATTGTTAACTGCAATTTTAAGTGCTGATTTACCACGCGCTCGGCGGTGAAGGAAAACATCGTGAGAAAACCTGTATGTCAGAGAAATAAGAAAAATGTATATTTCGAACACATGTGAAGTTCGCTAACATGCATCGGGGCATCGCGGTGGACATTTGCTTGCCCTAAAACCTTCTCAGAAATGAGAGGTCTCTGCCCAGCAGTGGAACGTAAACAGGCTATAACTTGACATTACTTTACTTTTGCCGTAGCTTTTCCTTTGTCGGATAAGGTTAGAATACTCAATAAATTAGTATTGTTGAGCAGATAACCTTA
Source organism: Parnassius mnemosyne (assembly GCA_963668995.1). Classification (NCBI taxonomy): domain Eukaryota; kingdom Metazoa; phylum Arthropoda; class Insecta; order Lepidoptera; family Papilionidae; genus Parnassius; species Parnassius mnemosyne. Next base: position 42,558,446 of record CAVLGL010000002.1, read on the forward strand.
TATTTTTGTTTATTATGTGACTTTATCATTGTCTGATTTTGTGTATTTGATTTGTACCTATGAGCGCGACTAGATCTAAAAGATCAATTTCTCCAAAATCATTTAAGATTAAAAAAATGTAAGTCAGTGGCGTTCCCATATAAATTTAGAGAGGAATTACTCCCTGAGGGTTGAAAAATAGGATGAAAGTTTTAATGTAACTATTTGTATAACATTTTTGTTGTTACCTTGAGCTAATGATATTCCCGATACCTGTCAAAAGGGTAAAAAGTTCAGCTTTTTCTTATTATTTATAAAGTGGTTTAATTTTTTGATACGGTCATCTTTACGGGCCACAAAAACATTTTAAGATTTTTTTATTGAATAAACGTGAAAAATGAGTAGGTTAACTACCAAATGGTAAGTAGATGCTGTTACCTATAGACATCCACATCTACCCTCGATTAAGAATTTACAAATTTACAAAATTTACAAATTTACAAAATTTACAAAATAATTTATTACGGTAACTAAGCCTAATACAATTTTAAGTACTTGGAGCTTCCTTTTAAGCAAATAATCTTGCTTGTGTTAGGAAGCACCGCTCATCCATAGCGAGGTTACACAATATACTAGAAAATAATGATGCGTTATGGACCCAGAAGTCTAAGACAGAATGCTTCGTTTTCAATAAAAACGATCTTCGATTCTCTACACTCACCATACAAAACACAAAAGCATTAAGGTGCTATTTTACGCTGGTATTCTGTAGGAGCGTGGTACTTTCCCTGGTCGAGTCGACCCATTGAGGCTTCAAACATACCATTTATAAAAAGAAACATAAGCGGATTACTTAAACTAAATACACAATTTTAGTCAATTTGTTCGAGAAATATTTCGGTTGACCATTTGAAGCTTTATATGCGATAATACCTCGATGTGGAGCTAAGTAAGACCCTTGGGAAATTATTTTCGTCGTAAAAGCTGCCGCACTTTATTTGTTCGATAACTTTAATTGATCATGTGACATCATTAACGACTCGTAAAATTTCTCTCCCAGATGGATACTTTGGCTGTATCTAGCGACTGGTATTGGCGATTTCCGAACAATCTGCTTCGCATCTCCGACGTCATCATTATGCTTTGCTTTTGGTGTAATACTAGCACACAGACCGAGTGATTATTTTAAAATTAATTAGCACGGATAAACATATAAAGAGTAGGTAATATTTTACGACACATCAGTCATTAATATAAAAATGTATTTTTAAATTAAATATAATGTCTAATGAAGTAGTCGATTTCAAGCTATTACTTAAAAAGTTTTATAAGTAGCTCTTTTAACCTATGTTCTTAGTTATCATTATAATATACTTTGAAAAATAAGCTTCTTTCTGATTCTTCCTAGGACTGAGGTTTTTTTCTGAACCAGTGGTAATATATTCTATTCTATTCTATCCTAATTAAAATAAATGTTTTTTTTATGTAATTTCATTTTAATTAAACCAAAGTTTTATGTAATGTAAACAAAAATGTATTTAAATGAAAATTTAAAAATTATTATTTAAAATAAACGTTGCTCTGCCTTATTAGGCTTCAACTACTTCTATAAGTAAAGTTATTTTATCGAACCAAAATTGATTAACTATCATGGTGGTACGTAGAAAATGTAGTAGATAGTGATATACTTCATGATATGTAATTGCCTGCGTTCGCGATTTAAATGATCGACCAGTCGATTTGAATGACGTGGTACGTAGTGTTTACCCCCACCACTTTTCGTCACACAAAAATATTGCGGATCAGAATTTCAAAACCATCCCGTAAAAAGGTGTCGGCAAGAGCGGTGTCCTCTCACCCTACCGCCGTAGTCAAGGTAGAGTCGCGTAGGACGAGGAGTGTTGGTATGACGAGCGCCACCCCCTATTGCTTCCGAGTGCTAGTTTTGTCTGGCCTCATGGCCTTAGCGCATCGGATGTGGGGGCGTCCGTTGCGTAGGTAAAGTTGTAGATCTCGGAGGAACACATGGTGCACCTTACCTGATAAAGAGATGGGGAGGAGTAGGCCTCTCCCGAGGAGAGACCGCCATTTAGCGGTCCGCGATGGTGGGCTGCGAACGTGTACAAAAGCATTCCCATGGACCTGCCAATTATGTGGCAAAGAGGAACATCATGAAATTTTGGTCGGTGCGAGTCTGACAAAACCGCGAAGCGGGTATGCGTAGGCATTTCTCCGTGTAAAAAAAGGGTAGCAACTATTAATACGACGTTATTGAGATTTAGAGGACAATCATCAAATGCTATTGATTTTTTCAATTTTACGATGTCTGCAAAAAAACTCATTAAAATGTAGCATAGGTCACTCTTGACATTGCTTTCTATCTATTGGTAAAGTTGCATTACAATCGATGTAGCCATTCCGAAGGCGGACAGGCAGACAGACTGAATTTTTTTTAAATGGTTATTCATGTCATAATTGCGTGAAAATAACCCCCTCAGCTCAACAAAAGGCTGTAATTTAAATATTACAGATATACACTTCTTTATTTATATATTCAGGTACTTAGCTCATAGTACCGCCAGCATTTCAACAAAAAGCTCCTTATATTAATCCGGAAATAAACACGCGTCGCGGTGCAGTGCCCAACAAGGCATTTAGGCACATGAGTAGCGATATGGGAAAACTAGATCTAGATACACAGTCTGAGATATCAAAATAACTAACTGCTTCTGCTTCCTTCTACGACGGTAACTGTCCGGTACAAAAAGTCTACACGACTCATTATTTTAACATGGAACATCCAACATCCTCTGAGAAATTTACCCATAGTTATTAAGTGATGGTAAGTCGATGCTGTAGCCCATAGATACCTACAACACATAATGCAGATGCCTTTTTGTCCCGGAGAACTGGTATGGTTCGATACAAGAAAAAATATCTGGTTGTCTTAACTGACATTCGAAACACATCAGCATTATACTGCTATTTCACATTTGTATTCAGTTCGAACGTATTCTTTCCCCGTTCGAGGCGACCCTTCTGTAATAGCTATAACTGCAGTGTGGCTCTACCGCGTAATATGGTCATTGGTGAAATACGCATTACATAATCTTGATATACTTATATAAAGCGAATAAAAAACATAAGATGTTCTAAATAAATACCTTTATGAAGAAAATATATTTATTTACTTTTAGTCCATTAATTTCCAGTATTCTTATTTATCGTGATAATTATTGTAAAGAAACACAACTATATAGGATAAACATACGAAAAATAAATTAATATAAAATAAAATATTGCTTTCTCCGAAATTCAATTACTTAAATCGTAAGCTATCCACAATTAGACATGGATATAGGCTTTCCAAAGATTGTCGTTACTACCATTCTCGATTAGTAAATTAAAAGACATAAACAAGTATAATTGTTAAAATATTAGTTAACATTTACCAAATTAAATTAAAAAAATAAATAATTCCATCTGCAGCTTTTTTATAAAATAAGATTATGTGTAGGTTGTGGCCCATATACATCGTCGTTTCTCCTCGATTAAGGATCAAACTTCATCCAGTAAAAAGGTTATTCGATTATCTACACTCACCATATTTATGCTACCACTTTTTTACGTGGTAGAGCCACGCTGCAGCTATATTATGGTTGTAGCACAAATAGGTCAACTCGACCGGAGTAGGACCTCGCTATCGATTCTGAGAATACCAGCGTAAAATAGCAGCTTAATACTGCTGTGTTTCATATGGTGAGTGTAGAGGACCGGGAACCCTTTTTACTGGAATCAAGGCATTCTTAGTACTCAGGGGTGACAACGCATGTGCATTCTTAATCGAGGAAAAACGTAGATGTCTATGGACCACAACATCCACTTACCATCAAGTAATCTCTATTAAAAAAAAAAACTTAAATCGTAACGACAAAAATAATTAAATTGCAGTATTACGATGCAGTAGTATTGCTCAAGTCTTGCCACTTCAACTGCGAGCTTAATTGGAATAATAGCCGGGGTACCTTAAGGGTTGGTCCGAAACGAGTGTAAGAGCAAATCAAGGTCGAACTCTGTCGGACCTACTAAAAGTATACATTTTTAGCTTACATTGTATCAAGGGCGCGAGAGTGAAGGAAAACATCCAGAGAAAATCTGAATGTCTTAAAAGAATTAAAATATTTGTTGTACAGGTGAAGTACACCAGTTCATAATATATCTGGAATACTGCGGCGGTCTCTACTAATACTCTGAGAATTATGTAAGATCTTGTGAAAGAGGTAAAATCGAGGTACAGTTTCAATGCAAAATATTTATTTTCCCAACTGTCAAATTTTTTTTCATTCCAATAAAACATACATATACTTATTGCAAGTGACACGCTAGTATTAGCAAAAGTACCTAATCACATATTTAAATAAAACGGACTTAATTAAAATTTTAACGTGGCCAGACATTCAAAATAGCTTATTATTATTGGAACGAAGTACGAAGTATATTATCGGACGGTATGGATTTGGCGGATCTATCGGCGGGCTAGGCCACAAAAAGTGTAAGATTTTTCCGTCACGACCCCTTCTGACGAGATGGAATAATATGCATCTATCTCGCAATTTTTCTTATCTTGTTATTTTATTTTAAATGACGCTTCATTTTAATAGACGCTAGTAATTCAATTATTTTTATTTGTTAATCTTATAAAGGAACTTCGTTCCAACCGAATGTTCCACGACACTCATGCATGTTTTTGTTTAGTATGTTGAAATAGTTAAGTATGTTGAAATAAAAATTAATTTATTTTATTTTATGCTAATACTCAATATCTTACTATACTCGTATTTCATATTATATATTTGAATTATTATAATTATTATTTCTTTCTATTCCAATCTAGATTAGTAAAAGCCAACACTCGACAGTATAGAAAAAAATAGAATTTAGCTTCCTAACAAATTGAGATATTTCAAGAACTTTTAAAGCCCGCCATTTCGTTTTCTTAAATCGTAAACTTCGCAGAAATGGGAGGAAAAATAAATCAATTACAGGCAGGAAGTCGATGAATGTAGGTGGCTCAGAGCTGTACTTTATAGGAATCTATGTGGTTGTTCAGCAATGGGCTATGGCGTCGTGTGCGTGACACGCACACATGCCCTGTGTGTGTACGCTTTGTGTGTGCGTACCCGTGAGGAAACTTTTTCCTTTTGCCGTGAGAGTGATTTAGGCTTCCAATCTTGGTGACGATTCTTACACTAAATTTAATTTCCACCTGGGTTGTATTATTTTATTCCAACTGTAGGTTTTATTTAAATTGTTTATCAGTATTGTTGAAAAGTTAGTTAATATCGAACAATGTGTGTAAGCTTGTAAACTATGAACAAACGTTAAGTTTAATGCTTAAGAGAAAATTGTTCAAATATATTTAACGTGAAAAACATACCTTGAAAATTTTTCCTCCAGTGAACGCAAAGAAAAATTTTTTTACATAAATAAGGTCTGTAAATAATCATTTCTATATCTACGCAAGGACTTAGAATTTAAACCTGTCGCTAAAGGTTTTCAAACCTGAAAGATTTAGAATATGGAAAAGTGATAAAGGGGTTTCAAAATAGTCCAGTGGTCGTTTGCGTGTTTGCTGATTGTGTGTCGGACCAGAACTAGTTAATAGATTTTTCTGTCAATAAATTCTCAGTAGCAGACTGTCAGAAAGTTGGCGGTTTATTAAAGCTATGCCTCGGAAATTACATAAAACCGTTGGTTTTGCACCTGACCTCTATCCGGTCGTATCGAATTGCCGTACCATCGGACTATGATGGATGAAGAGGAGAGCTCACCTTTGTTTGAGCACTTTATTCCTTTCCTGAGCAGAGGGCTATTCTAAGTTGTGAGTGACTGCCGTGACCGAAGTTCGGTCTGGAGGTCGTTATACAGTTTTTCGTATAAAAAACAAAAGCGTCTCGTTTATTCATATTGTTTTTTTAAGCGTAACCTCCACACTAGGGTGTTCTCCTGTATCGTGGGGGTAGTTTACAAAAAAAAAATTGCATAAGGACAAACACCCGGACCTGAAACAATTATTTGAAGGCCATACAAATACTTGTTCCGTGCGGGATTCGAAAACGCGGTCCTTAGCGCTGCAATTCAATTGTTAAGCCACTGCACCACGGAGCCGTCAATATTGTGTATGCATTCTATAAAAGCTGATTTTTACGTAGTAAAGTCACTGTGACGCTGTATTATGTCTGCAGCAAGAATGGGTCGACTTTACCGCGGCATTTTTTTCTTATGGTGAGTGTAGGGAAACGGAAACCTTTTTTACTGGTAATGAGACATTCCATCGTAACCCTCAGAGGTGACAACGTTTGAATTGCTTTATAATTTTTAACCAAATCATAGATACATAAACTTTATGATTTCACGTCCCACATCATCTATTTACCATCAGTTGGACTACTTATTAGTTTGTCATCCTTATTTCTATAAAAAGAAAAAAAGCTGTCCTGGCCGACGTTGTTCTGCCCTTTCCGGCAAGTGACAAGATGACATGACACAGTTGTACTTAAATATAAAATTAATTAATTAATCGACCACAGTGCTACCTATTGAGTCCAGACTTAGTGATTTTATTTTAGGCTCATTTTTTTTTAAATCGTTACCCCCACAATATGATTTTCTTCGGTATCGTGGTGGCATAAACCTTCTATCTTTTTAACCTATTTTTACAAACAAACATCGAACAAGGACAAACATTCAGATCTATAAAGCTACTTGTAGATCATACAAATACTTGTTCCGTGCAGGATTCGAACTGCCGAAAACATTTTGAATATGTGTCACTTTGATCCATAAATATAGAAGAAAGTCGATAGTAACTTGAATACAGCCCCACCTATCAGATATTGAGATTTCTATAAAACATCGTCATGACTTGAGCTTCCTCATACGGCCAGCAGTGAAGGGCCACGTCTCAGTTCCATAGGTTATCATTAGCAACATGCACAGGTTGTAATGTCTCGTATTCAGGTTTTGAGGTATACCTGACGAGAAGATGTATCGTAATTTCCCGAACGCTGCCCAGCCGAGTTGAATCCATCGATTGACCTGTCGGTCGAAGTTGGACTTATCTAGTCGGACTATTTGTCCCAGGTAAACATTCTCCTCAACAACTTCGAGCGTTGTGCTCCCAACAACTACCGGCATAAGTGTGACATGTACATTACACATGATCTTTCTTCATGTTCATAAATGACGTATCCGTTTGTAGACACTATTGACGTCATTGAGCATAGTGCTTAGGTCCTCCAGCAATTACGCAGTAAGGAATATATATGTAATATCGTTGGCAAATGGAAGGTGAGTAATGTACTCGCCGTTGACGTTAACGTCATATACTTTCCAGTCCAGTAGCTTGAAAACGTCTTCCAATGCAGTGGTGAGAAGTTTCGGGGATATAACGTCACCCTGTCTTACATCTTTCTGCAGTTGGATAAATTTCATACTCTGGTTCTGTACTCAGATAGCCATCGTAACTCTACTAAACAAACACTTCAGTACTTCGATATACCGATAGTCAAACTTAGCACTACTGAAGGGACTGTGGCACGGCTTAAATTTCGACGAAATGAAAGGCTTTCTCATAGTACAATTACGCAAGACAAAGTGGCAGATTGTATTATTCGGTCTTCTATACAATTTGCTGAATGGTATGTATGTGGTCTATGGTATAAAGCCTGTTCGGAAACGGGCTTGTTCGTCGTCTGGCTGGAAGTCGTCGAGTCTGCGTGCGAGACGAATTGTAAGGACTCTCAAAAACAGCACGTAGACGCGGCTCAGAAGGGAAATCGGTCTAAAGTCCGTCAAGAAAACGTTGTTGCCTTTCTTGAAGAACAATACCACCGCCCTTCTACTTCACGCCTACAGAGTAGTCCAACCATGAAAGACGGAATTAAAGAGCTTCTGAACGACTTGAAGTATCGGTTTTCCATCGGCCTTCAGAAGCTCGCTGTAATTCCGTCCTCACCTAGGGCCTTGCCGTTTTTAAAGTGCTGGAGAGCTATTCTAATCTCGCTCAGACTGATGTTCGGTATATCATGGGAATAATGTCGAATTAGATTTGCTCTTGGATTGTTACTCACATTTGGATGTAGCTCCAACGTTGACGTATATAGCTGCCCATAGAATCTCTCAATCTCACTCAATCTCAGGTGTCTCAGAAAGGATGCTGCCACACTCGATCTTCAGCTTAGACAGTTGGCTCTTTTTGGCAGACAGATCTTTGGTAAAGACTTTGGAGTCCTGTTCCACTCGAATCTTCTTCTTTATTACGAGCAGTATTAAAGTTGCGTAAGTCCCACCGCATGGATTTGGAGATCTGTCTGATCAGTTGCCTGTATACTGTCAAATCTACTAAAGACTGCAGTTTTATTTCCCGTCTAACAGCCATGAGATTAAGAGTGTGATAGGAGAGTTTTTGTTTTCTTCTGCGGCGCGTCTTTCAGAACTGCATAGACAGTTTCCACAAGCTTGTCATTCATATCGTCCACTGCATTACAGTCTTCTAGGCATTGCAAATGGTTTTGTAATTTATGCTGAAAGGTTTTGGGGCTTGGAATAGAGCACGAGGGGAACGATGCGTTGACTTCATTAGGCGAGACCTCTCTAACTTAACGTTTAGGTTTAACCATTCACTGATCGCTACCAGTTAGGGTCGCAAGATAGGGTAACAAACAAGTCCAACTGGTGGAAGCTGTAACCCAACTCCACCTACATCTATTGCTGATTAAGAATCAACATGATGATGTGTTGTCAACCTTAAAGATGATGAATGCCTTAAAAAGTAAAAACTTTTTCAACATTCACCATGAAAACACGTTTTACGTGGTAGAGCCATGCTGCAGCTATATTAATAGTATAGTTGTAGCACGAATAGGTCGGCTCGACCGGGGAAAGAGCACGCTCTCTCAGAATACCAGCGTAAAATAGCAGCTTAATACTGGTTTGTTTCCTATGGTGAGTGTAGAGAACCGGAGACTTATTTTACTGGAAAAGAGGCATTCTATCTTATTCCTCGCGGCTGATAACGCATCTGCATTTTAATCCGAAGATAAATGTAGATGTCTATGGGCCACAGCATCCACTGACTATCAGTTGGACTCACCTTACTTCTATAAAAAAAAACAATAGCATAAAGCTTATTTTGCGCTGGTATTTTGCGCGAGAGTACTTCCGACCCATTTGTATACAGTACAGTCATAATACGAGTACAGTTGCAGCGTGGTTCTTCAACCTTTACAATTAACGGTGTAGATGTATATTTAAATAACTTTTAATAAAAAGTGTAAACCAAATTCCAAAAATGTAACAAGTAGGATGTCGCTTAAACAGTTACATTGAAATCTTCGTCCCCTATTTTGCTCGGGAATGGATATTTTGCTTGACATTCATACGAGAAGTATAATCTATTTAATATAAAAGGAAGTACCCTGAAGAATAATCTATTTAATAGAAAAGGAATTATTTAAATCAGTTTAACTGTTTCTGTGAAATGGAGAAAAAACAACCGCTCACGACAAATATAGAATATTTTTGTTTTTTATTTTACGCGACCTTGGCTGAAATATATAAGATTTATTACTCTGTATTAAAGAATTAATTTAAGAAAAAACAGTAGAAAATTAAATTAAATTCTTTCTTTGAGTCAATGTTTTCTGCATCTACCTTCCCTTATATTGCCTCATAGATAGTTGCCATAGTATCCTCACTTGGCGGACGGTTTGGCAACCACAGTTGTTTTTCATTTTGTTCTGCTATCGGAAAAAAGTTTTTGACTATATCTTGTGTCAGTCTGTCGCCTACTACCACACCCAAAGTTTGATATAAAATGATGTGCGGTATATATCTTAATTAATAACGATAATTATGTATTCTTTTAAATATTAAATTACTAACCCCTTACGGCATAAATTATTAAAGAAATGGAATGAAAATTCTTTTATTACGAAATAGTGTGTGCAGGCTTACATGATGAGATCAAATCGAAATAAAAAATAATAAACTTATATATTAAAAGTTATTACTCGAAGCCATATATGGCTTCGTATGTGTTTAGGAAATATATGTATTATATTTGGTGAAACAAATTGGTTGGTGAAAAAAAAATTGTGTTTGTCGTTATAACATAAATAAACATTACAGTTTTCACATTTAGTGAAATAACGATATTTACAACAATACTGGCACATCTGTCGGGTATTTTTCTCCCAATTGGGAAAATGACTAAGTCTATCACGACGTACTGAATTCAAAGGAAAATTTGATGTTTAGCAAGAGTCTTTGAAGCTTTTAGCAGGTACTGGAGAGTCAGGCAAGATGATGGGTGTGCCGCCCCGGCTTGATGTCGGTGTTTCAAGAATACTAGCCATCTAGTATTATATAACTAGTAAACGTGGTCGTCCATACGACTACGTTTTTTTTTTGTGTAGGAGCTTTGTTTGCTTTATGCAAGTGTTTGGAAACTGCAAATTTGAATTCAAATTAAATAGGAGATAATATATAGATAATAAGAAGGCATTTATTGGGCTGAAAATCAAGATGGCAATAAACTTTTCTATTTTTTTCTATCGTAATTCCTGCTGGTTTGTTTAAATTATCGTGAATAAACGTGATTAAATAGCTCAGTAATAACATCCATAATTTCTAATGTAAATAAAAATTAAAAACTCTGCTGGTGTGTCTAGCTGCATTATCTCCAGTAATTGTGAGTTACGTTTGAATTCAAAGTCAGCTTTGTCAAAGCGGGCATTTTCCTCTTTATCTAAACAACTCGCTCATTTTTAGCCTTTCCGCCGTTAGCTTTAGATATAGATGCAGTTTGTAACAGTAATCAAATTCCGAGTCAGGAAAAAGACATATTGTTATTAATAAGTCTTTTTTGAGGTTAGCGAATAGAGTTAGGTTCAAAATAATCGCCACTGTTAGAAGAAATATCATCATCGCTCAATTTGCAATCACCACGAAGTTAATAATATGCTTGAATCTTCTATAAAAGTGCAAAGGACATATTTTTGAAATAATCAAATAATAATCTTGAACGCATACAAAGTCAAATATGACAGCAGTACTTTTTACAGTAACGCATAGGAAGCCAAATATGGCGGAGTGGAAAAAAGACAAATAAGAATGCGAAAAAAGCTAGGCATTGAAATAAACAAACTGGTTTTATATTTTAAACGGTATACAGCATATAGTTATATGTTTTAATTGCTTTTACTTAACGTTGAGTATTTTATTTTGAAACCCAAGATTTGCATTGGTTTTTCTGACACCGGTCGACCACACGCGTTTCGAATAACCTCAAATATAGTTGACAAAATGTCAATTACCATGGACTAATGAGTTATGTTCGAAATTACGACAAATATGCTTCTTCTAATTTAAGGTATTTTTAAAGATGAAGTTTTTCATTAGGCTAGAAAAAAATCTTAAACATTTGTGTCCATATATGGCTTGGTATGCGGTAAGGCGTTAAAAGTCCACCGCTGAACATAGCCCTCCTAAGATCACTTTATATTTACCATAGTTACCACGCTTGGCAGGTGGGCTTGCAACCGCAGTTTTTTTATTCATAGTTCTTATTAGGAGAACCCTGCTGCCCATCTCATCCCATGGCACCACCCGTAGTGGATATTCTGACACCTGTATATTTTTATTATTAATTAATACATAATATTACCGTAATAACTTCTTCGATTCAATTGATTCGGTCACATTAAGTATTTGAAGCAAAATCGTCGAAGTCAATTAAATACGCATTATTAAAGATAACTGAGAAACTACTGGTCAGATTTTTACCAAACTTATGTGCAACCACCTGCGAAGCACCAAATTTCAAATAAAAAGAGAATCATCAAAATCAACATAAAAAAGAGTTCTGAGGTAACACACAAAAATAAATCAAATTAGTACCTCCGCCTTTCTTGAATTCGGTTAAAAAATAATACTATTTTTTATATTTTTTTTAAATATATAGGCAGAATAAGGTTGCGTTCTGTACGAGGGCAACCTTATTCTGCCTATTAATTTACGTAAATAAATAATTAATTATAATGTGAGAAATGGAAGTGTATCATAAATAATAACAGATTGGACTTCAAATGATTTGTGTGTATGGGTTTGACAGGTAGCGAATGCCTAATGGCAGGAAGTCCACCCTTTGTATTCTTTTCTAGGAATGCAATAAAGATTAAATGAACGAATTACGTAGCTCTGTTAGAAAAGTTAAGTTGGTTTTTTCTTGCGTTGTATGATTTATGTCTCAGTACCGATCATAAGCAGATTTCATTTTTTTTAATTAAAATTATTATTATAGATTATAGTGTCATTATATAATAAAATTATTATTTTTACGTGGTAGAGGCATGCTGCAGCTATATTAATAGTATAGTTGTAGCACAAATGAGTCGGCTCGACCAGGGAAGGACCACGATCTCACAGAATACCAGCGTAAAATAGCAGCTTAATACTGCTGTGTTTCGTATGGTGAGTGTAGAGAACCGGAGACCCTTTTTACTGGAAAAGAGGCTTTCTATCTTAATCCTCACGGATAACAACGCATTTGCATTTAAATTCGCAAACGAAGATAGATGTAGATGTCTATGGGCCACAGCAATCACTTACCATCAGGTGGACTGTGTGCTCGTTTGTCACCCTTATTCTATAAAAAAAAACATTGCACGGCGGTATTTCACCTCGCCCCCTGCCTCGGAAAGCACGTAAAGCTGATTCTGCGCCTGAACTCACTTCACTCGTATCGTACTCGTATTAGTCGTCTCGTCAGAGTATGAGAGTGAGCGAATAGAGAGTACGACTATTCTCCGTTGAGACTGGCCAACTTGAACGAAATTCAGTCTGAAGGACATTATTATTATTATTATAACATCACGCATTTGCGGAGTGATTCTTACCAAAAGTACACAACAAAATGCCGCAACGCTCCCATTTTACGGTTTCATGGTCAGTTCATCAATATGTTAATTTGTACAAATGTAGCTGCTTTGGCCGATCTAGCTGTTGCGTGTCTCTACCGCATCTTTGGATATTTTTAATCAATCATACATCAATTAAACATATTTGAAAGAAATTTTGCACACAAATACACCAAGCCCCGCATGGGTTTCTCTAACACGTGTCTTTGTTGGTATAACATGAGTTTTTTCACATGAAATGAAAGTTACCACGACAAAAATAAATTTTAATAAAAAATAGCAGCCGTCTTAAAAAAATTACAAAAATAAATACTTATAGTAAAAACTAAGTACACAAATTATAAAGAAGACTTAAAGCCCCGACTACATGATATAAAATTATTTCATATTCTTTTTAGTTCTTTCATATTCTTTTAGTCGGCCTTTATAATCACAATTTCAACGTCGTTTAAACAGTTACATTAAAATCTTCATCCCCTATTTTGCCACATTTAGAAGTGGAATGTTTTTCTACAACATTTTTTTATAATATAGCTAAAGTATAACAAAACAAAATTTAATGAAAAAAGAAATATCAAAATCGGTTCACAATTGACGAACATATCGCGTAATATACAAAAAACAAATATTCAGACGAATTATAAACCTCCCGTCGTCGTAGTCGTTTCTGTTACAGAGAGTAGTCATTGATATTTCAATCACGACTTGTGAAGATAATGTTTCATATAATTTTGCGAAAATGGTCATAAACAAAGTAAATACTAAACACATTAAGAAAAAACATCAAAACACGTACGGTTGTAGCGAAAACCTTTGTTACATAAGAGAGAATTGCTCACGTATTTTGTTTCAGATGGTATGTGACGGGTTTTGTTGATTGTTACTCTAAGAAAAAATATTATGAAGCAGTAATTTCATTCAACGTCACACAGTACCAAACAATATCGTGTTATTATAAACTCGCCTCTTTGGATTTTGTAATAATATTTTTCCCAGGTATTTTCCTTTGAATACGTAATTGCCCATATTTTCCTCGGTAAACATATAACCCTTTATATGTATGAATATATATTTACCCCTGTAAATATATATTCATACATATAGGAAAAATTATTATAAAGTAATTTTCGTTGCTTTATATCGACCGTTGGTTCGAATGCCGTAAATAATTGTTCCTGGTCTGGATGTGTGTCCTCTTGTTCAATTTATGTATGAAACAGCGATACAGGAGAAAAACCTAAAAAACTAAATAAACGTTTCCCATAAGAAATAAAAATTTAAGGGTTACAACTGATATTCGAGCATTTATTTTAAATAATGATAAGGAGATGTTGTGACTCATGGACATATAATGGTCGTGATAGTTCGGGGCGAAGCATTCATCCATTCATCATTCATAAAAGCCTCTTAAAAGTCCACTGCTGAACAAAGGCCGACTCCTTAGACTCTCTCATAGGTGCAATATTTGTCATATTTGCCACACTTTGTAGACATGTCGGCAATTGCAGCTGTTTTTTATTTTTTGTGTTGTTATCAGTTAGTTCTTGTAGCCCATCTCCTCTTTCATAGCCCTCTGAAGCCTCTTACGGCATCCATATGGGTGTAGTGGATTTTATAACACCATTCCACGCCGAGAGGCTATGTGCTTTCTGTAAATTTAACACTATGTGTACAGCTTAGTAGTAGTGTAAAAATGAATATAAATATAATCTTAATATTAAGATTTGTATTAAATATTAAGATAAATATTATTGTATTAATATTTATATTTGTTTTATAAATATTTAGCATATTCGTATGTCTCATCTCAACCTAGCCTACCACATCTTCTTTTATATCGACTGAACGATAAACATATTCTGCACCGCGACGGTATCTACAGAACGTTATTCCTGTAAATACACATGTGATCTCGCGTCGAATTATTAAGTGTTCGTGAAGTGCGACTAACTGTTTGCCTGGTTCCTGTGCCGATTGGTAACTTAATACTGTTTTACCTACTATTATCTTTTTACATTTCCATAATATTATTTCCTTATCTTTGATATCTAAGCTAGTATACGAGCAACCTTAAAGGATAGAAATACCCGAAGAGGTCAGGACTCCCGGCTAATGAGCCATAGTCTGACTTTGAATCCAAGTCACCCGAGTGTTACTACACGTTGTTCATATTACGTCTCTACTCTGTACATGTACGTATAGTACTGGGTATACTTCAGTGCTTGTAACCAGGTGTGCAAACTCCGTAACAGTCTCGTATAGGGTTTCCTGAGTACAATGACGGCTTACGTGTTTGAATAATGGAGGATCACACTCCCCGTCACAATGATGCTCTTAGCTTCAACGCTAGTATGTTTTACTTGATATTTGAGACATTATTTAAACTTGTTTGTGAAGTAAAGCCACAGTATTAGCGAGATAAATAACATTCGGTTGTTGCAAGATAAAGCAGATTTGTACTTGCGTTACATGCTTTAAAAATGCTTTATTATGGCAGTAACCTGTTTATATGACCCACAAATAATTGTTCTGGGTCAGAATGCTTATCTATTTGAAATTTTAGTATGTTTTTTAAATGTATCGCGCAGGCGATGCAACTACAGTTGGAGTAGAGATATAAAAAAGAAAAAAAAAGCTTAAAAGTCCCCGAGATTATTTTACTTATATTTTTATAAATTTTAATTAAATTAATATAACTTTACGTCTAAGTATAAAAGAAATAGTTACCGCCATCTATCGAAAGTCATAAGTTTTTCTGAATTTTCCGTAGTTGCCTCTCATGACACCAACGAAGAAGAAAATAAAAAAAAATTACATTTATAAATCTTTTACTCCAAGTCAGTTTATCTATAAACGTTTCTCTTGCCAACCTGTTCTCCAAATGCAAATCTATCGAAAACTTAAATACATTAACATACTTTTTAAGTTTGAGATGATGATAAGCATATCATAACATAAACACCCACGCCCGTAACCCAGAGGGTAGGCAGAGACTACGTACTTCCATTTAGCACGATCCTGACATATACCTCTCGGCTCCTTTGACGATGATAATAACACTAATTCCAAAGAAGAAGAAGAAATATGTTTT
Source organism: Parnassius mnemosyne (assembly GCA_963668995.1). NCBI lineage: Eukaryota > Metazoa > Arthropoda > Insecta > Lepidoptera > Papilionidae > Parnassius > Parnassius mnemosyne. Next base: position 42,574,496 of record CAVLGL010000002.1, read on the forward strand.
TACCAAGGATTCCATCTGCTTAGATACTACTCTTTTTTGCCGTCTAACAATGCGTGAACAGCCCGATCTATAAGTTAGAGAGAGTTAATACATCTGTATTCACTCAATAGTCTACATCCTCATTAGTCCTCAGAGGTGACAAAAAATGTGCTGATTTCATATAATTACGCGAACTCTACGTATTTAAATAAAACTAGTTTACCGACTTCAAAAAGGAGACGGTACTTAATCCGACTGTATGTTTTTTATGTGTGTTACCTCATAACTTTGATTCTTTTTATTTTGTTTGAAAACTCGTGCTTCACATGTGGTCCTATATAAATTTGATCAAGGTCAGACCAATAGTTTTTGTTTTATTCTTAATAATTTATTAAGATTATATCGCGTGTGTTAACTTACTTATATTCCCGACCATAGGTGCTGTTTACAACCAAAGCTAAAGTGGTAAAATATTTTTTTATAAGATAGGGTGACAAGCGAGCACACAGTCCACCTGATAGTAAGTGGTTGCTGTGGCCCATAGACATCTACATTTATCCTCGGTGGCGAATCAAAAGGCAGATGCGTTTTCATCCGTGAGGACTTAGATGGAATGCCTCTTTTCCAGTAAAAAGGGTCTCCGGTTCTCTACACTCACCATACGAAACACAGCAGTGTTAAACTGTTATTTTACGCTGGTATTCTGTGAGATCGTGGTCCGTTCCCGGTCGAGCCGACCCATTAGTGCTACAACTACACTACTAATATAGCTGCAGCATGGCTCTACCAAATATAATATACGCGATAGAATCCGTAAAATCTAGTTTTATTTTAACAAATATGTTGCCAACTTTGTTTGTAGGCTACAGGTGTACATAGGCTCTAGTATCCACTTATCATCAGGTGGACTATTATGACTGTTAGTTTGTTTGTCTCTTCGGTTACATAAAATGTATACTCCATCAACACTATTTAGTAAAAAATTCGTTTATACGTTTTCCCTTTCCTCTGAAGTAGAGTAAATTCTTTTAATTAAAACTGAACTAGTAGCATATACATTTATGTACTTCGGTCGCCCGTCACCGATTAACGTTTTCACTCCTATCGCATTTCGGGTCAAGTTACCTTTTGTTAGAAAATACAATGTTTTTTTTTCCCATTCAAACTGTCATTAAGCATGTCGGTCAGTGTAACCGCATTCTTAAACAAACGTGCATTAATTCTCTATTTTTGTTAAATTAAGGTAATATTTAAATAGCGTAATATATTAATCTACTACAGTAGTGGCAACGAAGAGAATCTTCTATCTAACTATCCCATATCCCGTGGGTGTTTTAAAAGGTGACGGCGGTAATTGAAGCAGGAGAATGACAGCTGTATCTTTCTAATAACGCGCCTGCCAATCGTAATAACTATGGAAAATGTACCCCTAAGAAGTCAAATACGAAGCAGAAGGCTTTTGATAGGCTATGATGAATAAACGAATGAATACTAATTATAATGACTGATATATACGTGGTAGAGCCATGCTGGAGCTATATTAGTAGTATAGTTGTAGCACAGATGGGTCGGCTCGACCGGGGATGGTCCACGCTCTTACAGAATACCAGCGTAAAATAGCAGGTTAACACTGCTGTGTTTCGTGTGGTGAGTGTAGAGAACCGAAGACCCATTTTACTGGAAAAGAGGCATTCCATCTTAGTCCTCACGGGTGACGACGCATCTGCATTTTGATTCTTTATTGAGGATAAATGTAAATGTCTATGAGTCACAGCAACCACTTAACATCAGGTGGACTGTATGCTCGTTTGTCACCCTTTACTATAAAAAAAAATAGTCTACCATATCTGTTAGCTGAAATGGTAATAGCCCGGCCATGTAGCTCGAAAACCCACAACAATATGTGCAAGCAAGTTTCTAGAGATACAGTCTTGTACTGGGAAGCCACTTAGTTGGGGACCGTCCTACAATCCTACACTCCTACACTACTTATAGTGAAAACCTAGTAAGACATATAAAAAGTATATGCATACATGTTACTCAGTATCATACTTTGTGGCATTACTAATGGAAGGCCTATGTTCAGCAGTGGACTTGTCAAGGGCCGTAACGACGATGAAATTACTTTGAAGGTTAAATAGTTTGGTTGGTACCAAAATATTTTAATTAGCTCATAAATGTTTCATTTTATAAGCTTATAAATATTTAATCTTTGATTTTGTACTCATTGAACAGTTCATAACACAGTAGTCTCGTTTAATATCCGAGGTAAAGAGCTCCATCATATTGTTGATGACAAGAAATAATTGCGAGAAAATTAATAAATTTCCCGCTAGCCTCGGGTTAGCGAAAGATATAGATTTTTGCTTGCATGTCATCGGTACACTTCGAGTGACTAAGAGAAAATTTCATCGTCAGATCGTTATTATTTTGTTTATGAACTTTTGTTTTTAAATAAAGCACCCGAACCGTCAGGGTTTAAAAAATTAAAATTAAACGCGATAAAATCCATATAATTAGTTTTAATTAATAAAATATGTATACGTATAAATATAAGAAACCATTTTGTTTTGTATAAAATTGAACTGACAGATGAAATTATAGTCTACCTGACGGTTTTTTTATACTCTTTATTGCACACAAAATACTACACAAAACCACAAACATAAATTTATAAATGTATGTACAATTAGATGGCCTTATCGGTAAACAGCGATCTCTTCCAGGCCAACCTTGGTGAAGGAGATAATTTTCATTTAAATATATAGAAGTGTGCATAAATAGTAGATAAACATGTTTATATTAATAGTACAAAGTACTGACGGTTCGTGGGTACTGCAGCTTATGGACCACCTGCGAACAATTTCAAACAAAGAAATCTATAAACGCATGGTCGCCCCTGGAAACTAAGATTTAATTTATTTTATTTTATTCGGAATACCAACAGCTCTGATATATTTCGCTTATTATAAAATTTGAAATATACAGCTATTTAAAGTTATTCACATAAAATTAAAGTATATTTAACCTTAATTAATACTGGCTTTGTATTACCTTTCGAACCGAAACATCAGTGTATGTTCTGCTGCTTGCTAGTAGAAATAGGTAAGAGGGTTCTGGGACAGAAAAGGATAACCTTCCAGGTGGAAGGTCTCCTTTTGGTAGTATAAAGTTAAATACCTACCTGCCGTGTCGTTGACTAAAGCGATGAAATGCGTAATGGATTTCAGGGGATAGTCAATAAAGATTTCAAATCAGGTTTCAAAGCTTTCAGTTTGCGCTAGACTCTCTTTTATCATGACTTTTGTTTACTACGTCTCTATTTATTATATAATAAACAAATACACTTTAACTTTTTGCTAAAAACTTTGGATTGCATGTTATTACCAAACACATTATTTATGTCAAAAGACAAAGAGATATTATTTATTGGATTATTTATAAAGAAAGTAAAATCCGCCTGATTTTATTCACATAAAAAGGTCAAAGTCCATTTAGAATTGACCTTTTTAAAATTTACTGAACACTCATTTTTTGTAGCATATTACATTACTGGGCACAAAATGTCTAAAATATATTTTATCAGTAATGAAATTATCTTTTACGAGATATTAATTGAGTTTGGTATACACGAAGAGGCCTGTTGATTTATTCGAAGAGAAATTCCATCGTTAATTAATTAAATAATTAATTTGTGATTTAATTACAAACACCAATAATTTGTTCAAATAATTTCAGTGAATCTTTTTGCTGTAAAGTTGTGCAACTCAGCGCAATATAAGGGTAAATGAAATATTCATTCAAAAGTACAGTACTACGTTTACTTAAATGTACAGAACTGTCTTGTTCCGGAGACCCCATTGTTCTATCGAGTTTTAATTAAGAACCTCAGATGAAGCATCGTAGTCGTGGTCTTTATAGATTTGTTTTTCTTAAACAAGGAGCTTATTTAATCTTTTCTTCTTAACATTTACCATTCAAAACGGTATCTTTTCAAAAAAATCTTTAAAAAGGCTAAAATAAATATGGATTAAACGTAATAACCTTTTGTGAACGTTGACGAACAAATTCAACGGACACTTAGCTTTATATAATTTCAAAGGGCTTCCAACCAAATATGTGTTTGAAATAAGTTAAAACACATATTTAGAGGCCCTAATAAAACATTCAGTCCTAAAATCACATAGCCGACTTCGAAAATTTAAATAAGTACATTATAATGATATATTTACACCAGTATTGCAAAACAAACAATTTTGTTTACAGAGCAAACAATATCCTCCTCCAGATCGAATTTCGGTCACGGTGGCTAGTCTCAATGGAGACAAGAAATCTTGCAGGACAAGATTATAGTGCACGAGTGTGCATTATATATTCTGCATTATATATGCATTATATTATTCTTGTCCTTGTCCGTATTGATAGATGCACTATCTGTTCTCTCGCTCTCATAGTCCGATAGGATGGTTGGTAATCCGACACGAGCGGAGAGAGATCAAGCTCAGGATCAACCAGCTTTACGTGCGTCCACAGGCTCGGTGGTGAAATATCGTTCACTTCCTGACTTCAAGCTGCTACTGGGAATTTTTGACAGTAAACCCCACTAACTAGTTTTGGCCCGACCCGCGATTTCAACTGAGGATATCATTGTCAGTTAGATAATTAAACGAAAAAGGCAATTAATAAAGCAAAATGTAATGTAATATTGACTGGATATTTAAGAAATGTAAACTCGTAAAGACAATCGCAATGTTGGGCTATCCGCTAATACACATGCCGTGGCAACCACGAATTATTCTCCATGTAACGGCAAAGTCCCACATTAACCCTAGCTCACTAACCTTAATTTCAAGTAACGTTGTCACTAACCATTCGTAAATTTTACGACGGATTGAAACATCAATAATTATTTATTTAATCAACTTTATTTATGACACCAAAGCATATTAGCAGTCTTAGTTTACTCTTAATCAAATAACATAATCTGTTTTAGAAAAACAACTACACTGAACAATGATTGCACATAGAAATAATATGCTCCCTGCAAATCGCTTTTTTGCAGCCCTTGCAGAAGTTAGTGGTCATACGACGTTTTTTTGCAGGGCAGTAGCTGCAAGTTTTGCGAGTTCTAGGAACCTCTTGACTAGGACCTTCCTGGGGATCATGAATTTTCAAGATCTCCGCGATGTTGTGCTTCAAGATTCGTTGCAAACTTACAGTCTGATATCTCTCTTGCAGCCAAGGCTTCATCAGTTCGTCTGCCATTTCTAAAGCAAAAGGCCTTCTTTTCAAAGGTTTTTTTCCATTTCGAATCGCATTAGAGACGTAGATGACATATGCATTCACTATAGACAAATTTAGGATGTCGTAGAACAAGCACAGCGGCCATCGATTGGTCTTACGGCTGGTACTCATGATCGAGCACATCTGGTCTACAGTATCAACCGCACCCTTTGTGGAATTGTAGAATTCAATAATTTCGGGCTGTTTTGAATCGATATTGATAGCAGGTTGATCATGTATAGTAGAAATAAGGTAAACGAGCTTATTTGACTTTGGTTTATAAGACACCAAAGTAATTTCTTTATCGAAACCGAACATCGAGGTACCGACTCGTCTATTTCTAAAATTCCTCATTTCTTTGGGGATCTCTCGCTTATTGCTTCGTAAAGTACCTACCACTGTCAGCTTATATGGCGGTTTCAACAGTACAGCGGCCAGAGGAACCGATGTAAACCAATTATCCGTGGTTATATTCCGGTTCGACCCATAGTACGGTTTAGACAGCTCCTTCACAAAATAATTCGTTAATGGCTCGTTACCTCTGTTCATATTTTTTCCCATATAAGGCATAGCATTGCACATGTATTTTGTACTAGAATCAGCCATCATAACAAGCTTCAAGCCATATTTGTTGGGTTTATTAGGGATGTACATCCGAAACGGATAGCGTCCTCTAAATCCAATCCGAAACGGACAGCGTCCTCTAAATCCAACCAGTTGTTCGTCCACGATAATGCAAGAACCTGGCTTGTACCATTTCCTGCAATTTTCTATAAACTGTTCCCAGAAATTTCTAATTGGTGCCAGTCTATCAGATACCCTTCTCTCTTGTCTAGTATTTCTGTCATCAAATCTCATACATCTCAGTAAAAAGTCGAACCTTTCTGCGCTCATGCAGGCTTTGTAAGTTTTTGCACTTCTCAAGGTATCAAACAAAGTTCGCGTTGGCAAATGGTTACTTTTGAGACCAGCAGATTGAATTAGCAGACCCAGCAATGCCTTTATTTCATTGGCTGACGTTTGTATAGTAGTATACTTAGATGTTTTATACAAATTGTTTTTATGTCAATCTCGGCGTTCGTATATTTTACAATAACGTCAATCATTTCTTCCTCTACAAAGAGATAAAATAGATTTTTTGGCTGTGAGAGTTCTTTACCCATACCTGTAGGACCAGGTACAATATGCAGTACATTACGAGCAGCCGTGCGAGTACGTGAGTCTCGAGGTTTTGTAGACCATTTGTGTTGATTTTTACCATACATGATATTCTGACTTGGTTGAATTATTGATTGCTGCTGTGGTGGTACCTCATGTTCGGAACCCATCTGATCCGTGCATGATGTCAGTGAAGTATCATCATCAGAATCTATGACTAACCTTCGACTATCGCTGCGACGTGGAATGAAGAACTTGTCGTCCGACAAATCTGCAGCATCCTCGTCGCTTCCATTAGTTTCGGTATGAATTTCCGCCTCTAAATGATTACCATCCTCGGATGCCGAAGACTGTGGTTGATTATCGGGGATTGATTCCGTTTCCGAATCAACTAACCATTGTATAATTTTTTCATTTAGACTCCTCAAATCCATCTGAAAGCTTAAAAAACAAAAACTATACATTTCAAATCCAAAAAAAAAAAATAACAAAAATTTGCATACAACATTGAAGTCTATTAATGATTTATAAAATATAGTAATTATTACGTCCTATTATAACATAAAAATAATATGTTCTAATGAAAATAATTGACTGGACTAAATGCACAACTTTGAAAAAAAAGTTACGTAGATACTAACCTTTCGTAAATTTTACGACGATCACACGATATATCCCGATCTAATGAGCGTGCGTCCACAATGACTGATCGCGGGTCACTAGCGATGCAAATTAGGAAGGTATTAGAAACGGGTGCGGTAGCGGGGGTCGGGATCTTACCGAAACACTAAATGCGCAAGGTACGAGTCGTCATTTTGACGAATGGTTAGTGACACAGGGTTAAGGAGTAACTAGGTTCCAAACTAAAGGGAAGGATGAGCAGGAATCAAAAGAAGGAGCAGAAAACAATCCTCTATTTGATAGTTTACTGCTATATATATACTAGCTCGCCAGGCAGACGTTGTTCTGCCCTTTCCGACAACCTTTCCTATGAAAAAATCCTTAAATTTGCAATAAAAAATATCGAAGGCTAAAAAGTATCCTATCTCTCAAGTTGGACCAAACTGCACACTGTGTACAATAAATAATAATAATATATATATATATATATATATATATATATATATATATATATATATATATATATATATATATATATATATATATATATATATATATATATATATATATGGGTCCTTATAATTTAACGAAAATTTAAAGACAGATACCGGTTTTTTAATTATTTATTTATTAATCTCGTTAATTAATAATTATAATACAAGTGGCTTGGCAACTATATAAATATTACAAAACACAACCATACACATTATACCTTCTTATGCTTAGCAGTAGAGAAGAGAGAGAGACAGACATCTAAAGTTATATCTTCTAATTATTAGTTGACAGTATATTAAGATTCATTGAGAAGTACCTCTATTATGAATTTAATTAATCTACTAACTTTATTTTTCTTCTTTTATTATTGGAGCCAGTTCGATAAACACTTTTATAGACATTGAACGGGCTCCGGAACTATGTAGTACTAAATTAGATTTCGAATTGGGCAGGTTGTTTTTATAGCGCGGTCCGTAGCGACGGGGCATATCTCGGGCGTATTAATTAAAGCTAGAAGTTTCTTCGCAGTCTCCGATTTAGCTTGTACTATTTAATTTTTTCTAAATCATTTATGATGCATTTTTTTTAGAAGGGTCACAAAAGAGTACACAGTCCACCTGACGATAAGTGGATGCCTTGGCCCTTAGATGACAAGCGGGATTTGTCTTAACGCTCCAAACGCTTCACACAGTTATTGCTGCTTCCCGTCGCTGATCAGGGTATTTCACGTCTGGAGTAAACGTCTTTAAGGTGTTTCCCACAGTCACTCACAGGATAAAATAGGGTGATAGAATTACCTTCGTCATTTAACGGTTAATTACATTGTTATTAAAATATAACAATTTTATATGCGTTAAAAACAAAGTTGAGGATAAAATGGTTTTAGTGAATATTTGCAGTGCATTCTAATATTAGCATTAACATTTCCTGAAACAGCAGCTTGTCAAATAATTTATATGCATTTCTGTATAAACTATCGGGCAGAAAGTTGGAAACTCATTGTTTCAACAATTGGTTTATTTTATAAATTCACCTACCAGTGGATGTGTATTTTATATTTATAATTCTGGATTTGTATCTCAAAATATTTATCAATAATAAATTTTACTTGCATTGTGATGTTACTTTCTACGTAGAATAAAGCTGCAGCTATATTACGATTATCCGTAATATAGCAACACTCTCACAGAATACCAGTGTAAAGTAACAGCTTAATACTGTGTTTCGAAAATAGATATCTACAGCATATATGAACACTAATGCCACTTTAAAAAATAGCTATTCCGCAATATTTTACGTCAGAATTGCACAATGCGTATCTTACACAAACCTGGGGCTAAATTAAATATTTTAACTATTAAAAAATATCCATTTCCTATTAATAAATCATATTCCAGCAACCTGGTAGACTTTTTTGCCTTTTCAACTTAAGAAAGAATTAATACAATACTGGTATATTTCACGGCATATTTAATAAATAGACTGTTTCCTGAGCAGACTCCTACTACGGACAAAGATACAAAGTACTGTGTTAGCGGCTACGGCTAGTAATACGTATCCCTCTCTATACATTTTTTAATCGCTTACGCTTCTTACCCTATTACGTGGTACGGGGTGGGGTGAGAGGGTAAGAGACGCGGTGATTAAGAGATAATAAACCTGTTTTGACCTCATTCAGTTGGGTCACGCATCAATTATCAAAGTTTGAAAGAGTCACATATGTTTATTGTGAACTGTATTTTGTGTTATTTCTATTTTTGTGTGTTATTATTTTATTTTATTAACTCAACACTTACACAACACTTAATATAGGTGTAGATTAGACATACGGCGAAATAGAGATCAAAAAAGAGGTGAGAAAGATGGAAAAAATCTTGGTAATCCCTACAGTGTGCTCAAACATTGTGTGTTTTTTCTTCTACCCAGAAACTGACTTTAGAATAAGTCCACTTCGATAATCCATAAAATAAAAAAAAGAATAAGCTTTCGTAGGTTGAATAAAATAAACAAGTTGACTCCTAAAGTGATGAAAGCTTCTTGAGTGGCAGTCTCGTACCGGTGTACAACCACCAGATGGAGTGACAATCTGGTGAGGACACTGCTTTATGGAATTCCTTTTCTTTAATGAAAGTGATAATGAAAATGATAAATATTAGAGCAATAAACTATGCACTTGATAACGAATAATCATTTAAACAAAGAAAACTCACCACTCAATGGGTTGACTGGTAGAGAATGCATTTAAACATAAGTATGCTCTTTGTATCCTTTTTTATCTAAGGAACTGCAATTAATATTTTAAAATAAAAAACCCTGTAGTAAAAACGAAATGCACACAGGCTATTAAGCCTATAATTGTAATGACTTTATCCTTTTAACTAACAGCGGGGAAATTTTTTTGGCGGCATAAATACCAGAGATAGGAAGATTGTACCAATGCATCTGAGTTGCAAGAGCAATTGACAAGTTTTGGTTGTTTAATTGCTAGCTTTTTCGTCATCGTTTGCAGTTGTAGACAATACAGATTCGCCGTAATCGTCTGGCCAGATTTTAGTAAGCTGTAGTTAATGTCCAACAGACATTTACCAGTACCTTTTTTGAGTCAAATTTCTATCTGCGTCTATTTTCAATCACAACAACTATACCCAACAACAAATGCCCTTCGTTATTGTGACGGTTGAGTAACGCAACACTCGACACAGCATCTTTATTGGTAGGCTTCAATCAAATTATGCAGTACCTAGGCTGTACTTGCCGCGGAAGCATGGTGAATGCGACTTTTTAAGTGCGCTTACCATGCATAATCGGGAATTGTGCAGCCTCCGTAATTACTTTCTGACGAGAGCAGATGATCCTTACTATAAGGACGTTATTTCTTGTGATAAAGGGCTAACCTCTTTATCCTTAGCCAACGAGCAATGGCAGGACAGAGAATTTCCAACCGGGAGACCGTATGGAAGGAGAAGGAACTCCACGGGAGGTTCTATAAGGCTCTTCATGAGCCTTTCGTAGACACAGTTGCCTCCCTCCACTGGCTACGTTTCGGTGACCTCTTTGGAGAAACCGAGGGTTTTGTATGTGCGATACAGGATCAGGTTATTAAGACCAACAATTATCGGAGATTCATTCTAAAGGATGGCACCGTCGACGTCTGTCGAGCTTGTCGCCATCCCGGTGAGTCACTTAGGCATGTTGTCTCCGGTTGTACGGCGCTTTCTAACTCTGAGTATTTGCACAGGCACAACTTAGTAGCTAGGATTCTACACCAGGAGGTCGCTCTGAAATACGGTCTCGTAGAACGGAAACTGCCGTATTATAAGTACTTGCCGGAAGTCGTGCTCGAAAATGACCGCGCCAGGCTCTACTGGGAACAGGTCATCATCACAGACAGGACTATTCTTGCGAATAAGCCTGATATTGTGCTGATGGGCCGGGCACAATCAAGGATATTTTTGGTTGGCATTACCATTCCTTATGACGAGAACCTTATGAAAGCCAGAGACAGACAGCTGACAAAATATCTGGACCTGGCTCACGAGGTGACCGACATGTGGGGTGGTCTGCCGGCCGAAATTATTCCTGTGGTCTTTTCTGCGAACGGGTTAATCCCAGTCAGCCTCTTGGGACTCCGTGTCGGACCGCTCCAAGCTCAAATGCAGAAGGCGGTGCTCCTCGATACCGCCCGCATCGTCCGTCGGATTTTTTCCTTTCCCCCTAACCCTCGGCCGTCTGGTCTCCCCTGCCGAGGGCTTCCGTCTGGTTTGAGTTTTATATATTTATGTATTTTATATGTATTTATTCTATTTTATTGATATTTATGTATGTTTATATCTTACATTTACAATTATACATTTTAAACAGCCCAACGAGATGAGAAAACTTTATAGATAACCCAAATAATAATAACGATAATACTCGTACTTACATTCATTGAAATTTAATGATATATGATTTCTAAAGAAATGTATCGCTACGATACCGACGCCACCTACTGTAAGCTAATTGTACTATGCCTATAGCCCTCGCGCAAGTGCAAGATATATCATGACAAATTTTACCGCAATCCGATGAAATGTATGGCGAACATATACATCAAATACGAAAAACAATCAAAGTTTTTATATATTAGATAATAATTATATCTATTAGCTTTTCGTAGCATTTTCTTTATCAAACTGTTATAATGCTGTTACTGTATTTGTAGTAAATAAAATAAAAGAAAATAAATTTTTTGACGGAATTCGTAAGCTTTAAGAAAAATTTAACAATAGTAATCAGATTATTTTTGAATTAATTTATGTTCTTAATTTGAAATCATATTACGTTGATACTTAACAATAATGAAAATGACTGATGGTAAGTGTTGTGGCCCATAGGCGCCTATATCTATCATCAATTCAGGATTTATGATGATGGAATGCCTGTTACTAGTAAAAAGGATTACCTGTTCTCTTCACTCACCATACGTAACATAATATTGTGCTGCTATATTACACTGATTTTCTATAAGAGCCGCTTTCCTCCTGTTTTGTTAACTATTATAAGCATGTAGGTACTTGACTAATATCCTTACTAGTACGAAATAATTCCGGGATCTTTTCACTTACTATACGAAACATGACAGTATTGTGCTTCTATTTTACGCTGGTATTCTGTGATTGCGTTTCAATTCTGTTTTTTAACTATTGTAAGCTAATAGGTACTTGACTAATGTCCCACCTGATGTTAAGTATAGATGCAGCCAAACATGGTAAAGTGCACTGACTTAGCTTAACAAAAGCCTATTCACTCTTGCCATGAAGGCACCTACATTGTAATCGAATTGAAAGACAAATGCTGGTAAATTATTCCACCCCGGTTGATCCAACCTATTCATGCTGCAGCCATAATACAGCTAAAGCGTGGTTTTACTATGTGTTTACTGTCTACCATATTTTGTACATACGAGTTAAATCAATATATTTATGACAAAGCTTGTTAGTTATGTAAACAACTTTACTTAGTTGTTCTAGTTGACGAAGTCATATCTACTGTATTATTATTAAGCACATAACAAGGTACTTGTTGTTCACAGGTGCGAAAGCTTTATAAATGTCACTCGTGAAGGATTTCTCATGTAAAAGCCTTTGTGTTTGAATAACAGTATATCACTAGTTTTATTTATTAAGTATATAGTTTTCTATAAATCAAGATAATATGAAACTATGAGACGATGCTTGTAAATTCATGAAAACGATCATATTCGACGCCTTGTAAATTTACAGCTATATTTTAAACGCATCATATAATAAGCAGTCAATTACTGGCAATTTATCATGTAAAAATGTTTACGTCTACAAGAATACTTTTTTACTTGGGAGAGCCATGCTGCAGCTATATTATCTTTGAAGCACGAATAGGTCGGTTCAAACGTGGAAGGACTATGCTTTCATAGAATATCAGCGTAAAATAGCCACTCAATGCTGCTGTGTTTCGTATGGGGAGTGTAGAGATCCTCAAACACTTCTTACGGAGAATACTCTAAATGAGAATAGGAATAGGGTGACAAACGAACACACAGTCCACCTGATGGTAAGTGGTTGCTGTGACCCATAGACATCTACATGTATCCTCGTTTGCGAATCTCAAAATGCAGATGCGTTGTCACACGTGAGGACTAAGTTGAAATGCCTCTTTTCCAGTAAAAAGGGTCTCCGGTTCTCTACACTCACCATATAAAACACAGCAGTGTTAAACTGCTATTTTACGCTGGTATTCTGTAAGAGTGTGGTCCTTCCCCGGTCGAGCCGACCTATTCGTGCTACAACTGTACTACTAATATAGTAGCAGCATGGCTCTACCACGTATAAATATCTTAGTCATTAAGGATGTAAACGCATCTACATTTTGATCTTCAAGGATAAATGTAGATATCTATGGGCCACAGCATCTATTTATCAGGTGGACTGTATGCTCGTTTATCACACTAATTCTATAAAAAATATTGATTTAAAATATTTTTCAAGGATTTTACCGAGTTTAATTTCATTGTTTTTGGTATTTATATAAATGTGGATTTTTATATTCCCATGCTGTGGCAAGTGGTGACAGCGTAAGAGAATCCAACACCTGATTTCATCTCGTGGAATGGGTTTAGTAAGAGACGACTGATTATAAAATACCAGGAAGTGTCAATTGCGTTCAATAGATGGTGATACGTACACCCCGTATATGACTGTCTCTAGTCTCTGGAATGTTGGTGTTGTTAGTCTATGCGGCTCTTTCAGTGCTGTCCGGCTCAGGGCTCGCGGCCTGAAGGCTGCGCGTTATGGAATTGGTGAGATTATATATTTTAGTACTAAAATCGATAATCTTGGTGGATTATATTGTGTTCAGTTTTGTGATCACATAAAATGACATGGTTTAGTTATCTAACCGCCGTCCCAATGAACCACCCAGGGATGCAGGTGTACGGTGTGTACGCGGTGTAGAGTTGTGTGCGGCGCGCTCGTCTGCGAACTCACTGCGTCCCATCCGTTGTTGTTCTAGTAGTGTTTGTAGAACTAGGTGATTGTGTAGTGTTTGGGCGACATTTCGGTCGTCAGAATCTAGCGGAACGGGAGGTTCGATTAGAACATTACGGGGCCTCCGGAGGATTTCCGTGACGTTAGGAGTCAGAGCATAGGTGGCTGCGTTTACCACTAGTGGGTTGGCATGTGTCTCAGCCCTCTCGAAAGAGCTTCGAGACATATCCTTGAAATATTCAGAGATCGTCGGAATTTGACAGTCTCTGTGAAAATCGGAGCTTCGCTGGTACTACGGACCTCCGGTGGCTATGCGAATGAATCTATTTTGGATGACATGGAGGTCGTACAAATGACTGTGGGCCTCGCGGGCGAAAACAACACTTGCGTAAGACATGATAGGTTTTACGCACGCTTTGTAAAGTTGAAGCCTGTGTCTTAAGGACAGTTTGCTAGCGTTTGCGTTAACTAGCGGGTGGAGGCGACTAGTGACGAATTTTGCACGGTTGCGGACATTGTGAATGTTAACCCTAGATATTTAGCCGTTGATTGCCAGGGCATCTGGCAGCGATACAGGATGATCGTACCTAACAATTTCTTGGGGTTTTTGTTTTGTCGATTGAAAATGGAGATCTTAAAAAATGTATTGCTACACATTTCCAAAGATTCACTTCATTCTCCATAAGCGGAACTAATCGCCAAACTGGTTGATAGCTCTTTGAACCATCTAGTTGAGGATTCTTTTATTATGATGGATGACGAAAAGTGCCGTGTCATCGGCGAAAAGAGTTTTCGCCGATGACACGGCACTACTATTCGCTACTGAGTCTTTTGAGATGTCACCCGTGAAGGGTACAAAAAAAGGGGAGAGGACGTAGTCCTGTGGGATTACAGCCTTGAGGGGACGCTTCGTAGAGCGAGTACCCTCTATTCAACAGCGAACGTGGTAATTGGCAAGAAAGGCTCTTATGATGTGGGAGAGCCTATTAGGTACGTTGTGTCTATACTGCTTGTAAAGCAAGTCGTCTGCCTTGCTACTGTTAGGGGGCTTCAACTACACAAGGCGCCGAACGGTAAATATCTTCTTGCTTTCCAAAGATAGGTCCAGAATGACAAGGCACGAATCTAAGAACCGTTTTTGTCGGTCTGGTGATGCATCCCGGTCAACTCCCGGACCGGGAAATTTTGGGCTTTCGTTTAGGATGTGTACGGTGTCGAGCTCTTTGGGGAGTCCGCATATGACCACACGAAGGTTACGCTCCTCTGGGATGGCGTAGGTGTGGAAACTGACTTTTTGTGCACGCAGATGACTAGTCAAACTGCGGAAATCCTCAGTGGTCCCTACGAAGGTTCAAATGCCCTGACCGGCGTTTAGCACCTTCTGGCAGTATATTTTGTTCGAGTTTAACCAATTCGAAAGATTGTTCCACTTGGTTTTATCTTGTACAATGATGAGTGGCGGCGACTTTTACCCACGTTCAGCAGAGGACCCTTTCGCGGCGGGTTTGGCCACTGCCTTAGGGGGTTAAGTGCGCACTGCTGAGGCCGTCTTTTTATTCGGAGCGGCGGTGGGGTAGATGGGGCCGAGTTAGGCTCGGCTGCCTTTTTAGGGGATGTACGTTTGTGCTTTTTCCCGTAAACGAGGGTGAAGACATGGTGGTCTTCATGTCGGAGCCTGATTCGGCATCCGAAAAAACCGGAGTCGTATACAGTCTCAATGGACACAGAAGTCGTAGCTCCGTTGCTCGGCAAACAAGGTGTCATCGGTTCGCACGCTCGGACGTTCGGTTAGGGGCTAGAGACGCTGGGTTGAAAGGACATCTATCCACCTAGCTCGTTAGTATGCTAGGGTGTGTAGTGTGTACCTAGCTGTTGCCTAACAGGAAACACAAAAAATTAAAACGATTGCCGCATCTGAGGCGGCAGGTATGATTCACTCTACTTACGGTAACCGGGAAGCCAGGAAGGAGAGTTACGCACACAACGCACTTGACACCACAACAAGCATCCGATATACTTCAAACAACACTGTAAGAGTCTCCCGGGATAGCGTGCTTCACGCACCACAGTGAGAGCACCAAAGCAGCAAACAAACATAGAGTGTGTTATATAACGATGGTTAATCTTTCGCATGAGCTAAGAGAGTGGAGTGACGGAAGTGAACTCAACCGATACGTCCGTAGTCTACAGAGCCCAAGAGCAGAATGTGTGAACCTGAACCTGTACCATATACGATAGACATAAAATGCTCAGACTAACGGTCAACAAGGGTCGTCAACAAACGTTTGGTTCTGCAATCGTTAATCTGATTGCCGAGCGTGACGATTAAGGCAAATTCTCCTTTAAACCAGAAAGACCTATAACTTTTGCGGGCATTAGAAGATAGTCTGGACATTTTGAGTAATCTTGAAGTGGAAAATAAATTAATAATTTTATTCAATTTTGCCACAACGCTTTGGTATGAATCATAGTCTGAACCAACATTTGCGTAAATCATATTTTGTTACTTTTTGACTCTGATAATTTTGGGATTTACTCCTGTCCTTGACAATTTATATTTTCGTATTTAATTTTCAGTCTATGTGAAGTGAATTGCTGAACAAAGCCTTCACCCTTATAAATTTCCCATAAGTGGTAGGTAGATATTTGCTCTAGTTGTGACGCTTGGGTAGTTTTTTTGTCATTATTGAGTTCTCGTGAGGAAGATACTGCTACCCATTTCCTGTTTCAGTTTCCCTCTGGTATATTTCAATTGTTTGATTTAAGGAAGTAAAAATTTAGTTGAACTCAAATTTGACACTGCACGTTTTCCCAAATCCCAGCCAAAAAAATTGTACAAATCATATAATGTTAGTTAAGGGGTCTGATTAGATTTGTAATGATTTTCGCATGATATCAAATTCGGTTTGTCAAGTACTCTGTCTTTTGTACGTTAGTAAATAATTACTATAATATTTTTTTTATTTTATTTGGAAAACTAACAGCATTGGTACATTTCACTTATTATAAAATTTAAAATTGACTTAGCCATTAAAATGTATTTGCATATAGATTACGAGACAAGGAGAGCTCAAACATAGTTTTTTATGTGGTAGAACCATGCTATTTGTGTTTCGTAAGGTGAGTCTAGAGAACTTGAGACCCTTTTGAGTAAATACAAGACATTCTATTTTAGTCCTCAGGGGTAACAACACAGCTGCCTTTTGATTCTTAATCCAGGATTTGTAGACGTCTATGTGCTACAACATTCACTTACCATCAGGTGGACTGTGTGTTCATTTATCAGCCATATTCTAAAAAAAAAGGTACAGTTATTCAAAAACTCACTTCAAATTTATTTAACTCTGGCCTTCACAGTTTGCTAAGAGTGGAGAGTTTGCTAAGAGTAATCATCTGTGGAAATAGAAAACGTCTTTTTCAGTTTAGCTAACGACAGGATTTAAAACATATTGCGGAGAACACAACAAACTTCAAAATAAAACAAAATTCAAAATAAATTATTGACATTTGAATATTAATCTTTATTAACCTAATTTTTCACTGCGATACTATCACTGGATACAAACATCACAAACTCGATACGATCATTAAAAAATTAAGAAAACCACCTATTTCCGAATGATAGAGTCTAGCTTTTTTAATAAAGAAAAAATATATAACAGAAAAAAATAGAGTCAAGCTGCAGCTATATATATATTTGAGGCACGAATAAGTCGACTCGACGAGCGAAGGACCACGATCTCACATAATACCAGCGTAAAATTGCAACTTAATTCTTCTGTGAATCGTATGGTTAGTGTAGAGAATTCCGTCTTAGTGCTCAGGGGTGACAACGCATCTGATCTATGTAACTTAATCGAGTATAGATGTAGGTTTCTATGGGTCACAGCATCCACTTAACTTAAGATTGACTGTGTGCTCGTGTATCACCATTATTCTATAAATAACGAATAAAACCAATCACATGAAAAGTTATTACTTAAAATTCAACGTTAAGAGAAGTAATTACAGGAAGCAAAGCGCTGTCTGTAGTTAAAATGAAATAAGTCAGTTTCCAAGCGACAGATATAATTAATTACAATAGTTATTTGATCACCCAATTAATAAAATTATAACATTAAAGTGTTTTACACTGTCCATTTGAAACTGTGATTTTAACTTAAAACGTCCTGGTTAATATTAGATTGTAGTAAAAATATCAATAAAACTTGCTTTGTAACTGTATACGTATACGTGTATTCTGTGCTGTAAAATATGATAGGGAAAATGCTTTAAGTTTAACTAAAATGTGGTCAACATTGAGCTGTGTCTGACTTTTACACAAACGTTTTCTTTCTAGTTGTTGTTAGGAAAAACCAGCTGCTCATCTGCTTTTTTTTTTCTTCATCACGTTGTAAATTGGCATTTAATTGAAATACGCAATTTTGAACGAGTTCGAAATTCACGAGATACTTAAACTTAGTGAGTTTTTGCGGCTACCACTTTCATTTTTGAGGAGTTTTCGCGGAAACTTTATTTTGGTGACTGATTGCTGCTCCCGTATCATTGTTAAAATTATACTTCGAAGTATATTTACACACCTAAAAGACGTGCAATTTTGTGTATTGAATGTCTGCGCATGTGAACTATTAGTGAAAACGATGAAACAAATGCTTGCTTATGGACCTTAAGATAATATGTCTGCTAAGGCACCTTGAGATATCATCTTCATCAACTGTCAGCTGTCTCAAGCTGCCGTCATAGTCTCTCAAAAACTGCACAATGTAAGTTACCAACATACTATTAAGAAATTATTAAACAAAATATTTTACTAGATAATTTCTTAAATAATTGAAAAGCAATAATACAAAAGTACGAGTTTATTACCAAAGAAAAAAAGTTACATTTTAAGTATTATACGAGTAATTGTATTTTAGAATTTACCAAATGTAGCTAATTAAAATGTATGATATGTGATTTTAACTCGAGTGTCTAGTCTTGTATGAGTTGTTTGCGGAATAAAGGACAGCGTAATCTGTTTGTATTAAAATTCAAATAAGAACTAATTGTTGACAATGGCTTAGTGCTCGGCATGTTACGTAGTGAAATGCATTATTTCAATATTTGCGCAATAAAGGTTTTGATTTGAGTCTTCATAATATATTTTTACTATCTTCGGATTACGTACTGTAGATTTATTTTAAATTTCGAATACTACTCTTTCTTTATATAAATACATTTTTAGGAGATAGTAGAACATACCTTGCGCTTTCAATTAAGGCATGCAATATCCAATAAAATTATATTTATAGTGAAGTTAGGACGATGCATTGTTTTAGTATGTTAATAATATTTTTATTAAACACCATTAACATACTCTTTATTGAAACATAGTTACCATATTTCTCATTTGGTTAATGCCTTGTTGGTCTAGTGCTCATAAACTCGGTTGCTGATACAGAGGTCCAGGGTTCGTATCCTGGGTCGGTCCAAAATCAATAATTGTTTTTTTTTTTGGAGAAAACTCGTACAGACGATGGTCTTGAGCCTAAACTTTCTTCGGTTGGGTCGTATTACCGTCCAATCAGACTATGAGAGTGAGGGGATAGAGAGTGTATTTGTGGTTACGCATACACTCGGGCAGTGTAAACTTATCCTGCGCAGATGGCTAGTCTCCGTTGTGATCTGGCTACCGTGACCGAAATGGTGACAAAGTGGGGGGATAATAGCTCTCTCATAGCTTAGACTCATTATTATTATAAGATAGGGTGACAAACGAGCACACAGTCCACCTGATGGTAAGTGGTTGCTACGACCTATAGACATCTACATCTATCCTCTATTACAAATCAAAATGTAGATGCGTTGTCACCCGTGAGGACTAAGATGGAATGCCTCATTTCCAGTAAAAAGGGCCTCCGGCCACCTGCACTCACCAAGCGAAACGCAGAGGTAAACCTCTACTTCACGCTGGTTTTCTGTGAGGTCGTGGTACCACCCCGGTTCGAGACGGCCCATCCGTGCGACAGCAAAAGCTGCCGCGTGGCTCTACCACTGATAAAAATGAGTGATTAAAGGCTATGAGCCTTGAGGCTCATAGCCGTTAATCACGTTCTGTAAACCAAGTCACTGACGGACGGACCGACGGACGGGTCCCAATGCTGACCTGATATTACAGACCGGCCCAAGGTAACCGATCTTCATGAAATAATCTTGAGTCTTTCTTTTCAACTCTTGAAATAATATCTCTACTAGTGTACAAATACTTTATTTGCTCCTCTCATGAAATTTCGTTAAGTTGCTCAGCAATACTGCTTAAAAAAAGTTATTGTAAAATATGCAAATTTTCTTACCAGTCTCGAGCGTAAGCGCAAAGTAGCCTCTTGATGTTCCACGGGTTATATTTCGAAGTGTGTGTTTAAGCAGTATTAAACTTCAATGGATTAAGGTAGGTAAATTTATAATTTAATTAAAAATAACGCAGTTTAAAAAAAGGGTTAAGGTTGTTGCAAATGTATTAAATTTTGGAGGCAGTAATGGCAGAAAAATCGTATGGTTCAAAATTATCTTTACCATGAGGGAGGTCCATGTCCAGCACCAGACTTTCAAGAGCCTGTACAAAAAAAAGAATGTTAAACTAATCGGAGGAACTGAGACAACGTCAGACACACGAGGACAATCACAATACATTCTACCTAGCGCAGTAGCGTAGCAATGAGTTAGGACGCTGAGGGCCGCGGGTTCGTCTCCGTACTGTGGCCTACAAATAATTGCACCGTGTGGATTTTTGTTCTTGTGCAATGTATGTATGTAAACTGCCTTCACGATACGTAGGAAAATCCTAGTGTGGGGGTAACGTTTTTTCAAAGCAAACTAACAAAAAAGACACCGTAAACCTAATACACATATTAGGTTTTCGCTGTCTTTTTTGCATAGTATTTGGTTCAAGTAGTATTTCTAAAACAGGCTCTTGGCCACTAGACTACGCAACACATAAAATTTATAAGGAAAATATGAAATAACTCTCGAACGTGAAAAACGCACATGAAAAAATTCATTTGATAAAATAAATCTGAATTCCAAAACCAGGTATAATTTATCCCATTAACATAATCCAGTTTAACGCTCCATTTGTATGAGATTCTGAACGAATCAGGAAAATTGTTCATTAAAATTGTAACATTTACCATAATAACGATATTAATAATGAAGTACAGACATACGTAATATAATTATGTACATTCGCGAACATCGTATTTTAGTAAGTGTTACAAACGAGCCACCGTACACCTGATTGTAAAATAACTAAAAATATATATTTCACATTCTGAAGTAAGCGTTGAAGATATTATAGAATATAGAACAAATATATCTCTGACATCAGAATGTAATATATTTTTTATTATTTTAAATATTTGAAGACGGGTTTTACTTTTTGTGTCTTCTATTCTCGTTTATCACCTTCATATTATTAAAAAAAATATAATTTCTTGACAAAAATTTTATTTAAATCCAGGATCCCAACCCATGACCACATGATCAGAGGTCGCGCATACCATCGTGACAGTCAATTATAATATTTTAATTGCTAACATGCAAATCGCATCTGATAAGCTAATTTATTTCTGATCAATTTTGTTCAATCTGACGTGATGTTGAATTAACACTGTGTGATTTAAATAATTGTAATTAATAAGTGCATTTATGTCGTGCCAATGAAGAAAATGAATGTGAGAAAACTATTAATTTTCCTCTGCCCAAAAGGTTAGAAAATAATATGGAATATTCTATGTATGCCACTGGCAGGCGAGTGGATGAATGACCCTTGCGAGGATGGCATACCGCACAGCCTTTTCATTATCATTTCTTATTGTTTAAGCGTCGTTTGTGGTATATGATTTTTGAATTAAATAATTTATTTAAGTACACATTCTTTAATTTAATTCCTAAGATACAATGTAGAAGGAACTACAGACGTCGTTTTCCTCCAGATAATGTTAACGAAGCGGGTTTTATGAATTAATTAAAGTACATATTTTATGTAATTTTTCAATTATTTCATTCGCCGTGCAGTGGCGGCGTAAGAAAATCAACTAACCCATAACACCCCGAGGCTACTTTTAGAGACATTATAGAGAAATGAAACAGGCAATGGGCAGCAGCATCTTCCTGATTACAATTCAAAATAATTAACAACTACGATTACCAACCTGCCAGATAAGCAATGTAGCAATGTAGCAAGTAACTATGGTAAATCCCCTACCCTTATGTGGCGATTTATAGGTGAGATATATGTTCAGCAGTGGAATTTTTTAAAGATAAAGATAAATATACATTTATTGCATAACTTTGTTGTTGTATTAAGTATTTGTGTGAAATATGATCTTAATACAAAAACATATAGTTTTAGGCTCAACAGTCTATCCATGTCCGATATGCAACAAGAAAAAAATAAATTTAAAATTATCTACTTACTAACATTACTTTTGTGTGTACCTCAGGGCTCGATTCTCGGCCCATTCCTGTTTCTGGTGTATATTAATGACTTACCTCACCTTGTAGGGGATAGTCATGATATAGTATTATTTGCTGATGATACTTCCTTGATTTTTAAACTTAAACGTCAATCATCTAAATGTGACGAAGTGAATAATGCTATATCAAAATTAGTGCATTGGTTTAACGTTAATAATCTGCATTTGAACGGAAATAAAACTAATTGTGTTAAATTTACAACAACGAATGTTCAAAATCTGAATACCAATGTGTTTTTAAATGGGGAGGAATTGAGCCCTGTTGTATCCACTGTTTTTCTTGGCATCACTCTTGACGCAAAGCTCCAGTGGGGCCCCCATATATCCAAATTAGCAAGCAGACTAAGTTCTGCAGCCTTTGCTGTAAAAAAGATTAGAGGTCTCACTAGTGTCGAGACAGCTAGATTAGTTTATTTTAGTTATTTTCATAGCATAATGTCTTATGGGATTTTGCTATGGGGAAATGCGGCTGATTCAGAAACTATTTTTGTTTTACAGAAGAGGGCCATTAGAGCTATTTACAATCTAAAACCGAGAGAGTCTCTTAGAGATAAATTTAAAGAAATTAATATATTAACTTTGGCCTCTCAGTATATTTACGAAAATTTAATGTATGTTCACAAAAACAAAGATAGTTTTAGTAAAAGAAGTGATATACATTCTGTAAACACTAGGAACAAACACAAGCTAGTGATACCAGTTTCTCGACTCCACAGAGTCAGTAATTCATTCTTGGGGCAATGTATACGCTATTACAACAAGGTCCCGGAAAGTGTACAGGTTCTCTCTATTACCAAGTTTAAATGTTTTATTAAGCTGAAACTGTATAAAAAGGGTTATTATAGTATAAATGAATACATGGTTGATAATAACCCCTGGGAATGAGGTGATCGCTTCCAAGCAGTTTCTAAAATAAATTTTGTAAATAGTTCGTAATCATTTATATTGTAAAATTTATTTTAAAAAAAAAGTCCCGCTGGGTTTCTTGCTGGTTCTTCCCAGGACAGAGGGTTTTTTTCGAACCAGTGGTAAAGTAAAAAATGACTTTCAATAAGAATTACACATGTAATGTATATTGAATAAAAAATATTCTATTCTATTCTATTCTATACTAAAAAACTTATTGAGATTGTAAAAAACATTTTCATTTAACAATTTCTTTAATTTTGTTTTAAACATATTTCCATTTAAAATGAGTTGAATTAATTTGTGTTAAAAATAAACAATTTATATTTTTACCTCTAGGCCTATATTATCCAGTACATAGCATCAGTGAGACCGCGTCGTAAGATAATCCATCACCCCATTTCGTCACGTGCACGTTTAGTTTGGAACAAGCCAGAAATATCACGATGGCTGAAGCAGTATACTATCTAGTATATAACAGACCCTTAATACTTTAGACCTGAGAAGCGTCAAAGGATCGTGAAGTTTGGTCCGACTATCTTTAATGCGCCTGCTTGGCATTTGCTACCTAAATTATAAACATTCAAGGTACAATGAGCCTACCTATTTTTTATGGAGTAACGGTGATTACCGAGCGCACCTGATCCACCTGATGGTAAGTGACTGCTGTGGCCCATAGCCATCTACATTCATCTATCTAAGCTGGAATGCCTCGTTGCCAGTAAAAATAGTCACTGGTTGTCTACACACACCATAAGAATGCACAGCACAGAAGCATTAATCTGCTATTTTACGCTGGTATTTTGTTAGCGTGAACCTTCCTATATATATGTATGTAAATGAATCTTTATGATTGTATAAACTATTTAGTTAAACTTGTTCTTAAAAAATCATATTTCTATTTCTGTGTGAATTATGTTAACCTGCACGCCCGTTGTACTCTTTCTACTGAATCTTACGCTTAGACTTAGATATCATGCATAGAATTATTTGTTTTAGATATAGTCATTATAGATAATGCTATTCATCATATAACAGGTGTTAAATGTTTTAGAAATAAAATATTATATTATTTAAATAATGACATACCAATTTACGATCCACCTGATGGTAAGTGGCCACTGCAGCCCATGGACTCTTGCAACTGATTTCTTTTGTTCTTCTCTTTACAAATCTGAGAAGCAATATAGAATACGGGACATTTCTAGAATTTGAGCCTGTAATTATACTGGTTCTCTTTACCATTCAGATCGGAACACAGCCGTCTACGCATTACTATTTGGAGGGAAAGTGTGCTCAGGTAAGTGTGTGGTATCTACCCAGATGGACTAGTAGGCAAAAAAAGAGTCCTACCACCTAGCAAATGCTCGTCTCTAAGCAAAATCTTTAGAAATAAATCTGGAATCACGCTATTAAAAATAATCAGGTTCAGTCAGACACTTAACATAAAATCATTAAATATATTTATAATTGTATATGCATTATTTAACTAAATCATTTACAATTCAGCGGAGCCCAGATAAAATAAATCTATTTGTTTTGCAACCGTTCTTTTCACTTGAAGAGCCGAAATACTCATTTCATTTAAATACCTTTTTGACCTAGTTATAATAAAACTATTCTCCTACTTTTTAATTAAGACGCTAAAATGAACCATCGAACCGCAATATAGAGCAATGAAAATAAAAAAAAATGATACTCATTTTCTTAAACAAACGAGCAACCTCCTTAACAAGTGTTCTTTTTAATGATGTTTGGAGTTGCTACCTGGATTTTAATTTAGATTTATTGTTTAATGTTATGACGTATTAAAATTTAAAATTATACTTGCTCGCCAGGCAGACGTTGTTCTGCCCTTTCCAACGACCCTTCCGATAAAAATCCTTAAATTAGCAATAAAAGAAATTTGAGTGTCATTTATCGGGATAAAAACTATCCTATCTCTCAAGTTGGACCAAAATGCACACAGTGTGCAAAATTTCATTGAAATCAGTTCAGTAGTTTAGGAGTCCATCGCTGACAAACAACGTGACATGTAGTTTTTATATATAAAGATTTATATTTTATCATATATCAATTTATTATATGTTATATTGACATTTGATAAAATCAAATTCAGATACTCTCTTCCTTATTGTTATCAAATTTAAATCATGTTATAATCTATTAATTATGATGTCAATGTATGTGTATTAAAATATCCAAGATGTTTATTTTCATCACTACTCACGCGCTCTCTACTGACCCCGTTCATACCTTACTACATGGCACTGTCCCGGCCTTACCGTGTAGTGTTACCATGTAGTGGAGGTGTAAGAATATCCACTACTTCATATCATCCCGTGGTTGTTGTAAGAGGCAACGGAGGGAAACAAATAATTAGCAGCGTCGTCCTAATAACGATAAAATAAAAAAATAAATTGCAGTTGCCAACCCGCTTTCGATGCGTGCCAACTATGGCAAATTTCCTGCCTACGAGGCAATCTATGACGAAGTCCTGTGCAGCAGTAGACTTTATTAGACTTTAACGGTTACAGTAGCTGGCCAGAACTACCTACGAGTACATCCTACTACTTCGTACAAGCCTCATCTAGTAATCACTCATTTTGGTGGCCACCGCACTTTGTCTTTACTAGGTTGCCAACTAAAAACTTACTCCCTTTTAGTATTTAATGAACTTTATGATCAGTTCATTGCCACTTAACGAAGCAATGTCAATGAGCCTTTTTTTTAAACTCAAGATACAAATAAATTTACTAGACTACTGATGGTAAGAGGCTGTCATTGTTGTTGTAATTGTAACGTAACTCATTACTCACGGTTTATAATTAGCCAATAGCTCTCTAAATAATTCAGACTGAAAGGCAGCAATAGATGCACTGTTGCTGTGAGAAATAAAAAAATTGGTCGTACTTATCTCACTTTAATTACTTTTATACTCGCATTAAATATTGGTCTGCTAGTGACCGTGTAACCTTTGAATGAAATGACCGATTGTAGTTATCTTCACACTATATATACCTGAGCGACAGAACTTTGGTCGACGTAAGAAAAATAATCACAGGGTTAAAACCTATACAGCTAAACTGGCAAGGTAAAGTTCTCATCTTCATCATCGTCATTATCATTATTACAGCCCTTCACAATTCCACTGATAAACGTTGGCCTTCCCTGTATGGCTGGCCCGTTGCCACTTCAGTTTACTAATACGTAAAGTTTTAGTTAAATACAAACCATCTTATTATTTCAAACTACGTATTTTAAATATAATATATTTTTAACATATTTCATTTGAAGAGAATACAAATTAAATATAACGTCATGCAGCCGTTTAGTTGCGGTGTGAAATAATCCGTTTTTCCGTTGTTTTCGTGCTGTGGGTGTCCTAAGAGACGACCAGAAAACATCTTATGGCTTGAATAAATAGCATTACAATCATTTTGTTTCGACCAGACGTAAAACACCAAAAGCAGCGAATCTTGCTACAATATAAAGCGATTATCCATTCACCTGCCAAGAGTGGCAAGCAATTTCTTTCTATTATGGGAGAGGCACATGTCCAAATGTGTGAAATAAAATTAACTAACTTTTCTCATAATGTATGCTATGACATACTCTTATCAAACCATAATAATAATGTCCTTCAGACTTAATTTCGATCAAGGTGGCTAGTCTCATGGGAGACTAGTTATGTGTGCAGGGTAGGATTATGGTGCCCAAATATATGCGCAAGTATTGGTGCACGCTCTACATACTGACTCTCATAGCCCGATAGGACGGCAATCCAAAACGATCAGAAAGAAATCAGGCGCAGGATGCGCTTTACGTGCTTTCTGAGGCACGGGCGAAACACCGCAAACTTGCAAATACCGCGCTGCTACTGAGAATTCTTACCAGAAAAACTTAATAACCGGTTTTTGGCCTGATCCGAAATTTGAACCTGGGGCCTCATGATCAGGAGTCGCGTTTACGACAGCAGACCAACATGGCCGTCAATTAAACTATACACAAAATATTAAGGGTGCTGAATTGTTATTTCATATTTTATTCAATTAAATTCATATCGTCTACTTTATTGCAATCTTTTAGGCACTGGAAACGTTTTTTTAACTCGAGCTGAAAGGTTTCGGGACTTTGAACTAGAGCACGAGGGGGACGGAGCGTTGACTTCATTAGACGGGACGTCTCCAACTTAACGTTTAGGTTCAGTAAGCCTCTAACCATTCGGTGATCGCTACCAGTTTTCACCCTCGCGATCACGGAGACATCACTGAACAGTTGTCGTCTGGTCGTCATAATGAAGTCCATATCGTATTATGAAGTCATAATGAATTCCGAATTTCCCTACTTTCAGCTCACCGTTCTTTCTTGTGCCTAGTTTTGTGTTAAAGTCTCCCATTAACACCGTATAGTGGGTTTTGGAGAAATGCATGGCTCTAGAGATATCCTCATACATTTCCTCCACCTCCTCATCGGGATGTGCCAAGGTTGGTGCGTAAACCTGTATGATCCTCAACGAATACCGTTTGATGATTCTGTGTATATGGTACGTAACCGTCGTCGACACACTCCCAATCTTTACAACGTTGTTAACGAGAGACTTGTGAACGATAAATCCGACACCTCTTTGGGATGGATGGTCGCCCTCCCAGTGATAGAACAAGTTGCCGGATTCGAGGATTACAGTGTCTTTCATATCTCTGGTCCCGACCTCGGATAATCCTATAATATTCCAGTGCAGCTTGTCTATCTCTTCTTCCAGCTCCAGAATCTTCTCCTCAATCCTCAGGGTGCATGCATTATAAGCTCGAGTTGTCGGAGGTGGCAACCGAACCTCCACCGGAGATTCTTAGCACCCCCTGCCCCGCCGTTGCCATGGTTGCCACCGTGTCCTGCAATAGTGAGGCCGCTGGGGACAGGGGGACCACTTCGTAACTTTACTCATTTGGGGGCACAATGGCGTACTTGGCGAGCAGGTTGGAAGCCGCAGTTTTTTATTTGTGACATTACTGTTATCAGGAAGAAGCTGCTACCCATCTCCTGCCTGTTTCTCACTCTCGCCTTTTACGACCCCCACAGGAAGGTATGGGGTAGTGGATATTCCCAACAGCCACTACACGGCAATGTATGAATGATAAACTCGTGGAAACTGTTCATGCGCTTAAGCTAGCTAGCTAAGTTCTACAAAACTCGCCACAGCAGTACACAAAAACTCTCCTATCATACTATTAATCTCATGGCTGTTAGACGGGAAATGAAGCTGCAGTCTCCAACAGATTTGACAGCATACAGGCAACTGAATAGACAGATCTTCAAATGCATACGACGAGACTTACGCAACTTCAATACAGCTTGTATTGAAGAAGCAATCAAACGGAACTAAGGCTCCAAATTCTTTGCCAGAGATTTGCCTGCCACAATGAGCCACCTGTCAAAGCTGAAGATCGAGTGTGGCAGCATCGTTTGCGGGACACCTGAGATTTTGAGTGAGATTGAGAAGTTCTAACGGCAGCTGTACACTTCATCGTTGGAGCCATACACAAGTGTAACAATCCAAAAGCAATCTAATCCGACACTATTCTGAAAATATCCCGGACATCAGTCTGAGCGAGATAAGAATGGCTCTCCAGCAATTGAAAACGGCAAGGCCCCAGGCGAGGATTGAATTACAGCGGAGTTTCTGAAAGCGGGTGGAAAACAGCTACTTGAAGACCTTCCAAAGCTTTTTAATTTCGCCCTTGGTGGTGTTAGTACTGCGGAGGCGTGAAGCAGAAGTGCGGTGGTCTTGTTCTTCAAGAAAGGCGGTAACACTCTACAACAACTACCGACCGATTTCTTTTCTGAGCCGCGTCTACATGCTGTTTTCGGGAGTCATTACGAATCGTCTCGCACGCAGACTTGACGACTTCCAGCCTCCCAAACACCAGTTTCCGAAAACGTTTTAGTACCATAGACCACATGCAAACCCTTCGGCAAACTGTACAGATGAGAGAAGAGTACAATGTGCTACTTTGTCTTGCGTATGAGGACTATGAGAATGTCTTTGATTCCGTCGAAGTTTTATCGGTGCTACAGTCCCTTTAGCGGTGCCAAGTTGACTGTCGGTATATCGAAGTGCTGAAGTGTTTGTACAGTAGGGCTACGATGGCTATCCGAGTACAGAATCAGAGTATGAAACCTATCTAACTGCAGAGAGGTGTAATGGTGACAGGGTTTTTTTAATTTATATTTTATAGGATAAGGGTGACAAACGAGCACACAGTCCACCAGATGGTAAGTGGTTGCTGCGGCCCATAGACATTTATATCTATCCTCTATTACAAATCAAAATGCAGATGCGTTGTCACCCGTGAGGACTAAGGTGGAATGCCTCATTTCCAGTAAAAAAGGCCTCCGGCCACCTGCACTCACCAAGCGAAACGCAGAAGTAAACCTCTACTTCACGCTGATATTCTGTGAGGTCGTGGTACCACCCCGGTTCGAGCCGGCCCATTCTTACGACGGCAAAAGCTGCCGCGCGGCTCTACCACTGTTAAAATGATGTTATATCCCCGAATTTCTTTACCGCTGCATTG
The DNA here is from genome assembly GCA_963668995.1 of Parnassius mnemosyne. Lineage (NCBI taxonomy): Eukaryota > Metazoa > Arthropoda > Insecta > Lepidoptera > Papilionidae > Parnassius > Parnassius mnemosyne. The sequence goes on from CAVLGL010000002.1 coordinate 42,604,529, forward strand.
GGAGACGTTTTCAAGCTACTGGAGTGAAAAAGATGCGGTATTAATATCAATGGCGAGTACATCACTCACAGCCTTCGATTTGCCGACGATATAAGTCCTTATGGCAGAATCGCTGGAAGACTTAAGCACTATGCTCAACGACTGCAATAGTGTCTCCCAACGAATAGGTCTTAAGATGAACATGGACAAAACAAAGATCATGTTTAATGTCCATGTCGCACCTATGCCAGTAGTTGTTGGGACCTGGGACAATACCGAGAGGTCAGTCGACGGATTCAACTCGGCTGGGCAGCGTTCGGGAAACTACGACACATCTTCTCGTCAGACATACCTCGAAACCTTAAAACGAAATTGTACAACCAGTGCGTGTTGCCAGTGATAATTTACGAATCTGAGACGTGGTCCTTCACTGCTGGCCGTATGAGGAAGCTCAAGGTTGCTCAGCGAGCTATGGAGAGGGCTATGGTCGGGGTTTCTCTGCGTGATAAACTTAGAAATGAGGATATCCGCAGCAGAACCAGAGTAACTGACATAGCCCAACGGATTAGTAAGCTGAAGTGGCAATGGGCCGGCCTATAGCTCGAAGAACCGACAACCGATGGGGAAGAAAGGTTCTCGAGTGGCAGCCTCGTGCCGGCAGGTGAAGTGTAGGGTGTCTCCCTCTAGATGAGGTGATGACTTGGTAAGACATGCAGGAAGTCTTTCATAATAAAATAGTTTTTGATTAAGTTTTTGATTAAATTAAAATCATAATATGAAAATCCTGTACTGTTTGAATGTGCAAGTAATTATCATTAATAACCAAAGTAACCACTAAGCAGTCTATAATGGGTGCAATGTAAGGAAGAATATCCAAATTTATGCTAAAATTGCTTTTAGAATTAATAGCTTTAATGAATGCCGATAAACAATGCAAATAAACGAGTAGAAAATTTGCAAAATGATTTCCTCTTAGGTTGTGAGATGTTTTCGTATTAAATATGCGACAGTTTATAACTTTATTAATAATTCAAGTATGTTTAACGAAATCATTTATTACGTCTTATAATATTGGATATTAAGGTTTTTATTTTCACGTTGATAGCAAGTGTCTACTCGGTATAAATAAAAAGTAAGATAAGTATAAGTATAGGATAACGGTAAGAAATAAAAAAACATACAGGCGAATTGAAAGCCTCCTCCTTTACTTTAACTCGATTATAAAAGCATTGCAGCTGCATCTTAGTCATGTTTAGCTATTCCATGTTAGAATAGTATTATATGCCAAGATATTAGATTCCGTTTAGTCACTACAGTACGATCATAGGCGAGATTGTGCAAAGCGTTTTTAATTAAACTCGTAGCAGCCTGTTGTCGAAATTTGACCGTAATCCTTTCGTTAATTTTAAAGTTTATATGTTTATGACTTGACATACACTCCTCAGATCAAGGATTATTCAGAATCACGCAGAAATCGACAATAATAAGTTGGTAACATTTAGTAACATTTGAAAATTCTTCGGCAACAACCTCAACTCTGTACGACTGTTTGACCACAGACTGTTTAGTGTTCAACACTGTAGGAGAGGTAGTTTTTAGGTAGAGGAAATGGATACTCTGTTCAACACTGTAGGAGAGGTAGTTTTTAGGTAGAGGAAATGAATACTCTTATAAATTATGTTTCTGTGGATGTCACAGAATATAATTTTAGTTTAAATTTTAGAATAATAAATTTAGTAGTATAACAAAGGTACCTGTGGCTAGGTCGGGGTGAAGGGTCTACGACTTACTTGAAATCAAGTTTTCACTTATATTATGCCGATGGTAGAGGTGGTATAGTGCGAATGCGGGAGAACAATAAATAAGTTTTATTACTCCCACTCACACACTTACAAATCTTGAGAGCAAACACTAATGAGAATACATTTAATAGATTGGTTGTCGCCGTAGAAGTTTTACTCTTACAAACTCCCAACTGCTTTGTCCAAGTTGTAAAAGCAAAGGATTAATTTAACGTCCACAGTGTGCGAAGAAACTTGTTGACGCCTTATGAATGTAGTTCTTTTTGTTTTCAACTCATTTTCAAGTGTTGGTAAAGCATTTTATTCTGTTTACTTTGTTAATATATTTTGATAAAGTAAAGCGACAAACAATCTTACAGTCCAACTGATGGTATGTGACTACTGCAGTTCAAGGACACCTACAGCCAACTCCAAGCAAAGAAGGCTCCAGATGCGTTGTTACCTTTGATGAAATGCCTCACTGCTTGTTATTTTACTGGTTCTGCCCTATTTTCAGACCGGAATGCAGTAGTGGAAGCATTTCTAATTGGCGGCAGAAATAATGTATCATATTTGTCTAGAAACAAAATATTATGAATTTTATCGCTTCGAATATAATTTAATCATGGTAAAACTATTGTAACAAGTATTATTAATTATTTTTATTTGGATCTGTTAACAAGTATAAATTTCTATAAATTGAAAGCTTTAGATATGCCGGTTGAAATAAAATGGAATAAAATAATATAAAATGAAATAAATAAAAACTTTTACAAAGCTAGTGGCGATGTGTCAGTTTTACTCGGCAATCTTGCGCTCGTCGTTGCTTACTCAGGTCCGTGTTGTAAAGCGAAGGATCTAGTCGACAACTCATTTAGCGAACGTAACACTTCAAGTAGTTTTATGTCTTTTCGCGAAAGGGCTGACTTCACTTTATTATTTAAAAGTGAGCAAATAAATAAACAACTGGTTAATTCTTTACACAGACAAACATTAACTTTAAAAACAGGGTACAGCTTGCGCTTATACAGATAATAAAATTATACATATTACAATGAAAATTAAAGTGTATGTCGGTAATATTGAAATAACTGGCTTCTGTTAGGCTCAGGGGGTTATTAGTAAGCTATTAAATATAAATAATTATTTTTAAAATTTTTGTTTGGTTGTCTGTCTGTCAGTCTCAGACGGCTCCGTGGCACAGTGGCTTAGCAATGAGTTGCTGCGCTGGGTGCCGCGGGTTCGAATACCGCACGGAACAAGTATTTGTATGGCCTACAAATAATTGTTTCGGGTCTGGATATCTGTCCTTTTGCAACTTGTTTTTTTTATAGGATAGGGTGACAAACGAGCACACAGTTCACCTGATAGTAAGTGGTTGCTATGGCCCATAGACATTTACACCTATCCCCGTTTGCGCATCAAAATTCAGATGCGTCACCCGTGAGGACTAAGATGGAATGCCTCTTTTCCAGTAAAAAGGATCTCCGGTTCTCTAGACTCACCACACGAAACACAGCAGTGTTAAGCCGCTATTTTACTTTGGTATTCTGTGAGAGAATCTAAGAAAGAAATCTAGAAAGAAAATCCTAGTGTGGGGGTAACGTTCATTAAAAAAAGTCTGTCCAGGCTGAAGATTACGAAATGGCTGGACCGATTTGTGTGAAACTTTGCTAACACTCATAATTATACTCTTGTTCTTCTATACACTAGGATTTTATGTACTTAGTATCGTGGAGGCAGTTTACACATAATAAAATAAAGTTTTTCTTGCTAAATGCCATAGATAATAAAATTTTCTTCCCTATAAGATTTAACTGCTTACTCATACTCTTTGACGGCTCCGTGGCGAAGTGGCTTAGCAACTGAGTTACAGCGCTAAGGGCCGCGGGCTCGAATCCCGCTTGGAACAAGTATTTGTTTGACCCACAAATAATTGTTTAGGGTCTGGATGTTAATAATTTATTTGGGATGTTGTCAGATGTAAATTAATCTGGAAAATGTTTTTATATAGTATGTTCGCGCCAAACGCTAATTTCAGGAACTAACGCCAGGGGGCGCTCGGAGCGGTGCATTCATACCGGTTTGACTTCACGCGAGAGAGTTATTTGCTACCGGCGGCGGGGTCGAGTCGAAAAGTTGCTATAAATCTGTGCTAGCGAGAGCACGTTTAAGGACGCCCGGGAAACCTCCATTTTTGGAGTCGGTTTTGTTAGCAGATATTGCCACGACGAGGGTTTCTTTGTTAAGTCTAGAATTCGACGCCGGGCTGACAAACTGTTAGGAAGTTAACATTGATTGCGATCAAAGTCTGAATTGCGTATTAGGCGCGCCTAATTTATCGCGAATTTGGTTATTCTAATTTGATAGCGTATATAAGTGATTTGACAATATTAATTGCTCGTGCGGTGTGTTACGTTTTTGCTTATCGTAACGGTATTTCGTATAGACCGACATTCTGTATTTGTTTTAGGTGTTACGCTTTATAACAAATTAGAGTTAGTGGCTTCTGTAAGTTAGTTAATAGTACGATAGAATTAATGGACTGTCATCGTGACGAACGAGGAAAGTGACTGTGGACGGCGCCGCGGAAGATTACCTCATTTTGGAGCAGCCTGGAACTCGGCCGCTGCTGGTCGCCTATGCTTGCCAAGGCCCCACACATTCACACCTCACTGTACACTACTCGCCATCCACTATTACACACACTCACGGACTGCCCAAGCCTTGATGCGAAGTTAGCTTCGGATAATGGTAAATACTATGTGTTTCTAGCTTTCTCCCATATAGTTTATTGTATTTAGAACATATTCCAAGTGGCCATATTCTGGCCCCGCCCCTCTGCTGCCAGTCGATGGGATTACTCATGGGCCCTAATCCCGTCACCCTTGGTTGGGGCAGCTAGGGGCGTGTAAATAGTGTTTTTTCGTAATAAGGTAGTTGTTATTTTCACATTCACAATGATGTACTTTTCATTTTTGGCACTTATCACGTTATTTCCAGACGTCGCGGGCTGACTGGGAGAGAATGCCAAAATGTATTAATTCCACCCTTTGTAATCTTTTCTGTTTCGGTCTTATATAAAATGGAATGTAAATAAATAATACATATGTAAATATAAATACCGCCATTTTTTATTTTTGCGCATTATAATTATTATATTTAGAAGACCTATGCGTGAGGTATTCCGACTCAGTATTTAATGGTACATCGCATTTATAACTTTCATTACTTAGAGTTGAATACTGGCATACATGGTACACTTGATATTCCTCGATAAAAAGTACCTGTCCACTTTTTTGCTGGTATGTTTATCACTACAATGTTTTGTATATGGGAACACATAAGAAGCACCAGCTTTAAAATAAAAAAAAACATACAGTCGAACTGAGTACCCCCTCCTTATTGAAGTCAGTAGAAAAGGGTTTCTGATTCTGATCACTTACCATGCAATATACAGCAGTGTTATTTTGCTATTTTATGCTATTCATCCGTGCAAATGGGGTACTTCCGCGGTAGAGCCGAGCCAAGCGTGGCTCGGCCATTTCTAAAATTTTATTGTATACATGTAAATGTTGTAAATCAGCAATTTCTTCCGTTAACGCCGTTAGATGTAGCTAATATATATATACCTAGTTCATGCCATGGACCTGTTCTTAAAACATACTAAATTTATACATCTATATACGTAAAAACGTAAATACGTATCTATATCTATTGTAGGTACGATTTCTTACAGTCCAGATAAAGAAGAGCGTCAGATTATTCAAATATTGGTTTTGGCCAGATTCCAAACAGTGGCCCTTTTTAGCTTATTTGATTTGAAGTACCTAATGTATAGAGTAATCTATCTTGGAAGTCTCGGTACTGGGCACAAGCCTCGAAATATTTAGTTTCTGAAAAATCAGAGCTTGATGCCCTGATGAAATTAATACTTTTTTCTTTCTGGTTTTCCTCACAACCAGTAATTTTACTGGCTCTTTGCGCTCTTTAAGACGGCAAAAATACGGCCACGATTAATACATGGTACATGGCGACACTAGTTACTACTACCGCTATCTAGTATCGAGTAGCAGAACTAGGAGAGTCATGAACATTTTAGAAATTTCCATGGAAGAACTTTCTAGAACTATCGACACCTAGTCAATCGGAACCGATATGTACCCAAACATACTAGAATTTTCTATAGTAGAAGGTTCTGGAAACTACCTGAGGCCTTATAAGGCCGGTCCTTACCCAACCGAGTCAGTATTGAATTGGCGATACAAGCGAATACTTTGAAGCGATACAACTGCGAACTAAAGTGATCAGTGGTATAATTGTGTTTTATTATTAGTGTGGTTTTAAGTTGTAATTAGTGTTTTGTAATTAAAGTGTCAATTTTGGTAATTCAATCGAGAGTTTTTAATTGTCTCGAACCCCAAGCTCGTAACAATGGGTAAGAGTACCTGAAACTTAAATTAACCTACCTATATACTCCGTTGTTATCGCTTGAAATAACTGAATACGCCTATTATTGTGCGTACAATTGGGACGCTATAATGAATAATTTATATGCAGTTGATTGAAACGTTTTCAATAATTCTTTTAGACATAATCTCGGCGAGTCCCATGTTCAGCAGTGAAGTACGATAGTCGGTAATGAATGTTCACTCACTGACAGAGCACCAACAAATTTAGGAACTATTTTTTGTAAATACTGTTCGAGATTGACAATAAAAGCGGTGTGGAAACGACAAGCTTTTCAGCAACAGGTTAAAAGAGAACTCTACAAAAATAAACGGCGGTATCTTTTTCGAGAAAGGCATTTTACGATAACAAAAAATATGTACTATATTATACTCCTTCATTTTCATACCTAAGGTCTGCTGTGATGATTCATATTAGCAAGTTTGCCGATAAATGAAACAAAAAATTATTTTTAAATTATATTATTGATTTATTTACCATGTAATGTTGAAATATTGTTGTAGTTATATAACGTGGTAGAACCTTTACAGCTGTGTTATGGTTGCAGCATGAATGTTCTCAAACAAGGTAGGACCACGCTCTCACGGAATACCAGCATTAAATAGCAGCTTAATGCTGCTAAGTTTCGTCTTTTAAGAGTGGAGAACCGGTGACCCTTTTTTTTAATTCGTACGAGGAATTCCATATTAGCATTTAGAGGTGAGAATGCAGCTGGATTTTGATTCTTAAGCAAGGATAGATGTAGGTGTCTATGACGCGCACTATGTGCTTGTTCGTCACCCTTATTCTTTACAAAAAAGAATATTGTAGAGTGATCATGAAAAACTGAAGATAGACATGACAGCTATAAAGGTCTAAATTTTATTGAATATCAGATACAGAATATCGGGATTCTAATTTGTATTCACCCTCAAGGTTGATTTGACTGTACGAGCAAAACAGGTAAAAAATTACCGAAAGTGCTTTGATGGTTCCTAAAGCCTGCAGAGGCCGTAAAAAGTTTGAGTGTCTATTACGCGAATATTACATTTATAGCATACGATAATAGAAGAAAAATATGAAACTAAACGGAATTGACATAATATAAGTGGCATGTACATGTTTTTTAGCACTTGAATTATTTTAAAGCATCAACTTATTAATAGATCAGTAAACATAAGTGGAAACCGGCTGGCAAGATACATCTATCCTTAAAGAATCCTGGCTGTATTTATTTATGTAATTTTTATGTATATTTGCCTATTTAATCTTATGTATGTCTATTGTATTTTGAATGTATATATTAGTGTATTAAATATTTTTTATTATGTATCAGTTAAGTTTATTTAGGTATTAGTATGTAAGTTTACTATAATATACACCACCTCCCACTGTCCAATAGAACAACTTTCTCCTAATCTTAAGGTTGTTTGGAAGAGATCGCTTATTAGCGATAAGACCGCCTTATTGTACCTACCTCTTAAGTTTTACTCCTTGTAATTTGTTCTTTTTTATTTATTTTTTTGTGTTGTACAATAAAGTATAAATAATAATGATAATAATAATATAAAAATAATAATGCTTTAAATTGGCAACCTAATCCCGGAAACTGAAGGGTTTATCATTGCTATACAAGACCATATCATCAACTCTAAAATCTATAGGAAATATGTCATTAAAGACCCCACAGTAACCCACGACAAATGCCGTAAGTGCTTCACCCATCCAGAGACAATACAACACATAACAGGGGCATGTACAACTCTCACACAGACATACTACACTCACAGACACAACTAAGTAGCAAACATCATTCATCAAAAACTAGCACTCTAACATAATCTTATACAAGACACAAACACACCCTACTACAAATATACACCACACACTGTTTTAGGAAATCCTACACACAAACTCTACTACGACTGCGCCATACTTACCGATAGGACCATTCACTATAATAGACAAGACATAACACTACACGATAAAGTAAGTAAAATCACCTACCTAATAGATATTGCAAAGAGAGGGCGCTGCACCGCCTGTGTAAACATCGTCTCTGTGTTTTAATTTTCATTAAAAAGTTATTTTAAAAAAATAAATGTGTATTTTACGTTTGTGTTCTTTGTGTATATGTGGACTATAACTGCAAGTGTTATCTTAATAGTACGAGACTTAATTATCACAATAATATGCAATAAGTGTACCTACGGTGATCTAACGACAAATTTAAAACATTATACTATAAAAGCTCAATAAAAGTGTACAAAAACATTCTGTGACTAGTGCTTCAAACAAATAACATTCAAACCTTAAAGAAAGAAATTAATAAATAAGTAAAATTAAACTAAAAAAAAAAAACTTTTAAAAGTGGCGGTTGAATAATTTAAATTGATTAGGACGCTAAAATTGCTATCATATATCAATGGCGACATCTATTGACAATGGTATGTACTGCTATTGACTTTACAATATAGTTATACAGTTTCTGTTTTTTCTTTTCTTTTTTTTTTTGCTTTTTTTTACTGACTGCAACATAGAGGGCGTTTTAAAAAAAATTAATACTATGCATTTAGAGAAATATTGTTTCAACCTAGGACTAAGTTGTCGATTTCATATGGTTTAAAACTGACTCTTATTTTGTATGTGAACTTTGTAACTCTAAAATGACACCACATTATAGTGCTAATAGTGAAGTGATTTTCTAAAGGGGGAGCATCCCTTTCGAGATATAAACACTAAAGGCGAGTACCTTTTAATATTAGGAGTATCTAATTAGCGAGATGGCTACTACAACTAAGGGTCTTGCCAGTGAGGCCACCTCCACCCTCCTGCCGGCCTATGTTGAGGAAATAACCGACATGGATACCTTTGTCACTACTATCCAAAAACTCACTGAGTGCATTGTCAAAGCGGTCTCTGGCGGCAAGTCCGTCACTGCCGCAAATAAGAAACTCATCAACCTAGCAGCCGAGGAGATCAGAAAGTGTGGACATAAACTAACCAGCATGTCAACAGTGTTCGCCCCTGATAACAACCCATCCCAGAGCAAAATGGACAGCGACTTAAAGGCTGACATTGTCGCCTGTGTTAGGAGCGAGATGGCCAAATTAAAGGGCCAAATCTCCACGCAGCTTCAACAGCAGGCACGATCTGCCTCATACGCCCAGGCCGCTGCGACTAGCAGAGGGCCAGGCACTCATCCTAATATGACTGCTGGGCCACCAGCCCGTGATCCACCTGTCAACAAGCCAGCCATCGTGGTGACTCCAAAGGTAACCCCCAAATCTCGGCAGGAAGCAATCGAGGCATTTAAGAGGAGCATCTCATATCGAACTGCAAATTATGCGCCGGCTAGGGTTCAGGCAGTGTCAAATCACAAACTCAGGGTTGAATTTGACACAACTGAACAACGTGACGACACCCTACAAAAACTCAAATTATCTGAGCACGTTAGCGTTGAGCCGGCTAAGGGATTGCGGCCAATGATTGTACTAAAGGGTATTTCCAAAGATATACCAGCTGAAGAGATAGTTGGTATCGTCAGGAGGCAGAACCCAGAATTGAAAGAGGCTTTTACTGAGGAAGATGACATGCGTCTCCGTTTTAGGCGTAGTAACAAAAACCCGGAGCTATACAATGCAATGTTTCTTGTGGCGCCCAAACTCTTCCATAAACTCATGGAACAGGGCAAGATTAACATCGACTACCAGCGACTGCACGTTAGCGAATTCTCACCCTTTCTACAGTGCCACAGATGTCTGCAGTTTGGGCACATTAAAAAATACTGTACGGCTACTACAAGCCAATGCTCGCACTGCTCCAGGAAGGATCACACGGGGGACAAATGTCCTGATAAGGGAAAACAAGGCATAGTCAAATGTGCCAACTGTACATTTCACAATGATAAATTTGGAACCAAGGCGGATGTCCGCCACTCTGCCATGTCACCAGAATGTCCAAAACTGAGAGCTATGAGGGAAAGAATAAATAACAGAATCGACTATGGATTTAATCAATAAAAATATAAAAATTATACAGTGTAATATTGACCGTTCAAAAAAAAGTTTACACGAATTTATTAATTTTTTCATGGCAGGTGATTATCAAATTGCGTTGCTGGCGGAGCCATATGTTGGCTCAGGAAATGAGGTGCGACCAATTCAGGGCCTCAACATATACCAATTTAGTCAAAAAAGCAGAGTCAAGGCTTGTATACTCACCAAACCAGGTTGTGGCCAGGTACTAGGCATGTCACAATACTCCAACACAAATTTTTGCGTTATTCAATTCACGAGCGGCGGCCAAAAAATGCTAATAGCTTCCGCATACATTGAGCCGGATTCTGACGGCAATAATACTTTAGAGCACATAGATAATTTTCTCCAAACCTCCCGATGCCCCAATACCATTATAGGTGGTGACTTCAATGGATGGCATCACATATGGGGCAGTAAGATCAACAACCCCAGAGGATGTGCGGTGGTGGAGCTGGCATATGCAAATGACCTCTTCATCTGCAATGTCGGCAGCACACCCACTTTTGAAACCGTCACACACGGCAGGGATCGGACTTCTATAATAGACCTCACATTGGCGCATGGATACATATATGACCGTATAGTCGGGTGGAAGGTCAACCTCAGCGCTTGCCCCTCGTCGCAACACAACGCTGTGGAATACGAGATTGAAATTGGGAATTCTTTCTCAAATTCGTCATCAATAACCAACTCCACATTTAAATATAACAGCAACAAGGCCAATTGGGGAATATTCAAGGATGCACTTCACACGCTTATGACCAACACAGACATATTAGAGAGAGACATCGGATCGCTTAATACAGCTGGCTTGGAAAACTTGATTGATGACATCTGCGAGGTAATTCATAAAGCATGTGAGGAATCTATGCCGACAAAGAAAGGCCAATCCCTGACGAAGCATCGCCCGCTATGGTGGACGGAAAGATTGACGGACCTCAAAAAGGAGGTCATCCAGTTACACCACCGACTCAACCGAATGAGACGTCAGAATCTTCCTTTAGACCATTTGGCAGAGGAGTTAAAAAACAAAAAAGCATTATATGCGGAAGAACTGAGGGCGGAGTCTTCCAGGAGTTTTAAGGAGTTTTGCGAACTACAAACAAAAGAAAACGTTTGGACTCTCACGAATAGACTCCTGAAGGACACTGCACCCAAGCGACCACCAGCCACCATGAAAATTGGTGACAACTACACCAACAGCGAAATGGAGACTGCCCAAGCACTCTTGGATCACTTCTACGATGATGATACACTGGATGATGACACGCACCAACACCAGTATCTTAGATCCAGAATCGGGAATGAGCCGGATGGAGTAGATGAACCCCCCTTCGCTGTTGAGGAGGTTTTAGAACATCTTAAGTGGATGAACCCCAAGAAGGCACCCGGTATTGATGGTCTTACATCTGACATTTGCCTACAGTTCACTATTAATTACCCAGAACTTATAACGGGAATCATGAACAGGTGTCTAGAGCTCCAACATTTCCCTCAACAGTGGAAAGGAGCGGTAGTCAAAATCATACCAAAGCCGAGCAAGACTGATTATAGCGAATTGGGCTCCTTCCGACCAATAGGGCTCTTGTCGGTCTTTGGAAAGTTGCTCGAAAAATTGTACATCAAGCGGGTCACATATTGTGCAACTAAGGCGGGACTACTCAACAGGCGTCAGTTTGGCTTCAAGGAACAGACCAGCACGACTGCAGCCATAGACACAGCGCTCAGCATCGTAAAAGCAGCTAAGAAGAAAGGTAAACAGGTGCTGGGCGTTTCTTTGGACATCCGCTCCGCGTTTGACAACGCGTGGTGGCCCGCACTATTTGAGAGATTACGTGCAATACGATGCCCTAAGAACATCTTTCATTTAATAGAAAGCTATATGACGGACCGCACAGTTACATTAGAATACGCAGGAGCGCGGGTCACTAAGCGCAACACTAAGGGCTGCATCCAAGGGTCGGCATGCGGGCCCATTCTATGGAACGTGATTCTGGATGAGTTACTTGAGGCTGAACTTCCAAGTGGATGTCATTTGCAAGCCTTTGCGGATGATGTCTTACTTATCGTCTCCGCAAAGGATGTAAATACTTTACAAACAAACACCAACCGTGCTTTGAAAATCATCATGGAATAGGGGCAAAGTGTCAAATTGACCTTCGGACCCACTAAGACGCAAGCGATTGCGTTCACGCGCAAGGCGGAGGAAGCACACCTTATAATGGAGAGACACACCTTAGCATTTCAAAGGAGCATTAAGTTCTTAGGTGTGATCATCGACCGGAAGCTCCTATTCGCTGATCATGTTAAGTACGTTGTCGGAAAGGCGATGAGAATTTTCAACAAACTATGCATTTATACCCGACCAACCTGGGGAGCCCATCCTGATAACGTACAAACTATCTATCGACAGATTATTGAGCCTACAATTACATACGCGGCAGGCATCTGGGGTCAAGCTGCGAAAAAGCGATATGTAAGGAAGCTTTTGGAGTCGGCACAAAGGGGATTTGCGATAAAAGCAATCAAGGCCTTTAGAAGTGTATCAACTGTGGCGGCAGTCGCTCTGGCTCAATTCGCGCCCTTGGACCTCAAAGTCCTTGAGGTACATGAAGTTGAGACAGTTCGACTACAGGGCGCCAGCACCTTATTACCAAGGGATATACAATATGAAAGGCCCACTCCCGTACATGAGCTATTACATCCTTCAAAGAGGATAAGCATTGATTGTGCAGACATGAAATTAGAGGATCAAGAACAAGAGACATCCCTTATTCAAATTTACACAGATGGAAGCAAGCTTGAGGATGGCAGCGTAGGAGCGGCTTTCGTCTGCTTTGAAGGCTCAAAAGAAATACATAAAAAAAGACTGAAACTACACACAAGCTGCTCTGTATTTCAAGCGGAGCTCTTAGCGATCAAAGAGGCCTGCGAGTGGACTTTGGACCGGAGATTGAATCAAGGTGATGAAAAACATCAAAAAGGCAAAAGGATGCACACATGCCGAAAGGAGATTATTCAGATCTTGAGTGACTCTCAGGCTGCATTGAGCGCACTCCAAATGAGATCCAACACCCACCCCATTGTGGCAAAGACCCATTATATAATATACACGGCGGCCCAAATGGACCTTAATATCATATTCTCATGGGTTAAGGGACATGCAGGCAACGTAGGTAACGAAATCGCCGATGAGACTGCCAAGGGTGCTGCCACGCAACATAAAAACCCTGATTATGCGAAATTCCCGATGAGCTTTGTAAAAAGGACTATGAGAGCAAACACTTGGAGAACTTGGCAGTCAAGATATGAAAGCGCTGAACAAGGAACGCATACAAAAGAATTACTCCCAAAACTGACGGACATTTGTGCACTGTGGAAAGCAACCAAAGTATCATTTCAAATAACTCAGGTTTTAACGGGTCACGGCTACCACAAGGAATATCTGCATAGGTTCAAAATCGCCGCTGATCCCTTCTGCCCTTGTGACAATACCACTCCTCAAACAATTACTCATCTGTTGAGGGACTGCCCTAGGTTTGAGTATAATAGAATAAAACATGAGATGCTCTGTAGCAATTTACGTATACCACCATACCATCTGACGAAACTCTTGGATAAACAAAGTACAACTGAATCCTTCGTTATATTTACCAAATCCATTATAGATAAGCTTAAAAGATTCAATAAATTGTAACTAAAAGATATAGACAATGTGTATATATTTTCCCCTTAGTTTCATATTTCAAGATAACATGTATAATTATTACTCCTCCTTTCTAATTTTATCTTTATTCTTAAGGATGCAATAATATATAGATTAAGCATTTAGGCTAGTTATTTTAATTTCATTACAAATTGTATATACTCATAGCTATACATAACTTTATTATTATTATCTTTCACAAGCTAATCGTACTTGAACAATTTTATGACTCATAGATTCAATTTTCGACTATAAGATATTAATATTAATGATTGCTAACAAATCATAAGCTAAAGACAAATTATAAGCAATAGATATAAGAATACCCTGTATTTTACTTATATTATTTTGTATTTCTATAGGCAATCCCTTTCATTTCATGTTCATAATATTTTTTTTTATAATTTGCAATTAAGTTATAATGTTTAGAGTATACATACGAACAATAGATCTTGCTTTGTTACTATTAATTTCATTTTGTGTAGAATAAATATGTAAGCGATAATATGATGAAGATTGATACCTCATCAATGTATCAAATCGCATTGATGTAGCGTTATCTTGTCTTAGAGATTAACAATACATGCAATATAGTTTAAGCAATTTTATGTAAACCTCACTGTGTAAAACTGTCAATAAATTCCCAACAAGGACGGTTTACTCCTTGTTGGAAAATCAAAAAAAAAAAAAAAATAGATATTGCAATACCCAACATACATAACTTACAAAAAATAATAGGCGAGAAGATAAGCAAATATGCAGAGCTTAAAGAAGAAGTGACCAGAATTTGGAGACAAAATAAAGTTTATATAGTACCCATAGTCGTCTCCACCACGGGCGTTATACCCAACCATCTCCACCATAGCCTCAAATTAATAGACCTGAATGACTCAACATACATTATACTCGAAAAAGCCGCAATTTTAAATACCGGTCGAATTGTAAGAAAATTCATGCGATTGGAAGAAAATGAAATAGTTACACAGAACACACAACCTACATAAATACTCATTCCATGCTGCATTTACTTGGCTTCGGCCCGTATGTGCAGTAAAAACTAGCCAAAGAGCTAAGAAACAGAAATGTTTTCCCTATCATAATAATAATAATAATCAAAATGCAGATGCGTTGTATCCAGTAAAAAAGGAATCCGGCTTTCTCACACTCACCATACGAAACAATAGATTTAAGCTGCTATTTTATGCTGGTTGGTATTGAGTGTAATCCTTCCCGCGTCGAAGTAGCCTATTCTTGCTGTAGCCATATTACGTGACAAATGGCTTACACGCATTAACCTGCTTTAAGCGTTTAGTTGCTATTTTGTGCTGGTACTCTGTGATAGTGTGAATTAAGCTGCTGAGCATTGAGGTGTGAAAGCGTGGTCCAAAGAATGTGCCAACTGTATTACTTACCAAGCACGTTCTAATATATGCGACTAATGGGATAACCGGTTTGTGATTGTGATGGACTAGCCACCTAACACTTCTTTCACAATTTTCCATCCATATTCTTTTTCTTTTGTGCTAAATTTGGTCCGTGTGGCTCGCTGTTCTTTGGTTTCTTGGCCTACCCCCTCGGGGATAACAGACGTGAGGTATATATAAACCCGCAAAATAAACCAATAATACATATAACAACAGTATTATACTCATGTTCCTGGCTTTAAATTACCAGCAATAATTTTCCTTGAAATTATGGCCGCATGCATTGTTTCAATAATCTCCGACCCACCTAGATTGCTTCACGACTTATTTGCTTTATCGGTCAGCCATTGTTAACTTCCGAGGGGCTATCCCATGTATAGTTATGCCGGGGGCTACTGATAAACCATTTGTATTTTCTTCAATGAAACAAGATAAGGAGTTGATTAGTAGAAAAATATTTGATAAGTGTATCCATATAATAATGATTTTGAATACATTAACACTTTCACTGTCCAGTTTTCAGACACAATAGTAAGACAATAGCAGTGACCTATATGTAGTGCACAGGACAGCGAAAGGGTTAAGTAAACATATTACATTCAATCTTCCGTTCCAGTTTAGTATTTAATTTTTAGTTCAGTTTATTATTTAGTTTATAATTTTTATTATAAAATTATAAACTGGAAACAATATAAAACTTAATTATATAAAACTACTGCTAACGGTTTTATCGATTTAAAAAAAAAGTTAAAGTTACATACTATATACGTCCTACTGCTTGGCACAGGCCTCCTGTCATTTCTGAGAGGGTTTTAGAGCAAGGAAATGTTCGTCGCGCTGCCCCAGAAAGTGTTGCCGAACTTCACATCATGTCTTCGAAATATTTTTTTTTTTAATTTCTCAGACATGCAGGCCCTTTTTACTGGAAATGAGGTATTCCATCTTAGTCCTCACGGGTGACAACGCATCTGCATTTTGATTCGTAATCGAGGATAGATGTAGATGTCTATGGGCCGCAGCAACCACTTACCGAGAGGTGGACTGTGTGCTCGTTTGTCACCCTTATCCTATAAAAAAAAAGAAAAAAAGTTTCCTCCGATGTTTTACTTCATCGCCGAGCACGTGGTAAATCAGCATTTAAAATTGCAATTAACAATTTCATTGGTGCCGGCGGGGATCGAACCCGGGTTGCTCGGGTACTTCAGAGTACCCGAGCAACCCGGGTAACAGCAAGCGCTAACCATCTGAGCAACCACGAATTATCGCGTTTAATATAACTTATTTCTAGCATCAACGATTAGAGTGCTGTGCAGCCCATAGCAACTGTGGTTCTAAGGTGCTTGACGTCCCGAGTTAAGAATAAGTAAAATTGAACTGGTAAAATTCATAAAAGTATTCAATCTGTAGTGTTCGCTTAAATATAATAAATAATATATTGGTAAATCCAATTGGGCATACCTTAAGCGCAATAAAAAAAAATTACGTATAACATAATTATACGGAATTTTTAAAGTAGTTCAAATACATTTCGACAGCACTATCGGCTTCTACACCCTCGAAAACCAAGAAAATGACACCCATGATGAAAAAATTGATACCTATTGCAACCGCCATCTTGGATTTATATGATTGCTAGATACGATTTTATTCGAAAAAACGTTAGAATCTTAATTTTTAGGCGATAGTAGAACATGCCTTGCGCTTTCGCATATAATCCTTAATTTTGAGTCCGTACTCAAAAAGTACGGTGATACATTAGGCGAGAAAGTACAAATGAAATTATAAGTTTATATTTGCTAATGTGTGTGTGTAATTTCACATTGTTATTATTGGTAGACCCAAAATGTAGTAGGATAAATTATTTGATTCGGGAAAGTTTCCGAGATTTGTATTCTTATTAATATACATCCTCAAAAAGGTTCATAAAAAAGTTCATAAATAATGTGCTGAACTTTGCCTTTAGAAACTTTTTTCATTAATGAAACTTTGTGGTTGCGCTTTATTTTAAGCATAACCTAAAAATATAATATAGGAATTTCTTTTGTATTGTGAAGACATTTACATACGTGAAACCTTACAGTTATCCAGGCCCCCAACAATTATTTATGTAGGTCATACAAAAAATAAGAAGGGACATGACACATACAGATGGATAAACTATCTGTATAGATAATTAAATCTTTTCGGAAACTTCAGGGAGCGAGACCTACTCGCCCTTTCCCAATTTTTATAATGGTTAATGAAATAAGAAATGTACTGATCAGATGAAAAATAATTCTAACGAGATTTCGCACCGTAAGGATTCACAGAATGTATGTACCAAATATTAAATTGAATAATAAAACGGTTCTTCTCACTGATTCAGAGGGCAGTTACAAAACGTTCAAAAATAATTGCTTATCTTAAAATTATGTCTATATACTGAGTACATTAACAATCACAGCTACCAACAGTATAGATTTACGTCTAACTTGCTTTCTCGGTTACCCATTGTGAGCTTAGACCCCGTGGGTATCGATAAATCCCTTTTTCTACCAACTTCAAAAAGGAGCCGGTACTCAATTCGACTGTATGTTTTTTTTGTGTGTGTTATTACGTCATAACTTTTAACTGGGTGAACCGATTTCAATGATTCCTTTTTATTTGAAAGCTGGTGCTTCACACATTTGGTCCCATATAAATTTGATCTAGGTCTGACCAATAGTTTTTGAGTTATTCTTAATATATTATATTGAAGTTGGTTGAACAAAATTTTAAATTTTAAATTTGAAATTACCTATATTGTATTAAATGACAAGAGCACGCACTGAAAACACGGAAAATATTTATTTGGTAGGTCCACTTTAGGGTTAGGAAAGCTTTCACACACGTCCGCGGCCCCAACAGTGCCGGCCGTCCCATGACAGCCCATACTCGGGGAGGATTTCTCCTCCCGACCCTTTCTTCTCAGGTAAGGCGCATCAGGAACACAAGGCACGCCTTCCACTACGGCTTCTCACTGCAACTGCGAAACGGACTCTCCCGAGTCCGATACATGGAGACAATGGGGCCAAGAATAACGAGCACTTCCAGCACTAGCTTTCCCGACCCCAGCGGCGGATCTGGTCTATGGCTCCACCGCCAACCAAGATTCGACAGCAGATGTTGGGGAGAAAACAATGTTGTACAACATTGTCTTTATATTATTAAAGCGGACGGTATGAGTAATCTCGTGCGAGTAAGACGATATTATCTATAAATTAATAAGTGAAGGGAAAACTTTGGACCCGTTTCTAGGTATTAGGCTAGAGAAGTAATTTACAAAGGCAATTTATGTATATAATAATATGTATGTGTTACAAAACATTAAAGTAAATAAAACATACATTATACATTGTTTACATTCGTACTGCCTATGTCAAACAAAATTCTTGCTTGTACAAATCATGTCGTTTGTTGACGTTAATACTACCATGTCTCAGAGTAAGTACAAGCATAATAGGTATGTTGTTATATATTCTAAGTCTGTGGTACTCTAAAACCAATGTCACAATAGTCAGTAATCAAACCTTAGAGTAACTACATATTATGTGTAATAAATACTAATAATGAATCAACTATGTAGTCGTTACTTAAACAGCCTAGATTAATAATTAAACAAAAAACACCCTAATTTCAATAGAGACGATGGATGGGTGCTGCCATCTGCGTGGGATCCTATAATTAATAAAGTTAAATACAAACAAAGCATACCACTGCAAGACTTAAGGGTACTTTATAAGCTCATCCTGCTTAGATCGGACCAAAAATTAATATTCAAAAACTGAAGGTAGCCGGGCTAACTATGATATCGGGACGTGAACCACCACAGTCTTCCCCATGACCATGAATGCTGTAAAACACCCAAAACGACAGAAATTAAAAAGTTAAAAGCGATAGAATCCGTAAAAATAGTTCAATTTAATGTATAGTATTCGAGTAAATATAAGAAATCATTACACACGTGGTAATTACATACATACGTAGATCAAACTTTTCGATTATCTACACTTACTATACGAATCACAGCAGTATTCAGCTGTTGTTTTACGCTTATGTCCTGTTAAAGCGTGTTCCTACCCCGGTCGAGCCGACCCATTCGTGCTACAACTATATATAGCTGCAACGTGGCTCTACCACGTTAAAAACTATTTTTTTTAAAGGATAGGGTGACAAACGAGCACACAGTCCACCTGATGGTAAGTAGCCACTGCGACCCATAGACATCTACATCTATCCTCAATAAAGACTCAAGATGCAGATGCGTTGTCACCCGTGAGGACTATGACGGAATGCTTCTTTGCCAGTAAAAATGGTATCCATTTCTCTACACTCACCATACGAAACACAGCAGCGTTAAGCTGCTATTTTACGCTGGTATTCTGTGAAAGCGCGGTCCTTCCCCAGTCGAGCCAACCCATTCGTGCTACAACTATACCACTAATATAACTGCAGCATGGCTCTAACACGTATAAAATTTTTTACTTGGCTATCACAACGCTGGTTATTCAATATTATGTTTCCTTAGTATATAATTGTACTTAAATATATTTATCGTATTTTACATTGAATCAAATTATTGCAGTAAAAATATTTTGCAAATTTTTGAGCTCAATGACAGATGAATAGATGGGAATAAAATAATATTTCCAGCGTGTTTAATTCCAAATAATAAAATCTATCTCCCATAGCATAAAGACCAGTGTACACCAATATTTATTTTCAAATGAAATATGGGTAACAAGTGGGATTACGGTATTCATTTAATGTAGAAATATACTTAATTGATACGCGAGGTGGATTTTATGTACGTAAAAATATTGAAAACATAACTAACTGAACGGGTATTATTATTTGAAAGGTATTTCGTTTCAAATATTTTATTTTTCTTTCAAAAGCTGTACACTGTTATTACATATTACACATGTATACTTTTTTAATATTTATTTACTGTATGTCCCACGTTGTTCTGAAATTTATAGGTATCATGTCTATGTAATCTTATAAAAAGGTGTACCAACAGTGTTACTTATCTAGCTTATCGTAAGCGTCGACTAATGGGATACTATACTGAGGTTGTGTCGTTTAGGCGGAGGGCTAGCTCTCTTCTTCCAAAATGTTGAATGATAAAATAGCAATCAGTTACTGGCATCTTTATCATGTTAAAATGTTTACGACTACGCTAATACGTTTTTTACTTAGTAGAGTCATGCTGCAGCTATATTATGGTTGAAGCATGAATAGGTCGGCTCGACCAGGGAAGGATTACGCCCTCATAGAATACCAGCGCAAAATAGCCTGTGTTTCGTATGGGGAGTGTAGAGAACGTCAGACCCTTCTTGAGACGTGGAATTCCATCTTAGTCCTTAGGTGTGACAACGCATCTGCATTTTGGTCTTTAATTGTGAATAGATGTAATATCAATGGCTATGGCATGCATTTATCATCAGGTTGACTGTATACTCGTCTGTCACACAAATTCTATAAAAATATTTCCTTTATTATATTTTATATTTAATATATATATATATATATATATATATATATATATATATATATATATATATATATATATATTTATTTTATTAAATTTAATTTAATTGATTTGAGATATTTATATACCTGTGAATTTTCATATTCCCATTCTGCAGCTATATTAGTATTATAGTTGTAGCACGAATGGATCGGCTCCACCGGGTAAGGACCACGCTCTCACAGAAAACCAGCGTAAAATCGCAGCCTAACGATGCTGTGTTTTATATGGTGAGTGTAGAGAAATGGATACCATTTTTACTGGAAACGAGGCATTCCATTTTAATCCTCACGAGTGACAACGCATCTGCATTGTGATATGTAATCGAGGATAGATGTAGATGTCTATGGGCCATAGCAACCACTTACCATCAGGTGAAATCGTTTTCACCTTTATTCTACAAAAAAAGAGAATTGAACACCTGAATTCATCTCGTGGAGTGCGTTTCTTAAGAGTCGACTATTGGTAAAAGTGCCAGGAAGATTCAATTGCGTTCAATAGATGGCGACACATTCATCCCATTTACGACGGACATAAAATCTGGTCTGAATAATTAAGGCAAATTCTCCTTAAATGCGAAATGCCCATAACTTTTAGAAGATATTCTGTACATTTGGAGTAATCTCGATTTAGCAAGTAAATATAATTTTATACAATTTTGCCTTGATTTTGGTTTGAATAATAGTCAAATTATTGAAATTTGAATTAGGCTTTATTCACTTAACAAGTCAGTGCAGTATATCAATAGCTACAAACATCACAAACTATTTCACTAAATCATTAAAAATTTGGAAAAATATCTTATTACGAATGCTAGATTCATGCTGCAGCTATATTACGGTTGTAGTAGGAATTAGTCGCCTCAACGGGGGAAGGACCTTGCTCTCACAAAATATCAGCGTTAAATAGTAGCTTAATGCTGCTGTGAATCGTATGATTAGTGTAGAGAATCCCGTCTTAGTTCTGAGGTGTGACAGCGTATCTTACATTTTGTTTCTTATTCGAGTATAGATGTATGTGTCTATGGGCCACATCATCCACTTAACATAAGATCGACTGTGTGCTCGTTTGTCACCCTTATACTATCAAAAAAGAATAAAACCAATCGCATGAAAGTTATTACTTCAAAATCAACGTTAAGAGAATTAATTGCAAGAAGCAAAGTGCTGTCTGTATTTAAAATGAAATTATTCAATTTCCAAACGAGAGGTATAATTAATTCAACAATATTAATTTGACTAAACCATTATTAAAATTATGACAATGAACTATTTTACACTCTCCATTTAAAACTGTGATTTTATTTTTAAACGTCCTGATTAATATTAGATTGTTACAAAAGTACCAAGATTGTTATAAAAGTACAAGCACTTCAACACTTCGACCTAGTCGGTATATCGAAGTGTTGAAGTGCTTGTACAGTAGGGCTACGATGGCTATCCGAGCACAGAACCAGAGTACGAAATCTATCCAATTTCAGAGAGGTGTAAGACAGGGTGACGTCATATCCCCGAAACTCTTTACCGCTGCATTGGAAGATGTTTTCAAGCTTCTGGACTGGAAAGGATACGGTATCACAGTTATACCCAGTGCGTGTTGCCAGTGATGACATACGGAACTGAGACGTGGTCCTTCACTGCTGGCCGGATGAGGAAGCTCAAGGTCGCTCAGCGAGCTATGGAGAGGGCTATGCTCGGAGTTTCTCTGCGTGATAAACTCAGAAATGAGGATATCCGCAGTAGAACCAGAGTGACTGACATATCCCAATGGATTAGTAAGCTGAAGTGGCAATGGGCCGGCCATATAGCTCGAAGAACCGACAACCGATGGGGAAGAAAGTTTCTCGAGTGGCAGCCTCGTACCGGCAGGCGAAGTTTAGGGTGTCCCCCCACTAGATGGGGTGACGACCTGGTAAGATATGCAGGAAGTCGATGGATGCAGGTGGCTCAGGACTGTGCTTTGTGGCATTCTTTGGGCCTATGTTCAGCAGTGGACTTGTGAAGGTCTGTAATGATGATGATGATAAAATTACCAACTAACCTTGCTTTGTAACTGTATAGCTTTATTCTTTGCTGTGAAATTTGGATGCACCCTGTGTCGTGAAGCGACAATAATAAATCTAACCTAAGAACAACAAAACAACAAAAATACAACAAAAACAGAAATATATTCAAAATTCAAAGATATTTACAATTTTATAAAAAAAAATGAAATGAGGATGATGATGAATGAAGTGAGAGTACAATTAGATTACAAAAAAAAATATAAAGGTAGGATAATAGGGGAATAAAGAGATGTAGTGGGGCCTAAAAGTCGAAGCGACACACGGTGCGATTGTAGAGGTAGGTTTCTTAGCAGCGGCGACACGCAGCGCCTGAAGCCAGCACACGCCGGTTGCGCTTGTAGAGGTAAGTTTCTTAGCAGCGACGGCACGCAACGCCTGGAGCCAGCACACGCAGCGTCCGGAGCCGACGCACGTAGCGCCTGGAGTAGGTGCGCTCAACGCTTAGAGCCAGCAGTTGCAGCGCCCAAAGGTAGCGCCGGCAGTAGGTGCACTCGGCGCCTGGAGTAAGCAGTCGTAGCGCCCGGAGTAGTGTGGCCCCCGCGCTTGAAGTAGACTGCCGACAACTTCCGAGGTAGATGGAGGCTTGTAGGATTTCGGAGTGGTGCGGCTCCGCGCTTGAAGAAGGCTTCGCCGAAGACTTCACGTGTAGGTGGAGGCTTGCAGGATCCCGGGGCAGTGCGGCCCCGGGATAAGGCCTTTAGGAGATACTTCCAATTCGCGAACTGAAGCGAGACTGCCTTTCTTCACCGATTGTTCGGCTTTTATACCTTTCTAGAGAGAACGGAAAAATTATTTAAATTAAACGCAAATTTTTTGTAAATGGTCAAGAGAAAAGAGTATTTATGTGGAATTATCGAAATAGGAACAACAGATCGATAGCAAATTTGAATATAATTACTATGGAAACGAAATAAATAACAATGACAAAACATGTCAAATTTTGGTTTTAGGTTTATAATAAGAAAACGGCAAGATTTAAGTGGAAAATGAGATATTATTGATATAGGAAAAAAGGTAGCGCAGCTGCCCACACAAAGCCCAAGATTGTAGAGTTACGGAAAACTAGCTAAAAGATCGAAAAAAGGTAGACTCCATTGACACCAATTTAAAAGTGCTGATAATGTGAAAATACGAAGTAGAAATGATTTGTTATTGTGTTCTTATGGTTTAAAATCGTTACAGGATCCTATGGAAATAAAGGTGATGTAAAATATCCAGTTTTGAGGTGAATGCAGAAAATCGAAACAGAATGGAAAAATGAATTTAAAATAATGTAAAATGATATGTAAGTAGCATAACACTACACCTGATTTGGTAGGAAAAATGCCTATAGTTTAACTACCAAGGGGGCAAACTTGGACTGTGTAAGATTTTTACTATTAGAAGACTCCAGTGTTACTCAAACTTTTTGGAAAAGAACAATGTATCTTACAAAGCCACATCTCTGACTGCGTAATCATATGCGTATTCGCTGCGTATTCGCTGCGAGTAAGATCATTCAATCATCACACATTCAAGATTCATGTAGTGTTTAAATGTGAGTTCTTATCGTGGAACATTTTTTATGTGATAGGACTCAATTTTTTGCCTAGGAATTGGTCTGGGTATGTACCACTCTCTTACCTATTGCGATGAAACAATGAAAAATATGCTGATGTGTTGATGATGGTGATGGATCAGGATAATAAGGCTCAGGTTAATATGTATGAGATACCATCGCCAACGACTGCATCGAATGTCTTCTAGCTCAAGCTGCCATCAAAATCTCCCTAAAATGTCATAATGTAACATCTCAACATACTGTGATTTTTTTTAATTAATTATAATAGTGGATTATTACTTAAATACATAACTCTAGCAAAATTACAACAGTACGAGTACCAAAGAAAAAAGGTTCCATTTTAAGTACTGTAATTGTATTTTAGAATTTACCTAGCGTAACAGTGGTAGAGCCACGCGGCAGCTTTTGCTGTCGCACGGATGGGCCGGCTCGAACCGGGGTGGTACCACGACCTCACAAAATACCAGCGTGAAGTAGAGGTTTACCTCTGCGTTCCGCTTGGTAAGTGCAGGTGGCCGGAGGCCCTATTCCCCCCCCCCCCCCCATCAACATGGTAGCGGAATTTAACAGAAGACTACCCCAGGAGGGTACCAGCACCCCTGGAGAATCCCTCGCTGAGCATCCACGACCAAACTACTCCACTCCAAGGCGTGGGTGCTCAGTCTGCCCCGCGTATTCTAGAGGGGGGGGGGGGGGCGAAATTCCGCTCAGGACGAAACCTGCTCAGGGCAAGCAGAGCAAGAAGACAAAGGCAACCCCTGTCAAGCTTTCCGTGGATTTCTGCAATATCAGGGGACTTCATTCAAACCTTAACGCCGTCCACTACCAATTGAAGATAGCTAAGCCGGCCTTGCTCTTTCTAACCGAGACACAGGTGTCCCCTCCGGCTGATACTTCGTATCTCTCCTACCTCGGGTACAAATTAGAACACTTGTACGTCAGAAACGACATCTGTTTTCGACGCCTCGGCAGTCTTGAAGGTAAGGACCTGTCCATCCTATGGCCACGCGTAGACAGCAACGACCATCCCCGCGTCTTCGGGTGCCTCTATAGGTCCCATAGCGTTAATGCTGACACAAACCGACGCATCAACCACGTCCAAATGGCTGCAGACTCCGTTCTACAACAGGTCCCATCCGCAGGGATCGTGATCCTTGGCGATTTTAACGCCCACCACGCTGAATGGCTCGGTTCACGCTTAACCGATCATGCGGGGAGATCTGTTTATGACTTTGCCTTGGCATATGGTCTGACACAGCTGGTTGCTTCGCCTACGCGGATCCCAGATGTGGAGGATCATGTACCTTCCCTGTTGGACATTCTGCTGACCTCTCATCTGGACAGATATCAGGTCTCCGTCGATGCCCCTCTGGGCTCTTCGGACCATTGTCTGATCCGGAGTACGGTGCCACTCACGCTCCCATCGCAATTGCGATCTGCAGCTTGCCGCCGTGTTTGACACTATAGGTCAGCCGATTGGGACGGGATGTGGTCTTTTTTTGCATCCTACCCTTGGGGGCGGGTTTGCTTCTCGCCGTATGATCCCAACGTTGTTGCTGACTCTGTCGCTGATGTGGTACTTCAGGGAATGGAATTATTTATTCCATCATCTGTGGTGCCTATCGGAGGCAGAAATCAGCCATGGTTTGGTCACTCCTGCAAAATTGCGTCACGCTATAAGCAGGAGTGCTACCGAACCTGGGCCGACGCATCAATGTTCCGGGATGTAAATACCAGCGTTCTTAAAAAGAAGTATAATTCCGCCTCCAGGTCTTTCAAAACTGTCATTGCCAAGGCAAAGTCAGAGCACATCGGCAGAATTGGCGAGAAACTAGTTCACCTCCCTTCGGGAACACGTGCATTCTGGTCTCTCGCCAAGGCTGTCTATGGGAACTTCTGTCAGCCATCTCTGCCGTCTCTGCACAGGGCGGACGACTCACTGGCCCATGCCGCAAAAGAGAAAGCCGATTGCGTAAAGCACTCCTCTCCCTGGACGTCAACAAGTCAAGTGGGCCTGATGGAGTCTCACCTATTGCGCTGAAGACGTGTGCTCCGGAGTTGGCGCCGGTTTTAACGCGTCTTTTCCGGTACTCCTACTCCCAAGGCGTAGTCCGGAACTTATGGAAGACAGCTTTGGTGCACCCGATCCCTAAAAAAGGCGACCGCTCAGATCCGTCCAACTACAGGCCTATCGCTTTAACCTCCTTGTTCTCCAAAGTAATGGATTCCATTATTAACAGCCTGCTCATGCGGTACCTTGAGGATCACCAGCTAATTAGTGACCACCAGTACGGTTTCCGTCGAGGTCGCTCAGGTGGTGATCTTTTAGATTACCAAACTTATAGATGGGCGGAGGCAGTAGAGTCCAAGGGGGAGGCATTGGCCGTTAGTTTGGACATAGCGAAGGCCTTCGATCGGGTCTGGCACAAAGCGCTTCTTTCGAAGCTTCCTTCCTATGGCTTCCCGAGAAATTGTGCAAATGGATCACCAGTTTCCTTGCTGATCGCAGCATCAAGGTCGTAGTAGACGGTGCATGCTCTGATTTCAAGCCTATCAACGCTGATGTTCCACAAGGCTGCGTGCTATCACCAACGCTGTTTCTTCTACATATCAATGATATGTTGCAAACCAGTAACATTCATTGCTATGCGGACGACAGCACTGGTGATGCTTTATACACCGGCCGTACCAATATTTTTTGGGAAATCGTCGCCGAGTACCGGAACAAACTTGTATCTGAAGTCGAGACTTTGTTGAACAAAGTCTCAGACTGGGGTCGACTAAATCTAGTCCAGTTCAATCCCCAGAAGACACAAGTTTGCGCGTTTACCGCTTAAAAGAACCCCTTAGTCGTATCTCCTCAGTTTCAAGGCACTCCCGTTGTTGCCTTAGCCAGTATAGGGATCCTTGGTGTCGACATATCAAGTGACTGGCAGTTTCGTGGTCACTTGGAAGAGAAGGCCAAATTGGCCTCTAAAAGCTTGGCGTGCTCAGCAGAGCGGGACAGAATTTCATGCCGGCACACCACTTGCAACTTAACAAGGCGCAGGTTCGGCCTCACATGGAATAATGTTCCCATCTCTGGGCAGGGGCTCCAAAGTGCCAGCTCCTTCCACTTGACCGCATCCAGCGCAGAGCGGTTCGAATCGTCGACGTCCGAGATCTTTCCGATCGGCTTGACTCATTGGCACTGCGTAGAGATGTTGCATCTCTTTGCGTATTTTATCGCATCTATCACGGGGAGTGCTCTGAGGAATTTTTCGGACTAATTCCAGCCGCCTAATTTCACCATCGCACATCGCGACAAAACTCGCGATACCATTCATTCCATCTGGATAATTCCTTGTGGAATCGATTACCACCAGCGATTTTTCCGGACTGATACGACTTAGGGACCTTCAAGAAAAAGCCTACTCCTTTTTAAAAGGCCGGTAACGCATCTTCGATTCCCCTGGTGTTGCAGTTGTTCATGGGCGGCGGTAGTCACTTACCATCAGATGAGCCGCATGCTCGTTTGCCCCCTCTGCTATAAAAAAAAACCTAGATAATTAAAACGCATGATATGTGGCTTTAGCTCGATTGTCGAGTCTAGCGTGAGTTGTTTGCGGAATAGTGGACAGCGTTATCTGTTTATATTAAAATGCAAATAAGAACTAACTAGAATTGGCGATATTGACTTACTTGTACTCGTATAATGCCTTAATGCATTTTACTACGTACTCGGCATGTTACGTAGGTAAAATGCATTAAGGCCATATTTGTACAAAAATATTTTGATTTGACTCTTCTTATATTTTTGATATGCCATTTTTTTTACTGTTTTTTTTTTTAATTTTGAATACTAAGAAACTTCTCTTTCTTTATATCAATAAATATGCAAAAAATTATTTTTACATTGAAGTTTATTATAGCACATTGTTTTAGTATCTTAATAATATTTTTAATAAACACCATTAACAACACGTTTCTTTATTGAAACATAGTTACCATATTTCTTATTTGCTTAATACCTTGTTAGTCTAGTGCTTGTAAACTCGGTTGCTTATACAAAGGTCCAGGGATCGAATCCTGGGTCGAGCCAAAATCAATAATTTGGTTTTTTGTCAAGGAATTCTCAGTAGCATCCTGGAGTCAGGAAGTTGGCGGTGTCTCACCCCACTTCAGAAAGCGCGTACAGCCATTGGTTACCCTGCGCCTAATCTCTCTTCGGTCGTGTCAGATTACCGTCCCATATTGTGAGAGTGATGGGATAGAGAGTATATTTGTGATTGCGCACACATTAGGTCACTTATCCTGCGCAGATGGCTAGTCTCCGTCGAGACTGGCTACCGTGACCCAAATGGTGGCAAATTGGGAGCCGTCTCATAGCCTCATAGTCTCAAGCCTCATGGCCGCCGAATGTTCTGTAAACCAAGTCACTGACGGAACATAAGGTCAGCATTGGGATTTAACAGTGGTAGAGCCACGCGGCAGCTTTTGCTGTCTCACGGATGGGCCGGCTCGAACCGGGGTGGTACCACAACCTCACAAAACCAGCGTGAACCTCTGCGTTTCGCTTGGTGAGTGCAGGTGGCCGGAGGCCCTTTTTACTGGAAATGAGGCATTCCATCTTAGTCCTCACGGGTGACAACGCATCTACATTTTGATTTGTAATAGAGCATAGATGTAGATGTCTATGGGCCACAGCAACCACTTACCATCAGGTGGACTGTGTGCTCGTTTGTCACCCTCATCCTATAAAAAAAATTCTGACCTAATAATACGGACTGGCCCAAGGTAACCGATATTGATGAAATAATCTTGAGTCTTGTCTCTCATCTTTTGAAATAATTTCTACTAGTTTACAACTTTACTTTATTTGCTCCTCCCATGAAATTTGGTTAAGTTGCTCAGTAATTCTGCTTATTAAATATTTAATTGTAAAATTTGCAAATTATCTTACCAGTCTTGAGTGTAAGTGCAAAGTAGCCTTTTGATGTTCCACGGGATACATTTTGGAGTGTGCATAGCGATTGCAACTTAATTCCTTCCTCTTCCTTCCACCATCTGATAACACGACGCTCGGCCAGATATTTTTTAACGACATACTAGTCACTTAAACCAAACTATTTGATTTACCTTTCGTTTGCGTATACCGAAGAATTGGAATAATTTGACAGTATCTGAATTTTCATCCGATTACATTGTTAGTAAGACACTAGGCTATATTACTAACGTCTTCTAGATTAAGTTTAAATTAAGGCAGTGCGATTTACCATCTTTGCCTGCATCACCACACATCATCTAGTCAGACGGTAATCATGCCACTGGGTTGAAAACAAGTCAATATTGGATGTTCGAATTACCTATTGCGAATGTTCATGGACGGCAAAAGTCGCGTTTGTGAGCTGTATGCTTATTTGCACTTCTTCTGAAATTTAGGCACTATTCAACTTCAATGGACTTATGTTAGTAAATTTATAGATTCATTGAAAAGTAACGCAATTTCTAAAAAGGGTTAAGGTTGTTGCAAATGTATAAAGTTTTGGAATGAGGGATGTCCATGTCCAGCATCGAATTTTCAAGAGCCAATAAAGGAAAAAGAAAGAGAAGCTAAGCGGAGAAACTGCGACAATATCTGTGACGCAGTGTCTTAACAATGAGTTTTACGACGCTGAGGGCCGCGGAACGGGTTCGAATCCATACTGTGGCCTACAAATAATAGCTCCATATGTGTATTTTTGTTCTTGTGCAAATTATGTATAAATTGATTTTTAAAGCAAAATAACCAAAAATACACTGACAACCCAATAGAAATATTAGGTTTTCACTGCCTTTTTTGCATAATATTTGGTTCCAGAAGTATTTCGAAAACAGGGCCTTGGCCACTAGATTACGCGTCACATAATATTTTTAAGCAAAACATGAAATAACTCTCGAACGTAAAAAACGCACATGAAAAATTTCATTTGATAAAATAAATCTGAATTCCAAAACCAGGTTTAATTTATCCCATTAGCATAATCCAGTTTAACGCTCCATTTGTATGAGATTCTGAACGAATCAGGAAAATTGTTCATTAAAATTGTAACATTTACCATAATAACGATATTAATAATGAAGTAGGCGTAATCCGGTAAAAAAACGTATACATCAGATATATTGACGAACCACAACTATACGAGTACGTAATATAATTATGTACATTCGCGAATATCTTTTTTTAGTAAGTGTGATAAACGAGCCACCTTCCAACTGATTGTTAAATAACAAAAAAAAATTACACATTATGCGGTAGTTATTGAAGATATAGTGTATAAAACAAATATATCTCCGACTTCTGAATATAAAACATTTTTAATTATTTTAGTTATTTGAAGACGCCGATTACTTTTTGTGTCTTCTATGCTCCTTTGTCAACTTCATTGTATAAAAAAGTTATAATTTCTGGACAATAATTTAATTATAACCCGGGATTCTAACCCGTAACTATATGATCAGTGGTCGCGCATACCACCAAGGCAGTCAATCATTAGTATAATATTTTAATTGTTTAACCTTACCAGTAGTGATTTGCACTTTTGATAAGGTAATTAACTTCTGACCCATTTTGTTCAGTCCGGCGTGATGTTCAATTAACACTATGTAATTTAAATAATTGTAATTAATAAGTAAGTGTCTTTATGTCGTGCCAATTAAGAAAATGAATGTGAGAAAACTATTAATTTTCCTCTGCGCAAAAGGCTAGAAAATAATATGGAATATTCTATGTATGCCACTTGCAGGCGAGTGGATGAATGACCCTTGCGAGAATGGCATGCCGCCCAACCTTTTCATTATCATTTCTCATTGTTTAAGCGTCGTTTGTGGTACATGAGGTTTGAATTAAACAATTTATTTATTTCTATATTCTTAATTCCTAAGACACAATGTATAAGCAACAACTTTCCTCTATTTTATGAAGTAATTAAAGTACATATTTATGTCATTTTTCAATTATTTGATTCGCCGTGTAGTGGCGGCGTCAGAAAATCAACTAACCCAAAACATCCTGAGGCTACTTTAAGAGACATTATAGAGAAATGAAACAGGCAATGGGCAGCAGCATGTTTCTGATTACAATTCAAAATAATTAACAACTACGTTTACTAACCCGACCGATAAGCTTGGCAACTGTGATAATTACGCTAACCCTATGTGGCAATCTATGCGGGAGGCCAATCTTCAGCAGTGGAATTTTTTAACGAATGAATTTGTTTTAAAAATAAAAATTTTACATATTTAAATATATCGACGTTAGTATCTAGTGTGTAGCATCAGAGTGTTCTCATCGTAAGATAATCCATCGCCCCATTTGGTCACGTGCATGTTGTAAAAGTTCACTTTTGGAAAATTCAGAAATATCACGATTCCTCCAATAGATGACTATAGCAGTATACTATCTGATATATAACAGACCCTTAATAGCTAAGACCTGAGCAGTATCAAACGTTCGTAAAGTTTGATTCTGCTATCGCTAATGCGCCTGCTTTGCTTTTGTTACCTAAGTTATTAAAATTCAAGGTACAATGAGCCTACCTATCTCTTATAGAGTAACGGTGAAAACCGAGCGCACTTGATTTACCTGATGGTAACTGGATGCTGTGGCCCATAGGCATCTAAATTCATCCCCGATTGTGAATAAAAATGCAGATGCGTTGTCACCCCTGGGGACTAAGATGGAACGCCTCGTTGTCAGTAAAAAGAGTCTCCGGTTGTCCACATACACCATCAAAAACAGTAGCATTAAGCTGCTATTTTACGCTGGTATTTTGTGAGAGTGTGATCTTTCCCCTGTCGAGCCGAATCATTCTTGCTACAACTATATCTGCAAAATGGCTCTACCACGTAAAGATAAATATATAAATAGATAAATCTACCTAGCAACATTACACTCCTTTATCTGATCGTCTTTTAGAGAGATACCACATATTATGATTGCATAAACTAGTTAATAACCTTGTTGATACGCCATTTTTATAACAAATCTCAACTGCGGGCTTCATAAAACAAGCAGCTAATTTTCGGGTAGATGTATATCTCTTTGTAACAAGATTCCCAGCATTACTGATCTGCCTTGGCATAAATTCAAGGCACATTTAAATAACATTTTAATGAAATAAGGGTATGAATTATATGATTATATAAGTGATAAGAATGATTGGAGATATTAAGCTTTCTTAGACTTTTTTGATTTGTGTATATTATGTTTTTTTAATGATTATATTTGCAACTTTTGGGTAAAAAATTGTGATTTTTCTCATGAGGTATCCAAGCCAATAAGGACTTGTTGAAGAGATGGCGTTGCTTTTTTGACTTTAAAAAAGTGCTTTATAAAGGCTATTTTAGAAAATAAAATTTGATTTTGACTTTGACTGCAACGTGCAATTTTATGTATCTTTGATTGAGTTCTTTATACAACAAAGATTGTATTTTTTAAATAAAACGGGTTATTGTAGTATGAATTTAAGTATGTTAATAATCCCTGGAAATGAAGTTATTACTACCAAGTTATTTGAAATCATATGTTATGTACACAATAAGCTATAAAATTATATAGTACTAACATACTAATTCTTTGTATAGGATAATGTGTAACATATGATTGTAAACTTCTTTTTTCAAAAAATGTTATGCAATTTTAGGTATCTTTGATTGAGTTCTCCATACAAAAAAAGATTGTATTTTGATATGAAACGGGTTATTGTAATATGAATTTAAGGATGTTAATAACCCCTGGGAATGAGGTTATCACTACCAAGTTATTTGAAATCATATATTATTTTACACATCCTCATCATCATCATCATCATTACAGCCCTTCATAAGTCCAATGCTGAACATAGGCCTCCCCCAAGGAATGCCACAAAGCACGGTCCTGATCCACCTGCATCCATCGACTTCCTGCATGTCTTACCAGGTCGTCACTCCATCTTGTGGGGTGTCGCCCTACACTTCGCCTACCGGTACGAGGCTGCCACTCAAGAACCTTTTTTCCCCATCGGTTGTCGGTTCTTCGAGCTATATGGCCGGCCCACTGCCACTTCAGCTTACTAATCCGTTGGGCTATGTCGGTTACTCTAGTTCTACTGCGGATATCCTCATTCCTAAGTATATCACGCAGAGAAACTCCGAGCATAGCCCTCTCCATAGCTCGCTGAGCGACCTTGAGCTTCCTCATACGGCCAGCAGTGAAGGACCACGTCTCAGTTCCGTTAGTCATCACTGGCAACACGCACCGGTTGTACAATTTCGTTTTAAGGTTTTGAGGTATGTCTGACGAAAAGATGTGTCGTAGCTTCCCGAACGCTGCCCAGCCGAGCTGAATCCGTCGATTGACTACTATGTTACACAATAAGCTATAAAATTATATAGTACTAATATACTAATTCAGTGTAAAATAATATATTATGATTGTACACTTTTTTTTTTAAATGTCCCCATAGGGTTGTTGCTTTTTCTTCCCATGATTTATGAACCAGTAGTTATTTAAAAGATTTTCTATTAGTATTATTTATAATCTACATAAAATTTAAAAAAAATATATTTCTATTTCTGTGCGAATTATGTCAACCTGCACGCCCCGTTGAACGCTTTCTACTGGATCATACTCGTACCCTTAGGCTAAGATAATAGGTCTATCTATGAAACGTCCGTTTTACAGTACCTACTGGCAATTTTAAATCCAAATAATTTTTGTATGGCTAAGAATTCTAATTTCAAATTGAAACGGAAACAGAAACTTTTTTATTTAATATAGATTATAAATAATACTTATTGAAAGTCACTCTTTTGTATAATTACCACTGGTTCGAAAAAAAAACCTCTGTCCTGGGAAGAACCAGCAAGAAACCCAGCGGGACCTCCTTTTCTAAATAACAGCTTACAATCGTGTATGTTACACAAATTAACAACACAACAAATTAAAAATAGCTTGGTAGCGATCACCTCATTTTCAGGGGTTATTATCATCTATAAATTCTTTAATATTATAATAACTCTTTTTATACAAACTTAGTTGAACAAAGTTTTTGAACTTTGAGCAGGTCAAATTTTGTATATTTTTTGGAATTTTGTTGTCAAAGCGTATACATCGCCCCAAGAATGAATTACTGACTCGATGAAGTCGAGTAACTGGTACTAATAGCTTGTGTCTGTTCCTAGTATTTACAGAAGGAATATAACTTATTTTTGTAAAACTACTTTTATTTTTGTGTACGTACATTACATTTTCATAAATGTATTGAGAAACCAAAGTTAATATATTAATTTCCTTAAATTTTTGTCGCAGCGACTCTCTAGGCTTTAAATCATAAATTGCTCTTATGGCCCTCTTCTGTAAAACAAATATAGTGTCAAATACAGTGTCAGCTGCGTGTCCCCATAGCAAAATACCATACGACATTATGCTATGGAAATAGCTAAAGTAAACTACTCTAGCTGTTTCAACACTAGTTAGACTTCTAATCTTATTTACGGCATCTGCTGCATAACTAAGTCTGCTTGCTAGTTTTGATATATGAGGGCTCCATTGAAGCTTTGCGTCTAGTGTGTGTAAATTAATTTTTATTTTAAAAAGATGGAATTCTTTTTTCGAAATTAGTCATTTCATTATTGGTTTTCATAACGCTAATCTTCTGGTCATCATGGAAACATTAATAATCCGAGTAATTATGGAACATGATTATCGTCGTCGCAGCAACGCGGCACAAGCGGCGCGCAACATCAACGACGTTTACGGAGGGAATACTACAAACGAACACATCACTAGTTATTGGTTTTCCCGCTTCTGTTCTGGAAAGTTCGACCTGAAAAATGAACCTCGTGGTTGTGTGAAAACTTTGATCGACAATGACGAATTAAAGGCTATTGTGGAAGCTGATCATATTTATTTAGTTATTCACAAATTGCGTTACATGTGACTTAGAGACTAAACAAAACATGCAAGTTCTAAGAATCACATGCACCTCGAAAGGCATAGCAATGAACAGGAGAGGGGCAGACACTTAAAAATTCTTTTCCTTAATGTATTCATTAATGGTATAATAACTTTTTAAAAAAAGTATATCTTTTAAAGATCTTATGAATTTATTAATATTTGTTTCGGCTTTTATGTATTCCGGCAATTTATTATAAATTTTTATTGACATCAAGTAAGGACCTGTACTGTGTAATTTTAATTTAGATTTTGGTTGCAAAAGGTTATTCTTATAGCGAGGTACGTAAAACAACGTTAAAAAGCTACATACTCAGTCTACGGCTGAATTAGCAGCAGCTTTCGACGTTAGCATCAAAACAATATTGGTCCATTTGCTTCAAATTGGCAATGTAAAAAGATTGACAAATGGGTGCTACAAGTTATATGAGTAGAAGCTTGGGTTATAAGCTCTCCGTCATCCGCCGTACTTACCAGACTTTGCGCTTACAGACTTGTTTTTTTTTTCAATATTCGAGAGGCAGTACAAAATGTTTTTGAAGAATAAACTGCCACTGCATTGACAATGATGCATCAACTGCACGGGTGATAACTTTGATTAATAGAAATAAAAAATATAGAAAAAAAATTACCTTATTTTCGTGTCCGACCGAAACAGGATTTTCAACCGAAACCGAAACCGAAAACGAA
Source organism: Parnassius mnemosyne (assembly GCA_963668995.1). Lineage (NCBI taxonomy): Eukaryota > Metazoa > Arthropoda > Insecta > Lepidoptera > Papilionidae > Parnassius > Parnassius mnemosyne. Next base: position 42,640,729 of record CAVLGL010000002.1, read on the forward strand.
CCTTCGGTCTGAGTGTTAGTTTCGGCCGAAACCGAAACCGAAACGGAAACTTATTTAGACATGTTCATTTTTTATTGTATCTCTGGTATATATTTTATACGTATACAGATAAGTAATGCATGTTAATGAAAAACAGTAATTGTAATAATCATGTAGCAATGTATTTATTTATTTTAAATTAAAAATCAACAATTTAAAGTTAAGAAATACTTTTTTAAGTCAATTTTGTAAAATAAAATCAACACTTACACCCGTAAAAAGTTACTTGCTAATTGAGAACATATTTTATTGTGTTCACAATATCGTTAATCTTATTCAGTGAGAGCGTTAACTTAATATATCACACTCACACACAATATAGATACAACTTAACAAAACCTAGAAAATAAACAAAACCTGCTCAAAGTTCAAAACCTTTAATAAACTAAGTTTGTATAAAAAGGGTTATTACAATATTAAGGAATTAATGGATGATAATAACCCCTGAGAATGAGGTGATCACTAACAAGCTATTTATAATTTGTTTTGAGTTGGTAATTGTGTTACATACATGATTGTAAGCAGTTTTTTTTGCAAACCAGTGGTAATTAAACAAAAGAGTGACTTTCAATTAGTATTATTTATAATCTATATTGAATAAAAAAGTTTCCCTTTCTGTTTATAAAATTATACAATTATGAATAATATGCGAGTCACGAATTCATCCGAATGACGCACGATAATCCACGAACACTGAGTTTCAGCGCCACCGAAGGTTCGGCAGATTTTTTCAGAAACCAGTTCGGTTCGGTTCGGTACCGGTAGATATCTTTGCCGAAACTTGTCGAAACCGAAACCGAAACCGAATATTCGGTCGGTCACTACTTATTTACATCACAAACGGCAGTTTCATAGATAAATACCTAATATTATGCATATAATTATTCGCTATAAATAAAGTCGTTATAGATAATTCTGGTCATCATATAACAGGTATAATAAACATTAAATGTTTTATAAAAATATTATTATCGTAATGAAACAGCACTTAAGATCCACCTGATGGTAAGTGCCCACTGCAGCCCATGGACACTTGCAACCAATTTCAAATAACTCTGACCATTATTATTAGCCTGTAATTATACTCGTTCTCTATATCATTCAGACCGGAACGCAGCAGTGCATGCGTTACTATTTGGCAGCAAAATGTGCTCAGGTAAGTATGTGGTACCTACCCAGATGGACTAGTAGGCAGAAAAGGACTCCTACCACCCAGCAGATGCTCGTCTCTAAGCACAATTTTTCGACATAGTAAAAGAAATAAATTTGGAATTACACTGCCAAAAATAATCGGGTTTTATAAGGTTCACACTTAATATAAAATACTAAATGACACTTTAATTATTTACGACTGAGCGGAGACCAGACAAAACAAATCTATTTGTTACGCAAGCATTCCTTCTACTTGAAAATCTGAAATACACATTTCATTTAAATACCTTTTTGACCTAGTTATAATAAAAATATTCTCCTACTTTTTAATCTAAAAGACGTTAAAATGAACCATCGAACCGCAAGATAGAGCAATGAAAAAAAATTATACTCATTTTCTTAAATTAACAAGCAACCTACTTAAATTTTTTTTAATGATGTTTGAAGTCGCTTCTTCAAACAAACAATACCTGTATTTCAATTTAGATTCAGTGTTTAATGTTATGATGTATTATATTTTTTAATTATATTTGGATTTTAACAGATATCAATATATTATATTGATTTTTAATAAAATCAAACTCAGATGCTTACTCCCTTATCGCTACCAAATTTAAATCATGTTATAATCTATAAATTATATATGTATATGTATTAAAATATAGAAGATGTTGATTTTCATCAGTAATCACGCGCTCTCTACTGACCTCGTTCATACCTTACTACATGGCACTGTCCCGTAGCTGTCCCGAGCTACCTACGTCGTATTACTTCATACAAGCCTCATCTAGTAATCACTCATTCTAGTGACCACCATACACTTTGTCTTTATGAGGCTCCCAACTAAAAAATTACTCCAATGTAATATTTAATGAACTTTGTGATAAATTCTTTGCCACTTCACGATACGATGTCAGTGAGCCTTTTTTTCAAAAATGGAAATGACAAATGAACTTTCAATCTGGTGGTTTATCGAGTTTAGAGAGATATTAGCCAATATCTCTCTAAACTCGAAACCATTCAGACCGAATGGCAGCGATAGATGCACTGTTGCTGGCAGAATTAAGAAAGCGGTGGTACTTATCAGTATACCTCACAAGCAACACACAAACGTTATGAACATCAATATACCAGCCCAAGTAGAACTTAGAGTTCTTTTAAAAGCGTATAAGTATGTTGAAAAGAGGTTGTATCCTTATAAGAGTGGTATATGAGTTATTATACAGCTCTAGCTGTATAAAGTCTTTCTTATAAAACCTATGTAAGCTTAGGGTTCTTAATCAGAATATGAAAACTCTAGTATACAACTTTGAGTATTTTGTAACACTTCAATCTGATTTTATCATTAAAGTTGTAAAGAAGCTGTTTTTTGCGTGCTGTATCTTGCTTAGACAGCTCTTAATGTTATTATAGTATCACTAAAATCTTATTTCTGAACAATAGTGTATGCAAATTCTCTTCTAAAACTTATTCTTCTGGTGTCATTGTACACTTTTGTAAATACTGTAGTTTTATGACTTTTGTCTATAAGAGTGATATAAAACTATAAAAATAAATAACAATCGAAATACAACTTAAATATGTGTAAGTGACAGAATATCGCCATTTTTGTGTTGAGTGTTTTCTTGTGCTAGTGAACAAAATTAATTTGTTATCCATATGTGAAAAAAAGAAAAAGATTTTGTGCAGTTAAAAGATCATGTTAAATCTAAATTTAATTTATCCAATACTGTTTCCAAGGATAGGGTTCTCATCTTTTATACGTGTTTCTAAAGAGGATTATATGTTATGTTGAAAAAACTGATATACATCATAAGTAAAATAATATCCCATTATAGAACATATAAAGCTTTTATATCATATAAATAGTATAATGACATTATAAGTTGATAGTAAAAGTTTTAAAAGAAAACCTTATTTTATTATTTTTAGCGCATTTAAATAAAAGCATAATATCAAAAAAGTTTTTTAATTTTAATTTATTTTATACTTTTTTAGTTATCGCTGGACGTTTCTAAGTCTGTTCATCTCATTCAACCCATCATTGTTGCAAGGTTGTTTGCCGATTAATTTGAATAGTCTAGCTCTTTTCAGACGAATTGGAGCAACGTAGTTTATGATCACCATTTTATTTTTTTAACTCGCATTAATATTCTCAGCAAGTCCTTTCATTTGGTACCCACATTGTACGAAAGCAAAAATACTTAGTCCGCCATCTTTAAAAGTCCGTCACATTGGATTTACAGTGACGTCACTTTATTTTTCGAGTTATACTCAGTAAGCCCTTTTCTTTTATACCCATATTGTGGGAGTGCATTAAAAACGACTAGTCGGCCATCTTGGGTGTTCCGCCATGTTAGATTTAGAATGAAATCACATAGCTAACCATGCATTATCATCCAAACTCAACGTGCATACAAAATTTCAGCTTACTCGGTTGAAGATATCTGCTTCAAAATTGAGTTGCAATATTCCACCCGAACAAACATAAGTTACATTGCAAGTTAAAAAAAAGCTTGTAATTAAAAACCAATGGCTGCATGATATAATCCATAACGTACATAGTACAGCTACTAAAACTATAAGACCCTCAAAATACCGTTTAGGCTGTTGATTAAATTGTCGCCATTTTAAGACATATAAAAGCAAAATTTAAAAAATAATTTTGGAAATATTTGACATAATTCTAAGTCTAGAGTATTAATTTCAGTTTGACTAATGATCACTGTGCCCAAATGTGCCTTCATATCCATTATTTTTTTTATTCTTACCTATACAACCGATATTTAAATACTCTATTTAGTATTTTGTCCTTATATTATTTTGTTATTGCTGCCGCGGCAATTTTTTTGATAGAAAACATAATATAAAAGCTTACGTTAAATCTAATATTGCACTTTCAATTCACCAATTATCACCGTCAAAACTCAACTCCAACCCGAATATAATATTAATATGTTAAACATACATATGTTAAGACATTAAATGTCATTCAATAAATGTTCTTTTTGTTTTTATTTATTTGTAATCCTGTTCAAAAACCAATTTAGAACCAATTGTTTTTAAAAGTTACTTATAAGAGAATATCTGTAGTGTAATAGTTTCCCTGCACACCAAATAAGAGCTGTAATACCCTTGCTTATACAGCAGTTATACAGCCTCTTTTATGCTTGTACAGCTACTGTACAGTGCTACTAACGCATAAAGCTGCTTAGTTTGTGGATTTTTTTTTACTTATAAGAACTGTATGAGCACTAATATAACTTTTGTACAGTTAGAAAATATAGCTTCTCTCGTAGTATTAAAACGAACTTCAATACAGCTCGTATACAGCTTGCATGCTGCTTGGACTTATTTTTATACTCGCATTAATTGTTGGTCTGTAAGTGACCAGGTAACTTTTGAACGAATTGACTAATTAAATTTATCTTCACACTATATTAGTACTGAGCGACATAACTTTGTTCGGCGTAAGAAAAAAAATTACAAGGTTGAAACCTATACAGATAAACTGGCAAGGTGAAGTTTTCATCATCATCATCATTACAGTCTTCCCTGTATGGCCGGACCGTTACCACTTCAGCTTACTAATACGTAATGCGAATTAGTAAAGTTTTAGTAAAATACAAACAATCTTATTTTTTAAAACTACGTATTTTAAATATAAAATATTTTTTAAATATTTATTTTGAAGAAAATACAAATTAAATAAACAGATATGCAGCCGTGTTTTTGCGGTGTAAGAAATTCCGATTTTCCGATATTTTTGTGTCGTGGGTGTCCTAAGAGGCGACCAGAGCACATTTTATGGTTTCAATAAATGGCATTACAATAATTTTGTTTCCACCGGACGTAAACCACCAAGAGCAGCGAAACGTGCAACAATATTAAGCGATCGCGCACACGGGAGAGGCCTATCTCCAACTATGGGAAATAAAACTGACTAACTTTTCTCATAATGTTATGTTATGACATAATGTTATCAAAAAATAATAATAATGTGCTTCAGACTGAATTTCGATCAAGGTGGCTAGTCTCATGGGAGACTAGTTATGTGTACAGGGTAGGATTATGGTGCCGAAATATAAGCGCAAGTACAGGTGCACGCTCTACATCCTCACTCTCATAGTCCGATAGGACGGCAATCTAAAACGATCGGAGCGAAATCATGCAATTTATACGTGGTAGAGCCATACTGCAGCTATATTAGTAGTATAGTTGTAGCACGAATGGATCGGCTCGACCGGGGAAGGACCACGCTCTCACAGAATACCAGCGTAAAATAGCAGCTTAACACTGCTGTGTTTCGTTCGTATGGTGGGTGTAGAGAACCGGAGACCCTTTTTACTGGAATTGAGGCATTCCATCTTAGTCCTCACGGGTGACAACTCATCTGAATTTTGATTCGCAAATGAGGATAAATGTAGATGTCTATGGGCCACAGCAACCACTTACTGTCAGGTGGACTGTGTGCTCGTTTGTCACCCTATCATATAAAAAAAGGCGCGAGGTCAACGGCTTTACGTGCTTTCCGAAGCACGGGCGAAACACCGCCAACTTCCGGACACAGACCTGCTACATAGGAATTGTTGCCAAAAAACTCAATAACTGGTTTTGGCTCGATTCGGAATTCGAACCTGGGGCCTCATGATCAGGAGTCGCGTTTACGATCGCCGAGACCAACGAGACAGTCAATCAAACTATATTATACATAATATGTTTAAATAAATACGAACGAAGGATGCTTACGTTGTTTTTTTATAGTTTATTCAACAACATTCACATGCGTTTTTGATTAAATAGAAACCAAAATGCGATATCCCTATACTGTTCGAATGTGCAAGTAATTATAATTAGTAACCAAGGTAACCACTAAGCTGTCTATAATGAATGCAACGTAAGGAGAAATACCAAATTTATGCTAAAATTGCTTTTAGTGTTAATAGCCTTAATGAATGCCAATATACAATGCTAATAAGCGAGTACAAAATTTACAAAATGTTTTCCCTTAGGTTTATAAAATGTTTTTGTATTAAATATGCAACAGTTTATAACTTTTTTAATAATTTAATTATATTTAATGAATTTATTTAATATGTTTTGTAATATTGGATACTAAATTTGAATTTGAAGGATTTTTATTTTCACGTTAATAGCACAGGTAGCTCCTCGGCGAAAGGAGCCCTAAAAGGAGCCATACTAGGGTACTTTTTCCGCCTGGAGTCCGTCTGAGTAGGTACCACCCTCTTTCCTATTTCTGCCACCAAATAGCAGTGCTTGCACTGCTGCGTTCAGGTTTAAATGGTAGAGCGCCAGTATAATTGAAGGCAGTGAGGCATTGCATCTTACTCCTCAGAGGTGAAAAGGTATCAGAAGCCTTATTTGTTTGAAAATAGTTGCAGGTTTCCAAGAGGCTGCAGTAGCCACTTACCATACCACATTACACAAATACAAATACAAACAGTCACGCCTGTCACCCAGAGGGGTAGGCAGAGACTACGGACTTCCATTTGGTGCGATTCTGACACACCTCTCTCGCCTCCTTTACATCCATATATTTACGCATACACGCTCGTCGATTAAGGGTACTCCTAATCTGGCCCATTTTCAATGTATCGCCGATTTGGTCAATAAATCTTCGTCTAGGGCGTCCCTTCCCGACTTTGCCGTTCAATTCTGAAACTTAAATTTGCTTTGTCACTCTTTCCTCGTTCATTCTTTCTACATGACCGAACCACCAAAGCATTCCTTTTTTAATCCTAGTCACAACGTCATCTTGCAAACCAAACTTTTCTCTTATCACACTATTTCTCACCCTATGTCACACTATGTCATTCAGATTCAGCCTAAGCATACTCTTTAATGACCGCATTTCTACAGCCTTTATTCTATCTCATGCTTCTTCTGCCATACCCAACTTTCACTACCATACATTAAAGTAGGGACTAACACAGCATTATGAATTGCCATACGTGCCTTCTTTGACACATTCTGACTCTTCACAATAGCGTGTCATTCGCCTCGTTCTGACTCGTCATTCTCTATCCTTATCATATCTACCATCCCTGCTAAATAAACATCCCAAATATACAAACTCATCTACTTGCTCAATCAACTCCCCTTCTATTCTTATTTCACATAACGTTTTACTTTCTTCTCTTTCAAAACCATCACTTTCGTCTTACTTGCATTCACTTTGATACCCCTTTCTTTTAATGACCAGTTCATTAAAGTAACCATCATTTGCAACTAGGCTGCCGACGATGCCAATATGACTTGATCATCGGCGTACAAAAGGCATTTGACGGTCAACTCACCCATTCTTCAACTTTCAAATTTTGCAAACAACTGTCCATAAATAGGTTAAACAGCCATGTAGAAGCTACACAGCCCTGTCTGACACGTTTTTGCATACCAAACCAGTCCGAGTAGGCCCCGTTGATCCTGAAACAAGCACTAGAGTCCCTATAAAGAGACTTTAATGCCTGTATCAGACCAGCGCTCAACCCAAATCAGTGTTTGCCATAACACGTTCCTGTCCACTTTGTCATAAGCCTTTTCCAAGACCATGAACGCACAAAAAACTTTCTGATTTTTGGCCAAAAAATTTCTCCGCAATTATGCCCATGGAAAAGACTTGATCCGTCACATCCACCCTCTTTCTAAATCCAGCTTGCACATCCAAAATTTTTCCATCAGTTTCTTCCATAACTCTTTCAATTAACACCTTAGCATACAGTTTACCCACAATGCTAAGCAAGCTGATAACACGGTAGTTTTTACAGTCCTGCTGCGACTCCTTTCCCTTATATATTGGGACTTTGCACCAGTCTTCCGGTACCCGCTTCAGTTCCCAACATAAATTAAACAAGGTGTATAGCAGGCCTGCAACCACACCCTCTCCAGCACTTAGAATTTCGAGTTATACTCTATCATATCCAGCAGCCTTAACTACTTTCATTGCTTTCATTATTCAGTATTCCTTCCATCTCTTTAAATTCGAAACTTCATCATTCAGCATGCAGCCATTTTCGTCTCGTGTAGCATTCATTCTAGGCTGTTTTGAATTTCCCCTGGTAGATCTTACGAGCTTTCAGAACATTTTAATATTTGCCTGGAAGTTATCAGGTATTCTTCTATCATTCTTATCTATCCTTTCTTGCTTTTTCCTTTCAACAACTTATTTTACTCTCTTATTTATACATCTAAAGTCTGCCTTTTTTCTTTCAATCTCATCATTCATACCGACAGAGTTACCAACTTTAGTTGCTAGTAAATCCAGCCATGCCCTCTTCTTTGCTTCAACTTCCATCCGTACCTCATCATCCCACCACAACGTATTACTTTTCCTTTCATTTGTTTTCTTACATACACCAAATACTTCGGTGGCTGCATCTACCAAAACTTTCTTAATATTATGCAATACATTCTCCAAGTCTAAATCATTCATACATAATTCATTCAACACTTATATTTTCCCTCAGTCTATCCTTCTCTTACTTCTCTTTCACACCTTCATCTTGTAACCTCTCTATTCTTATACGTTGTAACGCAGTGGTAGACACAGATGTCCGATGCCGCCAACGCTTGAATAGACCATTAATTCGGCATAAGACCAAGTAATGATCCGTCCCTACGTTGGACCCACGGTAAACCCTTGTATCTACCACTGCGCTCCTCATTCTTTCATCCACACTTATGAAATCTATTATGCTTCTATCATCCCCTCTTTTCCAAGTATACATGTGAATTCTCTTATGGCGAAAGAAAGTGTTCGTCACAAAAATATTCTTTTCCACAAATACGACGAGGAGGTCTTCATCATTCTCATTTATTCTTTCATCGCCAACCGCTTCTAATATCCTTTCATAACCAGACCTCTTCACCCCAACCCTTCTATTAAAATCTCCTGACATAATAATATTTTCATTTTCCTTAAATTTCATCAACACCAGCCTCACCATGTCCCAAAACTGCTCTAGGATATAAGTGGGCTTAGACATATCTGGGGCGTACACGAACAACTTTTTTAAGCCCACTTTCATTCGTATCCACAGCAGCCTTGGGCTTACACATTCATACTCTTTCACATATTGACCCATTCTTTCTGAAAGGATGACACCGACTCCCTGGCATGCCCGCTCGGTCTCGTCTACACCAGACCAGTAAGCGGTATACATGCCATGTGCAGTGACATCTCTTCCCTTTTGTTTCGTTTAATTCACACATAACACATCTATTACTCTATCATTCATCATTTTGCATATTTCATCCATCTTATCATTCATTGCTCCACATACATTCAGCGTAGCCAGACGGGCCTCCGCAATCCACTTTTCGCCCCTCCGGAAGACAGGACGTGACGGGTGGTGAACCCCGTCGCCGGTTTTCCTCCCGGAGATTCTTTGCACCCCTGCCCCATTAAAGGGGCGCCGGGATATACCACATTATAATATAAATATAAAAACATAACAAGTTCACACAACAAGTGGCTAGGTCAGCGTTAAGGGTCTACGTCTTACTTGAAATAAAGTTTGCATTGCCTTATTACGCCGATGGTAGAGGTGGTAGAGTGCGATTGCGGAAGAACAATGAATACGTTTTATTACTCCCACTCACACAATTACAAGTCATGAGCGCAAACACTAATGAGAACAAATTTAATAGATTGGTTGTCGCCATAGAAGTTTTACAGTTATAAACTCCCAACTGCATTGTCCAAGTTGTAAAAGCAAAGGATTAATTTAAACGTCCACAGTGCGCGAAGAAACTTGTTGACGCCTTATGAATGTAGTTCTTTTTGTTTCCAACACATTTTCAAGTGTTGGTAAAGCATTTCATTCTGTTTACTTTGTTAAATATTTTGATAAAGTAAAGCGACAAGCAAACTTATACTCCACCGGATGGTAGGTGACTTTTTTGTTATAGGATAGGGTGACAAACGAGCACACAGTCCACCTGATGGTAAGTGGTTACTGTGACCCATAGACATCTACATCTATCCTCAATAAAGACTCAAGATGCAGATGCGTTATCACCCGTGAGGACTAAGATGGAATGCCTCTTTGCTAGTAAAAAGGGTCTCCGGTTCTCTACACTCACCATACGAAACACAGCAGCGTTAAGCTGCTATTTTACGCTGGTTTTCTGTGAGAGCGTGGTCCTTCCCCGGTCGAGCCGACCCATTCGTGCTACAACTATACTACTAATATAGCTGCAGCATGGCTCTACCACGTAAAAAGTTCATGTACACCTACAGCCAACTTCAAGCAAATAAGGCTTCAGATGCGTTGTTACCTTTGATGAAATGCCTCACAGCTTGTTATTTTACTGGCTCTCCCTACTTTCAGACCGGAAGGCAGCAGTGGAAGCATTTATAATTGGTGGCAGAAATAATGTATCATATTTGTTTTGAAACAAGATTTAATGAATTCGCGTTGAATACAAAAAAAAGCCAGCCGTCCCAATTATTGGCCGATCTTAATTACCTCCATACTCTGCAAGATTATGGAACGTATATTAAACGTCCGCTTAGTGGATTACCTAAAACAGAATGACTTCCTGAGTGACTGCCAATACGGGTTTCGCCAAAATCGGTCAGCTGGAGACCTTCTAAGGTATGCCACACACGTATGGGGCGAGGCACTCGAGAACAGTGGGGAAGCACTAGCTGTTTCCCTTGATGTCTCAAAGCTCTTTGACAGAGATTGTCACGCTAGCCTTTTGAGTAAGATTCCACCGTACGGCATATACCCTGGTCTGATTGACTAAGTAAGGACGTTCTGAATGAACGGTATCTCCAGGTCGTCGTCGATGGCTGCTCATCTGATCCCGTTACGACTAACGCCGGTGATCGTCAGAGATCCGTTCTCTCCGCAACTCTCTTTCTGCTGCAGAATAGCACAGCTGTGGATAAATACCATCCAGGTCCTCGGGCCAGTCGGGATCGAATCCAGTACGAAAGAGAAACTATGGTATAGCGTGTGAATTTTATACTACAGGCAGTCTACGAATGTGGTGATGCCAATTCTGTGAAATTCAACGCCTCCAAAACACAAGCGTGTCTCTTCACTGCAAAAAGAGCCAACTCATTTTATCTCCTTCTTTCGGAAATGTATCACTGGAATACAACAACCGGCTTCAGTTGTTGGGAGTTGAGATATCCTCAAATCTGATCTTCGGATGGTTCATTGAGTCCAATGCCAAAGCAGCTGCAAGATAGCTAGGAGTCCTTGCAAAGATGCGGCGATACTTCATACCGGGATAGCTGCTTACTTCATATAAAGCGCAAGGCCGGTCGTGCATGGAATACTGCTGCCATATATGGGCTGCTACTGCAAACTGCCACTTAGCAGATTTGAAATCAATGGAAAGGCATGCTAAGAGGCTTATTGGTGACTCGTATTTGGTTAAAACCAATCTTACCAGCCTCAAACACAAGCGCAAAGCTGCCAGCCCTTCTGTTGTCTACAGGATGCATTTGGAAGAGTGTGCGCAGGAATAACATAATTCCTCCTTCTCCCTTCTACCATCGGACAACCAGACGTTCCGCCAGTCTCCACCCTTTCGTTGTAGACATACCACGCATACAAATGAAACGGTTCATCATGCGTACAGCAAAGGAGTGGAATAAGTTACCAGCATTTGTGTTTTCATTCGATTACAATGTGGGTGGCTTCAAGGCAAGAGTGAATAGGCTTTTGTTAAGTCAGTGCGCTTCCCATTTTAGACTACGTCATCACTTACCACCAGGTGGGATTGTAGTTAAAATAAAAAATTGAAATAAATAAAAACTTTGAAAAAGCCAGTGTCGACGAATCAGTTTTACTCGGAAAACTTGCGCTCGCCTTTGCTTACTCAGATCCGTGTTGTAAAGAGAAGGATCTTGTCTACAACTAATTTAGCGAACGTAACACTTGAAGTAGTTTTATGTCTTTTCGCGAAATGGCTGACATCACTTTATTATTTAAAAGTGAGCAAATAAATAAACAACTGGTTAATTCTTTATACAGATGAACATTAACTTTAAAAACAGGGTACAGCTTGCGCGTATACATATAAATTATAATGATATAAGTTATACATATAATGAATATTAAAATGTCTGTCTGCAATATTGAAATAACTGGCTTTTATTGGTCTCATTCTATTTGTAAGGTATTAAAATATAAATAATTATATTTGTTTGTCTGTCTATATGTCAGTCCGTCCAGGCTAATCTTCGAAATTTATACTCTTGTTCTTTTAAAAAAAACGTAACCTCCACACTAAGATTTTCTGTTGTATCGTGGGGGCAGTTTACACATAAATTTCACAAGGACAAACATCCAGACCCGGAAAAATTATTTGTAGGCCATACAAATACTAGTTCCATGCGGGATTCGAACCCACGGCTTTTAGCGCTGCAACTCATTGCTAAGCCACTGTTTAATTCAAACTGTTATTGAATGTCAGGAGGGATCTAGGATAGGTTATATTCTATCCGGAAAACTTAAAGCTTTTTTTGAATAATCGAATATTTATCAAATAAATGGTAATAATAATATTATAGAATAAGAATCAAATTAAATTTAAAATTAAATAACATAACACATTTTAAACGCGACATTATAACAACCAGGAGAAGCTGGGGTGGGTCGCTAGTTATAGACTAGGAGATGGTGACAGAAAATATTCTCCCATTTTCTCCTGCATGCCTTTTTAAGAATTGATAACTAACCCTAAAATATGAAAGATAGGGTTACGAGCCCTTGCGCGCTTGCATGTCATAAAAAAAATGGCTTCTCTTTGTAAAAAGAATTTTAGTATTTTTCCGTGATATTATATTGCATGCCTTTGTAACATAACATAGTTGGAACAAATTTAAGCTGTAATAATTGATGGCACGCAATTCGCAACGGCCTACGGGGCTCTAAGGGTTACGTAGAAATGAAAAAAAAAGTAGAACATTTCCGTGTTTACAAATTGCATGCCGTTGTAAAAAATTAGTTTTTTATCTCAAAAATACTCTACGAAAATTGGAATGCACCCCTCGTATGACCAAGGGTGAAAAATATTAGGAAAATGTAGTGAAAATTCAATACAACTTTTCTGTGATTTCAAAGTGCATGCCATTTGAACAATACTTAAGTTTTATAATTTATTGACGTTAGCAAATTTGACATGCACAACAGGAAGTTGTAAAGTAGTGGCATGCATGACGAAAATTGCTGTTATAATTTCCGTGACTTTGTTTTGCATGCCATACAATATTTCATTGAAACACATTATTTTAAGTTGATAAAAAAATGGCATGCATATTACACAAGCCTGGCATAAAAAACTGGAACAAAAATAAAATTAAAAAAAGTTTTTAACGAAAAAAAAATAAGGAACATTTCCCTGTTTTTTTTTTTTGCATGCCTTTTTATACATTGTCTGTCAATATTATTTTAAACTTCAATAACAAATGGCATGCATTGATAAAAATTACTTAAATAAACAAAAAAAACCGCCAATACATTGGTACGTGGCTTTCTTCAAACTAAGTTATTGTTTCTATTATTAAGTACTCGGGTTTACTTTATTAAATAACTGAAATATTTTATATAGTATATTGTTACTTCCAACAAAAAGTCATGTAAATTAAAAAAAATGTTTTTTAGTGATTTTGAAATGCTTGTAATTTTTTATTTAATCACACAAAGATTGAGAAATTTTCATTTTCATTTTTTTATAACATTTTTTTTTTCTGTTGAACTATAGATGTAAATACGCATGCTATTTTCGTCATAAACTTATAATATTTTTTTTATAAAATACAAAATTGCATGTAAATTAAAAACACGGAAATGATTCACATATTTTATGAAATTTTCATTATTATTAAAAATACGATGGTGTTATTTAATACGCATGCCATTTCCGATATAATATACTTAAAATAATATGTTTTTATGAAATGCAAAACGGCATGCAAATTAAAAACACGGAAATGTTTCATATACTTTATGAAACTTTCATTATTATTTAAAATACGATCGTGTTATTTAATACGCATGCCATTTTCGGTATATACTTAAAATAATATGTTTTTATGAAATACAAAACGGCTTGCAAATAAAAAACGCGGAAATGTTTATTAAATTTTTTGCAACTTTTGTTATTATTTATAATATAGATAATGTGCAACATGCATGCCATTTGTATTTCAGAATTATTTAGTCATTAGATTAATATTTATCTTTAATAGAAGTAGTTTGAAATCACGGGAAAGTTGTATTGAATTTTCACAACATTTTTCTAATATTTTCCACCCTTGGTCATACGAGGGGTGCATGCCAATTTTCGTAGAGTATTTTTTAAAATAAAAAAAACTAATTTTTTACAACAGCATGCAATTTATAAACACGGAAATGTTCTATTTTTTTTTCATTTCTACGTTACCCTTTGAGCCCCGTCGGCTGTTGCGAATTGCATGCCATCAATTATTATAGCTTAAATTTGTTCCAACTACGTTATATTACAAAGGCATGCAATATAATGTCACGAAAAAATACTAAAATTCGTGCAAGCGCGCAAGAGCTCGTAACCCTTCTATCTTTCACATTTTAGGGTTAGTTATCAATTCTTATAAAGGCATGCAGGAGAAAATGGGAGAATATTTTCTGTCACCATCTCCTAGTCTATTAGAAGTAAAACCTCTTATCTTATAAAATTTATTACTTTATAATGGCACACTCAACATGAAACCTATTTACTTAAATAAATTGCACCTATCCCGTTATCTCACCAAACGTGAGACCGACTCTCACTGACCTTTGTAAACCAATTTTATAGATTATTACTTTGTTGTTATTGAAGAATCGGTTCTTCGTAGATGCTGGTATGTGCTTGGTCGTTCAGGCTGCACTGCTTTGGAACTCCTTTCCAAAGCCATTTGCAAAGTACCTAGTAAGACTCCCTTTAAAAGATTGCTCCGCGAATAATTTTTAAGACATCAAATAGGTGTAAATACGGCCAATGTAATTTAATATTGTTATGTTTTAAGATATTTGCTAATCTGGAAAATGTTGTAGTATAGTATTTGACGTTGTTGTTCTTTTCTGATTCACAATTATTTACTTTTCATCTTTGGCACCTATCACGTTATTTCCACACATCGCGGGTTGACTGGGAGAGAATAACAAAATTACTCCCTTTGTAATATTTTCTATTTGGGTCTTATATACAATATAATGTAAATTAGTAATACACATATAAATGTAAATACCACCATTTCATTTATTTTTGCGCATTATGATTATAATTAGGAGACCTATACGTGAGGTATTCCGACTAAGTATTTAAGGGTACATCGCATTTGTAACTTTCATTACTTGGAGTTGAATGCTGGTAAACATGGTACACATGATATTCCTCGCTAATATTTAGCACTGGACTTCTGAAGGGCTGTAATGATAATAATTATTTCATATAGCAGTGGTAGATACAAAGTGGACGGGTTGCTGGTATGTTTATCACTACAATGTTTGGTGCGATGGCACCCATGAGGACTAAGTTGGAATTCTTCGTTACTAGTATGAAGGGTTTCTGATTCTGATCACTCATCATACAATACACAGCAGTGTTATGCTGCTATTTCGTTAATTCTGTGCGAGTGGGATACTTCCACGGTGGAGCCGACCCAAGCGTGGCTTTTACGATTTACTTAATATTTTATTATATATAAAAAATCGACAATTTTTCTGTTAACATCGTTAGATATAGAATATATATACCTAGATTATGCCATGTACCTGTTTTTAAAAAATACGAAATATTTTAATTTAGTTATACATCTGTATACGTACAAACGTAAACACGTGTCTACTTCTACTGTAGGTACGATTTCATACAGTGCAGATAAGGAAGAGCGCCAGATTATTCAAATATTGGTTTTGGCTAGATTCCAAACAGTGGCCCTTAATAGCTTATTTTATTTATAGTACCTAATATATAGAGTGAGATTTTGAAAGTCTCGGTTCAGGGCACACGCCTTGAAATATTTAGTTTGTGAAAAATCAGAGTTCGATTCCCGTCGACATTATTGAAATGGGCAATTTTTTTTCTTTCTGGTTTTCCTCACAACCTGTAATTATACTTGCTCTCTACACTCTTCACGCAATGCTATATGACGTCAAAAATAGGCGAGAACACCGGTAACTTAAAAAAACCTACCTGCGAACTCCGATCTTATCTCCTGAAGGGTACTCTAATTTAATAGGTTGAAATGACTGAATACGCCTATTATACTACATTATATACATACTCATATATATATATATATATATATATATATATATATATATATATATATATATATATATATATATATATATATTATAATAAATGCTTTGTATGACTAAACCGTATACAACAATTCTTGTAGTTGCGTTAGGACTAAAATCGTCTGATCCAAATCAGTTGTAGATCATCGGTACTATTGAAGAAGCGTGACAAATAAAATAATAGTAACAGATTTTTTTTTATAATATCCGTTCATGAGCGCGTAGAGCAGTGTAACAAAATCCATTATTCTGTTTGTCCCGTGAGTGTCGACAAAGTAAACAAACCAGGAGATCGACCACAGCGTCTTGGAAATGATCAGTAGAAAATAAAAACTGCAGCCGCCAACTCGGCTGCCAAGAGTGGCAACTTTTGAAAATATCCTTAAATTGAGACAATCTATGGGGACACCTATGTTGATCAGTGGTCTTTGATAGTCTGTAATGAATATTCGATCCAAAACATACTGACGGAGCATCAACAAATTTACGAACGGCTTTTATATATTGTTCGAGATTGACGATAAAAGCGGTGTGAAAGCGATAAACCGTTTCAGCAACTTAAAAAAAACATATTTTATACTTCTTCATTTTTATACCTAAATTCTGTTTCCATAATTTATATTAGCAAGATTTTTGATATTATTTTCATAACAACAAAATGTTTAAAATCATTTTATTGAATTATTTATGATTTATTTTAGTCAGGTAAATGTAGTTTTATAGTGTGGTAGAAGTTATATTATGATTGCAGCACCATTCGGTCGTCTTGAACAGGGAAAACTCACGCTCTTACAAAATACCAGCGTAAAATAGCAGCTTAATGCGATGATGAGCTTAATGTGTTTTGTATGGTGAGTGTGAACCGGGGATCCTTTTGACTAGTAACGAGTTATTCTGTCTTAGGCCTCAGAAGTGACAAAGCAAATACATTTTGATTCTTAAACGAGGTGTTTTAGGTTTATGTTTGTTTTTCAGCCTTAGACTTTACAAAAAAAAAATATTTTGAGTGATCAAACTGAAGATAGACACAACAGCTATAAAGCTCCAAATTTTATTGAATATCAGATACAGAATATCGGAATTGTAATTTCTATTCACCCTCGAGGTGATGTGGCTTTACGAGCAAAACAGGTAAAAAATTATGGAAAGTGCTTTGAAGATTCCTAAAGCCTGCAGAGGCCGTAAAAAGTTTGAGTGTCAATAACTCGCATATTATATAGCATACGATAATACAAGTAAAACATATGAAATTCCTCGGAATTAACATATAAATTGCAGGTTCATGTTTTTTTAGGAAATCAACTTAATTTTAAAACAGTAAACTTAAGTGATAAAATGCCGGCCGTATACGTAGGTCACTCAATAAGTTTTGAGATGCTCGATATTTAATAATTTAAAA
The DNA here is from genome assembly GCA_963668995.1 of Parnassius mnemosyne. NCBI lineage: Eukaryota > Metazoa > Arthropoda > Insecta > Lepidoptera > Papilionidae > Parnassius > Parnassius mnemosyne. Next base: position 42,658,627 of record CAVLGL010000002.1, read on the forward strand.
TTAATAATTGTGACGTTTATATATAAACCAGCAAACTAAATCAGTAATACATATAGCAACAGTATTATACTCATATTCCTGGCTTTAAATTACCAGCAATAATCTTCCTTTCAATATGGCCCGCGTGCGTTGTTTCAACAATTTCCAAACCACCTAGATTGCATCACTAATTATTTTCTTTCTCGGTCAGCCATTGTTAACTTCCGAGGGGCTATCCCATGTATAGCTATGCCAGGGGGCCACTGATAATAGAAACAAGATAATGAGTTGATAGTAGAAAAATATTTCATACGTGTATCTATATAATAAGGATTTTGTATACATTGTACTTGTAAACACATGTAAACGTTCATTCTTCCGTTTCTTTTTTTAATAAAAATTATAATATGATGGAAATTATAAACTACTTAATTAAATAAAACTAATGATACACGTTTTAATATTACTTATTTTTAGCATCAATGATTAGAGTGCTTTGTAGTGCAACTGGGGGGTTTGAGGTGCTCGACGTCCCGCTGTCATATTTAACGCGTAGGGAGTTGAAAATAAGTTAAATTAAACGGTTAAAATCAATAAAAGTAATTTTACTCCAAGTATAGTGTTTGCTTAAATATAAGAAATAATATACTTCGTAATTTTGAGTCCGTCCCATACTGTCCATTACATTAGGCAAAAAGGTACAATTTAAGTTATATGTTTACATTTGCTAATGGGTGTGTATTTTTACATTGTTGTTATTGGTAGACGTAAAATGTAGTAGGATAAATTATTTGATTTCGAAAAGTATCCGAAATTTGTATTCTTATTAATATACATCCTCAAAAAGGTTCATATAAAAAGTTCATAAATAACGCGCCGAACTTTCCCTTTAGAAACTTTTTTCATGAATGAAACTTTTCGGTTGTGAGTTATTTTAAGCGTCACCTGAAATATAATAGGAATTTCTTTTGTATTGTGAAGGAGTTTTACTTGCGTGAAACCTCACAATTATCCAGACCCCTAACAATTATTTAGGTAGGTCAAACCAAAAATAAGAAAGAACATGACACACACAGATTGTATATATAACTATCTGTATAGATACTTAAATATATTCGGAACCTTCAGGGCCCGAGACCTACTCGCCTTTTTCCAATTTTTATAACGGTTAATGAAATAAAAGAATACGCTGATCAGACAAAAAATAATTCTAACGAGATTTCATACCGTAAGGATTCACAGAATGTATCAAATATTAAATAAAATAAATAAAAAACGGTTCTTCTCAATGATCCAGAGGGCAGTTACAAAACGTCCAATAATAATTATTTACCTCAAAATTATGTCCATATACTAAGTATATTAAAAATCACAGCTTCCAACAGAATAGATTTAAGTCTTACTTGCTTTCTCGGTTACCCATTGTGAGCTTAGACCCCTTGGGTATCGATAAATCCCTTTTTATTATGTTTAATGACAAAAGCACGCACTGATCAGATGGAAAATATTTCTACTCGTAACGAGCTTTTAGCAGCGTAAATATATTTAGAATTTATAAAATATTAAATACAAATTTTCCAACTCAATATTTAGTTTTTTATTGGAAACAAAGAAAATGCTCTATAACAAAAGTGATGTTTAGGCCAAATTATTTTAATGTTTTCGGGGTGCAAGTTAATTTTCCTTTAGCGATGTTTCAAGGCTAACTGTTAAATTAAGATCTATTATTACTAAACTCAAATTTTACATACTGATGATAGAGTGCTGTAGACATGAATAGTTTGCGAGCGGGTGTAGAGAATAAACCACTTTGTTGAGAAAATTAAATGTAGAGATAATAATTACTATGTACGAGTACATGACTCCGTGGCCCTGTAGTTAACAATGAATTGCAGCTCTGGGGTTCACGGATTCAAATCCTGCATGGAACAAGTATTGGTATGACCTACAATAAATGTCCGGGGTCTTGATGTTTTACTTGTTTAATTTATGTTTGTAAACAGCCTTCATATATAGCACAGATAACGGAAAAATTGCCAAAAGCATAAATTTTGTATTACAGTCTTATTTGGTATGCAACTTTTAAAGACAAAAGTTCTTAATTGATTTATGAACGGGATTAGAAATGAATATAAAACAAAAGGAAAGTTTATTGAATGATGGCGATATGTCATGTCTTAATATATTTAACATATTAATTTATATTTGAATCGGAGTAGAGTTTTGACGGTGATAATTAGTGAATTGAAAGTGCAAAATTAGATTTACGGTACACTTGTATATGTTTTCTATCAAAAAATTGCCGAGCCAGCAAAATAACGAACGAAAGAACAAAATACTAAATATCGGTTGTATAGGTGAGAATTTAAAAACAATATAATGGATATGAAGGCACATTGGGGGGGCACAGTGATCATTAGTTAAACTAAAAGTAATGGTGTAGGCTTAAACTAATGTCTAATATTCCCAAAATTATATTTCAAATTTTGTTTTTATGGGTCTTAAAATGCCGACAATTTGCTAAACAGCCTAAACTGTATTTCGAAGGTCTTATAGTCTTAGTGGCTGTACTACGTAAGTTATGGATTATATTATGTAACCATTGGTTTTAATGAGTTCTAGAATAGGATATTTTTATTACTTACGCTATATAGCAGTTTTTTCAACATAAAATATAACTCTGTTTAGAGATACGTATAAAAGATGAAAAACCTTGTCTTGGGAACAGTGTTGGATAAATTTAATTAAGATTTAACATGATCTTTTTACTGCACCAAATCTTTTTCTTTTTTCCACAAATTGATAACAAATTAATTTTGTTCACTACTACTTATATATTCTGTCACTTATACAGATTTAAGTAGTACTATGGCTGTTATTTTTTTTCATAAGTAAAGTTTCCTCTCAACCGTCCACGGTGAATGTTACAGTAATCTATGGTGACTGTAGTCCCCATAAAAATTATTGCCTTACTTGTCCATGGTGACTATAGTCACCAAACGATATCATTCCGTTTAAATGTGTACAGCGCTAAAGACAACTGCTAATAATGCAGTAGAAAATTGAGAGATGGTGCTATTTGAAATATGTCACCTGTGAGAAAAACATTGACATATTGATGTTATTTTAAAGGGAATATCATGTACTGCTATAATATAAAATAATTATTTCCAGTAAATATTGTATTTTTTTTTGTTAAACACGTAATAAAAAATAAATACGATTTTTTTATATTCCCAATTTAAGCTTTATTTTCATCCTTTATTTTTCATTTGAGCAATTTTCTTTTAACTAAATTAATTTTTTAATTCTTTGAGCTTTTTAGCTTTTTCAGTAGTAATCGTTTTTGTTGAAACAGTCTCGCGCGGTCGTAAAAAAAGTGCCACTTAATGCGCGGTCAGTTTAGGCGAGAATCACTCGCGCGGCGTAGACGGTTGTGAGAGTAGATCACTCTCGTAGACAGATGTCATAAAACTACTGTAATATTTACAAAACTGTAAAAATAATAATAACAATATCCTCCAGACCGAATTTCGGTCACGACGGCAAGTTTAAGCGCAGGACAGGATTATAGTGCCCAAGTGTATGACCACAGCAGGTGCACTCTCTATTCCCTCACTCTCATAATCCGATGGGACGGTAAACCGACACGACCGGAGAGAGATCAGGCGCAGGAACAACGGCTTAACGTGCTTTCCGAGGCACAGGGGTGAGACACCGCCAACTTCCTGACTCCGGGCAGCTACTGAGAATTTCTTGATAGAAAAAGTCAATAACTGATTTTTTTGGCCTGACCCGGGATTCGAACCCGGAACCTCATGATCAGCAGTCACACTACTACAACCACTAGACCAATGAGGCAGTCAACAACAAAAGTGTACAATGACACCATAAGAATAAGTTTTAGAAGAGAATTTGCATACACCATTGTTCAGAAATAATATTTTATAGATACTATAATAACATAGAGCTGTATAGCAAGGGACGGCATGCAAATAACAGCTTTTATACAACTTTGATGATAAAATCAGATTGTAGTATTACAAAATACTAAAAGTTGTATACTAGAGATTTCATATTCTGATTAAGAACCCTAAGCTTACTTAGATACCATAATACAGACTTCATACAGCTTGAGCTGTATATTAACTCCACCCCTATAAGGATACAACCTCTTTTCAACACTCTTATACGTTTTTAAAAGAACTCTAAGTTTTATGTGGGCTGGTACATTGATATTTATAACGTTTGTGTGCTGCTTGGACTTAACCTTTTTTTAACATGGGGATATGCCTGCGCATAGCCGCCTCGCGGGAGCAAGGACGGGTTATGTCAAACGCGCACTGACTAAAGCCCCATGGTGTACCATCTTCGCCGCATTTTGGCAGGACCACGGGAACGCTTTTGCACACATCCACGCTGGCTTCGCACTGGTAATTTCTAGATATCAACAGCAGTGCCATCTATCGGCTCTAACTGTGAATCCAAACCATTTACGGACCCATTCAAACACATACAAAAAGAACATTATGTCCAATTTTTATGCCTATAAGAATTGAAAACGTGTTTTTTTTTTAATTAAGGCTCCCGCAATGCCCCTGCGTGTTGAATTTAATAAAATCCGTTGTTATCTAACTTTTAGAAGTGTAAAGGAATATTCCTACCAAATTTCAAGTCTCTAGGCCTTATGCTTCCAGAGATATCGTGATGAATCAGTACCTACGAAATGTGATTTTTTTTAAATTAACGCCAATGCAACCCCTCTCTCTCTCTTCTCTCTTAACTAACATCTACTTGATTAAGTGAATGTTTTTACTAAATTTCAAGTCTCTAGGCATTATTGTTCCAGAGATATAGTGATGAGTCCGTACATAAATAGACTTTTTAAAATGAACGCCACCACTACTCCCCTTGCGGTTGGAATTTCGTAAAATCCGTTCTTAGCTGAATTTTAATTGGCAGAAGGAATATTCGTACCAAATTTCAAATCTTAGCCTTTTGGTTCTAGAGATATCGATACATACATTGTTGGAAATTTCTTATATATAATATATAGATGTTATCAGGATGTTTGTGCCCATTTCCTGCTTCATTGTCCTCTGTCGCCTTTTACGACGCCCATGGGATGATAATATGAGTAATACCTAGTCAGGTCATAAATTCTGTCACATGATTAATATAAAAAAATTAAAACAAGTTTATTCATTATGTAACCATTTATATACCAAAATGAACTTAACAAAACGTAGATTCTTATGACACTAAAGTTTATTCAAAATGACCTCCGTGATTTTGAATACAGACCTTCAATCTGCGCGGCCAGTCGTCTATCGCAGCACGAACGAGGTCCATGTCAATATCGGCGACTGCCTTAATCAAGGATGTCTTGAGTGACTGCAAATTGGGATGAGGCTTTGAGCACGCCTTTTCCTCCAAGTGTTGCCATATCTTGTAATCTAACGGATTCAAATCTGGGCTGGAGGAGGGCCAGTCTTCGTGCCGGATGAAGTCGATTTCACGCGCCGCCAGCCAGTCTTGTGTGCTCTTCGCTCTATGATCTGACGCCGAATCTTGTTGGAATACCCAGTGCCTGTTATTGAACATGGTATGAGAAACAGGTTCCACAAGGTTCGTCAGGACTGTATTTTGATACACAACTGCATTCGTTTTTACACCTTTCTCACAAAAATGTACCTCTGTTAAGCCCCAATAAGAAACTCCCAACCATACCATGAGCGAGGATGGAAAATGCCCTCGTTGGACACGCGGAATATGGTTGCTCGCTTCTTCACTACTGTGTGCGTACACCTTATTATTTTGTTTGTTGTAGCTCTCTTCTACGGTAAAAATTTTTTCATCCGAAAAAAGAATTTCCCGATATTTTTTTCCCGCGTACCGCTTCAACAAAGCGCGGCATCTCTTCAGTCTCAGGTCCATTAGATGAGCATTCAAACGATGTCCTGTTTTTCTTCGATATGCCCGAAGCCCTAAGTCTTCATTTAACACCCTTTTCACCGTGGTTTTGCTTAACCCCATCTGAAGGGCCAACAGTTTCTGCTTACGTTTGGGATTTCTTTGAATTCGTGCCTTCACAGCTTTTATCACTGCTGGAGTCCTAACAGACCACTTCTTGACCTGTCATCTACACTAGAGTCTTCATTTTATCGTTTGATGGTACGATTAACGAATCTTTTGGTTATATTCAAATTTTTCAGTATGTCAAAAATTTGAATTGGGGCGTAACCGCAACGATGCAACGCAATAACTGCAACACGATCTTCTTTAAGCGTCCACTCCATATTTAAAAATGAGTAAAATTCTAAAAAGTATACAGTTTTATTTTCATGAACAATTCGAAATTCGAATTCAATAAACTTTTTTGTGGCCAGCATTCTAAAAGAAAAGTTTTTACTGTGTGACAATACTTATGACCTGACTAGGTATATTTTCTTATGCCGCCACTACACGGCTAGGTTACAATTATGGAAAGGAAGTACCAATGCCTTTCTAGTTAATATTAAATACGACATCTATAAAAACCCACCAAGGAAGAAAATCATAGCATTAATGACAAATTACGGTACAATTCTGTATAAAAGGCCACTTGACCTACTACGCAAACACAATATCGCCGTACAATAGCAAGTAAAGAAACCTGTAGGCGTAACGCTGAAAATATATTTTAGTTAAAGAAATAATATGACCGTTAATATTACATTTTTGTTTACTAAATCTTGGGCGTTAAATTGTGAAATATAGTCCAAATTATTTTCATTTGATACAGATTTTCTCGTAACTAAAATGTATGTTAGTTTTATATTTCCATCCATCCATTCATTACTATTCAACTGATGAAATTCCTTTGGAATAGTCTCATAAGAGGGACATTTGCCGTAATTTCCACGCTGGACGGACGCGTTGATAACCGTATTTTTTAATGTAACGAAGACACTGCTGCTCTTCTAGTTTGTTTCCCCCTGTCGCCTCTCACGATACCCACGAGACAATTAAGGCCAATAGATATTTTTACACAGCCAGTACACGGTGGTTTTAAATTAAAACATTAATATTGGATGCAGCGATAAATTTTGAAGATTTGGAAGCTATTTAGTGTACAGTAAATAATATTATAGTGCTATTTGTTTTTATACAAATATTTTTTTATAAAAACAAATAGCACTATATATAAATAGTCACGTATAGATAAGATTTACCTTAATCGTTACGCTGGAAAGACGGATTATACGATCACAGTACCAGACGTTTCCATTTCATCTTTGACTCTTGTTTTCCTCACCGGGGTCTGGTGCAAGCGAAGTGGCTATAACGCATTCTTTAAGAAGCCAATAGATTTTTGTGGCATATCTCAGCGTTGCCTCTTCCGACACCCATGGGACGAAATGGGGTAGTGGATTTTCATACACCACCATCACAAGGCCGGTCTATAATAATATGGAATACGGCTTTCGTTATTCATATTACCTCTGGTGTTGCAAATTTTTATAGCAGCGGTGTTAATTTACCACTAGAAGGGTCATAAATATGTCCTCTCCTCTTCTATGAAAATTATAACGAAAACCGCTTACCACTTCACCCAAATTCTTGGTAGTTACATATTTCAGGGTCCTGCTGACCATACTTGGGGAGTTAAGGGAGGATTTGCCTTAAAATATTTATTAATTTAACTACGTGAGAGCTCCATATCCAGAATTAGTTTAGCTGATGAAGGAGACACTCCGTTTCACTACTAAAATTCACATACTAAAATTGTAATTTACGATTTTAATTTATTTAGATTGTTTTTTTAATCAAATTAAAAATCTTTTATTAAAATCTTTAGATTTGCTTATATTTTAAGTTGATGTTAAAACTTATCTTTCTATATCCGTTTTCTATTGCTAAATGTTCTTTCTTGTGAAATAAACTTGCTAATTTCTAATAATATACGAGTATTTTAGACATCATTGCAGATTAAGTAAATTTTTTTCTTCGGTGACGTCCTCGTTTTTCACAAATTTTCAGAAAGTAAATTAGCGTGATATCTATTTCATTTTCAACCTTCACGAATATTCTTTTAAAATTAGTGGCAAGTTTACAGTAACATTTTTTGTGCAACGTTATACTAAGATTATTATAGTTGACGGTATGAATGATCGCGTGGCAGAAAGACGTTATTATCTTTAAATTAATACGTGAAAAGAAATCTGTGTACCCCTTTTTAGGCATGTGATGATTAGAAGTGTGAGATTGGCATAGTAAATTTTTTTTTAAATTATAAAAATACAGAATTTGTATAATTTGCGCTATTAGCTTTAGAGTAGCCATGATATCCACGAATAATATAACTTCTGTTTTAACTATTTACGACTGTATATCTGGTGATGGTAAGTGGATACTGTGACCCATAGACATTTATCTTCAACTAAGGATAAGAATGAAGACTAAGGTATAATCCCTCGTTTCCAAATAAAGTTTCTATGTTTCTCTACACTCATCATAAGAAACACAGCAGCATTAAGCTGCTATTTCACGTTGGTTTTCTGTGATTACTTCCCCGGTCGAGCAGGCCAAATCGTACCACATAATTTAATTGCAGCGTAGCTCTACCAAGTTAAAAACTATTTGTTGCTTATGATATGAAGGCTGGTTATTTTATATACTGTTTTCTTAGTATATAATTCCACTTAAACATTTTGATCATATTCTATATATTATCAAATTATTTCAGTTACAATCTTGGTTATTCTGAAAGTCGGAAAATAAAATGGTAGTGTCTAGTGTGTGTGTTTTGTTAGCTCAATCCTATTCAATTATTTTATTGGTATTTACAAATTAATAGACGAGCATTAAAACAACTTTGCTAGCGCATATGATTCAAATTAATAATAAAATTTATCTCCCAACGCATAAAGATTACAGAACACGAATTTTTATATTCAACGAAAATATGGATAACAAGTGGTACTTTACAGCATTTGCTGAATGTAGTAAATATCATTAATTGATGAGTAACGATGAATATGAGATGAGTTTTAGGTATGTAAAAACATTCAAAACATAACTAATTCAATGGATATTATTATTTGATAGGAAATAAGATGTACTATAACTTGCCTTCACGTTTTTTTATAGCGTTAACTTGCCTACACGTTTGCGAATCAAAATGCAGATGCGTTGTCACCCGTGAGGACTGAGATGGAATGCCTCTTTTCCATTAAAAAGGGTCTCCGGTTCTCTACACTCACCATACGAAACACAGCAGTGTTAAACTGCCATTTTACGCTGGTATTCTGTGAGAGCGTGGTCCTTCTCCGGTCGAGCCGGCCCATTCGTGATACAACTATACTATTAATATATCTGTAGCATGGCTCTACCACGTACAAAAAAGAAGGTGTACAATAATGAATAAGATACTATTATTTCATTAAATCCACAAGAATCAGCTAGCTGAAGTTATGAGCCTTTAATATATTTTTTTTTTATGAATGAGAGTGATAAATGGAATGCGCCTATAGAAAGCGCCTGCCTAAAAAATTAAGACAACCCACCTGCAAACAAACATTTAAGAGGAATGTTCTAGATCATTTTCTTAAATTACTTTACAACTGCTAAGTCCCGTCATCATTATAATTATTATCTCTGTACATTCGTTTCTTCAGTATGTTATGTATCTTTATGTATCTTGTATTATATTATATTTTGTTCCAATATATAAATTTATACACACACACACACACACACACACACACATATATATATATATATATATATATATATATATATATATATATATATATATATGTGTGTGTGTGTGTGTGTGTGTGTGTGTGTGTGTATGTATATATTGATGTATAATATGTATATGTATATGTGTATATTTCGATATAACCGCCTCCGTAGTTCTATCACTGCCCTACGTTTGACTGGCAGAGAATGCTTTTAGCCTTAAGTCCGCCTATTGTTCCTGTACTTGATATGTAAGATTCAATAAAGTATAAATAAATAAATAAAAAAACGGGCGTACAATCTAGCTAATGGTAAGTGATTGCTGTAGCCACAACGTAGGGTCCTAACCACCTTCAAAGTACTGGAGCAACCCGGGTTCGATTCGATTCGACCAATGCAATTGTTAATTGCAATTTGAAGTGCTGATTTACCACGTGCTCGGTGGTGAAAGAAAACATCGTGAGGAAACCTGCATGTCTGAGAAATAAGAAAACAAAATATTTCGAAGACATGTGTACTTCGCCAACACGCATTGGGAGAGCGTGGCGTACATTTCCTTGCCCTAAAACCCTCTCAGAAATGAGAGGAGGCCTGTGCCCAGCAGTGAGACGTAAATAGGCTGCAACTTTACTTTACTTACTGTAGCCAATATCTGTAAAAAATCAAAACATATCCCGTTATCATGTTTGAGGACTAAGATAGAATCCATCGTTACCATTAAAACATTAACGCTATAGAAATATTACTTGCATTGTGATTTCTAAAACCATGTAAATCTCAGTTATCATTATGAAAGGGTTTTAACTATTCAGCACATTGAAAAGGACGGACGACGTGCAGCCCTCTCCAAAGACCATTCTGACTCGCCTGCCAGTGACATGAAAAGAAAACTCTATATGGCTGTATTATTCCGACTAGCGGGTAATTTAATTTACTTGGCTTTTATTTATTTTCATTTTAGTGTAGGCTTAATTATAATTCTGCCATCTCTTTACAAAAATAAATCTGCTATTTTCATAAGCGTCATTAAATAATATCAAATAAAAATTGAATAACATTTTTTCTTTGGTAAGTAGAGCGTAGGTTGAGGAAACACAATATTAAGCTTGTTTAACTAATAAAAAGATCAAAAGAGTAAATAACTATTCATTATCTATAAACGATAGACTTGTACCTACTTTTTTTGGAATAAAATAAATTGAGATATATATAGAGTTAGTTCTTTGAGTGGTAGGATTTGAAATGGTTAGGTTTAATTATACTTATTTATTTTTCCCAAGTTTCGGGTGCTTTACAAAATCAATAATCATGGAGGAGACTGTGACGTCCCGATGTCATATTTAACCTAGGTTACCTTCAGCTTCATATGCAGTAGAGCCACGCTGCGGCATATATTATGGTAATAGCACGAATGGATCGGTTCGACTGGGGTAGCACCAAGCTTTCAAAGAATACGAGCGTAAAATAGCATCATGATGTTGCTGTGTTTCGTATGGTGAGTGTAGAGAACCGGAGACCCTTTTTACTAGAAACGAGGAATTCTATCTTAGTCCTCAGGTTTGACAACGCATCTGCATTTTGATTCTTAATCGAAGATAAAAATGTAGATGCCTATGTACCACAGCATCTAATTACCATCAGGTGGATTGTGAGATCTCGTTCATTACATTTACATCTATCTTTGTAAAGAATCAAAATGTAGGCTATCAACGTAATTTTCATATCCTCCATTACTAGGTGGTTTTTGCTGAAGGTAAATTTAGTAAGGAATTCTATAAGTTTAAGATATAACATTTTCGAGTACATGTGAATTCCACCAACACGCAGTGGAGGAACTGGACTAATTCCTTCATAATAAACTTTAAAGTACGACGAGGAAAGGCAGGCATTGCTGTGCCCAGCATACATAGTCTATATAACGAGTATTTAAAGAATAAAGGGTAACAAATTAGCACATAATCCACCTGACATTAAGTGGATACTGTGGCATATAGACATGTACATTTATCCTCGATTAAGAATCAAAATGTAGATGCGTTGTCATCCCTGATTATTAAGATGGAATGGTTTGTATCCAGTAAAAAGTTTCTGCGGTTATCTACACTTACTACACTACTACAAAACACAGCAGAACTTAGCTGCTATTTTATGATGATATTCGGTGAGAGCGTGGTCCTTCCTCGGTCGAGCTGACTCATTCGTGCAACAACCATAAAGCTGGAGCATGGCTCTATCACGTAAAATTTACTTACCTATAGGCTCATAAACACATCTTTACTTTGTGAATTATATATTTTAACACATAACTTTAAGGAAGATAATACAAAAAGCTTAAGATCTCCTTGAAATTAACACAGGCACACTGGGGAAAATTCTATTTTCTGCTACATTACCCGAGTCAATCCCGATACTGTTCGAGTGCCCTTTTTCCTCCATCTCTGTGTGCTAACGAATATCGTGAATGAAATACGCTGTCCTTTTCGGGTTAGAAAAAAACAGGTTTAAATTCTCAATATTTGGCTGGAAATACGCTATTTATTATCACTCGTTTTTTTTCTGCGAACATATTTTTATGAAGTCGAAGTAATAAAAAATTAAACTTATCGTAAAATTGTTAAGCCAATTTTTTATAGACGGGTTTACGTATAATGACCGTTACAACTGTATAATGTACGCGTCTTAGGTTTGTATTCTAAAGTCAAAAATTTGCCAATTTTAGGTTGGGTTTTGTGTAAGGTGAAAGTTAACTTGTTTAGGTTAGCTTTTATGTAAAGGTGAATGTTAACTGTTGTGTACATCTAATAAATAAAAATATACGAATTAATAGCCCAACTGATGGTAGGTGAATACTGCAGCCCATGGATACCTGCAAGCAATTTCAAACGAAGAAAGTTTCAGAAGCGTTTTCACCTCTGAGGAATACGATGGAATGCCTCACAGTCACAGCCTGTAACAATACTGGTTTGCACATCTTTTTTGACACGCAATATACTAAATATATATGTATCTATATATGTTTGCATGTAATGAAATATTATAATTTAGTTTTCATCCATATCGAGGCGTCTGCATAATGTGATATTTTGTAGAAATATTCTTTTACAAAAGTAAAGTAACATACGAAATTACAGTCCTAGTGATACATGGCTTCTGCAGTTCAATAACGCCTGCAGCTAACTTAAAATAAGACAGATGCATCGTCCTTACTCTGAGGCCTAAGGTTATCATTGACTATATTCATTTTAATTATAATTATTTCAAAATTTATTATCTATATATTTATCAAAAATATCGTTTTAGATCGATAAAAATGTTACTCACTTGAATGTGAATTTAATTTAAAATCTTCAGCACGTCTCTTCTGGATGCTTATACTGGCTTTCATACCCTTTAGATTGAAACACAACATTGTAAGCACTGCTGTGTGTGAAGCGGCAAAGACATGTAAGTGGGTGATTATGGCAGAAAGAGTCCTTCCACCGAGAGAGCACGTGGTAAATCAGCGCTTAAAATTGCAATTAACAATTTCATTGGCATCGGCGGGGATAGAACCTGGGTTTACCACGTGCTCGGCGGTGAAGGCAAACACCGTAAGGAAACCTGCATGTCTGAGAAACAAGAAAAAATATTTCGAAGACATGTGAAGTTCTCTAACACACATTGGGGTAGCGCGGTGTACATTATCTTCTTCCTAAAACCCTCTCAAAAATGAAAGGAGGCCTGTGCATAGCAGTGGGACGTATATAGGCTGTAACGTAAACTTATAACTTTTACTCCGAGAGAACTACAAGAAACTGATCACAATACGATAATTTTATGTGAAAATGACTGACTGATAGATGTGTAATATTTTTATCACAGCTCCATGCGTGTTATTTAATTTTTATAATTTATAAGAGATTATAATTAATATTGTAATTAATACACAAAAAAAAAACAAAAGCAAACAATGGTGCGATCCATGGTAGTTACTTTCATAAATCACTACGAGTAAGAGTTCGATCCATAGTGCTGTCACCATCGAAATTGTTAGTTAATTTCATTAAATATTATACTGATTCGTCAAATCCGAGCCGAGGGTTTCCCTTCATCATCAGCAATTTTAGTGAGCTTTTTTTGCCTAGTGGTGAAAATGAACACATCCTAGAAATAAGCCAAGAATATGTGAAGTCCAAAATTACACGCTAGATCTGCGTGATTAGTTCGTTCTACAGTAATGAGAGGAAGGTTACTCAGAAGAGGTAGCCGTGGTAGAGCCATAAAGCAGCTATATTAGTAGCATAGTTTTAGCACGAATATGTCGGCTACTGGAAACGAGGCATTCCATCTTAGTCCTCATCGGTGACAACGCATCTGCATTTTGATTCGTAGTCGAGGATAGAAATAGATTTCTATAGGCCACGGCAACTACTTACCATCAGGTATACTGTGTGCTCGTTTGTCACTCAAATAATTTAAAAAAGTGGCACAGTTTTAGGGTTGTTTATATGTCACTAAATTCAATAATTATTAAGCTAGCGATCTGTCCTAGCTACGTTTGGGTAGGATAGCAATGTGGCGATAATTAGATTTTAGGTAATAAAATACCATTTATTTTGTCAATTTATCGTTTTTTTTTTAATCCAAATTTTTCGAAATTAATATATAGCCTTGACCACTCCTGGAATTGTTCACTATCTGTTCATAAAGTTTCATTAGAATAGATTTAGCTATTCCAAAGGTTATAGCTCGGACAGTCCGACAGACAATAATTTAAACATGGTAATTCATATTTTAATGACACACATGGTCTCAGCTCAATGTAGATCAGTTATTTAAATATTGTAGACAGACATTTAAATTATTTTTATATGTATAAATAGATAAGAAGCTGTATTATGTACTTTATACACCATAACGATATCACTGTTATTATGTATTTAAATTACTTCTAAAAGTATTAAATGGAGCCTACCTATCAATTATCGTACATTAGAAATATTTGTAAGCACATTCATTATGTTACATTCGTCATCATTACAGCCCTTTTGAGCCACATCATCCATCGACTCCCACATCTCTTCAGTTTCCGCATCTCATCTTATCGCGATTTTAAGTTTCAACAATTGAGTAACTTTTAACATTTTTACATAAATGAGATCTACATAAGAACCTTCGAGATATTAACGTATAAAATTTTCGTATATAATAAATTAAGGTGGTTCAAGAAAGTATTGTTTTTATGCATGACATAAAGCATTAAAATAACATGTCATGTTAAAATTATTTAAAACATAACTAATCGAGCGCGTGTTATTGACCAGAGATAATGAGACCAATAACTATTCAGCCAAAAAAGATAATAAGCAATTTAAAGAAAAACAATAATTCAATTAAAATATGAATAAATGCGTCAATGCGAGATTATTAGGAAACTCGATCAGAGAAGGTCAATGTAAGTCGGGATCTTTATGATTTCTTAATTCAGTTGTAAGCTAAATACTAAACATGGGTACCTTGACTGCATATTTTAATAACACGATTATAACTATTTATAATGGCCTAGTTGCTTGCAGCATTTAATAATGAACCAGCGAGTGCTTAAATAAAAAAGTAACTAATGCTTTGATAAACAGCAGTTCTGCTTTGAGAGCTAGTTCGCAGTTACTAAATGAGTTACCGACAATTTCTTTGGTGTTTCACAGAGCTCTGAAAATGTTTGCACTTTCAGATCTAATTATTTCAAACTTCACGGAGGTGCATCTTGAAGTCACATTAATTACTGGTTTGTTTACGGACTTTCTTTGGTGTTATTAAAACCAAAATCGAGTTTTTGATTTGTACAACACAAACCATTTTTTTTTGTTTTATCCAATTTAACATTTGCATCGATTTCTTTACCTTATTCGACATACTAGTGCGAGTTTAATATGCTTTGTACACTAAAAGCTCAATCTAACAAAAAAAAAAGAAAGACAAAATTTGCGTCTATTTCAAGTGATGCAAAAGTCAAGCCATGCTCAACTAATTGCAAGAGCACGCCCTTACGTAATTATGTATCTTAAAATTTGCAATCAACAATGTGGATTTAGACGCATATATGACCAGTAATGAACTTTCACGAGCTGATAAAGAAAGAAAGAAGAAAGATGTATCCGTCACATGTCAAGAAGTTGAGCATGTTTGAAATGTCCGTGGAGCACTTTGTACATTTCAACTATATTATATATGTTTCAATGTCATATGAAATTGCCTTCATGGAATTAAAACAAAGCAACACACAAGTTCACTCATACATATATCCTTACGAGTTTCAAATGTTCCTATGTTTTGATAGATCTACAATTAAAATTACAATTAACAGTTTCAGTGTTGCCGACGGGTACGGAATTGGAGTAGTTTGAAGTTTGTGTGTACTCAACGTTATTTAGTTTGCAAATAATTTTAAGTTACGTGATCCTATTTGTTTCGGATTTATCAAGATCAAAGACCGGTACATGGTCCCACCATGTAAGAGGTTTAGATCTCATTCATATCATACTATAGCGTATCAAACGCCTACTGCTGAATAAAGGCCTTCCACAAAAATTGTCTCCCCAATAAGACAACGATATTTGCAGGTTGAGCAAGTGGTTTGTCGACCATAGTTTTTTTTTTTTATTATTTTAAGTTGTTATCAAATAGATGTATGACCATTCTCTGTTTCATTTCATTCTGTCGCCTCTTACGACACCCACGGGATATTGGGGAGTAGATGCTCTTACGCAATCATTCCACAATAATCCATCTAATCCATAATTTAATAAAAAAAACCAAATTCCTTTTGAACAGTCATTTATACTCGGAGTTTCTTTACCTGATATACTTATGAATGAGGATAACCGCAATATAACCAGCGTAACCTATACCGCCGCCCATATAGTTCATAGAAGCGACAACAAATGGGAAATAAAGTTGGTCAATAGACAGCCTCTTACCCGTAAGCGAAGTGTAGTGAGGCCCCCACTAGATACAGTGTTTACCTAGTAAGAGATGCAGAAAGTCCATGGATACAAGTGACTAAGTACCGTACCTTATGGCATTCCTAGGTGGAGTTTATGGTTCAGCAGTGGAAGTGTGAAGGGTTGTAACGATGATGACGATGATGATGATGATGATAATGATATGCATTTTAAAATTTCTTGAGGTTGCTTTTTTACTTATTTTATTTCGCAATTCTGTTTTTAACATATACGCTTTGATTTTATTCTCTTAACCACGTCTGCAATTACGTTTATTTTGACCTTTCACTAGAGTTTAACTAACTGCAACTCCAGCATAGTTTCCGAAAGTTGAGTCAGTAACCAAGTTGCGCGGTTGATATCTATATGATAATATGTAACCTTCTGCTATATGTAATCATTTTATGAAAAGGTAACCATATAGTGAAATTATCTTTTGTCATATAGCGCATAGCCATATCACAATGTCAGGGTGGGTTTAAGTATTGGGTTATAGACCGGACATAATCCAGAACAAAACAGACAAAATTATTCTTGCGTATAAACTCAATACTGCGTTCTAGACTTGGCATATTCAGGGATATGTTTAAGTTGATATCACCGTTCCATATGATGAAAACGTCGTGAAAACCAAAACAGATAAAAAGACGAAATAATATGTTGTATTAATCTAAATCAGCCATTTAATATAACTATGGTGACTGGGACTCCATGACGGACCGCTTCGGGCTCAAATGCAAATGGGGATGCTCCTTGATACCGCTCGCATCGTCGAACTGTCTCTTTCCATTTCATCCTAACCCTCTGTCTCCTCGTCTAAAGGCTTTCGTTTGGTTGGGTTTTACTTAGTAAAGAAGAAAAACTATTTGTAGCTACAACACAATATAGCAGAATAAAATCAACACAAAGAGAAAAACGTGGTAGAGCCAGGTTTCAGCTACATTATGGTAGTAGTACGGATGAATTGGCTCGAAAATAGCAGCTTAATGTTGCTCTGTTTCGTATGGTGAGTGTAGAGAACCGGAAACCTATGAGATGTCTATGGGCCACAGCGTCCGCTTATCATCAGATGGGCTTTGTGCTCACTTTTTACCCTTATTCAATTTAAAAAATATACTTTTAATAATGGGCTGCTGCATTGAAACGTTCGCTGACATACCCTTAATAGCAAAATTTACATTTGCTACATCACTGTCATTTTGAACCTTGGACAAAAGAAAACATATTTATTCATGAACTTAATTGCAATTAATGTGTTTATAAAGCGTATCTCTGTCTTTCTTATATTATGTTAACGTTTGTAATATATTTTTATTAATTTTAATAGTATTAATTTGTTTATGCACGTCATTCATCAAGTTTTTGATTCAAATGCATAGCAATGCACATTCAAATCCAGATTTTAGTTATTGGGCTCTGGAGGAATTTAAATATATTATGTATCCTTGAATGGTAACAAGATTAAACTTTTAAATTAGTAATAACAGTCTTCAAAGAATTAAAAAGGATATAATCATCGAAAGCGGTTGACACGGTAAAGACTGATTCACTCATATGTCTTTGCAAACTGAAGTTTGATGATTTTCTTATGGATTCCATCATTAGATCTTATCCAAATATATTTGGGATCACTCCTGAGGTAGGTACTCAGTTTCTATAAAAAATAATTATTGAAAACAGATGTAGTAAGGAATTATTACTGAACATCATCGTCAATACGATCATCATCATTATCATTACATCCCTTCACAAGTCCACTGCTAAACATTGGCCTCTCCGAAGGAATGCCACAAAGCACGGTCGTGAGCCACCTGCTTCCATGGACTTCCTGCATATCTTACCAGGACGCCACTCTGCTGTTGCTGTAGATACATAAAAAATGCGTGAGTGTCGTGGAACACTCGGTTGGAACGAAGTTCCTTGCGTAGTATATTATTATTGATAAACGTAGATATTACATTATTGATTAACAAATACAAATAAATGAATTACTAGCGTCTATTAAAATGAAGCGTCATTTGAAATTAAAAAAAAGTATTTCTTTCATGGCAAAATAAGAAAATGTGCGAGTGAGATGGATGCATCTCACTTCCTTATCTCGCCGCCAAGGCCTTCTACACTATGACACAAGGGGTAGTGACGAAAAAATCTTACACTTTTTGTCGCCTAGCTCTCATCCGCCAAACCCGTACCGTCCGATAAGGAACGTCGTTTCAAAAATATTTCGACAAATTAAAACTCTTCCTTATTTTTTGACGTTAGTTTAAAAGAAAATCTAGGCATTGTATTTGAATGACGTCATTCTACTGGTAAAGCAAACAAATAACGAGTACACCCCTTCAAAAATAAAATATATAAGAGTTGTTAAAGTTTCAACAATTTCTATTACAATTAAAAGAATTTCCCTTACTTTTTCGGACAAAAAAATCGAAAACTGGTTTTCATTGTTTGTGTAAAATTCAATTAAAATGCTCTGGGTACGGCGTACCGCCACATGGTTTTTCTTTTCAAACTCGCTTAATGGACTTTTTTGTTTTGAGGTAGCAAGTGTATTTTAATTTACTTTCAAAATGCAATAAAACTCTAAAAGGCTATTTCAATTAAACTTTTATCTATCTAAATAAATAAAAAAGCGTGCATTTGTTCCCATAATTTTTTTTATCTTGATATCTAATGAGAGATATAATACCAACGCTGCGGCCCGATGGTGAGGAAGTGTCCTTAGGTGCAAATCGCTGCCGTACATTACATAGTATGCGGAAAACCTGGGTTCGGTCCACACTGTCACCAATAAAATAATTAGTTACAATTTTAATTGCTGATTTACAGGGTGATCAGCAGTGAAGGAAAACGTCGTGAGTAAACTTGTCTGAGGAACAAAATTATTCACGGAAAATTCGCTAATACGGATAAGGACAGCGCGGCGGTCAAATCGCTTCATTATCTTCTTTAAATTGAAATGCAGTCTGTGCTCAGCAGTGGGACGTATTTAAGCTGTAACTTTATTCTAACTTTAAATTCAGATTCAACAAAATTTGACCACAAAATTTAGTTTGAAATAATGTGCCCAATCACATATATATTTGACGTGCTCTATATGTAATATCGTTTGCAACGTTGGAAAATTTATTTTTAGGATATTTTTATTTTACGAGTTTTTTTTATATAATTCCTTTATTTATATAACAGATTTATATAATATCCATGATTAAGAATGTAGCTGTGTTCACCTCTGAGGACTAGAACAGAATGTCTCATTTCCAGATCTGTGCACTCAACACAGTACTTAGATGCTTGCTCACTTATTCTGTAAGAACGTGTTCCTTCTTCGTTCAACCGACATATTCATGCTGCAACCACAATATAGCAGCATCGTGGCTCTGCCATGTTATACGACAAAAATTTGCCCCGTCGTCTTAATTTTTCAAAAATACTAACATTACTCTAAAGTGTTGAAATAATTACATAATCTCTAATAGCTTCATCAGTGTTATGTGTGTTAGAAGAGTATTAGTAGTGGTTGTAAGCGGCAGTTACACGGTACCGTACGATATGGTATGATCTGTGAAACTTAAGAGTCGTGGCTTCGAATCCGCCACTACTGTTATAAACCACTCCAAGTACGAGCAATTTCAGTATCACTGTAGGGTAGTTATGTTAATAATATACATCCAACATTATGATTTCAGCCCACCAAAAATCGATTTGCCTCTTAAGGGATATATAGTTTTCACGCATGATATGGCAACCGATCTTTTTATTGTTGTTGCATTGTTATCGAGAAATGCCCATTCACAAGCCCATTTCCTGTTTTGTTTTTTTTGATAGGGTGACAAACGAGCACACAGTTGACCTGATGGTAAGTGGTTGCTGTGGCCCATAGACATCTACATCTATCCTCGTTTGCGAATCAAAATGCACTAAGATAGAATGCCTCTTTTCCAGTAAAATGGGTCTGCGGTTCTCTACACTCACCATGCGAAACACAGCAGTGTTAAGCTGCTATTTTACGCTGGTATTCTGTGAGAGCGTGGTCCTTCCCCGGTCGAGCCGACCCATTAGTGCTACAACTATATCAGTAATATAGCTGCAGCATGGATCTACCACGTAAAAAAAGGCTTTACTTCACGTTTAGTTACGCCACTTTCGATCTACAAAAGTAATTAATTATTACTATCTATATACAAATAAATAAATATTTTCTGAAATATTGTAATATCTGGCTGCTACTAAGCTCATGAAGTTCCATTACCATCCTTAAATTACAGCTTATAAAAGTCCACTGTTGAACATAAGCCTCCTGCATAGATTGCCTTATAGGAGGAATTTTGCCACGTGATGATATGGGTAGATACTATATACAATTTAATAATTAAAATAAAATAAGGTTCGTGTAAAATGTACTTGCGTAAGCCTCTACGATACGAGAGCACTTTGATTATTTCAAGCCCCATATTGAAACTGCAACTGCTGTACTTAGCAATAATTTTATATACGAACATGTAACAAAATTTTATATTTATTAGCAAAAAGTAAAGCCATTAGTTTGTTATTAAATAACGTAGAAATAACGAAAGAAAATTAGCAATAATTTCAATGTTCATTTTAAAAAGAACGAAATAGAATAGAATAGAGTAATTTCAATACAGATAATTATTGAAAATTATTTATAAATGTACGGAAAAAACTTTGTGCTGGGGAGAACCAGCAAGAAAGCCACCAGATTTTTTTAAACATTGATTTACAATATAATAATACATTGTACAGTAAAAGTGACTTTCAGTAAGTATTACTTATAATCTCTATCTATTGAATAAAAAGTTTCTGCTTCTGTACTATTGAATATGAAAACATTTATAAGGGTGCTTTTGAGTTTTTTATAAAATTGCATTATAAAACTTGATTCACGTACACTCGTAACCTCTGTAACGCGTTTTTTTTTAAAACTATTTCATAGAATTATTAATTGATAGAACGTTGCATATTATATCAAATAAATATTTCTATTTTAAATACAAACAACCTACATGTTAAAAAAAAAGTTACTCGTAGATGTTTAAATAATAATTGAATACGCATTAATTAATACGTCTGTATACTTTCCACTCCTCTCATTTCTGAGAGGACGCCTGTACCCAACCCAGCGCTGCCCCAATGACTGTTGGCAAACTTTACACGTCTTCGAAATATATTTTTTATTTTATTATTTCTCAGACATGCAGGTTTCCCCACGATGTTTTACTTTACCGCCAAGCACGTGGTAAATCAGCACTGGAAATTGCAACTAATAATTAAATTGGTGCTGGCTGGAATCGATCGCGGTTACTTGCGTACTTGGAAATTTACAGCGTGCGCTTAGCCCGTGAACTACCACGGCTCTAATCAGCTACTACAGCTCACGGAATATGCATTGAAGCAGTCTAATGAAAGTGTTCTGATTCAAAAATCCTCTCAGAAATTAGAAATTTAAACACTGCTATTTGGCGGCAGAAACAGGTAAGAGGTATATACCCTGACGGACTCGTTCAGAAGTTATATAATTTTAACGAAGTTCTTTATCGGACGGCACGGATGGGAGCTAGGCGACAAAGAGTGTAAGATTTTTTCGGCACTACCCCTTGTGACATAGTGTAGACGGCCTTGGCGGCGAAATAAGGAAGTGAGATGGATTAATATCTATTTCTAGTATATATTTCTAATATATTGAAATATTATTATTTTATTTCAAATGACGCTTAATTTTAATAGACGCTAGTAATTCATTTATTTGTATTTGTTAATCAATAATGTAATACATACGTTTATCAATAATAATATACAACGCAAGGAACTTCGTTCTAACCGAGTGTTCCACGACACTCACGCATTTTTATTAACAGACACCAACCAATGATTACCGTCACCGTTACAGCCTATTAAAGTTCACTGCTGAACATAGGCTTCCCTCATAGATTGCTAGAAGGGATATTTGACATAATTGCCACGCTTATCAAGCAGGTGGGCAACCACAGTTTTTTTTTTTAGTAGGAAGGATTAAATCTCGTATATAAGCATTTAGAATATTATCAGATAAGTTATAAAATACTAGCTGTGCCCCGTGGTTTCACCCGCGTATATCACGCGTCTACGCCTTGCGACATGCGAACTTTGAGAGAGACATCACGACGGACGCAAAGATTTAAAAAGTGAAATATGTTACTAAAATTACATTGTTAACGTAATTGGTGTTTATGCATGGTACAGGTACTGATACGAATAATGTGGCCTAGTTTGTACCGGTGTTACTATTTCATATTTTAACATGAAAAGGTAGTTATTGTGACAGAACTGTAATAGTTAAACATGGTATCGCAGGCTTTTTTGTAGATAATGATATCCTCTATAAAACTGAAGTACATTACTTTGCTCCATTATCAACAGTTTCCGCAGAGTACGCGATCTAAGGATTCTTTTTGGTATTTTTTTCACACTGTGGGTTACATTAACGAAGTTTTCATACGGATCCCTAACTTTTTTGAAAATATTATATAGCCTATGTTCATCAGGGATAATTTAGAATTCTAATGGTGAAATAATTTTTCAAATCGGTCCAGTAGTTTCGGAGCCTATTCAATTAAAACAAACAAACAAACAAATATTTCCTCTTTATAATATATATATATATATATATATATATATATATATATATATATATATATATATATATGTATATATATATATATACATATATATATATATATGTGTGTGTATATATTAAATATATTAATAAACCTAGCAAGCTAACAGCATAGCAAAGTGGCGAAGCAATCAGCTTTGTAGCGGTTTCTAACGGTTGCCGTTGAGCAATCAGTTTCAAAATAGGAGGTTCAGATGCCTGGGTGATCAGTAATCGATTGCTGAAAACAGAATTTGAAAATTCGAAACCGTTCTCGAGATAATCGTGGGACAGACGGACAGACGGACAGACGGACAGAAGGACAGACGGACAGACGGACAGACGGACAGACGGACAGACATCGTGAAATCAATAAGTGACTTCGCAAGCATCGCCACTTAATAAGTGTAGAATTCTAGTTTTGATTTTATATCTGGTTAAAGTATTTGATGAGCATACTGCCACTTATTGGACGCCATGATTCCTTACGGGATTTTCTTGAGCCACCGTATACAATCGCTTTTTACCCAGCGTAATGAGACAGGGTGATAGATTCTTATGTAACACGGTGGAATTCGATTGGTATTGTTAAAAAAGGCTTTGTAAATAAATCACCTTTCTTAATATTAAGATACTATTTTTCGCTGCATATTTGCTACCAACAAACTTATAACGAGAATAATTTTAGAAATTAAAAATGTTTTTTCAGACAGATAATGCAGAGTTTGTTATTAATATATTAAACAATTAGTAAAATTAAAATAAAATTGTACAACCGACTTCTACATATATAAAATGAGAACATCATCAATGTAGTCGAAGTCAATTAAATACGTATTATTAGGGAAAACTCAAAAACTACTGGTCAAATCTTGATCCAATTTATATGGGAGCACATGAGTAACACCAGTTTTCAAGAAAAAAAAAACCTCAAAATCGTTATATTTATCTATAAAAAAGTTATTAAGTAACACGCCTAAAAACAAATTTAGTCGATTTGAGTACTAACCTCCTCCTTGTTTGAAGTCGGTTAAAAAAAATTAATCACCACAATAAATTTTCCATACATTTTCCGTACATATGACTCGATTCTTGTGTATAAAATTACTAACGTAATTTACGATCAAGCTATCTCAATACTGTGAATTAGTGTGCTTTGCAAATGACTTCGTGAGCTTCCGCAATATTTATATAATAATTAAACTTTTAGTGTAGCCTCTGAAGTCGGTGCAAAGACATAGACAAAAGACATGTATTAAAGAATTAAGAGTAAAACCCGACGAGAAAAATATAATGTGTGAACTAGATCTCAATTGGCCAATTTGTGCAGAAGTTACACAGATGCACCAACAATGCAGGGTTATTTTTAAAAGAGTAGTTTTACTTAAAGTTTAACTTAATTTAAATTAAATTCAAATTTATAAATAATGATATATCGTTATTGCAGTTTTTGAAAATTCGAGTAAATAAGACTTTTAATTTTATTTGAAATCACCCCAAATTGAATATGATTTATGGGCAACAACAACGACTACTCGCGCTCCTCTATGTGCGATTCAATTCATAAAGTTTTTACCGACCGAGCGACCTTTACGAATGTATGTTAATATGTAGATATTTATGAATGGCAGTCCGATAAAATTTCACAATCACGCATTTTTATTTTAAAAGATAAAAACACAGAATGTTTGAGATTTTTTTGATTAATTTTTATTCACCACTTGCCTATATTACTTATTCTGAACTTTTTCTGAACATTTGGACGGTTATAGGAAAATAAACCTGTATATATGAATTCAAAGAATTTCCTTAAAGTAAAAATATAAGAAATTTGTTACTAAATTTAAGATTTGAATAAACACTAGAAGTTATTGCAAAAACTTCATAGTAATCACATTTTAAAGTATCTTGCAGATAGTCTTTTATAAGATTACGCCAGCTGGCATGCAATATTTAGATGATTTGTTTGAATTCACGACCCTGAACAGGGGGATGAGTGCCGGAGTGATAAGCGAATAATGGTGTATTTTCGTTATAATTATAATATTTGCATTTATTTAAAAAAAAGGCCGTATTCCTGGCGTATGACGAGCCATTTTCGGCGTTAACATGATGAATGACTACTCCCTTTCTGTTAATTAGTTCCAGCCGTTTTTTCTCAAGATCTAGCTTGAGTCTCATTATTTGTTGGTGGTGGAGATCCGTAGCGATGGTTTTACCTGGCGATAAAAGCTCATTATTAAAGATGCCCTTCCAATCCCCGAATGAATACACGATTCATTAGGTTTCTTTCAGTGAGTTCGTGTTGTACCCAAATATCGAGCTTTTTTGGATATCCAAACTTTCTTAAATGGGTTTAAACTGTTTTGTGCTTAATTTTTAATTCCTCAGCTATGTTGTAACTACTAATATGCCGATCTTGCTCCACTTTTCCAAAAATGGCATCGACTTTATCTGTATGATGGCGACCAAAGCGAGCTGCAAATTTGACATCAAAATTCCCGGACTGAAAACGCTTCAACCTACTTTGTGCTACTCTTACTGACACAAAATTAGGTCCATAAGCATATTTTTTTCACGGCTCAGAATGTATCGAATTTCTTCGTAATATTTACTTATTTTGGCGGACAGAAAAACAATTGAAAAATGGCGGGAAGTTGTTTCTTACTTTTTCTTTTTCCTTTTCTCAATGTCTTATATATATATATATATATATATATATATATATATATATATTCCGAAATTAAAGCAGCATATATAGAATAGCTCCGAACTACCAATCGGAGCATTGGCCGCTCCCCGGGCAGAACACCTTGCCCAGCGGGAGATCTCCCCTTTTCCTTCCACCCGCTACAGTGGTGACCAACCGAAGTGATATGAACACGCAACCAACAATCTTCGGAAACTACAACTTAAAATCTTCGTCATCATCCTCAAGTACCCCATTCATTCGCTCCCGAGCAGATATTGTCTGCAGTCTTCACATTCTACAAGCCATCTAGCTTTATAAAAGGTTCATCGCAGCACTGGAATAATAATGGTTCCTGTTCCTTCAAGCTACTCTCTGCGCTACAGTGTTCGGCACGGCTCTGAGCCTTACTGCTCGCCTCTGCTTCACGGCACTCTCGCAGATTACTTGCCTTCTTCTCGACTCACCGCAGACTACAAGGCAATCCCTGGCACTTGCTCCGGCTCATCGTTCTCACCGGCATCACTTGCAAGTGCGTAGTACGGCATGCATTACACACCGGCATATCGTTCACACCGGCGTCACTTGCCCTTACGCACACAGCATGCATTCCCCACCGGCATTAAGGACGCACCGGCAATCGGACTGCACTATCGACCTCCGGTCTGAACAGGGGGGTGATGTGGCGGCGCTGTCGTCGCGCCACAGGCGAAACACATCGAAGCCTAAATCACGCTATCAAAGTTCCGAAATTAAAGCAGCATATATAGAATAGCTCCGAACTACCAATCGGAGCGTTGGCCGCTCCCCAGGCAAAACACCTTGCCCGGCGGGAGATCTCCCCTTTTCCTTCCACCCACTACATATATTGATATCAAAATCAGTCAGATACAAACAGTACAACCAAATAGATATTTTTATATTTTTCTTTTTCTCAATGTCTTTATGGTCATCCGGTTAATATAGTCACTTTCTTATAATTCAAAAACTACAGCCTTATTTGCATAGGTGGCTTTGTGATCTTTATTATTATTATTAAAGAGTCAAAAGGGCGCCGCTTTATCGATGCCATTTTGGTCAATTTTAGTATTGGTTAGTGTAGTTAGTTTTTGTTTAGTTCATTTCTCGAAGTGTTCCTCATTATTGTAAAGGCTTGTTTGCTTTTTTTTTTCTTAATATAAAATCCTCCTCTCTGACCATATTACCCTCACGTACAAGGTACGTATATATATATATATATATGGTAACTCCTTTACAGTTCAGGATACACGTCTTTGGAACTCCTTACCGATGATATCAGAAAACCTCCCAAACAGTATGTTTTTAAAAAGTTGATACGTAATCATTTACTACAGACACCGCTTCTTACATGAATCACCCATGTCATATACTCGTATATTGCTATACAGAAGTATTTATTCACACTTGTTTGTATGTATAAATCATACATGTATATACATATGTACGTATATGTATGTATGTGTATATTTGTATATATGTACGTATAGGTTATATTTGTATAGTCTATCTATTAGTTAAATATGTATATTACATAATTAATTACAATTTTAATTTGTTTTTCTTTTGTTCTATATTGCTACACCTACGTCAAATTCTCACCACTTCATCGGTTGACTGGTAAAGAATGCCTCAAGGCATTAAACCCGCCCTTTGTATTATTTTGTTCTAAGAAATTCTATAAAGAATGAATAAATAAATATTTCTTTGGTAAATTAATTTCATGAGAATAGCAACACTGAAAGGGAGAAAGTGGAGGCAGTCAGTTGCTCGAGATAAAGGCGGTATGAAGTTATAAAATTAATAATAATAATTAGAGTACGTGAATATTGTGCAATCATATTTCATATAAAAGGAAAGGCTGAATATGAAATATGAGAACAAAATAATATGAAAATATTTTACTGCTCAGAAATATATATTATCTTATTCCGAATATAAATTTTACAAGCGACTTTTTCTATTTGACTGTATTTCCTGAATTTGAAAGCATCAGTTTATGCACAGTTCCTACAGCAATATTTTTCAAAGTACTTTCCCTATCTTAAAGATATAAATTTTGTTTATATAAATTCTGCGTGAATGTTAGATGTGTCAAATATATTCTGTGACACTTTATATTCCAAGTAATATCGCACAAAAAGATTGAGGTTAAATAGTTTGTGTTATAAAATAATATGATGATGAATTTATTTAGCTTATTTCAAAATACACCAAACCTTAAAATTATAATATTAAATATAATTTGCATGTGATAGTGGCGTAAGTGATTCTATCACATTATTTCGTCTCGTAGTTGCCATAAGAGGTATTTTTCATAGAATAAGGGTAACAAATAAGTACATAGTTATATCGCCTCAATCCGTCCCTGGCTCAATATTCCAAACAGCCACATCAGCACATGCGTGAGAACTCGAGTGATAATTCTAAAGTAATGTAAGACGATATGATAATTGTACTAGACTTATTTTATTAACATTTAATATGGATGCATTCTGTAACTAACCACCTTCGAAAGAACATTAAATCATTTTATACTTTAAATTGTGTTTTTAAAAAGACTGTCGAGGTTCGTCGCAATTTAAGTGGCGCAGCCGGTAGGATATCCGTATATATTCTGCTGTCGTGCTAACGCCTTTCGGACCCCAAAATCGGTTTAAGCGTCAGTATAGCAGTCAGGTTCGGATATCCTCGAACCAAACAAATAACTCCCGCGACACGCGCGCTATCGTTTCCAAATCAATCGATTACGCGCATTGGATCATCGGCAGTATCGAAGTGGTCAGAATCAACTGGAGGACATGGGATTGAACATACTGTGAGTAAACCTCTTCACCTCCTGTTTACATTTATCCCATTCTTTTCCGCATTTTCCGGACTAAAATCGTCGGGCCAAATTATTTGCTATTATCTGATTTTGTTGGCACAAAATAGGCCGATAATATTCTTGCTAATAGTTTAAATTAGATTAAGTAAGATAGTTTAAATAAAAATGGCAGTAACTGTTATCCCAGCACATATTTTAGACTTGATTCCTAGATACGATGGAGATGAAAAATTACTTAATTTATTCATCTCGAAATGTGAATATGTTTTGTTAAATTCAGGAGGCGATAATACTCCGATTCAAAATTTATATAGATTCCATGCTATAAGTAGTAAGCTTAGTGGTAGAGCTGCGACTCTACTTAGTGATAACCCTAGTTTAAGTACGTGGGAGGATTTGAAAGAAATTTTGACCCAGCATTTCGGCGACCCCCGTTCAGAGGAATGTATTGCTATCGAACTAGAATCTCTAAAAATCAAACAAGGAGAGTCATTTATTCAGTTTTGTACTAGAATACAAAATGTAAAAAGTTCTTTATTCGCTAAAGTCCAAAGACATTGTGATGAAGGAATAAAGGCAGCCAAAATGATTATATATAATAATACCGCTTTGAACGTATTTTTGTACAATTTACCCGAAGACCTTATTAGAATTGTCCGACTCAAAGGCTGTTCTACTTTGGAGATCGCTTTAAGTATAGTCACAGAGGAAATTAACTTCTTAGCTCAGTATAACGCCAAAAACAATAAAGCCAAACCAGTTCAGCAATTAGCTCTGCAAAGTTTCGTGAGACCAACTGCATTTATAAATTCGAATTTGACACCAAACAATAATAATAATAATAGTAATTTCAAGTTTGGTGTACCCAATAACCAGATGGGATATAGGCCTAATTTGATGCATACGAATAAATTCACAGCACCTCAACAAAGCTACCATTTTGCATCACCACAAAATTCAATGCCACGTAATTTCAATCATCAATTTACCCAACAACCACGAGCACCATTCCAAGTTGGTGGATTTAAATTTGGCATTCCCCAACATCAAGCTCAAAAACACGGCATGCAGAATCAACAACAGCCTAATCAGTTTAGATACGGCTTTCAACAACAGCCTAATCAATTTAAATATGGCTTTCAACAACAGCCTAATCAATTTAAATACGGCATACAACAGCAACCCAACCAATTCAAATTCGGCATACAAAATCAACCGCCCAAAAACGTTTACGACACTGACGTATCTATGCGTACCGCACCAATTAGGCAAAACATGACGACGAATGATTTGTTTTTTAGCGAGGAACCTTCAACATCATGTCAAGATTATTCTCACGATAATAATGACGGTTACTACTACGACCACTATGATGGTTTTGTAGAAGACCCTTCATTTGAAGGTCAATACCTAGAAAATTTTAGTGAAATTAATAATGAAGATAATGCAGTACCTGAAAATTTTCCGATAGTAGCCCTCGAAAGCCCTCCGAAATGATCCATCTTAATTATTGCGATAGCATTTTAAAATTACCTCATATAGTAATTCCCGAAATAAATTCGAAATTTCTAATAGATACCGGAAGCAGTAGATCCTTTATTAGTCCTGCCAAGGCTAACCAATATTTTGGTGAATTTAAATACAATGAACCTTTCACAGTTGTAAGTACCCATGCGCAAAGCATGCACGATGAAATAATTTTTATACCGCTTTTAAAAACATTCAAAAGTACTCTTCCACATAAATTTTACATATACGATGTGGATGGTAGATACGACGGCCTTATTGGGTCAGACTTATTAAAAAAATTGGCAGCTAATATCGATATGAACCACCAAATTTTACGAACACCTAATACTGAAATCCCAATAATTTATAATCCACCTTATGAAATTAATTTAGAACCAAGATCGGAAACACGAGTAAAAATACCCACCAACTTACAAAACGGGGACGCAATCATTGATTTTACACAATTTAGTGAGGGAGTTCGTATGCCATGTGCCCTTATCAAGTGTGATAATTTCTTTGCTGAAACCATTATTCAAAATGTGTCGAATGTAAAAGCTAATATTAAATTTATAGAACCGTTTAATGTAACTGTATTTGAAAATAATGAGTGTGCCATAAATGTGATAAATTCCGATTGCGAGATAGATGAGATTTTAAAAGAAAATTTAATTAAACTACGATTAGATCATACAAATGAAGAAGAACGGAAAGCTATAACTAAATTATGCTATGAATACCGCGACATATTTTATAGTGAGAAAATTCCGCTTTCTTTTACAAATCAGGTAAAACATAATATTAGAACAGTTAACGAAGATCCTATATATATCAGACCGTATCGCCACCCACCTTCCCAAAATGAGGAAGTACAAAGACAAGTAGACAAACTTCTTCAAGATAACGTAATCCAAAATTCTCACTCACCTTGGAGCGCACCGGTTCACTTAGTCCCCAAGAAACCAGATGCATCCGGGCAGCCTAAATTTAGAATGGTTATAGATTATCGGCGATTAAATGAGAATACAATAGACGATAAATACCCGTTACCTAATATAACTGACCTTTTTGATAAGTTAGGCAAATCTGTATATTTTAGTACCCTTGACTTGGCAAGTGGCTACCACCAAATAGAAGTTAATGAAGCTGATAGGCCAAAGACAGCTTTCACAACTCAATCCGGTCACTATGAATTCAAACGCATGCCGTTTGGATTAAAGACAGCCCCTGCAACTTTCCAAAGAGCAATGGATAATATCTTAAGAGGCCTCCAAGGTCTCCATTGCTTAGTGTACCTCGATGACATAATTGTGTATTCGGCTAGTCTTCAGGAACATATTGAACAATTAAGGAAAATTTTTGACCGTCTCAGAGAAACTAATTTAAAAGTCACGTTAGATAAATGTGAATTTTTGAGAAAAGAAGTTCTATATCTAGGTCATACGATTACAAAAGAGGGTTTAAAACCAAACGACGAAAAAATTAAAGCAGTACTAAAATATCCATTACCGCGTACAGCCACCGAAATAAAAAGTTTTCTCGGATTAATAGGGTATTACAGAAAATTCATTAAAGACTTCGCTAAACTTACACAACCGCTTACCTCTTGCCTGAAAAAGAAAAACAAAATTGAAATTACAAAAGAATATATAGACGCATTTGAAAGATGTAAAGAGCTTTTAACAAACGCCCCACTTTTACAATATCCTGACTTCTCTCGACCGTTCGTTCTCACCACAGATGCGTCGAACTTTGCTCTCGGTGCAGTTCTATCGCAGGGACCTATCGGTAGTGATAAGCCCATAGCCTTTGCAAGTCGTACGTTGAACGATGCTGAAACTAAATACAGCACAATAGAAAAAGAACTTTTGGCAATCGTTTGGGCAGTCAAACATTTCCGCCCTTACTTATATGGGAAAAAATTTACAATTTACACTGATCATCGCCCTTTAGCCTGGCTAAACTCCATTAATGAACCGAATAGCAAACTAACTAGATGGAAGTTACGCCTATCGGAATTTGATTACGAAATAGTGTATAAGAACGGGAAACAAAATTGTAACGCTGATGCTTTATCTAGAATTAAGATTAACGCCTTAACTGATAACGATAATGTTTCCATGCAAGTGAATGTAGACAAAAACGAAAAAAAACTTCAACGCCATTTGAGCAATGTAGTCTCTAAAATTGTACAGCTAGGTAATTCGAATCAGGCGGGGGACGTAGTAACAGTATCATCCGATTCGGAAACGTTAAGTATTCCCTCTTTACATGGTAGACAATCTCCATATCCGATACCATCTCCAAATAGTAGCACCGCCACAGCTTCTGAAGGACACAGTAGTAACAATACAGTACATTCGGCTAAAGACATAGACACAGCAGGAATATTAATTCTCCAGGAAGCGATTGATGCGAAACCAAATCAAATACTCGTTCATACCTGGAACAGAAATGAATGTTCGGTTAAAAACTTATCTAGGGCTAAACAGAACATATTGGAAGTTCACTTACCATTAAACAATTTGGATTTAATTAAAAAATTCCTGAAAGAGTATATCAGACCTAAAATTAAATATTTTTTTTATTTCGAAGATGTCATACATCGCAAGCAGTTTTCGGAAGCCACAACGCAATTATTCAAAAAGGATAGTGTTAAATTTTATGAATGTACAAAGAGGATAGTATATGTAGAAGATGAAAATGAGCAACGCGAAGTAGTTCTTAAATATCATTTAGGTAAAAATTGCCATAGAGGTATTAGGGAAACATTAGTACATTTGAGGCGAACGTTTTATTGGAATAATATGGAACAAACGGTAGCGAGCATTATAAACTCATGTGAGGTCTGCAAGAAAATGAAGTACGACCGTAAACCCCTAAAACCTCAACTTCAATTGACTCAAACCCAGTCTAAGCCATTCCAAGAAATTTTCATTGATACCTTTTCGATAGAAGGCAAGTATTTTCTAACCCTGATAGACGCGTTCAGCAAATTGGGTCAAGCAATTGAAATTAATAGTAGGTCTACCCCGGAAGTAATAAGAGCTTTAATAAAGTATTTTTCGTTTTACGGAATTCCATCCAAAATCAGTTCAGATCCCGGTATGGAATTTAATAACGTACTCTTAAAGGAAATGCTAACATTATACAAAATCAATCTACATATTGGTACTGCGCACAACCCCAACTCTATGGGACTTATCGAAAGATTTCATTCAACTATTACTGAAATTTACCGAATCGCGAAATACGAACATAAAATTACAGACGCAGCGTCAGTGATGACGTATGCTGTTATGTCATACAATCATTCAATTCACTCTTCGACAGATCTAACGCCTTTTGAAGTAGTATTCGGACACACCGAATCCAATAGTACATTTGCCATTAATTTCGATAAGCAATTCACACAGCAGTTAGTAAAGGATCACGCTAAAAGGACCAAATATTTATATAAATATCTTACGGATAAAATAATTGACAAAAAGTTGACGGTGAGAGAAAAACACGCAGGCGAATCACAGTTCGATATAGACGTAGGTGATACTGTGTTCATAAAAGGTGTTAATACTAGACGGGGCAAAGATAAACCACGTTACCAAAAGGCTCATGCCATCGGTGCTATAAAAAGAAATGTAGTTCCCGTTGAAACCAATAAACGTATTACTAATGTTCCTATTAAAGACATAAAACGTCCTTCGCAGATTATTTCTACTGGTGATCCGAACAATGGGAAGCCAGGCCCTTCATCAGCTTCGCATTGACAAGAATCCGGGATTGTTACCTGTTGACGAAGGTCAAGCATTTGTTAATTATGATAACTGGATAGTTATTAAGATATTAGATTTAAATTTAATTTACGATGAATTAGAATCAAGTATGAATAAATATGGGTTACTTAAAAAGCATGTTCAAAGTTGTTTCGATACTAAATCATTTGATTCAGATTTTACTACCGTCCAACATCAAACCGATTATACTATGAATATTACCATCGACAAATTTAAACAATTAATTCCTCCATTACGAACCAAAAGAGGTCTCCTCGATCCGGTAGGCTCTTTGATAAAAGCCATCACAGGTAACTTAGATAATAATGACGCTCTTAGGTATGAAAGATTAATAAATAAGCTACATACGGAACAAAACGTGATTAAAAATAAAATGACAATAGTTTCCGAAATGGTGGGCTCATTTACAGCCATGGCAAATTCTACTAAAAGCAATTTTATACGATTAGAAGATAATATTCAAAACATTAATCAAGCTTTAAACAACTCCGATTTTCGACAGACGGTTACCAAACTCATTCACCTTTATAATATCTTCCTTGATAATTTTCATAATTTATATTTCCATTTGAGTGAAATCGAAACAGCCATTGCTTTTAGTAAAATTAATGTACTACACCAGTCAATAATTGATACAGAAGAACTTATAATATTGCTTAAGGAAATAGAACAAACTGACAAATTAGTGTTTCCTGTCACTTATGAAAATATTGTAAAATTAGAAAGATGTATCGAGATAAAAGCCTATATTAAACAGAATCAGATAAAGTTTATTATGAGTATTCCACTTATTAGAAATGAAATTTTTAACTATTATAAATTAGTTCCCTTACCTGTATTACATAATGGCCAGACGACTCTCATCCTACCTAAAAATCCGTACCTACTTGTGAAAGGGTTGAAAGCAACACCGCTCTCTCAGTCATGTCGCGAGGTCGACGAACGCCGATTCCTGTGTCATGAGAACGACATACAACTCTTCACCAATGACAACTGTGTCGTAGAAATCATGCAGTTTCACACAAATATCTCAAGTTGTCACCCGATCCCTGTCACCCTAGAAAATGTGAAGATCTACCTCATACAACCAAATCGCTGGATAGTTTACTCAAATACTGAAACAGCTATGACTAAATTCTGCGACAATGAAGTTAGCCAAGAGATTCTACTAGGAACCTACCTCTTAACTATGGATGATAACTGCAAGGTGAAAATCAAAGGATACGAACTGAAAAGACATCAGACTCAAGGTAAAGAAATAACCTCCCTAAGGCAGCCATTAATAAACCTACCAAAGATAATACTCAAACCGTCAAGCACTCTGAAGAAGCCTGTGAATCTCGATGGAATTAATATAGCAGACGTACAGTTCCTGAATCTATTACTGCAGAAAAGTATGGGAGAAATTAGTGACAGTGAGTTAAGTGAAAATGCAAAAAGTGAAATTACTAATAAAAGAGTTAGTTTAGTTAATATTATTATTTTAGTTATTATATTAATTATTTTAAGTATAATTGTTAAACATAAATTAATTGAAATTTGTAAAATCTATAAAATTCGTGATAATCCCGAGGATAATCCCGAACTTGTGGAGGGAGGAGTTATATCGCCTCAATCCGTCCCTGGCTCAATATTCCAAACAGCCACATCAGCACATGCGTGAGAACTCGAGTGATAATTCTAAAGTAATGTAAGACGATATGATAATTGTACTAGACTTATTTTATTAACATTTAATATGGATGCATTCTGTAACTAACCACCTTCGAAAGAACATTAAATCATTTTATACTTTAAATTGTGTTTTTAAAAAGACTGTCGAGGTTCGTCGCAATTTAAGTACATAGTCCACATGATGGTAATTGGTTGGTGGCCCATAGACATCAACATACATATATCCTCGATTAAAAATCAAAGGGCAAACACACACATACTCATCATTATACGGCTCCGTGGCGTAATGGCCTAGCAATCAGTTGCTGCGCTGGGGGCCGCGGGTTCGAATCCCGCACGGAATAAGTATTTGTATGGCCTACAAATAATTGTTCCGGGTCTGAATGTTTGTCCTTTGTGCAATTTGTGTTTGTAAACTGCCCCCACGATACAGGAGAAAATCTTAGTGTAGGGGTAACTTTTTTTAAAAAGAAGAAAAAAAAAGAAGAAGAATAAGAAACACGGCAGTATTATGCTGCTATTTTAGTGTAGCGTCGTATTCGGTGAGAGCGTTGTCCTTCGCCGATAGAGCCGACCCATTCATCATATTACAATATTATAGTTGCAGTATGGCTCTCTCCCGTAAAAGGTATGGCAAACCGATCTTATGACTTCCAAAATAGATGGTGGTATAGCCATTTCGTAAGTTTATATTTTTATTTTCGTAGCCATTTCTTCGTTCACACCAGGCGTAATTGACACATCGGGTGTTGCGATTCTTAATCTAACCGCATATAATCTAAGATCCTGATGATGATGATAAATCTTTTCTACAATGAAAAAAGGCTTTAAATTTAAGTTGGTAAAAATCACCTTGCGCACATCCGCTCGATAAAATAGAATGATGTGTATTACCTAGTTTGAAGAGTACCTCCCGCCCTACCTCAATTACGTGCACTATCCCCGTCACCACTAAACCCAGCATCACTACTCTCAACACCACTACACTAGGAAAAACACACCACTGACGACTATACGACACGTGTTTCGCCTCTACACGAGCCATTTTCAGGTGATGTAGACTCCGCGGTGGTTGATCGCTAATTAGCGGTTCTAGTGTAGTGGTGTTGGGAGTAGTGGTGCTGGGATTAGAGGGGCTGGGATTAGTGTTGATGGGGATAGTGCACGCAACTGAGGGAAGGCAGGAGATGCTCTTCAAACTAGGTAAGACACATCATTTTATTTTATCGAGCATCCGCTCGATAAAATACATCCGTACGACAGGTAATTTTTACCAACTTTAATATGATGAATTTCCGCAAAGTAACGCTTGATTCTATGAATTAAAGAAGCCTATATCCAGCACTGAACTTATGTGGTCAGATGAAGAAGAAGAAATGGTTCAGGGTGCAGTAACCTGTATTAAACTTGTATTTAACATGTTTTCTGTAAAGATAAAAGAGTTCAGTGCTGTGCTGCTTTTCATATAATAGCTGTGGGGTTAAAACGAAAGGCAATAAACCGGTGTAAGAGTCGAACATGATTATATTTTTTTAACCTAAGTTTATATTGGCATAGTTAATCGTTGCGATTTAAGTTCAAAAGTAAAGCCTGTTCCTCAACATTTAGTTTAAATCTCAGTAAAACTTATTGGTCACAAAGGGCAAATTGAAATGTGTATAGAGTGGAAAAATAATATATTTTTCTAAATCGATTAATTATTATTTTTACATAAAAAAGTGGTTTTAGCGGCTTACGGTTTACGATTTATCAAGTCCGCATGGAGTGGTAAACACGATAACTTTTGAAAATATTAATTGTTTAACTCTATCGATTTTTTAATCTCTTCATCTATCATGTATGTAAATGGCAGTTTAATTTTGTATTGTTTAGTTATAATAAATTTTTTTCGGCTATTTAATTTCGAAATTTTCGGTGTTTTAGCAGCCTTGTATTAATTTATTTTTGTAAATAGACTGCGGCAGTCTGACTGCCTCACTCAGTTTGGCGTCAACTGCCGTCGTCAGTGGATACTGTATTGGTTGTTTGCAGCAGCTCAAAAATATCGCTGTACAAATAAAAAATATTCCAAAAACCAAATTTCATACATACTTGATTATTATAATAATCAGAGATTTTTATTACAATATTTTAAAAGTACTGAATAAATAATAGTAATACGTACTAAAAGTAAGTAGGATGTATATATTTAAGTATATTTATGTTTAAATACGTCTTGGACTTAATGGAGTTACCTGAATGACGATATGATGATCATATGAGCATTATGAGTCGTGCACTTTTGGATTTTCCAAAATTTTTCAAAAAAAAGCTACTACTACTCTGTAATTTCAAGCTGGGATCCATTCCCGGCTTAACCTTACCCAGCCGTTACCCCATGTCAAAGAACTCCATGTAGGTAGTAAGTGTCACTCACTTGTTTGTCGTAAAAATCTGACAATAATGAGGGAAATATATGAAACCATAAAACTATAAAGTTGTATCCTTAAAATAGAATAAAACTATTACATCAATACCGTAAACGTTACAGCCTACATAACGTCCACTTATGGACGTAGGTTGCCTTGTAGGTGGGATATTTGTCATAGTTGCCACACTTGGCAAGCAGGTTGACAACCACAGTTTATTTTTATTTTTAGTCGTTAATATTACGACGCCCCTGTCCATCTTCTGATTTTATTCCCTCTGTCGCTTCTTACGACGCCAACGGGTAAATGGGGTAGTGGATATTCGTACAATGCCACCAAACAGTAACAAGTACGTGAACATTAAAACTGTCCTATGTTACTGAACTTGTTATTAATGGAGGGAATTGAAACTGTATTATTTGAGAGTTTCTGTGGCATAAATAGATATGCGGATAAAATTATGTGTTGCATGTTGCCTTTTCGGCAGGTAAATGAGGCCAGCATACAAGCATTATGATTTCATACAAAATATTTTTAACCATTCAATTGGTCGAATTTCGACTAGACGCGATATTAGTTATCAAAATTACGCAATTTTTGTAACAATATTGACTAAATATAAATAATTAGTTTATAATCACACATAAACCCTACCTATGCATAAATTGATTGAACTATGAACTTCGATTGAAATAGAGTAACTACCTACTGTCAAATGATTCAATGCGCTTGGTGACAGCTCATTATGAAGACGTACCATGCAGCTCTTTACTTATTCCTCTACTGTATCTCTGTGATATAGTAGCGGAGTCAGTCATTTAAGAATAAAAGAAAAAAGAGCAAAATTTTAAATAAACCTTTAGTATCACTAGAGTCGGCTGCCCCATGTTGGCCCTTCTTGGGAGAGAACTACTCCTCCCGCTGCATCAAAACACAAGGTGCGCTTTCCTCCGCAGCCTTTAACTTCACCTGTGCAACAGAGCTCCGTGTCCAATGCGCGGAGGCCATGGGACCAGGAAAAACGAGGGCTCGGAAGCATTAGCCTTCCTAACTCAAGAAAAAAGATTCGACCGCGGATATTAGGAATACCAGCGCCTTACAATACCGTCACACCTTTCCCCCACGGCCCCACTACCACCGCATCAACGGTGCGGCTCCACCAGAGTCGCGAAGGATAGATCGAGTGGCGTCTCGTCATACCAACTTATGATTTCTTATATTTTTTTTAGTCATAACTTAGCAAAAACAATGTAAAAATTTCAAATAAGATAAAATACACGTAGCAAATTATGCGAATTTGTATTTAACTTTCTCGAGAATTGTCTGTTCGTTGCGATTACAACAAAGACATCATTCCAATAAGTCACCTGGATTGACTGGGTTGACTTATTTAAAAAAATGAAATTTATCTGTGATATATCCTTTAACGACTTATAATCATTTATTTTATCCTCTTTCTTATTAAGGTTTATATATTTTCTTATATTAAAAAATATGTTGGTTTCTTCGTATTTTATGCGCAGTCATATCGTTCATCGGATGGCTGTAAAACTTTGTTAACTTATTGCTTGCACTTGGGCGAAGGTTATAGGCTTTTCTAAATTAACTTACAGTATGTTGTGCGCGTATGGTGCCGATAAACTCATTTAAAAATTATAATATATCATTCAATTTATACGTGGAAGAGCCATGTTGCAGCTATATTATAGGTGTAGTACGAATTGGTCGGGAAAATCGGGGAGGACCACGCTTTCACAGAATACCAGCGTAAAATAGCAGCTCAATGCTGCTGTGTTTCGTAGATATATGGTCAGTGGAGAGAACTAGATACCTTTTTTACTGAATAAGACGCAATCCATTTAAGTCCTCAGGGGTGACAACGCATCTGCATTTTGAAACTTTATTGATGATAAATGTAGATATCTATGGGCCACGGCAACGAATTTCCATCAGATGGGTTGTGTGCACGCTTGTCATCCTTATTAATAAACTAGCTGTGCCCCGCGACTTCGCCCGCGTGGAATTTACTACGATTTCATGGATATCAATTTTTTTGTGCGGAACCCTAATTTTGTTTTTGAATAATGATATCATCGTATAAATATTGAAAAATATTGACATTAATATTTATACGATACTAAGCCACTCAATTGTTTTGCCTTCCCGGAACCCCTCCACTAACACTTAAACTTTATGGTATGGTATTAAAGTTCAAATTGACTTTTAAGTATTATTACGAATCTTTTGTATGGGAATATAGAAAAGTGTTGTTTTTAGACTTTTTCAGTCAATTTTTTAAATTTTTCACTCCATAAGAACCATTTTCGTACTTCAAGGAATATTATAAAAAAAGAATTAGCGAAATCGGTTCAACTGCTCTCGAGATTTGCGCTTAGCAACACATTCAGCGATTCATTTTTATATTATAGATACATCTGTAAATTAAATAATATAACAATATAACTCTTCCAAATTTAAAA
Source organism: Parnassius mnemosyne (assembly GCA_963668995.1). Taxonomy (NCBI): domain Eukaryota; kingdom Metazoa; phylum Arthropoda; class Insecta; order Lepidoptera; family Papilionidae; genus Parnassius; species Parnassius mnemosyne. Next base: position 42,699,366 of record CAVLGL010000002.1, read on the forward strand.
CGATATTTCCATAAATGTTTCTTCTGCGACAGCAACGCGCCGGGTACCACCGGTAGTCTATTTATAATATTCTTCACACACACATCTGAAGCCTTCTTGATTTGAAGTTGGTTGCAGGTGTCCTTGGGCTACAGTAGCAATTTACTATCTGGTGGGATTTAAGTTCGTTAGTTATTTCCACTTAAAAATTATTGCAACATACAATACTCATTAGTAATCGGATGTCACTTGAAATTTAGGCAGCGCTTAGTCTTTCTTTCTTATTGATTCGATTTATTAAATTTAAAAACTTTATGGATATCTCACAGTAGTAACATTTTTATTAACTATTTCCGGGTTTCAATTCTGAACCTCATAAAAGTTCTCATAGCTTAAATTTTATAATAAACAGTACGCGTGAAGTTTAAAATTATATTTTTATTACTAGTATACTGTAAAATGAAATGAAATATAAACTCTTTATTTTTCAACGTAAGAAATTAAATTTCCTTTATCGAACGTCAACATGTTTTATAATCTACCACCGTTTCAAAATGAGGTTCCTCGGTCCGGGGAAGAAACTGCGAAAGAAACTCCGCAGGTGCTCTCTTTTATGTAATTTATAAAAAAAGCAATGATATGATATTCTTAATCAATATTAGAAACGATAATGAAATGTGTAAGAAAATTACACAATAAAATATAAAAAAGGTATGAAAATTATACCTAATAAATTCGTTGTAAACCCGAGGACTTCTTTACTCATGTGCCCGAGGGGACCAGTCTCTACAAGCGGCACCTGTTCATAAGTATGACGCATGTGGCAACCATCGCTTTCCTCGATCATTTTAAAAGGAAGTATCAAGTACACACGCCGCTGCTGCTTGCCAACACCACTAAGCGATCTAAGTCTGATCTGATCAGTGAGTCACAACAGGGTATCGCACCCTGCTGTGACTCACTGATCAGACTTTTGAAAGGAATACGAAAGTTGAAAGGAATAAACATATTATGCGAGTAAATTTAATTACCACACCGCGCGATTACAATTACTATTGCTGGACTAAGAATACAGAGTTATGATAATATTACAACCTGTGCTGAGACGAAGAAGACTGAGCTGTCTTATTACAAATAAAGTTAGTGTCAGGCTAAAACTTGTATTAATAGATGTTCTGGAGAAATATACGATCTAAAATGTAATGTATGGGGTTTGACACAAGTGTCAAATTTCGCGAAGATTGTGCACCTCGGCTAAGGTACTTCTTTCGAAGCAAACGACTCTTCTTTTAGACTGATAGCATTTATAAACATAAAACGCATTTTGTATAAGACCGAGTGTTTTGAATAATTAAAGCCCCTGGCTTCAGAAGCTATATGTGGAAATTATTTTATTCTACACTAGCTGTTCCCCGCGACTTTGCTCGCGTGTTAGATTTTTTATGTTTTTGCGCCGAATTCTAATTCTTTTTCTAAAATTAAAGTAGCTTAAGTTACTCCTTGTGAAATCACCTATCTGCCTGTGAAAGTCCTGTCAAAATCGGTGCAGCCGTTTCAGAGATTATCTGGAACAAACAGACAGACAGACAAAAATTTTAAAAATTGTATTTTAGTTATAGGTACCGTATTTTATTTCATATACATTTAGTAAAAAACTGTAATTTTGACATTATAAACAGAAACACTTCAATTTTATTTATTTGTATAGATTATCTCCACGAAGTAGCTTTTTATCTTTCATTGAAAGTTAATGTTTTTTATCGCATAGAGAGTATCATTAACATACGGATGATGCTGTGATAAACCTAAACACTAGGAGAGACGTAAAGAACAAAAATATTAAGGGCACATTGCGCTTGACAGCAGAATCCTAAAAATGTGGAATTGTCATGTCAAAAATATTAAGAAGTTCATTTTAATTAGATCCCATCAAACGTAATCACTACTGAACAAAGGCTTCCCACATAGGTTGCCTCTTCTGCACACTTTTGCCATATTTTCCATGTTTGGCAGTCACGTTTTTATTTTTATTTTTACTATGCGCTAATATATATATATATATATATATATATATATATATATATATATATATATATTCTTCAGCAGTAACCATTGCTAAATATAGCTTCAAAAGAGTTAATTATTTGTTGAATGTAGCGGTAAAGTGGATATAGAAAGCAATAAAGTCGAGCAGAATACTCCGTACATGCACTCAAAGTTAAAATTAGTTTAGCTGCCTTTTATGTATGAAGTAAAGGTTGCAGATTATTATACCTTCACAGATATAATCGTCAGCATTACAGCCTTACAACTTTACGATACGATTTCCAGTCTTAATTAACTTGCAGGCATCAACTTCCATGTCTTTCCAGATCATCATCTCATCTAGTGGGGACCTCCCTCGATATACACTCCGACCGGCACGAGGCTGACTTATGAGAACTTTTCTTCCTCATCGGTTATCAATAAAACTATTAGATCTATATGATCTATGTGATAGCTAACTACTTTAGCTGGCCACTTTAGCTTACTGATCCTGATAACAACAGGATGCAAAATTAAATTGTTACTATGAAGCAAATTATTTTTTCTTAAAGCTTACGTATTCATTCTTAAAATAAAACGTGTGGATACAAAAAAATATAAACTAATCACCAAAACTCTAGACTACTTTCTAGCTCAGGCGAACCTGGTCTATTTATTATACAATAAAAGAGACTAATAATAAAAATTTATGACGAAAAGTTCAGTCGAACGTAAAATATCTACTGCCTAAAGAAAGTCATATAATTTTATATTCAAGTCACAGTTTTTACTTAAATTTACTCCATTCCTTTTTGAATAAAAATATATAAGATTTACGAGAGGCGTTCAAAAAAATAAGTGAGAAGTGTACCGCATTCTCACTACAGCATTCCAGAACTTTGGAATTTAAAAAAGTAAATCCTGGTTGGCAAAGTCGGAATATTTGTAAGATTTAAAAAATAAACTGTTTTTTTTTGCTTTTTAAAATAGAAGTTTTTTCTTTGCAGTTTGTTGTAGTACGTAGGCGAAAATGGAACTATTCGATGTTATTATCTGTGCTTTGAAAATTTGACTTTGTAGCAAGTCAATCAAGATTTATGTGGTACAGTAGGTGTTAATAATCTGCAGTATTCTACAGTTGCACCTACGTGCAACTGTAGAATTTAAACGTGAAATTTCATCCACAAAAGATGACCCTTGCTCAGGACATCCTTCTACAGCAGCGACAGAAGAAATGATTAATGAGGTCGTAAAACTCGTTTTATCTAGTCATCGTGTCACAAGGGTACCTTTATACAAAATATTTCGACAGATAATGTGCATTTGCATTATTACTTAAGCGCCCGGAGATGTAGAAAGTATCCACGCCTTGGGTGGACTTCATGGATTTTCTTGAAATTACTTTTGAAATAGAAGCGTTCATTTATATATCTAAATTATCAATCTGTAGCTGTAGTAATCGTAACTTTAGATATTGCTCCTCCAAAAACAAATCAGATAAAAGGATACAGCTGTGCCACCAGCAAAAAATGCTTTTGTTTAGAACATGCTGTTATGGTATGTCCTGATTGTTGTGGTTTTGTACTGTACTAACTTGTGATTTATATCGTCGTACATTAAATGGTTTTTGATATGTAGATGTTTAATTTTGTTTTTGAAAAGAAAAAAGTATTTTTTTATTTTTTTATAAAACTTCAGAAAAAAATTCTAGGTTATCTAACTGATAGATGGGTGGAGGCAGTGGAGTCCAAGGGGGAGGCGTTGGCCGTTAGTTTGGACATAGCGAAGGCTTTCGATCGGGTTTCGCACAAAGCGCTTCTTTCGAAGGTGCCTTCCTATGGGCTTCCCAAGAAATTGTGCAATTGGATCACCAGTTTTCTTGCAGAGCGGAGCATCAAGGTCGTAGTAGACGGTGCATGCTCCGATTACAAGCCCATTAACGCTGGTGTTCCACAAGGCTGCGTGCTATCACCAACGCTGTTTCTTCTGCATATCAATGATATGTTGCAAACCAGTAACATTCATTGCTATGCAGACGACAACACTGGTGATGCTTTGTACACCGGCCGTGCCAATATTTCTCGGGAAAACGTTGCCGAGTATCGGAACAAACTTGTGTCCCAAGTCGAGACTTTGTTGAACAAAGTCTTGACTTCAGACTGGGGGCGACTAAATGTAGTCCAGTTCAATCCCCAGAAGACACAAGTTTGCGCGTTTACCGCTAAAAAGAATCGCTTTGTCGTATCTCCTCAGTTTCAAGGCTCTCCCCTTGTTGCCTCAGCCAGTATCGGTATCCTCGGTGTCGACATGTCGAGTGACGTGCAGTTTCGTGGTCACTTGGAAGAGAAGGCCAAATTTGCCTCTAAAAAGCTTGGCGTGCTCAACAGAGCGAGACGGTATTTCATGCGGGCACACCGTTTGCAACTTTACAAGGCGCAGATTCGGCCTCACATGGAATACTGTTCCCATCTCTGGGCAGGGGCTCCTCAGTGCCATCTCCTTCCACTTGACCGCATCCAGCGCAGAGCGGTTCGAATCTTCGGCGACCGAGTTCTTTCCGATCAGCTTGACTTGCACTGCGTAGAGATGTTGCATCTCTTTGCGTATTTTATCGCATCTACCACGGGGAGTGCACTGAGGAATTGTTCGGACTAATTCCAGCCGCTCAATTTTACCATCGCACATCGCGACAAAACTCGCGATACCATCCATATCATCTGCATGATTGTCGGTCCACCACTGTGTGATTTAAAAGAAGTTTTCTCCCCAGCACAACTTCCTTGTGGAATCGATTACCAGCAGCGATTTTTCCGGACCGATATGACTTAGGGACCTTCAAGAAAGTTCCTACTCCTTTTTAAAAGGCCGGCAACGCATCTGCGATTCCCCTGGTGTTGCAGATGAGCGGCGGTAGCCACTTACCATCAAGCGAGCAGTATGCTCGTTTGCCCACTCACCTATAAAAAAATATATTATCCTTATTTATACTATTGTAAAGAAGGCTACCAAGATAATAATAGAATCTACGAGAAAAAATTGAATTACATTTTCGACTTTTACAAACTATCCTACCCCTTCTCGAAATTGCAGAAGACATATGTATGGTAGCGAAGAATGTTTGTTTAGTACAGTTTGTAAAATAAACATTTGCCAAACAGTAAGTACCCTGCAACGTTGCATGAGCTGAGTCATGCAGATGCTGGCTTTTTTGTTGCTGCAATCCATATTCCTTTCTGCATATATTTTGTAAAGTATTTTATTTTTGTTTCTAAAATTAAGGTTTTGTAAAAGTAAGTTGCAGCAATGAAAAAATATGTTCTTTCTTTTTTTTTAATAAGATACGGGTGACAAACGAGCACACAGTCCACCTGATGGTAAGTGGTTGCTGCGGCCCATAGACATCTACATCTATCCTCGTTTGCGAATCAATATGCAGATGCGTTGTCACCCGTGAGGACTAAGATGGAATACCTCATTTCCAGTAAAAAGGGCCTCCGGCCACCTGCACTCACCAAGCAAAACGCAGAGGTAAACCTCTACTTCACGCTGGTTTTCTGTGAGGTCGTGGTACCACCCCGGTTCGAGCCGGCCCATCCGTGCGACAGCAAAAGCCGCCGCGTGGCTCTACCACTGTTTTTCTTTCAAACCTTTTTATTTAATTTATTATTAAAACTAGGCCTTTAACTTTTTAATATTTATTATTGCAACATAATTTATTTAACTCACATCGTTATATAATTCATTTTCCCAATAAATGTTTGTGCGGTGCGATAGCAGTGAAGGGATCAGAATTAGGCACCGGGATTGACCCGAGTAATTTGCCAGAAAATGAAATTTTGCTTCAACCTTCACGTTAATGCCTCGGTTATTTATCCAAAACTACTCTTGTTTACGACGTCTGATTAATATAAACTAACTTTAGACTATACTTTAATTTATAAGTGTAAGATTCAAATAATCTGTGATTTTTTAATGTATTAACTAATAACTGATAACAAATTATTATCTTAAGTTAGTAAAGCAGTTTAATTTGTCACAAATTAGTTTTGTAAGTAGTTTGTACTAATATCTGTGTTTTAGTTGTATTATTTTACATTGAAAAATAGTGTCGCTGGGGTTTTTCCCGGTTCTACCTAGGATAGAAGTATTTTTTTTAATACCGGTGGTAAAAGCAATAAATATGATTTTTAATAAGAATTACATATAATCTATAATCGTAGCGAAAGAGCGATCTATAGTTCTAAAACAAATGTTACCCTAGTTTAGGCTCCAGTCTTTTTTTCTTTTTTTATTATACTAAGCCAGCGCTCAACTACAATCCCAACTGATGGTAAGTGGTGATGTAGCCTAAAATGGTGAAGCGCTGATTTAACAAAAGCCTATTTACTCATGTCTTGCAAACACTCACATTTTAATCGGATGGAAACACAGATGCTGGCAACTTATTCCACTCCTTTGCTGTACCCATGATGAACGACGCAGCAAAGCGTTGGGTTCGAATGCGTGGTAAGTCAACAGCGAAACGGTGGATACTGGCCGAACGTCTGGTTTTCCTATGGTGGAAGGGAGAGGGAGGAATTAAATTATGTAATTACTGCGTACATTCTTCGAAATGCATCCTGTAGAAAACTGAAAGGCTGGCTACTATGCGCTTGTGTTCGAGGCTGGTAAGATTAGTTTTAACCAAATTTCGGTCACTAATAAGCCTTTTAGCACGCCTTTGAATTGAGTCTAAAGCTGCTAGGTGGCATTTTGCAGCACGAGCCCATATATGGCAGCAATACTCCGTGCACGACCTGACTTCCGCTTTATATAAAGTCAGCAGCTATCCCGGCGTGAAGTATCACCGTAACTTTGCAAGGACTCCTAGTTTCCTTGCAGCTGCTTTGACCTTGGACTCAATGATCTGACCGAAGTTCAGGTTTAAGGATATCTCAACTCCCAATAAGTGAAGGCGGAAGCTTACCCAAAAGGCTTGCATGCCAAACTCAGTCAAAGGCCTTCAAGACTTCAAGGGAAACAGCAAGTGCGTCTCCACTGTTCTCGAGTGCCTCGCCCCATAAGTGTGCGGCATACGCTATAAGGTCCCTAGCCGACCGATTTCAAAGAAACCCATATTGCCGGTCACTAAGGAGGTCATTCTGTTCTAGGTATGCCATTAAGTTGGCGTTTAATATACGCTCGATAATATTGCATAGTAAGGAGGTAATTGAGATTGGCCGATAATGGGCAGGATCGGCACAGGTGCTTTTTTTGGAACAGGCTGCACGTTGACCAGTTTCCAGGATTTTGGCACTATTTCAGTCCTAAATGAGAGGCGAAACAAGCGTCAGCACAGAGACAACTCAGGTGCACAAGCCTTTAGAACTGTAGCTTGTATACTATCTGATACACTAGCTTCATTCACGTCTAGACACTGCAACGTTTTAAGAACCTCCTTATTTGTTATACGAACCTCAGATATAGAGGTCCCGCAGTGAGGTAATTTAAGATGAACGTTGTTGCCACTGTCCAGACGTAGATTGTGGGCGAACAGAGACGTGAACAAGTCCGCTTTCTCTTTAGCCGTATGCGCCAGTGTACCTTCCGGTTTTACTAGCGGAGGCATTGTAGGCCGATAGAAGTTTGTCTCCACCGCTTTGACGAGAGACCAAAAAGCTCTAGTGCCGGATGTTCTGGCAGATAGTTTTGCGCCAAAATATTTAATGCGATCGAGACTAGCTTTCCGTAATGCTTTTTTGGAGGACTTGGCCGCCTGGTTGAAAGTTCTCTTCTTGGAGCTAATATCCAGAACTTTTACGGTTTCGAGCGTCAACCCAGGATATGTACTCTAAATGCTTGCGCTTTTCAGCGTTTAACCATGGGTGAGCTTTGCTACCGATGAGAGCGTCAAAGAACACAGGAAACAATACTCCATAGCTTGACGCAACACATCCGTTATCGCAACAACGCAGCCCAATGGATCCACAGAAGAGAAACAGACCTCACGCCAAGGATAGGATGCAAAAATGTATCCCATCTCATCCCAATCAGCCATATTCGTTGAACACCGTGGGACTCGTAATCAGGTTGAGACTATGACTATACAAATTTCACCAGACAGTAATAACATCTATCTAAAGGAGAGGTATTCTGTGATTCATACCTGTCTCGTTCAGCAGTCAGCAGAAAGTCCAAGCAATTGGCTGTGTGACCGTTTACATCGGGTACCCTAATCGTTTCAACATCGGGTACCATAATCGCTTAGAGTTCGATTCCAGTCGAACGCAAAAACATCACAACATTCCATATTTCTTTTAAGATTGTTAGTAGACCTATCTATTTGCATTTTTGTCGGATAAATAAATATAATTTTCATTAATATTTCATTTTAAATGGAATAAAAAAAGATATTTGAAAAAATAATATTAAATATTCTAAAAAACATACCATTCTTAGAATTTTAAGGAAATATAACTTTCATCATAAATATAAAATCATGTTTTACAGATGTGGTACGAGCTACGAACGAATTTGATTGCTAAGCTTATTTTTTGCATTTCACAGAAATAATGACCTCCTATCGAACTGGAAAATCTTTATTTGAAAAATAACGTTAATCGCCACATAACTTTGACTTTAGCAGTACCGTACAACGGTAATTGGGCTATAATTTAACGTTTTCCGTTTCCGTATGGATTTTAGCGAGTTTCCTTTTAGATTCCTCCGTGTGGATAGCGACGAAGAATTCTCTAGTCTTTGACATTTCCTTTTTAAAATTTAAATTAGCAAATAGATTTCGTGTGTTTTTATTTTTAGAAATGTAGAAATGTTTTTATTTTTATTCTAATTATTATAATGACAATCGTAGATAATAATGGAGCTGTGGTAGCTACGCACTGGTTCGTCTTATGATTTCAATATACGAGTACTATGTTCTTTTCTCGCTCAAAGGCTATTCAGCGGAGAAACGCAGCCAGCGTTCTTGGCACGATACCGCGGGGAGTAGGACTATATAATAATTAAGTTTCTAGTTTTAGTTTTTTTATTAATATATATTTTTAATATTGTATATAATTAAATTTAATATAAAAAATATACACGAACTAATTGAATTCAATCCCGTTGATACCAATGAAATGGTTCATTGCAATTTGATTGATATTTTACTGGGCTAAGGGCTACTCATTATATGATGAAAACATCTTGAGGAGGCATAAAATATTGCAGATACGTTGTTGCCACAGAGGAATAATGATGAAATGTGAAAATGATGAAAAAAATATGCCTCATTTCAAGCAAAAAGGGTCTCCGGTTCTCTACACTTACTATACGAAACAGCAGATTTCAGCTGCTATTTTACGCTTGTATTCTTTGAGAGCGGAGTCCTTCCACGTTCAAGCGGTCCTATTCGTGCTATAATTATAATATAGCTACAGCGCGGTTCTACTACGTGAGAAACGTTTTCTTACCATCTGCTACTATCTTACTACCTAACGATTATTTTACTTTCTGCATGAGATGGCAATCTTTGCATTTTACTGAGTTGATTTTATAATTCTATTTCGTAATAGAGCTGTAAAGTAAAATGGTATGGGACTTGAAACAAAAAGCGGGAGAATACTGTGTAGTCATTTCATTATCAAGTATCATAAAATATTAGCATCATTAACTTTTTATAAAGTTATAAAATTTCTAATGAAGGTATATTAAATTACGGTACGGTATCATGGCACGGTGAAAAAAATAAATTTCTTTTTAAACAATACATTTTGTTGGATATTGAATTAAGTGTACGTTGAATTGATTATAAGCATACGCACACATACATATTGCCTCCTAAATATATAAAATCCGAATCTAGGCATTGGCATTGAAAATTGTCAAAAGAGGGTTTTAAAATTGAACTAAAACTTTGTAGCTACTCGCATAGTTTTGAAACTAAAATCTAATATTGTATCACAGTGGTAAGTTTATCTTCGCTATTACATTACTACGTGTATACGATTATAGATTTTATATTATGATTAATAGAAATATAAGAAAACTATGAGAAGTGTAGTTTTACTGATGAGTCTAATGATCATCTCATCAGTATAAAATAATTCATATAACTATGATCATATACATATAATATTATAATAGCGGCCCTAGTACATGTTTAAAATATCAGTGAGGACTGCAAAGCTCATTTGATTTCTTTTTCACTGTAGGACTCAGACTCAGACTCAGACTCAGGGCTGAAAATAGGAAATAAAATAAATTCCAGCCACGACATTGTTCACAATCCCTTGCATTAACGTGCCGTACGTGGTGGAAAGCTGCTGAATGAAGCAATTTGTGAAATGTCACTTCATTTTATTTAAAAATAGAACTTGGTATATATAGATATTTAAAGAATAGTTTCAAATTGAATTTCAAATTGTTGATTTTGGAGTTAAAATTTCAAACAGAACCAATACTTTTTTATCAACGTTTAAATTGGTTCAATAATTTATATTATTTAAAATTTTTAATAAATCACCTGAAGGTAATGTTACACTAGCACTTCTATCGTATCATAGAAAGAAATTTAGACAGGAATAGTGGCTTCGTACGAGATTGAACAACGGCCAGTAGCAATGCATGAAACTATTGAGTTACTGCAACGTCGAATATTTTCATTTTATATTTTTTAATTTGTTTGTTACTTAAATTTCTAAACAATGTAAAAGTCAAATAAAACACGCAAGAAAAACTTTTTAAAGAGTAAGGTTAAATAGATGCTGTAGATCATAGACATATCCTCGATTATGAATCATCAACATCGTCGAAGGGGCGGTGAAAGAGGAGTAATTTGGGACTAACGCATTTTCGAGGATATCTAGCTGATTATTATATTATGCAACTGAAGTGTCTTTTTGATTAACATTCGACTAAGTTGTAGTCTGTCAGACGTCACTTTATACAGCATGATTCGTTCAAAACTTCTAGAAATAATCAAACTCTGATTTTCTGGCTTCTGATTAACAGGTTTATGTATAATGAAAAACAAAAGAATAAGTATTCTCAAAATGAAACGAAAATTAATTATTTCCATTCATTTAATGAGACCAATTTTTAAAGATATTGCCGCTTAAACATGCAAAATAAAAAAATAAAAAACATATATTAAAATTCCTATAAAATGATTAACGTTAAACTTTTAAGCGTTTTCCTGTAGTAGTAAAACAAAAAACACAAGAAGATCCTTAAAACCTTAAATTATTAGACCCTAAATCTATAAATTAAGTTTACAGTCTTGCCAAAGTGGGGAAGAACATTGCAGGCAAATTGGCTTTTTGCTTGCATGGCAATGGTATCTTGTTTGTCTTTTTAATTATACTGCATAGCTTCCTTCCAACAGATCCTGGAAGCCCAGCCACAGGCTTGCTAGGCCAGTCTTGACTAAAACTCGCATTATAGTAAGACTGAGTTCTATGGACAGTCTGCCACTTCAAACGTGTTCTTTTAAGCTGGAAAGATCAATTCTCGCACCAGAGATAGTCCCCTGTTCTCACTTTGGCAACTGTACAATTTTGTTATAAGACAAATGTATTACCGTTACCCTTACAGCCTACTAAAATCCACTGGTGAACATAGTTCTCCCCCATAGATTGCCTCATATGGGTGATATTTGCAATATGTGCCGCGCTTGGTTTTTCTTCTTAATCGTTATTAGGAAAACATCTACTGATTTGTATCCTTCTGACGCCTCTTACGACACCCAGGGGATGATATGAGGTAGTGAATATTCTTATACCGCTGCTACACGGCATTAGCACAAATGCACTAGTATAAGTTAAATCCAAAATTCTGTAAATTATTGCCAGCGTGTTTTGTGACTGCTAACTTGGTTTTGGTTATTTTTTTTTCGCAATTCGAGATTATCGCAATAGAATATTTAATTTTTGTTTTGTGTGTATCTTCGTATCTATGACTATGATAGCTGTTGACTTGAAATTTTTACTTTTTCAAGATATTAGATTTTAGATAAAATGATACTGAATTCTATGTAAGTATATTATATTTGTACATACATGTATAGCTCTGTATAGAGCTGTGGTAGCTCAGATGCTTAGCGCTCGCTGTAAATTTCACAGTACGCCAGCAACCCGTGTTCGATCCCCGCCGGCACCAATGAAATTGTTAATTACAATTTTAAGTGCTGATTTACCACGTGATCGGCGGTGAAGGAAAATATCGTGAGGAAACCTGCATGTCTGAGAAATAAGAAGAGAAATTCGAAGACATTTGAAGTTCGCCAACACGCATTGGGGCAGCGTGTCGGACATCGCCTTGCCCTAAAACCCTCTCAGAAATGAGAAGAGGCCTGTGCCCAGAAGTGGGACATATATAGGCTGTAATTTTAACTTTTTAACTTTATATATGTTTATAAACATTAAAAACACAATAATGTATTTATCTTTAGGAATGTTGTTTCGATATAGCGTGACTAATCATAACCGCAATAAGTAGACTACTTATTGCAGTTTTTGTTAGTAAACCGACAAATTGCTCTTTTGAGTAGCATGAACTGTTCTTCCAAACTTAAGTGCAATAAATGTTTTAGTAATTGCGGTTTTCATTAGTAAAACATTGCAAGTATATTATAAGATTATATGAAAAATGATTTAAGCAAAATTACTACGTATGAAAATATTTATTTATAAAATTAACTGTTGTTAAAATTTTACAAAAATATCACTTTGGGATCTAAGAAATAAAAAAAAAACATTTTTTGCAGATCACTTTATGTGTTTTTTTTTACTCAAATTATATAATCAAAACTTTAGAAAAGTAAATACAATATTCGTCGGTAGTAAATGGTGCCTTGTCGTTTTGGTGTTCTTCTCAAGTTTGTATGTAGCGCAACTCATGTTTTTCATATAGAATACACAGTTTACAACTTTCTTGAGAACATTCATTATGAGAATTATGTAGAGCACACTGCTCGCATTCCTTATAACCGAGATGAGCAAAGGAAACGTTCATATTTTTTACAACCTTGCGATATGTCTCGAGAGATATCTACATGTTAGTATATTTCTCTATAAAATATTGATGCATCATCGTAATATTAAAGTTACTGGGAAAACAGAACATATTGGGGGCATATTCGTGGCGATAATGTGACCCTACTGAATTGAAACTTTAAATATGTTCTTTAATTATATTTTTCTCTAATGAATGTTTACATTCCCTGGCTTCCCCGTTTATCTTTGGTCATCATCTTCCTTATTGAGTGCCAGATAAATGTGTCTATTATTTGTTGGCTTATACCCGAAAGTAAATCTGACAAACTTTAATTTTTTCATTGTTAACACAAAAAGATGGCGTTAACAAACGTTTAGGTTTTCGGTGGTTACATTGTCCGTTTTATTTCCGGTTTTTATGGTATACGGTTCAACCATGGCTTTTATAAACAACATTCTTGACTCTTAACTTAAATTTACGTATCGATCGTGGATATATGTTCGAAATTCTTCTGTATACTTAATCATACACTTTATCTACATTTATCATCACATGCTGATTTTAATGCTAACCTTGCATCAGTGCTTTCTTTCTTCTATTTGGTACGTTTTCGCGTTTGGTAAGTTCTTTGACGCTATCGTTCGGCTCCGCAAACATGTTATTATACTATTGTCACAATCATTTCGTCGGACAGAGGAAGTATTTCATGACACTTTAAGAATGTCTAGTAACAGGCTGTTCTCTTTCTTGAGGTTTAGAAACAAGAATATTAAGACCAATATCTCTAACCACATTAAAAGAATTACTATTTTTTTTCGGAAATCAAAAAACTTTTTTAAAATCGTTGTAATCTGGATGACGCGACCAAAATTGATTAAAATCTATAGAAATTGATTCTTTTTGCTGCTATTCAAAGGCAATGTTACTGTATCAGCGTCAGAATTAGATTGAAGATTTAACTGGTGATGATGCTATCGTTCAACAACTTACGCGCGCGCCACGCAAAGCAATATCACTTATCCTCGAGTCACACCCCTCCCAACCTCTTTACTACTTATAACCGCAATAACTCAAAGACTAATTGCAACTTAGTATGTAGAGCCATTTAAATCTTGTCTGTTTTTTTTTTCAAATAATTGCACTAACTTTACTAATTATTGTTAGATTTTATAATCTTAACATTTTAAATAGTAAGATTCCTTAACATATCTGCAATAATTCTTACTTGTTGCGCTAATGACTAGTGAATATTCCCCTTAAAAAAATGCGCTAATAATAAGTGCAATAGTAAGATGTATTGCGGTAATCTAAAGTAATAGATCACAAAGTATTATAGCTAACCATGCCATATCTCAAGTTATTTCGTTCATGATATGCAACTTACAAATGGTAATTGTTACGGCCTACGGCTGCTCTCTTAAAGGATCAGACCATCAGGGGCCCATGAGCTGAAGGCCTCCCGAGCAGACGTAGGTCGGGCTCAATGTGGCCACGTGGAAATTTTCTGGTGGGAGACAAACGAGGGGAATGTTACCACGATAAATGCACTCACCTGCTCCAGGAGCGGAGACGATTCTCCGAGACCGGCCCGGCTGATGGTAGTGTTGTGAGTGTAGGTGTAATTGTATGTGTGTGTATGTTGACGGGCCCTGATCTGGATGCCGCAATGCCGTCCAGGAGAAGGTATGCGCTGGTATCTTCGGAGCGTTCCCCCTCTGGAGGCGCTCTTCCTGGCTTGTCACGAAATGGGACAGCTACACTTAGCACTTCAGAGGTAAATCACTTGTAAGGTTGCACAATGAATTTAAAGTAGTTATTAGTTCCTGATTAAAGATAAGGATCTCGCAACGATCTACACGGTGGCTACCTTCGTAACAAGTTAAGCGCGGAAAAACGTCAGTCTAGTTCGCAAGAAAAACTACACTAACTCTCGAAAGTCCTATCCCGCCGCATAAGGCGGCCGGGGGGAAAGGGGAGCGGGAGGTGACCTCGATATCGAGGCCAAGCGCGCGAGTTAAATACGTTTCGAAGGCAAAATGAATATTCTTGCCTATACAAACCCCCGCCCCGGACATAAGGCATTAGGTCCGCGAGTAGATTGGCAAACGAGACAAGGTCGCGACGGCACGTTGCAAGACCGAATCTCCGACTAAAACCTCGGCCACCCTAGGTACCCCATCTGCTCCATACGACAATTTAACAATGCGCCCACGGCGCCAATACAAAGGTAGAGCGTTTGGTTCTTTAATCAACACGAGGTCTCCCACCCGAGGAGGCTCCGTCCTGTCAGACCACTTAACGCGCTGCTGCAAAAGATGTAGGTACTCCAGGGACCATCGGCGCTAAAAGCTTTGAGTCATCTGTTGCAGCAGGGCAAACCTGCTAAGCCGTGAAGCGCTCGCTTCCCTGAAGGGGTACTCGGGCAGAGCGTTAAGAGGCTGGCCAATCAGGAAGTGTCCAGGGGTTAGAACCTCCAAATCATTCGGGTCGGAGGAGAGGGGGCAGAGGGGCCGAGAGTTGAGTACCGCCTCAATTTTACAGAATACAGTGGCGAGCTCCTCAAATGTCAAAATAGCTTCACCAATAACGCGACGGAGATGCGCTTTTGCCACTTTAAGCCCCAGTGAGGACACGCCGGAGGGTCGAATTTCCACTGGATGCCCCTTTTTGACATAGCATTGCCTAAATAGCTACGGTGGCTAGACAGAAACTCGACGACCTCCTTTAGATACCTATCCGTGCCCTTATAATTCGTTCCGCAATCCGACCGGATCAAGTCCGGCAACCCGCGCCGCGATACGAAACGGCCAAGCGTGGCCAAGAAGGCTTCCGTGCTGAGGGCGCTTACAAGTTCCAAGTGAACGGCTTTAGTGGAGAGGCACACGAAGACGCAAAGATAGGCCTTATGCGAACGGGCGTTACGAATGTTAGAGGACTTAACGAGGAAGGGGCCAGCAAAGTCGGTTCCGACTCCAGCAAATGGTCGGATGGCCCTGACGCGGTCGGGCGGCAAGTCACCCATGAGGGGCTGCGATATGGTGGCCTTCAGTTTATAACAGGGTATGCAATTAAAGATGACGCTCCGGATGAGACGTCGGCCAGACAAAATCCAAAACTCCCGCTGTAAAATAGCCGAAAGAGCGTTGCACCCAGCGTGGGCATTTTTAACATGGTGGTGGGCCACCAGCAATCGAACCAGGGCGCCGTCCTTCGGGAGCAGCAACGGGTGTCGAGCCCCGTACGGCAGTTAAGAATTTTTCAAACATCCGCCAACGCGCAGCATCCCCGCGTTATCCAGAAAGAGGTTCAGGCGGGCCAGGGCGCCTTTGATAACGGAGCCACGCTTCAAGTTTTCAATGACGGGCTCAAATTGCTCCGTTTGGACCATACGGGTCCAGTGCATCAAAGCTTCCCGGCGCTCGCTAGGAGACAAAACGCTATCAGAGAGTCGGTGGGATGGGTATCTCGAATTGCGGACAAAGCGGCGCAACCAAGCAGTAACTCCCAAGAGCTTATCGAGGGAGCTGTACCGTTCCAGAAGAGAGAGATCCCGAGTGGGCTTATCCTTGCCCACTCCGACTCGGGCTCGTAGGCCCGGCAATTCGGTAGGTTCGGAGTAATTGCCCCGGGGCCAAAATGACTGAGACCCAGATAACCACTAACGCTGGTTGACCACCCCACCACAGTGGGTGGTCAACCAGCGATGGGGCCTCACAGCCGCGGGAAGCGCAGTCCGCGGGATTTAACTCCCCTGGGACATGTCGCCAGTTGAGAGAAGTCTCAGAACTCTGGATTTGAGAAACGCGGTTCGCCACAAAGATCTTGAGATTGTGAGGTGCAGCTCGGAGCCAACAAAGTACGATCTCACTGTCCGACCATGCGTAGACGCCCATGATGTCGATTACAGGCTTCAAGGAAGAGTGAACGTGGTTGAGGAGTCGCGTGAGGAGAGCGGCGCCGGACATTTCCAATTTAGGGATAGTTAAGCGGGACCTAATGGGAGCAACCTTGCTTTTAGCGAGTACGAGACGGGCGGCAGTATGACCAGAGGAACTCACCGTACGCAAATATACGACAGCAGCATAGCCCTTCTCAGAGGCGTCGCAAAACCCATGTAGGGTAGCCCGACATTTCCCGGGGGGAAGGAAGCACCTTGGCATGGAAACCCGGTTGATATCCGGAAGGGAAGAGAGCATGGAGAGCCACTCTCGCAAGAGGGCTCCGCCAATCGGCTCGTCCCAACCCAACCCGGACATCCAGAGCTTTTGAAGAAAGCACTTAGCTAAAAAGATGACCGGGGTGATCCACCCATTAGGGTCGAAGGTGCGGGCTACGGTGGACAGCACGAAGCGTTTGGTCCATGCTTTGGGCGGTGGGTCAAGTTTTACTCTATACGTAAAGATATCCTGAACAGGCTGATATTGAATGCCCAGCACAGTCAATAAATTAGGATTCTCAGGGTGCTCGAACAGATGAGGGTCTTGCTGATCCTCTCCTGGGAGGTCCTTCAAAATATGAGGGGAGTTCGACAACCACTTGCGCAACTCATAGCCTCCAGACTTCAGGATGGCAATTAATTCGTCTCGCAAGACCAGAGCCTCCTCGACGGTGGAAGCGCCCGTACAAATGTCGTCCATGTAGACCGAAGTCTCCAAAATAGAAGCTCCTCGAGCGTATCTCAGACGCTCTCTCTCCGCGAGTTCAAGGAGGGTTCGCATGGCGATATACGGGCTGGACCGGAGTCCATATGTGGTGGTGTTAAGCTCAAATACCTGTATAGGATCGCTGGGCTTCTCGCGCCACAATATCAGCTGATATCGGCGGTCATCACGATGAACCACTGATTGGCGAAACATAATCCGAATGTCCGCGACAAAAACCACTTGGTGTCGACGGAATTGGGTCAAGATGTCGGATATGTCCTTGATCAGTTTAGGACCCGAGTGAAGACACTGGTTCAGAGACACACCGTTTGATGTGGGGGCGGAACCGTCAAAAACTACCCGAGTCTTACTCTCAGGGGTCCTCAAGACCGCATGGTGAGGGAGGAAGTAGTGCTCCTGTGAACGCCATTCGAAGTTGGACGGTGACATGTGACCCAGCGCCTGATACTCGCGCATGAACTCGACATATTTGTCGCGAAAGGCTGGGTCGCGCCGCATGCGGCGCTCCATGGAAAGCAACCTCTTCTCGGCCAGAGCACGAGATTGACCCAAAGAGGGGCGTGAGTCCAGAAAGGGTAAGCGAGTGACGAAACGACCGTCAACCCGCCGGCCGGTATTGTTCTGGTAGAACAACTCACACTCACGGTCCAGAGGGTCGACTCGAGCGGCATGTGGTGGTTCCTCAATTTCCCAGAACCGCTGGACGGCGTCCGATAGAGACACGCCCACGACGGAGAGCGGGTCGGCCGTCGGAGGGGGAGGAGACCACATAACCGGTCCAAAAAAGCTGTGCCCAAATATCGTGGAAATGGCTGACAGGCCATCGGGCTGCAGAGCTCGTATCTCACCTAACAAGAGGACACCCAGCGTGTCGGCCCCCAGTAACAAATCTATAGGCCCAGGTTGGGCCCACCGAGGGTCTGCCGGTCTCAAAGCCGACGCACAGCGTACAGCGCTGTCATTTATACGAACGTTAGGGAGGAACCCTACAATGTCGTCGAGGACATTCACCTTGACTAAAATACGAAGGTGTTCGCTGTCAGGGCTGAACACCAACTCCGCTTGTCCCCTAGGAGCAGGAGGCTCGGCACCTCCGATACCTACCATCGGACGTGATTCAGGGCTCCAGGGGAGCCCCAGTCTTCCCACCAACCGAGTAGAGGCCACACTACGTTGGGAACCCGAATCCAATAGAGCTCGAACCGTTAAGCGGTCGCCGCTCGGGTTGTAAACCTTCACTGAGGCCGTCGGCAATAGAACAGTTTGACAGGTGGACTGCTGACGACTTATAGGCTCAGTGGAGGCGGCCATGGCGGGAGCTAGGGCGGCAGCCTCCTATCTGGAGCTGCCTCTGTGGGACCGGCACCCGAACCGGGGCCCCCGAGAGCGGCACTCAGACGGCGCCTGGATGACCTTGGACTGGAATTCCCCGAACGGGCCGACCTGGGGAAACTCGGGGATCCTCGGCTCCAAGGTCCGGGGCCGATACGCCGTCTCCGGAACCCGGTAGTACCGGCACCGACCAAAGGGGGGCGGGCGGCGTTCCAGTCGCGGCCACTCAGCCAACGGGGGTGAGAACGGTCTCGCTGACCGCTGAGTGGCCGCGAATCCACTATCAACTCGCTGAGGGGGGGTGAAGACCCCCCCTCCCCTGGGGGAACGACTCCCAGACCGATCGGGGGAGGGACTCCCCTCAGAACGAGGGGCGCTGTGGTCCACCGGTGAGCGCCGGGCGTCGCCCGACAGTGGGCGTGGCTGGGCGCCCCCGCCCGTGGGAGTCGGGGGGCTGGCAGGGCCCTGAGAGGACGAGCCGCGCGCACCCAGGCACAATATAACGTTGTGGTTGCCCTGGCAGTGCGTGCAGGGCCGCTGGTGCGGGCAATCTCGTTGTAAATGCCTCTCCAGGCAAGAGAAGCACCAGCGGCGCTCCCTGGCGATGGTTCGCCTCGCCGTAGCCGGCTTGCGCAACAACTTCGGGCACGACGCCGCCCAGTGGTCGGATGCTCGACAATAGGAGCAGGGAGGCGCCTCCCGGGCCGCTAGGCCACTATAGGAGGGTACTGAGGGGCGCCCTCCCGCGGGGGCTCCGCTCGGCCTCAGGGGAGTGGGCGTCGCCTTGCCCGGCTGATTCCGCCTCTCCCTGGGCACCGCTCGGGAGGCGGCCGTGGGGCCCTCGACGGCGCCTGCGGCGTTCTCCAGCTGCCTACACTGTTCCTCCAGGAACCGCAGCAGGTCCCTAAAGGGGGGCATGTACGAAGCGCCATCCCCGCCGTACCTCTCCTCAAAATGGAGCCGAAGGTCGAGGGGCAGGCGGGACAGCACTATATGAAGGAGCAGAAAAGACCACTCGTCCACAGGTAAATCCAGCCGCCGCAACGAGTTGCACGCTACGACGACTGGATTCACTATGTCCTCACGTAGTCTAGTCCGGTCCTTCAGCAGCGGGAGGTTCAGCAGCCTCCGAACATGATCGTCCGCAATCCGCCGGACGTTGGCGTACATTCCAGCGAGGAGATCCCTGGCGTTTTGGTAGGCGTCGTCCGACAACTTAAGGTGGCCGACGACGCCCAGGGCCTCCCCCTCCAGGGATGCCAGGAGGTACCCCATTTTTTGGCAGGGGGTCAGGTCCCTCCGGGCGTCCACCAGGCTGTCAAACATGCCGACGAAGGTCAGCCACTCCGAGAGGACCCCGGAGAACCTTGGCAGGTCCAGCGTGGGGAGTCGTCCTAGCAGCTCTGGCTGAGTAGGCGGCTTCCGCGGGGACTCGAGAAGGCTGCTCAGCCGAGCTTCGCGCTCCCTCTCCGCGTCCTTGGCCCCCGCCTCGATCAGGTCGTCCGTTAGCGCGAGGAACTGCTCGTAGTCCGCGCGGCAGGAGTCCAGGACTCCCTTCTCCACCTCCGAGTCCTCGAGCTCAGAGTAAGCCTCCTCCACGGCAGCCCTTCGAGCATCGACCTGCTCGAGCCTCTTCCTCAGATTATAGACCCTGTCCGGTCGGCCTATCAATGCGTGCGCGCTGGTGGCCCAGCGCAGCTCAGTCCGCAAGCAACGAATTAGTAGCTTATGTGACGGCATACTAAATACAATACAATAACGAATACTAATAACAAAATAAAGAAATAACGAATACAGTACTACTAATACGATAATATCAATCAACTACAAGTAAATACGAAAAAACACAAATCAGATTAGCACGTAACAACTCTAGTACGGTCCAATCAAGTTGAATTCAAATTGCGCAAATACAATTACTGCTCTTTAGTTCAATTACAATTACAGTATAAACGAAGATACTTCGAAATTCAGAAATCGATAAGTAATCCACTACAACTATCCGACAACGATAATTAACCGATTACGTAAAAATAACCATCTACCTACATGACGTGTATCTCTAGAAAAATCCCGCTTGCGCAACCTAGGGCGCGGTTTTTTCAAACTACCTACTAACCAAAACAAAGGGCAAGCAACCACGGGAAATAATTCTATTCTTACGTACAAAAAAAATATTTTTACGTATTACGGACGGACGTGATTGTAGATACAAATTAAACCAACGCTCCCTGCCACCAGAAATCAACACTATGGTCGGAATCGACCGGGAATCGAACCCGGAACCGCGTTCTGCTACCAGATTCTTACGGCCTACGGATGCTCTCTTAAAAGATCAGACCATCAGGGGCCCATGAGCTGAAGGCCTCCCGAGCAGACGTAGGTCGGGCTCAATGTGGCCACGTGGAAATTTTCTGGTGGGAGACAAACGAGGGGAATGTTACCACGATAAATGCACTCACCTGCTCCAGGAGCGGAGACGATTCTCCGAGACCGGCCCGGCTGATGGTAGTGTTGTGAGTGTAGGTGTAATTGTATGTGTGTGTATGTTGACGGGCCCTGATCTGGATGCCGCAATGCCGTCCGGGAGAAGGTATGCGCTGGTATCTTCGGAGCGTTCCCCCTCTGGAGGCGCTCTTCCTGGCTTGTCACGAAATGGGACAGCTACACTTAGCACTTCAGAGGTAAATCACTTGTAAGGTTGCACAATGAATTTAAAGTAGTTATTAGTTCCTGATTAAAGATAAGGATCTCGCAACGATCTACACGGTGGCTACCTTCGTAACAAGTTAAGCGCGGAAAAACGTCAGTCTAGTTCGCAAGAAAAACTACACTAACTCTCGAAAGTCCTATCCCGCCGCATAAGGCGGCCGGGGGGAAAGGGGAGCGGGAGGTGACCTCGATATCGAGGCCAAGCGCGCGAGTTAAATACGTTTCGAAGGCAAAATGAATATTCTTGCCTATACAGTAATATTAGATATTGCAGTTATGCTTAACAATAGAACCGAATCAACTGTCAATACATAAAAGACATCTAAAAAGAAAATATAGAGCTCATTTTCCTGCTTACGGATATTTAATTAACTCAGTAAACCCAAATACTCGAGACAATGCACTTATCGTAAGGATGGCAGAGCTGGGCACAGGTCTCCTCTTATTTCTGAGAGGGTTTAAGGGCAAGAAAGTGTCTACCGCGCTGTCCTAATGCGTGTTGGCGAACTCAACATGTCTTCGAATTTTTTTTTGTCAAACATGCATCCTGAGGGATGTTTTCCTTCACCGCCGATCACGTGGTAAATCAGCACTTAAAATTGTAATTAACAATTTCATTGCTGCCGGTGCCGGATCGATCCAGTTTGCTCGCGTACAGTGAAATATATAACGAGCGCTAAGCACCTGAGCTACCACGGCTCTCTTCGTATTCAGAGTCAAAATCACTCTCATTCGATTGGGCTTTCTCTTCCTCAAGTTTTTCAAGTACCTCTTGCCTATTCCCTTCCACATAATCAAGATCTTCTACCAAATCATAAAAATCACTAAACTCGTTTTCATTTTCTAATTATTCAAGTCATTGCTTAATCTCCACATCATTAATTCTACGTATACCTTCCACTGCTGTCTCGTTTTAGTGCCCTATCGTCTTTACTTTACTTAACTAAAAAAATATTGAAAATATCTTTAGCTAATTAAATGTTAGGTTATGTCTGAGACAATATGGTTGTATTTATTTATTTATTTATTTAACAATTTATGTACACACAAAATAATGTTACCAGGAAGAGAAAAAAAAAGATATTTTGTACAAAGGCACTGCTTATTTCATATTGAAATTTCTTCCAGCAGGCCTGATATTGGACAAATTAAAAGAGAAGCTGATCTAGTGTGCACTCTCATAATAAAATTTTATAATATTAATATACTTAACATAAAGTAAAGAAAATAAAAACAAATATCCATGTAAACATACATATAACTAAATACCACTATAAATACATATACACACACACATATATATATATATATATATATATATATATATATATATATATATATTACATATATAAATATATATTATATTTTACTGACAAAATGACTAACAGACACTATGGATCTAAAAATACATTGGTGAGGTGACGTCTATCAGAATCAAAGTTTATTGCTGTTACTTAAGTATGTGGGACACGGGCAGCTTGAAGCTCCACACGTGTGTACCGCACGCCCAGATGCGTCGCACTCACCGTTATCAGTCTAGTTTCTGGGCAAGTTGCTATCTGGCAACGGTTTTTGTGTTAGGTGATATCCGACAGACCTCTGTCGCAGAAGGTTAAGTGGGGAGGTAAAATGTTGACTAAATGGGGACGAAGAACTATTAATTTGTACCTACTCAAAGTAAACTTTCCTTTTCATACCATTGTAGCCTTCAAAATAATTATAAATAAAAAAAACCTGAGACAACACACATGATGCACTCTCAGAAATGAATGTGTGCCCAACACTGGGACGTAAATAGTTTGTTACTTTTAGTTTTTTAACTTCTTATGACGACGCTAATGAGAATACTAGGTCGCAGTAATAATTACATTCTATTATCACCGGTTTTACACGTTTAAAAATTTCAGATTATTCAGAAATACACAAGTTGCTGAAAACTGAATTATAAAATTCTATTACAAACATAAATACATCGTCGGATTCCATTACAAATATATAAAATAAAAATAAAATCGTGTTAAAAATGATTCGTCCTTCTCTCTTCAAAATAGAAATTTCGGCCTTGACCTAATCGTTACTCGGAATGTTACCCCAACATTCTTTTCATTTCAAAAACAAATAATATTCGTAAGGAGGTTTATTTAGCCCAGATGGCTATAGGGTGGGTATTTCCAAACTTCAAGGCCATTTTTGTATAGCAGCCATCGCAACATGCGCCTTGTGCACGGGCGCGTTTTCCTGCAAAAGTCTTTGATCAGTTTTTTCTTGCTCTTTTTTCTTTACAGCGTCTTTTAAACTTTTAATTATTCCAGTTTAGTGTTTCATCGCTACGGAATTACTTTTCTTTGTAAACAGTGAAAATAATTTCTTCTGAGTCGCAAAAGTGGGATAAAACAAAAAGCATTGCATCGAGTCTTACTTTTTTCATAAAACTAAAGTGACACACGAACTTACAGTCTACTTGATGGTAAGTGACGACTGCTGTGCATAAACCACCTTCACTATACTTCAAATAAAAGAGGATACAGATGCGTTGTCAAATTTAAGGACTTAGATGGAATTCCTCTCTGTCTCTAATTAACTATTTGGCGGCAGAAATAGCTAAGAGGGTTTTCACCCAGACGGACTCCTAGGCGGAAAAGGAATCCTGCCTCCTAGTAGACAGTAAGTAAAACTCCACCTTGCAGTGCTGACACTAAGGTTCAAAATCATAAACCTAAACGGCAACACGTTACGTGTCACTGTTTTCAGTGCGACTTAAACATTCTCAACACCCATCTTGCGCATACTTTTGACAAGACGATTAAGCAGAATATTTAAAATGGTTCCAACCGTTTTTTTCGGTCACATTTGGACTTAAATACAAATATTTTTTTTTTTATTGATTGTACTTCGACAGGCCGTCGCGCTTTGTAATCGCTTTTAAGCGTGTGTCCGCCTTAATTAAAGAGACCTAGCCACTTATAAATCAAAGATAACCCCTTCTCACTGCAAACTTTTGACCCGTCTCTGTATAGAAAATTGATTATTATTAAACAAAAGAACCTTTTTGCAGTTTTTACGTGTTAGAGCCACGATGGAGCTACATTATATATGGTTGTAGCACGAATGGGTCGGCTCGACCGGGGTAGGACCACGCTCCCACAGAATATCAGCGTAAAATATCCACTTAGTCTACACTTACCATATGAAACAGAGCACTGTTTCATATGGTAAGTGTAGATAAGCAGAGACCCATTTTACTGGAAACGAGGCATTCCATCTTAGTCCTCAGCATCCACTTACCATAAGGTGGAATACGTGCTCGTTGCTATTATCTATTATTAAGTAATAAAAAACATGTTTCTCAGAATGCGAGCAAACACATTTTCATGTTTTATGAGATTTTAGTGTTATTTTTTATTAACGCTGGCTGTGACACTTTAGGATTATGGACGAATCTAGAGGCATCTCGCATTTTAAAAGGGATAACGTGAAATAGGCAGCATAGAATGACATAAAAATATCAAAAATGAAATGATATGTAAATAACTTTATTTCTCGACTAAATAATTAATATTTCGTTTGTCGAATTCATACATGTTTTTTTTTTAATCGACCACCGTTTAAAATGAGGTTCCTTATGGTTTCTCTGTCATGTATACAAGCATGCGAAATATATAGCCTTACTCTTGAGCAGTCAGTTAAAAAAGGTGTTAACGTATGCATAATGTATGCAAATACATACACTAAAGTCTCTTCTATTTAGTTTTTTCCTTTGGTATTTGAATGAATTTTATATAGGGCATGTTTAAAAAGAACTTTGGATAAAACTTTGAAATATGATTTTATTGGAATCAGCAAATGTACATTTTATGTGAATTACCGAGTGCTTAAATGTTAAAAGGGTTGAAAGTAAAACACTGACTCCCATAGGCAACAAACAATATTGGACGCAACCCTTTAAAAACTTTGCTCTTTAGGATCACTGTGCTCAAATTCCACAATGCTAAAAGTTTCAAAGTTACAAATTATATATACCAGTTTGTTCTTTCCACGAATCAATTCAAATAATAATTTATCATTTAAATGATATAAGCGCTAACGATTTGGTTGTGCAGTAGATTATTAGTTGCGGTCCACAAGTTCGAATCTTGCATGCAACTACAATTTGTATGGCATGTTTGTTCATTTGCGAGTCATACGCTTCCACAATACAGAAAAAAATTCTAATGCTTAAAACCTTCTTAAAAGTTACTATGTTACAGTTTATACACGTCCCACTGCTTGGCTAAACGCCTTCTCATCTATAAGAGCCTCCAGTATGTGTGGGCAGACTTAACACGTACTCAAAAGATTATATTTAGACTTACAGGTTTCGTCATGTTTCTATTTGCTTCACTCGTTTTTACATGTAATTGGACAATATATCCACATATTAATTGACTACTTATATAACTAAATGGCGGATAACTTGTAGGTAACCAAAAACGCAAACCTAAATTTATTGTAAATTGAAATAAGTTTCTGACACATATGATATACGAGTACATATATTGATATATTACGTTTTGAATCTGAAGCCCATTTTTCATTATCTAAATGAGTCTTCAATATTTTCTTCGAAAATCTCCTGAGCGTTCGGAAGTAACGTGTAAAAACACACGGCATCTTTAAAGGAATGTACTTCTTTGAAGAAATAGATTTCTTCGTTTGAATATAAATTACCCTCTCAGATATTTCCATTCGTCTACCTCGATTGAATTTGAAAACCTTATTTCATTCATTGGCCGTACAGTAATATTTTTCAGGGCACTTCTCTTGTCCCAAGCATATGAGGATCGCTGGGACAAATTAGGTCACTTATATTTTGAAATAAAAGTTAAAGAGGGTTTTCTACTATAATGTTATACCATACACATTAATTTAAACAATTTATATAACATTTATGTTAATAATAATTAGTAATATTCCAGTTTCAAATTGTTTTGGAAACTCAAATTAATTTAAAAAATTAAACCATCTATAAATAAATCAATAAAAATATCTTTCATAATTTATTTATTCTAATCAAAACGCACAATAACGAATCTGTTCCTAATTATACAAAAAAAATCTGCAATAAACAAATAAGTTGTTTGTTCTTGTAATGTAGAGTGTAGGTTGAAAGGATTCAATTACACTTCTACGTGTTTATCTTGAAAGATTTTTAAATTGAATCTAAAAAATACGTACTGAAAATTATTTCTGACAATTACGGGTGTGCGCCGTGATAGCCGGAGCACTTGCCGTAAACTTTACTCACCGTAAATCTCAAGTACGCGAGCAAACCCAATTCGATCTCCGTAGGCACTATTGAAATTAATAATTACAATTTTAAGTGTTTTTTTTTTTGCGGTGGGCTAATAAATACATCGTAAGTAAACCAGCACGTCATAGAAAATTTTTAGAGGATATAATAATGTCCTCCAGATCGAGTTTCGCTCACAGCGGCCATTCTCAAGTCGGACAGGGTTTTAGTTTCCGAGTATATGCGCAAGCATAGGTTCTATTCCTTCACATGTGATTTTGCTGGCCCTACCCGGGATTTAAACTCGGGACTTCAAGATTAGCAGTCGCATTGACGAAACTGGTCCAATGAGGCAGTTAAACGAGGACATACAAGTAGGAAGTCCGCCAAAACGTTTTGGAACTAAGCAGTAGACTAACTGCTCCCGAACTAATTACTTTCAGAGAAATTAGAGGAAGCTTGATCTAAGCTGTCCAGGCTGTAACTTATCTTACCTTTTTTAATTACAGGTGTAACCAGTCTACGTGATGTGAAGTTACTGGTTGAACCAGAAACTGTTATCAGGGGACGAACAGCTGCACTTATATGTTCGAGGGATATGCAAGGTGCACCTTTGTATTCAGTGAAATGGTATCGGGGGAACCACGAGTTTTTCCGATACACACCCATGGAGGAACCTGACCTCAGAATCTTCGGGTTGCCGGGAATTTACGTCGATGTATGTATTGACTCTTTATTAGTTTATATTTAAGCTTCTAAGGTTTAAGTAAAAATTTATAAAACTGCGAAAGGTGAAATATAAATAAAGCAAAGAGCAAGTTAAGAACTGAAATATAACATAAGAAGACAACGCCGCCAGCCGCCAGCAACTAGGGAACGCAATGTTTTTTTATTTATTCATAGTAAGTTACAAACAGACATGCATATCTTACTAGGGGATGGAACTTCTTTTCTGCTGTATAATTCGTCTGGAAAATTACAAGCCTATTACCTATTTCTGCCACCAAATAGCAGTTGTTGCACTGCAGTGTTCCAGTCTGAATGGATCCAGTATAACAATAGGCTGTGGGGCATTCCATTTTAGCCTTCAAAGGTGACAACGCATCTGTAGCTTCTTATCTGAAGTTGGTAGTAGATGACTATGGCTTGCAGTAACCACTTGCCTTTAGGTGGACTGTGAGTTTGTTTGACACTTCAGTACTGTATATAAAAAGTAAAAGTCTGTAAGGAACCTTTCTTTTATATAGGATAAGGTGACAAACAAGCACACAGTCCACCTGATGGTAAGTGGTTGCTGTGGCCCATAGACATCCACATCTAGCCTCGTTTGCGAATCAAAACGCAGATGCGTTGTCACCCGTGAGGACTAAGATGAAATGCCTCTTTTCCAGTAAAAAGGGTCTCCGGATCTCTACACTCACCATACGAAACACAGCAGTGTTGAGCTGCCATTTTACGCTGGTATTCTGTGAGAGCGTGGTCCTTCCCCGGTCGAGCCGACTCATACCTGCTACAAATATATTACTAATATAGCTGCAGCATGGCTCTACCACGTATGACCACACATTCTAAACTTTTAAATAATCATCTAATTAATAATATCATTTATAAGAATCTCACATAAGAATGCTTTTTCATGCGCCTAGAATTTAATATCTAATTGATAATTAGGAATTAGTAGATAAAAAATATCTAATTTAAAAGCCTTCAATAAATTATTTATAACCCCTTTAAAATTAATTCGCAATCTTTTTGTTGGTGAAGAAAAAAATTACGATATCGTAAGATAGCAAAAAAGAGCAAAGATAAAAGTAAAGTGGAATTATGAAAAGGAGGATTGATATGACTAACGAAGGTCTCAATAATGTCTATGGATGCTGGACACGGGAGTTTGATTTATACTGGTCGCGCGTCGACTCCTTGTGCTGCATGCGGCTCGCAGGATCAAATTTCTTCTTGAAAATAAATATAATTATATAACAATTATATAAGATGTAGATGCATGTAATTTTTCTTTTTGTATTAATAATAATACATATAAGAAATTTAAAAACGTTATTTCTTTAACTATCCGTCCCTTTGCTCTTTCTAACCTGCTGATTGGTGCTTGGTACATCTAATGTATGGAAACATTTTTATTTGTATTTTCTCTACAGAATGATTTTCCTTTAAGAAATTACTTTGATACAAAAAGCATTTTCATAAAAAAGCCATTTCGTCTTATAATCGTACTTTGTCAAAAATTTATTGCTTTGTTTGCACACAAGCACGTATCAAAAAGCGGATTTAATGCTACTGGGCATTCTTCTCCAATAAAATTAAGTAAGGACATTAGATTTCCTGCAGTGGTGTATCCTAGCTAGTGTATCCGCTCTATATTTTTGGTAAACATATCCATGGTTTATCGTCTAAAATTCACTATGAAGAAAAATTCAATCAAATATTCCTGAAAAGAAAATGGAACGCAAGTTTGAACCGTAATTCAGACGTAACGGCTGGTTTCGATACGGGGAGAAATTGACAAAGCGTACCTGACGCCGATGAATTCGAAATTCATATTTGAAGTTATCTGGATTTCGCTTGCCGGCGTATATGAAGAAAACACTTTTCTTTTGTCTCGGAATATATTGAATCAGAATTGATCCGAATTGCTCATAATCTCATGAAGCAATAGCAACTCAATTATATCTGACATGTAGCGCGTTTGCGTTCAAGGGTTAATAATGTCATATGACGATTTTTTTATCAAATAAAATATAAAATTACAAAGTAAACTATATAAAAACTATATACAACCTATATCACGGCAAACTTGCAAACGTCAAATGTTATCGTAATATTTAATTCCCCAGTCATGTAGGTTTCCTCGTGATATTTTTCTTAACCACGGAACACGTGGTAAATAAACTCTTAAAATTCCACTTAACAATTTCATTGGAGCCAATGAGAATCGAAACCAGGTTGCTCGCCTACAGTAAAATATACAGCGAACGCTGAACACCATGCAATATTTTTTATATGTGAAATATGATGGTGTCTTAAGATTATTCACCCTGTGGTTGTTATAAAAGAAGAGGATATAACTAAGGGAAATTCCAGAATAGTCTAATGGTTTCCGGTAGATGGCAGTATAAACACGTCGTTAGACTGTCGTTTGGCAGTAGCTTCAATGACGCCAAATTTCTGCGATTGTCAATCTGTCTGATAATAAAGAATAATAATTGTTCTATATGGTTCTTCTATGTCGGTTACTCTGGTTCTACTGCGGATATCCTCATTCCTAAGTTTATTACGCAGAGAAACTCCGAGCATAGCGTAATATATAATACATACTGGCGTCCCCCCACGAGATGGAGTGACGACCTGGTAAGACATGCAGGAAGTCGATGGATGCAGGTGGCTCAGGACCGTGCTTTGTGGCATTCTTTGGGGGAGGCCTGTTCAGCAGTGGACTTGTGAAGGGCTGTAATGATGATGATGATGATGATGGTTCTTCTAGTGGGATAATTTATCATAATTTACCAGTTAAGTTAGTTAGTTATAGCCTATATATGTTCTACTGCTGGTTACAAGCCTACTCTCATTTATGGTGTGTTTAGTAAGTAACGCCGCTCCAATACACGTGTCGGACTTCACATGAGCTTGAAATATTTTATTTCTCAGATAGGCATGTTTCCTCATGGTGCTATAGCTGATGATATAAGTTCGGAATCACAGGAAAAATCATAACATATTTATATCTAATACAAATAACATAGTAATATAATATAGTTATTTTATAAGTTAATATAGTCTTTGTACTGCACTGCTTCTTGTAATTTTAGTAGATTTTATTGCATTTAACATGTCAAATATAGAAAAAATTCTATAATCTACTGATACACAGTAGAAAGGTTTAAATTTTTTGATACGTAATTAACATGTTATGTATGACAAAATATATCAAAGTATAAGGGAGGCAATAAAAAATAAGGCATGCATTTTTAAATGAGATGATTTCAGAGATTTTTTTTTAAATTAAAACCAAATACTAAAAAATTTCAGATGAACAGATCTAACGGAACACAAGTTCTACTACGTCGCTTAGATCTCGGACTCGCTGGAAACTTTAGCTGTGAAGTCACAGCTGAGTCGCCATCTTTTGCAACTCAAATTGCAACAAAGTTTATTGACGTCATAGGTAAGTTTAAGTTGTAATTTGTATGTTTTTGGTGCAAAGTATTACAGTTTTTTACTGTAAGTCTCTGCACTTCAGTAGGATATTTATAGGCTATTAAAGTCCACTGCTGAAATTAGGCCTCCCCATAGATAGCTTTACAGGCCGAATTTTGCCATAGTTGCCATGCTTGGCAGGCGAGTTGACAACTGAAGTTTTCTATTTGATTCGTTACCAGGAAGATGCTCCAACTCAGCTCCTTTTTGTTTCCCTGTGTCGTCATTTACAGTACCCACGAGACGATGTGCGGTAGTTCTTACATCACGACTACACGGTTAAAGATATATAAACAAAAAATAATACATACTATTATAAAAACAAAATTATACAAATTATAAGTGATCTATTGCTGGTGAAGCGAAAGAGTCTACCTCGTTGCGAAAAACTGGATTTCATATGTCCTTTTTTTATATAGGATAAGGGTGACAAACGAGCACACAGTCCACCTGATGGTAAGTGGTTGCTGCGGCCCATAGACATTTACATCTATCCTCTATTACAAATCAAAATGTAGATGCGTTGTCACCCGTGACGATTAAGATGGAATGCCTCATTTCCAGTAAAAAGGGCCTCCGGCCACCTGCACTCACCAAGCGAAACGCTGAGGTAAACCGCTACTTCACGCTGGTTTTCTGTGAGGTCGTGGTACCACCCCGGTAGAGCTATGCGACAGCAAGAGCTGCCGCATAGCTCTACCACAAAATATAGTTTACTTTTCAGACATACAGGTTTCTTCATGACATATTTCTTTTCCACTGACTACGCGATGAATCTTGATAATAAACGATTAAGCTACAACGGCTATAAATTAATCCTCAATTTTAGTCAATTAGCAAATATAATGAGAATTTTATTTATTTGCAGTCGCAAACATTACTTAGTATTACAGAAATAACATAACGTTGAAGAATGTCCAAGAGTAGTAGTAAGATAAAATAATTTACAGTGCACCTGATGGTAAATGGCTTGTTTAGCACATTGATACCTGCAACCAAGAACCAAGAATGCTAAAGATGCGTTGCTATCTCTTAGGTTTAAGATAGAATGCTTTAAAGCCTGATATTATACTGGTTCTCTATAACCTGCACACCGTAACTTATCAGTGCACATAATGCTCCTTAGTGGCAGAAACAGGTAAGAGGATGAGGGTGGTACCTACATAGACATACTCTTTGGCTGAAATGTGTCCCATTATCGTCACAATAAAATATTCTCATGTTTATATTTATAAGCAATATACAATATTTAAATTTTAGTACATAAACATAAGTAGACATGAAAAAAGAAAACAGTACAATATGAATTTACTTGCAGAAATTGTCTTCGTAGCTCAGTTATAACACGTAGCAAGGCCACATCGCCTACCGAAGCATAACACTATTACATGATATATTCGGCAATAGCCCCCTGATCTTGCTGCGATATCTTAGCGTGTCGTGATTTACTGTCATAATTTGATTCTGTATTGACCCATAAATCGTCGCCCGTGCCATAGTAACGAGTGTTTTCGTCTCAATAGTCGACTGTATTTCAGCATTTTGATTTATATCTCTGATTTTCCTTTGTTAAGGACTACATTTTATTCGACACTTTCATTCTTTTGTGTACACCACAGTTATACGTACATTACATAATATTAGTACATTAAAAAAATTAAAGGTCATTAAGAAATAAACGCTGCTGTGTGGTGAGCACCACATTTGATCCCACGGGTATCGTAAGAGGTGATTATTGAAAATATTAGAAGAACCACATGACTTCCAATAGAATATCGTTTACGTCACATCACACTTAACATACCTAGAACGGCGACGGTGACCTATTATTCCCAAACCTGGCTACTATTGCTGCCTATAATAGGCAGTCCCATGTTCGACAATAACTTTAATAAGCTAATGAAAAACAAAATAATAATAATTGTATATTATAATAATTATTATTATTTTGTTCTTCATCAAAAAAAAAAAAAAACAAAATATTTGTACCTGGCTCTTATATGTTGGCCTAAACCCTAAACTATCCTTTTATTCGTTTCTGCGAACGGCTTAATCCTGGTTAGCCTCTCTGACCGCTGAACCGCTCCGGGCTTGATACCACTTGTATTGTCCCCCGGTTTTTACCTTTCCTTTTCGTTCGTTATCATCAGCCTCTGCCCACCGCTGGGCATAATTATCTCTGACACTTGAAAGATTGTATTTGCCCTTTTAATGACAACTGGTTATATTTCCTATTTTTTGTAACAAAACACGAATCACACAGAAAGTATATTTGTTTTGCTAAAAATGGATAAAAGATTTCCAAGTAAAACTAAGGTTTCTCACAGAAATATTTAAAAAAAAATACAGATATACTAACTTTCAACTCTCGAATTCGGAAAACAATAGCAGTTTGAACAGAAAATCTAGTTGCAGAATCAAGATAAATATATACATTTTTATAACTCAGAAGAAACAAAGGTTTTCGGAGTAATCGCATAAAATTTTACAATAAACTCTCAGTAAATATAGCGAAACTATCCATCTTAAAATTTAAAAATCGTAAGTAAACTGTTAAAAAGGCCTGCTATAAAAAAGATAAAAGTAGGTATTAAGAACAATTATATTTAATAATAACTCTTAATCTACTCATGCTAGTCCCCTTACTACTAATATTGACATATAGAAGATTATTAAATAAAAGCATTTGACCCTACCCTGAGAAGTTCAAGGTCTTGTTTTGACAACCGGAATAGATTGACGTTCGTAAGATTAAGCTTTAAAAAGCCGATATTGGATAAAAAAGTTTTTGAGTTTGACTTTGACTTTGAAAGACAGCTAGAAAATATCGATTTTTAGACAATTAACAGATACAATTTATAACCAGCGAGAATTTAAAATTGAATAAATTTATACAGTAATTTTAATATCGTGTAGACACCAAATCAACAAGTGTTTGCACAACAAGGCACATAACATACGTACGTCAAAAATCTTTATACAATTGTAAAATACTTGTAAAATTCAACACACAATTTTACGGAAAACAATGTCGATTTGTATTTTGCTACATGTTCTGGTAGCGCTGGATCAAATTTCGAAAACTGCATTTCAGAAATATTTTATGTTTTATCTTAAACTTTTTAAACAGCTTTTATTTATGCATCTAGTCTTCTAATGTGATTCGATATAGATTGTGTTACGAATAGATTACCTTAAACTAAATAGTATGAGTTAAAATATTAACAAGTCTGTATGTATTTAAGCTTTTTTATTTAAATATTTTAATATAATTTTTTTGTAAATTCAATACTCAACTTAGACCTTTCCAATAGATTGGCACATAGTGATCCTCACTATGATATTTTACAAGTTACCATGCTTGATAGGTGACACAGTTTTTTACTACTTTAATTTATCAGGAAGATGCTGATGAACATATTCTATTTCTTTCCATCTGTCGCCAATAACGACACCCACGGGATAATAATAGTATAGTGAATAGATTCTTTTACGCCGCCACTACACGGTTAAAGATCATTATGTTTCCTCAGCATAAGCCATTTTTAATAGATTTATAATTAATGATGTCGTCAAAGAGTAGATTGACGTCGTTTATCAATCATGGACTAAGTTATAATACCTATTTTACGTAGATGACATGTTACTTCGATTTCTTATTATTTTGTGGTTTACAGTAATTAAACAAAGACAAGCTAAATATTTTTTTTAAATCACTAGATATTGCCATCACTTAATTCAGAATACTTTATTACATTAAGAGGTTAAATAAATGTCAATTAATTTCATGCACCTTTGATAAAAGAATAATATCACTTATTAATTCCAGTTATAATTTTCTGTAATACTTCTTATCATGTTATTAGTTATTTTGGTTTTAATTAACTAATGTCACGGTTTATAAAATTATTCATCATTTTCTTTCATTCATTAGAGCCCGTCAAAGTTTCACTGCCGAACATAGGCCTCCTTCATAGACTATCTCACAGAGTATTTAGCTACGCGTGTTAGGTGGATTAGGAACAAAAGGTTTTTTTTATTATTAATCCATGATTATCAGAAATATTCGGCCGCTCATCTTTTGTTTCAATATGCCACTGTGGCAAATTGCGATATCCACGGGATAATATATGGGGTAGTGGAATCCCCTAAGCCATCACTTTATAAGCTATATGAGTAAATATGACTTAATTTGTCAACTTGTTATATTTGGTTAGATCACTCATCAACAAGCACCGTTACAGTAGAAATTAACCATCGTAATACTTTCACTATGACGGTTACGGTAAATTATAAATTTAAATATCTGGGTGAAATAATAATTAAGCTCTTATAAAACGAAAAACCGAGTTCAAAAATCTAAAAGAGAATGAAATAATTCCACAGAATTTAATAGCGTCTGAAGTCGGTGCTAAGATGAAATGTAACGAAAAATTAAAACCTTCTTAAAGGCTTTAATTTTTCGTTTTTCGCTATGAAAATAGTTACCCATTTTAGTTTTTAAGGTTGGTTGTTACTTTTTCAAAGTAACAACAAACCATAATCATTTGACCATTTTAGTAGACTAAACAATAACAAAAACTCTAGGTGACAACAAGAAATTCGTATAAATATTACATTAAAACTTCATCACCTGTTTCTTACCTTTAGAGGTGGAATTTTATGTTCAGTTTTATATACCTATCCATCACGAGGTATGTTTAATTAAATAAAAATCATTAAAACACCTTGGTTCATAATCGGTGAAGATATCGAATAACATACATTACATTACAGCCTATTAAAATCCACTGCTGAACATACGCCTCCCTATTATATATATAGGGGCATATTTACATGGGCCAAACATTCCCCATATTTGCCATGTTTGGCAAACGGGTTGGAAAACGCAGATTTTTATTTTTAATCGTTAGTTGAAAGACTCTGCTCCTGGTTTGATTCCCTCTGCCGCCTGTTACGACAACTACAGGATGATATGGGATAATGGATATTCCTACACCGCCACTTCACGGTAAACAAAAAATACAGTCGCAATTATATTTAATAAAGCCCTTCACTCTGTTAAAAATCTTTTAATATGGGTATGATTACAAACATTTTTTTTTTAAATCATCATCTTCATAATCAACTCGTAAACGTCCACTGCCGGAAATGGGCCGTAAAGAGGATTTGCCTTAAACGTCACGCATGGTAAGCAGTTTGACGACCGCAGTATTAGACATCTTGCACTTTTAACGTTGCGTCTAGTCGCCGATTTGGGGATTTTACATCTAATGTAAACGAATTGGGTACACTGCTATCTATTGGATGCCGTGTATTTTTTTTAAATAAGGGTTAAACGAGAGCAAACAGACCACCTGATGGTAAGTGGATGCTGTGGCCCATAGTCTTCTACATCTACCCTCAATCAAGAATCAAACTACAGATCCGTTGTCACCCCTAAGGACTAAGATGAAATGCCTCGTATCTAGTTCAAAGGGTCTCCGGTTCTCTACACTCACCATTCGAAACACAGCAGCGTTGAGCTGCTATTTTACTCTAGTATTCATATATATTATATTATCTGGTATTTTCCTTAGTCTCTTATTACTCACTAAAGCACGTCACTAAATAAGGCGATGGAATTTCTCAAACCGCCAAAACAAGACCATTATTTTTTTAATGTCATTCTCCATTACTTAAATGGCCTTTAATGACTTTCAGCGCTACCTACTATGGATCCGACGCTTCAAGCAAACAAGGATCGGTATCAGCCTGGTGAAACGCTTTCGGCTAATTGCTCGTCGTCCCCTGCGAGGCCTGCCACAAATCTTACAATTTATGTAAATGAAGAGCCGGTAAGTTAAAATATGAATATTTTTCTATGTTCAAGTTATATGTTAAGGCTTACATTAGTATATAAAATAAAACCTATGGGCCCTCAGAAAAAATGTATATCCAAGGAAGTATGGAACAACACACACAAACACAATAAATGTATTAACTTTGGCCACTCAGTATATTTACGATAGTTTTATGTATTTTCACAATAACCTTAATTACATTTTTAATAACCCCCAAAACGAAAAGAGCTGATGATCATTAAAAGGCTGAAAATATTTTCATAAATCATAACTGAGAACACTCTAGATCAAGTCACCTGTCAAACAAAAAAAACCCGAATCTAAATCGATTAATCCGTTTGGGAACTACGATGCCACAGACAGACACACAGTTACACACGTTAAACATATAACACCCCTCTTTTTGCGACGGGGATTAAAATTGTTATTTTATAAAAAAAATGTGATATACACTGTGTAAACTTTAGGAACAAACACAAGCTAGTGATACCAATTACTTGATTCCATAGAGTCAATAATTAATTCATGGTCCAATACATAGGTAAATGCACAGAAAATAGACAAGCATCGTCTTTTAAAACACCTTTTTGACAATCGCGTATAACTGTGCTGTACAATTGTTTAAACCGCATCTTGACGTGAAGAAGTAGATCTACAATTGTTGTTATTAGTTTTTTGGAATGTTTTTCTTTATAGCAGAGCCAATAAAAGCCAATGGGTTGGGCCAGACGAATGTGGTGACCACAAAGTAGGCCTGAAATGGATAATGCACCTATTGCGATACACTGTCCAAGTTATCTTCTGATAGTTGTAGCGGATATAATTATATATTTTATACTAGCCTTGGTAGCTCAGATGGTTAGCGCTCGCTGTAAGCTTCACAGTACTCGAGCAACCCGGGTTCGATCCCCGCCGGCACCAATGAAATTGTTAATTGCAATTTTAAGTGCTGATTTACCACGTGCTCGGCGGTGAAGGAAAACATCGTGAGGAAACCTGCATGTCTGAGAAATAAAAAAAAATATTTCGATGACATGTGAAGTTCGCCAACACGTATTGGGGCAGCGCGGTGGACATTTCCTTGCCCTAAAACCCTCTCAGAAATGAGAGGAGGCCTGTGCCCAGCAGTGGAACGTAAATAGGCTGCAACTTTACTTTTATACTCATTACTCAAAATTAACATCTAAGTTAACATATTTAAGATGCCTGACACTACGAATAGACCTGTGTTTTACCTTACGATAGTTTATTTTATACTGATCTATCCTCACTTATCATATTATGATGATTATATACATATAATAATCATCTTATGATGCTTGCTAGTCCCTGATGTGTCACTTAGTAAAAATCTATGCAAGTTAAGAGCGTTCAGAAAGCTGTCTCTTTTAGTTGAAAATGTTATATATCAAAAAACTCTGAAGCTTCTTCAATTTAGCCTTTAAAGTTATCATTTTTTTTTAAAATCTACTTTCTACAGTATAAGTTATTCCCGTTATAAATGTTTTAGAAATTACCTATAAATAAAATAAAAATATTTTGCCACGTGGAAATTGATATGGTAATAAATGCAAATCGTAAAACTATGATATGTATAAACCGAAACATAAACTGTAACAATTTGGAGATTGCGAGTAGGCATATTATTATCAGGTACTTGGCCACCCAGGTGGCCATCTTTTTTCTTCAACATACATGCTCAAACTTTGTCCCCAAAAACAAAACTACAAACCTTATATTCTTTTAAGATTTAAAAAAATGAAATGGCGACATCTGTTTTATCTATATATAAGCAATATATATTTTATTAATTATATATTTCGTTGTAATCAAATTATCTAAACTGGTTCTAAATAATAAAATA
Organism: Parnassius mnemosyne; assembly: GCA_963668995.1. NCBI lineage: Eukaryota > Metazoa > Arthropoda > Insecta > Lepidoptera > Papilionidae > Parnassius > Parnassius mnemosyne. The sequence continues at coordinate 42,738,240 of CAVLGL010000002.1, forward strand.
CAACAACATTTTATACAAATTTTTGCAACATATTAACATTTATGCAACATATTATACTACAAGTCCTTTTTATTAAAAGTCATTTATTTAACATATACCACTGCTTTGGAAAAATACCTGTCCTGGAAAGAAACAGCAAGAAACCCAGTGGGACTTTCCTTTCTAAGGCAAATTTATACAAGGCACAAGTTTTACTACAAAATAATTACAAAATATATTTAAGAAACAGCTTGGAAGCGACCATTCTCAGGGGTTATTATGTATCAACAATGTACTCATTTATACTATTATAGCCCTTTTTATACAATTATTGTTTAATCAAATATTTAGACTTGGTAATAGAGAGACATCATGTATTAGACTAGAATAATCGAAGATAAAGATACTCAAATCGTCATTTTAGAAACTGCACAAAGTAAAATGCATAATATCGGTCGGGGAAAAGTTTCTTCGTATTTTATATACCAATTCAAGATATTTTTTTGAAGTTTAATTACATTAAATTATAATAAATATTATGTGCTATTTTGTTCGATAACTTGTTGCCATCTTGCAGGTAATTAAATAATCTCATTGCTGTAGAAATCTTTGGATTTTTAATTAAAAAAATGCGACAAGTAGTTTTGGGGGTCATTTTTTTTTTTTTTTTTTTTTTATAGGAGAGGGGGCAAACGAGCATGCGGCTCACCTGATGGTAAGTGACTACCGCCGCCCATGAACAACCGCAACACCAGGGGAATTGCAGATGCGTTGCCGGCCTTTTAAAAAGGAGTAGGCTCTTTTCTTGAAGGTCCCTAAGTCGTATCGGTCCGGAAAAATCGCTGATGGTAATCGATTCCACAAGGAAGTCGTGCGAGGAAGAAAACATCTTCTAAATCGCACAGTGGTGGACCGCCAATCATCCAGATGGTGTGGATGGTATCGGGAGTTCTGCCGCGATGTGCGTTCATGAAATTTGGCGGCTGGGATTAATCCGAACAATTCCTCAGAGCACTCCCCATGGTAGATGCGAAAGAAAATGCAAAGAGATGCAACATCTCTTCGCAGTGCCAATGAATCGAGCCGATCGGAAAGGGCTCGGTCGTCGACGATTCGAGCCGCTCTGCGCTGGATGCGGTCAAGTGGAAGGAGCTGGCACTGGGGAGCCCCTGCCCAGAGATGGGAACAGTATTCCATGTGAGGCCGAACCTGCGCCTTGTAAAGTTGCAGGCGGTGTGCCGGCATGAAATACTGTCCCGCTCTGCTGAGCACGCCAAGCTTTTTAGAGGCCAATTTGGCCTTCTCTTCCAAGTGACCACGAAACTGCACGTCACTCGATATGTCGACTCCGAGGATACCGATACTGGCTGAGGCAAGAAGGGGAGTGCCTTGAAACTGAGGAGATACGACAAAGGGGTTCTTTTTAGCGGTAAACGCGCAAACTTGTGTCTTCTGAGGATTAAACTGGACTAGATTTAGTCGCCCCCAATCCGAGACTTTGTCCAGCAAAGACTCGACTTCAGACACAAGTTTGTTCCGGTACTCGGCGACGTTTTCCCGAGAAATATTGGCCCGGCCGGTGTATAGAGCATCACCAGTGCTGTCATCCGCATAGCAATGAATGTTACCAGTTAGCAACATATCATTGATATGCAGAAGAAACAGCGTTGGTGATAGCACACAGCCTTGTGGAACACCAGCGTTAATAGGCTTGTAGTCAGAACATGCACCGTCTACAACGACCTTGATGCTCCGATCTGCAAGGAAGCTGGTGATCCAATTGCACAATTTCTCGGGAAGCCCATAGGAAGGGAGCTTCGAAAGAAGCGCTTTGTGCCAAACCCGATCGAAGGCCTTCGCAATGTCCAGACTAACGGCCAACGCCTCCCCTTTGGTCATTGTAGAAGCGTACTCGTCGCGATCCCTGTCAGCCCTTTTCGGGACTGCAATTCTACACAGCTGCGCACCCATGCTAACGAGGGTTAGGGCGTCCCCCCAAGGCGACGCACACCAGCTCGTTCCCGTTGTTGTGTAATTCAGCGCGCAAAGCGGCGATGGGGACCGCCACCCCTCACGCACAGCTCGATACGGCGGGAGGTGGAGGACTGAGTGCAGAGTTGGCACGTGGAATGTTAGAGGAGGCATGAGAGATAAGACGAATGAGCTGAAATAATGAAAGAAAGAGAATTAGATGCCGTGTGTATATCGGAAACCAAACGGAAGGGCAGTGGTACTGAAGAGCTCCCTGGCGGGGCGTTAGCTCTATGGTCCGGAGTCCCGGAGAGCGAGAACGCCTGCCAGGGAGTGGGGGTGCTGCTGTCGTCTCGATTGGTCGATGTTATGACTGAATATAAGGTTGTGAACGCAAGACTTCTCTGGGTTCGCTTTAAATTGGGACTGACGAAGTTATTCCTTTTGGCTGTTTATGCGCCGGTAGCTTCGTCGTCCAGGGCTGAGCTGGAGGAGTTTTCGGAGAATGTAAGAGAAGTTCTATATTTAGTTAGGGGAAACGAAAGAATTGTTGTATATGATGATTTGAATGGACTGATTGTGGTGATTTGAATGAGTTGATTTGATGGTTGGTACCATTCAACCAGGGTACGAGTCGGTGCTTGGAAAGTTTGGCGATAAAAGGGTTAATGATGCTGGCAAGCTTATACTGGCTGTATGCAAGAAAAAGGGTCTTCTTGTGACAAACACTATGTTTAATTACAAGAAAATCCATATGTATACTAGAGAAAGAAAGAATGAGAGAAGTATGATCGATTTGTTCCTGGTGGATGACCGACTGCGAAAACAGGTGATGGATACGCGAGTGTTCAGGGGTGCTGACCTGGGAACGGATCACTATCTAGTGATTACTAGATTTAGAGGTCTGTTCGCGGGTTGGCGCTACCGGACGGCAGTGACAGAACCACAGTCAGTCTGTCGCATCCGAAGCTGGAAGCTTCAGGAAGCGGATACTAGGGACAAATATCATGCGAGGGTAGCCGAAAAGCTTGACACCATCGATGGCAGAAAAGAATGTGTGGATAGAACATGGCAGAACCTTAGGGATGGAATGGTAAGTGCAGCGGAAGAAGTGTGTGAAACGATAAAAAGAGTTAGTAGTATAAGTAGAGATGCATGGTGGAATGATGAAGTGAAAGAAGCTGTAAAGAAGAAAAAGAAAGCATGGTTAGACTACTTGGCATCTAGTAATGATAAGGATATGAGAGAGAAGATGAAAGAAAGATATAAGCTGCAGAAAGTTCATACGAAAACATTGATGGAGGAAGTGCGTGAAAGGTGTAGAATGGAAGCGGACGAAACTTTAAGGAGAACTCCAAACTCTTCTGGAAAAAGGTTGGAAGGACCCGAAGTGGTGCGACAGCCTTAAGAATGAACAAAGTGCTTTCCAGAATCAATGACGTCCTCTCAAAAAAAACGGACGTCATGCAGCAATGGAGCGAATTTTATAGAGAAATGTATGCGTGTGATGATCTTAGTGAGGGATCCAGGGGTGACGCCGTGACTAGTACGCCAGACCCGGACCTCGATAACACTTAGGTCATCAGTATGAAAGAGATTGAACGTGCGATTCTGTGTGGTAAATGTGGTAAGGCTGCAGGACTAGACAGAGTTACTGCTGAAATGGTCAAGTATGGTGGGTCTCGCGTCTGGGACAGCTTTCATCTGCTGTGCAAAAATTTGTGCTGGCGGACGGGGGATCTCCCGGATGATTGGCGATCCGCAGTCATTGTGCCTTTACATAAAGGTAAAGGTTCACATTTTGACTGCGGGTGCTATCGGGCGATCAGCTTGACCAGTTTAGCATGTAAAGTTTACTCGAAGGTTTTGACACGTAGGATGCAAGAGAAATCGGAATGATTTCTGTGGGAGGCACAATGCGGATTTAGACCTGGAAGAGGATGCACGGATCAAATGTTTTTTCTCCGCATGATCACGGAGAATCTTCTGGCTGCTAACCAGAAGATTTTTGTGCTTTTGTGGATCTTGAGAAAGTATTTGATAAGGTTGTAAGGAAGAAAATGTGGGAACTGTTGCGAGACTGGGACTTGTTGTTAAGGAAGAAAATATGGTGTGGATGGTCGACTGCTAAGGGCTGTGCAGTCACTTTACTGTAACTATAAAGCCTGTGTGCGGGTAGGGCATGACCTGTCACCCATGTCTAGCGTCCAAATGGGCGTAAAACGGGGTTGTGTCATGTGTTCCTGGCTGTTCATACTGTATCTGTGCTACTGTAGCTGTTTACAGAAACTGAAAGATTTGGGTGTGAAATTGGGTGACATTAAAGTAAATTGTCTGCTGTATGCTGATTATGCAGTGCTTATTGCACCATCAAAGGCAGAACTGCAGGCATTAGTCACGTGTATGAAAGAGGAATGTGAATTTAAAGGGCTCCGTTTGAATGCTAATAAAACTAAGGTTCTGGTATTTGAAAGGAACGAAGAGAGAACGAAGTGTGAAATATGGGTAAATCAGGAATGTCTAGAAGAGGTAAATGAAATTGTATACTTGGGGAGTGCTTTCAGCCGGGATGGAAGATGTGATTTAGATGTGGACAAGCGTGTCGCTGCCGGGAACAAAGTCAATGGTGCCCTGACTGCGTTAGTCAAAAGGCAAGGCGTAGTGAAGAGTGCACGCCTTGCAATACATAACGCAGTGTTGGTACCGACTTTGTTATATGGCAGCGAAACCTGGGTATGCCAGAAGAAGCATAAAAGTAAGTTGAATGCAGTGGAGATGCGATCTTTTCGTAAAATGTGCAGCGTTACCATGGCTGACCGAAAGCGAAACGAAGAAATTCGCAATATGGCAGGTTTGAAAGATGACCTTATCACAAAAATTGATAAGGGCGTGCTTCGATGGTTTGGGCACGTTGAGCGAGTGAGTGAAGACCGAATGGTGAAGAAAATATATAGCGCGAAAGTAAATATTAAAAGGTGTCGAGGTAGACCGAGACTAACTTTCGAAGACCATGTGAGATAATGAATCTGAAAGAAGCGAAAGAGGTATGTAAGGATCGTGACACTTGGTGATCTGTTCTCTCTGGCTACCCCGTCAGGATTTGTGCGTGAAGATAAGTAAGTAGTTTTGACAGTCCTCTCTTGATGTTAACCTAACACTACTCAAAGAATTCTGAAAAGACCGAATCGTGAAAATCTGAGCATGCAAGGTCAGAAATATACAGCGGAAGCATTAACACTTCCCAACTAAGCTCTCTCAATTTTTGTTAAGTGTCAAAGATGTGTGCCGAATAAAAGATGGATCGATTGTGTGAAGAGTGATATGAGAATGAAAGGAGTAAGTATGAAAATGACGGCTGATAGAGAGGAATGGAACAAAAAGATTTACTGCGCCGACCCCAGATAATGGGAAATGGTTTAGAGAATGATGATGATGTCAAAGATGTGTGCGGTCTAGCGTTATCGTGATGAAAGACCACTCCTTTTCTAATGAACAATTCTGGCAGCTTTTTCTCAATTTCTTGCTTTAGTTTCATTAGTTATTGGCAGTAGAAATTCGAATCCATGGTTTGCCCGGCGGTAAAAGCTTATAATTAACGATGCCCTTCCAATCCCACCATACACACAGCATCACATTTTTGCGTGTTAGTCCGGGTTTCGCTACAGTCTATGGAGCTTGATTACCCTTTGACCAGGATCGTTTTTGCACTTTCTTGTCATAGGCGATCCATTTTAATCACTAGTGATTAATCTTTTCAAAAACGGTTCGGTTTCATTACGTTTCAATAGGGACTCATCTCTCCTAATGAATCGTGTACTCATCGCAAAAATGAGTACACGGTTCATTAGGTTTCTTTTAGTGAGCTCGTGTGGTACCCAAATATTAAAGTTTTTTGGATAGCCAGACTTTATCAAATGGATCAAAACTGATTTTTGGTCGATCCTAAATTCCTCGGCTATGTCGTAACTACTAATACGCCGATCTTGTTCTATTTCTTCAGAAATGGCAACGACTTTGTCCGTATGAGGGCAACCAGAGCAAGCTGCATTTCTAACAATAAAATTCCCGAACTGAAAACGCTTGAACTTATTTTGTGCTATTCTTACTGATACTGTATTAGGTCTTTAAACGTCATAAATTTTATTAGCGCCTTGGGTCGACTTTTTCCTTTTTCTGTAATAATGTATCAGAATGTATCGAATTTCTTTATTAGTTTCACTTATTTTGGCGGACAGAAAAACTATTGAAAAATGGCGGAAGTGTTTTTACTTTTTAATTATTTTTTCTTAATTCCCTTTATGTATTGATATTAAAACCAGCCAGATACAAATAGTAAAACCAAAGAGATTTTTCTTCAATTTTATACAAACAAAATACGAAGAAACATTTTCCGTGACCTATTATATGCACAAAACACAAAACAACACAAACACTCACGCCTGTCACCCAGAGGGGTAGGCAGAGACTACGGACTTCCGTTTGGCACAATGCTGATACAACTCTTTCGCCACCTTCACATCCATATATCTACGCTTACACGCTCGTCGGTTAAGGGTACTCCTAATCTGGTACATTTTCAATATATCGCCAATTTGGTTGATAAACCTTCGTCTAGGGCGTCCCTTAATGTCTCTGTCGTTCACTTCTGAAAATAAATTTGCTTTGTCACTCATTCCTCATTCATTCTTTCTTCATGACCAAAACACCGAAGCATTCCTTTCTTAATCCTGGTCAAAACGTCATCTTGCAAACCACACTTTTCTCTTATCACACTATTTCTCGCCCTGACATTCAGAATCTGAATAAATATATTATTATACTATATTATTCAAGTAGTGGGCTATTCAGGTTGTAATGTATGAAATTAGCTGCAAAAATAAGTTTGTAGATAATTTCATACAATGTACTAATGGAAAATCTAAACTGATTAAACTGTATATTATAGGCTTTTTTATCCTAAGAATAAGGTTTTTATTTCATAATTACAGCTTCGGTCATCAGAAACTAGCCTGCATCAATTAGAAAACGGGCTGTTCACTACACGTGTCAACGTGGAATTGAAAGTGACCCCAGGACTCTTCCCCGGAGGGCGTATGAGGCTCGAATGCGTAGCTTCTATTTACGATATCTACAAGAGGACAGCTAAATTAGACTTCTTTACCCCAGAGACTGATCCAAGGCCTGAAAGAAGTAAGTAATATTTTAATGAGATATTTAACAGGAAAATTACCTAGGTTAAATGACGCATTCGTCTTCTTGTAGGACTGTAACCAATAATATGAAATAGTTCATCTGGACCGATTTAATATCATTATTATCATCATCACCACTAAAAACTACGTGCCAAATTCTTACTCAATCGTGATATGTATTATACCGTAAAGTAAGAATTTGATAAATATGATATATGTATATGTACTCATACACATGCACAAAGAAGAGACACGCTTTATTATAACTGCAACTCGAATAGGTCGGCTCTAAAGACCACGTGCTCATAAAATAGAAGCTTAAGGCGCAGGTTGAGCAAAATGTCGCGCTAGTCGTTATTTGGGCGGTTTTTAGGAGCTATCTACTTTTTATTTAAAAGATATATCAACAAATAAAAAACACATTATATTTCTACATAATCTTGATTCCATAAAAGCTATATCCAATTTTTTTTAAAGGAATAAATATTAATATAATCTCCTTACAACGAAACCACATAAATGTGAAATTATTATTGATAACATGCATCTCCTCGTAAAGTAAGTATTATTTTATTTTGCGATTTACACCAATGGATAGGCAATTTATTAATAAACATTTCTATAGTAAATTTTTTTTCAAAAGACCAAAATTTGATTTTATTTAGAAATTATTTTAAAATCTGGGCATATTTACTGCTCACGGGCTTACTGAAGTCAGTGAGCGCTGAGCTCTTCGACGTGAAGCTCGTGTCGTTAGAGCGTCGACCAACGCATACGCCACGTCATATGAGTCGATAATATTACTTATTAGGTTATTTATAGGTAGTATTATTTGTTTGTTTTGGGTATAATTTTTCGTATTAGTTATACATATATTTGTTGTGTTTTTTACTGCGCGATGAAGATTTTTGCGTGTATTTTCTTTGAAGTAAATTTAAATAAAAAAATGAAGCACCATTAGCATGTAAGGTTCGAATCCATAATTAAAATTTCGACAAATATTATAATTTACACTATAAAAGGCTAATTCAATATTATCACCCAACCACAATATCTTATCAGGTATAGTACTGCCTCGTTGGTCTAGTGGTTGTAATAGTGCGACTGCTGATCATGAGGTCCCGGGTTCGAATCCTGGGTCGGGCCAAAAAGTCAGTTATGAGTTTTTCATTTATGTTCTAAGTTATAATTAGTATTACTAAGATATAGTTTTTTGCTAAAATATAGTATATTATTTATTGCTTGTTATTTCTTCTTTTTCAAAAAATAATTGAGTACATAAGGTGTTCTGTACTTATAACTCGGTAAAAAGTACTAATATACCTACTTTTTACTATAAACTAAAAATTTTTAAAACTAAATTTAACTAAAAAGACTAAACTGGCCATTTATTTTTTAACTCATAACAGGACATGGGTTTATTTATACTCTAAAAACTATAACTTTATACAATTAGTGTTCACTATAAAATTATATTCGGTATAGACGGTAATTATTAAATGCAACATATTTTTTTTTAAATTATTAATTACATTTGTCAGTGGATTAAATTTGCTTTAATAAAGTTGGTGATGATTTTAAATAAGAATAAAATTCTGCTCAAGTTTTTTATTGTTATCTTTGTTAAGAACATCGCATTTAGAACTCTGGAACCGTAAGTGTTTCTTTCAGACGTCCACAATTTATGCAAAATAAAAAAATACTCTTTCTACCGGAGCATTCGTACCAGGTAGACATAAAATATATTCGATTAAAAAAAATTATGTTGAAGATTGTTGACTTTGAATACTTCCATCCAACGAGTTACGGGACAATTTTGTGTCCCGGAGCTTTGTTTGGGGACAATGGGACAGGAGACCGAGAAAAGGGACAGTCCCGTTCAAAACGGGACGTATGGTCACTTTAGCTATAACCCGGCGACCATGAAGCAAATACAAAGTTAGTCTTTGTATTAGCTTCATGGTGGCGCAGTGGCTTAGCAATCAGTTGTTGCGCCGGGGGCCGCGGGTTCGAATCCCGCATGGAACAAGATTTGTATGGCCTACAAATGATTGTTCCGGGTCTGGATGTTTGTCTTTGTGCAATTTATGTTTGTAAACTGCCTCCACGACACAGGAGAAAATCCAAGTGTGGGTGTAACGTTTTTTTACAACTGAAATTGAAAGATTGAACCCTTATACTTCTTGTTGATTTTTGTATTTATATATTTTTTATTGCACCAAATATTTGTACAAAAGCCGAGTTATCTATTTATTTACCTATAGTGAATAGGTATCTTTTAAACTCACAATTTTCAATGCTTCCGTTTTAATATATAATTAATTATAAAATTTCATAATTAGATAATATATGAAAATACATAATTCTAATATAATGCAACTAATATATACAGAATAAAAAAATTAAAATACATTTATCTTTGTACGCTATGTGTATTTCCATAAAATAGTTTATTGATGTTGAAAAAATAATACTGCTTTCGTACAATAGGTGGCGTCTTACATATTTCTTCCGGCGAGCCGCTCGCTACAATATATTAATATTGTAGCGAACGGCGTGCCGGTCAAATACTCAAGGTCGTTCGCATGGAGTAGCCCCTTAAAATAACAGCTTAATGCTGGTGCGTTCACGCGATAACGAGGTATTCTACCGTAGTCCTCGGGGGTGACAACGCACCTACGATTTTGATGATATTGTCGGTGAGTAAACTATAGGCCACATACAACATCCACTTACCACACACTTACCAGATAGACTATGTGCTCGTTTGTCGTCTTTACTCTATAAAAAATATAACTAGAAAACATCATGAGAGCCTATCAAAAGCAAGCAGCTGAACGTTCCTCATAGATGACCGTTATAGAGGATATTTGATACATTCGCAATGCTTGGCAGGCTGTTAACAATATATGTTATTCATCATTGCACTTGTTATCAGTTAGAATTAGATGCTTCTGCCCATCTCTTGTTTCAGTTTATCTTTATTGCCTTGTCTATACTACATTATAGTGGTAATAACTGACAACAATATGGTGTATATTAACAATATTATTAACTCATTTCGTTCAAACGACAAGGAAATATTTACATTAATAAACTACATGAAGCTCTGCTACGCGGACTGAGAGTTAGCAACGGGAAAATTACTCATAAATATCATAAATATCAACATAAAATATCACACAAAAATTACTTTATAATATATAAAAACTGATTATGTTAGTGGTATACCTATGAACGTGCCGTTAAGTGGCGGAGTATGACCATTATACCATAATCATCCCGTGGATGTCGTAAGAAGCAACAGAGGGAAATGAAGTAGAAAATGGGCAGCTGTTCCATTGATTGATCTATGTTAATAACGCCTTCATGATCCGAGGGGAAAATGTAGGTGCTCGTAACGTTTTTTTTTTCATTAGTAAAAAACCGTATCACTAATCTTCCAATATTTGATATGTTTACGGAGACTCTTTGATTCAAATCAGTAGTTGGACAGTTACGCGATCGAGTGATAATAATAAAATGTAATTTTTGACTATCTATTTGGAAAATATAATCTTCCCACATAAAACAACAAGAAACACTGGAATCATTTTTTTCATTCATTACAGCCTATCTAATTCCACAAGCTACGAGTAGAAACATTTGGGAACCGCAGTTTTTTTTACTTTCTAGTCGTTATTAGGAATACGCTGCTGTCCATAATTTGATGTTTTTCCCTCTCTCTCCTCTCGAGATACCCCTGGAAAGTATTTTTTAAAGTATAAGGGTGACAAACGAGAACACGGTCCACCTGATGGTGAGTGGTTGCTGTGGCCCATAGACATCTACATCTATCTACGTTTGCGAATCAAAATGCAGATACGTTGTCACACGTGGGGACTAATATGGAATGCCTCGTTGCCAGTAAAAAGGGTGTCCGGTTTTCTACACTCACCATACGAAAAACAGCAGCTTTAAGTTGCTAATTTACGCGGGTATTCTGTGAGAGCGTGGTCCTTCCCAGGTCGAGACGACCCATTCGTGCTGCAACTATACTATTAATACAGCTGCAGCATGGCTCTACCACATATGCGGTAGTGAATATTCTTACACCATCACTTACGGTTTTATTTATTTAGAGGTAGTTCGCTATACATCATATTTTTTTCTATTTTTCAGTAACACTGAATGGCGGTGCAGCCAGATGCTTTCAAAATTTCTTCCTTATATTTCTTTTATTATTTTTACCAATGGTCGCCTGTCAAGACTTTGGTCAACTCTACGATGGCTTAATAGACGACGCATTCCAGTACTACGATGAAGAAAGTGAAAATAATGCACTTCTATCTCTAGTTGGCGGTTAAAAGCCGATAACTGTACTTTATTAGTGAACATATGGCTGTTACGAATTTAGTCTGTGAAATTAAAATAACATGTTTTCAATTGTAACTAAAACGTGTCTAAGATTCTCAAACTTATGACAATTGCTGAGCACTGAAATGTTTTAGGGCTGACTTTTAATTCTGAGATAAATTTATTTATGAGATAAAATACAACATAAACAAATTGAAAATTACAGTTGTATGAATAAATTAATTCAATTGTTTCACTTTTATAATTAGTCGGGTTATAATTTATTTGTTTGACAACGTTTATCTAATGATTAGGAAATTAGCCTTAAACTGGAAAAACAATTTAAGTTCCTGATAATTTATGTGAAAATCTGTTTTAAAATTACCTTATAGGATTTATCTTAGAGTTAAGTTCTTGTTACTTATGTACATAACAAATTTTACACTATATTTAATAACCACTTCTGTTAGTTATCATTTGCAAGCTCAATTAAGTGGGTTTGTTCTTATTTTAATATATGTAGTAAAGGATAACGTTTTTGTAATGTTTTTTTTTAAATATAGTTACTGAGATTATTACATTTTATTCTATACGTAAACATAGCCTAAAAAGTTGAAATGTTTTCTGTAAAGGACTTAGTACGAGTATATAAATAAATGGATATGGGTTTGACTTCGTTTGCCCACACTATCCACTTTCCATTTAGTGGCTATTTGTAAGTTCGATTTGAAGACTGGAGAATCGATTTTCAATGAAAACATCCAGGTTCATTACGACACTTCGAACTAAGTTGTTTTTTTTTATAAATTTGAAATGACAAACGAACGTACAGTCCACCTGATGGTAAATGGCTATTACAGACCAAGCCAGTGGCAATCAACTTCAAGCAAAGGACTCTACAGATGTCACAGTCGAGAGGTTTGAGGATCGAATTCATTATTTATTCTTGACATTATTCATTCATTCATCCTTCATTACAACTTATCAAAACCATCTCCTGTTTCAGTTTCCCTCACTGTACACACAACGTACACACACCGACATAGATATCTTTTTAAAAACAAGCTACGAAATCAAGAGACCTCAAAACGTCTGGATTTCCGAAAATCGTACCTATTACAATAACTTCTAAGTGGAAAGTTGGTCACAATTCATTTATTATAAAATAGTCATACACTTTCTCATTCTCAGCAGGCAGGCAGAAATGGCGGAGTTTATTTTTATTATTTTAAATTGTAAAAACTGCAATAAAAAGTGCAGCCTGCTCGAAATCTAAGAAAATATTTCAAGAAATATGTCTAATTAACAATATTTAATCTAATGTATATGTATATATCAGTTTTTTTTTTAGTATGGCTTTGGTTATGTTCAAACATTGAAGTAAGAATGAATATGTAAGTTATTTTCTTTTCAATTATTAACAATCGAGTTTTATTGCTAGAGTCAAATATTGTTGGTTTAAAAGCAAATATAATTATAATAAAAATGAATATCTTAGAGCCTTAACTTACGACAAATTTCACGTGCGCAAAGGTGAATGAAATTTGTATACGTTTGCTAAGGTATATGTATGTAAACAGAAGTTGGCAATGTATTACGAGAACAGAGGGGTTATAAGTTTGTAGTGTGTATCTGTGTATCTGTGTCTCTGTCTGTGACTTAATAGCTCCTGAATGATGTACGATGAACCGATTTTGATTAACTTTTTTTTTTGTTCGAAAGGTGTTAATCGAGATTATTCGTAGCCATGTTTCAAAAAAATGTGTTCAGTTTGAAGATCAGCTTTTTTTGTTTCGTTGATTTTTTTTTTTAAATTGGTACCTGACCCGCTTTGAACTGCGCGATAAAACGACGTCGTGTGCGTGTTGGCCACTGACCTCTATATATGGAGTGGCTATACACCGTGACGTAATGAAGCGATTTGGTTTTCGCTATTTTGACCTTAATAGCAGAAGTGAGCATCCACGGAACTAATGATAGAGATAGAACAGCGCGACAAAATATATCGATAAAACACCTCGGAAAGGTCCTTCATTTCGGACCAGCCAACTGGGTTCTCCCACGTTCACCATGAGTTACCAAGCCACGACTGCTACACGCCACGACAAGGCAAAAATCCGTTTAGCGGGGAGCTATTTCTCACCTAAATTTACTCGAACTCACTAAGGGAATTAATAAGTTTGTAGTCCCAATATAAATTTATTCCCTTGATATAATAAATTGGTCATATTTAAACAGATTTAACAAATTCACCAAGTGTAAATACAAAGTCATCATAAGCGACCTTTCTACGCGTTCTAAGTAGTGCGTGTTTTGTGTTTAATAAAACAGTCGTCTGTGAAGTGTTTTGAATAAAGATAATAATTTTGTTTCGGACACCAATTCACAAGTTTTATGCCAGTTATTTAATTTTTCGCTGTCCCGTGCACTACATATAGGTCATTGCTATTGTCTTACTATTGTGTCTGAAAATCGGACAGTGAAAGTGTTAATAAACATTTGATAATTAACTGTTGTCCGGGACTTTGGTTGTTAATAGATATGGTTATAAAAGAATATCGATATGTATTATAGACAAGGAACTCGACAACCCTATTGAATTTTATTGTTTACTCAAAACTCAGTAATATAAAGCCAAACATGTTGGTAATTACTAATTATTTTAGATTAGTAACAAATTTTTAAGTACCTTTATTATCAAATACTTTTGATTTTATCTGCAAATTCAATTACTTCTGGACTGTTATCACACTTTACTTTTGGTAACGAGTTTTACAAATTACACATACTCATTATTACTAAAAATAATTCTCATTATAGTAACTAAAACCAAACATAACCAAACTACGTAAAATTCTTTCATTTTTTCGTTTGAAAGTTTCAAATACAGAGAGACGATTTGAACAACACATATTATCTCAATATTAGTTCCCAGTACATTCAATGGCTGCACTTTAAATTGGTAGAAACATTTTGTAGGGTATATAGCCAGTCCAGCGTACTTGAAAGAGTATAATAGAGGTAAGTGGAGGCCCTTAATTACGAGTACATATATGCACGACAAGAAGTCACGCTTTAAAAGCCTGGAGGGAGTAAAATAAATATGATCGCTTGAATACTTTAGAACAGACTTTAAGAATATATGTAAAATATATATATATATATATATATATATATATGTTATCAAAACAATTGTAGATATAAGATGAGTTGTAGTATAACACAATTAAAACACCATTCGTATAATTAAATACATAATTTATGTAAGTAAAAGAAGGAGAATGTTATTCGTATTGATTTCTTTAAAAAAATTATTTCACGTTACAATATTCGAGCACTAAAAATACACTAAAAGTTATATTTGTGATAATTTTCAATATTCATAATGTATTTGTGGTTATTTGAATTGAATTTTCACTCTTTAATATTAAAGTATTTATTTATTTTTAAATAAAATGCAACAGTTGCAAGCACCAGTTTCTTTTATAGAATAAGTATGAAAAGCGAGCACACCTTCCACGTGATGGTTAATGGATTCTGTGGCGTATAGACACTATATTGTTATATAACCGATTAAAAATCAAAATGTAGAGACGTAGTCACCCATAGGTTGTCTATTCAGTATGCCTCGTTGCTTCGATAATTCGATATACAGTTGAATAAGCTTCTATATTACGCTGGTATTGAGAACATTGTACTACCGCAGTCCAACCGACCTATATGTAATGTAACCATAGTAATAAAGCTGCGCCTTGATTCCACCACATTAAACACCTGTTCATCTGAGAGTATAGAATAGTAAAATCTGAGTTTTATTATATTCTATAATTACTAACAGAATAATATTTTATGAATACAATTTTCATTTTATTAATGTAAATAACTCTTCAATAACATATGGATATTGACATAATGAGGCAGTTAAAATTTATGGATATTTCACCATTCGAATTTGAATTTGGTAAAATTATATTAGTGTCTATACGTTTTACAGCCCTTCACAAGTCCACTGCTGAACATAGGCCTCCCCCAAAGAATGCCACAAAACACGGTCCTGAGCCACCTGCATCCATCGACTTCCTGCATGTCTTACCAGGTCGTCACTCCATCTCGTGGGGGGACGCCCTACACTTCGCCTACCGGTACGAGGCTGCCACTCGAGAACCTTTCTTCCCCATAATGATGATGATGATGATACGTTTTACACTTTCCTTTCCTAACATAAATGATTTAAAAATGGTCATGAATTTAGATTTAAATGTTTTTTTTTACCTGAGCTGAGAGGGTTGAGCTTTGGGCTTGCTAGATAAACACGCTCTTGTAAATACAATGTCTCGAGCCTGGATTGCAATCGCTTAAAGTGTAGTTATTTGCAAATTCCATATTAAACAACACCTTTAAGTTCAAAACACCTATCACTACAATACAGTAACTGCGCATGCCATTTTTATGCTCATTCTAAATAAACTTAAGGACTGTAATTACGCCGCACTCTTCTCCGAATTCTCTAAAATTAAATACCATTAACAGATTTATTTAAATATATCTAGATAGGCGTAGCTCAGGCCATTATTCCTTTCGTAAGGCTATGACTAAGGTTAAATGGTAAGCATACGATGGGGCATGGGTAGCGAGGTAAAATATTTACTTTAAGCGTCTATCATTTCAGACACTGATATACAAGATATGTTTCATACACGCTGGATACCTCGCCTTGCTACACGCTCTTCACACATTGTCTACACTTCACGTTGAATATTACTAAAAACGATTCCTTCGTTATAATTTTTCAGTTGTTCTCTTTATGAAGACTATGTAATAAAATAATTTGATATGATACTTTTTTCATTTCGTAAAATTTTATTCTTGCCGAACCTGGAAATGTTTTATTATAAATATTTTAATGAACAATGAAGTCACCTGCCAGTAAATAAACCTTTTCGCTCACATCACTTACATGTATCAGTTACTAGTAGTGATAACGCGCCGTACTCGTCCTAAGTACACTCACGGTTGATGATTAGAATATAATATGACAAAGCAAGTAGGAAAAGTGATATTTGTGCAATTGGCAAAAATCTATTTATATATAATATACGGATGCTCATTCTGATTCAAATCTCTCTGGAGTGGTAATAAATAGATGAATGATATAGATAAATCATATATCCAGGAGAATCCGTCGCTAGGTCGCTAGTGTTATTTTATACTTCTGAATAATATTTTTTTATTTCAGAGATATTATTTTGTACGTCTTATTTTAGTTTACACTAATACAACATTGAATACTACATTGAATAAAAACTGAATGATAATTCTAAAAGAACCCAATACACATTCAGGTTACCGGCAAAACACTGAATTAAATGTACAATGAACAGTGGGAAATCCCACTCGTCGGTTGATTATTTTTGTAAAAATTTGTGTATTTATGTAGATGTACATATGTATTAGACATACAGGGTTATTATATACTACTATTTATTATGTGCCTCAGTTCTAAATTTTTTCTAGCTCTAGCTCTTTTATGACTATAGCACGAATGGATCGGCTCTACCGGGGAAGTACCATGCTCTTACAGATTATCAACATAAAATAACCGCTAAATATTGCTTATTTCGTATGGTGAGTGTAGAGAATTGAAGACCCTTTTTACCAAAAACGAGGCATTTGACCTGAGTCCTCAGCGATAGCAACGCATCTGCATTTCGATACTTAATCGAGGATAAATGTAAATGTCTAAGCGCCACAGCATTCACTTACCATCAGGTGAACTGTGTGCTCGCTTTTCACCCTTATTTTATATAAAAAGCTACCACACTAGGCAGGCGTGTTGAGTTCAGCAGTTTTAAGGCCACCATTATAGGGAATGCTGCAAAGCACGATCCTGAGCTAATTGCAACTATGAACTTCTTCTGTTTTAACAGGTAACAATAAATGTAGTCAATAAAAAATTGTATAGATTTAAACTCTAGTAGTAGTATTTTTTAATGGATAGAAATGTTATAAACTGGATTCAATATTTATTATTTAACAATATGCTAATAATTTAAATTGTGTACTATGATCAAACAAGTACTGTCGTATAGAGTACCTGTTACAAGCAAAATGTCGCATTACCTTAATATGTATATTTTATGTCCGACTTTTTTTAATTTTTAATATAATCACATGTTCAAGTATTAAAAGGCCCTTAAGAATATGTAATGCAAATGACGCAAATCTACACAAATCGGACAACGCAAGGACCTCATACGTTGTCCAAATATCATCAAGTCATCATTCATCAGTCCTTACCGTCCACTGTTGAACATATGTCTCCCCCACAGCGCGCGGTCCTGATCCACCTGCATACATCGATTTCCTGCATATCTTACCAGGTCGTCACTTCATCAAGTGGAGGTTGCTCACATTCCGCCAACCGGTAAGAGGCTGCCACTCGAGAACCTTGCTTTACCGAATAGAAAGACAGCAATTGAATAATTTTAAAAATAATACTATCACTTTTGGCCTTTTTCTTACTACGGCACATTTACGCAAACACTACACATTGAATAAAACTATTTTTACGGATTTTATCGCGTTTAATTAACGTATTTTATAATCCCGACGTTTTGGTTGCTTTCCAGCAACCGTGGTCATGGGGGACTAAGATGATTGACGTCCCGATGTCAGAGTTAAACCGGAGTACCTTCAGCTTTTTTAATTAATAATTTTGGTCCGATCCACGCAGAATGAACTAACTGTGTCTTGAAGTCTTGCAGTGGTATGCTTGGGTTCAGTTTTAATTTTATGAATTACAGGATCCCAAGCAGGTGGTAGTACCCAGCCTCCTTCTCTATTGAAATTAATTTTTTAATATAAATTTTTTTTAATTTCAATAGCCTCACGAATCATCAGGATATTGGCAGGATATCGATGTTCTTTCGCGAGAATTTGTGGTTTATCAAATCTAATGTAATGGCCGTCTAGGATATGATCACAAACTGCAGACTTCCCGGAACGTTGATGCTTCACGTCAGCTATGTGTTCTTTTACGCGGGTATTTATAGATCGTTTTGTTTGCCCTATATATGAGAGACCACACTCACAATCAAGCTTGTGCACTCCTGCATCTTGTAGAGGAATATTGTACTTGACAGATGGTAAGAACTGACCGATCTTCTTCGGCGGCTTGAAAAATGTTCTAATAGAAGCTCGCTTCAAGATGTAGCCAATCTTGTCTGTGACACCTCTGACATACGGTAGTACAGCAGGCACACGATTGATTGTGGCCGGCTTCACTCGGTCACTGTGACGTAGGCGCGGAACCCGAAGCTTGTTTTCGTGCAGAACCTGCTTGACGTGCTGAAGCTCGGTGGCCAGGTGTTTGCTGTCACAGATCCCTCGTGCTCTCTGTAACAAAGATTTGCCCACGGTAGCTAACTGTGAAGGGTGATGGTGGGATTCACCGTTTAAATGTCGGTTTGTATGGGCCTTTTTTCTATAAACAGTGTGACCTATGGTATTATTAGGATTTCTAATGACTAACACATCTAGGAAAGCTAAAGAATTATTTGCCTCTAACTCCATAGTAAATTTAATTTTAGAGTTTATGGAATTAAGATGTTCTAAAAATGCAGTTACTTTGTCTGATGGTAAAATTGTGAAAGTATCGTCTACGTACTGCTTGTAGAAACTTGGAGTTACTGGTGCAGTAAGCAGGGCTTTCTCCTCAAAGTCCTCCATGAAAATATCAGCGACAATGGGAGATACTGGTGAGCCCATCGCAACACCATCTACTTGCTTGTAAAACTGTTCCTTTCCGTGACCACGTTTGCTGTAAAGCAACCGAAACGTTGGGAATTTAAAATAAGTTAATTAAACGCGATAAAATCAGTAAAAATAGTTTTATTCAATACGGCACATTGTTTAGATATTCTTATGAAATTTGTAATAAGTTCCGTAAATGGATTTAGTTCACCTTCATTTTTCTTTTAGTGATGTTTTATTTATCTTTATACATCCATTATACGCATTGGATAATAATGATATATAAATAATATAACGATTTACGCATCATAGTATACCAATTTCTATAAGTAATGACAGATAACTCTGAATTTTTGGGATATTCCCAGTAGTCTTACCAAGTAGTCTTACAAGCTCAAGAAGCTGGTAAAACTAGTGGGAATACCCCAAATTTTCATCGTTTTTCGCGAATTGTTCGTTGAATCACGTCGCAACACACGTTTGATATTTAAACTGTAATGACTTGATAGACTGCCCCGGCTACCGTCGCAAAGACAGTGTTCACTTTTACTCGCGCATCTTACATATATCTCAAAATCACCAAACAGTACGGTGAGAACACAGATATATTATAGTATAGTAGTATAGTAGTAGATTGACAATGGAGTGATTAGGGCGAGACCAAAATCAAAATAAACCAGTGTGCGTGTAATGTGCATGTGTGGGTGACAAATAGTGCTGCACCCATGCATTGCCTGCTTCAGCTATAATTATCGACACTGATTGCAGTATATTCGTATCTTCTGATTTTACGCTAATGATGTAAGTGAATATTTTTACCTAACTACGCTGAAGTTAAAAGAATGGTTACAATTATAGAAGGGTATGTATGTATGTATGTTCATCTGTTCCCTAAGATTTTCTAAACTAGTCATCATATATTGAAGAAATAGATATATTTAAAAGCATTGTCCAAATAATTTTACATATTGTACATATTTTATATTTGAGAATGGGTGAGTAAACCGTCAAATGCCTTTTGTACGCGGATGATCAAGTCATATTTGCATCGTCAGCGGCCGAGTTGCAAATGATGGTTACTTTAATTAACTGGTCATTAAAAGAAAGGGGTATGAAAGTGAACGCAAGTAAGACGAAAGTGATGGTTTTTGAAAGAGAATAAAGTAAAACGTTATGTGAAATAAGAATAGAAGGGGAGTTGATTGAGCAAGTGGATGAGTTTGTATATTTGGGATGTTTATTTAGCAGGGATGGTAGATACGATAAGGATATAAAACGATGAGTGAATGCAGGAAATAGAGTAAATGGGGCTCTACACGCTATTATGAAGAGTCAAAATGTGTCAAAGAAGGCACGTATGGCAATTCATAATGCTGTGTTAGTCCCTACTTTAATGTATGGTAGTGACAGTTGGGTATGGCAGAAGAAGCATGAGAGTAGAATAAAGGCTGTAGAAATGCGTTCCTTAAGGAGTATGCTAGGGCTGTATCTGAATGACAGGGTGAGAAATAGCGTGATAAGAGAAAAGTGTGGTTTGCAAGATGACGTTGTGACTAGGATTAAAAAAGGAATGCTTCGGTGGTTTGGTCACGTAGAAAGAATGAACGAAGAAAGAGTGACAAAGAAAATTTATGTTTCAGAAGTGAACGGCAAAGTTAGGAAGGGACACCCTAGACGAAGATTTATCGACCGAATCGGCGATACATTGAAAATTGGCCAGATTAGGAGTACCCTTAACCGACGAGCGTGTATGCGTAGATATATGGATGTAAAGGAGGCGAGAGAGGTGTGTCAGGATCGCGCCAAATGTAAGTCCGTAGTCTCTGCCTTCCCCTCATGGGTGACATGCGTGAGTGTTTGTATTGTATTTTATTGTATTGTATATTTAAGAATATCTAACACAAAAACTTAAATTATCCTACAGTTCTACTCCAGTGGTATTGTGCCAAGAATGATGACTAAGTTTCCTCGCTGAATGGCTATTCATATAAAATAAATATTTAGATATCGTGTCTGCGATCCAATGACAGATGTTTGCTCAAAATATTCTTGACATTCCGAAAATACATGTTAAAAAATATAACTTAATTAGGATTTATTAGTTAAAATATTTTTATAAAACTGAAGTATCCAACGAACGTACAGTCCATCTGACGATGGTAAGTGGCTACTGCAGCCCATGAAAACTTGCAGCTAACTTCAAACTAAGAAAGTCATTGTCACTACTACGGACTGAAATCGAATACCTTACCTAGCAAGGTAAGAGGGTAGTACCTTCCCAGACGCCAGTGTTCTAATGGTACTAGAACATATTACAGCTAATGTCTCTCTCTCGGTAATACTGTAATTCTTGTCTGCAGCATTTAGTGACTTGCTCATATAGGCAACAGGATGTTTTTTGCTATTGACTGTTTGAGTTAAAATGGCACCTACTCCATAATTACTGGCATCTCTGTGAACTTAGAAGGGCAAATTATATTTAGGACAATGTAAGACCGGTGCAGATAACATTCTAAACATTCTTTTAGCTTTTTAAAAGCTATGTCTGCCTCTGGTGACCAGTAAATTATCAGTAAATTTTGGAGCACCTTTGCGGTTTAGTATGTAAGTTTATTAAGAGGCCCAGCTATAGTGATAAATTTGGCACAAAACGTCTATACCAGGTGGCTGTTCCTAAAAACGTTTTAAATCTTTTTTTGAGAATGGTGTTGGATACTCTAAAATAGCTTTTACCTTTTCAGAGTCTGTTCTGAGACCCTGGGCGTTTATTACGTAGCCCATATATTTCAGACAAGACCGAAAAAATTGGCTTTTTTCAAAGTTTTTTGTTAAATTTGCTTCCTTTAACTTATTTATTACACTTTATAATAAAGAAACGTGTTATTCGAATGTGTTAGAAATAATAATTATATAATCGAGGTATGCAAATACCTTAAGATCAAATGAACCAAATAAAAAGTCTACAAGCCTTTGTTGGGTTGCAGGTGCATTGGTAAGGCCAAAAGCCATCCTCTTAAAACAAAAGGTCCTTGACCTTGAAAAAACAAAATCTTGGACATAAAAGGCAGTTTTTTCGCTATCGCGTTCTGAAATTAAAATTTGCCAGAATGCTTTAGAAAGGTCTATACTAATGTTACGGCCTACGGCTGCTCCCCGAAAGGTCAAATCCTCCGGAGCCCATCAGCGGAGTTTCAACGAACAGACGTAGGTCGGGCCTCAATATGGCCGCGTGGAATTTCCTAATTACAATAAAAAATATAGGAGGAAGCTAGAAACACATAGTACTTACCATTATCCGAAGCTAACGTCGCACCAAGGCTTGGGCAGGCCGTGAGTGTGTGTAATAGTGGATGGCGAGTAGTGTACAGTGAGGTGTGAATGTGTGGGGCCTTGTCAAGCATAGGCAACCAGCAACGGCCGAGTTCCAGGCTGCTCCAAAATGCTGCACCGCTTCAGACTGCTTCGGCGCCGGACCACTTCTTCGTTCGTCACGATCACAGTCCATTAACTCTATCGTACGATTAATTAACTTACAGAAGCCACTAACTCTCGTTTGTTATAAAGTTAACGCACAAAACTAACACGGAGTGTCCGGATCAAAGGTCACTACCGTTTCGCGTAGCAACAGTTATTTCTAGAATATCAAAGGCCGCACTAGCTAATATTGTCGAATGCACTTATACAGATTCTGAGTCGGACCCAATAAGTCCCGGGTAAGGCTATCCAACAAGGAATTCGCGTTATAAATCCTAGACAGGATGTTTACTAGACGTCTAAACTATTCCATGGTTCCCGAACAAAATTGACAGTGTGCTGACGTTAGCACCGCTGACAGATCACTCTTTCGCCTTTACGCGTTCTGAACCCACCGCTCGGCCGACGTCAAAACCGGTATAACACAGAGCCGCGCGCCCCCTAGACGTCGATTCTGGCAACAGCGTTTGGCGCGAACAACTAGATATAAATTTTGCGTCTCGCAGATTAACCAGAATTTTGAAAACATAAGGCAAGGCATAAGTATCGCGTTTGGTTACAGAATTTAACTTGCGACTGTCAAAGCAAATGCGCGGTTGGCCGTATTTTTTATAACAATTAAGATTGGAGAGGATCAAGAACTCTCACAAGGCTAAATTACGTCCAATGAAAGCATCTCGTCCACATGCTGGCATAAATTTTGCTGCTTTACAGGATACATTCTATAATAACGCTGTCGTATAGGTTTCGTGTCACCCGTATCAATAGAGTGACATACAAGAGAAGTACAACCTAAGCGCTTACGTTCGGAAGAAACTTCCTTAAATTGTTCAATTAAGTCGTCAGCAATCAAGCGTTGGTTGGCATTAAGGGATGCGTATGAAGGTATTTAAGATTTTAATATTGATTCATTCGTGTTTGAATAATAATCGGTGAGTTCTCTTTTATATTCAATGCAGTTGATTTATTTTGGAAATATGTTAAATTTTTTCCAGAAATCAATACCTAAAATAAGAGAGGTCTCCATTTCAGGGACAACAAATGTCTTAAAAGTATAATAATTGTTTTCAAAATTAAACGGGAGATTAATGTATCCTAAGTTTTTGTCCACCGGCTGCTGTTATAGAGATTATTTCATCAGTGTGCACAGCAAATCCTTCATCTATCGGCGGAGCGGTGACGGCTGAGCCAGAATCTAATAACCCCCGAAATTTTGTATTTCCTATTTTGACTGATAAATAAGGTCGCATGTCGTTAGGTGGTTTATTAAGTAGAATTGTAGCAACTGTATAGCTATTAAAAATTATTAATAAATTTCAACCATTGCTTCCAATCGGTATTATTAGAGTGGATGACGAGGTTGCTACAATTCTGCTTTAACAGTTTTTTGAACTAGACGGAACATTTGTACAATCTGGACAAGTGTAAAATGTGTAATCATCACGGCCACATTTGAAAGAAAATAATTTGCGTTTTTCTGTACATTGTCTTAAGTTGTGTGTATCAACACGACACCGAGGGCAAAACTTTTGTTTACTTTCGCCATATTGAATAGCGTCAATTGGTTTATTATTACCATAAATTCTTTGTTGCCGTTGCGGATTTGTATTATTTAAAACATTAGAATAGGGAGAATATTTTTATAAAGGTTATTTGAATTAGATATAGGTTTATTATAATTATTATAAGCTTTATTGCAATTAAATTTATTGGTGGTATTAAATGTACTATTCTACATTTTATTTTTTTCGTTTAAATTAGTGAGTGGCTTAAATGCAAATTCGGGTGCTAGTGTGGTTGAATTTATTTTAGGAGGTTCATGCTAATTATTAAGACAGGACTGTACATTCTCATAATTTTTATAAGCCGTACGTAAGACCTCAATAGATTTTAGATCAGGCACTGCAATTAAAGCGCTATTATAACACGGTTTGATATTGTGCATAATGATTTCTAACTGATCTTCCTCCGAAGGTTTTTTAAATAAACGCCAAAACATGCCTGACATAATGGCTAGGTAAATAGTAATGTTCTCAGTTTCACCTTGCGTACGAGCTTTTATCTCGTCTAATAAGCGATACTCATGATCAAGAACAACAAAAACACCCTTCACTAATTCGCATAATCTATCCGAAGACGTAACATGTGATCTTACACTGCGAAACTAGTGTAAAGCATCACCAACGAAAATTTATGTTCCAAAATCTATAATTTTAGAAAAGGGAATACACGGGCTGTTATATAGTCATTTACACGTTAGATAAACGAAAATATGTACGATTTTCCATCAAACTTAATACTAGTGAAGTCCGAAGAATGAGCTTGATCACATGTAACGACAATTATAGGGGACGGTGTAATTGTAAGAGCATCTGTAAATTCAGATGAGGAATCAGTATCAGGCTTGAGATGTTCTAAGTTTTTAACATTTCTATTTAGCTTGAGCCTCAGGCTTTCTAAAATATCTGTAGACTTTTTATCTACAGCATACAGACGTTGAATCCTATGAAATTAATGGTCAAGTAAGTTTTGAGTACGTTTATATAAATTTTTATCATATTTCACTGATAATGTTTTTAAATTTGCTTCTACTTTAACAAAGCTTTCGCGGATGCCCTTTACGTCTACAGAAAACTCAAACCCAGATCAAATAATATCATCCATATTCCTCCATATGGCATTAAGCATTAGGCATAAGGCATTACATTGGCTGATTTGACTATCTGCCTGCGTAATTCTTGAACGTTTTCTCCAGGTGTGCCGCCTCTAATGGCCACCTCATAGCTTAGTCCGTTTTTTTGTAAGGACAAAAATTGAATTTCGTATAACAAAGTTTAAGATATCTAAGAAAATCCTTATACTAGGTTTATGTGAACAGGTTTAAAATTCTACAATTACACAATAAAACTTTTTAGTTTAAGGCCTTAACTACGGTTGAAATGCCTAAATTCTTGGATAGTTAAGTAAAAAAATCACAATAACTGTT